>OX451736.1:574180773-575547697 GCA_948472305.1 Vicia faba | reverse complement strand
TAGCCCCCGACTCAAGTTATCGCGTTTTGATCTCTAGACGGCATTGGATAGAGGAAAATAAATCCCCTTTGCCCCTTGCTGGACATATTATTTACCATAACCTGCATCACAAACCCTTGAGATCCTTGAAATGGTTAAGAAAATGTTAAGGCATGATGTTATGATGTGTATGCTATGCGTTTAAGCAAAAGTACGAGGTAATGTAAACAAGCAAATCCGGCAAGAAATCCAAGGTATTGGATAAGGACTGTAAATAAAACCTGCAAGGAACTCAAGTTGTTAGATAACAAACATGTGCAAGTAGTTCAAGTTGAGAGCACACAAGTCACACAAATAGCCCTTAAATTTCAGGTTGGCATGGAGTTTAGGTATTACCCTATTTCGGTTTAGTTGGTTCAACCTGTCCTAGTAATACTAATCGGGTTCTAGAGGATCTCAATATCACTGACCACCCTCGATCGGTCATAATTCCAGTTTAGGAACCTTTTCTTGCAGCCGGAATCATCGCGAGAGTTTGGTCTTAATGAGTGTAGCATACTGCTACTGTTCTATGGCCAAGTTGGTCAATTATAGGTTCTAAGGTCAGTTGGTGCTTAATGACCCCTTAGCAAACCCATATTCTCCTTGTTGCGCCACAAGGGATATCGGTACATACTAAAGTGCCACACCAACATAGCTACTGCTTCAACCGTATCGGTCTACGTCGTACAATTCCCTCACTGTTTATTGCTACTTACCTAAAGGGTATCCCCCAGATCCGGGTTAGGATCTATAGTAACTCTGATTCAAACCCACAAAGATAAAGCATACAAGTCAAGCAATTGAAAACATTATGAACTATTCCTAAGGTACACCCCACTTATAAGATTCCCCAGCAGAGTCGCCAGTTCTGTGATACGGTGGGAAGAACTAACTGTTTTTTGGAATGCTGGTTTGCGTTTTGCGTTTGTTTTCGTGAAATGTCGCGGTAAGCAAGAGTCGCCACTGACTTTTATTTTATCCAACAAGGAAAGGAAAAAAGCACAGAAAAATTCCTTTTTCGAGATTTTTCTCGGGTTCGGGGGGTAGATTATAGAAAGAGGAGGTATTAGCACCCTTTCTATCTGTGGTTATCCACGGGCTCTTAGGTTACCTACTCGAAAAAAGGAAGCGTTCTATGTTAATTTCCTTTAGACAATGCTATCCCACTATTAATGAGTAGGTAGCACCGTCGTTGGAGTTTGAGGGTCAATTCGAATAAGGGACAGACAGTCACTTAAAGCAATGTTAGGACGCCTTAATGGTAACCCTAATGTCTTAGATCATTTGTTTGAGGCAACAATATTCGAGGCAACAGTTTTGAGGCGACTATGATCTTTTAGACAAGAGGACGACCTCTAAAACGACCTATACTCAATGACCGTGTACAAAGGCAACCAAGTGGGGTGTACCCTAAGAGTGCGCATGTGCGAGTGTGTTGTTTTCAGTTATTTTTATCTTTGCACATGTTAAGGGTGATCTAATTTTGATTTTAGATTAAACATTCAGTCTTGTCATGCAAACCCTATTATCAAACATCTAGCAGTTATAATTAGCAGAATTTAAAGTGCGGAAATTAAATTACAAGGCGTCGGGTATTTACATCGCCAAAAACAACCATTTGAAAATAAAATAAAGCGGTAAAATAAATAAAAGGTCCTAATTATCTATTACATTCCGGAAGCAGATACATTAATATGGATAAAAATAAATAAAGCGCGCGGGAAATTAAATCGAATGCACAATTAGGGTTTTGACCCTTTTTTAAAAGAAAATGCCTTTTTTTGTTGTTTTTATTTTAAGAAAAGAAATTAAATCCTAAATTAAATGCTAAATTAGAAATTAAATTTAATTAATAAAAAATAAATTAATGACATATTTTTGGAGTTTTTATTATTTTAAGAAAGAAATTTAAAAAAATTAAATGAATTAAAACCTAATGATTTCTAATTAATTTTAAATATTTATAAAAATAAATTAAAGTTTCCTAGAATTAAAACAAACCTAATTAATTAGTTAGTATTTATTAATAAAAAAAATTCTGAAATTTATTGGATAAAAATATTTTTTGTGACTTTTTTTGATAAAAAGAAAAATTAATTATTGGTTAGAAATTAATTAAATAAAAATAGAGTAATTAAATAAGTAAATAAAATATAAAGAAAAAAGAGAGTGGGCCTGAGATTTTGGAGGTGCAAGAAGCATTTGTTGGCCCATTAGAAGCTGACCCAATTGACTTTTTCTGATCCAGTACACGCGTGTTGACCTGGCTCATGGTGTACCCTTGAATCTTGATCACCAGATCTGGCCATCTGGCGCTTCGATGGTGAGGGAGTATGGTAGACATCAAACCTGAGCGTGCACATAATTTCCTGAAAAATAACAAGAAAACACAAATTGCTGGAGGCTAGGATCGAACCCCTGACCTCCAGCCTTTGGGTCTTTAAGCGCCTATGTGGCCACCACTGGGGCGTGTTATTGTTTTGTTAATAATAATACAAATAATATATATTATATAAAAAACAAATCAATTGCCAGAAAGACAAAAAAAACGCGTGTTATTTGAACCAGCCAATGGATAGGTGACAGGTCTTCGTCCCCTTCCCCCGTCCGTTGCTAAAACCCTATAATACTTATAGCTGCGGACACAGGCCGTCACTACAAGTTGTGCACATTCCAAAATCCGCTATAGGTCATATAAATGCCTTCTGATGCCATGGTTAAACTCGTCATAACCTCCTGATCCTAACCATGTCCTTCATGTGGACCAATTGTGCCTGAAACGAAAATCCCTAAAAACAAAAGCAAAACCCTAGCAATGGCGTTTCATGATACAGAGCATGTAAATCAAATTGGTTATTACAAACAGTTTGCAAATGATGTGAGGGTCAAGAATATGCAGTTATTTCATTCAATGGATGCAAGAATAGTGAGTTTCGATTTCAAGAACATGGTGGATCCGTGAGGTACTTACAGTGCTTTAGAATGCTTGAAAACGCGTGGTTTGGATTGGGTTAGCTTCTGGAGATGGCCAGTAATCGATAGGGACAAGTCTCATGTCCTAAAAATGCCTCAAACTTTGATTTCGATCTCCCACTTTTTTGTGATTTTGCAAGTTTTTGTTCTGCCTCCTCAAGCAATTTCCAACCCTGATTCTTATCCCTTTTGCTTGCTTATGTATTGTACATTGGATTAGGCTAGCATTTGTGGTTCAAATCTTTCTCTATCAATGCCCTTGAATTTGATTTGATTCCTCCATTAAAACTTTCCAAATTTGCTTGATTTCAATCTTTTTTGCACATAATTCATTTGATATGAGTTTGATGAGGTACTAGCTGTCCATTGGAATCCGAAATCATTAAAAAATCTTTGGTTATCAATATCTTTGATTTTATGTGATTTTATTTGACTTAAAATGAATTAATTCAAATAAAATTCAAATTAAATAATAAAAATAAGATATGGACACATGGCCAAAGCTAGAGAACTTGGGCAATAGGACAAACTCAAAACAAGTGAAAAAGAATGTTCCCATTTGGCAAAATTTGAAGTTTTGGGGATAGTTGACTTTTGGCAATTTTGGAAAAAGGTACAACTTCAACAATGCATAACTTCTTAAATTTGAACTTTTGGAGGTGTTCTTGGACTTTTTAGAAATCTTGAGATATCCTATAACCAACCCTTTTAGCCTCATCTCATTTTGATATTCCATCCTCAAGTTATAAGCTTTGACAAAAAAGGTGTTTTTGTTGACTTTCAAAAATGACCTATAATGTCAAAATTCATAACTTCTTGTGAGTGCATTTTTTGTTCTTGGGGTATGAATATGGATTGTAGGGAATTGCATCCTATTCAAAATTAGATTTGGATGGGTCATTTATCATTAAGTATGAGAAAGTTATGCCTAGTCAAAGTTGAGTTGACTTTTCCTACAAAACCCTAATTTAGCAATTTTTGAATCTTGATGAATTTTGAGCAATCCTTGATGAATCATGATCAACCCTTGATAAAATGATGAAATATCCTTCAAAATGAGAATGTTGACAAAAAATCTTGAAGTTTGACTGTTTGTAGGTCACAGTTGACTTTTGCCCTAGCACCGTTGACTTTTGCCCTAACACAGTCGACTTTTGGACCTTTGAGCAATTGGCTGAGCAAACTTCCTATGCAAGGCTTGAAATTTGACATGGATGATCTTGAGAAAATATTAGGACATTTGGGAGCACTTGAGGTCATTTGAACTCAAGGATCATGATGCAACACAAAACCCTAATTTGGGGTAGACTGTCTTAGGAGAGAGCTTGTCTGGTCAATCCTTGAGCAGCCTTGAGCAACTTGGAGATTTTTCTTGCAATGTTTTGAGAAATATGGGAGGGAAAATTTTTGGGTACAACACCCTAACAATGGTGAAATCTTATACAGGCCATGAAAATGAAATTAAACGATACAGAAAGCTTGCAAATGTTTTCTGGATCAACAATATATGATTAATTCATGCTATCAATGCCTAAATCATGAAATTCGAATTCAATAAAAGTCCAAGGTCGTGACTGACTTACAGTGAGATATAGGGCTTGGGAACGCTTGTTCTTGATTGCTTTCGCTTGCCTACACTCCCAGGAATCGATTGGGATAGCTAGAAGGCCTTGAGGATGCCTGGAAATAGGAATTTGTGTTTACACTTTTTATGGTTTTCTCCAAGTTTTGTTCTTGATGCTTCGCCTCCCTCTCACCTCTCTTTAGGTCTGCAATGGTTCTATATGTATTGAGGAGTGAATTAGGGTTGAAAGAATATACTCAATCTTCCTCCATCAATGAATTTGATTTGGATTTGATTCACTTTGAATATCTTTCTTAAATTAGGCAAATTCAATCTTTTTGTGCACCCCATGCCTTTACACGAATTTGATCTCATGCTAGCTGGAATTTAAGACCTGAAACATGTAAAAAAATCTTGAGTTTTCAATATTTTGGATTTTCTATGATTTGTTTTGATTTAAATTGATTTAATTAAATAAAAATCAAAATAAATAGTAAAAACAATATGATGACACGTGGCAAAGGCTAGGGCTCGTGGACCATGTTTCCAACTCAAAACAAGTGAAAAAGATTGGGCCTATTTGGCAAAAATTGAAGTTTTAGGCATAGTTGACTTTTGGCAATTTTGCAGAAAAGGTCAACTTTACCAAATGCATAACTTCCTCAATTTTGACTCTTTGGAGGTGTTCTTGGACTTTTTAGAAAGCTTGAGATGTCCTATAAGCAACCCTTTTGGTATCATCTCAATTTGATATTCCATTCTCATGTATGATGCTTTGACAAAAAAGGTGTTTTTGTTAACTTTTCAAAAATGACCTATAATGTCCAAATTCATAACTTTTTGTGAGTGCATATTTTGAACTTGGGAGCTGAATATGGATTGTAGAGAATGGAATCCTATTCAAAATGAGCTTTGGATGGGTCATTTCTCATAAAGTATTAGAAAGTTATGCTTGGTCAAAGTTGAGTTGACTTTTCCTACAAAACCCTAATTTAGCAACTTTTTATTCTTGATGAATTATGAGCAATCCTTGATGAATCATGATCAACCCTTGATCAAATGATTAAATATACTTCAAAATGAGGATGTTGACCAAAAATATTGAAGTTTGACTGTATGTGGGCCACAGTTGACTTTTGCCCTAGCACAATCGATTTTCAGGCATTTGAGCAATTGACTGGGCAAATTTTCTCTGCAAGGCTTGAAACTTGACATGGATGATCTTGAGAACATATTAGGAAAATGGTGAGCATTTTGGATCCCTTGGACTCAAGTATCTTGATGCAACATGAAACCCTAATTTAAGGTAGATTGTCTTAGGAGGGAGCTTGTCCGGTCAACCCTTGGACTACCTTGAGCAACTTGAGGACCTCAATTGAAATGTTTTGAGAAATATGGGAGGGCAAATTTTGGGGTACAATAGCTGCCCCTGTTCAATCTTCTTAAACCTGAGGATGTAGATTGGCCTGTTTTTCCTTTCGTGATCCGAAGGTGGAAGATGATTGAACACTAGAGTGCCCAGAAATTTGCACTCACATGATGCGGTACTTGTCTTGTGATGTCGGGAATAGGCTTACAGATGCCATTTGGAAAATGCTGACGGGGGAATGGGCTTAAAGATGCCATCCGAAGGAGTGTCGATCGCCCAAGAGATTCCTTAGCGAGAGCTTGTATACCTGTTGTTGAGGAAGATTTCGCTGGGGAATGCTGATCTTTGTCTTGAGAGAAGTAGAATTTTAGGAGCTTCGGTCGTCCGTTATTCTACTGGGGAATTATCTATGTTGAAGAGATGAGAATGAACTATTATCTGGTCGTGATCCAAGCTTCATAGTGATAAGACCGACTGCTATCTGGTCGTAATCCAGGCTTTACAGTGACTTACTGGGGAGATGAGATTAAACTTGCTATCCGGTCGTAATCCAGGCTTCGCAATTTCTCAATTCTTATCTGGTCGTAATACAGGCTTCAGAAGGAATTAAGTTGTTATCCGGTCGCATCCGGGCTTCAACTTAAATTTAGGTCACACTAATATCTGGTCGACTCCGGGCTTCTTAGTAATTGTCTAGGTGAAATTGCTATTTTGTCGAAATCCAAGCTTCACAATGTCTTGTACCGCTATCTGGTCGTAATCCAGGCTTCATGATGTATCATATCATTATCTAGTCGAATCCAGGCTTCATGGTGTCTCGTACTGTTATCTGGTCGAATCCAATCTTCACAATACCTTACTTCTTATCTGGTCGAAATTCAGGCTTCAGAAGAAATCAAGTGGTTATCCGGTCGCATCCGGGCTTCCCTTTGACTGTTGGGCCTACTAATATCCAGTCGAATCTGGGCTTCATAGTAATTGGCTGAGTAAACTGCTATTTAGTCGTAATCTAAGCTTCACAGTGTCCATTACCGCTATTTGGTCGTAATCCAGGCTTCACAATGTGTCATACCACTATCTGGTCGAAATCCAGGCTTCGTGATGTTCGGAGGGATCAAGATACTATTCGGTCGTAATCCGGGCTTCATAACTTGTATTAAAGATATACCACTATCTGGTCGTAATCCAGGCTTCGCGGTGTTCTTGGTTGCTATTTGGTCGCAATCCAGGCTTCACAATGTCTTCTACCATTATTCGGTCGTAATACAGGCTTCATGGTCTTGTATTGCTATCTGGTCGTAATCCAGGCTTCACAATAACTTGTTGAGCTGTTATCCGGTCGTAATCCGAGCTTCAAGGCTTGTGTTATGATATACCACGATCTGGTCAGATCTAGGCTTCATGTTGCTTGCTGAGTTATTATCCGGTCGTAATCCGGGCTTCACGGCTTGTTGGGGATTAAACTATTATCCAGTCGAATCCGGGCTTCATAGCTTGCTTTTAAGAGATACCACTATCTGGTCATAATCCAGGCTTTGCGGTAGTATGATACTGTTATTCGGTCGTAATCCGGGCTTTACAATATGTTGTAGAAATCAAGATACTATCCGGTCGTACCCGGACTTCATAGCTTGAATTTTTGTGAGAATTTGATTGTGTCTTTCCTGGAAGGTAAAGGTTAGCGGTATGTAATGCATGATATGTATCAGGCAATGATGTTCTCAAAATAAATGAGATTGTGTTATATGATGCGCATATGCATGTCATGATGTATGGATGTGCAATGTTTTTATGATGTTCTCTAGCTGGGGAAAATAAATCCCAGATTGTTGCTGGAGAGTAAAAGAGTTTCGCTCGCTGAGGATAACGACCGAAGATGATTGGGAGAATAATTTTGCTGGAGAATATATTAGTGAGAGAATGCTTTGTGGGGAATAAATGCTCTGCTGAGGATTTGCTGATCTTGGAGAAATACCCTCGGTTGTGGATGAATTACCGTTTGCTGGCGATAATAAGCTCTATTGGGGATGAATTTCCTGTTTGTGGAAGAAATGAACTCCGCTGGAGATAATCTTTTAGTGGCGACTTCACTAGGGATAATCTTCCAGACTCTACTGGGGATAATCTTCCAGTGCTGGTGATAGATAAACTTTGCTTGGGGATACTCTTACCGACTCATTCGCAGTTGCGAGCCTCAGTTGGGGAGAATTAATACCACTGTCCTTTTCTTACTCTACGGGGAGTGAATGTACCATGGTCATATTCTCCAGCTAGGTCTATCCATGTACCTGGTGAATAGAACAACTGTAAGGCTTGGAATTTCTTGTTTGCCCCTGTTTCTGATATTACGAGTAATCGTCTTTTGTTTCGTACGTAAATATTTATGAGCAACAATTATTGTCAAATGCATATATCAAAAATGAACATTGGACGTTCTTGCAAAACAAAACAGAAAAAGAAAAACAATTTGAAATTTCTTTGTGAAAAACAAAGAAAAACAACTATGTGAACAATCCCACTGAGTTCCAACTCTGCTATTGCTTTTATATCCTTGAGCATCTCATCACTTTGCTACTTGGTTGAAGGTAGATCCGATTGATCGGTGTCATTCGAGTTTGATAGTTGATACTGAAGTCTGGTTGCAAGGTGATCCAATGAGACATAGTGTGATACGGTGGGAGAACTGACTTGAGGTTTCGCGTTTTATCGCAAATGTCGCGGTTAGCAAGAGTCGCCACTGACTTTTCTTTTATCCAAAAGGAAAGGTAAAAAAGCACAGGAAAGACCTTTGAGATGTTTTCTTGAGTTCGGGGGGTAGATTATGAAAAGGGAAGGTGCTAGCACCCTTTTCATCCATGGTTTTCCATGGGCTCTTAGTTACTTGCTTATATCACTTGCTTTGTTTTGTTTGAAATGGTGTTTGGTGTGATTTTGAAAGTATTTTGTAAAAGAGGCAATTGTTTAGGCAATCTTTGTAATGATTCTCGTTCGTAAGAATGTATACAAAAATGTTTGTTTTTTGAAAATGTTTTCAATGTTTTGTAAGATGTTTTGAAATGTGTGTGTGCTTGTTTTTTTTTAAATAGCAAGGATTGTTTGAAAAAGGAGCAAGTAACTTAGAAGCTTTCTATCTACTCAAATGTCTTTCTTGTGCATTTTTTATTCCTTTGACATTGTTGACTTACCATTGATTTGGTAAGCAACCCTATCTTTGGATGTAAGCGGGACGGGCGTGGGTCATCGTATAACCATGATAGCAATGTTTCCAAGTATCTTAGCTTTTTTGAGGGACCAAGATCATTTTGTTTAGGCAACTTTTGAATAGCGTCATCGAGGGACTATGATCTTTCGATTTTGTTTGTTTTACCAACATACTTTGCATGCGTAACATGGCTATCTTTTGTATAAGGCAACCGAATAGAGGAACCTTAAGGGTTTTTGTGTGCAAAGTGTGTTTGATTGCATGCTTTTGTCTTTGATTTTTTTGGTGGTCTATTTATTGATTTTATCTTGCATTTACATTTGAAAGCGATAAATTGCAGAAATGTAAAGTCCTATGCTATTACAATATTTAGGGGGTGGGGATACAAATTTATGAATGGGGAGTACCAGCGAGAAAAATAAAGAAAATAACAAAGGGAAAAAAGAAAGAAAAAAGAAAAGAATCAGCGTGTTACTGAAAGGAAGTCAAAAGTTCTCACCCTGGCCTGCTGCAGAACAGCAACCTGTTAGTGAAAATGTATAGGTCAGAGGTTCTGAACCTGGTACGCTGCAAAACAGAAACCTGTTAGTGAAAATGTATGGAGTCAGAGGTTCTGACCCTGCTGGGAACACAGTAATTTTCAGAAGTTCTGATATTACTGATAATAAAACAGGTTCCAGAAGTGCTGGTGCCAATGTCAGAACTTGGTCTCCCTCTATGCTAGTTAGAACATCTGCAATTTGGTTATTTCTCCACAAAACAGAAGACATGCCTAGGACAGTTTCAGCAGGTGTCATAACGTTTCAGAAGTCAGAACCAAAAATCAGAGGCAAGTTCTGAACTGATTCATTCTCTACTTAAGCATACAGATGCGTGAAAATCTCAGAACATGCACAACATCAGAAGCATGATATCTACATTGTGTTTTTGAGCATGCAAATCTGGTGATGCTTAAGAAATATGGCAAGGGTCAGCAAGTGCTTACCTTGCAGCTGGAAGAAGTTCTGTGAACTGGAGTTAGCCTCAACTCTGATGATGTTCTAAACAGCTTCTTTGAATGGATGGATGGAGGGTATACAGTAGCATGAACACTGAAGTTATGGTAGTTTCCAACGTGTGGGTCAGAAACTGTATGGGTGTTTTTTTTGGTCAAGAAATATTTTGAGAACAAATGGAGTTTGAAACGCAAGGGATCCAAAGTTAATGGTTTGTATGATGTGTTTACAGTTTTTGAAACTCTGGGAATTTTGGGCAGAGGTTCAAGACTTTTCTTTCTCAAAATTTTGATTTCTTTCACAAATTTTTCTGGCTGCCCCTTCTCAGTGATCAATGGTATTCTATTTATAGGCAGAGCTTTGTGGGTTTTAAAATGTCAAGTGGCACCAATATCATGCACTAGATGCTGACTTACTCTTGAAGTAAGTAAAAAAGGTTGTGATGATTGACAGCCTTTAGCCTAGGTTGGGTTAGTAAGCGAGGATTAAGGAAAAGTGACACCCATGAGCGAAAAGTAGCGCATGAACCCATACCTAAATCTGCACAGGAACGTTGTTAAGCTGCATGTGGAAAGACCCTTTGGACAAATGTTCTAAAGTAGTTGTGAGCATTAATGAGCATTAAATGGTGATGAGATTGGTCAAGACTAAGAAACCTTGTAATATGAGATTCGCATCATTACTTATATCTGAGCCAGTAGTTCCTACTTCAGCATACAACGCACTCAAACTCTGATCTTAGTATCCTGTTGCCTCAGCATATTCTGAGGTTTCTCCAGTCTTTCTAGCATGTTCCTTGAATTTTCTTCTGAAAATTATGGACTTAGAGATTCTGTTTCAGTGTAACACCCACTCTTCTGACCCCTTCATCTTCTGATTCCAGCATGTTCTGAAGGAGTTTTCAGGCTTCTTTGCTTTCTTTGCATTCCTCTAGCAAACTCTGGCTGAACTTGTGTAACTGCTGGAAGAGCCATGTTCTGTTTGAAGATTACATGTTGAACCACGTTTACAACCTCTAACTGAGTTGGCGAAGCTGCTGAAGAACCACCTTCTGACTGAATGTTATGTGCTGAGCCAAGTTTGCAACTTCTGACCATTTCTGCCTGGAGGTTGGTTCAGAAGTTATGAAGTGCCATTTTTCTTAAATACTTTAGAAAAATTCTAAGTATTTAGAATTTAACTTTTTCAAGGTAAAATTTGACTTTTGAGCTTGCAAACGACCACTTTGCTCTTGTAAATGGCTTACTTGGAAAGAAATGATAATTCAAGGCTGGGATTTGTTTAAGAGAAAACTTTGAGAATCCAGGATGATTTCCTGAAGAATGAGAGGGAAAATTTTGGGGTACAGTTTTTTTCCCAAGCCGCCTTTTCAGGTTTTCGACTTGCCGGGTGTACAGTTTTTTTTATTTTCATCCCTTATTTTTTCCCGAACCCTTTTGGTTCGCAGGGAAGCCCTTATTTTTGCCTAGGCCAGTCAACCTAGCGGGTCCTTGATTATGCGTAGTATCTTTTCACTATGTCTGCATTGACAGGGTGAGGAAGGTCGTCACCATCCATGGTGGTTAGAATCATAGCTCCTCATGAGAAAATGTTCTTAACCACAAATGGCCCTTTGTACGTAGTGGTCCATTTGCCCCTGGGATCACCTTGTGGCAGTATGATGCGTTTGATCACCAGATCCCCGACTTGATACTCTTGTCATCTAACTTTCTTGTTAAATGCCTTGATCATTCACTTTTGATACGTCTGACCATGACAAATAGTAGTAAGTCTTTTTTCGTCGATTAAGTTCAGTTGATCAAGCTGGGTCTGGATCTAATCGTCCTTGCTCAAACCTGCATCTTTCATAATCTGAAGAGAGGGTATCTGAACTTCAATGGGAAAAACTGCCTCCATGCCATATACCAAGGAATATGGTGTTGCCCCTGTTGACGTCCGCGCTGAGGTACGGTATTCATGAAGAGCAAATAGTAACATCTCGTGCCAATTTTTGTATGTCACCGTCATCTTCTGCACAATCTTCTTGATGTTCTTATTAGCCGCTTCAACAACCCCATTCATCTTTGGCCGGTAGAGAGAAGAGTTGTGATGCTGTATCTTGAACTGGTTGCAGAGCTCAGTGATCATCGTATTATTGAGATTTGTACCATTGTCCGTAATGATCCTCTCTGGTACACCATATCAACATATCAGATTATGCCGAATAAACTGTGCCACGACGTTCTTGGTTACCGTAGCAAAGTGTTGTACCCCAAAATTTGCCCTCTCATGTTTCCCAAAGTCTTCCCCCTGCATGGTTGATCATAAACTCTTGCCTAAAGAAAAGGAAAATTTTTGAGTGGTGCTTTAAGCACATTTCGATTGGCATTCCGAAAGACCCTTCGATTGGTGTCCTGAAGGAGCCTTTCGATTGGCATTCTATCAAGCTCTTCGATTGTCATTATGGACAAGCATTTCGATTGGCATTATGTCAAGGCTTTCGATTGGCATTCTGAAAGACCCTTCGATTGGTATTCTGAAGGATCCTTTCGATTGGCATTATGGACAAGTACTTCGATTGGCATTATAACAATGTCCTTCGATTGGAATTCCAAAAAGGTCCATTCGAAGAAGCATTCAAAGGGTCCATTCGAAGAAGCTTTGGAAAGCATTCGAGGGAGGCCATCAGCCCATTCGAAAGGGAGTATTCGAAGGAGGTCATCAGCCCATTCGAAAGGGAGCATTCGAAGGCCAGTTACATATCATTCAAAATTCAAAAAGGGACAAGATCCCATGTGTTTAGCCAATGTTACAAACTCTCATTCATGGCTTTCAAACACATAATCAACGTTACAAATTCTCATTCATGGCTGTCAAACACATAATCAAAGTCATTTAAACCTTTGTCTTCCTGTCCCCTCCACCCCCTCTATATAAAGAAATCACAAATGTTGCAAAAGGACACAGGAAAATATACAGAAAAATAGAGAACTTGGAGATACATTGCCAAAAGTCATCACTACTTCCAGGAAGCCATACCCAATCCTTGCACAAGCCAAAGCTGCCACCCAGCGAACACCTCCACCCTCAGAACTACAGATCGAAGCACCTCTGTTTGGTAAAAAAAAATATAATCTCAAACTCATTTTTAAATTCATTTTGATTGCATATTCATATTATTGCTGCTGTTTGTGAATGATTTAATGTGCTACATATAAGCTACAGTGTAGAGATGAGATTGTGCCCTTGCTTGGGCACAATCTGAGTTTCTCCTTCGAATCCCAGGATAAAACAAACCCAGACCCAGATTCAGCAGGTGTAAATAAGGGGGAGATTCGAACCAAGGGGGTAAAGTCCCCCTGGACCTTTAACATGTGTTTCGTTTCTTGCAGGAAATACATTCTCAGGATCCTGTTCAGAGTTTCGAAGCTCAGCAGCTTAGCTTCGAACTGGACCCAGGACTTCCAAATCGAAGGATGGCATATCCAGATCGAACACCCTAAGAGTGCAGCCCCTCATGCACCTTCGATCCAGCCTCTTCACTGGGTCGAAAGACAGCCTGCACCTCTTTCGACCCAGGCCTCCAGAATTATATTTTTTTTCTTGTTTTGCTGCCTGGCCCATTTGTACTTTGTTTACTTTGTTTTTGTTTATTTCTTTTAGTTTGTTTTTTTTAATCAACATAAAAATCATAAAAATAAATAACTTAGAATTAGGATTTAATTTAGTTAATTATTTTAACTTGTTTTCTTCAATTTTAAAATCAGTAGACTTAGGATTTATTTGAATTCAATCCTTTTCATAAACAAAAAAAAATGCAAAAATATTAGGTATGTTTTAGAGTTAATTTTAATCAGTTTTTTTTAATTAATTAAATTTGACTTAATTGAACATTTAGCATTTTCCCAAAAATAAAATAAAACAACAAAAAGATCATATGCTTAGGATTTTTAAGATTCACGCGCGTTTATTTTATTGTAACTGCTTATTATTCCCCCAATTTTGGACATATAAATAATCCCCCTCCCCGAAGCCTTGTAATAGCGTAGGATTTACAATTTCCGCACTTTAAATTCCTATATATATATTAACTGCTTAGATGTATGCTAACTAGGATTGTATGACAGGATCTAAAAACAAATGGTAGAACACCTAAAAATACAAAGATGATATAAATTGAAAATTGACACACTTGCACATGCCACTCCTAGGGTACACCTCACTTGGTTGCCTCAAATGTGGTCATTAAGTATAGGATGTTTTAGAGGTCGTCCTTCTGTCCAAAGATCAAAGTTGCCTCGAAATGGTTGCCTCGATAAAAATGATCTAAGACATTAGGGTTACCACTAAGGTGTCCTAACATTGCTTTAGTGACCACACGTCCCATAAATTGAATTGACCCGAAAACTCCAATGACGGTGCTACCTACTCCTCAATAGTGGGATAGCATTGTCTAAAGGACGTTTGCACAATTTAATTACTTTTAGAGTAGGTAGAGGTTCTTAAGTACTTGCTCCTTTTAAAAACAAAACAAAATTTTTCACACTTACACTTTCTTCAAAAAACAAAACTCTTTTCAAAACCCACAAACACAAAGAAAAAGCAAACTTTTGAAAACATAGTGAGCAAGTACCTAAGCGCCCGTGGATAACCACGGATAGAAAGGGTGCTAACACCTTCCCTTTCTATAATCTACCTCCCGAACCCGAGAAAAATCTCGAAAAGGAATTTTTCTGTGCTTTTGTCCTTTCCTTGTTGGATAAAATAAAAGACGGTGGCGACTCTTGCTTACCGCGACATTTTGCGAAAACAAACGTAAACGCAAACCAGCATTCCAAAACAGTCAGTTCTATTCCCACCAATCATAGAATTGGCGACTCTGCTGGGGAATTATAAGTGAGGTGTACCTTAGGATTAGATCACTTGTGTTTTCAAATGTATTGCTTTGTATGCTTTTAATTGTGGGCTTGTATTGGAGTTCTATAAATCCTCCACCCGGATTTGGGAAACATTCATAGATAGCAATACATTGTGGAAACTGTGTGGGGTATACCGATATGGTTGAAGCAATAGCTATATTAGTGTGACATATTTGTGAGTACCGGTAGCCTTTGAGTCAATCAAAGAGAATACGGGGCCGCTGAGTGATGTCACTAAGCACTAATGACCTAGAACCTTACTTGACCATCTTGGCCTTTTTTAGGGGTAGTGAGATGACCGACTTTGGTGCAGTCCGAAGTTGGTAGATACTCGATACTACACTCATTGAGGATTGTTTTCTTGGAATATTTTGGTCTCCAGTTAAGTGGCTAAATCGAAACGATGAACATAGAAAACAATCCAATGATATTGAGCTCCTTAGAACCCGGTTACTATTTATAGGACAAGTTTTGAGCCAACTGAACTCATGAGGGTACTTACCTATGAAACCTCCTGCAAGCCTGAAACTAGGGTTTTTGTGTGACTTGCTTGTACATGTGTTTTTGCATACATCATAACGCATCATATGCATTTGCTAACCATTTAAAGGGTTTAGATCTTCATCTTTGTTCTTGTTTTGCAGGACATGGAGTCTCTCCGTAGGAAAATAATTCAAGTCAACCTTGTAAGGATCCCTCTTCAACTCAAGGAGCTTACATCCAGGATTCTCGAGAATTCTCTCTTCAGTGAAAGACATGGTAGACTCCTCAGCTTGGTCAACACCAACATTGAAGAAGACATGATGAAAGTTCTCTTCCAGTTCTTTGACCCCCTACACCACTGTTTCACATTCCCTGATTATCAATTGGTGCCTGCTTTGGAGGAATTTTCTCAACTCCTGAGAATTCCTATTCTTAGTCAACTACCCTACAACGGTACGGAAAAGGAACCAAAACTTGAAGATGTTGCTCAAGCATTACGCTTGCAACCATCCGACATCAAGGGGCATTGGGAAACCAAAAGTGGTATCAAAGGATTCTTGGCAAAGTTTCTGTTTGAGAAGGCACGAGAATGCTGGAATTCTCTTGATCTACAAGCCTTTGAATAGATTGTGGCACTCCTTATCTATGGGTTGGTTTTGTTCCCAAATCCTGATCAACTTATAGATGTGAATGCTGTCAAGATTTTCATATCCAGGAATCCCATACCTACATTGCTTGGGGATATCCTCCACTCATTTTACACACGAACAATGAGGAAAAGAGGTGTTCTCATGTGTTGTACTCCTCTCCTAGCAAGGTGGTTTATTTCTCACCTCCCACAATCAGTTTTGAAGAATGAGCAGGGTTTAAGATGGTCACAACGATTGATGACCCTCACACATTCTGATGTACATTGGTGTTCTCGATCCAAAGAAAATGTCACCATCATTGATCGTTGTGGAGAATTTCCTAATGTTCCTTTACTTGGAATTAGAGGAGGCATTACCTACAACCCTTGTCTAGCCTTGAGACAATTTGGATATGCTCGGAGGGATGACCCTCATGACATGCTGATTCCTGACCTAGTTTTTGACTTCGACAATGATATGCAAGGACTTCGACAAAGGTTCATCAGAGCTTGGAGGATGCCTAATAAGGTGGATAGTAAGACACTGGGGCACAAGAATTATATCCCCCTTGAGCCTTACCTCAAGTGGGTACGAACCCGCTCCCAGAATCTTATGATGCCATATCCTCACATTCTCCCCTTGATCAAAGAGCCTGTTATGGAAGGAGAGGTTCCATACGCCATCCTACATCCTGACATGCCAACATCATGGGAAGAAATGCAAAAGAGTTGGATCCAACTCAAGGAAGAGCATAATACTTTTGAAGCCAGCTTCTATGCCAGTGAAAAGAAGGTTTTGGAGCTTACCCGCCGACTTCACGAGGAAGAGACCCTCAACACTTACATCGCTCCAAAGAGGATGCGCAATGTCTTTTTACATTAAGAATTTTGTAATATTTCGCCCATGGGGCACTTATGTACTAAATTTATTCTTAATGTGACGTGTGTTCTTTTTTGTCTGCAAAAAATTTGAATTTTTGAACCCTTGAATGCATTACATAAATAACATATCATTCATCATATGCATAACAGATACCCCTTTACAGGTCTCTTATCTTCTTCGCTGTTTATTTCAGCAATCATCATGTCTGCTGAACCTTCCACTGAGCAAGCTATCAAGGCCCTCCAGGCCCAAAATGCCTAATTTCAAGAGTTGGTCATGAGCCTAACTAAGGGTCAGCATGACTTGAAGACCTTGATTCTGAAAGAGAGGAAGAAGAAGAAGAAGAAGAGGACCATCATGTTCAACACCGGACGCAGGTTTGGAAACGAGCTGCAGAATGAAATTGATCTGGCCACCCCATCTGGAGAAAAAGACAGTCCCCAATAAGGAGGGCTCCTAGCCCTATGGTCTCTGACAACGAGACAGACTATGATGAAGAACAGTATCCTCCTGCTGAGGATAAGTACAAATAGCTGGAGGACCGTTTAAACGCTATGGAAGTACAGAAGGTGCCTGGTATGGACTTCGGAGATCTAGGTTTATCATCTGGGGTGGTGATTCCCCATAAGTTCAAGGCACCTGCCTTTGCCAAGTATGACGGAGCTTCCTGTCCAAAGTTGCACCTCTGGTCATATGTGAGGAAGATCCAACCTTACACTACTGATAAGAACTTATGGATCCATTTCTTTCAAGACAGTCTCTCAGGGACTCAGCTTGAGTGGTTCTATCAGTTGGACGGAGCCAGTATCCGCAGCTGGGAGGATTTGGCTGCTGCATTCTTTAGGCATTATCAGTATAATTCCGACCTCGCTCCTACGCGTACCCAACTCCAGGGTATGTCAATAGGGACAGGTGAAGGATTTAAAGAGTATGCTCAAAAATGGAGAGACCTGGCCGGAAGAGTGCAACCACCTTTGGCTGATTGTGAACTAGTTGATATGTTTCTGGGGACCCTGTCTGGACCGTTCTTTAATCATCTGATTGGAAGTTCCTCAGCCGTATTTACAAACCTCATCTTAACTGGTGAGAGGATTGAAGCGGGTATTAAAACTGGGAAGATACAGAAGGGTGCCTCATCGAGCACCAAGATGAAACCATTCAAGAAAGAGTCCAGTGTCGTCTATAGTTCAAGAAGACAGAGCAAACCTGAACACCGCCAAGCTGTCAATGCGGTTGTTATCTCAAAACCTGCTGGTGCTCCTCAGCATCACAACCAACAAAGGGACGAGAGACCTCGAAGGCAATTTACTCGTCTCAGCATGACTTTGTCTCAGATGTTGCCACAGTTGCTGAAAACTAATCTGGTGACTCTAAGAGAAGCTCCAAAGAATCAAAATACTGCATCACCTAAGTATAACCCTAACGCTCGCTATGCTTATCACTCCGATAGCCCGGGGCATAATATAGATGATTATTGGAGTCTGAAAAACAAGGTGCAAGACTTAATTGATGCAAAGGAGATTGGGTTCGAGGCGTACGAGAGGCCTAATGTTGTAACTTCTCCCATGCCCAGGAATGGGGTGAATGCTGTAGAGGAAGACTTGTTTGTAATGTCTGTGGATGATATTTTTACCCCTCTGATGACTATCAAGAAGAACCTGTTGCTAGCCGGTTTATTTCCGGGTTGTGATGAAAGTTGCCATATGTGTTCTACTTTACCTACTGGTTGCCCATCTCTGAAGTCAGGTATCCAAAACCTGATGGATAGTAAAGAGATTCTTTTTGAGAAGACTGTTGTTCCACCCGTTCATTCTGAAGAAGTTTCCATCATTACCATTTTCGACAATTCTTCCAAGGCTCCCTCGAGGACGCCTGTTAGAATTACATCTGTTCCGAAGACCGCACCTATAATCATCACTGTTCCGGGGCCCATCCCCTATACATATGACAAAGTTGTTCCTTGGCACTATGGGGCAGATTTTTATGTTCTTGGAGTTAAGCAAGAGTTCGGTGATGATACCGGCCTCAGCAACGTTACAGGACCTGCTAAAGTCACCCGCAGCGGTAGACTTTTCTCACCTGATATTGCTCCACCAGTTGTCCGAAGACCTGTTGTCATTAAGCATGCAAGTGTACCTGCTGCCATTCCTGATCAAGTCCTTGTTCCTACCCCTATCGCCGAGTCATCTAACGCTCGGGGCAAAGGGGTCACCACTGATATGCCTGCCCAGACGGAGGCGCCAAAGACAATCACTGTTGAAGCTTCCAAACAGGAGATGGAAGAGATTCTGAAGATTATTAAGAAGATTGATTATAATGTAGTTGAGCAACTGGGGCAAACCCCATCCAAGATTTCTATGTTATCATTGTTGTTGTGTTCAGAGGCCCATGCCAAGGCTCTGATTACCTTCCTGAAGACGGCCCACGTGCCACAAGAGACATCAGCTGATCAATTTACCGATTGTGTGGCCAATTTAACTACTGATAATGGTTTGGGTTTCTCCGACGCTGATCTGACTGCTAAAGGGAAGAACCTTAACGATTCCCTGCATGTCTCCATTGAATGTAGGGGCACTATTCTTGCACATGTGTTGGTTGACACTGGTTCCTCGTTGAACGTCTTGCCCAAGAAAGCTCTAGACAGGCTGGATTGCGAAGGTTTAGAACTAAAGCCGAGTAACATTCTTGTCCGGGCCTTTGATGGGTCTAAAAGGATGGCGCATGGTGAGGTTGATATTCCAATCAAAGTTGGTTCTCAGGTCTTCAACTCTACATTTTATGTGATGGACATTCAGCCGTCCTATTCTTGTTTGTTGGGTCGTCCATGGATCCACAAAGCTGGAGCCGTAACCTCAACGCTCCACCAGAAGTTGAAGTACCCGGTCAGAGGGAAGATTGTGACAGTACAAGGGGAGGAGGAATACATGGTCAACCACCTCAACTCGTTCCGGTAAGTAGAGATGGATGGGGAGTTCATTGAGACCCCATTTCAACACTTTGAAGAGGTTCCTCAGACATTGGCATCGGCTGAGACTGTGATTGAAGATTCTCCTATGAAGATGGCTTCCATAAAGGATGCTCGGGATGTTATTGAGAAGGAAGCTCAAAGGGCTGTTCTAAGTGCAAGGATTGGAAGACCTCCTATGTTCATCAGCAACTCGGGAGTAAATGCCATTGAAGATGACGTGGAGGAGTCTGAATTCGACAGCTGGATCTATCCTATGACCAACGGTGGACCAAACAACTGGACAGCAAAGGATTTCATCCCTATTACTTTTATTACTCAGTAATGAGCTTTTTGTTTCGAATTTGTAACAGACAATGTTTTGAAACTTTATGGCCCGGTGTCTTACCCGAGGCACCGTGGCTTCATTTGTGAGGGCTTTTGTATGCCATTTTCATATATCATTAATGAAAGCATTGGACGTTTTCGCATTTCAAATTTTGTTCTCCTTTTTGTTGCACCCCAAAATTTGCCCTCCCATATTCCTCAAGATATGTCAAGGATCATTCCAAATGGTTCAAAATGGCTCAAGGGTTGTACAGTCAAAACACCTCCTAAGACAGTCAACTCAAAATTAGGGTTTTGGTTCTTTCAAAGAATTTGGGGTTCTCAATGGTTCAGTCAAGTCTCATAGGCCTCTATACATCCTCAAGCATCTACATGCCAAGTTGCAAGACTCACAGTGCCAATTTGCATAGTCAAAAGCCCCATTTGATCCACAGTCAACTGCAAGGGCAAAATGGTCATTTTGCAGTCAAAAGTCAGAATTTTTGGTCAACATCTTATTTTGAGTTCACAATCATCATTTGATCAAGTCTTGATCATGATTCCACAAGAATAGCTCAAAAATCATCAAGATGCCAAAGTTACTATTTTTGGACAGTAGAAAAGTCAATTGTACTTTGACAAGGGCATAACTCTTTCATGGTTTGTCAAAAAAATTCCATCCAAAGCTCATTTTGAAGAGGATGCAATTTCCTACAATCCATCTTTACACTCCAAGATCAAGAAATTCTCTCACAAAAAGTTACCAATTTTTACATTATAGGGCAATTTCAAAAGTCAACAAAAGTACACTTTGAGTAAAAGGCCATAACTTGAGATTGGTAAATCCAAATGACATGGGACAAAAGGCATTGGTTAGAGGACTTCAAGAGCTTTCCAAAATGTCCAATAACATGGTCATATGATCAAAATTGAGCAAGTTGTGCATTGGAGAAGTTGGGAACTTTTCATGAATTTGCAAAAGTCAACTTTGCTCAAAAACATCTTCCTTTTGCTAATGGGCCTCAAATCTCTTCTTGAAACTTCACCCATGACCTATGCACGACCCACCAAGATGAATTGGATTTATTTTCTTATTTTTATTGATTAATTGGATTTTTAATATATATTAATTCATTTAATTAATTTAAATCATAAGAAAATAGAAGATTTTATTTTTAAACCAATCTGTGAAGCAAATATGATCAAAACATGCTGGCAAATTCGTGCACAAGTCAAAGATACAAAAAAATTCCAATTTTGGCAACATTGTTCAATCATGAAAAATCAAGAATATTTGATTTTCAATCAAGGATTCAATCATCAATGCACATGGATATTGGCCCAGCTTTTAACCTAATTTGATTCTCCTATATGTATGCAAGCAAACCATGACCTAGTACATGTGAAAAAGCTGCAGAAACGGCCATAGCAAATTCAAGAAATTCCAAGAAAACTCAAAACCTGTTCTTGCATTCTAGGCCGATTCAAGGCGTTTTGACCATCCAAATACATTATAGGAGGTACCAGGAACGATTTTCAATCCAATTCAAGCACCAAAGCTCAAAGAATCGTCACATACAGTCCCACGGTTTGCACTTTTGATTCAAAACTATATATCTTAATTCATGCGCATTTAACATGTTTTTGTGATGGTTTTGCATTGCTAGAGATCATACAAAGCTAATGGCATGATTGAATTGAACTGTAACACCCTGAATCAAAAGATGCCATGACTGAGTTTCTAGGGTTTTCAAACTTTAAATTAGGGCTTTCTAAACCAGGAAAAATTGGGACTAATGAGATACATGATTGAAATCGTGAGGCTAAGACGAACACGACCCATACCTCGCGAAATATTTATATTTGCTATATTTCTATTCGCTATTTTTCCTTGCAGGAGGTAGTGGAGGTTAAAAAACCCCGCTATCTGGTGTTATTTACACAGAATGAAGGTTGAAGGTGATGAGGTGTTGGCATCTGATTCGTGTGTTTGAAAAAACGCGCGCGTTATTTTTGTTTACAGCATATTATTTGTTTTTTGTATATAATATTCTCTATCTATCCATTTAACAAAAGCGCGCTACAGTTCAGCTGGCAAAGGCATTGAAGCAATGAGAATTGGGACCTGGGTTCGAATCCCAGGTCCCCCCAAAACCTTGTTATTTTTATTTCACAGGTATTCACGTGCAAACTTCAAAGTGAGGTCCACCATACACTTCAAACCTCAGTTCGCCAGATGTCCCCAAGCCTAAATCCAATGGCCTAGATGGAAGGACTATCATGGTCCTTAGTCAACAAGCGTGTGGATAATTCAGAAAATCAACGTGGCTGGAATATTGTTGGGCCATAAAATTCCAGAATCACCTCCTGATTTGTGCCAGCACCCCCCCTGGGTTTATTTTCTTCTTCTCCTTTTATTTTTATTTAATTTGTTTTTATTAATTTTTAATTAACTACTAACTAAAACAATTAACATTTTTTAATAAATTCAAAAAACATAAAAAATATAATATTTTTATTTATTAAACTTAATTAGTTATTTTGTAAATAAATACTAACATAATTTGTTTAGTTTTAATTAAGTTAATTTTAACTTTTTCATAATAAATAAAATTAATGTAGAATTAGGGTTCTTGACAATTTTAATCATCTTTATTATTTATTTTCTTAAACATCAAAAAACCAAAAAATATTTATTTCTATTAATTAATTAGTTTAGGTTTAATTTAATTAAATACACAAAAATAGCAAAAATCTCCTTCTTTCTCAAAAAAGGGTCAAAACCCTAAAAAACTCTCCGATTCAATTTTTCTCTCGTGCGTGATTATTTTTTATTCATAATTATTTTGATCCATATAATTGTATTTGCTCCGAGGATGTAATAGCTTTAATTAGGACTTTTTATTGCTTTTATTTAATTTCCCGCAATTTACTTTTTTAAGGGTTTGTTTTTGGCGATGTAAATACCCGACGCCTTGTAATAGCTTAGTTTTATTTTCCGCACCCATTAACTGCTAGATGTATGCTAACTAGGCTATGCATGACAAGACTTATCTTAAAATTAAAATCAATCGTAGCTCACCATAACATGTACAAAGATAACATAACTGAAACCTGACACACTCGCACATGCCACTCCTAGGGTACGCCTCACTTGGTTGCCTCGAACGTGGTCATTGAGTATAGGGTGTTTTAGAGGTCGCCCTCCTGTCTAAAGATCAAAGTTGCCTCGAAACGGTTGCCTCGATAAAAAATGATCTAAGACATTAGGGTTACCGCTAAGGCGTCCTACCATTGCTTTAGTGACCACATGTCCCTAAAATCGAATTGACCCGAAAACTCCAATGACGGTGCTTCCTACTCCTCAATAGTGGGATAGCACTGTCTAAAGGATATTTACACAACTTAATTTCTTTTGAGTAGGTAGAGGTTCTCAGGTACTTGCTCTTTCAAAACAAGACAACTTTTTGCACTTACACTTTTTCAAATAAAGTTTCCAAACTGTTGTACCCCAAAATTTGCCCTCCCATAAATCTTCAAAGTTTTTGACAAGCATCACCTCAAATGGTTCAAAGTCTACTCAAAGGCTACACAGTCAACCATCCTCCTAAGCCAGTCAAACTAGGGTTTTGGTTCTCACAAGAAAGTTGAGGTTTTCAAGGGCTCAATCAAGTCCCATATGCTCATAAACATTGTCAAACACCTACATGTCAAGTTTCAAGGCTCACAAGGTCAAGTTGCGCAGTCAAAAACCCTAATTGCTCCACAGTCAACTGTAGGGGCAAAATGGTCATTTGGCAGTCAAAAGTCAAAAATTTTGGTCAACATCTTATTTTGAAGCCACAAACATCAATAAATCAATTCTTGATCATGATTCTCAAAGTATGGCTCAAAAAGACTCAAGATGCAAAAGTTTCTATTTTTGGACAGCTGAAAAGTCAACTGTAACTTGACCAAGGCATAACTTTTTCATGGTTCATCATAAAAATCCCATCCAAAGCTCATTTTGAAGGGGATGACATTTCCTACAACTCATATTCACATTCCAAGTCCAAGAAATGCTCTCACAAAAAGTTATCAATTTCAACATTATAGGTCATTTTCAAAAGTCAACAAAAAGGCACTTTAAGTCAAAGACCATAACTTGAGATTGGTAAATCAAAATGACATGGGACAAAAGTCATTGGTTAGAGGACTTCAAGACCTTTCCAAAATGTCCAAGAACATGTTCATAACTTCAAAATTGATCAAGATATGCATTGGAGAAGTTGGGAAATTTTTGTGAAATGGCCAAAATCAATTATCCTTGAAATTTCATTTTTGACAAAAGGGGCCCACTTTTTCCACTTGTTTCAGCTTGGCCATGCTTCCCACGTGTCCCACAAATTATTTCAAGATTTAAAATTAATTTTTCCATTTTTTATTTAATTTTATTTGATTTAATTCATTTTAAATCTTTTAAAATCAAATAAAAATTAAGAAAATTAATAAGAGGGAATATTTTGTGTTGAATAACTTTGAATCACCATCATGACCATTCCAATTTCGTGCAAGGGCCTAAATGAAGCAAGAATTCAAATTTTGGCTCAAAAATGGAAAGTGTTTCAATGGAGTTTATGGAAAATCCCAAGCATGAATGCATTGTGTTATTGGCCTTAATTCTGATCAAAACACATTACATAACATGTATGCAAGCTAACACAAGTGGATTCACGACCAAAAGAGCTCCCAAACGGCCAAACGCATTTTCAAATTTTCAAGCAAAAAAGCAAATCTGAAAACCTAGTTGCAGCGCCTCTCAAGCCTCCATTCCCATCCAAACACATTCCTGGTATCCCAAGGAAACTTTTGCAATCAAAAACCAATCCAAATGTGCCCAGAATCTTATAACTCAGGCCAAACGGTTTGCATTTTTTCTTGAAATTCTATATAATCTTTCATGCGTTTTTTGACATTTTTTTGAATGGATTTGTACTCATAGGGACATCCTGAAACTTTTGGTATCATTCAATTGAACAATAGCATCCCATATCAAAAGTTGCCATTGATGGACATTAGGTTTTCAAAAGCTCGAAATTAGGCGTTTATGCATATGGTAAAATTAGGCTACCAAACTGGTACCATTGAATTCGTGACGTCCAAACGAATCATTCCATGACCTCGCGCCCAATTTATGTTCAAGCATGGGCTATTCGCTATTTTTGCAGGTTGTGTTTAGTGGGGGTTTAAAACCCCCGCTATTTGATTGTATTACAGGTACACAAATGAGGAAGAAGGTGGACGTGGCTCATGATGATTGGAGCATTCAAAGTTTCAGCGCCTTTTTTTGTTTCACATCACTAATTCTTGTTGTGTTATATTATTTGTTTTCCATTCCATATCCAAAACGCGCAAATAGCTCAACTGGAAAGGCTTCCGTTTGGTAAACATTGGGACCTGGGTTCGATTCCCAGTTCCCCTCACAATTCCCATATTATTTTTCATTTGACTTTCCTGTGCAGCGCCCCAAGGGAGGTTCATCATAGGCCTCACAGATCCAACAAGCCAGTTGTCTTCAGGGCATATCCAAAGGCCACAAAAGGAGCTTACCATATGCTTCAGTCAATGGATGCACACACAGGCAGAAAGGTCAACGAGGCCTTTGTCTTAATGGGCCTAGATTCAGCATTTCACCCCCATGTTGGCCCAGCACCCCCTCCATTTGGGTTCATTTTTCTTTCTTTTCATTTTATTTCTTTAATTTAATTCCTAACCCCTTTTTTTTATTTTATTTGTTATTAGTAATTAATTTAATTAACCATTTTCATGAAAAACAAAAAAAAATATAATTAACACTTTTATTATTATTTTTATTTTGTAAATAAATCATAATTGAATTAGTTGTTAATTAGGCCATTTTAACATTCCTTTTAATAATTAAAATAGTTTAGATTTAGGTTAATCTTTAACTTTATTTCTTTTTATTTCTATTTTATTTTCATAAAAAATATATAAAAAAAAACAAAAAATATTTTCTTGTAATTAAAATAATTAATTAGTTTTCAATTTCATTTAATTACCAAAAAAGACAAAAAAATTAATTCCCTTTTCTTTATTCGCGCGTATTTAATTTGTTCGATTATTATGTAATTGCTCCGGATATGTAATAGTAAATAGGACCTTTTACTGTTTTTTTATTTTCCGCACTTATTTACTTAAAACGGGTCTTTTTAAAATTTTGGCGATGTATAGACCCGCGCCTTGTAATAGCGTAGGATTTACGTTTTCCGCAATTTACTTTCCGCACCCCTTTTAACTGTTAACTTGTATGAAAGAATGCATGCTAATTAAAAACAAGCGTAGCTCACCTCAATGCTTGATCAAAGATAACATAAACTGAAAACAACACACAATGCACACACCACTTCTAGGGTACGCCTCACTGTTGCCTTGCCCCTCGAAACGTGGTCGTCGAGTATAGGACGTTTTAGTAAGTCCTTATGTCCATGACCCATGGCATAAGGGTAGCTTCTAAGGTGTCCTACTGTTGCTCTGGTGACCACACTGTCCCTACAAACGAATTGACCCGAACACCTCCAACGGTGGTGCTACCTACCTCTCAATGGTGGGATAGCACTACCTTAAGGACATTTACACAGCCTAATTCCTTAGGGTAGGTAGATGACTCATAGATACTTGCTCTAAAAAATAAATCAAAAACTCTTTTCACACCGACACTTTTCAAAAAGCTTTCAAAACAATTTTTTCAAACACTCTTGAGGACTGATACAAGAGTCGATCTGAAATCTTTAAACGAAACTTTTTCAAACCCACTCACACTTGAAAAGCAAACACTTTTGAAAACACAAATGAGCAAGTATCTAAGAGCCCATGGATAACCATGGATAGAAAGGGTGCTAACACCTTCCCTTTCTATAAATCTACCTCCCGAACCGAGAAAATATCTCATAAGGAATTTTGCTGTGCTTTTGTCCTTTCCTTATTGGAGAACATAAAAGACGGTGGCGACTCTTGCTTCCGCGACATTTCGCGAACCAGCGTTAAACAGTCAGTTCCAGATCCACCGATCACAAAACTGGCGACTCTGCTGGGGACATTTTTAAAGTGAGGTGTACCTTAGGATTAGATCATACTTATGTTTTCAATTGCTTTTCTTTGATTGCTTTATATTTGTGGGCTTTGCATCGGAGTTACATAGATCCTAACCCGGATCTGGGGATACCCTGTTAGGTAGCATAAGCTGTGAGGGACCTGTCCGGCGTAGACCGACATGGGTGAAGCAGTGGCTACATTGGTGTGGCACCTTGGTCTGTACCGATATCCCTTGTGTTGCAACGAGGAAAATATGGGTCTTCTGAGGAGTCATTAAGCACCAACCGACCTTAGAACCCTAAATGACCCAACTTGGCCAATAGAACAGTAGCAGTATGCTACGCCCATTGAGGCTAAACTCTCGTGATGGTTCTGGCCGCAAGAAAAGATTGCGATGCTGGAGTTATGACCGATTGAGGGTAGTCAGTGATATTGGGATCCTCTAGAACCCGGTTACTTCTGATAGGACAGGTCTTAACCAACAAACTGAAAGAGGGTAATACCTAGACCCCATGCTGGCCTAAACTCTAAGGGCTTGTCTTGTGTGACTTGTGTGCCTTATCATGTTTGCCTTTGTGAATATTTATGGTGTGCTTTATCATAACATCATGCCATCATAAACATTGCATGCATCCTGCATAAGGACTGACCATTTCAAAGACAAGAGAGTTTCACCTTTGCTCTGTTTTGTAGGACACCATGATGCCTATGCGAAGGAACAATATCCGGTTCAACTTTGTTCACCCACCTGAGTTGCTTGAATAATTGGTTAGCAGAATTCCAAACACCACTTCCTTCATCCAGAGGCATGGTTCTCTTCTCGGCTTAGTCACTGCAAAGTGGGACCAACAACTGATGAGTGTCCTGACACAGTTTTATGACCCTCTGTACCAGTGCTTCACCTTTCAAGACTTCCAGTTGGTCCCTACCCTGGAAGAGTTCTCTGATTTGCTTGGCATTCCTATCTTGGATCAGACTCCCTTCACTGGTTGGGAAAAGACTCTTAGACTTGAGGAGATTGCAGCAGCCCTTCCTTTGACCAACAAAGAGGTAATGGACAACTGGGAGACTAGAAGTGGAGTTAAGGGCTTCTTGGCTAAGTTTCTGATTGGTAAAGCTAACAGTTTCTGGAATGACTTAGACTTCAGGGCATACGAGGACATTCTGGCTCTCTTAATCTATGGGCTAGTATTGTTTCCAAATCCTGATAACTTTGTCAATATCACTGCCATAAGGATCTTCATGTCTCGGAACCCTGTGCCCACTCTCTTGGGTGATATCCTGCAACAACTTTATGCTCGTACTGCCCGAAGACGAGGAACTCTATGGTGTTGTACTCCTTTATTGGTGAGGTGGTTTATTTCGCACCTCCCCAAGTTCGTGCTAAAGAACCAAGAAGGAAGAGGCTGGGCTCATAGGTTAATGTCTCTCACTGATAATGACATCATTTGGACTCTCAGAGGTTTGGATGAGGTAGCTGTTATTGATCGTTGCGGAGAATACCCTAATGTTCCTTTGATTGGTACCCAAGGAGGGATCTCTTATAATCCATGTTTAGCTCTCCGTCAGTTTGGAAGAGCCAGAAGAACAGGACCTCATGAGATGCTGGTGCCTCACATCAGTTTTGAGTTTCAGAAAGATAGTGACGAGCTACGCCGTAGATTCATCAAAGCTTGGGACAGAATTCACAAAGCTGACCCACAAGAGTTGGGACTGAAGACTTCTCTACCTATGGAAGCCTACCACAAATGGGTCCGCATCCGTGCTCAGAAGTTAGGTATGCCATATGAAGCTGTCAGGCCTATCATTCTTGAAGGTCCTGATGGAGATGGGGTTCCTCCAACTGTTCTCCCTCCTCAGATACCCACTGATGTTGATACACTAAAGAGGTCTTGGGCGCAACTACAGGAAGAGCGGGATTATTATCGGGAAAAGTTCAACGAACAGGAACAGAAGATCCAGAAGTTGACCAAGCAATTGGAGAACGAGCGAACCCTGAATGACTATATCCGTACTGAGAAGAGGAGGCCATGGGAGCACTTATGGGCTTTGGATGTTTCTTTTACAGCTTTATTTCCTTTTCAGTATTTTCATTCCTGTAACGCCTAAGGGCAAATTGTTGAACAATTTAAAGTTTAAATCTAATAAAGTGTGTTCCTTTTGTTTACAAAGTTGATTCCCGATTTTCTTGGAAAACATAATTCATACGCATTTCATTCATCATATGCATTACAGGTACCCTTCTCCTACAGGTTGCTTAATCTTCTTCGCTATTTATTTCAGCACTCAAGCATCATGAATCCTGAACTCACTACCGAGCAAGCTATCAAGGCCCTCCAGGCCCAGAATGCCCAATTTCAGGAGATGGTCATGAACTTGGCCCAGGGACAACAAGAGCTGAAGGCTTTGCTCCTGAAGAAGAATAAGAAGAAGAAGAGGATTGTGCTATTCAACACTGGGCGCAGACTCGGGAACACATTGCAGAATGAAGCTGAGAGGACTACTCCATCTGTGGGGGAAGGTAGTCACCAAGGGAGAGAGGTCCCTAGTCCTGTGGTCTCTGACACTGAGACAGACTTTAACGACAAACAGTACCCTCCTGCTGAGGACCGGTACAAACAACTTGAGTACAGGTTAAATGCTATGGAGATTCAACGTGTGCCTGGGTTGGATTTCGGAGACTTGGGTTTATCTTCTAGGGTGGTGATCCCACACAAGTTCAAGGCGCCGACCTTTGTGAAGTATGACGGGGCTTCCTGCCCTAAGATTCACCTCCGTTCTTATGTAAGGAAGATCCAGCCTTACACAGCAGACAAGAACTTATGGATCCACTTCTTCCAGGAGAGTCTTTCAGGGACTCATCTCGAATGGTTCTATCAGCTGGATGGAACCAACATTCGTAACTGGGAGGATCTGGCCACTGCTTTTTACAAGCAGTATCAATATAATTCCGACCTCGCCTCTACGCGTACCCAACTCCAGGGTATGTCGCTAGGATCGGGAGAAGGTTTTAAGGAGTACGCACAGAAATGGAGAGATCTGGATGGCAGGGTGCAGCCACCATTGACGGACCGGGAGCTGGTGGATATGTTCTTGGGGACCCTATCTGGTCCATTCTTCAATCATCTCATTGGTAATTCCTCTGCTGGGTTTACTGACCTGATCCTGACTGGTGAGAGGATCGAGGCTGGTATAAAATCGGGAAAGATACAGAAGGGTACCTCCTCCAATGCTGAAAAGAAGCCCTTCAAGAAGGAGGCCAGTGCTGTGTATGGTCCAAGAAGGCAAGACAAACCGGAACGCTGCCAAGCTGTCAACGCGGTGGTTATTTCTAAGCCTGCTGCTGCTCCGCAACAGTACAACCAGCCCAGAGCTGAGAGGCCCAAACGGTAGTATACTCGGCTCAGCATGACTCTCTCTCAGATCCTGCCGCAACTGCTGTCAACCAGCCTGGTAACTGTCAAAGAGGCTCCGAAGATGGTAAACACAGCATCTCCGAAGTACAACCCCAACGCCCGTTGCGCTTATCACTCTGATAGCCCGGGACATAACACAGATGACTGTTGGGCTCTGAGGAATAAGGTTCAAGACCTTATTAATGCTAAAGAGGTTCAGTTCGAGGCGCCCGAGAAGCCTAATGTGGTGACTGCTCCCATGCCTAACCATGGAGTAAATGCTATCGGGGATAAAGATGAAGTGGAAGAATCCGAGTTTGACAGCTGGATCTACTCAACGACCAACGGTGGACCTAGCAACTGGACCGCCAAAGATTCTATGCTTGTTACTTTTGTCACCCCGTAATGAACTTCTTTGTTTTGGATTTGTAATAAACAATAATTTGAAACTGTATGGCCCGGTGTCTTACCCGGGGCACCGTGGTTTTATTTGTGAGGGCTTTTGTTTGTCACTTTCATATATCATGAATAAAAGCATTGGACGTTTTTCACATTTCAAATCTTGCGCTCCCTTTCTTTCTTTCTTTATATATTGCAAAACAGCTGTATTTACACACACTCACTCATACAGGTTCCAATCCACTCTGGATCTCACTGGTAACGACTCTGCTACTGCCAGTTATGACTTTGAAAATCTGATCAGCTTAGCCGAAGACGAAGGTGAAGATGATTGCGAAGTGCCTGGCTAACTTGCAAGACTGTTACTCCAGGAAGAGAGGGCCATTCAACCACATGAAGAGCCAGTGGAAACGGTAAATCTGGGTACTGAGACAGACAGAAAGGAAGTCAATATTGGTGCCAATCTAGAGCTCAGCGTGAAACAACGGTTGATTCAGATGTTGCATGATTATGTGGAAATCTTTGTCTGGTCCTACGAAGACATGCCTGGGTTGGATACCGACATTGTGGTCCATCACTTGCCTACCAAGGAAGACTGTCCTCCGGTTAAGCAGAAAGTCCGCCGTATGCGTCCAGAGATGTCCGAGAAGATCAAAGATGAGGTTATGAAGCAATTTGATGTCGGGTTTCTAGCAGTGACTTCTTACCCTCAGTGGGTTGCCAACGTGGTTCCAGTGCCAAAGAAGGATGGTAAGGTCAGAATGTGTGTCGATTACAGGGATCTGAACAGGGCCAGCCCCAAGGATGATTTCCCTCTACCTCACATCGACGTTCTGGTTGACAATACGGCTCAGCACAAGGTATTCTCTTTCATGGATGGCTTTTCAGGTTACAATCAGATCAAGATGGCTCCGGAAGACATGGAAAAGATTACCTTTGTTACTCAGTGGGGCACCTTCTGCTACAAGGTCATGCCATTCGGGTTGAAAAATGTTGGGGCAACCTACCAACGTGCCATGGTTGCTTTATTTCATGACATGATCCATCATGAGATTGAAGTATATGTCGACGATATGATTGCAAGGTCTCAAACTGAGGAGGAGCACCTTGACCATCTACAGAAGCTGTTTGACCGGTTGAAGTTGTACAAGCTGAGGTTGAACCCGAACAAGTGCACCTTCGGGGTAAGATCTGGGAAGTTGCTAGGCTTCGTCGTGAGCGACAAAGGTATTCAAGTGGACCCTGCCAAGGTTAAAGCCATACAAGAGATGCCAGTCCCAAAGACAGAGAAGGAAGTCAGAGGCTTTCTAGGACGTCTGAATTATATTGCCCGATTCATCTCGCATCTAACTGCCACCTATGAACCAATCTTCAAGCTGCTGAAGAAAGATCAGGTAGTACGTTAGAACGATGAATGCCAGGCCGCTTTTAACAGAATCAAAGAGTATCTCCAAGAACCACCCATCCTTATGCCACCGGTTGAAGGGAGACCTCTAATACTATACCTGACAGTACTTGACAGCTCAATGGGGTGTGTGCTGGGGCAGCATGACGAGTCTGGCCGAAAAGAGCACGCCATTTATTACCTTAGCAAAAAGTTTACCGACTGTGAGACCCAATACTCACTGCTCAAGAAAACTTGTTGCGCTTTGGTATGGGCTGCTCGCCGGCTGAGACAGTATATGCTGACTCACACTACTTTGTTGATCTCAAAGATGGATCCAATAAAGTACATATTCGAAAAGCCTGCTCTGTCTGGAAGAATAGCAAGATGGCAAATGATCTTGACAAAATACGACATCCAGTATATGACTCAGAAAGCAATCAAGGGAAGTGTATTGGCAGACCATTTGGCACACCAGGCAGTGGACGACTACCAGTCAATGAACTTTGAGTTTCCTGACGATAGCATCATGATAGTGACTGATTGTGAAGTACCTGGACCGGATGAAGGACCTGAGGAAGGATCCCGATGGTCTATGCACTTTGACGGAGCCTCCAACGCTTTGGGTAACGGTATCGGCGCTGTGATCATATCCCCTTAAGGAACTCATACTCCACTCACTGCCCGGCTATGTTTCAACTGCACCAACAACATGGCGGAGTATGAGGCATGTATCATGGGTCTTCAAGTTGCGATTGACTTAAGGATTAAGTTTCTAAGTGTCTTCGGAGATTCCGCTCTCGTGATCAATCAGATCAAAGGCGAGTGGGATACGAAACATCCGAATCTTATTCCTTACAAAGAATGTGTGTTGACATTGATCCCCCATTTCACAGATATCACTTTTGAACACTTCCCAAGAGAGGAGAATCAGCTGGCGGACGCGTTGGCTACGATGTCTTCTATGTTCAAAGTCAAATGGGATAATGAGGCTCCCCGAATCATCATCTGGAAAATGGACGAACCTGCATATTGCTGCGATCTTGAGGCTGAAGAGGTAACTGAAAAACCCTGGTACCATGAAGTGAAGAGGTACTTGGAAGCTCAAGAATACCCTGAAGGTGCATCTTTCAACGATAAGAAGTTTCTGAGAAGGTTCGCAGCAAAGTTCTTCCTCAGCAACGGCATTCTGTACAAGCGAAACCATGATTCGACCTTACTGTGTTGTGTGGATAAGACTGAAGCAGAAAGGATCATGGCAGAACTGCATAAAGGTACTTTCGGAACACATTCCAGTGGACACACCATGGCGAAGAAAATCCTTCGGGCAGGATATTTCTGGTCCACAATGGAAGCCGACTGTTACCAACATTCTCGGACATGTCATAAGTGCCAGATTTATGCAGATAAGGTGCACGTCCCTCCAGTTCCTCTGAATGTCTTGACAGCACCTTGGCCTTTTGCAATGTGGGGCATTGATATGATCAGTGAGATCAGACCTACGGCATCCAACGGGCATCGCTTCATCCTGGTGGTGATCGATTACTTTACGAAGTGGGTTGAAGCAGCTTCCTACGCCACAGTAACCAAGAACGTTGTGGCACGGTTCATTCGGCATAATTTGATCTGTCGATACGGTGTCCCGGAAAGGATCATTACAGACAACGGTACCAATCTTAATAACAAGATGATCACTGAGCTCTGCGAGCAATTCAAGATACATCACCACAACTCTTCTCCCTACCGGCCGAAGATGAATGGGGCTGTAGAAACAGAGAATAAGAATATTAAGAAGATTGTGCAGAAGATGACAGTGACCTATAAAGATTGGCACGAGATGTTACCGTTTTCTCTTCATGGGTACCGTACCTCAGCAAGGACGTCAACCGGGGCAACTCCCTTTTCCTTGGTCTACGGCATGGAGGCAGTCTTGTCGATTGAAGTCCAGATACCCTCTCTCTGGATAATGAAGGATGCATATCTGAGCGAAGATGATTGGATCCAGACACGACTTGATCAATTAAATATAATTGACGAAAAGAGGCTCACTGCTATTTGTCATGGTCAAACGTACCAAAAACGGATGATCAGGGCATTTAACAAGAAGGTCAGACCACAAGAGTATCAAGTTGGGGATCTGGTAATCAAATGCATCATCCTTCCTCAGAGTGATCCCAGGGGCAAATGGACCCCTACGTACGAAGGGCCATTTGTGGTTAAACATGTGTTCTCATGAGGGGCCATGATTCTAACTACCATGGATGGTGACGACCTTCCTCACCCCGCCAATGCAGACATAGTAAAAAGATACTACGCATGATAAAAGACCCGCTAGGTTGACATACCTAGGCAAAAATTAGGGCTTCCCGGCGAACCAAAAGGGTTCGGGCAAGATGAGGGATGAAATGAAAAAAAATCTGTACACCCGGCAAGTCGAAAACCTGAAAAGGCGACTTGGGCAAAAATGGGTATCCCGGTGGACTGAAAACCCGAAAGGGCGGTCCAGGCAAAAGTTAGGGATTAAAGCGTAATACTATGTCTCATTGGATCACTTTGCATCCAGAATCCGGTATCAACATCAGGTTCAGATGGCATCGATCAATCAGCTTCATCCTCAACCGAGCAGCCAAGTGATGAGACGCTCGAAGATATAAAGGCGATAGCAGAGTTGGAACCCAGTGGGATTATCTTTTTCACACATTTGTTTTGTTTTCTTTGTACAAAATTGTATAAACTCTGTTGTTCAGCGACGTTCTCTTACTAGGACGTCAGCCTCTTGTACATAAACGCCTATTCACAGGCAAATTCAAAAATCAATACAAATTCACAGTTCAGACCAATTGCCAATTATTTTTTCCTTTTTCTGTTTTGTTTTGCGAAGAACGTCCGATGTTCAATTGTGATATATGCATTTGACATTAATTGCTAACTCATAAATATTTGCATGCGAAACAAAGGATTAATTACAGGTGACATTAGAAACAGGGGCAATAATGAGTTGTCTAAGCGATCTAATTGCTCTGTCCACCAAGGTACCAGGGTAAGTTCGGCTGAAGAATGTAACCAGGATATCTTAATTCCCCAGAGAGTGAGCCAGCAAGTCAACGGTACTTTCCCCAAGCAGAGTTAGCCTACTCTATCAGCCTTAAGGAAATTGGGTATCCCCAGCAGATCTCAACATTCCTCAGCGGAGTCTACAAACATTCTTAACAAGCATCCCCGGCAGTCTTGATCTAAGATTGTTCCCCGGCGGAGTACCAGACATTCAGTGGATCCACTTCCCCAGTACAGTTCAAAATTTCCCCAGGAAAGTCCAGTCTCAAAAAGTTTCCCCAGGAAAGTGGAATCCATCTCCCCAGCAGGAAGCTTATCCCCAGTAGATTCTGGAAGCTTATCCCCTGCAAAGCACGAACGCTCCCCCGGCTTTATTCAGAAGGTTATTTCCCCACCAGGATATAACTGGGTTATCCTCAGCTAAAAACCACGGAAATATCGTCCCCGGAGAAGTCTTCCCATCCCCAGCGGAGTTCACCAAATCTTCCAACAGAACAACAACGGTATCCACAGCGGAGTTATCATCAGCATCTCAGCAAAGCACATCTCTTCCCCCACAGAGTTCATTCCCCGCAGAGTATTCTATTCGCCAAGTTTATTCCCCAACGGAGTCATCTTCTCCTACCAGTATTCTTGCAACAATCATCCCCAGCGGAAACAAAGCTCTATTCTTCAACATCAGCCCAGGATTTAACTTCCCGGCACCCGTCAAGGATTTACTTTCCTAGACAAAAACACATTTCATAAACATCATATCTTCATACATTATAGCATGCATATACACATCATAAACATACAATCTCATTAATTCTGAGAACATCACGCATGTCATACATCATGACATCGCATACAACTAACGTTTTGTCTTTTCAGGACAAAGGTCAGTAACAAAGATGATTACTATCAACTGTCGCAACTAAAGATCCGATTCCTGTATCTTGCCAGGGTGTATCTTTTGACGACTACATTACCAGACTCGATTCCTGTATCCTTCCAGGGCACGTCTGAAGAGTTCGAAGATCTGATTCCTGTATCTTGCCAGGGTGTATCTGTTGACGACTACATTACCAGACTCGATTCCTGTATCCTGCCAGGGAACGTCTGAAGAGTTTGAAGATCCGATTCTTGTATCTTGCCAGGGTGTATCTGTTGATGACTACATTACTAGACTCGATTCCTGTATCCTGCCAGGGCACGTCTGAAGAGTTCGAAGATCTGATTCCTGTATCTTGCCAGGGTGTATCTGTTGACGACTACATTACCAGACTCGATTCCTGTATCCTGCCAGGGCACGTCTGAAGAGTTCGAAGATCTGATTCCTGTATCTTTCCAGGGTGTATCTGTTGACGACTACATTACCAGACTCGATTCCTATATCCTGCCAGGGCACGTCTGAAGAGTTCGAAGATCCGATTCCTGTATCTTGCCAGGGTGTATCTGTTGACGACTACATTACCAGACTCGATTCCTGTATCCTGCCAAGGCACGTCTGAAGAGTTCGAAGATCCGATTCCTGTATCTTGCCAGGGTGTATCTGTTGACGACTACATTACCAGACTCGATTCTTGTATCCTGCCAGGGCACGTCTGAAGAGTTCGAAGATCCGATTCCTGTATCTTGCCAGGGTGTATCTGTTGACGACTACAATTCCAGACTCGATTCCTGTATCCTGCCAGGGCACGTCTGAAGAGTTCGAAGATCCGATTCCTGTATCTTGCCAGGGTGTATCTGTTGACGACTACATTACCAGACTCGATTCCTGTATCCTGCCAGGGCACGTCTGAAGAGTTCGAAGATCTGATTCCTGTATCTTGCCAGGGTGTATCTGTTGACGACTACATTTCCAGACTCGATTCCTGTATCCTGCCAGGGCACGTCTGAAGAGTTCGAAGATCTGATTCCTGTATCTTGCCAGGGTGTATCTGTTGACGACTACATTACCAGACTCGATTCCTGTATCCTGCCAGGGCACGTCTGAAGAGTTCGAAGATCTGATTCCTGTATCTTGCCAGGGTGTATCTGTTGACGACTACATTACCAGACTCGATTCCTGTATCCTGCCAGGGCACGTCTTAAGAGTTCGAAGATCTGATTCTTGTATCTTGCCAGGGTGTATCTGTTGACGACTACATTACCAGACTCGATTCCTGTATCCTGCCAGGGCACGTCTGAAGAGTTCGAAGATCCGATTCCTGTATCTTGCCAGGGTGTATCTGTTGACGACTACATTACCAGACTCGATTCCTGTATCCTGCCAGGGCACGTCTGAAGAGTTCGAAGATCTGATTCCTGTATCTTGCCAGGGTGTATCTGTTGACGACTACATTACCAGACTCGATTCCTGTATCCTTCCAGGGCACGTCTGAAGAGTTCGAAGATCCGATTCCTGTATCTTGCCAGGGTGTATCTGTTGACGACTACATTACCAGACTCGATTCCTGTATCCTGCCAGGGCACGTCTGAAGAGTTCGAAGATCCGATTCCTGTATCTTGCCAGGGTGTATCTGTTGACGACTACATTACCAGACTCGATTCTTGTATCCTGCCAAGGCACGTCTGAAGAGTTCGAAGATCCGATTCCTATATCTTGCCAGGGTGTATCTGTTGACGACTACATTACCAGACTCGATTCCTGTATCCTGCCAGGGCACGTCTGAAGAGTTCGAAAATCTGATTCCTGTATCTTGCCAGGGTGTATCTGTTGACGACTACATTACCAGACTCGATTCCTGTATCCCGCCAGGGCACGTCTGAAGAGTTCGAAGATCCGATTCCTGTATCTTGCCAGGGTGTATCTGTTGATGACTACATTACCAGACTCGATTCCTGTATTCTGCCAGGGCACGTCTGAAGAGTTTAAAGATTCGATACCTGTATCCAGCCAGGGCACGTCTACATAAAGAGTTTGAAGATCAACTCTTGTAACAGACCAGGTAATTTTCTTTCTTTCTCAGGTACGCAAGTTCTCGCTAAGGAATCTCTTACGCGATCGACACCTTCCGATGGCATCTATAAGCCCATCTCCACAATTATCCATCACAGTTCCAAATGGCATCTATAAGCCCATTCCCGACAAGGTTCTGTCACATCTTCAGATGGCATCTATAAGCCCATCCTCCTATCCACCATCTCTCAAAATGGCATCTGTAAGCCCATTCCCACTGTCACACTGCTGATACTCTGCTATGTGAGTGCAAATTTCTGGGCACTCTAGTGTTCAATCATCTTCCACCCTCAGATCACGAAAGGCACACAAGCCAATCTACATCCTCAGGTCTAAGAAGATTGACAAGGGGCAACTGTTGTACCCCAAAATTTGCCCTCCCATAAATCTTCAAAGTTTTTGACAAGCATCACCTCAAATGGTTCAAAGTCTACTCAAAGGCTACACAGTTAACCATCCTCATAAGCCAGTCAAACTAGGGTTTTGGTTCTCACAAGAAAGTTGAGGTTTTCAAGGGCTCAATCAAGTCCCAAATGCTCATAAACATTGTCAAACACCTACATGTCAAGTTTCAAGGCTCACAAGGTCAAGTTGCACAGTCAAAAACCCTAATTGCTCCACAGTCAACTGTAGGGGCAAAATGGTCATTTGGCAGTCAAAAGTCAAAAATTTTGGTCAACATCTTATTTTGAAGCCACAAACATCATTTTATCAATTCTTGATCATGATTCTCAAAGTATGGCTCAAAAAGACTCAAGATGCAAAAGTTTCTATTTTTGGACAGCTGAAAAGTCAACTGTAACTTGACCAAGGCATAACTTTTTCATAGTTCATCATAAAAATCCCATCCAAAGCTCATTTTGAAGGGGATGACATTTCCTACAACTCATCTTCACATTACAAGTCCAAGAAATGCTCTCACAAAAAGTTATCAATTTCAACATTATAGGTCATTTTCAAAAGTCAACAAAAAGGCACTTTAAGTCAAAGACCATAACTTGAGATTGGTAAATCAAAATGACATGGGACCAAAGACATTGGTTATAGGACTTCAAGATCTTTCCAAAATGTCCAAGAACATGTTCATAACTTCAAAATTGAGCAAGATATGCATTGGAGAAGTTGGGAAATTTTTGTGAAATGGCCAAAATCAATTATCCTTGAAATTTCATTTTTGACAAAAGGGTCCCACTTTTTCCACTTGTTTCAGCTTGGCCATGCTTCCGACGTGTCCCACAAATTATTTCAAGATTTAAAATTAATTTTTCCATTTTTTATTTAATTTTATTTGATTTAATTCATTTTAAATATTTTAAAATCAAATAAAAATCAAGAAAATTAATAAGAGGGAATATTTTGTGTTGAATAACTTTGAATCACCATCATGACCATTCCAATTTCGTGCAAGGGCTTAAATGAAGCAAGAATTCAAATTTTGGCTCAAAAATGGAAAGTGCTTCAATGGAGTTTATGGGAAATCCCAAGCATGAATGCATTGTGTTATTGGCCTTAATTCTGATCAAAACACATTACATAACATGTATGCAAGCTAACACAAGTGGATTCACGACCAAAAGAGCTCCCAAACGGCCAAATGCATTTTCAAATTTTCAAGCAAAAAAACAAATCTGAAAACCTAGTTGCAGCGCCTCTCAAGCCTCCATTCCCATCCAAACACATTCCTGGTATCCCAAGGAAACTTTTGCAATCAAAAACCAATCCAAACGTGCCCAGAATCTTATAACTCAGGCCAAACGGTTTGCATTTTTTCTTGAAATTCTATATAATCTTTCATGCGTTTTTTGACATTTTTTTGAATGGATTTGTACTCATAGGGACATCCTGAAACTTTTGGTATCATTCAATTGAACAATAGCATCCCATATAAAAAGTTGCCATTGATGGACATTAGGTTTTCAAAAGCTCGAAATTAGGCGTTTATGCATATGGTAAAATTAGGCAACCAAACTGGTACCATTGAATTCGTGACGTCCAAACGAATCATTCCATGACCTCGCGCCCAATTTATGTTCAAGCATGGGCTATTCGCTATTTTTGCAGGTTGTGTTTAGTGGGGGTTTAAAACCCCCGCTATTTGATTGTATTACAGGTACACAAATGAGGAAGAAGGTGGACGTGGCTCATGATGATTGGGGCATTCAAAGTTTCAGCGCCTTTTTTTGTTTCACAACACTAATTCTTGTTTTGTGTTATATTATTTGTTTTCCATTCCATATCCAAAACGCGCAAATAGATCAACTGGAAAGGCTTCCGTTTGGTAAACGCTGAGACCTGGGTTCGATTCCCAGGTCCCCTCACAATTCCCATATTATTTTTCATTTGACTTTCCTGTGCAGCACCCCAAGGGAGGTTCATCATAGGCCTCACAGATCCAACAAGCCAGTTGTCTTCAGGGCATATCCAAAGGCCACAAAAGGAGCTTACCATATGCTTCAGTCAATGGATGCACACACAAGCAGAAAGGTCAACGAGGCATTTGTCTTAATGGGCCCAGATTCAGCATTTCACCCCCATGTTGGCCCAGCACCCCCTCCATTTGGGTTCATTTTTCTTTATTTTCATTTTATTTCTTTAATTTAATTCCTAACCCCTTTTTTTTTTATTTGTTATTAGTAATTAATTTAATTAACCATTTTCATAAAAAACAAAAAAATATAATTAACACTTTTATTATTATTTTTATTTTGTAAATAAATCATAATTGAATTAGTTGTTAATTAGGCCATTTTAACATTCCTTTTAATAATTAAAATAGATTTAGATTTAGGTTAATCTTTAACTTTGTTTCTTTTTATTTCTATTTTATTTTCATAAAAAATATATTAAAAAAAACAAAAAATATTTTCTTGTAATTAAAATAATTAATTAGTTTTCAATTTCATTTAATTACCAAAAAAGACAAAAAAATTAATTCCCTTTTCTTTATCCGCGCGTATTTAATTTGTTCGATTATTATGTAATTGCTCCGGATATGTAATAGTAAATAGGACCTTTTACTATTTTTTATTTTCCGCACTTATTTACTTAAAACGGGTCTTTGTAAAATTTTGGCGATGTATAGACCCGCGCCTTGTAATAGTGTAGGATTTACGTTTTCCGCAATTTACTTTCCGCACCCCTTTTAACGGTTAACTTGTATGAAAGAATGCATGCTAATTAAAAACAAGCGTAGCTCACCTCAATGCCTGATCAAAGATAACATAAACTGAAAACAACACACAATGCACACACCACTTCTAGGGTACGCCTCACTGTTGCCTTGCCCCTCGAAACGTGGTCGTCGAGTATAGGACGTTTTAGTAAGTCCTTATGTCCATGACCCATGGCATAAGGGTAGCTTCTAAGGTGTCCTACTGTTGCTCTGGTGACCACACTGTCCCTACAAACGAATTGACCCGAACACCTCCAACGGTGGTGCTACCTACCTCTCAATGGTGGGATAGCACTACCTTAAGGACATTTACACAGCCTAATTCCTTAGGGTAGGTAGATGACTCATGGATACTTGCTCTAAAAAACAAATCAAAAACTCTTTTCACACCGACACTTTTCAAAAAGCTTTCAAAACAATTTTTTCAAACACTCTTGAGGACTGATACAAGAGTCGATCTGAAATCTTTAAACGAAACTTTTTCAAACCCACTCACACTTGAAAAGCAAACACTTTTGAAAACACAAATGAGCAAGTATCTAAGAGCCCATGGATAACCATGGATAGAAAGGGTGCTAACACCTTCCCTTTCTATAAATCTACCTCCCGAACCGAGAAAATATCTCATAAGGAATTTTGCTGTGCTTTTGTCCTTTCCTTGTTGGAGAACATAAAAGACGGTGGCGACTCTTGCTTCCGCGACATTTCATGAACCAGCGTTAAACAGTCAGTTCCAGATCCACCGATCACACAAACAAACACTTCATACACTCTTGAGGACAGATACAAGAGTTAAATCGAAGTTTTCAAAACGAAACTTTTTTCAAAATCCACAAACACAAGAAAAGAAAAACATTTTGAAAACATAGTGAGCAAGTACCTAAGAGCCCGTGGATAACCACGGATAGAAAGGGTGCTAACACCTTCCCTTTCTATAATCTACCTCCCGAACCCGAGAAACATCTCGAAAAGGAATTTTGTTGTGCTTTTGTCCTTTCCTTGTTGGAGAAAATAAAAGACGGTGGCGACTCTTGCTTACCGCGACATTTTGCAAAAACAAACGCAAAACGCGAACCAGCATTCCAAAATAGTCAGTTCTATTCCCACCGATCACAGAACTGGCGACTCTGCTGGGGACATATAAGTGAGGTGTACCTTAGGATTAGATCACTTGTGTTTTCAATTGTATGCTTTGTATGCTTTAAATTTTGTGGGTTTGTATCGGAGTTCTATAGATCCTAACCCGGATCTGGGGATACCCTTTAGAAGTAGCAACAAACTGTGAGGGAACTGTGCAGGGTATACCAACATGGTTGAAGCAGTAGCTACGTTGATGTGGCACTTTGGTGAGTACCGGTAACCCTTGAGTCAAGTCAAGGAGAGTACGAGGCCACCGTGTGGTGTCGCGAAGCATCAACTGACCTTAGAACCTTACTTGACCATCCTGGCCTTCTTTAGGAGTAGTGAGATGACCGACTTTGGTGCAGTCCGAAGTTGGTAGATACTCGATACTAAACTCATTGAGGGTTGTTTTCTTGGAATATTTTGGTCGCCAGTTAAGTGGCTAAATCAAAACAATGAACATAGAAAACAATCCAATGACATTGAGCTCCTTAGAACCCGGTTACTACTTATAGGACAGGTTTTGAGCCAACTAACTTCAAAAGGGTACTTACCTACGAACCCCATGCAAGCCTAAACCTAAGGACTTGTTTGCTTTGTGTGAATATGAATGTCTGTACATACACTTGCTTACTGTTGCATCCATGTGCATAACATCATAAAGCATCATATGCATCTGCTAACCATTTCAAGGGTTCGGATCTTCATCTTTGTTCTTGTTTTGTAAGACATGGAGTCTCTCCGCAGGAAAACAATTCAAGTCAACCTTGTAAGGATCCCTCCTCAACTCAAGGAGCTTACATCCAGGATTCCCGAGAACTCTCTCTTCAGTGAAAGACATGGTAGACTCCTCAACCTGGTCAACACCAACATTGAAGAAGACATGATAAAAGTTCTCTTCCAGTTCTTTGACCCCCTACACCACTGTTTTACATTCCCTGATTATCAATTGGTCCCTACTTTGGAGGAGTTTTCTCAACTTCTGAGAATTCCTATTCTTAGTCAACTACCCTGCAACGGTACGGAAAAGGAACCAAACCTTGAAGATGTTGCTCAAGCATTACGTCTGCAACCATCTGACATCAAGGGGCATTGGGAAATCATAAGTGGTATCAAGGGATTCTTGGCAAAGTTTCTGTTTGAGAAGGCACAAGAATGTTGGAATTCTCTTGATCTACAAGCCTTTGAGGAGATTGTGGCACTCCTTGTCTATGGGTTGGTGTTGTTCCCAAATCCTGATCAACTTATAGATGTGAATGCTGTCAAGATTTTCATGTCCAGGAATCCCATACCTACATTGCTTGGGGACATCCTCCACTCATTTTACACACGAACAATGAGAAAAAGAGGTGTTCTCATGTGTTGTACTCCTCTCCTGGCAAGGTGGTTTATTTCTAACCTTCCACAATCAGTTTTGAAGAACGAGCAGGGTTTAAGGTGGTCACAACGATTGATGACCCTCACACATTCTGATGTACATTGGTGTTCTCGGTCCAGAGAAAATGTCACTATCATTGATCGTTGCGGAGAATTTCCTAATGTTCCTTTACTTGGAATTAGAGGAGGCATTACCTACAACCCCTGTCTGGCTTTGAGACAATTTGGATATGCTCGGAGGGATGGCCCTCATGACATGCTGATTCCTGACATAGTTTTTGACTTCGAAAACGATGCACAAGGACTTCGACAAAGGTTTATCAGAGCTTGGAGGATGCCTAACAAGGTAGATAGTAAGACACTGGGGCACAAGAATTCCATCCCCCTTGAGCCTTACCTCAAGTGGGTACGAACCCGCTCTCAGAATCTTATGGTGCCATATCCTCACATTCTCCCTGTGATCAAAGAGCCTGTTATGGAAGGAGAAGTTCCATACACCATTCTACATCCTGACATGCCAACATCATGGGAAGAAATGCAAAAGAGATGGATCCAACTCAAGGAAGAACGGAATGCTTTTGAAGCCAGCTTACATGCCAGTGAGAAGAAGGTCTTGGAGCTTACCCGCCGACTTCACGAGGAAGAGACCCTCAACACTTACATCGCTCCAAAAAGGATGCGCAATGTCTTTTTACATTAAGTATTTTGTAATATTTCTCCCATGAGGCACTGATGTACTAAACAAATTACTTCTTAATATGACGTGTGTTCCTTTTTTGTCTACAACGAATTTGAATTTTCGAACCCTTGAATGCATTACATAAATAGCATACCATTCATCATATGCATAACAGGTACCCTTTTTACAGGTCACTTATCTTCTTCGTTGTTTATTTCAGCAATCATCATGTCTACTGAACCTTCCACTGAGCAAGCTATCAAGGCCCTCCAGGCCCAGAATGCCCAGTTCCAAGAGTTGGTTATGAGCCTAGCCAAGGGTCAACAGGATTTGAAGACCCTGATTTTGAAGGAGAGGAAGAAGAAGAAGAAGAAGAAGAGGACCGTCTTGTTCAACACTAGACGCAAGTTTGGAAATGGACTGTAGAATGAAGCTGAGCTAACCACCTCATCTGGAGGGAAGGATAGCCCACAAGAGAGAAGGGTTCCTAGCCCCGTGGTCTCCGACAACGAGACGGATTATGATGAAGAACAGTACCCTCCTGCTGAGGATAGGTACAAACAGTTGGAGGACCGCTTGAGCACTATGGAGATACAGAATGTGCCCGGGCTGGACTTCGAAGACCTAGGTTTATCCTCTGGGGTGGTGATTCCACATAAGTTTAAGGCACCTGCCTTTGCCAAATATGACGGAGCTTCCTGTCCAAAGCTGCACCTCCGGTCGTATGTAAGGAAGATCTAGCCTTACACAGCTGACAAGAATTTGTGGATCCATTTCTTCCAGGACAGTCTTTCAGGGACTCAGCTGGAGTGGTTCTACCAGTTGGATGGAGCCAGTATCCGTAACTGGGAGGATTTGGCTACTGCGTTCTATAAGCAGTATCAATATAATTCTGACCTCGCTCCTACGCGTACCCAACTCCAGGGTATGTCAATAGGGACGGGTGAAGGATTTAAAGAGTATGCTCAAAAGTGGAGAGACCTTGCCGGAAGGGTGCAGCCACCTTTAACTGATCGTGAACTTGTTGATATGTTTCTGGGGACCCTGTCTGGTCCGTTCTTTAACCATTTTATTGGAAATTCTTCAGCCGGGTTTACAGACCTTATCTTGACTGGTGAGAGGATTGAAGCTGGTATCAAGGCTGGGAAGATACAGAAGGGTGCCTCGTCGAGCACTGAGAAGAAGTCGTTCAAGAAAGAATCCAGTGCGGTCTACAGCTCCAGAAGACAGAAGAAACCGGAACGCCGCCAAGCTGTCAACGCGGTTGTTATTTCGAAACCTGCCAGTGCTCCTCAGCATCACAACCAACAGAGGGAAGAGAGACCTAGAAGGAAATTCACTCGTCTCAACATGACCTTGTCCCAGATATTGCCACAGTTGCTGAAGACCAATTTGGTGACTCTAAGGGAAGCCCCAAAGAATCTGAATACTACATCATCAAAGTATAACCCCAACGCCCGCTGCGCTTATCATTCTGAGAGCCCGGGGCATAATACGGATGATTGCTGGACTTTGAAGAATAAGGTCCAAGACTTGATTGATGCAAAAGAGATTGAGTTCGAGGCGCCCGAGAGGCCTAATGTTGTGACTGCTCCCATGCCCAAGCATGGAGTGAATGCTGTAGAGGAAGACTTGTTTGTAGCCTCTGTGGATGATATTGTTACTCTGCTGTTGACCGTCAAGAATAACCTGTTGCTAGCCAGTTTATTTCCAGGATGTAGTAAAGGTTGCCATCTATGTTCTGTTTCACCTACTGGTTGTCCATCTTTGAAGTCAGGCATCCAAGACCTGATGGATAATAAAGAAATCCTGTTTGAGAAGGTTGTTGTTCCTGCCACCCATACTGAAGAAGTTTCCATTGTTACCATTTTTAACAATTCTCCCAAGGCTCCCTCGAGGAAGCCTGTCAAAATTATGCCTGTTCAGAAGATTGCACCCATAATCATCACTGTTCCGGGGCCTATTCCCTACACCTCTGACAAAGCTGTCCCTTGGCACTATGGGGCAGATGTTTATGTTCTTGGAGTCAAGCAAGAGTTTGATACTAATACCGGTGTCAGCAACATTACCGGGCCTACTAAAGTCACCCGCAGTGGTAGACTTTTCTCACCTGATATTGCGCCACCAACTGTCCGAAGACCTGTTGTCATTTCACCTGCAAATGTACCTACTTCCCTTCCCGATCAAGTTCTTAGTTCTACCCCAATCACTGAGTCATCTGACGCTCGGGGCAAAGGGATAGCCATTGATATGCCTGCTCGGACGGAGGCACCAAAGACCATCAATGTTGAAGCTTCCAAACAGGAGATGGAAGAGATCCTGAAGATCATCAAGAGGAGTGATTATAATGTAGTTGAGCAGCTGGGGTAAACCCCATCCAAGATTTCTATGTTATCATTGTTGTTGTGTTCAGAGGCCCGTGTCAAGGCTCTGATTACCTTCCTGAAGACGGCCCACGTGCCACAAGAGACATCCGCTGATCAGTTTACCGATTGTGTGGCTAATTTAACTGCTGATAATGGTTTGGGTTTCTCCGACGCTGATCTGACTACTAAAGGGAAGAACCATAACGATGCCCTGCATGTCTCCATTGAATGCAGGGGCACTACTCTTGCACATGTGTTGGTTGACACTGGTTCCTCATTGAACGTCTTGCCCAAGAAAGCTCTAGACAGGTTGGATTGCGAAGGGTTGGAGTTAAAGCCAAGTAACATTGTTTCCCGGGCCTTTGATGGGTCCAAAAGGATGGTGCATGGGGAGGTCGATATCCCAATTAGAGTGGGTTCTCAGGTCTTCGATTCTACATTCTACGTGATGGACATTCGACCATCCTATCTAGGTCATCCATGGATCCATAAAGCTGGAGATGTGACCTCCACACTCCATCAGAAGCTGAAGTACCCGGTCAAAGGGAAGATTGTGACAGTACAGGGGGAGGAAGAGTATATGGTCAGCCACCTCAACTCGTTCCGGTACATAGAAATGGATGGGGAATTCATTGAGACCCCATTCCAACACTTTGAAGAGGTTCCTCAGACACTGGCATCAGCTGAGACTGTGGTTGAAGATTCTCCTTTGAAGATGGCTTCCTTAAAAGATGCCCGGGCTGTTATTGAGAAGGGTGAGTATGCGAATTGGGGCCGACTTCCTGATTTCACTCAGAAGACTGACAAGTTTTGTTTGGGTTTCACTGCAGAAGCTCAGAGGGTTGTTCGTAGTGCAAGGATTGGAAGACCTCCTGTGTTCATCAGCAATTCGGGAGTAAATGCCATCGAAGATGACGTGGAGGAATCTGAATTCGACAGCTGGATCTACCCTACGACCAACGGTGGATCAAACAACTGGACAGCGAAAGACTTCATCCCTATTACTTTCGTTACTCAGTAATGAACTCTTTTGTTTTGAATTTGTAACAGACAATATTGTGAAACTTTATGGCCCGGTGTCTTACCCGGGGCACCGTGGCTTCATTTGTGAGGGCTTTTGTGTGCCATTTTCATATATCATTAATAAAAGCATTGGACGTTTTTTTGCATTTCAAATCTTGCGCTCCTTGTCTTTCTTTATTATATATTGCAAAACAGCTATTTACACACACTCACATATACAGGTCTCAATCCACTCTGGATCTCACTGGTAACGACTCTGCTACTGCCAGTTATGACTTCGAAAATCCGATCAACTTAGCCGAAGACGAAGGTGAAGATGATTGCAAAGTACCTGGCGAGCTTGCAAGACTGTTACTCCAGGAAGAGAGGGCCATTCAGCCACATGAAGAGCTAGTGGAAACGGTAAATCTGGGTACTGAGACAGACAGGAAGGAAGTCAAGATCGGTGCAAATATGGAGTTTAGTGTGAAACAACGGTTGATTCAGATGCTGCATGACTACATGGAAATCTTTGCCTGGTCTTGTGAAGATAGGCCTGGGTTGGATACCGACATTGTGGTTCATCAGCTGCCTACCAAGGAAGAATGCCCTCCGGTAAAACAGAAGGTTCGCCGTATGCGCCCAGAGATGTCCGAGAAAATCAAGGCCGAGGTTATGAAACAATTTGACGCCGGTTTTCTAGCAGTAACTTCTTACCCTCAGTGGGTCGCTAATGTGGTTCCAGTGCCGAAGAAAGATGGTAAGGTCAGAATGTGTGTTGATTACAGGGATTTGAACAGGGCGAGCCCTAAGGATGACCTCTCTCTGCCTCACATTGACGTTCTGGTTGACAACACTGCTCAGCATAAGGTATTCTCCTTCATGGACGGTTTCTTCGGTTATAATCAGATAAAGATGGCTCCCGAAGACATGGAGAAGACCACTTTTGTTACTCAGTGGGGCACCTTTTGTTACAAGGTCATGCCTTTTGGGTTGAAAAATGTTGGGGCAACGTATCAGCGTGCCATGGTTGCTCTGTTTCATGATATGATCCATCATGAGATCGAAGTATATGTCGATGATATGATTTCAAGGTCCCAAACTGAGGAGGAACACCTTGACCATCTACAGAAGCTGTTTGACCGATTGAAGTTGTACAAGCTGAGATTAAATCCGAACAAGTGCACCTTCGGGGTGAGATCTGGAAAACTACTAGGTTTCGTTGTAAGCGACAAAGGTATTCAAGTGGACCCTACCAAAGTGAAAGCCATACAAGAGATGCCATCTCCCAAGACAGAGAAAGAAGTCAGAGGCTTTCTAGGACGGTTGAACTACATTGCCCGATTCATCTCGCATCTAACTGCTACTTGTGAACCAATCTTCAAGCTACTGAAGAAAGATCAAGTAGTATGTTGGAACGATGAATGTCAGGCCGCTTTCGAAAGAATCAAAGAGTATCTCCAAGAGCCACCCATTCTTATGCCACCGGTTGAAGGGAGACCTCTAATCTTATGCTTGACAGTACTGGACAATTCAATGGGATGTGTGCTGGGTCAGCATGACGAGTCTGGCCGAAAAGAGCACGCTATTTATTACCTTAGCAAAAAGTTTACCGACTGTGAGACCCGATACTCACTGCTCGAGAAAACTTGCTACGCTTTGGTATGGGTTGCTCGCCGGCTAAGACAGTATATGTTGACTCACACTACTCTGTTGATTTCAAAGATGGATCCAATCAAGTACATCTTCGAAAAGCCTGCATTATCCGGAAGAATAGCAAGATGGAAGATGATCTTGACTGAGTATGACATCCAGTACACGACTCAAAAAGCAATCAAGGGAAGTGTGTTGGCAGATCATTTGGCACATCAGGCAGTGGATGATTACCAGTCTATGAACTTTGAATTTCCAGACGAGAATATCATGGAGGTAACTGATTGTGAAATACCTGGACCGGATGAAGGACCTGAGGAAGGATCCCGATGGTCTATGCACTTTGACGGAGCCTCAAACGCTTTGGGTAATGGTATTGGCGCTGTGACCATATCTCCTAAGGGCTAACATACTCCACTTACCGCCCGACTATGTTTCAACTGCACCAAAAATATGGCGGAGTATGAAGCATGCATCATGGGTCTTCGAGCTGCAATTGACCTAAGGATTAAATTTCTGAGTGTCTTCGGAGATTCCTCCCTCGTGATCAGTCAGATCAAAGGAGAATGGGATACGAAACACCCAAATCTTATTCCTTACAAGGAGTATGTCTTGACGTTGCTTCCCCATTTCGAGGAAATAACCTTTTAACACTTCCCAAGAGAGGAGAATCAGTTGGCGGACGCGCTAGCTACGATGTCTTCTATGTTCAAAGTCAAGTGGGACAACGAGGCTCCCCGGATCATTATTTGGAAAGTGGATGAACCTGCATACTGTTGTGATCTTGAGACCGAGGAGGTAACAGAAAAACCTTGGTATCATGAAGTAAAGAGGTACCTTGAAGCTCAAGAATACCCCGAGGGTGCATCCGTTAATGACAAGAAGTTTCTGAGAAGGTTCGCGGCAAATTTCTTCCTCAGCAACGGCATTCTTTACAAACATAACCATGAGTCAACCTTACTGTGTTGTATGGATAAGACTGAAGCAGAAAGGATCATGGCAAAGCTGCATGAAGGTACCTTCGGAACGCACTCCAGTGGACATACCATGGCAAAGAAAATCCTTCGGGCAGGATATTACTGGTCCACAATGGAAGCCGACTGTTATCAGCATTCTCGGACATGTCACAAATGCCAGGTCTATGCTGATAAGGTGCACATTCCTCCAGTTCCTTTGAACGTCATGACAACACCTTGGCCTTTTGCAATGTGGGGCATTGATATGATCGGCGAGATCAGACCTACGGCATCCAACGGGCATCGCTTCATCCTGGTAGCGATTGATTACTTTACAAAGTGGGTTGAAGCAGCTTCCTTTGCCACCGTAACCAAGAACATCGTGGCACGATTCATTCAGCATAACCTGATATGTCGATACGGTGTACCAGAGAGGATCATTACGGATAATGGTACCAATCTTAACAACAAGATGATCACTGAGCTCTGCGAGCAATTCAAGATACAGCATCACAATTCTTCTCCCTACCAGCCGAAGATGAATGGGGCTGTAGAAGCAGCTAATAAGAACATTAAGAAGATTGTGCAGAAGATGACAGTGACCTACAAAGATTGGCACGAGATGTTACCATTTGCTCTTCATGGGTACCGTACCTCAGCACGGACGTCAACAGGGGCAACACCCTACTCCTTTGTATACGGCATGGAGGGAGTCCTGTCCATTGAAGTTCAGATACCCTCTCTCCGGATCATGAAGGATGCGGGCTTAAGTGAAGACGACTGGATCCAGACCCGGCTTTATCAACTAAACCTAATCGACGAAAAGCGACTCGCTGCTATTTGTCATGGCCAGACGTACCAAAAACGGATGATCAAGGCATTTAACAAGAAAGTCAGACGACAAGAGTATCAAGTCGGGGACCTGGTAATCAAACGCATTATTCTACCTCAAAGTGATCCCAGGGGCAAATGGACCCCTACGTACGAAGGGCCATTTATGGTTAAGAACATCTTCTCAGGAGGAGCGATATTCTGACCACCATGGATGGTGACGACCTTCCTCACCCCATCAATGCAAACATAGTAAAAAGATACTACGCGTAATTAAAGACTCGCTAGGTCGACTGGCCTAGACAAAAATAAGGGCTTCCCGGCAAACCAAAAGGGTTCGGGCAAAAATAAGGGATGAAAATATAAAAAATCTGTACACCCGGTAAGTCGAAAACCTGAAAAGGCGGCTTGGGCAAAAATGGGTATCCCAGTGGACTGAAAACCCGAAAGGGCGGTCCAGGCAAAAGTTAGGGATTAAAGCGTAACACTATGTCTCATTGGATCACCTTGCATCCGGACTTCGGTATCGACTATCAGGCTCAGACGGCACCAATCAATAAGATTCATCTTCAACCAAGCAACAAAGGGATGAGATGCTTGAAGATATAAAGGCGATAGCAGAGTTGGAACCCAGTGGGATTATTCACATAGCTGTTTTGTTTTCTTTTTACAAATTGTATAAATCCTATTTGTCTGGCGGCGTTCTCTTACTAGGACGTCAACCTCTTGTACAAAAGCGCCTATTTACGGGAAAGCTTCAAAATCAATACAAGCTCGTTTTTCAGACAAAATTGCAAATCGTTTTTTCCTTTATCTGTTTTGTTTTGCAAAGAACGTCCAATGTTCATTTTTGATATATGCATTTGACAATAATTGCTGCTCATAAATATTTGCATGCAAAACTAAGGACTAATTACAGGTGACATCAAAAGTAGGGGCAATAAGAATTGACTAAGAGGTCTAGTTGCTCTGTCCACCAAGGTACCAAGGTAGGTTCAGCTGAAGAATATGACCAAGATACCTTCACTCCCCGAGTAAGACAGTAAGGGAAGCTCTCCCCACTAAGATTTGCAACTACGAAGGAATCAGCAATACTCTCCCCCAAGCAGAATTAGTCTACCGTCAGTCCCGAAAAGATTGGGTATCCCTAGAAGGTCTTAATATTCCCCAGCGGAGTATAAAGATATTCCTCAGCAAGCATCCCCGACAGTCTTAATATTCCTCGACAGAGTATAAGAATGTTCCCCGACGGAATACAAGATACCCCCAGTGGAGCCATTTTCCCAGTGTAGTCTAATAAAGGCTTCCCCGCCAGAGTTGAATCATCTTCCCCAGTAGATTCTGGAAGCTTGTCCCCTGCAGGATATAAGGGCATCTCCTCAGTCAAATTCAGAAGGTTATCCCCACAAGAGTCTAACTGGGTTATCCTCAGCAAGTTGCAATGGAAAGATCATCCCCAGCGAAGTTCTTTCTATCCCCAGCGGAGTTCATCAAAATCCCCAACAAAGCTTATCAACAGAATCCCCAGCGGAGTTTATCATTAAAATTTCAGCAAAGCATCTCTTCCCACAGAGTATTTCCCCTCAGGGTAATCTCTTCATCAAGTTTATTCCCCAACGGAGTTATTTTCTCCTACAGGTTTATTCTCACAACCATCTTCGTTCATCATCCCCAGCGGAAACGAAGAATTCAACATCATTCTCCAGCAGCTATCCGGGATTTATTTTCCCCAGCTAAAACATCACATTTTCATACATCACGATACATGCATATACGCATCATATCATACGATCTCATTTATGTTGAGAACATCATTGCTCGATCCATATCATGCATTGCATATGACTGACCTTTACTTTTCAGGAAAGATGCAGTCAAATTCTCAACTATGTCAATAGAGACAAAATCAGTTAAATCGATTCCTAAAGATTTTTCTGAAGCCAGTCAATGGAGACAAAACCAGTTAAATCGATTCCTAAAGATTTTTCTGAAGCCAATTCAGTCAAAGGAGACAAAACCAGTTAAATTGATTCCTAAAGATTTTTCTGAGGCAAAGCCAGTCAATGGAGACAAAATCAGTTAAATCGATTCCTAAAGATTTTTCTGAGGCAAATCCAGTCAATGGAGACAAAATCAGTTAAAATCGATTCCTAAAGATTTTTCTGAGGCCATCCAGTCAATGGAGACAAAGTCGGTCAAATCGATTCCTAAAGATTTTTCTGAGGCTAATCCAGTCAAAGGAGACAAAACCAGTCAAATCGATTCCTAAAGATTTTTCCGAAGCAAGTCCAGTCAAAGAAGACAAATCCAGTTAAATCGATTCCTAAAGATTTTTCTGAGGCAAAGCCAGTCAATAAAGACAACCCGTCAATAGAGACAACCCGTCAATGAAGACAACCCGTCAATAAAGACAACCCGTCAACGAAGACAAAACTACCTACCAACAATCTCCAGGTGGCATCTATAAGCCCATCCTCCTATCCATCATCTCTGCAAATGGCATCTGTAAGCCCATTCCCGGCATCATAATGTTGATACTACACCATGCGAGTGCAAATTTCTGGGCACTTTAGTGTTCAATCCTCTTCCACCTTCGGATCACGAAAGGCACGCAAGCCAATCTACATCCTCAAGTTTAAGAAGATTAAACAGGGGCAACTGTTGCACCCCAAAATTTGCCCTCCCATTTTCCTCAAGATATGTCAAGGATCATTCCAAATGGTTCAAAATGGCTCAAGGGTTGTACAGTCAAAACACCTCCTAAGACAATCAACTCAAAATTAGGGTTTTGGTTCTTTCAAAGAATTTGGGGTTATCAATGGTTCAATCAAGTCTCATAGGCCTCTATACATCCTCAAGCATCTACATGCCAAGTTGCAAGACTCACAATGCCAATTTGCATAGTCAAAAGCCCCATTTGATCCACAGTCAACTGCAAGGGCAAAATGGTCATTTTGCAGTCAAAAGTCGTAATTTTTGGTCAACATCTTATTTTGAGTTCACAATCATCATTTGATCAAGTCTTGATCATGATTCCACAAGAATAGCTCAAAAATCATCAAGATGCCAAAGTTACTATTTTTGGACAGTAGAAAAGTCAACTGTACTTTGACAAGGGCATAACTCTTTCATGGTTTGTCAGAAAAATTCCATCCAAAGCTCATTTTGAATAGGATGCAATTTCCTACAATACATCTTCACACTCCAAGATCAAGAAATGCTCTCACAAAAAGTTACCAATTTTTACATTATAGGGCAATTTCAAAAGTCAACAAAAGTACACTTTGAGTCAAAGGCCATAACTTGAGATTGGTAAATCCAAATAACATGGGACCAAAGGCATTGGTTAGAGGACTTCAAGAGCTTTCCAAAATGTCCAAGAACATGGTCATATGATCAAAATTAAGCAAGTTGTGCATTGGAGAAGTTGGGAAATTTTCATGAATTTGCAAAAGTCAACTTTGCTCAAAAACATCTTCCTTTTGCTAATGGGCCTCAAATCTCTTCTTGAAACTTCACCCATGACCTATGCACGACCCACCAAGATGAATTGGATTTATTTTCTTATTTTTATTGATTAATTGGATTTTTAATATATATTAATTCATTTAATTAATTTAAATCATAAGAAAATAGAAGATTTGATTTTTAAATCAATTTGTGAAGCAAATATGATCAAAAAATGCTGGCAAATTCGTGCACAAGTCAAAGATACAAAAAATTCCAATTTTGGCAACATTGTTCAATCATGAAAAATCAAGAATATTTGATTTTCAATCAAGGATTCAATCATCAATGCACATGGATATTGGCTCAGCTTTTAACCTAATTTGATTCTCCTATATGTATGCAAGCAAACCATGACCTAGTACACGTGAAAAAGCTGCAGAAACAGCCATAGCAAATTCAAGAAATTCCAAGAAAACTCAAAACCTGTTCTTGCATTCTAGGCCGATTCAAGGCGTTTTGACCATCCAAATACATTGTAGGAGGTACCAGGAACGATTTGCAATCCAATTCAAGCACCAAAGCTCAAAGAATCGTCACATACAGTCCCACGGTTTGCACTTTTGATTCAAAACTATATATCTTAATTCATGCGCATTTAACATGTTTTTGTGATGGTTTTGCATTGCTAGAGATCATACAAAGCTAATGGCATGATTGAATTGAACTGTAACACCCTGAATCAAAAGATGCCATGACTGAGTTTCTAGGGTTTTCAAGCTTTAAATTAGGGCTTTCTAAACCAGGAAAAATTGGGACTAATGATATACATGATTGAAATCGTGAGGCCAAGACGAACACGACCCATACCTCGCGAAATATTTATATTTGCTATATTTCTATTCGCTATTTTTCCTTGCAGGAGGTAGTGGAGGTTAAAAACCCCCGCTATCTGGTGTTATTTACACAGAACGAAGGTTGAAGGTGATGAGGTGTTGGCATCTGATTCGTGTGTTTGAAAAAACGCGCGCGTTATTTTTGTTTACAGCATATTATTTGTTTTTTGTATATAATATTCTCTATCTATCCATTTAACAAAAGCGCGTTATAGTTCAGCTGGCAAAGGCATTGAAGCAATGAGCATTGGGACCTGGGTTCGAATCCCAGGTCCCCCCAAAACCTTGTTATTTTTATTTCACAGGTATTCACGTGCAAACTTCAAAGTGAGGTCCACCATACACTTCAAACCTCAGTGCGCCAGATGTCCCCAAGCCTAAATCCAATGGCCTAGATGGAAGGACTATCATGGTCCTTAGTCAACAAGCGTATGGATAATTCAGAAAGTCAACGTGGCTGGAATATTATTGGGCCATAAAATTCCAGAATCACCTCCTGATTTGGGCCAGCACCCCCCTGGGTTTATTTTCTTCTTCTCCTTTTATTTTTATTTAATTTGTTTTTATTAATTTTTAATTAACTACTAACTAAAACAATTAACATTTTTTTAATAAATTCAGAAAACATAAAAAATATAATATTTTTATTTATTAAACTTAATTAGTTATTTTGTAAATAAATACTAACATAATTTGTTTAGTTTTAATTAAGTTAATTTTAACTTTTTCATAATAAATAAAATTAATGTAGAATTAGGGTTCTTGACAATTTTAATCATCTTTATTATTTATTTTCTTAAACATCAAAAAACCAAAAAATATTTCTTTCTATTAATTAATTAGTTTAGGTTTAATTTAATTAAATACACAAAAATAGCAAAAATCTCCTTTTTTCTCAAAAAAGGGTCAAAACCCTAAAAAACTCTCCGATTCAATTTTTCTCTCGTGCGTGATTATTTTTTATTCATAATTATTTTGATCCATATAATTGTATTTGCTCCGAGGATGTAATAGCTTTAATTAGGACTTTTTATCGCTTTTATTTAATTTCCCTCAATTTACTTTTTCAAGGGTTTGTTTTTGGCGATGTAAATACCCGACGCCTTGTAATAGCTTAGTTTTATTTTCCGCACCCATTAACTGCTAGATGTATGCTAACTAGGCTATGCATGACAAGACTTATCTTAAAATTAAAATCAATCGTAGCTCACCATAACATGTACAAAGATAACATAACTGAAACCTGACACACTCGCACATGCCACTCCTAGGGTACGCCTCACTTGGTTGCCTCGAACGTGGTCATTGAGTATAGGGTGTTTTAGAAGTTGCCCTCCTATCTAAAGATCAAAGTTGCCTCGAAACGGTTGCCTCGATAAAAAATGATCTAAGACATTAGGGTTACCGCTAAGGTGTCCTACCATTGCTTTAGTGACCACATGTCCCTAAAATCGAATTGACCCGAAAACTCCAACGACGGTGCTTCCTACTCCTCAATAGTGGGATAGCACTGTCTAAAGGACATTTACACAGCTTAATTTCTTTTGAGTAGGTAGAGGTTCTCAGGTACTTGCTCTTTCAAAACAAGACAACTTTTCGCACTTACACTTTTTCAAATAAAGTTTTCAAACAAACACTTCAAACACTCTTGAGGACAGATACAAGAGTTAAATCGAAGTTTTCAAAACGAAACTTTTTTCAAAATCCACAAACACAAGAAAAGCAAAACATTTTGAAAACATAGTGATCAAGTACCTAAGAGCCTGTGGATAACCATGGATAGAAAGGGTGCTAACACCTTCCCTTTCTATAATCTACCTCCCGAACCCGGGAAACATCTCGAAAAGGAATTTTGATGTGCTTTTGTCCTTTCCTTGTTGGAGAAAATAAAAGACGGTGGCGACTCTTGCTTACCGCAACATTTTGCAAAAACAAACGCAAAACGTGAACCAGCATTCCAAAACAGTCAGTTCTATTCCCACCGATCACACTTGTCTTTCTTTATTACATATTGCAAAACAGCTATTTTACACACACTCACATATACAGGTCCCAATCCACTTTGGATCTCACTGGTAACGACTCTGCTACTGCCAGTTATGACTTCGAAAATCCGATCAACTTAGCCGAAGACGAAGGTGAAGATGATTGCGAAGTGCCTGGTGAGCTTGCAAGACTGCTACTCCAGGAAGAGAGGGCCATTCAGCCACATGAAGAGCTAGTAGAAACAGTGAATCTGGGTACTGAGACAGACAAAAAGGAAGTCAAGATCGGTGCAAATCTGGAGCTTAGTGTGAAACAACGGTTGATTCCGATGCTGCATGACTACGTGGAAATCTTTGCCTGGTCTTACGAAGATATGCCTGGGTTGGATACCGACATTGTGGTTCATCGCCTGCCTATGAAGGAAGATTGTCCTCCAGTAAAACAGAAGGTTCTTCGTATGCGTCCAGAGATGTCCGAGAAAATCAAGGCCGAAGTTATGAAACAGTTTGACGCCGGTTTTCTAGCAGTAACTTCTTACCCTCAGTGGGTTGCCAATGTGGTTTCGGTACCGAAGAAGGATGGTAAAGTCTGAATGTGTGTTGACTACAGGGATTTGAACAGGGCAAGCTCTAAGGATGACTTCCCTCTACCTCACATTGATGTTCTGGTTGACAATACTGCTCAGCACAAGGTATTCTCCTTTATGGATGGTTTCTCCGGTTATAATCAAATCAAAATGGCTCCTAAAGACATGGAAAAGACCACTTTCGTTACCCAGTGGGGTACCTTTTGTTACAAGGTCATGCCTTTTGGGTTGAAGAATGTTGGGGCAATATATCAGCGTGCCATGGTTGCTTTATTTCATGACATGATCCATCATGAGATTGAAGTATACGTCGACGATATGATTGCGAGGTCCCAAACTAAGGAGGAACACCTTGACCATCTACAGAAGCTGTTTGACAGGTTGAAGTTATATAAGCTGAGATTGAACCCAAACAAATGCACCTTCAGGGTACGGTCCGGTAAACTGCTGGGTTTCGTCGTAAGCGACAAAGGTATTCAAGTGGATCCTGCCAAAGTGAAAGCCATACAAGAGATGCCAGCTCCTAAGATAGAGAAGGAGGTCAGAGGCTTTCTAGGACGACTGAACTACATTGCCCGATTCATCTCGCACCTAACTGCTACTTGTGAGCCAATCTTCAAACTGCTGAAGAAAGATCAAGTGGTATGTTGGAACGATGAATGTCAGGCTGCTTTCGAAAGAATCAAAGAGTACCTCCAGGAGCCACCTATTCTTATGCCACCAGTGGAAGGGAGACCTCTAATCTTATACTTGACAGTACTTGACAACTCAATGGGGTGTGTGCTGGGGCAGCATGACGAGTCTGGCCGAAAATAGCATGCTATTTATTACCTTAGCAAAAAGTTTACCGACTGTGAGACCCGATACTCACTGCTCGAGAAAACTTGATGCGCTTTGGCATGGGTTGCTCGCCGGCTGAGACAGTATATGTTGACTCACACTACTCTGTTGATTTTAAAAATGGATCCAATCAAGTATATCTTCGAAAAGCCTGCCTTGTCCAGAAGAATAGTAAGATGGCAGATGATCTTGACCGAATATGACATCCAGTACACGACTTAAAAAGCAATCAAGGGAAGTGTATTGGCAGACCATTTGGCACATCAGGCAGTGGATGATTACCAGTCTATGAACTTTGAATTCCCAAACGAGAATATCATGTTGATAACTAATTGTGAACCACCTGGACCGGATGAAGGACCTGAGGAAGGATCCCGATGGTCTATGCACTTTGATGGAGCTTCAAATGCTTTAGGTAATGGCATTGGCGCTGTAATCATATCTCCTAAAGGCTCTCATACTCCATTTACCGCCCGACTGTGTTTCAACTGCACCAACAACATGGCGGAGTATGAAGCATGTGTTATGGGTCTGCAAGCTGCAATTGACCTAAGGATTAAGTTTCTGAGTGTCTTCGGAGATTCCGCTCTCGTGATCAGTCAGATCAAAGGAGAGTGGGATACGAAACACCTAAATCTTATTCCTTACAAGGAGTATGTATTAACATTGCTTTCCCATTTCGAGGAGATAACCTTTGAACACTTCCCAAGAGAGGAGAATCAGTTGGCGGACGCGTTAGCTACGATGTCTTCTATGTTCAAAGTCAAGTGGGACAATGAGGCTCCCCGGATCATTATTTGGAAATTGGATGAACCTGCACATTGCTGTGATCTTGAGACCGAAGAGGTAACAGAAAAACCTTGGTATCATGAAGTGAAGAGGTACCTTGAAGCTCAAGAATACCCCGAGGGTGCATCTGTTAATGACAAGAAGTTTCTGAGAAGGTTCGCGGCAAAGTTCTTCATCAGCAATGGGATTCTTTACAAACATAATCATGATTCAACCTTACTGCGTTGTGTGGATAAGATTGAAGCAGAAAGGATCATGGCAGAGCTGCATGAAGGTACTTTAGAAACTCATTCCAGTGGACATACAATGGCAAAGAAAATCCTTCGGGCAGGATACTACTGGTCCACAATGGAAGCCGACTGTCATCAGCATTCTCAGACATGTCACAAGTGCCGGGTTTATGCTGATAAGGTGCACATACCTCCAGTTCCTCTAAATGTCTTGACAGCACCTTGGCCTTTTGCAATGTGGGGCATTGATATGATCGGCGAGATCAGACCTACGGCATCCAACGGACATCGTTTCATCCTGGTAGCGATTGATTACTTTACGAAGTGGGTTGAAGCAGCTTCCTTTGCTACGGTAACCAAGAACGTCGTGGCACGGTTCATTCGGCACAACCTGATCTGTCGATACGGCGTACCAGAAAGGATCATTACGGATAATGGTACCAATCTTAACAACAAAATGATCACTGAGCTCTGCGAGCAATTCAAGATACAGCATCATAACTCTTCTCCCTACCGGCCGAAGATGAATGGGGCTGTTGAAGCAGCAAATAAGAACATTAAGAAGATTGTGCAGAAGATGATAGTGACATATAAAGACTGGCACGAGATGTTACCATTTGCTCTTCATGGGTACCGTACCTCAGCACGGACGTCAACAGGGGCAACACCTTATTCCTTGGTTTATGGCATGGAGGCAGTCTTGCCCATTGAAGTTCAGATACCCTCTCTTCGGATCATGAAGGATGCAGGTTTGAGAGAAGACGACTGGATTTAGACCCGGCTTGATCAATTGAATTTAATCAACGAAAAGAGACTTACTGCTATTTGTCATGGTCAGACGTACCAAAAATGAATGATCAAGGCATTTAACAAGAAAGTCAGACGACAAGAGTATTAAGTTTGGGACCTGGTAATCAAGCGCATCATTCTACCTCAAGGTGATCCCAGGGGCAAATGGACCCCTACTTACGAAGGGCCATTTGTGGTTAAAAACATCTTCTTAGGAGGAGCAATGATTCTAACCACCATGGATGGTGACGACCTTCCTCACCCCGTCAATGCAGACATAGTAAAAAGATACTACGCATAATCAAAGACCCGCTAGGTTGACTGGCCTAGGCAAAAATAAGGGCTTCCCGGCGAACCAAAAGGGTTCGGGAAAAAATAAGGGATGAAAATAAAAAAATTTGTACACCCGGCAAGTCGAAAACCTGAAAAGGCGGCTTGGGCAAAAATGGGTATCCCGGTGGACTGAAAACCCGAAAGGGTGGTCCAGGCAAAAGTTAGGGATTAAAGCGTAACACTATGTCTCATTGGATCACCTCGCATCCGGACTTCGGTATCAACTATCAGGCTCGGACGACACCAGTCAATTAGATTCATCTTCAACTAAGTAGCAAAGTGATGAGATGCTTGAAGATATAAAGGCAATAGCAGAGCTGGAACCCAGTGGGACTATTCACGTAGCTAATTTGTTTTCACAAATTGTATAAATTCTATTTGTTCGGCGGCGTTCTCTTACTAGGACGTCAGCCTCTTATACAAAACGCCTATTTACAGGCCAAACTTCAAAGTCAATACAAATTCATTTTTAAACAAATTTCAAATTGTTTTTCCTTTATCTGTTTTGTTTTACAAAGAACGTCCAATGTTCATTTTTGATATATGCATTTGACATTAATTGCTGCTCATAAATATTTACATGCGAAACAAAAGACAAATTACGGGTGATATCAGAAGTAGGGGCAATAAGAATTGTCTGAGCGGTCTAGTTGCTCTGTCCACCAGGTACCAAGGTATATATTCAGCTGAAGAATATGGCTAAGATATCTTCACTCCCCGCAGGATAAGACAGTAATGATAGCTCTCTCAACTAAAACTTGCAACTACAGACGAGTCAGCAATACTCTCCCCAAGTAGATTTGGTCTACCATCAGCCCTGAAAAGGTCGGGTATCCCCAGAAGGTCTTAATATTCCCCAGCGGAGTATAAAGACATTCTCCAGCAAGCGTAAGAGCATCCCCGGTAGTCTTAATATTCCTCAACAGAGTATAAGAATGTTTCCCGGAGGAATACAAGATACCCCCAGTAGAGCCATTTCCCCAGCGCAGTCTAAAAAAGCTTCCCCAGCGGAGTTGAGTCATCTTACCCAGTAGATCCTGGAAGCTTGTCCTCTGCAGAATACAAATGCATCTCCTCAGCCTAAATTCAGAAGATTATCCTCACAAGAGTCTAACTGGGTTATCCTCAGCAAGTTGCAACGAAAAGATTATCCCCAGCAAAGTTCTTTCTTTCCCCCCAGCAGGACTTCTATCCTCAAAAGGTTCAATATCACCAGCAACGGTAATCAATCCCCAACAGAGGTCATCATCAAAATCCCCAACAGAGCTTATCAACGGAATCCCCAGCGGAGTTATCATTAAAATCATCAGCAGAACATCTCTCCCCCACAGAGTATTACCCCTCAGAGTAATCTATTCATCAAGTTTATTCCCCAACGGAGTTCTTTTCTCCTGCAGGTTTATTCTCACAATCATCTTCGTTCATCATCCCCAGCGGAAACAAAGAACTCAACTCTATTCGCCAGCAGCTCCGGGATTTATGTTCCCCAGCTAAAACATCACATTCCCATACATCATGAGACATGTATTACGCATCATACGAATACAATCTCATTTATTTTTGAGAACATCATTGCCTGATCCATATCATGAATTGCATATGACTGACCTTTACCTTTCAGGAAAGATACAGTTAAAGTTCTCAGCTTAGTCGAAGATCTGACCAGTTCTTAAATCTCAATTGAATTACCGTCGGTTGAATTTCAGATAAGGTTCTCAATCTCGACAGTCTCCTCCGTCATAGTGTGGATAAGTTCTATAACCTCAGCGGTTTACTCCATTGGGCACGAGACAGTTCCTAGATCTTGATGAAGATGTTTCCCTACGTCATAGTGTGGACGAGTACTATAACCTCAACAGCATACTCCATTGAGCACGAGTCAGTTCCTAGATCTTGATGTTCTCCTCCGTCATAGTATGGACAATTTCTATAACCTCAGCGGTTTACTCCATTGAGCACGAGACAATTCCTAGATCTTGATGAAGATGTTTCCCTATGTCATAGTGTGGACGAGTACTATAACCTCAACGGTATAGTCCATTGAGCACGAGTCAGTTCCTAGATCTTGATGTTTTCCTCCGTCATAGTGTGGACAAGTTCTATAACCTCAGCGATTTACTCCATTGAGCATGAGACAGTTCCTATATCTTGATGAAGATGTTTCCCTACGTCATAGTATGGACGAGTACTATAACCTCAACGGTATACTCCATTGAGCACGAGTCAGTTCCTAGATCTTGATGTTCTCCTCCGTCATAGTGTGGACAATTTCTATAACCTCAGCGGTTTACTCCATTGAGCACGAGACAGTTCCTAGATCTTGATGAAGATGTTTCCCTACGTCATAGTGTGGACGAGTACTATAACCTCAACGGTATACTCCATTGAGCACGAGTCAGTTCCTAGATCTTGATGTTTTCCTCCGTCATAGTGTGGACAAGTTCTATAACCTCAGCGATTTACTCCATTGAGCACGAGACAGTTCCTAGATCTTGATGAAGATGTTTCCCTATGTCATAGTGTGGACGAGTACTATAACCTCAACGGTATACTCCATTGAGCACGAGTCAGTTCCTAGATCTTGATGTTCTCCTCCGTCATAGTGTGGACAAGTTTTATAACCTCAGCGGTTTACTCCATTGAGCACGAGACAGTTCCTAGATCTTGATGAAGATGTTTCCCTATGTCATAGTGTGGACGAGTACTATAACCTCAACGGTATACTCCATTGAGCATGAGTCAGTTCCTAGATCTTGATGTTCTCCTCCGTCATAGTGTGGACAAGTTCTATAACCTCAGTGGTTTACTCCATTGAGCACGAGACAGTTCCTAGATCTTGATGAAGATGTTTCCCTATGTCATAGTGTGGACGAGTACTATAACCTCAATGGTATACTCCATTGAGCACGAGTCAGTTCCTAGATCTTGATTTTTTTCCTCCGTCATAGTGTGGACAAGTTCTATAACCTCAACGGTATACTCCCGGTGGGCACGAGACAGTTCCTAGATCTTGATGAAGATGTTTCCCCCCAATTAAATTATGGACAGATTCCTAAAAATCAGCTGAAGCATTCTCTCAGTTGAGGTACAGGCAGGTTCCTAAATCTCAACGAAGTTAGACTTCCCCAGTGGAACCTTCTACAACAACAGGTATGCAAGTTCTCGCTAAAGAATCTCTTATGCGATCGACACTCCTGCAGATGGCATCTATAAGCCCATCCTCCTACCAAAAATCTCCAAATGGCATCCGTAAGCCCATTCCTGACATCACAATGCTGATACTTCACCATGCGAGTGCAAATTTATGGGCACTCTAGTGTTCAATCATCTTCCACCTTCGGATCACGAAAGGCACGCAAGACAATCTACATCCTCAGGTTTAAGAAGATTGAACAGGGGCAACTGTTGTACCCCAAAATTTGCCCTCTCATGTTTCCCAAAGTCTTCCCCCTGCATGGTTGATCACAAACTCTTGCCTAAAGAAAAGGAAAATTTTTAAGTGGTGCTTTAAGCACATTTCGATTGGCATTCTGAAAGACCCTTCGATTGGTGTTCTGAAGGAGCCTTTCGATTGGCATTCTGTCAAGATCTTCGATTGGCATTATGGACAAGCATTTCGATTGGCATTATGTCAAGGCTTTCGATTGGCATTCTGAAAGACCCTTCGATTAGTATTCTGAAGGAGCCTTTTGATTGGCATTATGGACAAGTACTTCGATTGGCATTATAACAGTGTCCTTCGATTGGAATTCCAAAAATTTCCATTCGAAGAAGCATTCAAAGGGTCCATTCGAAGAAGCTTTGGAAAGCATTCGAAGGAGGCCATCAGCCCATTCAAAAGGGAGCATTCGAAGGAGGTCATCAGCCCACTCGAAAGGGAGCATTCGAAGGCCAGTTACATATCATTCAAAATTCAAAAAGGGACAAGATCCCATGTGTTTAGCCAACGTTACAAACTCTCATTCATGGCTTTCAAACACATAATCAACGTTACAAATTCGCATTCATGGCTGTCAAACACATAATCAAAGTCATTTAAACCTTTGTCTTCCCGTCCCCTCCACCCCCTCTATATAAATAAATCACAAATGTTGCAAAAGGACACATGAAAATATACAGAAAAATAGAGAACTTGGAGATACGCTGCCAAAAGTCATCAGTACTTCCAAAAAGCCATACCCAGTCCTTGCACAAGCCAAAGTTGCCACCCAGCGAACAGCTCCACCCTCAGAACTACAGATCGAAGCACCTCTGTTTGGTAAAAAAAAAAATCTAATCTCAAACTCATTTTTAAATTCATTTTGATTGCATATTCATATTATTACTGCTGTTTGTGAATGATTTAATGTGCTACATATAAGCTACAGCGCAGAGATGAGATTGTGCCATTGCTTGGGCATAATCTGAGTTTCTCCTTCGAATCCCAGGATAAAACAAACCCAGACCCAGATTCAGTAGGTGCGAATAAGGGGGAGATTCGAACCAGGGGGTAAAGTCCCCCCTGGACCTTTAACATGTGTTTCGTTTCTTGCAGGAAATACATTCTCAGGATCCTGTTCAGAGTTTCAAAGCTCAGCAGCTTAGCTTCGAACTGGACCCAAGACTTCCAGATCGAAGGATGGCATATCCAGATCGAAAACCCTAAGAGTGCATCCCCTCATGCACCTTCAATCCAGCCTCTTCACTGGGTCGAAAGACAGCCTGCACCTCTTTCGACCCAGGCCTCCAGAATTATATTTTTTTCTTGTTTTGCTGCCTGGCCCATTTGTACTTTGCTTACTTTGTTTTTGTTTATTTCTTTTAGTTTGTTTTTTTTAATCAACATAAAAATCATAAAAATAAATAACTTAGAATTAGGATTTAATTTAGTTAATTATTTTAACTTATTTTCTTCAATTTTAAAATCAGTAGACTTAGGATTTATTTGAATTCAATCCTTTTCATAAACAAAAAAATGCAAAAATATTAGGTATGTTTTAGAGTTAATTTTAATCAGTTTTTTTTAATTAATTAAATTTGACTTAATTGAACATTTAGCATTTTCCCAAAAATAAAATAAAACAACAAAAAGATCATATGCTTAGGATTTTTAAGATTCACGCGCGTTTATTTTATTGTAACTGCTTATTATTCCCCCAATTTTGGACATGTAAATAATCCCCCTCCCCGAAGCCTTGTAATAGCGTAGGATTTACAATTTCCGCACTTTAAATTCCTGTATATATATTAACTGCTTAGATGTATGCTAACTAGGATTGTATGACAAGATCTAAAAACAAATGGTAGAACACCTAAAAATACAAAGATGATATAAATTGAAAATTAACACACTTGCACATGCCACTCCTAGGGTACACCTCACTTGGTTGCCTCAAATATGGACATTAAGTATAGGATGTTTTAGAGGTCGTCCTTCTGTCCAAAGATCAAAGTTGCCTCGAAATGGTTGCCTCGATAAAAATGATCTAAGACATTAGGGTTACCACTAAGGCGTCCTAACATTGCTTTAGTGACCACACGTCCCATAAATCGAATTGACCCGAAAACTCCAATGACGGTGCTACCTACTCCTCAATAGTGGGATAGCATTGTCTAAAGGACGTTTGCACAATTTAATTCCTTTTCGAGTAGGTAGAGGTTCTTAAGTACTTGCTCCTTTTAAAAACAAAACAAAACTTTTCACACTTACACTTTCTTCAAAAAATAAAACTCTTTTCAAAACCTACAAACACAAAGAAAAAGCAAACTTTTGAAAACATAGTGAGCAAGTACCTAAGAGCCCGTGGATAACCACGGATAGAAAGGGTGCTAACACCTTCCCTTTCTATAATCTACCTCCCGAACCCGAGAAAAATCTCGAAAAGGAATTTTTCTGTGCTTTTGTCCTTTCCTTGTTGGATAAAATAAAAGACGGTGGCGACTCTTGCTTACCGTGAAATTTTGCAAACACAAACGCAAACGCGAACCAGCATTCTAAAACAGTCAGTTCTATTCCCACCGATCACACAAAGGAAGTTGCTTCAACCCATTTTGTGAAATAATCAATAGCTACCAAGATGAAACGATGCCCGTTAGACGTAGTAGGTCTGATCTCGCCAATCATATCGATGCCCCACATTGCAAAAGGCCAAGGTGCTGTCAAAACATTCAGAGGAACTGGAGGTACGTGCACCTTATCAGCATAGACTTGGCACTTATGACATGTCCGAGAATGTTGATAACAATCGGCTTCCATAGTAGACCAATAATATCCTGCCCGGAGGATTTTCTTTGCCATGGTATGTCCACTGGAATGAGTTCCGAAAGTACCTTCATGTAATTCTGCCATGATTCTTTCTGCCTCGTTCTTATCTACACATCATAGTAAGGTCAGATCATGGTTACGCTTGTAAAGGATACCATTACTGATGAAGAACTTCGCCGCGAATATTCTCAGAAACTTTTTATCGTTAACAGATGCACCTTTGGGGTATTCTTGAGCCTTAAGATACCTCTTTACCTCGTGAAACCAGGGTTTATCTGTTACCTCTTCAGTCTCGATGTCACAGCAGTGTGCAGGTTCGTCCAACCTCTCGATGGTAATTCGGGGAGCTTCATTGTCCCACCTGACCTTGAACATAGAAGACATAGTAGCTAGCGCGTCCGCTAACTGATTCTCCTCTCTGGGGAAGTGTTCAAAGGTTATCTCCTCGAAGTGTGGAAGCAACGTCAGTACATACTCTTTGTAAGGAATAAGATTCGGGTGCTTCGTATCCCACTTGCCTTTAATCTGACTGATCACGAGAGCAGAATCTCCGAATACACTTAAGAACTTGATCCTTAGGTCAATAGCTGCACGTAGGCCCATGATGCATGCTTCATACTCCGCCATGTTGTTGGTGCAGTTAAAACATAATTGGGCGGTGAACGGAGTATGACAACCTTCAGGAGATATGATCACAGCGCCAATGCCATTACCCAAAGAGTTTGAAGCTCCATCAAAGTACATAGACCATCGGGATCCTTCCTCAGGTCCTTCATCCGGTCCAGGTTTCTCACAGTTGGTCACCAACATGATGTTCTCATCCGGAAATTCGAAGTTCATGGATTGGTAGTCGTCTACAGCCTGATGCGCTAAATGATCTGCCAACACACTTCCCTTGATTGCCTTTTGGGTTGTGTATTGGATGTCATACTTGTAATTGCAAGCTTCTCAAGTCATGTTTAAAGCATTGGTTTTGATGAAGACAACATGGATATCAACATTCAAAGGATGTGCAAAAAGTTTATCAATATCATATAAAACCTTGTTACAAGTCTTGAAGATTAGAAGAAGAATTATTAAAGAAACAACAAATGTCAAAAGGTATAAATAATTCTTAAACTTGAATATAGATGTTCACAAATATGCATTCATAATCATATACATATCCCACATTTTTAACAATAAGAAAAACTATGTTTGAAATCTTTTTCAAAAGGATTTTTTTGAAAATAAACTTTCAGGAACCGGTTCCTACCTAACAGGGAACCGGGTTCCAAACTTGTTCAAAAATCACTTCCCTGAAATTTGTACCAGGAACCGGGTTGTACCTACAGGGGAACCAGTTCCTGCGTGTTATTTTTGAATTTTGGGTTATAACGTTCACTAGGAACTGGGTTCTGCCTGGGTCGGAACCGGTTCCCAGCGAACCAGTACAGATTTTCTTTTGTTTTTTGAACATAATTCAAATGGTATTCTTTCATGATTGCATTGCATATTTTCATATCAAATGGCATGAATGAAGAGGTTTTTGTGACATTATAAATTGTGCAGATTTTCAAATTCAAATAACCTTCTTCAATTAACAATTTTCATCATTCAAATTTGCATATTCTTACAAACTTTCAAGTGTTCTTACAAATCATAAATTTTGTGAAACTTGCCATATACATTTTCATTAAGAAATCATTACAAGTTTCATACATTCATTGTGAACATTTATAATCATTGCTTGAGAATTGTTTCTTTCTTGAAGAAGAAGATCAATCAAAGATTGATAGTGCTCTCCATCTCTTTCAAATAAATCATTGTATTACAAAAAGAAAGTATTCCCTTACTATCCAGGATTGTTGGAAGTAAGTGTTGTGATTTGAAGAGGATTATTCTTCATTCACATTAGTGTTTGTTTGACCTTAAAGGTGTTAAGAACCTTTGGTCACCCTATAGGTTAGATAGTAAGCATAGGCTATACAATCATTCTAAACTATAGTGAAATCTCTTTCGTGTTGGAAAGGGGACTGGAGTACTCTCGGATTTTGAGGGGAACCAGGATATATCGTCGTGTTCTTTACTTTTCCGCTTTTATCGTTTTCATCACCATAATCAAGAAAAGATAATATATAGTCAAAAACCTTCAAACATTTAACCACAAATTACTACAAGTATTCTCATAAAACCGAATAAATCTTTATATACCTAATTCACCCCCCCCCCCCCCCCCCTCTTAGGCACTCTCAGACTTACAATACTCAGTCAAGATCATATGCCATCTTGCTATTCTTCCGGACAAGGCAGGCCTCTCGAAGATATACTTGATCGGGTCCATCTTTGATATCAATAGGGTAGTGTGAGACAGCATATACTATCTCAGCCGGCGAGCAGCCCATGCCAAAGCGCAGCAAGTTTTCTCGAGCAGTGAGTATCGGGTCTCACAGTCGGTAAACTTTTTGCTAAGGTAATAAATAGCATGCTCTTTTCGGTTAGACTCGTCATGCTTCCCCAGCACGCACCCCATTGAATTGTCGTGTACTGTCAAGTATAAGATCAAAGGTTTTCCTTCAACTGGAGGCATCAAAATAGGTGGCTCTTGGAGGTATTCTTTGATTCTTTCGAAAGCGACTTTACATTCATCATTCCACTTTACCACTTGATCTTTCTTCAGCAGCTTGTAGATTGGCTCACAAGTAGCAGTCAAATGTGAAATGAATCGGGCAATGTAATTCAACCGTCCCAAAAATCCTCTAACTTCCTTTTCTGTTCGGGGAGCCAGCATCTCCTGTATAGCCTTCACCTTTGCAGGATCCACTTGAATACCTTTATCACTAACGACGAAGCCCATCAGCTTACCAGACCTCACCCCGAAGGTGCACTTGTTCGGGTTTAACCTCAGCTTGTACAACTTGAACCTGTCAAATAGCTTCTGAAGATGGTCCAGGTTTTCTTCCTCAGTCTGGGACCTTGCAATCATGTCATCAACGTATACCTCAATCTCATGATGAATCATGTCGTGGAACAAAGCAACCATGGCGCACTGATACGTTGCCCCAGCATTTTTCAATCCGAAAGGCATGACTTTGTAGCAAAAGGTACCCCACTGCGTAACAAAAGTTGTCTTTTCCATATCCTCGGGGGCCATCTTAATCTGATTTTAACCAGAAAAACCATCCATAAAAGAGAAGACCTTATGATGTGTGGTGTTGTCAACCAGAACATCGATATGAAGCAGAGGGAAATCATCCTTGGGGCTCGCCCTGTTCAGATCCCTATAGTCCACACACATATTTACCATCCTTCTTCGGCACCAGAACCACATTGGAAACCCACTGCGGGTAAGAAGTGACAGCTAGAAAACCGGCATCAAACTGTTTCATAACCTCAGCCTTGATTTTCTCATACATTTCTGGGTGCATTCGGTGAACTTTCTGTTTTACTGGAGGACAATCTTCTTTGGTTGGTGTGATACGGTGGGAGAACTGACTATGGGTTTTGCATTTGTATTCGCACTTGTTCGGTTGAGCAAGAGTCGCCACCGACTTTTTATTTTATCCTAAAGAAAAGGTTAAAAAAGCACAGCAAAAACCTTTTGAGATATTTCGTGGGTTCGGGGGGTAGATTATGAAAAGGGAAGGTATTAGCACCCTTTTCATCCATGGTTATCCATGGGCTCTTAGTTACTTGGTTTTTTAGATCACTTGCCTTGATTTTCGATTGCTTTGAAATTGTGGTGTGTGTGTGTGTTTTGAAAATGTTTTTGAAGAAGATGCCTTGTCTTAGGCTACCCTTGTAACAATTCTTTACTCGAATGTTTTACAAAGGTGTGTATCTTTTCGAAAAGATGTTTCAAATGTTTTTGTTTGAAAGTGTTTGTGGAGTGTGGTTTTTGAAAAGAAGGCAAGTGTTTTTGCAAGTTGATCTCAAGTAACTAAGAGTTTTGTCTACCCTATTGTACTCAAAGGTTTTCTCTATGTTTTCAACCCTTTTTAACAATTTTGTTCCACCATTGAATTTGGTGGACAATCTTGCGTTTAGGATGTTTAACGGGGCGGGCGCGGGTCATCGTATAGACCATGAATGCAATGGTGCCAAGTGTCTTTGGCAATTTGTTTTGAAGGGACTATGATCATTCTATTTAGGCAACTTTCGAAAGCGTCATCGAGGGACTTATGATCATTTGAATTTGTTTTGCCAAAGAAACTCGACGTGCAAGCATGGCCCATTTTGGAAGGCAACATGTGGGATTACCCTAGGGGGTGCAAGTGTGATTGTGTATTGATTTCATGTATTTGTCTTGTATTAGGTTATCTAACGTTTGGTTTTATGTACATGCAAACCCTAGGTCTAACCATGGTATAATTGAAAGCGATAAATTGCAAGAATTTAAAGTCTACGCTATTACAAATAGTATCCGGGAGTGGGGGTACAAATTCACAAATGGGGATGAGACTTTAGGAATATAGTGTCCAATAAGTTACAACCAAATCGAATTTGCGATCAAATGTAAAATGTAACGAATATACAAAATAAGCAAATGTATAATGTATCAAATGTAAGTATATTATGTAAGTGTACGTGTATATGTGTATGTAATTATTTACATGTGCAAAAATATGAATTTAATGTATTATTAAGGTATTGTTTAACCTAATGGTGAGAATTAAAATATTTGTTTAATTAGTCTTTTGTGATCTTGTATATTCCTTAATATGTACAAAAAGAATGTTTTAAGAAAAGAAAGTATTCTAAGTTTGAAAATTGTCACTTTACATTTGATATAAAAATGTATCTTTATAATTTGTGTTTAATATATACAAAAGAATGTTTTAATTAAATGTTAAGAATTTAAATTATGTATGTTAGAAAAAGGTATTTTATTGATTATGTACAAATATAATATCTTTGGAAAAAAAAGAGAAGTATTTATCTTAAGAAAAATTAATATTCTATGTATAAAAAATAAAAGAAAATGTAAGTTTATTTATAGAGAAAAAATATTATTTGTATAAGTTTCTATATTATGCTATATATAAAAATATTGTTAGTGTAAAAAAGGTTATGTTTTGTTAATTTATTTAACAAAAGAAAATGAAAAAAAAGTTTTATACTTAAAAAAGGGTTAAGTTTTTGAATGGGCCTTGGGGAGGTTATGGCCCAAATAGAAAAGAAATGAGGGGGGGTGCTATCTGGAACGCAGTGGGCTTAGGCGCAGTGAGAATGGGGTGAGGCCCAGCATTTTGAGACAATTCTTTAGGGTTTGATTATTTGTTTTCAGTTGGACATACGCTTAGGGTTTGTAGCGCCGTTTGTCTCACTTTGTCTTCTCCGATCTCTCTTCATCTTCCTCAAAGCCATAGCCATCAGAATCATGTCTTTCCTCGTCTAAGCCAAACAACGTTGCCGTCTGTCTCTCCTCCCTGGGTCATTCAGCGACGTGACTTGAAGGTAACATTTTCTTGAGTTATTCGAGTGAGGGTTTCCGTTTTTATGTTTTACATGTTTCGTTTCTGCTTATTACTTCTGACTTTAGTTTTGTGGTGGTTATGAAAAGGAAAGAAGGCTACCTTTTATTGGAGGGAGAGGCGGACGTGGCGGCGTCTGGGGGGCTTTGACGGCGAGGTGACGACGGTGATGACGAACACTGGGTGCTAGCTTTTATTCCTGGTTTGCGTTTCTTTAGCCCTTTGCTAGGTTTAGGGTTTGATGATGATTATGGCCTGAAAACCTTTTCTGATTTCACTTCTTTCTTCTTCTCTGTTGCCTATTTCGTATGCTATGCCCCTTTGATTTGCCTGTGACGAAGCTTTTTCTGAGGCTTTGCGCTTTGTGTGTTTGATCCCTTCTTCTCGTTGCCTGCCTTGTATGTACTTGTTTTTTGATAACCTTTACCCAATGATGATGCTTTCTGAGGGTTCAATGGATGAAGGTTTTAGGCGGGCCGTTGGTGGTTAGGACTGATGCAGGTAAGGCTTGACATGGTTTGAGCAGTTTGGAGCCTTAGGCTTTATCTTTGCTTCTGGTCAGGCTTTAGGCAGGGTGATACAGGGTTGGTGATCTTGTTTGTTTTTCTGGTACAAGGTTTTTGTTTATCAGTTTTGGCTTTTTAGGCCATTACAGGTTGGGTTGGTTTTGACAGAGTTCAGGTTTTTGACAGCTCAGGCAGGTGAGGCTTGGGTTTGACACTGGTTTTTTGGCTTATGTTTTGATGATAGGCAGGTATTAGGCGCAGGTTCTCTGAGTTTGAGCTTGTTCTGAGTTTGACTGCAGGTCTTGGCCTTTTGGGTGAGTTTTTGTAGGTTAATGGCCTTGAGGTTTGATATGCTTGTGGTTATATTGGTTATGCTGGTCTTGTAGAGATTTGTTGTTTTACAGTTTGTGAGGCTTTGGATGTTTGTTCTATATCCTTGACAGGTTCAGCAGGCTTGGCCTTTTTCTTATGCTTGTAAACAAACAGGTTCAAGGTTTTGAGACTGGAGGCTTATGCAGTTTTGTATATTTTTTGTGTGTATTGGTTTGCCTCTCCCTCCTACTGTACTGTGTTCAGTTTGTTTTTATATTTTTCTTCCTGCCTAAAGCCTTGTAAACCTGCTTACTTTTTTTCTCTTCTCTCTCTCTTCAGTACAGTTTAGCATTAAAATATTGTTTATGCTTTGTACTTTTTTTTCTTCTGAAAGGGCAACTTTTTTTTGGGAAATGATGAAAAGAATTAGCTTGCTTGCATATTAATTTTCCTCTGCATATTTGTCCCTTTTCCTCCAGATTTTGTGCTGCACTTTGTGCCTTTTGATACTTTGATATCTTCTTTTGACAGCTCCTTGAGTAGCCTTGTACAGTTTGACATCTTTGACAGAAAGTTTGAATTTGGACTTTGTAGTTTGATTTGAACTGTGCAGTGGTTTGATAATTTTGACTTGTGCATTCTTTATATTTAGCAAACAAAAATTCATCCCTCTTTGTGAACCGGGAGAAATCCCGTGATTTACAGAGAGGGCTAACTGATCCCAATCAGTTGCCCTTAATGATGAACTGTACTTTTATCTGTCTCTTTTATTTATTTATCTGCTATTTGACTTTTCTCCCTTTCTTTTGCAGATAAAAAATTGAGTGGAGAGGGGTATCAAATGAAGAATGAAGAATTGGAGACTTAGGAATACTTAGAAAAAATAGGATAGTTTTATTTTTATTTAAATTTAAATAAATGTAAAATCATTGTTGTAAACAACAAAACAATTGTACAATTAATTTAAAAATCAATAAAAGTTTCTTTATCCAATTAATTCTTTTTCCTCCTTTTTCAATTATTTATTTATTATTTATAGTTCTTTAAATTAAAATAACTGAAAATTAAATTCCAGCTATTTAATCTTTAGAATAATAAATAATTAACTAAACATTGATTCAGCGTTGATCAAAATAATAAACTTGGCGCTTCCAACATCCAAAACAAAGCACAGTCAAACACAATAACTGATCAGACGCATTCCCCTTTTTACTGATTTTTTATCAAACACTGCAAATCCAAACTGAATGTATCCTTTGACTGGTTCAATCAAACAAACGTGAATTCAATCCAAATGCATTCTTTTACTGATTAAGTCAAACAATGCGAATTCAAACCAAATCTCGGAATAACTTGCAAAGCATCGTAGAATTAAATCTTTCTGAGGAACCGCGCACGAAAACCCTAATTCCTGATTAAATGCCAAAGAACGTTTGCCTGATCAAAGTTGAGCCAAAACCAATCAAAACCCTAAACCAACTGTTTAAAACATTCTAGAGCCCTGAAAATCAGTAAAACCTTAATTGCGTCTGACTGACGAGAAAAAGTCTGTTTGGCCGATTCTTGAGCCAGCTTGAAAAATCAGGAAACGTTTGAAGCTGTGATTTCTTGTGGAAAAATGCGAGGGCAAATTTTGGGGTACAACAGTTGGCAAGCGGTGAACCACGATATCAGTATCCAACCCAGGCATATCTTCATAAGACCAGGCGAAGATCTCAACATAGTCGTGTAACATCTGTACCAACCGTTGCTTGACACTAGGCTCCATATTTTCACCGATCTTGACCTCTTTCTTGTCTTCCTCGGTACCCAGATTTACTGTTTCCACTGGCTCTTCATGCGGCTGTATGGCCCTCTCTTCCTGTAGTAACAGTCTAGCAAGTTCCCCAGGCACTTCACAATCATCCTCACCTTCGTCCTCGGCTTGGTTGATCGGACTTTCGAAGTCATAACTGGCAGTAGCAGAGTCGTTATCAGTGGGATCCAGAGTGGATGCAGACCTGTATTATGATATGTGAGTGTGTGTGTAAGACGAATAGTTGTTTTTGCAAGATAGAAAATAAAAACAAGGAGCGCAAAATTTGTAATGCAAGAAAAACGTCCAATGCTTTATTGATGATATATGGAAATGACACATGATAAGCCCTCACAAACAAATCCACAGTGTCTCGAGCAAGGCACCGGGCCGTAAAAGTTTCAAATTGTCTGTTACAAGTCTCAAAACAAAAGTCTATTACTGTGTAATAAAAGAAACTGGCACGAAGTCCTTCGCCGTCCAATTGTTCAAGCCATCATCGGTAGTCGGGTAAATCCAGCTGTCGAAATCTGACTCTTCATCATCGTCTTCAATTGCATTCACTTCCGGATTACTGATACGTATGGGAGGTCTTCCAATCCGCGCACGCCGAACAGCCCTTTGAGCTTCTACAGTAAAACCCAAACCAAACTTGTCAGTCTTGTGTGCAAAGTCAGGGAGTTGGCCCCAATTTGCACACCCACCTTTTTCAACAACAGCCCTGGCATCCTCGAGGGAATCCATCTTCATTGGAGGTTCGTTATCAGCAACTTCAGTCGATGCCAGAGTCTGGGGGACTTCTTCAAAGTTCTGACACGGGGTTTCAATGAACTCCCCATCCATCTCCACATACCGGAAGGAGTTAAGGTGGCTTACCATGTACTCTTCCTCACCCTACACCGTGACAATCTTCCCCTTTACTGGATATTTTAACATCTGATGGAGCGTAGAAGTTACTGCCCCAGCTTTATGAATCCATGGGCGACCCAACAAGCAAGAATAAGATGGCCGAATGTCCATCACATAGAACATATACGCAAAATTCTGGGAACCAACCTTAACAGGGACATCCATCTCTCCATGTACCATCCTTTTGGACCCGTCAAAGGCCCTAACCACAATATTACTTGGTTTCAGAACCAACTCTTCACAATCCAGCCGATCTAATGCTTTCTTGGGTAAAACATTTAATGAAGACCCAGTATCCACCAGCACGTGGGCCAAAGTAGTTCCCCTGCACTCGATCGAGACGTGCAGAGCGTCATTGTGATTCATTCCTTTGGCAGTCAGGTCTGCGTCAGAGAATCCCAACCCGTTGTCAGCGGTCAAACTAGCCGCACAGTCTTTGAATTGATCAGCAGATGTTTCCTGCGACACATGCGCAGTTTTAAGAAAAGCAATTAAAGCCTTAGCATGGGCTTCTGAGCACAACAATAAAGACAACATAGAGATCTTCGACGGGGTTTTCCCCAGCTGTTCGACTACGTTGTAGTCACTTTTCTTGATAATCTTTAGAATTTCCTCTATCTCCTGCCTAGAGGTTTCAACAATGACTTTTTTAGGTGCCTCCATCCGGGCAGGCCCACCTGTAACCTCTTTTCCCCGAGTGTCAGATGACTCAGCGACAGGGGTGATAACTGGAGTAAGAATTGGAACAGCAACTGACATACTGGTAGATGGAATGACAATAGGCTTTTGAACAGTTGGAGGAGAAATCTCAGGAGAGAAGAGTCTTCTGCTTTGGGTGACCTTGCTATACCCAACAATATTGCTGACATCAGTATCATCCTCTTCAACCTTCAAGTCTTATTTAATCCCATGATAATACATGTCAGCCCCAGAGTGCCACGGGACAGCTTTATCCGAAGTGTAAGGGATAGGTCCAGGAATAGTAATGATCAATGGAGCAACTCTCGAAATAGATGTAATCCTAACAGGATTTCTCTAGGAAGCCTTGGAAGAATTGGCGGAAATGGTTATTATGGAAACATCTTCAACGGGAATCAACGGAACCAAAGTTTTCTCGAACAAGATCTCTTTGTTATCCATCATGCGTTGAACACCTGATTTCAATAAATGGCAACCAGCAGGTAGGATGGAACACAGGTGGAAACCTTCGCCATAGCCCAGAAATAAACCGGCCATCAATAGGTTCTTCTTAACGGTCAACAACAAAGTAGAAACTTCTTCCACAGAGGTCACGAATGAATCATCATCCACAGCATTTACTCCATGCTTGGGCATAGGAGCAGTCATGACATTAGGCTTTTCTGGTGCGTCAAACTCGATTTCTTTAGCTTCAATCAAATCTTGCACCTTATTCCTCAAGGCCCAGCAGTTGTTGGTATCATGCCCTGGGCTATCAGAGTGATAGGCACAGCGGGGGTTTGGATAATACAGCGGTGACATAGTAATGGGATTTTTCGTAGCCTCCCTCAGAGTTACTAGGTTAGTCTTCAATAACTGTGGCAGAATTTGAGATAAAGTCATACTGAGCCGAGTATACTGTCTTTGTGGTCTCTCTACTCTTTGCTGATTGTTGCGTTGTAGGGCAAAAGTAGGTCTTGATATTACCACCGCATTCAGTGCTTGGCGGCGCTCAGGTCGGCTTTGGCTCCTCGAGCTGTAAACTGCACTAGATTCTTTCTTGAAAGGCTTCTTTTATGTACTTGATGAAGCACCTTTCTGTATCTTGCCACTTATAATACCAGCTTCGACTCTCTCCCCAGTCATTATCAATTCAGTGAACCCAGACGATAAACTACCGATCAAATGATTAAAATATGGACCAGACAAAGTCCCAAGAAACATATCTACCAACTCCCTATCTGACAGAGGTGGTTGTACTCTTCCAACCAGATCTCTCCACTTCTGAGCATAGTCCTTAAAACCTTCGCTCGCACCCATAGACATACCCTGAAGTTGAGTACGTGTAGGAGCAAGGTCGGCATTATATTGGTATTCTTTGTAAAAAGCAGCGGCAAGGTCCTCCTAGTTGCGGACATTAACTCCTTCCAGTTGATAGAACCATTCAAGTTGAGTCCCTGACAGACTATCTTGAAAGAAATGAACCCAGACGTTCCTATCAACAGTATGTGGTTGAATCTTTATGACACGGAGGTGTAGCTTTGGACAAGATACCCCGTCATACTTAGCAAAGACAGGTGCTTTAAACTTTTATGGGATCACCACCCCAGATGCCAGCCCCAGATCTCCAAAGTCCAAATCGGGAACCTTTTGAACCTCCATGGCACTCATACGGTCTTCAAGTTGTTTATACCTATCCTCAGCAGGAGGATACTGGTCTTCATCAAAATCAGTGTCATTATCAGAAACCACAAGACTAGGACCCTTACTTTCCTCTTGATTCTCTCCTCCTCCAGATGAATGAGACAAATCAGCTTCCTATCGCAAATTGTTCCCGAATTTGTGACCCATATTCAGCAGAACCACCCTCTTCTTCTTCTTCTTCTTGTCCTTCAAGATAAGAGTCTTCAAATCTTGCTGCCCTTTGGCTAAGTTCAAGAACATCTCCTGGAACTGAGCATTTTGAGCTTGAAGAGCCTTAATAGCTTGATCAGTAGGTGTTTCAGAAGACATGATGTGCTGAAATAAACAGCGAAGAAGATAAGAAACCTGTGAGGGTACCTGTGATGAAGTGCATGGTAATGGAATGCGTATGAAATGATTTCAAATACTTATGGAGATTCAAATTTGTAAACCAAAATAAAACACACTTTTATTAGATTAAAACTTGTAATAATGTTTAACAAATGCCTTTAAGGCGTTACAAAAGAAACAAACTGAAAAGCAAATCTAAACTAGAAACAATAAAAGACATTAGAAGTCCCATGGTCGTTTTCCTTTCGTGCTGACATAATCGTTGATTGTCCTCTCATTCTCAAGATGTCTTGTAAGCTTCAAGATCTTCTGTTCCTGCTTATGATACTTCTCTCTATAGGTACCCCTTTCTTCCTTTAACTGGATCCAAGATCTCTTCAATGCCCCTAGATCAGTAGGCATATAGGGATGGAGGACTGTATAAGGAACACCTTCTTCATCAATATGCCTACAATCACCGGCAAAACAGCTTCATATGGCATCCCCAGATTTTGAGCACGGGCTCGAACCCACTGGAGGTAAGGTTGCATCGGGAGAGAAGTCTTCAATCCTAGCTCATGTGGGTCAGACCTGTTCACCATGCCCCAAGCTCGTATGAACCTGCGGCGATGTCCCTCAACATCCCCCTTGTAGTCAAAGACAATATCTGTAAGCAACATCTCATGAGGACTGTCTCTCCGAGGTCGTCCAAACTGTCGTAAAGCTAAAGAAGGATTATAGGTAATTCCTCCTCTAATTCCAAGCAATGGAACATTGGGGTATTCCCCACACCGATCAATGACAGCTACCCTTTCCATATCTTTAGAACTCCAAAGGATGTGCGTATGAGCAAGGGACATGATTCTGTAAGCCCAACCTACACCTTCCTCATTCTCCAATACAGATTTGGGGAGGTGAGAAATAAACCACCTCGCCAGCAGCGGTGTACAACACATGAGAGTTCCCCTTCTCCGTACAGTACGGGTATAAAGAGCATGCAGAATATCACCCAAGAGAGTAGGCACCGAGTTACGAGACATGAAGATCTTGACTGCGTTCACATCGACGAAAGAATATGGATTCGGGAAAAGAACCAAGCTGTAGATGAGGAGAGCCAGGATGTCTTCAAATGCTTGAAAGTCCAAGTTATCCCAGAACTGTTGAGCTTGATCGATCAAAAACTTAGCCAAGAAACCTTTAACCCCACTCCGAGTCTCCCAGTTAGATACTACATCAGCCATTTTTAGATGTAGGGCTGAAGCAATATCCTTTGGCCTATGAGCTATCTCCAAACCTATAAAGGGTGTCTACTCTATAATAGATATGCCCAATAAATCAGAAAACTCCTCCAAAGTAGGGACTAGCTGATAGTCCGGGAAGGTGAAACAATGATGCAACGGGTCAAAGAACTGGAACAGGACGCTCATCATTTGCTCATCCAACTTTGAAGTGACCAAGCTAAGGATATGACCATGTCTTCTAACAAAGGAAGAAGTATCAAGAACTTTTGAAACCAACTCTCTGAGCTGAGCAGGTATCTGCACGAAGTTGACCCGAATGGTATTTCTGCGCATAGAAGCCATAATCTGCAAAACAGAACAAAGATGAATCCCCTCGGTCTTTGAAATGGTTAGTCTAATGAAATATGCATGCTATGTCATGATGCATGATGTCATGATAAAAACACACAACAGGTATCACAGATAGCAAACATGGTAAAGGAAAACAAGTCACACAGTAGCCCTTAAATTTAGGCTTGCATGGAGTCTAGGTACTACCCTCTTGCAGTTTAGTTGGTTCAACCTGTCCTAATAATAGTAATCGGGTTTTAGAGGTTCTCAATATCACTGACCATCCTCCATCAGTCATAGTTTCAGCTCACACAATCTTTTCTTGCAGCCGGAACCATCTCGAGAGTATGGTCTCAATGAGTGTAGCATCTTGCTACTTTCTATGGCCAAGTTGGTCAATTATAGGTTCTAAGGTCAGATGATTCTTAATGACCCATATAGCATCCCCATACTCTCCTTGTTCCTCCACAAGGGATATCGGTACCAACTAATGTGCCACATCAATGTAGCTACTGCTTCAACCGTATCGGTCTACGCTGTACAGTTCCCTCACAGTCTATTGTTACTTACCTAAAAGGTGTCCCACAGATTCGGGTTAGGATCTATAGTAACTCCGATACAAAGCCCACAAATATAAAGCAAACAAATCAAACAATTGAAAACAATGTGATGAACTAATCCTAAGGTACACCCCACTTATTAATCCCCAGCAGAGTCTCTAGTTCTGTGATACGGTGGCCAGAACCGGAACTATTTTTTAGGAATGCTGGTTTGCGTTTGTGTTTGCAAAATGTCGCGGTAAGCAAGAGTCGCCACCGACTTTTATTTTATCCAACTAGAAAGGAAAAAAGCACAGAAAATTCCTTTTTCGAGATATTTCTGAGTACGGGAGGTAGATTATAGAAAGAGAAGGTATTAGCACCCTTTCTATCCGTAGTTATCTACGGGCTCTTAGGTACTTGTTCATCATTTTCAAAATTGCTTCTTTGTGTGCTTGTGTGATTTGAAAAGCTTTTGTTTTGACTTTGATTTAACTCTTGCTTCTGTCTTCAAGAGTGTAATGAAGTGTTTTTGAAAACTTTGTTTGTAAAGGAGTATAAGTGTGAAAGAGTTTTGTTTGGATTGAGCAAGTACTTAAGAACTAATCTACCTACTCGAAAAAAAGAATCGTTCTATGTTCGTTTCCTTTAGACAGCGCTATCCCACTATTTGTGAGTAGGTAGCACCGTCGTTGGAGTTTGAGGGTCAATTCGAAAGGGACGTACGGTCACTAAAGCAATGTTAGGATGTCTTAGTAATAACCCTAATGTATTAGATCAATTATCCGAGGCAACAATATCCGAGGCAACCTTTCCGAGGCAACTTTGATCTTTGGAAAAAAGGACGACCACTAAAGCATCCTATACTCAATGACCGTTTACCGAAGGCAACCAAGTGGGAGTGTACCCTAGGAGTGCACATGTGCGAGTGATTCAATTTCAGATTATTTATCTTTGCACATTTAAGGTTATCTAACTGTTTTAAAGTTAATCATACATTCTTGTCATGCATCCTAATATCATACATCTAACAGTTTAATATTTTGCAGAATTTAAAGCGCAAAAATTAAACTAAGCTATTACAAGGCTTCGGGTATTTACATAGCCAAAAACAAACCCTTTGAAAATAAAGCGATAAAAATAAAGACCTAATTAACTATTACAACTCGTAGGCAGTTACATCAATATGGTAAATAATAAAACAATAAAGTGCGCGCGATGAAATTTAGATCGGGAGAGAACTAGGGTTTTGACCCTTTCTAACCTAATTAAAAGAAAATTTGTTTTTGTTGATTTTAATTATTTTTTAAGAAAAGAATTAGGTTTTAAATTAAATACTAAATTAATTAGCTAATTAAATTAATTAATGAAAGTAATTACATGGCCTATTTTTGTGTTTTTGTTATTTTTAAGAAAAGAAAATATAATTAAATTTAGACAAAACCCTAATTTTCTAATTATTTTTAATTTATTTTGCAAAAAGAATTAAAGTTATCTAAAATTAAAATCTAATTTAATTAATTAATTTTTTTGATAAAAAATAAAATCTAAACCTAATTTGTGAAAAGTATTATTTTTATGATTTTTTTATAAAAAGAATTATTAATTGGTTAGTAAAACAAATAAATAAATTAAATGAAATAAAATATAAAAAGAAAAGGGTAAGAGTTATTGGGCCTGAAGGTAATTGGAAGGGGGGTGTGAACAGCAATCTGGGCCCAAGACAAAGAGGTCCGTTTTGACTTTTTGAGTCGATTTTTAGGCATTTGAGCAATTGACTGGCCAAATTTTCTCTACAAGGCTTGAAACTTGACATGGATGATCTTGAGAACATATTAGGACAATGATGAGCATTTGGGATCCTTTGGACTCAAGTATCTTGATGCAACATGAAACCCTAATTTGAGGTAGACTGCCTTAGGAGGGAGCTTGTCCGGTCAACCCTTGGACTACCTTGAGCAACTTGAGAATCTCACTTGAAATGTTTTGAGAAATATGGGAGGGAAAATTTTGGGGTACAACACTACCCTACATTCAGGGCACACGAAATTACGGTTTGAATTTATATCCTTCATCTACTACCTCCCTAATATCATATACTGATGCCAATTGGGGAGGGTGTCCTGACACCAGGCGCTCTACTTTTGGTTACTGTGTGTTTTTAGGTGATAATTTACTTTCTTGGTCATCAAAACGGCAACCCACTTTATCATGATCAAGTGCTGAAGCCGAATACCATGGTGTTGCTAATGTGGTTTTTGAATCTTGTTGGCTACGCAATCTCCTTCTCAAGTTACATTGTACTATTCATAAGGCCGCCTTAGTTTATTGTGACAACGTAAGTGCAATATATCTCTCTGGTAACCCAGTTCAACATCAACGAACGAAATACATTGAGATGGATATCCATTTTGTTCGCGAGAAAGTAGCTCGCGGCCATGTTTGGGTCCTTCACGTCCCTTCACGGTATCAAATTGCAGACATCTTTACCAAAGGCCTTCCATCAATACTCTTTCAGTACTTCAGGGACAGTCTCAGTGTTAGTCAACCTCCCGCTTCGACTGCGGGGGAGTAATAGAATATCTCCATTAATAGAAAATGATTTGTTACTATTTCTACTGATGCCTCATATTAATAGAAAATGATTTGTCATTGTTTCTGTATGTAATTATATTCATGAGACATCAATTCCTTCTAAAAATGGAATTGGCAACAATTGTATATATTTGTGATATCACATCAATGAAAAGCATGGAATTATATTTCTTTAGAGAGTTCATGTGTATATGGATGGAGTGTGACATTTGTTGAATAAAAGTAAAGCACGTAAATGGGATTGTGACATGCAAAAATGAAGTTGAATTGGTCTCATTTACTTTGAGCATTGAGGCGTTTGTTACAACATCCTTACCTTCAAACATGGGAGATAACCCTTTTGTGATTTTTTTAATGGTAAAACAATATAATATACAAAAGATTAAAGTCCATAAAACAATACACGAAAAAACAAAACTACAAGAAGTGTTTAAATCGAGCAACATTTATTATACATGAAAATTAATAAATTTGTTCTCTTGATTTTTTGGAGAACTGAATCCCCGTTATTGTATTTTTTTAAAAATCAACAATTTATTACTTAGGTTTTTTTTTCCAGATTCCATATTTTTCTATGTTAATTAGAAATTCTGAAAATATTTTTTATCAATAAACAAGAATATATAATAATAGAAAAATGAAATATTTCATTGATAATAAAAAACAATACAACATAAAAATATTCCACATATTCAAACTTCTCAGTTCACTCAACTTCAACATTATTTCTAACTATCATTAACTTAGAGAAAATTTCATAAAAAACTTTTTCATATGGTATAAGGAAAGTCATTTCCTCCCGTAAAATGCTTAGCATTTCCTTCAAGAAGGTGAAAATGGTAAAAGGAAGTACAAGAGATACTTGTCATATAAAGTAAGTGTTTTCAGCTATTTCTCTCTTGAGCATAGATTTGTCACTAGAAGTTAAAACTAAAATTTTGTAATAGGGGTAGAGAAGCAAGACTAGTGGACTTATCTTGGCTGGCATAAATTCGATGAAGACGGGTTGAGAAGATATTGTTGAATTGATAATGTTCAACACAACTACCTGTCTCTTGACAGATGATTATCATAGTAATCAGCAATTGAATAATAAAGAAATGAGAAGCATTGGCATAAGACTGGATGACTTCATCGTGACCAACTGATATAAAGGAGACATTCATTCAAAACTATTTAACAAAATTAGTGTATGAGACCATGTAAAATGTGAAAATAATAATTATACAATTATCTATTAACCGTTTTCCTTAATTCAAAACAATCGAAATGTTAAATTGTAATTCAGTGTGTCAAAACTATGTGTCGAAAAGATTTGATTTGTTTTAGATTTAAATAGATTTGATTTAAGTCTAGAATAAATTAGATTTGATTTAGTAACAAAATAGATATTTTGGGCTCTGGGCTTAGGGTGTAAGCTCAGTTATAAATTGAGGGAGTAACTCCTATTTTTGTAAGCAAGTCAAGCAATTCATTCACAGTATTTTGCAGTTGCAAAGTGAATAAGAAAGTTTTCACAATTTGTGAGCAGGGAGAAACTCTGCAGAAATTATTTGTCTTGTCTTCTTTCTTTGTTTGTCTCATAATTAAATTGTCATCGTGGTAGAAATTCATCATATACTTTGGTGGATTTCCAACATCTAGTATCAAGAGCTCGGTTAATCGATTCAAGGGAAGTATCGATCAAGAACGATTGAAGAATTCATGATGACAAGTTATAGGAATGCAAACTATCCAACAACCCTACCAATTATGAAAGTTGACAACTATGAGAATTGGTGCAAACAGATGAAAGTCTTACTCAGGTGTCAATGTCTTTGGGACCTTGTAAAAGATGGAGTCGAAGCGCTTGGAGAAAACACTTCAGAAGAAGAAAAGAAGAAATACACAGAATCTGAGAAGCTGAGTTATAAAGCATTATTTATAATTCATCAATGTGTCAGCCCAGATAATTTCGAAAAGGTTAGTGATTCAGAATCTACAAAAGAAGCTTGGGAAATCCTTGAGAAGTCTTCTGGAGGCGCTGAGAAGGTGAAAGAAGTGAGGTTACAAACTCACAAAAGGACGTATGAACTGCTTCAGATGGAAGACAATGAAAGCATGTCTGATTTCTTCACTAGAGTTACAAAACTAGTAAATCAAATCAAGATATGTGGAGAAGCGTTAACAACAAGAGTTGTTGTTTCGAAGATCTTGAGATCTTTAGCTCCTAAGTTCAACCACATAGTGGTGGCGATAGAAGAGGGGAAATACTTGTCGAAATTGACAAAGGAAGAGCTTCAAGGGACGCTTGAATCTCATGATCAAAGAATGAACAAAAGAGCTGCAGGAAAATCGAAGAGTGATGTGGCCCTGCAGGAACATTCAGCAAAAGAGACCAAAGGCAAAGGAAAGTGTTTCGACAGAGGTAGAGGTGGCTACAACAAATCGAATGGTTGAGAAAACCAGATCGAAGGAAACATGTTGAATCAAAGAAAACCATACCAAGGCAACCAAAGAGGTGGTGTTGTGAATAGAGGAAGAGGTGGTGGTCAAAAACCTTATAAGAGTCACATTCAATGTTACAATTGTCATAAGTATGGTCACTATTCGAGTGTTGTCCAGAAAAATGAAAGAATCAAGAAAGTGATGCAAAGCTTGCAAAACATGAAGAAGAAGAGATGATGTTGATGGTCACAACAAAAGATGAAGATAGATTCAAGGACCAATGGTACTTGAATTCAGGATGTTCATCACATATGTATGAAAGGAAAGACTCGTTTGTCAATATATATCCCTCAATAAAAAATATGGTAAAATTTGCAAATGACAATACCCTAGCAGCTGAAATTGGTGATGTTATGAATATGTGTCAAAAGACTTCGACAGGCTATGTGAAAAGGAAGGAATTGTGCATGAGGTGGTTCCACCCTATACTCCACAACAAAATGGAATTGCAGAAAGGAAGAATCGAACCATCATGAATATGGTGAGAAGTATGTTGAAAGACAAGAATTTACCTAAAGAGTTTTGAGGTGAAGCTGTTTCGACTACAACATACATTTTGAACAGATGTCCTACAAAGAAGCTAGAAGGAATTACTCCAGAAGAATATTGGTCTGGTGTGAAGCCTAGCTTGAGTCATCTGAAGGTATTTGGATCTATTGCATATAGACATATGCCAGATCAGTTGAGAAGAAAACTTGATGACAAGTCAAGTCAAATGATTCTAGTTGGGTATCATTCGACAGGAGGTTACAAGTTATTCGATCCAGTGAAAAAGCATATTGTGATCAGTAGGGACATGATCATAGATGAGTTTAAAGAATGGGATTGGACTGAAAATGTCAAGAAAGATTCAGTGGGAATCCTACTTGAAGAGCCAGAAACTCAAGTCGAAAGATAAGTTCGACAAGAGGAACCAGCAGATATACCAAGTACAAGCAGGCATCAAAGAACAAGACGCATGCCCGTAAGATTGCAAGATTGTGTGATTACATCAGATGATGTAATAGATAATGAAAGTGAGCTGGTACATTATGCTTTCTATGAAGATGTCAAACCTGTCAATACAACTGAAGCATTGAAGGATTCTAAGTGGGTGAAAGCAATGAACGAAGAAGTGAAGTCTATCGAAGACAACAACACTTGGTCACTTGTCGAATTGCCTCAAGGCAAGAAGGCAATTGATGTCAAGTGGGTATACAAAGTGAAAACGAATTTGAAAGGTGAAGTAACTCGACACAAAACAAGGCTTGTGGCGAAAGGATTTCTATAAAAAGAAGGAATAGACTTCGATGAAGTTTTTGTACCTGTTGCTAGGATCGAAACAATCAGGTTGGTTGTTGGTCTAGTAGAAATAAATAGTTGGCACATATGTCAGATGGACGTGGAGTGTGCATTCCTAAATGGACCCTTAGATGAAGAAGTCTATGTTAAACAACCAGTTGGGTTTGTGAAACATGACGAAGAAATAAAGGTGTACAGGCTGCATAAAGCCCTGTATGGATTGAAACAAGCTCCAAGGGCTTGGAATAAGAAAATTGATAGTTTCCTAAGGGAGAAGGAATTTGTGAAGTGCACAACTAAACATGGAGTATATGTAAGAAGAAGAAAGAGTAAATTACTTATACTATGTCTCTATGTAGATGATTTATTGATAACGGGTAGCTGTGAAAGTGAGATCGAAGACTTCAAAGGTGATCTCAACAAGGAATTCAAAATGTCTGATTTGGGTGAGATTTCATATTTCCTTGGTATCGAATTCTACAAGATCAGTAGAGGTTTTATGATGCATCAAAGAAGATATGCAAGAGAAATTCTCAAGAGGTTTGAGATGGAAGAATGCAACTCAACTTCGACACCTGCATAACCAAGACTGCAACTGTCGAAAGATGCAGATGAAGATGATGTTGATCCAACCCAATACAGAAGACTTATTGGATCATTGAGATACCTTTGTCATACAAGGCCTGACTTAGCATATAGTGTAGGTATGGTAAATAGATTCATGCAGAAGCCAAAGGTATCACATCTAGTAGTGGTGAATATGATACTAAGGTATCTCAAAGGAACTTTCGATTATGGCATTTTGTTTCCTGTATCTGATAAAGGAAAAGAATGCAAATTAGTGGGATACACTGATTCGAGTTGGTGTAGTGATGCTAAAGATCGAAAGTCAACAGCGGGATATGTGTTTATGCTAGATGGTGCACCAATTACTTGGAATTCAAGAAAGGAACCAGTAGTGGCATTATCATCATGCGAAGCATAATACATAGTTGTTTCTCTTTGTGCATGTCAAGCAACTTGGATGGTGAACTTGGTCGAAGAGATAACAGGGAAAGATCATGGAGCAATTACCATGAAGATAGATAACATGTCAGTTATTAATCTGGCGAAGAACCCAATAGCACATGGTCGAAGCAAGCACATTGAAATGAGGTTCTATTATCTTCGAGAGCATGTAGCAGATGGGGAGATGAATTTGGAACACTGCAGAACTGAGAATCAGATTGCAGATATCATGACGAAGGGAGTGCAAGTCGAAGTATTCAGAAGACTAAGAGTCATGATGAACATAGATAGTTTAGACACAATGAATTAGGTGGTGTGTTAAATTGTAATTCAGTGTGTCGAAACTATGTGTCGAAACTACGTGTAGAAAAGATCTTATTTGTTTTAGATTTAAATAGATTTGATTTAAGTCTAGAATAGATTTGATTTGATTTAGTAACAAAATAGACATTTTAGGCTCTGGGCTTAGGGTGTAAGCTCAGTTATAAATAGAGGGAGTAACCCATATTTTTGTAAGCAAGTCAAGAAAGTCATTCACAGTATTTTACAATTGCAAAGTGAATAAGAAAGTTTTCACAGTTTGTGAGCAGGGAGAAACTCTGCAGAAATTATTTGTCTTGTTTCTTTCTTTGTTTGTCTCATAATTAAATTGTGGTAGAAATTCATCATACACTTTAATAGATTTCCAACACAAAATCTCCCACCAAAACTTGCAAATCATATTCTATCGAATTACATAAGTTCTCTAAGATGTTATGGACACCAACTTTTATTTTCTTCCAGCCTTTTTAACGTATCCAAATCATATCCTACAAAAAATCCAACAAAAATAAAGAAGATAGATATTACAAATATTAAAATAATGGCATCTGCAAGAATATATCTCCAAGAATATACTTTAATATATATATATATATATATATATATATATATATATATATATATATATATATATATATATATATATATATATATATATATATATATATATATATATATATAGACGAAGTAGCTAAGTGGTACACAATCTTGTACTGCAGTGAAGGTGGTTTGTGTTTGAATTTTTTTTTTTTTTATGAATTTGATGTGATCATATATCGCAACATTTGGCTTGTAACTGTTTGGAGTATTTGACTTTTGTGTAATAGAATCATGTTCAAAGGTGTTGCTTTTTCTTTTGAAGATTGCATGACTTCGATTATTTACCAGTCTTAGATTTGGATAGGATTGACCAATAAATTCTTTGATTTTTGTAACTTTTACATTTGGAACTTTTTTCCTCTTCTTTGTTTTAAGAGATAAGAATCATGTGTTTGTATTTCGGGCGAGTATCCCTTATATTTCTGTTAATGAAACTTTTGTCTATTAAAAAAATATATCACGTCAAATGGCACGCGTGCAAATATATATTACATCAAATGTCACAATGTCCATAACCATTGTTTATGAGAATAGACTGAAAGAATTTAAATGATAACTTTTGTAGATATATTTGATCTATTAAAAAATTAAGGGATCAAAATAAAAAATAAAAAAACTAGGTAAAAATAAGAGAATAAAAAAAAGTATTTAGCCTAATATAATTTTAAAAAGAAATTCTAGTTAATTTAATTAAAGTATTTAAGTTATCAAAACAAATTATTTAATGTAAAGCAAACCCAAGTTTGATAGCAGAAATTCTACAACAGCGGCGTCTGTCAAATCTTTTGTTACAGATCGAGAAACCGTTACCTGCAACTGATGAAAAGGTTAGACATTACATATATGATGATATTGTTTTCGGTATTTTGTCTAAACTTCATGTCAAATCTTTGAATCGGTTTTCTTGTGTACGCAAATCATGGTCTCTTTTATTTCAAAATCCTTATTTTATGAGTTTGTTTCAAAGAAATTTCTTATCTAAAGATCATCCTCATTACAACGATACGTCTATCCTCCTTAATCACATTACACCTTGGTATTACAACTACATATATGAACCTAAATTGTATTTTCTATCTGGTGAGAATTTTGAGAATATGATCAAATTAAATTGGCCGAATCTATATGAAGACCCTTTTGGAAAAGCTTGGTATTAAAGGTGGTTTTGGTTGCGAGATAGTGCTTTACAAGGAAAGCCTTCTACCATTTCCAAGAATCAATAATTAGTTATTTTCTTAGCCAATTGAGGTAATTAAGTGACTACGATTATTATGATTTTAAAAAAATGACTGGTTTTCAACTTTCTATCTCTTGTAATGTTACAAATGCTTTGTAAGATTTAAATGAAAAGTATGTGTAATAATGCTATTGATACAAATGATATATTTTACTTTGTTCGCATACTGGTATAGCAGCAATACGCCACTTGTTATTTTGCTTATATATACTCCTATGGCATTAACAGGGACAATAAGTCTTGTGAAATGAAAATGTAGTATAGTTTTACATGCAATATTATGAACAAAAATGTACTGTAGTTCCTTTCAAACTTCGTGCTCCATGTTAATGTTTTCCTTTTGATTTTGAATCATGTTAAACAAACTTCTGCTAAGTTACATCCCTCTTTCAAGTTCTGCCAAATTGAGAGTTTGATAAAAAGTTATCCAAACAAATGATACACATTCATAATAATGATTGGATTATTTAATACGAATATATAAACGTCGTGACGTGCTACTATTACCGCTCAAATGATCATTTTTTCAACAGTGATTAGATCATCTCTTGTACTGTGATTTTCACATAGAAGAGTAAAATGTGATTTCTCGTCACAAAAAAGAGCAAAAACATAACATGTTTAAATTCATGTTTGTTTGACAGCAATAAGGAGGAGGAGGATGTTACTCACATTTCCTTCGAATGTCTGGTAGTTTTGGCTTCATAGAGCGGGATTCTAAGATGGTTGAATTTTCCTCTGTTTTATATAATTATATTATGCCTAATTTTCATCACAATGGTGGTCTATGTAGAGGTGGCAGGGTCAATAAGAAGAGGTCCAATGTTGTTTGGTTTTGGTTTGCGTGCATTTAAGCCTTGTGGAGAAGGCGAAATGACTAAGCTTTTGGAAAAAATAAGGAGGAAAAGTATCTTTATCGAAGACATCCAACTAGCATCTTGGAAATGGATTAAGAGTAAAATTTACCAACTTATGTATTTTACTACGTATTTTGTAAATGTATCAATTTATGCATTAAATAAATTAGGAGGAAGTATATTTTACTACATATTAAATGTATTTTACTATATATTTAATGTGGAAGGCGATCTTGTGGATATCTTGTGGAGCTACACGAATTTGGTGAAATCCAGAAGTTAAATCCAACTTAGAGAATACATGGGCGCTACCTAACTCATCAAACAACTCATCTATGGTAGGAAAAGGGGACCTATCACGCACGGTGATATGAATATGACCCTAAGTCGTATTCTCTATTTGGTGACAAGTTTGAGAATACGATCAGATTATATTGGCCAAATCCATATGAAGATCCGCGTGATTTTATTATCTGCAGTTCTGTTAGTGTTAACGGCATTCTTTGTATTCAAAATCTCAGAAGTATTTGTTGTATTAAAGAATTGGGGAGATATGTATTGTGGAATCCCACTACTGGAGAATTCCAAATAACTCCCGCTAGTCCTTTTGCATTTGAATCTTGTTATTGGGATCTCGAGATTGATTTTCATGGATTTGGCTATGATCGGATTAGAGATGATTATAAGGTTATTCGACAGTTAGAATTTCATCCTAATGAGATTGCAGATGAAAATGAGAGATGGAAAGATGGATATTGGGAAATATATTGTTTAAAAAGCAATTCTTAGAAAAAAAAATTAATATCGATATGCCTAGTCAATATCGTAGTAATATCGATGTTCAAGTACATGGATGGAGTGTGTCATTGGTGGGATGAAAGTGAAACACGTGATAAAGCTTATTTGGTGTCATTCGACTTAAGCAATGAGGTATTTTTTAAAACATCCATACCCTCAAACATGGATGATGATACTGATATTGACATTGGTATTGATACTAGAATCGTGTTTAGATACTTATTAGTGTTAAATGGATCAATTGGTTGGATTACAAATTATCATGAGACCGCTACTTTTCACATATCAATTTTGGGTGAAGTTAGGGTGAAGGATTTATGGACAAAACTATTTGTTGTCGGTCTATTATCATGTGTTGACCATCTTATGGGAGTTGGCAAGAACAATGATATTTTTTTTCCAGAAAAAATGATGATGAATTAGATTGTGTGATACGGTGGCCAGAACCGGACTGTTTTGAAATGCTGGTTTGTGTTTTGCGTTTGTGTTTGCAAAATGTCGCGGTAAGCAAGAGTCGCCACCAACTTTTATTTTATCCAACAAGGAAAGGAAAAAAAGCACAGAAAAATTCTTTTTTCGAGATATTTCTGAGTACGGGGGGTAGATCATAGAAAGGGAAGGTATTAGCACCCTTTCTATCAGTAGTTATCTACGGGCTCTTAGGTACTCGCTCATCATTTTCAAAATTGCTTCTTTGCGTTCTTGTGTGTTTTGAAAAGTTTTTGTTTTGACTTCGATTTAACTCTTGTTTCTGTCTTCAAGAGTGTAATGAAGTGTTTTTGAAAACTTTGTTTGTAAAAGTGTAAGTGTGAAAAGTTTGTTTTGATTGAGCAAGTACTTAGGAACTAATCTACATACTCGGAAAAAAGAATCGTTCTATGTTCGTTTCCTTTAGACAGTGTTATCCCACTATTAGTGAATAGGTAGCACTGTCATTGGAGTTTGAGGGTCAACTCGAAAGGGACGTTCGGTCACTAAAGCAATGTTAGGACGTCTTAGTAATAGCCCTAAAGTCTTAGATCAATTATCCGAGGCAACAATATCTGAGGCGACCTTTCCGAGGCAACTTTGATCTTTGGACAAAAGGACAACCACTAAAGCATCCTATACTCAATGACCGTTTACCGAAGGCAACCAAGTGGGAGTGTACCCTAGGAGTGCGCATGTGCGAGTGATTCAATTTCAGTTTATTTATCTTTGCACATTAAGGGTGATCTAATTGTTTTAAAATTAACCATACATTCTTGTCATGCATCCTATTATCATACATCTAACAATTAGTAAGTTGCGGAATTTAAAGTGCGGAAATTAAACTACGCTATTACAAGGCTTCGGGTATTTACATAGGCAAAAACAAACCCTTTGAAAATAAAGCGATAAAAGTAAATGAACGTCCTAATTTAAGTTATTACAAACTGTGAGCAGATACAATAATTGGGATAAAAAATAAAATAAAGCGCGCGATGGCAAATTAGATCGAATGCGGACTAGGGTTTTGACCCTTCTATCCTAATTAAAGAGAAAATGTTTTTTGTTGTTTTTAATAAAAGAATTAAGTTTTTCTAAATTAAATACAAAAAATTAACTAGTTAATTAATTTAATTCATAAAAATAATTAAATGACCTATTTTTGGTTTTTTTTGGTTATTTTAGTAAAAAATAAAATATAATTTAGTAATAAAACCTATTTATTTTAATTATTTTTAATTATGTACAAAAGGAATTTAAAATTGTCTAAAATTAATAACCTAATTAAATAAATTAATTTTTTAATAAAAATAAAATCTAGACCTAATTTGTGAAAAATAATATTTTTGTGATTTTTTGGTAACATACGAGCGGAGGTGTAACTTTGGGCAGGAGACTCCGTCGTACTTAGCAAAGACAGGCGCTTTAAACTTGTGGGAAATCACCACCCCAGATGCCAGACCCAAATCTCTGAAGTCCAGCCCAGGTATCTTCTGAATCTTCATCACGTTTAACCGGTCTTCAAGTTGCTTATATCTATCCTCGGGCGGAGGATACTGGTCTTCATCAAAATCAGTGTCATTGTCAGAAACCACAGGGCTAGGAGCCCTCCTTTCTTCTTGATTCTCTCCCCCTCCAGATGAGTGAGATAAATCAACATCCTGTCTCAATCTGTTTCCAAATCTGTGACCCATATTCAGGAGGATCGTCTTCTTCTTCTTCTTCTTCTTGTCCTTCGAGATAAGAGTCTTCAGATCTTGTTGACTCTTGGCCAAGTTCATGAACATCTCCTGGAACTGAGCATTCTGAGCTTGAAGAGCCTTAATAGCTTGATCAGTAGGTGTTTCAGAAGACATGATTGCTGAAATAAACAGTGAAGAAGATGAGAAACCTGTAAGGGTACCTGTAATGAGGTGCATGGGAATGGAATGCGTATGAAATGATTTCTAAGACTTAGGGAGATTCAAATTTGTAAACCAAAATAAAACACACTTTATTAGATTAAAAACTTGAAACAATGTTTAACAAATGCCTTTAAGGCGTTACAAAAGAAATACTGAAAAGCGAATTTAAACTAGAAACAATAAAAGACATCAGCGTTCCCATGGTCGTTTTCCTTTTGTGCTGACATAGTCGTTGATTGTCCTCTCAGTCTCCAGCTGCCTTGTAAGCTTCAGGATCTTCCGTTCCTGCTCATGATACTTCTCTTTGTAAGTATCCCTTTCTTGCCTTAGCTGGATCCAAGACCTTTTCAATGCCCCCAGATCAGTAGGCATATGAGGATGGAGGATGGTATAAGGAACACCTTCTTCATCAGTATGCTCCACATTCACCGGTAAGACAGCTTCGTATGGCATTCCCAGCTTTTGAGCACGGGCTCAAACCCACTGGAGATATGGTTGCATCGGGAGATAAGTCTTCATTCCTAGCTCATGTGGATCAGACCTATTCACCCTATCCCAAGCTCGTATAAATCTGCGGCGATGTCCCTCAACATCCCCCATGAAGTCAAAGACAAAGTCTAGAAGCAGCAACTCATGAGGACCGTCCCTTCGAGCTCGTCCAAACTGTCGTAAGGCCAAATAAGGATTATAGGTGATCCCTCCTCTAATTCCAAGCAATGGAACATTGGGGTATTCCCCACACCGATCAATGACAGCTACCTTTTCCATATTTTTAGTACTCCAAAGGATGTCCGTGTGAGCAAGGGACATGATTCTGTAAGCCCAACCCATTCCTTCCTCATTTTTCAAAACAGATTTGGGGAGGTGAGAAATAAACAACCTCGTCAGCAGCGGTGTACAGCACATGAGGGTTCCCCGTTTCCGAACAGTGCGGGTATAAAGAGCATGCAGAATATCACCTAAGAGAGTAGGTACTGGGTTACGGGACATGAAGATCTGCACTGCGTTCACATCGACAAAGGAATCTGAATTTGGGAACAGAACCAAGCCATAGATGAGAAGATCCAGGATGTCTTCAAATGCTTGAAAGTTCAGACTATCCCAGAACTGATGAGCTTGATCAATCAAGAACTTAGCCAAGAAGCCTTTAATCCCACTCTGAATCTCTCAGTTAGATACCACATCAGCCTTTGTTAGATGTAGGGCTGAAGCAATATCCTCTGGCCCAGGAGCTATCTCCAAACCTGTAAATGGTGTCTTGTCTAGAATAGATATGCCGAGTAAATCAGAGAACTCCTCCAAAGTAGGGACCAACTGATAGTCCGGGAAGGTGAAACAGTGATGCAACGGGTCAAAGAACTGGAACAAGACGCTCATCATTTGTTCATCCAGCTTGGAAGTGACCAGGTTGAGGAGATGACCATGTCTTCTGACAAAGGAAGAAGTGTCAGGAACCTTTGAAACCAACTCTCTAAGCTAAGCAGGAATCTGCACGAAGTTGATCCGAATGGTGTTTCTGCGCATAGATGCCATGATCTGCAAAACAGAACAAAGATGAATCCCTTCGGTCTTTGAAATGGTTAGTCTAATGAAATATGTATGCAATGTCATGATGCATGATGTCATGATAAAAACACACCACAGGTATCACAGATAGCAAACATGGTAAGGGCAAACAAGTCACACAATAGCCCTTAAATTTCAGGCTGGCATGGAGTTTAGGTACTACCCTCTTTCAGTTTAGTTGGTTCAACCTGTCCTAGTAATAGTAACCGGGTTCTAGAGGTTCTCAATATCATTGACCATCCTCGATCGGTCATAATTCCAGTTTCTTGCAGCCGGAATCATCGCGAGAGTATGGTCTCAATGAGTGTAGCATACTGCTACTTTTCTATAGCCAAGTTGGTCAATTATAGGTTCTAAGGTCAGTTGATGCTTAATGACCCATTAGCAGCCTCATACTCTCCTTGTTCCTCCACAAGGGATATCGGTACCAACTAATGTGTCACACCAACGTAGCTACTGCTTCAACCGTATCGGTCTATGCTGTACAGTTCCCTCACAGTCTATTGCTACTTACCTAAAAGGGTATCCCCAGATCCGGGTTAGGATCTATAGTAACTCCGATACAAAGCCCACAAAGATAAAGCAAACAGATCAAACAATTGAAAACAATATGATGAACTATTCCTAAGGTACACCCCACTTATTATTCCCCAGTAGAGTCGCCAGTTCTGTGATACGGTGGCCAGAACCGGACTGTTTTGAAATGCTGGTTTGCATTTTGCGTTTGTGTTTGCAAAATGTCGCGGTAAGCAAGAGTCGCCACCGACTTTTATTTTATCCAACAAGGAAAGGAAAAAAGCACAGAAAAATTCCTTTTTCCAGATGTTTCTGAGTACGGGGAGTAGATTATAGAAAGGGAAGGTATTAGCACACTTTCTATCCGTAGTTATCTACGAGCTCTTAGGTACTCGCTCATCATTTTTAAAATTGCTTCTTTGCGTGCTTGTGTGTTTTGAAAAGTTTTTGTTTTGACTTCGATTTAACTCTTGCTTCTGTCTTCAAGAGTGTAATGAAGTGTTTTTGAAAACTTTGTTTGTAAAAGTGTAAGTGTGAAAAGTTTGTTTTGATTGAGCAAGTACTTAAGAACTAATCTACATACTCGAAAAAAATAATCGTTCTATGTTCGTTTCCTTTAGACAGTGTTATCCCACTATTAGTGAATAGGTAGCACTTTCATTGGAGTTTGAGGGTCAACTTGAAAGGGACGTACGGTCACTAAAGTAATGTTAGGACGTCTTAGTAATAGCCCTAAAGTCTTAGATCAATTATCCGAGGCAACAATATCTGAGGCGACCTTTCCGAGGCAACTTTGATCTTTGGACAAAAGGACAACCACTAAAGCATCCTATACTCAATGACCGTTTACCGAAGGCAACCAAGTGGGAGTGTACCCTAGGAATGCGCATGTGCGAGTGATTCAATTTCAGTTTATTTACCTTTGCACATTTAGGGTGATCTAATTGTTTTAAAATTAACCATACATTCTTGTCATGCATCCTATTATCATACATCTAACAATTAATAAGTTGCGGAATTTAAAGTGCGGAAATTAAACTACGCTATTACAAGGCTTCGGATATTTACATAGCCAAAAACAAACCCTTTGAAAATAAAGCGATAAAAGTAAATAAACGTCCTAATTTAAGTTATTACAAACTGTGAGCAGATACAATAATTGGGATAAAAAATAAAATAAAGCGCGCGATGGCAAATTAGATCGAATGCGAACTAGGGTTTTGACCCTTCTATCCTAATTAAAGAGAAAATGTTTTTTATTGTTTTTAATAAAAGAATTAAGTTTTTCTAAATTAAATACAAAAAATTAACTAATTAATTAATTTAATTAATAAAAATAATTAAATGACCTATTTTTAGTTTTTTTTTGTTATTTTAGGAAAAAATAAAATATAATTTAGTAATAAAACCTATTTATTCTAATTATTTTTAATTATGTACAAAAGGAAATTAAAATTGTCTAAAATTAATAACCTAATTAAATAAATTAATTTTTTAATAAAAATAAAATCTATACCTAATTTGTGAAAAATAATATTTTTGTGATTTTTTGGTAAAAAGAAAATAATTTGATGATTAGTAAAATAAATTAATTAATTAATTAAATGAAATATAAAAAAGAAAAAGAGTAAGAATTGGGCCTGAAAAGCATTTCTGGGGGGTACAAATATCCAAATTCTGGGCCCAAAAGAGTGAGGTCCACGTTGACTTTGAGATCCAGCGCATTTGTGTTGACTAGGCTCCATGGTGCTCCTCCAGCATTGGCCATCAGATCTGGATCTCAAACCACTTGGCACGCTGGATCATGAGGATTTATGGTGGACTCCTGGTTTGTAAACACGCTGGATAACCTGAAAGAAATTGAGAAAAATACCAAATATTGGAGGCAGGGGTCGAACCCCTGACCTCAAGCCTCCTAATGCCTTAAACGCTTGCCTGGCTACCACTGGGCCATTTGTTCTTTTTGTACAAATTAAATAATAACAATAATATGCAAAACAAAGAATTAGTGGAAAATATAAAAAAAAAACGCGCGCCAGATTTGTATGTCCCAATAGGGGTGTGACACGCAGTCGTCTTCTTCCTCCCTCCGTGGCTAAAGGTTTGGGAACCTATACCTATGGACAACGTCCGTCGCTACAGCCCTGCCAATTCTCAAAATCAAGCACAAACATGATAAATGAAAAACAAATCCATGGTTGAATCCGTCTGGTCCTGCTGGTTATATTAGTGGCCCTTTTATGGTCCAATTTTGCTTATACACAGAAATCCCAAATTGAGCTCATAAACCCTAACAATGGTGAAACTCCATACAAACCATGAAAACGCAATTAAACCATACAGAAAGTTTGCAAATGTGATTGTGATCAAGAATGTATAATTAATTCATCCTAACAATGCTTATATCATGAGATTCGATTTCAAGAAAAGAGACGTATCGTGACTGACTTACAGTGCGATTTGGGGCTTGAAAACGCTTGGTTTTAATTGCTTTGGCTTGCTGAGAGTCCCAGGAACCAATTGGGATAGGCAAAGAGTCTTGAGGATGCCTCTAAGTGCAAATTCGATTCACCACTTTTCTTGATTTTTTTCAGTTTTTGTTCTGCCTCTTGCGCCTGCTTCCAACCTAGTTTTAGGCCTGCCTCGCCTCTATATGTACCAAGGAATGCATTAGGGTTGAAAGAATGCATCCAATCTTCCTCCATCAATGAGTTTTGATTTGATTTGATTCACTTTCAATATCATTCTAAAAATAGCTTTTTTCAATCTTTTTGTCCACTCTAATGCCTTGCACGAGTTTGAATACTTGCTAGCTGTAATTGAAACCTGAAACAAGCACAAAATCTCTTTCTTTCAATATTTTGGATTTTATATGATTTGTTTTGATTTAAATTGAATTAATTCAAATCAAAATCAAAATAAATAATAAAAATAAGATATGGACAAGTGGCAAAGGCTAGAGCTCGTGGACTATGTTTCAAACTCAAAACAAGTGGAAAAGATTGGGCCCATTTGGCAAAATTTGAAGTTTTAGGGATAGTTGACTTTTGGCAATTTTGCAAAAAAGGTCAACTTCACCAAAGCATAACTTCCTCAATTTTGACTCTTTGGAGGTGTTTTTGGACTTTTTAGAAAGCTTGATATGTTCTGTAAGCAACCCTTTTGGTCTCATCTCATTTTGATATTCCATGCTCATGTATTAAGCTTTGAAAAAAAAGGTGTTTTTGTTGACTTTTCAAAATGACCTATAATGTCCAAATTCATAACTTCTTGTGAGTGCATATTTTGAACTTGGGAGCTGAAGATGGATTGTATAGAATTGCATGCTCTTAAAAATGAGCTTTGTATGGGTCATTTATCATAAAGTATGAGAAAGTTATGCTTTGCCAAAGTTGAGTTGACTTTCCCTACAAAACCCTAATTTAGCAACTTTTGGTTCTTGATGAATTATGAGCAATCCTTGATGAACCATGATCAACCCTTGATCAAATGATGAAATATACTTCAAAATGATTAGTTTGACTAAAAATATTGAAGTTTGACTGTATGCGGGCCACAGTTGACTTTTGCCCTAGCACAGTCGATTTTCAGGCCTTTGAGCAATTGACTGAGCAAACGTCCTCTGCAAGGCTTGAAACTTGCCATGGATGATCTTGATAACATATTAGGAAATCGGTGAGCATTTGGGATCACTTGGACTCAAGTATCTTGATGTAACATGAAACCCTAATTTGAGGTTGACTGCCTTAGGAGAGAGCTTGTCTGGCCAACCCTTGGACTACCTTGAGCAACTTGGGGATCTTTCTTGAAATGTTTTGAGAAATATGGGAGGGAAAATTTTGGGGTACAAAAGATTGGTTTAATTTAACCGCTCAGAGAATTGTGTTAGATAGTGTAATTCATATTATGCGAAATGTATGTATAAGTAGTATGTCGAATTACTTGTGTAAATAGGTTGTCAATTGTACTCCCTCTGTAACGATTTATAAGCAAATTTGATTTTTAGGTACATTTGATAATTAATGTATCTAGTTTATATATGGACTAGATACATTAATTGTCAAATGTACTAAAATATCAAATTTGCTTATAAATCGTTACGGAGGGATTATTCGACAGAGTTAAATACAGCAGTTAAGTAGTTTGGCAAAAATCTATTTTTTGGGTCTGGGCTTTGCAAGTCTATATAAAGGGTTGATTAGTCTATAGCAATGTAATCACAATTTAGTTTTACAATTTAGTTAGAATCAGTAACAAACTTCCAAATCTCTCTTGTCTCTCTTCTTCTTCTTCTTCTTCTTTTTCTTTATAAAATCGCCTTTCTTGAAAACCCTTTGTTCCAAAAAAAATGGTATAACAGAGTTTGATTGCGTTTCAGAGAGAATCTAATGTCAAACAGAACAATAACGTCAATGAAATTTCCAGTGAATCTACTGGTTTTCAATGGTGAAAACTATCAGCAGTGGGTTACGCAGATGAATGTTATTTTTATATTTCAAGATGTTGTTGAAATCTTGAATGAGTGATTACCAGAACTGGAAGCAAATGCAACAGATGCTCAGAAAACTGCGCACAAAGATCAAAGGAAGAAAGATGGTAAAACATTGTTCTTAATTCACCGGTGTATGGATTCTGATGTATTTGAGAAGATAATTGAAGAAGAAATACCAAAAGGAGTGTGGGACAAGTTAAAGAACTTGTATGGTGGAGATGAGAAATTGAAGAAGGTGAAGTTGCAGACATTGAGAAAGCAATACGAGATGATTCAGATGAAAGAAGACGAATCTGTCTCTGCATATTTCTCAAGAATTGTGATGTTAACAAACCAGATGAAGGAATATGGTGAATCAATTACGGATTTGTAGAAGATTGAGAAAGTTTTAAGATCTCTGACCGCATATTTTAACTACATTGTGATGACAATTGAAGAGGCCAAGACTCAGTCTGAGATGAAATTATAAGAACTTCAAGTTTCTCTAGAGGCTCGTGAGATGAGGTTGAAGCAGAGAAACTCAGAAAGAGAGAACGTAGCTAAACATGCATTGCAATCAAGATTCATCAAGAAATCTAGAAAGGAGAAGGTGAAGCAGCAAAAGAATCTTGCTAGTGATGACAAGTCAAGAAAGAACGTTGATTCGAGCAAGAAAGGTGTGTGCAACAAGTATTCTGGGAAGAAAGTTAACACGAAAGAGGTGCAGTGTTACAACTATCAAGGTTTTGGTCACTATGCTCGAGACTGTCGAAGAAAGAAAGCAACAATGGCGAAAGATAGTGATGAAGTTCAATATGCATGAGCTGGAGATAGTGATTATGATGATGTGCTATTAATGGTCAACACTCAATCAAACACTAAGAAAAACAACATGTGATATCTGGATTCAGGATGCAGCAACCACAAGACTGGCAATAAAAACTGGTTTACCAAGTTAGATGAGTCAGTCGAAAAGGTGATAAAGTTTGCAGATGGCAGGCAGATCAAATCAGGTGGTAAAGGAGATATTTCGATTATCATAAAGAATGATCGAAAGGCCATCATCGTTGAGGTATTGTATGTACCTTTTATGATAAGTAACTTGATAAGTGTAGTTTAATTACTTGTAAAAGGTTTCAATATGAAGCTGGAGAAGAATCAGATGAAGGTATATATGACTGATGGGAGGCTAATAATGAAAGCACCATTTGCGGAAAATAAAACGTTCAAAGTTGAACTCAACACATCAGATCATAAGCGTCTTGCTTCAACTATAGAAGAAGACAAGAACTGGCTATGGAACCACATGTATGAACATTTGAACTTCAAAAGTTTATGCATGATCAATCATAAAAGGATGGTGTTTGCGTTAACTTATGTGAAGGAACCAAGGCATGTGTATGAGGAATGTTGCAAAGAAAAATAGGCTAGGAAAGCGTTCAAACATGACTTGTCCGTAAAATCAAAGCAAAAATTGGAGCTGGTTCATTCTGATGTGTGTGGACCTTTTGAAGTAAATTCAAATGGAGGTAACATGTATTTCCTTAATTTTATTGATAAATTCATCAGACATATGTGGATTTACCTTATTGAAAGTAAGAGTGAGGTATTCACACAGTTCAAGAAGTTCAAATTGCATGAGGAGAAACAAAGTGGCTGCAAATTAAAGAAGTTGAGAACTGATGGTAGTGGTGAATATACTTTTGTTGAATTTGCTAGATTTTGCAATGAGGAAGGTATAGAGCGTGAGGTTATTGCACCTTATACGCCTTAGCATAATGGCATAGATGAGAGAAAGAATAGAAGTATACTAAACATGACGAGAAGTATGTTGAAAGCTAAAGATATGCCTAAGAGATTTTGGGCTTAAGCAGCTTGAACAGTGGTATATATTCTAAACAGATGTCTAGCGAAGAAGATGGTCGAGAAGATACGTCATGAGGCTTGGACAGGGTCGAAGCCAAATGTGAGTGATCTTAGATTTTTTGGATCAATGTGCTTCAGACATGTACCTGAACAATTGAGAAAGAAGCTGGATGATCAAAGTGAAGTCATGGTGCTCATAGGTTATCATTCGACCGGTACATACAAGTTGTATTCGTCAAACAAAGATAAACTAGGGATCAGTCGAGATATTCTTTTGGATGAAAGCAAAGGGTGGGACTGGAGTCAAGGTTCAGTTCGACATGAATCAGACACAGCCACAACTGTGTTCAAAGAAGATCAACAGAATAAGGTTTCAACGAGTCGAAATAAACAAGGTGATGCTTCAACCAGTCAAAATGAAGAACCACTTGTGCAGAATGAAAGAAGGTCGCTAAGAACAAGAACTGAGTCGACAAGGCTAGTCAGATATGAAAGATTTTCATATCAAGTTGTTGATACAAATGGTGATTTAATTGAATAAGACATGATGATGGATAAAGCATAACCAATTGACTTGGATCAAGCCATGAGTAATTTGAATTTGTGTGAAGCCATGAAAGAAGAACTCAGAGCTACTGAGAAGAGCAAAACCTAAGAGCTTGTCAAAAGAACCAATAAGAAATCAATCGATGTAAAGTGGATTTACAAGGTGAAAAGAATGCCAAATGGTGATATTGTGAAGTATAAAGCAAGATTGGTGGCGAGAGATTTTCTACAAAAACCTGGTATCGATTTTGATGAAGTCTATTCGCCTGTTACGAGACTAGAAACAATTAGAATTTTTGTTTCGACAATAGCATATAGAGGATGGAAGATACATCAGTTGGATGTAAAGTCAGCATTTTTGAATGGTCCATTGGAAAAAGAGGTATATGTTACTCAACCACCAGGATTCGACATCAAAGGGCATGAGCCGAAGGTATATAGATTAAGGAAGACTCTCTATGATTTGAAACAAGCTCATAGATCTTGAAATGAGATATTAGATAGCTTTCTGGTCTAAGCAGGTTTCACAAAGTGTGTCTCTGAATATGGAGTATATGTAAATGATATCAATAGTGTCAGACGAATAATTTTATGCTTTTATATTGATGACTTACTCATTACTGAAGCAGACGAAACTGAGCTAATGAAAGTAAAGTCGAAACTAATGCATGAATTTGAAATGTGCAATTTGGGGAATCTTTCATATTTCCTAGGGATGGAATTCAGAGACACTAAAGAAGGAGTATTCTTACATCAGACGAAGTATGCCCAAGATATACTGAAGAGGTTCAATATAAGCAATTGTAATGCACCTGTCACTTCGTTAGAAACTGGAGAAAAGCTGAAAAAGGAAACGAGTGATGAATTTGTAAGTTCGACACTATACAAACAAATCATTGGATCCTTGAGGTATCTTTACAATATTAGATCTGATATTTGTCAAAGTATCGGATTGTTGAGTCGATTTATGGAGAAACCACAAGAGTGTCATCTCATTGCAATAAAGAGGGTGTTGAGATATATAAAGGGAACAATTGATCATGGTGTGTTATTGCCAAAGAAGTCGAAGAACAGCACAAATGCCGAAGTTCATGGATACACTGACTCAGATTTCAGTAGAGATCAAGACGAAAGAAAATCATCGCAGGCTACATTTTCATGATTGAAGGTGCTTGAATCTCTTGGAGCTCGAGGAAGCAAAGCATTGTGACTTTGTCATCATGCGAAGGAGAATATGCGGTTGCATCATCTGCTGCATGCCAAGCAGCATGGATCGAAATGTTACTTGAGGAATTCAAGATAATGGAACCTAAAAAGATAAAGTTGTTTGTCGACAACAAGTCAGCTATTGACCTGACGAATCATCCAGTGTGCCATGGTCGAAGTAAGCACATAGAAAGAAGATATCATTTTCTGAGGGATCAAGTCAACGAAGGGAAGTTGGAGCTAAAGCATTGCAAAACAGAAGTGTAACTAGCTAGCATATTCACCAAACCTCTGAAGAAAGTCAGATTCGACGAATTGAAGAGAAGTATCGGGATGAGAAGTCTCGAGAACATGAATTAGGGGATGTGCTCGATATTCTAATTCATATTATGTCGAAATGTCTGTATAAGTAGTATGTCGAATTAGTTGTGTAAATAGGTTCTCAGCTATATTCGACAGAGTCGAATACAGCAGTTATGTAGTTTGGCAAAAATCTATTTTTTGGGCCTGGACTTTGCAAATCTATATAAAGGATTGATTAGTCTGTAGCAATGTAATCACAATTCAATTTTATAATTTAGTTAGAATCAATAACAAACTTCTAAATCTCTCTTCTCTCTCTTCTTCTTCATTATAAAATCATCTTTCTTGAAAACCTCTTATTCTAATAAATTGAATAGCTTGATATTAAAGGTAAGTATGGTTGCAAGATAGTGCTTTACAAGGAAAGCTTTCTACCATTTGCAAAAATCAATAATTAGTTATATTCTTCGCAATTGAGGTAAGGGTAAGTGACTATGATTATTATTATGAATTTTAAATAAAGTACTGATTTTCAGCTTTCTGTGTCTTGTAATGTTACATATGTTTTTGTTTTTTGTTTTTTTTTGCATTAGATGTATATATGACTATGATTCTAAATAAAAAGTATTGATTTTCAACTTTGTATGTGTAATGATGTTATTTTACTTTTTGAGTATACTGGTATAGCAACAATACACCCCTTTATATTGCTTATATATACTCCTATGGCATAAACAGGTACAGCATGTCTTGTGAAATAAAAATGTACTATACTTTTACATGCAATATTATGAACGAAAATGTGATGTAGTTTCTTTCGAACTTCGTCCTCTCCTATGTTTGTGTTTTCCTTTGGATTCTTAATTATATTAAACTTCACTTTAACTACATCTCTAGATAGATTCAGCTTCATGAATTTTCATTCTCATAATGGAATATTGAATAGTGTGGTATCAAGGGTTGGCTCCAACAAAAACTAAATGAATAGTAATATAACAGGGAAATAAGAAATTAGAAGATAAGGTTAGAGAAAGGGTGGACAGAATCAAATTAAGGGACAATGCCAGGGATGGGTGGAAATATTCAAATCATGAATATTCGGTTAAAGAAGCATATTTGTCGATTACGGACGGGTTGGATTTGGATAAAAATGAAGCTAATGGCTATGTTGTTGCACGTAATGAACTAGTTCCTCTAAAAGTATCGGTACTGGTGTGGAGGCTTCAGAAAAACAAAATTCCTATTAGGGACAATTTGATCAAATAGACATCTTAAATGTATCTCAAAATTCATGTCTGTTTGGATGCATTAACGAGGAGAATGTAACTCACATTTCCCTAGAATGTCCAGTATTTTTGGCTACATAGAGCAAGATTCTGAGATGGATGAATTTTTCCTCTCTTTTATATAATTCTGCTATGCTTAACTTTCACCATTTTAATGGTCTATTTAGAGGTGTCAGGTTCAATAAAAAGATGTCCAACGTTATTTGGTTCGTGCATTTGAACCTTGTGGAAAATGAGAAATGAGAAAGTTTTAGAAGAATTGATGGAGGAAAAGTATCATTATCGAAGACATCCAACTAGCATCTTGGAAATGGATTAAGAGTTAAGTTCGGGGATTCAATTATGTTCTCAATCAATGGATATCAAATCCAAATGAGTGTCTAGGATGGTAAAGTTAATTGATTTAGCGGGAATTGCGGAGCCTCACAATGTGTAATCTAGCCTCGTAATGGGTCCAAAATCAAAGTTCAAGGTCTTGGTCAGGAATATTGGAACAAGTTTGGTTATGTAACTATCTTTGAGTTTTGATGATAACAAAGCATAACATGTATAGAGAATAATTTTATACTCTAATTATTTTTGCAGATCAAAGAAAAAATCAACTCTGAACGAATCAGACTTTGAACTATAGACGCACTCTAAACTAAAGGAAAAAACAAAGATGAGTTTAAATAAAAGTTAAGCATATGGGTTACCAAGTTAATGTTTCTGCAAGAATCTATCCAGAATGACTCTAACAAAGAGTGTGATAATTCAAGTCTCTAAAGTCTTATGACTTTGAACTCTATAGAATCTGAAGTCTCATTTTCACCTGATTCTAAAGACATGCTCTGAACTCCATTCAAGCTTTATCAACTTAAATATGAAGCTGCTGACTAAAAGTTAAAGACTAAAAAAAGAATATGTGGCAAGTGTATAATTCGTACAAATCAAATATCTTTTCCACTATCCTGAAAATCGGGAAAAAGGACTATATTATTATACCAACGTGTTTCCTCTCGTCCCATCATCTCACCCACTCTATGTTGTAAGGGCCATTCTACTGTTGTAAAATCAAGCACCTTCGTACACTTGTGATAGTGAGGATATTTTAACTCCACCCTCTAAGGGATTTATTCATCATCTATATAAAGAGGTATTCGAAATTTGGAAATGTTAACAACAATGAAACAAAGAAGTTATTCACTCTAAGAAAAATATCACGTCTATAATCTTAGAACATTTTTTGGAATATATTTCTTAAGTGTAATCTCTGGTTATAGTTTTTCTATCGGCTTAATTTAATAGAAACTTTGTAAATACAATCTTATATTCTTAACCTTTGATTAAATACCTTGAGAGATTAGGTTATAGCCAGAATTCTCAAGAAGTCTTTGATAGGTTGTCATTGAGTTTGTAATCAAGTTTTGAATAGTGGATTAAGTCCTTATTGAGAAGGCAAAATCACTCTGGCGGGTGGACTAGACGTAGCTTAGTTAACAGTTAACCAGGATAAAAATATATGTTTATTTTATCTTTGTTGAATCTTTGTTGTTTGTGTTCTTGGGTAGCGAAAAAAATTTAATCTTGAAACCCAATTAAACCCCCTCCCTCCTCTTTCTTGTGTTTCTTAAACCTTTAATTGGTGTCAGAGCTCCAATTCGATATTGATTATTTTATATCAAACATTATTCGTGTCAGTAAAAGATCCAATTTTTGAAACACAATATGGTAGCTATCAACAATGAAAAAGATCACTACTCTACTAAACCTCCTGTCTTCGATGGAGACAAGTTTGATTATTAGAAGGATAAAATCAAAAGCTTATTCTTTGGTTATGATGCATACTTGTGGGATATGATCATAGATGGTTATACGCATCTCCTGGATACAAATGGTACTAAGTTGGAAAGAAGCAAGATGAGTGACCAACACAATAAAAACAACAAAAATCATCACAGGTTAAGAACCATCATGTTGAACGATATCTCATACATTGAGTATGAAAAGATAACAAATAGAGACTCTACAAAATTTATATTTGATTCTTTTAGAATGATTCATGAAGGCTTGTGGTGCAATGCTTAAATTCCATTCAAAACACCTTAAATAAACTAGTTTAATTTGATCGTTATGGGATGAAAAAGGAGAGGTCTGGACGCACTTGTCCTTCCAACTTCCCGAGTGTCCTGATTGCTAGCCGCACTTAACTTAGGGTTAGATGCTTGTCTCTTAAAAAAATAATTATGATTAAACTCTTCTCACAATTTCCTAAATAAAACCTTTGGGATGAAAAAGAATGGTAAGGACGCATTTATTCCCTCCGCTCCCGAGTATTCGGATTGCTAGCCGCACTTAACTTGTAGTCAGATGGTTATCTCCCACGTGCGACTTCAAATTTTTTTTCTTAAAGGACATGTTTATCCATTCTAACGCGACGCAAAACAGACGCTTACACCTCCCCCGCGAGCGCAAACAAGCAATGTTTAACCGTTAGAATATGATCCTAACATCGTTCAATAATGTCAACCAACAAATATGTGGTCTTTTACTACGAACTACGAGACTCTGATTTTCTCATTGTACCGTGAGAATACGTAGACACAGGATTACGAAATATTGACGAGCACATTAATAAAAATTATTTTTCTATTTTCTTGCATAAATAAGTAGAAGATCACAAACTTTCACGCTAACACTCATTTATAAAACTAACTAAATGAGTCTCGTTGAGTACAACAATGTGAGGGATATTAATATTTTTCTCTTACATAATCGACACCCAAACCCGCTCTTGATTACGACTACCGTTTCTTTTCTTTCATGGATTTTATCGATATTTTCTCGTTCCTTTTAGAACAAATAAAATTTGACAGCACTCTGTTATATTTCGGACATGTGATACGCTTGGATATTTTTTATGTCACAACAACACGTTTAAGATGAGTTATTATTGCTTATAGTATAAGGGTACACATGTTGGGACAAGTGGTGCTTCATCACGAAATCAACTTTCTTCTCATAAGAAACAAACTTCTTAGTGAAAATTTTAATCTTTTTATTCAGGGAACTATAATCAAATCCTATAGCTTTCATATTCCTGGACTTCGTCCTCCACTCTGTTTCCTTTTGATTTTAAATCATATTAAACTTCACTTTAACTACATCTCTAGACAGATTCAACTTCATTAGTTTTCATTTTCATATAATTATTTGTTTAAACGGAATACTGAATAGTGTGGAATCGGGTTGGCTCCAACAAAAACTGAATGAAAAGTGAACTACAAGTAAGGCTGAAACTGAATGAAATGCAATTAAGCAGCCCAAAAGATGATCCGCAGTCGGTATTAGTGATAATAGGGTTTGGCCTTTGAGATGTTTATGGCTAAAGTATGTAATATATTTTGTACTTCTGCTAAGTTTTTACAGATCTCTTTCAAGTTCTGCCAAATTTAGAATCTACGGCTAAAATTAAGAGTTTTATGAAAAGTTCTATTTCAACATCAAGGCGTGTTATTAGTACCTATCCAAAGATATTTTTCTACCACATAGTGAATAGATAATTTCTTTTCTGATTTTCACATAGAAGAGCAAAGTGTGATTTCTCGTCACTTAATAAAGAGCAATACATAAGATGTTTCAATAGATAGAACTTGAATTACAAGATATCACACTTTACTCATGTGAAAATCACTTTAAATAAATTTCATTCTCATAATACACCTACTTAAGAATTATTGCTTGTAATGACTAAATGACTCATTTCACACATGTTGTCAACTATATTGGATGTCTAATTAACAAATTGCCTCTTGCAACAAAGATTTTCAAGATATGACAGGAAAAATAAACTTTTGTCAACTATATTGGATGTCTAATTAACAAATTGCCTCTTGCAACAAAGATTTTCAAGATATGACAGGAAAAATAAACTTTTGATAGGAAAATTAACTAAAAAGTGACTTCACCAATGTTCGAATTAAGAATGCAACCAAGAGCTGTTCCTGTCTTCGGACACGGTTCAAGAGAATTGCTCCATTTTGTAGTATTCCCAGTTTTAAAAAGACTATAGTTTTAGAGAGAAAAAAAAATTATTTCAAAATAAATATTACTCTCAAAAAATATTACTATTTTTTTAATTGTTCTTTAATTATTATTTTAAACACTACTTAATATTATTAAGACTAATTTAATAAAAATGCAAAAATCTTTAAAAAAATTATTATTATATTTCTTAATTTGTATGTAAAAATCTTTAACCCAAGTCATTTTTAAATCGGTAGTAATAATAATGCCATCAAACACATTTTAAAATAAAAGAACTTCAGAGATTTAAAATAAGACATGGCCGACAATGAATAGCTCAACTAATATCAAGTCAGCAAATACCGTGCGAATTACCACGAGATTGGCATTACATTGAAAGTTACTCAGCGTATCTATAAAATACCAACACCAATGTTCTTCAAATATATAATTTTGCAGAAGAGAAAGAAGTGAATACAAAAATCTCTATATGACAGTCTTCTCACTTTTGACTGCCAGCTTCAGTTGGCTCGACCACTTCAGCTTCTTCAGTTTCTAGAACATGGGGTTGAGTTTGAGTGGACTCAAACTGACTTGGAGGAGATGACCATTTACCATTGAGAGCCATACCCATCATCTCGTATATCTTTCCCCCAAGCTGTGCTGGATTATCAGGCTGTGCACACCAACAACACATCAAGTGTTATTAGATACAATATTTTATTAGGCCCTTACTGATTTCAAAGACTGTTAAAAACTACTTCCTTTGTCTCATAATAAGTGTCTCATTTCCACTTTTTTTTATGTCTCAATAAACGTCTCTTTAGAATACTAATACAACATTTATTATTTTTTTCACTACTATACCTTTATTTATTAGCTTTCACGTTTTTCAACTACTCTAGATAAGGGTATTTTAGTAAATGATACTAATTTTATCATTAAAATCAACACATCAAATCATTTTCTTAAGAACTGCGCAGAGCTCAAATGAGATACTTATTATGAGAAGGAGAGAGTAATTATGAGAAGGAGAGAGTAATAGCAATGTGTTCCATTTTTGCACCACTTTTTTCTATGATAGCAAATATTTGGCATCACATGTGAGGTGCAACTTATCTTAACATAATCCAATGTCATATCTAGTGTCTGAATCGGTTGGTAATCGGTTGGTCAGTACTTAATATGATCCATTTTTACAATGGTACTTAAATCTCTTTCATTGCAGTGATATTAACAAAGAGCTTACCGTAAACCCACTGGAAACCAAAGCTGCATCGTACAGAAGATCAATAGCTCTGAGGGCCTCTTGATCATCAGGATTAGTTTTACAAGCAGCCTGAAATTTACCGATTATAAATTGCATCACCATTATTTTAATTTGCAGTTGACTATATCATTAAACTTAGGACCCATAACAAAATAGATTCATACATCCAAGTCCTTGATAATAGGATGTTCAGGGTTGATCTCAAACACCCTTCTGCTTCTCATGAATTCCAAGCTAGTAGCATCACCCATAGTTTGTGACTTCATTAGCCTGGAGCAGCAAGTTTGATTTACATTCAGCACAGTGCTACTTACATTTTCAAAAACATTATAATGAAATATGTACGACAAGTAAGACCCACCTTTCCATGTTTGCAGACCAACCAAATTTTCCTGACACCAGGACACAAGGCGAAGAGCTCAATCGGTTTGAGATCTGCACACTTGCAACTTTATCACCCAAGCGTTTCTTAATCCAATCAATTGTCCCGCTATATTCCTGCTTCATCTCCTTTTCCTTTTCCTCATTTTTGTCACCTGCAGAAACAGAAAACTAAATTTAGGGATTAAATGGCTAAGAACCAAACCATTAATCCATGCCACTGTAAGGGATACCGGCAAATATTTGATCTATGAAACACATAAGCTTCTCAAAGTTGCGTCCAATGTAGCATTAACCCAAAACAGATCACGAGAAGGAAACATAATTTAAAAAGAAGTAAACCTAGATCCAAGTCTTCCTTGCTAATATCAACAAAATTCTTTTCCTTGTATGATTTAATATTTTGGATGGCAACCTCGTCTATTGGATCCACCAAAAACAGCACCTGCAAGATTAAATAACAAAAGGCACAAATATAAAGATAAATAAATAAACAATAGTTGGATCAAATTTTATAAATTATAACAAAAACAAGTTAATACTTCAAGATCCTTCTCTGCAAGTTTCTCCAAGAAAGGTGTGTTCTTTGCACTATTCACACTGTCAGCAGCAATGTAATAAATATCCTTTTGATCAGGTTTCATGTTCTCAACATATTCATCCAAGCTGATAAATTCTTCCTCACTTTGGGATGAGAAAAACCGAAGCAACGGAGCAATGCGTTTGTGATTCTCTCGGTCTTCAATGCAACCCAATTTCAAGTGTTTGCCAAAGTTATCCCAGAACTTCTCATAGTCCTGCACACAGAACAAGGCAGCTGGTAAAATATTAACAGGAAACAATCAAGCATTTTTATAAATAAAAGTTGTATAAACAGACAAGTAAAACAACTGAGAGAAAAATGAAACCAAAAAACCTTTCTAACTACAAATTTTCAGAACTAGATCATACCTCTCTATTATCACTCATGGATATCCCCAAAATCATATCAAAAGCCTTTCTGACCAACCGCTTCCTCATAATCCGCACCTTCAAAAACAACGTAAAAACAAAAATTTCAGCTATGTAAAACTAATACACTTATAATCAAAGAAAAACTTGTGGACATGTTAAGTGCATGTCAGCACCCTATCTACTTACTATGCGACTCTCTTGAAGGATTTCACGTGACACATTGAGTGGAAGGTCATTTGAGTCAACCACACCTTTGACAAAACTTAAGTATCTTGGGAACTGTTCAAGTAAGTAATACATCAGAGCACGATAAAAAACTGAAGAAGAAAAAACATCTAGTTACTCAAAAAGTCAATATGATTGTACAGCAAAGTGCCTATACCAGTTCTCCATCAAAGTCATCTGAAATAAATACTCTCTTCACATAAAGTCTTATATTCTTGGTCTTGGGATTGATTACATCATCCTTCCCTGATGGAGCATAGGGAGGAACATAAAGTATAGACCTAAATTCTACCTCACCCTGCATATCATCACCAGAACATTAGCTGTCAAATTAGTATTGTGATTCCTCCTTAGAGAAAAACTAAGGTTTTCAAGCTGCATCTTCCAAATGAATAAATATATACATACACATTTAAATCCATCATACATAACAAGATTGCATTTGAGAAAGAAAAAAAGCATACCTCTGTGGTAAAGTGTGATGATGCCAATGGCTCCAGGTATTCATTAAATGTTTTCTTGTAAAACTCGTTGTAGTCCTCTTTGGTGACTTCTTTAGGATTACGAAGCTGCACGAATAGAATAATGTGTAAATCTTCAAGGGGGTAACCAACTTCCACTTTGAGCACAAATCATGCAGTTGGAAATCATAAAACTAACCCAGATAGGTTGTGTCTCATTTGTGAGCTCCCAGTCCCAATACTTCTCGACAACAGTCTTAGTTTTCTTCTTCTTCTGTTGTAAAAATGTGTCAGGTTATAAAACGGCCAGCACATATGCAGCAGTTATACAATTAAACTTGCAATCATAATTTCATAGACAATTGATACAGGGTATGCACAGTATATGCAAAACATTACCTCAGTCTTCTCATCTTGGGTGTCTGTTTTCGCCTCAGCTGGACCCTCGTCAACCTCTATCTGTAATGAGACAAATTATGATAAAAGCTCAAAAAATCAATTTCACATTGAACTTTCAAGAAAGGGTTGTGGAATGAAACAATCTCAAAAACGGGAAGTGTCAATAAAACTAAAAGATCTGGAGTGCATGGTCATACTTCTTTGGTGAATCCCTTTTCCTGCCAAGTGTATATTGGGAATGAGACAAATTGGGAGTAGTTTTTCACAAGCTTCTCAATTCGCTCTGGATGAGCAAAACCTTTGTCATCCCTCTGAAAACCAGCAGTGGGTAAAATGCACAAACAACCATAAGCTCCAGAATAAAGAAACTAAAATACTAGCAGAAGCTCTAAAATACAAAATTTTGACATACCTTAAGATGCAGGGTAAGGCGAGTTCCTCTTGGAATCAGCTTTTCCTGATCTGTCTCCTCAGATATGGTATATGAGCTAGCATTTACCTCTCCTTCCCAAACGTATTGTTTATCTGATCTTGGACTCTTGGTTGAGACAACCACCTTCAAACCATACAAAAATATACATATATAAGCTGCCAAATAAAAATTTAAAATGAAGTACCACGTCATCATAACTGTTATCCAAATGCATACCCGATCAGCAACTAGAAAAGCAGAATAAAATCCCACACCAAATTGACCAATTAAGTTGTTGTCACCGCCAGCACCCTTACTATCCTTTTGAATGAAAGACCTTTGTTAGCACACAGGATACATAACAGCAAAATAAAATAAGGTCAATATAATCCTATATCATTCTTCAGAAGAGGCAAGACCTTGAGAGACTTCAAAAACTTAGCAGTTCCACTTTGAGCAATAGTTCCAAGACAGTCAACTAGTTCCTGCTTAGTCATACCAATGCCTGTATCACTGCATAAAGCAAAAGTTACAGCATCAACTACATTGAAACAAATGAAAAAATTAATTGATTAAAAGTGAATTATCTTACGTAATAGTGATGATCCCATTATCTTTATCAGCTTGAATTCGGATATCAAAATCAATCGCATCCTTCATTAGGTCAGGCTCTGTAACACTCAAAAACCGCAGCTTATCCAAGGCATCACTTGCATTACTGGGAAAAAAATGCACATATTAATAAACTGAATAATGCAATGCAGCGCAGCATCTAATCAGCACCAAACACATAGATTGCTTGAGTTTTTCAACAATACTTATGGAACAAACTTTGAAGTGGAGATTCGATGCAAGGGTTCTTTGAGGTGAAAAGGTTAAACTTGAGGAATTAGCCTCTTGAAAGTCTAAGGTAAAACGGCCTACAAACAATAAATACATAACAGGTCCAGCCCTTCCCAAGATTCTGCCATTATAGGAGATTTATAACACTAGATTGCTCTGCTTTCTAGAAATAGTTTTCTAGTAGAAAGAGAGAGAAGCTTATGTAACTTTTTTCAAAATGAATACTGAAACTTGCTGCAATCTATTGGGGGGAGGGAAAAACCAGAACTAGCATATATCCTTAACAGCGCAGCATAATTGAGGGGGAAAACGTTCACCAATGCTTAAACTATGTAATTATATCTCCCACAGTGTCGGAACATACCTGATAAGTTCCCTGAGAAACACTTCCTTGTTACTGTATAAACTATTAACAATGAGGTCCATGAGCCGACTAACCTGCCAAAGATACACAGTATCCAAAACAATGTTCACGATATATATCAAGCACGCTAGAGGTAACAAACCACGCACATAAGAAAGACAACAATACCTCTGCTTGGTACTCAAATTTCTCAGCAGGTGGGGAACTTGATGCACTAGATTCCGCAACAGTTGATTCATATCGTTTTCCCAAAAACAAATCGCTTTTCGAGTTTAGTTGATTAACACTGCCGGATTTCTCAGAACTTAATATTGAATACCATCTGGATTTTGTGTCATTATCTCCCACCTGCTCCTAATCAGAAAACGTAAGATAAGTATAAACAAAAAAAAAACAACTGCAACAAAAATTATCAATGCTCCCACATTTAAACTTCAAAAAGGGTAGTATAATCATCTAACACAGAAAACCAACTATGTAACTTCAAAAAGAACGTAAACCAACAAAACTTCAACTTATAATAATAGTAATCATCATTCATAACCTATGAAGCGCAAACACCAGAAACACGACATGATACTGACATGTTGACACTAGTAATATTCATAACCTATGAAGCGCAAACACCAGAAACACGACATTGATACTGACGCGTTGACACTAGTAATAATTTGAAAAAGTGAATAAATTAAACGTAATCACAATTTCGGTGTCGGTTTCAAACACTAACATGGACACACATTTTTTCATAAGTATCGGTACTACAGAGTTCATAACAAAACAAAAAACTCAAGATTCAAAGAATCATTTCCAGTCGAAATAATAATTAAACTAATGATCTAATGATAATCATCATATAAATGATATAACCATTTTAATCCTCATGCTCCCACTTTTAAACTTCAAAAAGGCTAGTGTTATCATCTAACACATAAAACCAACTATGTAACTTCAAAAAGGACGTAAACAAACTTCAATTTGTTATAATAGTAATCATTCATGACCTATAAAGCACAGACACTTGTAACACAACACCCGACACTGACACGTCAACACCAATAATTAGGGTTTTGAAAAACGGTCCGCGGCCGCAAAAACGGCTGCAACAAAACGGTTTTGAAAGATGCCGATACCGATCCATTTATCACCGTTTTTTATATTGAAGAACAAATTGTGGTTAATTTACAGAATGACGACCGCAATACACCTGTACCGACCAAAATCACAAAAACCTTTATGCAACCATTTTTTAAAACCTTGACAATAATAATTTGAAAAAAAAAGAACAACTTAAATGTAATCACAAACATACCATTCCTCAGAGGTGTTGGTGCTAGAAATTTCATAACAGGACACAAAAACGCAATATTCAAATAATGATTTCCAGTTGCAATGAAAATTAACCTAATTATCTAACGATAATCATCATCATCATCATATAATCATTTCAATGTTGCGATCACACTTGATAAAAATCAAACTACACATATAACAATAAAACGATAAAGATTATTGGTGAAACTAGCTAGTATTGGATTTAGAAATTGAGATGAATACCAAATGAGAGTGAGAAGTGGAAAGTGGGAGAGCGGCGTTACGGCGAACAGCGCCGCCGTAACGGAGTAGGGCTGAGACGGAGGAAGAGCGGTTGGAGAGTCTGTGCATAGTGAATTGAGGAGAGAGGGATTCGAAAAATATGTTGAGCAGAGAAATGGTGGTAGGGTTTTAGCAGGGTTTGTGTTACCACAAAATGGGGTTTTCGGAAGCTTCTCGATTCTCCTCGTTTCAAAAATTCGTTTTTTTTTATTTGAGAAATTTTCAAATCTATTTTTCTTATACCAACCATTTTTTTCCATTAAATTTTAATATATTTATTTTATTTTTAAAAAAAAATCTTATTACATTATATATATTATCCAATGATATTCAGCGGAAACTTAAGATTAAAAAAGTTCCTAAATTTTTTTTTATTTTAATATTTAAATACAACTGTTTGAAGATTTTTTTATTAAAATAATTGAGTTTTTCAATAAAAAATTTTAAATAATTATTTTTTTATTAACTTTTTAAATATTAATGTTTCAAATAAAAAAAAATTTATAACGCATAACACATGTCAATCCAATTGACGACTTTATGTAAAAATAAGAACTTTAGACAATTACGACTGTAACATGTCTAGCCAATTGAATTGTCGACTGTGTACAAGTCATATGAGTAGTCGCCAATTCATCAATCTCTTATGTGTTGGATATTTTTTAATATAAATAGAGGTGTGTCTTCTACCATTTATTTCACACTTCTTCTCATTTTCTTCTTTAATCTTTTTTCACTTGTTCTAACATGGTTAGTAAAAGAAACAGATGTGTCTGTTTTTCGATAACCAATGCATTTTTAGAACATCCAAAGTTTCGAGCAACTTGAGAAGAAGTTGAAGTTTGGTTAGACGGGAAGGTTGATAATGGTGAAAGAATAAGAAGCATCGAGAGACTTGTTCTGTACTTCTCTATTGTGAATGAAAATGATGATATCCAGCATATATGAGTGTCAGTTAAAGATGACAATGATGTTAGGGATATGAAGTTTGCACCAGATGATATTGTTTTGATTGTTGCAATCTCTTATATATGTTGTGGTGTTAAGTATTTTTATTTGTTATTTGTGTTGTTGTTTTAGTCGTGTTTGTGTTCGTGTATTGTTGTTTTATGGGGTTTATGTTGTTTTATTGTAACCAAAAGGTTACAACATTTTTAACAACATAATAAATTATCATGCAAAGCTTGTTCCAATATTTGGACAATGTTTTTATTTGTGTCTGAGGTGACGGCATATACCACATAATCTTACCATTTTGTCGGTTGTATCCATTTCGGTTATAATACATGTGTTGTTAGGGCGATCATTTTTCTTCTTTCTCATATTTTTGTTGTGCCAAATAATATCCCTTGATATGTAGGCCAATATTCCTCTTTTGCCACCATTGGGAAGCTATTGTTGTATACACTGAATACGTTTATAATTTTGTAAACAGAGGATAGATGCTTGGAAGTGTCTTAGAGAATACTTAAACATGTCGCAGTGAGATGGGAGCGAGGCATACAGAAGGTTTAAAACTTTTTGCAGTTGCACTAACCTCGATATAATTCGACCCGATAATATCTGTTGTACCCCAAAATTTTCCCTCTCTGGTACGGTGGGAGAACTGACTTGGTTGTTTTGCGTTTTATCGCAAATGTTGCGGTTAGCAAGAATCGTCACGGACTTTTCTTTTATCCAAAAGGAAAGGTGGAAAAGAACAGGAAAGACCTTTGATATTATTTCTTGAGTTCGGGGGGTAGATTATGAAAAAGGAAGGTATTAGCACCCTTTTCATCTGTAGTTATCTACGGGCTCTTAGTTGCTTGCTAGATCACTTGCTTTTGAAAACATGTTTTGTGTGGTTTTTGAAAGTATTTTGAAAAGGCATCATCGTTTAGGCAAACTTTGTAATAGTTCTCGTTCGTAAGAACGTATACAAAGTATTGAGCTTTTGAAAATGTTTCAAGTTTGGAAGATGTTTTGAAAGTGTTTTTGAAAGTGTTGGTGTTTGTTTTGGAAAATAAGAAGAAGTGTTTGATTTGAAATTGAGTAAGCAACTAGGAACGATCTACCTACTCAAAAGTCTTAGTTCATTTCTTCCTTTCCTTTGATATTGCTATCTCACTATTGATTTGGTAAGAAGCCTTATATTTGGATGTAAAGGGACGGGTATGGATCATTGTATAGCCATGATAGCAATATTGTGAAATATCTTAACAATTCTCTTTGAGGGACTAAGATCATTTTGAAAGGCAACATTGATAGCGTCATCGAGGGACTATGATCTTGTATTTTTTATTGCTTTTTGCTAAGATATCCCACATGCATAACATGGCCATTTTTGTAAGGCAACAAAGTGGAATTACCCTAAGAGTGCAAGTGTGCAAGTGTATTGATTTACATGCTTGTTTATCTTGAATTAGGGTTTGTTATTGTTGATTTTAGTCTTGCCATATAAACTATAATTACTAACATTTATATAAAAGCGATAAATTGCGGAAAGTAAAATTACTATGCTATTACATCTTTAGAGGATGGGGTATGCAAATTTACAAATGGGGATTGAAAGAAAAAGTAAACCCTAATTACTATTACAAGGCTTTAACAATTACATAATTTATAATGCAAAACTAGTAAAATATGCAAGAGGATGTAAAGCGAGAGAAATTGTTTTTAGGGTTTTTTATAGAAAAGGTTTTGTAATTAATTTCATTGAAGAAAAACCTAAGTCTAAGTTAACAAAAAAACTAATTGTTTAGAAAAATATTTTTAAGGTTTCATTTGAAAACAAAGGTTTTATAATGTTAGGTCATTTCCAAGCAATGTAATATGTCCAAAATAAACTTAAAAATCTTAAAAAATCCAGAAATTTGGTGCCCGAGCTGACACGGGCCGTGTCAGTGGACACGGGCACCCGTGTCAGGACCTGTCCATGACTTTTCTGCATTTTTTGGTTCCAGCCAACCTGACACGGGCGCCCGTGTCAGCCCCTGTTCATCTTTTTCTGCTCATGTACACACCAGTAACATTGACACAGGCTGTATCGTTTGACACACGCACCCATGTCAGCCTGTCCCTGCATATTATCATGTTTTTCAACCCAACTAAGTTGACACGGTCTGTGTCGTGTGACACGGGCACCCGTGTCAGCCTCTAGTCTGACTTTTTGTTAGTTTTTTCTCTTTGATATGTCTTGTTATATCTTTTGAACGCAAAAGCAAATGATGTATGAACAATGAGATCACAGTTTGAGAATGTTTACCTCTCGAAGTGGAAGCTTTAGGACACGTACGAATGTTTTCAGGTGTAAAGTGGTGATTGATCGAGCTCCTTTGAACCTTCTTGAAGTAGCTCCAACCTTTGATTTATGCTGAAAATGGTTGAACCGCTCCAACCAAGTCAAGTTCCAATGTATGTTTTTGAGTTTGGAAGATGGTGATAGTGATGTTACATAAGTTATTCTTATGTTTGAACAACTTCTATATGGTGTATGTGAAGTGTTTGGATGGTTTGTTTGGAGAAAACTTGCAGGTTATGAGATTCAGAGATTTGGACTTCAAAGCTCAAAAATGGAGGTTTCGTATACAAATATGGTTTTTGACAGCAAAAATGATTTTGAGTGTTAGTTTCCCCTCCTATTTTTCTGGCCTTTCTCTCTATTTTTTTCTAACCTCTTTCTCTTGCAAATGCTTCTTCTATTTATAGGCAAGAGGTTTGTGCATATGAGCTGATTAGGTTTGTAAGACAGCATGTTATGGTTTGGTTGGATTATAAAGATCAAACTATGTCAAGTACTCTATAGTCCTAAGGTGAAGTACCAAAGTTGTTGGCATAGAGGATCTACTTCCCATGATTTATGGTGGAGTATAATCAACAACAAGCAAGATATGAGCTCAAGACAAACTTTGTACAAAAAGCTTGCTTTTCAAGAATAGCAATGATGCCTTTATGCCATAAATGGAAAGATCTTTTGGACAATGACTTAAACACTTGGGTAGTAGCTCAAGAGTGGGTGTAAGCATTAAATTATGTAGACCTTTGCAAGCAAGAAGGCCTGCAACATAAGATTATGCAGCATAACATAAGGGTTTTGTTATGTGTTCTTCAATAGAATGACTTGCAATTCAAGGATGGATGTCCAACTTCATGCCCTTGAATCTCCTATCTCAAGTATGATAAATTCATGCTCTTGAATGTTTTGGAAAGCTTGAAACACCCTCTATAACTTTCATGTTTGCCATTTTGACAAAATCATCTCGTAACTATGTGAAAAAATTCCAAGAAGTTGGGATAAAATCCTGACCAAAATCTGTTGGAAATTTCCCTAAGTCTTAAATGAAAATGCTATGACTTCATAAACTTATAACTTGAGATCCAAACACATTTAGGAGAAGTTGTGTAAATAAATGTTGTAGATATCATGGAGATCTATAACTTTCATGTTGAAAGTTTCCCTTAAACTGTCTTGCATCTTGGTGAAAGAATGGCATGAAGTGATGAAATTATCATGTATAAAAACACAGGAAATTTCTAAGTCTTGGAAATCTTGACTTTTCAAGTTGACTTTTGACTTTCTTAACTTCTTGATGATCAAGCTTGTTATTCTTGAATGTCTTGATGAAATTTGATCTTTAGAATGTAATGTTGACCAAAAAGTCAAAGTTTGACTTTCCAATATGCAATTGGCCATTTTTCCCTTGTGCCAATTCCAAGCCTAAATTGATGTATCAGTGTTGCAAACTTGATGTCATAGAAGATCTTGTGAGAGAATCCTTGAGAAATGAGAGGGCAAATTTTGGGGTACAACAGTTGCCCCTATTCAATCTTCTTAAACCTGAAGAGTTAGATTGGCGGATCCGCCATTCGTGACTTGAAGGTGAAAGATGATTGAACACTAGAGTGCCCAGAAATTTGCACCCGAAGATGGATGGTGAATGGGCTTATAGATGCCATTTGGAGAAATGTTGGTAAACACTGGAAGAAGTATCAGCATAAATCTCTTGTTGATTTATACTAAAACTTGATGTTTTACTTGTGGGAGACAAGAGTTAGTAAAATGCAAATGCTTGTATGATGTTCATCAGATGTGGTATTATGATAAATGCATATGGTATGTACATTCTATGATGTATGAATGTGAGATGTATGTTTGTCCGAGAAAATAAATCCCGGACTACTGCTGAGGAAATTCTGGGGGGTTGAATCCCTGATTGCCATTGGGGATGAAGAATATACATATCTTCAAACTTTGTTGAAAGGATGGTTTCGCTGGGGAATATCTCTTGAATGTCAGTTGTTATCTAGTCAGATCCAGGCTTGACAATTTGCTGAGGATGAAGTAGTCAACTGCTATATGGTCAGATCCAGGCTTCACGACAACTTACTGAGGGAAGAGACGAATTAACCATTATTTGGTCGGATTCTAGGCTTTGTAGAAAATTTCTTGAAAAGATGAAGTTGAATTGATATCTGGTCGGGTCCAGGCTTCACAACAACTTACTGAAGTTAACTATTATCTGGTCGGATTCCAGGCTTTGCAAAAAATTATTGAGGATACATAAGTTGACTGTCATCTAGTCGGCTTCCAGGCTTCGCAGTAACCTACTAAATTTAACTATTATATGGTCGGATTCCGGGCTTCGCAAAAAATTACTTGAAAAGATGAAGTTGAACTGATATCTGGTCGGGTACAGGCTTCACAACAACTTACTGAAGTTAAATGTTATCTGGTCGGCTTCCAGGCTTCACAGTAACCTACTGAATTTAACTGTTATCTGGTCGGATTCAAGGCTTCGTAGAAAATTACTTAAAAAGATGAAGTTGAACTGATATTTGGTCGGGTCCAGGCTTCACAACAACTTACTGAAGTTAACTATTATCTGGTCGGCTTCCAGGCTTCATAGTAACCTACTGAATTTAACTGTTATCTGGTCGGATTCCAGGCTTCGCAGAAAATTACTTGAAAATATGAAGTTAAATTGATATTTGGTCGGGTCCAGGCTTCACAACAACTTACTGAAGTTAACTATTATCTGGTCGGTTTCCAGGCTTCGCAGTAACTTACTGAATTTAACTGTTATCTGGTCGGATTCCAGATTTTGCAGAAAATTACTTGAAAAGATGAAGTTGAACTGATATCTGGTCGGGTTCAGGCTTCACAACAACTTACTGAAGTTAACTGTTATCTGGTCGGCTTCCAGGCTTCGCAGTAACTTACTGAATTTAACTGTTATCTGGTCGGATTCCAGGCTTCGCAGAAAATTACTTGAAAAGATGAAGTTGAACTGATATCTGGTCGGGTCCAGGCTTCACAACAACTTACTGAAGTTAACTGTTATCTGGTCGGCTTCCAGGCTTCGCAGCAACCTACTGAATTTAACTGTTATCTGGTCAGATTCCAGGCTTCGCAGAAAATTACTTGAAAAGATGAAGTTAAATTGATATCTGGTCGGGTCCAGGCTTCACAACAACTTACTGAAGTTAACTGTTATCTGGTCGGTTTCCAGGCTTCGCAGTAACTTACTGAACTTAACTGTTATCTGGTCAGATTCCAGGCTTCGCAGAAAATTACTTGAAAAGATGAAGTTGAACTGATATCTGGTCGGGTCCAGGCTTCACAATAACTTACTGAAGTTAACTATTATCTGGTCGGCTTCTAGGCTTTGTAGTAACCTACTGAATTTAACTGTTATCTGGTCGGATTCCAGGCTTCGCAGAAAATTACTTGAAAAGATGAAGTTAAATTGTTATCTGGTAGGGTCCAGGCTTCACAACAACTTAGTGAAGTTAACTGGTATCTGGTCGGTTTCCAGGCTTCGCAGTAACTTACTGAATTTAACTGTTATCTGGTCGAATTCCAGGCTTCGCAGAAAATTACTTGAAAAGATGAAGTTGAACTGATATCTGGTTGGGTCCAGGCTTCACAACAACTTACTGAAGTTAATTATTATCTGGTCGGCTTCTAGGCTTCGCAGTAACCTACTGAATTTAACTTTTATCTGGTCGGATTCCAGGCTTCGCAGAAAATTACTTGCAAAGATGAAGTTAAACTGATATCTGGTTGGGTCCAGGCTTCACAACAACTTACTGAAGTTAACTGTTATATGGTCGGCTTCCAGGCTTCGCAGTAACCTACTGAATTTAACTGTTATCTGGTCAGATTCCAGGCTTCGCATAAAATTACTTGAAAAGATGAAGTTAAACTGATATCTGGTCGGGTCCAGGCTTCACAACAACTTACTGAAGTTAACTGTTATCTGGTCGGTTTCCAGGCTTCGCAGAAACGTACTTGAAAGGATGAAGTTGAACTGATATCTGGTCAGGTCCAGGCTTCACAACAACTTATTGAGGATCGTAGAAGAGTCTACAGAGGAAGAGGGGTTATAGTCCATTGATTTGTAGTAGTCTGAGAGCCAAAATGTAGTTTGTTGGGGAAATAAACCATGTTGCCAATATGCTGGAGAGGCATTTTCTTTTGACAGAAATCCTCGAGGATTCTTGAGATCAACTCAGTTAGGAAGGAGTTTTTCAGAGATTAAAAACCTGGTTAGAGGTCCTCCTATGAACATGATCTTGGGGGAGATTTGTCATTGCCCTAAGTAGTAAGTGTTGTCGTACTGCCAAAAGATGTTTGTATGATCGTACATGATTCGTTGCTGGAATTCATGTTCAATGCCCCAAGTGATTCAGATACAAATCTGCCCCCTGGTTATTCAGCACTTCTTGAGAGATTTCTTGGAATCTTGACTGGACTGACCCAGATGTGATAATGACACGTCATGCCCCCTTGCTTATAGGAGATCTATTATTAGAAGTGTCTTCCCACTTGAAGTGATCTTGTTCTTTGAGAGAGTTTTTGTTCACTTGGATGTTTGTTGTGTGAATTTCTCTGCTGTCAAACGGTTAGCCATATGCAAACAAAGATATTCAAATAATGCAAATTTTATGCTTGTCTTGAAGTTTTGAAAATGCGTTTTAGCAGATAAAAGAATTTTTGTAAGAAAATGAATTCGACTCAGGATTTAGAGTAAAGCCTTATAGGAGTCAGGATACCTTTTTGTAACAGTATGCTTTCAAATTAACTCATACTTCAATTAGGACTTTTGAAGGGTTGTAACATGGCTTGGTTCACGGTTTAAGAAACAAAGGATAAAGGCTCAAATTTTTTGTACCCACCCGTTCTTCGTGATGTTCTTCAGTCCTAAACTTAGTTAATTGTACGTTCGAACTCCAATGACGTTTTGGCGATGGTTCATATGAGTTGAGTTTATCGGAAGGCAATCATTTTTTTGCAACATTTTTCATGTTGGTCTAGGATCTGTAGTGACATCTTTTTTTGTTTATTATCCCTGATTTTTCCTGAACGTTCTTGTTTTTTTGAGATTACAGTCAGCAGGATGCCCTAGTTTTTCTTAAGTCTCAGACTTATTGGGCTTTTTCTTATTGAGAGATAATAACCGCCTATATGATAGGGAACCATCCCCGTCTTTTAATTCCATAGGAATGTTTCTGATGTCATTTGTTGTATTACAAAGTGAAAGTTTATGACTGAACGTGTATTTGAATTAACTGAGAGACTACCCTGCCCCAGTTTTTTATTAAAGGTTTCAATTTGTGTGAAAAATAAAATTTCTACTTCTTTGGCTCAAAGAGGTTGACTAGGGATTATCTTCCTTATAACTCTAGTGTTTAGGATTTGAAAGAACACATGTACATCGTCAGCAAGGTCTGTCCAAAAGCATGTTGTATGAGATTAAGGCATTATTTTCGTCATCCTCCCTCTAAAGGCTTGCAACTCCTAAGACAAGAGTTGAATATATAAGGGGAGTAAAAATCATAGTTTAAATATAGTGAAAATGAATGGATTAATTCAAGACAAACATATGCAATGCATTGATGAAATAACAAAGTTTGACATAAATAATTGTTCGAAAAATAAAAATTACAACTTGAAAATTCAAATGAACAAAAGCCTTTTTGTCTGAACTTGTCACTTCAGGTGGTGAGCCTTTGAGGGGCAGCAGAAGAATTCAGTCTGACCAACTTGTGTGAACTCCAGCACTCCTTCGTCGATCAAGTCTTGAATCTTATTTTTCAATGCCCAACAACTATTCGTGTCATGTCCAGGACTATTGGAATGGTATGCATACATTGCATCAGGATGATAGCTAGAAGCGGAGGTATTGGGATTCCGAGGAGGATCCCTCAACGTAATCAACTCCATCTTCAACATGTGTTACAATAATCGAGCCAAGGACATGTTGATATTTGTAAACTGTCTCTCAGGCTTATTTTACCTTTGCTGATTTTCCCATTGATATTGATGAGGTCGTTGTTGGGCTCGTGATGTAGCAGCAGTTTTGAAAGGTATGTTCTCCCTCCGACTGGCTTCTTGTCTCATGGGGGGCTGAGTATTGACTTGATCCTCAATATTGACCATTTGTTTCATACGGTTGCAACCATCTTGATGATGCTTGTTGACGAGGGTCCTTAGCTCTTCTTGTCCCCGAGCTAAGTTTTGGATGAGAGCCATTTGTCCCAACATCTGGATTCTCATCGTTGCTACCTCCGCTTGCAACTGTCTTATCTGACTTTCCTTATCGTCTTCAGGATTGTCATTAGTTACACTCTCAATGAACAGTGTTTTCAACTCTTCTTGCCCCTTGGACAGGTTTAAGAACGTCTCTTGTAGTTGAGCATTTTGAATCTGAGCGTCCTTGATAGTCTGTTCTAGAGCCATCTCTACTGAAATAAACAGTAAGCAGATGAGAGACCTGTGTGTGGGAAAATCGGTTATGCATGATATATGGATGCAATGTTTTCAAGGATCTCGTGGGGTAAACACAAGAAGATGTTTAGAATTTGAACATTGATCAACAACTTTGATTGGAGAACTTCGTATTGTTGAATGTCCTTCCGCAAGAATCAAGTTCACCATGTCAAGTGAGTCATAGCCCTTGACTCAAGTTGTTATACTCGATCTTTGACGGTGTTTAATTAGAGGGAAATAAATCCTCTTGTCCCTTGATAGACGTCTGGTTCAACGTGACCCTGCATCATAGGCCCTTGAGATCCTTGAAACGGTTATTGAAAATGCTATGGTATGATGTTATGGTGTTACGAACAAGTATGCGACGTAAGCAAGTTTATATACAAATAATCATATTCACACAAAGCAGATAAGTCCTTAGGTTTAGGCTTGCATGGAGTTTGTAGGTAAGTACCCTCTTGAAGTTTAGTTGGCTTAACCTATCCTAGTTAATAGTAACCGGGTTCTAAGGGGTCTCAATATCACTGATCTTTCCCATAAACTTTGTTCCAATTGACAACTGACTTGCCACCAAACAAAGCTCGGGGGTCAAATCTCAATGAGTGTAGTATCGAGTATCAACCAACTTCGGACTGCACCAAAGTCAATCATCTCACTACGTCATAATGGCCAAGTTGGTCAAGTAAAGTTTCTAAAAGTCAGTTAGTGCTTCATGACATCACTCAACGACCCCGTATTCTCCTTGACTACTCAAGGGCTACCGGTACCCACAAATATGTCACACTAACGTAGCTATTTCTTAGACCATGTTGGTATACCCCGCACAGTTTCCACAATGTATTGCTACTTACCTATAAGGTATCGTAAATCTGGGTAGAGGATTTAAACCCAAACAAAGAACCAAAATGTAAAGCAAACAAATCAAACAATGAAAGCAAGTAAATGTAATCTAACCCTAAGGTAACCCCACTTTTAAGAAACTCCCCAGCAGAGTCGCCAATTCTGTGGCACGGTGGAAGAACTGACTTGGTTTTTTGCGTTTTATCGCAAATGTTGCGGTTAGCAAGAGTTGTCACCGACTTTTCTTTTATCCAAAAGGAAAGGTGGAAAAGAACAGGAAAGACCTTTGAGATTATTTCTTGAGTTCGGGGGTAGATTATGAAAAGGGAATGTATTAGCACCCTTTTCATCTGTAGTTATCTACGGGCTCTTAGTTGCTTGCTAGATCACTTGCTTTTGAAAATGTGATTTGTGTGGTTTTTGAAAGTATTTTGAAAAGGCGCCATCATTTAGGAAAACTTTGTAATAGTTCTCGTTCGTAAGAACGTATACAAAGTGTTAAGCTTTTGAAAATGTTTCAAGTTTGGAAGATGTTTTGAAAGTGTTTTTGAAAGTGTTGGTGTTTGTTTTGGAAAATAAGCAGGAGTGTTTGATTTAAAATTGAGCAAGTAACTAGGAACGATCTACCTACTCAAAAGTATTAGTTCATTTATTCCTTTCCTTTGATATTGCTATCTCACCATTGATTTGGTAAGAAGCCTTATCTTTGGATGTAAAGGGACAGGCATGGATCATCGTATAGCTATGATAGCAATGTTGTGAAATATCTTAGCAATTCTCTTTGAGGGACTAAGATCATTTTGAAAGGCAACATTGATAGCGTCATCGAGGGACTATGATCTTGTATTTTTTATTGCTTTTTGCTAAGATATCCCACATGCATTACATGGCCATTTTTGTAAGGCAATAAAGTGGAATTACCCTAAGGGTGCAAGTGTATTGATTTACATGCTTGTTTATCTTGAATTAGGGTTTGCTATTGTTGATTTTATTCTTTCCATACAAACTCTAATTACTAACATTTATATAAAAGCGATAAATTGCGGAAAGTAAAATTACTATGCTAATACATCTTTAGGGGGAGGGGTATATAAATTTACAAATGGGGATTGCAAAAAAAGTAAACCCTAATTACTATTAGAAGGCTTTGACAATTACATAATTTATAATGCAAAAATAGTAAAATATGCAAGAGGATGTAAAGTGAGAGAAATTGTTTTTAGGGTTTTTTATAGAAAAGGTTTTGTAATTAATTTCATTGAAGAAAAACCTAAGTCTAAGTTAACAAAAAAACCAATTATTTAGAAAAATATTTTTAAGGTTTCATTTTAAAACAAAGGTTTTATAATGTTAGGTAATTTCCAAGCAATGTAATATGTCCAAAATAAACTCAAAAATCTCAAAAAATCCATAAATTTGGTGCCCGAGCTGACACGGGCCGTGTCAGTGGACAGGGGCACCTGTGTCAGGACCTGTCCATGACTTTTCTGCATTTTTTTGGTTCCAGCCAACCTGACACGGCCGTGTCACATGACACGGGCGCCCGTGTCAGCCCCTGTTCATCTTTTTCTGCTCATGTACGCACCAGTAACATTGACACGGGCCATGCCGTTTGACACGGGCACCCGTGTCAGCCTCTGTCCCTGCACATTATCATGTTTTTCAACCCAACTAAGTTGACACGGGCACCCGTGTCAGCCTTTGGTATGGCTTTTTATTAGTTTTTTCTCTTTGATCTCTCTTGTTATATCTTTTGAGCGCAAAAGCAAATGATGTATGAAAAATGAGATCACAGTTTGAGAAAGTTTACCTCTCGAAGCGGAAGCTTTAGGACACGTATAAATGTTTTCAGGTGTAAAGTGGTGATTGATCGAGCTCATTTGAACCATCTTGAAGTAGCTCTAACCTTCGTTTTATGCTGAAAATGGTTGAACCGCTCCAACCAAGTCAAGTTGCAATGTATGGTTTTTAGTTTGGAAGATGGTGATAGTGATGTTACAGAAGTTATTCTTATGTTTGAACAACTTCTATATGGTGTATGTGAAGTGTTTGGATGATTTGTTTGGAGAAAACTTGCAGGTTATGAGATTCAGAGATTTGGACTTCAAAGCTCAAAAATGGAGGTTTTGTGTACAAATCTGGTTTTTGACAGCAAAAATGATTTTGAGTGTTAGTTTCCCCTCCTATTTTTCTGGCCTTTCTCTCTATTTTTTTCTAACCTCTTTCTCTTGCAAAGGCTTCTTCTATTTATAGGCAAGAGGTATGTGCATATGAGCTTACTAGGTTTGCAAGACAACATGTTATGGTTTGGTTTGATTACAAAGATCAAACTATGTCAAGTACTCCATAGTCCCAAAGTGAAGTACCTAAGTTGCTGGCATAGAGGAGCTACTTACCATGATTTATGGTGGAGTATAATCAGCAACAAGCAAGGTATGGGCTCAAGACAAACTTTGTACAAAAAGCTTGCTTTTCAAGAATAACAATGGTGCCTTTATGCCTTAAATGGAAAGATCTTTTGGACAATGGCTTAAACACTTGGGTAATAGCTCAAGAGTGGGTGTAAGCATTAAATTATGTAGAGCTTTGCAAGCAAGAAGGCCTGCAACATAAGATTATGCAGCATAACATACGGGTTTTGTTATGTGTTCTTCAATAGAATGACTTGCAATTCAAGGATGGATGCCCAACTTCATGACCTTGAATCTCCTATATCAAGTATGAGAAATTAATGCTCTTGAATGTTTTGAAAAGCTTGAAACACCCTCTTTAACTTTCATGTTGTCCATTTTGACAAAATCATCTCGTAACTATGTGAAAAAATGCCAAGAAGTTGGGATAAAATCCTGATCAAAATCTGTTGGAAATTTCCCTAAGTCGTAAATGAAAATGCCATGACTTCATGAACTTATAACTTGAGATCCAAACATATTTACGAGAAGTTGTATAAAGAAATGTTGTAGATATAATGGAGATCTACAACTTTCATGTTGAAAGTTTCCCTTGAACCGTCTTGCATCTTGGTGAAAGAATGGCATGAAGTGATGAAATTATCATGTATAAAAACACAGAAAATTTCTAAGTCTTGGAGATCTTGACTTTTCAAGTTGACTTTTGACTTTCTTGACTTCTTGATGATCAAGCTTGATATTATTGAATATCTTGATGAAATTTGATCTTTGGAATGTAATGTTGACCAAAAAGTCAAAGTTTGACTTTCCAATATGCAATTGACCATTTTGCCCTTGTGCCAATTCCAAGCTTAAATTGATGTATCAGTGCTGCAAACTTGATGTCGTAGAAGATATTGTGAGAGAATACTTGAGAAATGAGAGGGAAAATTTGGGGTACAACACTCTCATTTCTCAAGACATTTCTCACAAAGATCTGCAAAAGCTCAAGCTTGCACCAGTATTGACTAGGTCAAGCCATCTCCTCAACACTGATACCTCAAGATTAGGGTTTGAATTTGCATAAGGACAATTGGACTTCTAATACTTCAAGTGACGTTCCTGGATCATTATGGACCTTCAAGAATGCTCATGTCAAGTTTCAAGTCTTCTCAGTCAATTGACCAAGAGACCAAAAATCAGCTGTACTGATGAAAAAGTCAACTGTAACACCAAAAGTCAAATTTTAACTTTTTGGTAAACATTAAGTCTCAAAGATAAAAATTCATCAAGACAATTAAACTTGATCATCAAGAAATCAAGAAAGTTAAAAGTCAATTCAAAATCTTCAAGACTTAGAAATTTTTCTAAGTGTTTTTTATACATGATAATTTCATTTCTTTATGCCAACTTTTCACCATGATGCAAGATGATTCAAGGAAAACTTCCAACATGAAAGTTGTAGATCTCAATGAGATCTAAAACTCTGTAGGCAGGACTTTTTCTAGAAATGCTTGGATTTTAAGTTATAAATTCATGAAGTCATGGCATTTATTAATAAACACTTAGAGAAATTTTCAGCAGTTTTAGTCAGGATTTTATCCCAACTTCTTGGCATTTTTTCACATAGTTACAAGATGATTTTGTCAAAATGGCCAACATGAAAGTTATAGAGGGTGTTTCAAGCTTTCCAAAACATCAAAGAGCGTGAATTTATCATATTTGAGCTAGGAGATTCAAGGATCTGAAGTTGGACATTTATTTTTGATTTACAAGGCAGATTTGTGATGAACAAGGAACCAAAATCTTAGCCATGTTGCATAATCTTCACTCTGCAGGCCTCTTGACTTGAATATCTATCCATAATCATATGTTTACACAATTTATTGAACCATTATCCATGTGGTTCAAGTATTGTCCATTGCGTCTTTCCATTTATGGCACAAAGTTACCATTCCATTCTTGAAAAGTTGCTTTAATCACAAAGTCAACTTATCTTGAGCTTCTAACTTGTTCTTTCTTCACACACAACCCCTATAAACCAAAATAAATGTGTTTAAGTCCTCTTTGAACTTATAATATGCTTGTACAATACTTGGATATTTGTCTTTTCACTTTTCTTCAAAAGCAAGTTATAGAGCCAAAAGGCTAAAACTCAGAAGTCTTGAGTACATTTGAGCTCAAACCTTTTCCATACATATGCACAAGTCTATTGCAAGCAAAGACACGATTTGAAACATCTTGAAACTCTCCCAAACACCCTTGCTGCATAGAACTGCCCAAACTCGACAGGTTTGAGCAAAAACTCACCATCTCCATTTTCACTCGTGCATTTTGAAAACTAATCATCCAAACACCTTTAATACATCATATCAAAATGATCCAGACCCCTGTTTCCTGACTGTAACTCCTCCATCACCATCCACCATTTTCAAAATTGAAGCTTGCAACTTGACTTGAGTTAGGAGTTTCAGCTATCCTCAAAGCAAAGTAGGAGTTGGAATACACTCAAGGAGGTCCAGGCCAGCTAAACAGATCATCAGGACATCTCAAAGGTTTCTCAAACTCCATACATGATTCTCACTTCAAGGTAAGTTTTTCTCAACTGTGATATCTTGATACAAGCATCTTTTATACATACATTTTGAAGTAGAAATGTAGGTATCATTGCTCTGAAGCTAACCATGTCCATGGTTTTCATTTATATTGATTGTGTATTGGGAATTTTGGATTTGACTTTTCTGAAAAATTAGGGTTCAGTTTGGTACTAGCATAAATTCATCCTTATCTTTGAGTGTTAGCTTAAGTTAGTTACATGGTTGAATTCGTGGTGGAAAAATGCACAAGTTTCATGTTTACACTTTTGAAAATGGTTGAGAATTGATGAAGTTACAGTTTTCAAAATTTGTTGGCGCGAGGAAGAAGATGAAGTTAGCCTCCTGACTTGTTTTCAAATATATATTTATGGTTTTATATGAATAAACGGATGTATATCCACCTCAGTGGTAAAGCGCACGCCTGTTAACCTTTAGAACCTGGGTTCGAGCCCTAGTGGTACCCTTTTGTTCATTTTTCATATTTCTTCACTCTTTTTTGTTTCAACAACAGGTACATGGGCCTCCATCAGTGAACTTAGATATTTTTGCTGATTTCTCACCCCTCCCTTACTATTGCACACCTGGCCCAACTTTATTTTATTTACTTCATTTTCTTATTTATTTCTTTTTCTTATTTTTTTATTTTAGTTTTATTTTATTTTATTTTTTATTACTATTATTATTATTATTATCATTATTATTATTATTATTATTATTAATAATAAAAATCAAAAATATTTTGTTTATTATTTTTACACTTATTTAGTTTATTTTCTCTTTATAAAACAAAAAGACTAAAAATATTTTCTTTTAACAAATTAATTTATTTTTTAAAAAAATTAATATTTAGACTTAGGTTTAATTATTATTTTATTTTTTTAATTAAAATTAACTTAGAATTTAGGTTTCTTTTAATTATTTAATTTTCATTTTATTATTATTTAACTTAAAACCTTTCTAAAAAACCCTAAAAATACTTTTTAATTTAATTTCTTTCTTAATTAGTTTAAGTTTAATTTTGCTTATTTTTAATTAATCATTTTCTTTAATTAGGTTAAAACCCCTTTCGTGAAAACCAAACAAAAATTATTTCTTTTTCCATTTGCATTTTGTACATTATTTATTCAATTCTGGTACATTTATTCAATATAGTTGTAATAGATAATCAGGTTTAATTTTCTTGCAAAATCCCCATTTGTAAATTTATATACCCCTTCCCCTAATGATGTAATAGCTTAGTAATTTTTACTTTCCACAATTTACCGCTTTATATAAATTCTAGTAAATTAGGGTTTATATGGAAAGATAAAACCAACAAGTAGCAAACCCTAATTCAAGATAAATAATGCATGTAAATGATACACACTTGCACACTTACACCCTTAGGGTAATTCCACTTTGTTGCCTTACCAAAATGGCCATGTTATGCATGTGGGATATCTTAGCAAAAAGTAATAAAAAATACAAGATCATAGTCCCTCGATGACGCTATCAATATTACCTTTCAAAATGATCTTAGTCCCTCAAAGAAAAATGCTAAGATATCTCACAATATTGCTATCATGGCTATACGATGATCCACGCCCGTCCCTTTACATCCAAAGATAAGGATTCTTACCAAATCAATGGTAAGATAGAAAATATCAAAGGAAAGGAAGAAATGAACTAAGACTTTTGACTAGGTAGATTGTTCCTAGTTGGTTGCTCAATTTCAAATCAAATATCCTTGCTTATTTTCAAAAACAAACACCAACACTTTCAAAAAACACTTTCAGAACATTTTCCAAAAAATTGAAACATTTTCAAAATCTCAACACTTTGTATACGTTCTTACGAATGAGAACTATTACAAAGTTTGCCTAAACGAAGGCACCTTTTCAAAATACTTTCAAAAACCACACAAAGCATATTTTCAAACAAAAGCAAGTTATCTAGCAAGCAACTAAGAGCCCGTAGATAACTATGGATGAAAAGGGTGCTAAAACCTTCCCTTTTCATAATCTACCCCCCGAACTCAAGAAATAATCTCAAAGGTCTTTCCTGTTCTTTTCAGCCTTTTCTTTTGGATAAAATAAAATTCGGTGGCGACTCTTGCTAACCGTAACATTTGCGATAAAACGCAAAACACCCAAGTCAGTTCTCCCACCGTATTACAGAACTGGCGACTCTGCTGGGAAGAAACTTAAAAGTGGGGTTACCTTAGGGCTAGATCACCTTTACTTGTTTTCATTGTTTGCTTTAAATTTTGGTTCCTTGTTTGGGCTTGTTTTAATCCTCTACCCGGATTTGGGATGCCTTATAGGTAAGTAGTAATACATTGTGGAAATTGTGCAAGGTATAACTACATGGTCTAAGCAATAGCTACGTTAGTGTGACACATTTGTGGGTACCGGTAGCCCTTGAGTAGTCAAGGAGAATACGGGGCCGCTGTGTGGTGTCATGAAGTACTAACTGACTTTAGAACCTTTACTTGACTAACTTGGCCATTAGGACGTAGTGAGATAACCGGCTTTGGTGCAGTCCGAAGTTGGTTGATACTCGATACTACACTCATTGAAATCTGACTTCTCAGGATATTTCGGTCGCCGTGAAAGAGGCTTGCGCTGAAACAATGCCCGATAAGACAGATCAATGATATTGAGATCCCTTAGAACCCGGTTACTATTTCTAGGACAGGTTTGAGCCAACGAAACTTCAAGAGGGTACTTACCTATAAACTCCATGCAAGGCTAAACCTAAGAACTTATCTGCTTTGTGTGCATATTTGTACATAACAACTTGCTTACTTTGCATACTTGTACATAACATCATACCATAGCATTTTCAATAACCATTTCAAGGATCTTAAGGGGCCTATGATGCAGGGTCATGTTGAACCAGACGTCTATCAAGGGGCAAGAGGATTTATTTTCCTCTAACCAAACATCGTCAAGACCAAAGCACGGTAACTTGAGTCAAGGGCTACGACCCACTTGACATGGTGAGCTTGATTCTCGTGGAAGGACATCCACCGATACAAAGTTTTCCAACCAAAGTTGTTGATCAACGTTCAAATTCTAACATCTTCTTGTGTTTACCCTGCGAGATCCTTGAAAACATTGCATCCACATATCATGCATGTCATCATAACAGGTTTTCCCGTACAAGTTTCCTTATCTTCTTACTGTTTATTTAAGTAAGGATGACCCTAGAACATACCATCAAGAGCATTCAGATTCAAAACACTTAACTTCAAAAGATGTTCTTAAACCTATCTAAGGGACAAGAAGAGGTGGAGGCGCTCCTCACCAGGGGCATGATCATGGGAAACTATAGGGACGACAAAGATGACCGGTTGGAGCGGCTACAACCCGAGATAACCATAATGAAGGACCAAATGATGGGACAACTAGGGTAGGCCAGATGTCTCTTATCCAAAACCTGGCTCAATGACAAGAAGAGTTGAGAGCCCTTATCAACCAACTTCATCAAGATGGTTGCAACCGTATGAAACAAACAGTCAAGATTAGGGACCAAGTCACTACTCAGCCGCCCATGAGACAAGAAGTTGGTTCAAGGGAAAACATACCATTCTGAATTATCGCCACGTCACAGGCCTAATAACGACCCCGTCAACGTCAACAGGAAAATCAGCAAAGGCAAAATAAACCCGAGAGACAGTTTACTAACATCAACATGTCATTGGCCCAATTATTGCAACACATGTTAAAATTGGAGTTGATTACGTTGAGGGATCCTCCTCGAAATCCCAATACCTCTGCTCCTAACTATCATCCTGATACAATGTGTGCATTCCATTTCAATAGTCCGGGACATGATACAAATAGCTGCTGGGCATTGAAAAATAATATTCAAGACTTGATCGACAAAGGAGTGCTGGAGTTCACACAAGATGGTCAGACTAAATTCTTCTGCCAACCCTTAAAGACTCACCACCTGAAGTGATAAGTTCGGACAAAGAGGCTTTTGTTCATTTGAATTTTCAATTGTAATTTCTTTTGCTTGTTCAAACACTTATTTATTAATTCCAAACTCTATTTCATTAATGCATTGTATATGTTTGTCTTGAATTGGTCCATTCGTTTTCATTACATTTAAACTATGATGTTTACTCCCTTTATGATACTCATCTTTTCTTTTAAAAGTTACAAGCCTTTAGAGGGAGGATGACGAAAACAATGCCTTAATCTCATACAATATACTTTTGGACAGACCTTGCTAACGATGTACAGGCGTTCTTTCAAATCCAAAACACTGGAGTTATAAGGAAGATAATCCTTATTCAACCCCTTTGAGACAAAGAAGTAAGAGTTTCCTTTTTACACAAATTGAAACCTTTAATCAAAACCTGGGGCATGGTAGTCTCTCAGTTAATTCAAATGCACGCTCAGTCGCACACTTTCACTTCGAATATAACAAATGACATCAAAAACATTCTTCTGGAATCAAAATACGGTGATGGTTCCCTATCACATAGGCAGTCATTATCTATCAAAAAGAAAAAGCCCACTAAGTTAAAACCTACGAAGGAGACTTAAGAAAAACCAGGGCATCCCGCTGATTGTGATCTCAAAAACAAGAACAGTCAGGCAAAATCAGGGATAATAAACCAAAAAAGAGGTCACTACAGATCCTCGACTAACATGAAAAATGTTGCAAAAAATGACTGCCTTCCGATAAACTAAACTTGTCTAAACCATTACCAAAATGTCATTGGAGTTTGAACTTACAATTAACTGAGTTTAGCACTGAAGAACATCACGAAGAACGGGTAGGTACAAATAAAATTTGAGCCTTTATCTTTTGTTTCTTAAATCGTGAACCAAGCCACGTTACAACCCTTCAAAAGTCCTAATTGAAGCATGGGTTAATTCGAAAGCATACTGTTACAAAAGGTATCCTGACTCCTGTAAGGCTTTACTCTAAATCCTGAGTTGAATTTTCCTGCAAAAATTCTTTTATCTGCTAAAATGCATTTTCAAAACTTCAAAGACAAGCATAAACTTTGCATTATTTGAGTATCACTGTTTGCATAGGGCTAATTGTTTGACAACAGATAAATTCATACAACGAATATCCAGTGAACAAAAACCCTCTCAATGAGCAAAATTATTTCAAGTGGGAAGACACTTCCAATAACAGATCTCCTATAAGCTAGGGGCGTGATGTGTCACTATCCAACACACCTGGAGCAGTCCAGTCAAGATTCCAAGAAATCTCTCAAGAAATGCTGAATATACCAGGGGCAGGTATGTATCTGAATCGCTTCGGGCATTAAACGCGAATCCCAACAAAGGGTTGCGTACAGTCAAACATTTCCTGGCAGTGCCACAAACACCTGCTACTAGGGGAAATGACAAATCCCCCCCAAAGTCATTTTCATAGGGTGACCCCCAGCCAGGGTTTCAATCTCTGAAAACATCTCCTCAACTGAGTCGACCTCAAGAATCCTTGAGGATTTCTGCCAAAAGAAGACTCCTCTCCGACAGACTGACGACAAGGTTTATTTCCCCAACAAATTACAGATTCCCCAGCTTGAGTTTGTCTCTCCGATTGCTACAAATCAAGGGACCACAACTCCTCTTCCCTAGTAGACTTTTCTATAATCCCCAGTAAGTTACTGCAAAGTCTGGATCTGACCAGATATCAGTTTAACTTCATCCTTTCTAGAAAGTCACTTCAAAGCCTGGAATCCGACCAAATAATAGTTAACTTATTTATCCCCAGCAAGTTGTTGTGAAGCTGGGAATCTAACCAGATAACAACTAAACATTCTTCCTCTCCATTCAAGAGATAACTCCCCAATAGAGCAACAGACAACTGAGACTCATGAACTCTTTCCCCCCAAGCAGAGATTAACACTCCCCACAGAGTCTTCCTAAGCAAAGTCAATGTTCCCCAGTGGAGTTCTCCTCAAACAACAAAACAGGATTCCCCAGTGGAAACATCCTAAAACAAGGTCCGAAGAGGAGCATACTCTTCGTCCACAACAGCGGTCTGGGATTTCATTTCCCAAAGCTCCCCAACATTTGTCAAGGATTTATTTTCCAGACAGAGATACATTTCAATAACATTTCACATTTCATACATCTTATTTACTTGCATGATAAATGCATACAGCATAATCTCATTTATTTTGAGGACACCATACATTTCATACATCATGAGATTGCATACAACTAACGTTTTACCTTTTCGAGGAAAGGTTAATCAACAGATAACTATCATTAACCATTTTCAAGTTCCAGATTAATACCTGTAACAAGCTAGGAAAACTATCTACATGAAGAGATTGAAGATTAACACCTGTAACAAGCCAGGAAAACTATCTTTCTTTCTCAGGGAGAGATTAATACCTGAAACCAGACAGGACAACTATCTCAATGACCAACCTTTTCAAGTTCCAGATTAATACCTGTAACAAGCTAGGAAAGCTATTTGTGGACGACATATTGTAGATTAATACTTGTAACAAGCCAGGAAAACTATCTACATGACGAGATTGGAGATTAACACCTGTAACAAGCCAGGAAAACTATCTTTCTTTCTCAGGTCAGAGATTAATACCTGAAACCAGACAGGACAACTATCTCAACGACCAACCTTTTCAGGTTCCAGATTAATACCTGTAACAAGCCAGGAAAACCATTTGTGGACGACATATTGTAGATTAATACCTGTAACGAGCTAGGAAAACTATCTACATGAAGATATTTAAGATTAACACCTGTAACAAGCCAGGAAAACTATCTTTCTTTCTCAGGTCAGAGATTAATACCTGAAACCAAACAGGACAACTATCTCAACGACCAACCTTTTCAAGTTCCAGATTAATACCTGTAACAAGCCAGGAAAACCATCTGTGGATGACATATTATAGATTAATACCTGTAACAAGCCAGGAAAACTATCTACATGAAGATTAACACATGTAACAAGCCAGGAAAACTATCTTTCTTTCTCGGGTCAGAGATTAATACTTGAAACCAAACAGGACAATTATTTGCACGACTAGATGAAGTTACCCTACACAGGTTCCTTCTCATACATTTTCCAGATGAAGTTTTACACAGACTCATCATGAAGTGCCCTACACAAACTCCTTCTCATGAATTTCCAGATGCAGTTTCACACGGAAACTCATTCCGAAGCAGCCCTACATAGGCTCCTTCTCACATTTCCAGATGCAGTTTTACACGGACTCATCATGAAGAAACCCTACCCAGGTTCGTTCTCAAACATTTCCAGATGAATTTTTACATGGACTCATCATGAAGTAACCCTACCCAGGTTCCTTATCAGACATTTCAGATGCAGTTTTACATGGACTCATCCTGAAGTAACCCTACCCAGGTTCCTTCTCGTATATCTCCAGATGTAGTTTCACATGGACTCATCATCCCTACCCAGGCTTCCCTTGCATATATCTCCTAAAGCAGCCCTACACAGGCTCACCATAAAGTAATCTTACACAGATTCCTTCTAATACATTTCCAGACACGGCTTAACACTGGTCCGTTCTACCATATCATTCAGAGTTAAACCAACCAAAGATTTATTCTGACACTCCTCCCAGTTATAATCAAGCTTAGACTGAGACTAACTTTTGTCAAAAATCACTTTGGATGGCATCTGTAAGCCCATCTCCGACAACTCTCCAAATGGCATCATTAAGCCCATTCCCCACATAATCAACCACCACATCATCGAGTGCAAATTTTTGGGCACTCTAGTGTTCAATCATCTTCCACCTTCAAGTCACGAATGGCAGACTCACCAATCTAACTCTTCAGGTTTAAGAAGATTGAACAAGGGAAGCTGTTGTACCCTAAAATTTTCCCTCTCATTTCTCAAGACATTTCTAACAAAGATCTGCGAAAGCTCAAGCTTGCACCAGTATTGACTAGGTCAAGCCATCTCCTCAACATTGATACATCAAGATTAGGGTTTGAATTTGCATAATAAAAATTGGACTTCAAATAATTCAAGTGACGTTCTTGGATCATTATGGACCTTCAAGAATGCTCATGTCAAGTTTCAAGTCTTCTCAGTCAATTGACCAAGAGACCAAAAATCAGCTGTACTGATGAAAAAGTCAACTGTAGCACCAAAAGTCAACTTTGACTTTTTGGTAAACATTAAGTATCAAAGATCAAAATTCATCAAGACATTAAAAAAATATGAAACTTGATCATCAAGAAATCAAGAAAGTTAAAAGTCAATTCAAACTCTTCAAGACTTAGAAATTTTTCTAAGTGTTTTTTATACATGATAATTTCATTTCTTCATGCCAACTTTTCACCATGATGCAAGATGATTCAAGGAAAACTTCAAACATGAAAGTTGTAGATCTCAATGAGATCTAAAACTTTGTAGGGCATGACTTTTTCTAAAAATGCTTGGATTTTGAGTTATAAATTCATTAAGTCATGGCATTTTTGAATAAACACTTAGAAATTTTCAGCAGTTTTGGTCAGGATTTTATCCCAACTTCTTGGAATTTTTTCACATAGTTACAAGATGATTTTGTTAAAATGGACAACATGAAAGTTATAGAGGGTGTTTCAAGCTTTCCAAAACATCCAAGAGCATGAATTTATCATATTTGAGCTAGGAGATTCAAGGATATGAAGTTGGACATTCATTCTTGATTTACAAGGCAGATTTGTGATGAACAAGGAACCAAAATCTTAGCCATGCTGCATAATATTCACTTTGCAGGCCTCTTGACTTGTAAATCTATCCATAATCAGATGTTTACACAATTGATTGAACCATTATCCAAGTGGTTCAAGTATTGTCCATTGCATCTTTCCATTTATGGCACAAAGTTACCATTCCATTCTTGAAAAGTTGCTTTAATCACAAAGTCAACTTGTCTTGAGCTTCTAACTTGTTCTTTCTGCATACACAACCCCTATAAACCAAAAGCAATGTGTCTAAGGCCTCTTTAAACTCAGAACATGCTTGTATAATACTTGTAGATTTGTCTTTTCACTTTTCTTCTAAAGCAAGTTATAGAGCCAAAAGGCTAAAACTCAGAAGTCTTGAGTACATTTGAGCTCAAACCTTTTCCATACATAAGCATAAGTCTATTACAAGCAAAGACACGATTTGAAACATCCTGAAACTCTCCCAAACACCCTTGCTGCACAGAACTGCCCAAACTTGACAATTTTGAGCAAAAACTCACCATCTCCATTTTCACTCGTGCGTTTTGAAAACTAAGCATCCAAACACCTTCCACACATCATATCAAAGTGATCCAGACCCCTGTTTCATGACTGTAACTCCTCCATCACCATCCACTATTTTCAAAACTGAAGCTTGCAACTTGACTTGAATTGGGAGTTTCAGCTATCCTTAAAACAAAGTAGGAGTTGGAATACACGCAAGGAGGTCCATGCCAGCTAAACAGATCATCAGGACATCTCAAAGGTTGCTCAAACTCCATACACGATTCTCACTTCAAGGTAAGTTTTTCTCAACTGTGATATCTTGATACAAGCATCTTTTGTACATACATTCTGAAGTAGAAATGTAGGTATCATTGCTCTGAAGCTAACCATGTCCATGGTTTTCATTTATATTGACTATGTATTGAGAATTTTGGATTTGAATTTTCTGAAAAATTAGGGTTCAATTTGGTACTAACATAAATTCATCCTTATCTTTGAGTGTTAGCTTAAGTTAGTTATGGTTGGTTCGGGGTGGAAAAGTGCACAAGTTTCATGTTTACACTTTTGAAAATGGTTGAGAATTGATGAAGTTACAGTTTTCAAAATTTGTTGGCGCGAGGAAGAAGATGAAGTTGGCCTCCTAACTTGTTTTCAAATATATATTTATGGTTTTGTATTAATGAACGGATGTATAGCCTCCCCAGTGGTAAAGTGCGCGCTTGTTAACCTTTGAGACCTGGGTTCGAGCCCCAATGGTACCCTTTTGTTCATTTTTCACATTTCTTCACTCTTTTTTTGTTTCAGCAACAGGTACATGGGCCTCCATCAGTGGGCTTAGACATTTTTGTTGATTTCTCACCCCTGCCTTACTATTGCACACCTGGCCCAACTTTATTTTATTTACTTCATTTTCTTATTTATTTCTTTTCTTATTTTATTTTTATTTCAGTTTTATTTTATTTTATTTATTACTATTATTATTATTATTATTATTTTTATTAATAAAAAAAATCAAAAATATTTTGTTTATTATTTTTACACTTATTTAGTTTATTTTCTCTTTATAAAACAAAAAGACAAAAAACATTTTCTTTTAACAAATTAATTTATTTTTTTTAAATAATTAATATTTAGACTTAGGTTTAATTATTATTTTATTTTCTTAATTAAAATTAACTTAGAATTTAGGTTTCTTTTAATTATTTAACTTTCATTTTATTATTTTTTTTATAACCTTTCTAAAAAACCCTAAAAATACTTTTTAATTTAATTTATTTCTTAATTAGTTTAATTTTAATTTTGCTTATTTTTAATTAATCATTTTCTTTAATTAGGTTAAAACCCCTTTCTTGAAAACCAAACAAAAATCGTTTCTTTTTCCATTTGCATTTTGTACATTATTTTTTCAATTCTTGTACATTTATTCAATATGGTTGTAATAGATAATTAGGTTTAATTTTCTTGCAAAATCCCCATTTGTAAATTTGTATACCCCCTCCCCTAATGATGTAATAGCTTAGTAATTTTTACTTTCCGCAATTTACCGCTTTATATAAATGCTAGTAAATTAGGGTTTGTATGTAAAGATAAAACCAACATGTAGAAAATCCTAATTCAAGATAAAAAATGCATGTAAATCATAAACACTTGCACACTTACACCCTTAGGGTAATTTCACTTTGTTGCCTTACCAAAATGGCCATGTTATGCATGTGGGATATCTTAGCAAAAAGTAATCATAAATACAAGATCATAGTCCCTCGATGTCGCTATCAAATGTTGCCTTTCAAAATGATCTTAGTCCCTCAAAGAGAAATGCTAAGATATCTTACAACATTGCTATTATGGATATACGATGACCCACGCCCGTCCCTTTACATCCAAAGATAAGGATTCTTAGCAAATCAATGGTAAGATAACAAATATCAAAGGAAAGGAAGAAATAAACTAAGACTTTTGAGTAGGTAGATTGTTCCTAGTTGCTTGCTCAATTTCAAATCAAATATCCTTAATTATTTTCAAAAACAAACACCAACACTTTCAAAACATTTTCCAAAAACTTGAAATATTTTCAAAAGCTCAACACTTTGTATACGTTCTTACAAACGAGAACTATTAAAAAGTTTGCCTAAACGAAGGCACCTTTTCAAAATACTTTCAAAAACCACACAAAGCACACTTTCAAACAAAAGTAAGTGATCTAGCAAGCAACTAAGAGCCCATAGATAACTATGGATAAAAAGGGTACTAACACCTCCCCTTTTCATAATCTACCCCCGAACTCAAGAAATAATCTCAAAGGTCTTTCCTGCTCTTTCCAGCCTTTCCTTTAGGACAAAAGAAAAGTCAGTGGTGACTCTTGCTAACCGCAACATTTTCGATAAAATGCAAAACACCCAAGTCAGTTCTCCCATCGTATTACAGTATCCTTTTAGCATCCCCTTATTGTGGTCCATTATCTCTTCTACACTAGAAGTGTATCTATGACAATCATAACATACAACAACATATGTGCTAACATTATCCTTCGTCATTTTCATGCACCTTTCACTGAACAAGTTCTCTGATTGTAACATTGAACTCCATTTTTCACCCCTGATTGCGAACAGTGATCCCAACCTAAAATAGGTTGCTCCCACCAACGTGATTATTGATAGGTTTCTAATTCCTTTGAAGATATATTTCATTGATTCCATAAGTTTTATTGTTTTGTGGCCCCATTATCGATCCTCGTCAAATGATCTAGTCCATCTCACCACTTGAATATTATCGACTAGCCTTAATGCATTCGTATTTGACAATCTAATTTCCTCATGGTAGTGCTTGAATGATGGCTGATTTAAAGCATTCCCCGTATTCACAACTTTTTTCCGAAGACTCTTGTCTTTGATTTCCCGCATGAAGTTTTGTGCAATATGTCTAATTCGGTAGACATGTGTTGGACTTGAGAAAACATGGTTTTGAAAACTTTTCAAGATTAAAATCAGAGTATGAAAATATTTTTCTATATCTAAGCAACGTAAAATAAATATGTATCAAAATAAAGTACGAAAATAAAAGAGTTAAGGGAAGAAGAAGAACACCAAGAGTTATATAGGTTAGGTCATAAATAAAAGAGACATACTCATCTCCCTAAGAATTAATCTTGAGAGTTTCTATTATATTCTTGTGAGCTTTTAGTAGAAAAGACTCACAAACCCCTTTATGAAAATAAATGATAGATGAAATATAACCATAAAATACAAGAAGGAAGATATGAACGTTTGTGTCTTCTCCATTTAAATTATTGAGACTAAAATGGTCAAGCTTCCTTCCTAATTGTAGATTGAAGCGGTTAGTTTTCTCTCCACAAACACAGATCTTGTAGAGGTTAGTCTCCAAGTTCCACAAAAAAAACTGAGCTCAATTAGTTTAACAGGATAATCAATAATCTCTTGAGATTTTAACAGGTTGATATTCTAATATATGGTTTTAAACGGGATAACCATGAACCAATGGTAAGTTCATCAATATTGATGACCTTCAACCTATAAACAAACAAGACCAACTAAGAGTTAAGGGAAGTTCATCAATATTGATGATCTTCAACCTAAATAAACATATGAACTGATGACATAATCCCCAAACAGAACTTTTAACAGGTTTAGCTTCTAAACCACATATATAAAACATCCATAATTGGATAGTATGCAACCAAAGTTTTATAATATGAATAACTTGGTGAATTTAAACATTTATACCCTTCCAGAATTACAAGAACATTGATAACACGAAAAGTTATAGCATTTTCCGCCCGATTTACATAGATAAAACTTCTGATTCTTCGTTCATTATGTCACATTTATATCTATTTGTAGTATTTGCAGCATATTTATGGTACTTAGCTTTCGCAAGGCATAAATGAGAAAAGGAAAATAATAGAGAAATGGAGAAGAAATGGCCATTTAGCAGCAAAACACAATATTTTGTATCAGAGGGCGTGCCGCCCGTCACAATTTGCAAAAGTGTGCCCCTCGGCACACTTCTTGTCCCGACCGACACTGATTGAAGATACATGTCCCATGTCACAGCGCGCATGACACTCGCCACGACTCATATAACTGTTACGAGAATGTCTCCCTGAAGCACATGAAACGCATGGATTTACTGGAATTTCTCCACGAATGAAGAACGAGGATCAAGGGGACAATTCCTATTTTTGCTCATCATTTGGAATCTATAAAAGGTAGTCAATTAATAATACTTGACGTTGGAGACCTGCACCAATTTTCATTACTTTTCTGCATACTTCAACCTTGCTATTATTTTCCAATTTTTGTTTATTACTCCAGTTTCATAGTTTTTGGTATTTTAATTTCTAGTTTTGTTAGAATTCCCACAAGCATAGAAAACCCTCACCATTAAAGCAGTTTTTCTTCACATCGGAGGAATACTGCAACTTTAGTTTTCTTTCTAAGCTTCCAGAATTCGTTTAGGTTCATTTTTATTAACTCAAGACATTTTTATTCCAAAGTTAATACTGCCGGCTTGTGGAGGATACACATTGCTCAATTATTTTCTTCAGTGTTATTTCAGGTTCCAATTTTTAAGTATAATTTATTTATTTTTACTATGCATGTGCTATTGAATTTATGTTTAAGTTTTATGTTATCGAGCAATAAAATTATGTCTGGCTAAATTCCCCGATACCAGTATGTGAAGTCCTAAACCGAAGGGATTCGGTAATTAATTGGTATTAATATTTTACAAAAGCACTTTTCTGGTTTTGATTTTCAATTTGGATATTTAATTGTTTTTGTACGAGAGTAAAAGACAGTCTAAGGGTAAAATCAACAGAGCAAGAGTTTGAGGTTTTAATCAGATAGTGGTTATTGAACATTAATTTTAAAAATAGCGAAAGCGCTTTAAAATTAATTGGACTTTATTTGTTTTCAAAAAATACTTTTGAATTTTAAATGAAACAGCGAGAGCGCTCATTTGAGTTTAATAATGTGGCCTGAATCGATAGAACGAAAGTGTGAGACAAGGGTTTTTAAATAAATAGTTTCCATTGAAACAATGTTTTAATACTCAAAACAAATGCCAATGACTTATTGAATCCCTGAAGTCGACAAATCATATATCGGTGTCCCGTTATTAATTATTAGATTTTAGTCAATTCCCGTTTAAACCCAAACACCCTAATTTTATAATTAGCCTTAGCTTTACACAGTGACCCTAAGATAACAGTAGTTTGACCACAAGTCCTTGTGGATTCGATATCTTTTAAAACTACACGATTAGACTGTGCACTTGCAGTCACTACACCCGACAAACTCATAAAGTCGCGATCAAGTTTTTGGCGCCGTTGCCAGAGACTGATTTAGTCAATACTGTAAATCCCTTGTTACGCAGTATAGACTAAGGCAACCAATTTTATTTTATTTTTATCCGTTAATTGTATGCCAAACACTCGCTCTAAAGGTGAGGAATTATAGAAACCAATCGACGAGGTCGAGCATTTTGTTAATATAAGACGCCGAATTAGAGAGTACCAAACCAAGTATAATCTTCCCGAATTCAATCTTCCTAACTATTATCTTCCTGACCCAAGAATGGATGAAGGACCCCAAAATTGTCCTCTGAAGGATTATGTTGCCCCATCGTAAGAGGAACCCCACAACAGTATTGTTGCTCCCGCCATCGCACGAAACAATTTCGAGTTAAAACCTTCATTATTGCAAGTTGTCCAACAAAACCAATTTTCAAGATGTCCTACGGACGATCCAAATCTTCATTTGTCTGTGTTTATGCAGTACGCAGACACAGTGAAAGCAAATGGTGTCAGTCCTACAGCAATAAGACTTCGTCTTTTTCCTTTTTCGTTACGAGATAGAGCTAGAGCATGGCTCCAGTATCTACCATCCAACTCTATTACCACATGGAACAAATTGAAGAAATTTTTCTTAGCGCGATATTTTCTGCTGAGTAAGACGGCTATGCTAAGAGCCAATATCAACGATTTTAAACAAAAGGAAAGCAAATATCTTTTCAAAGCATGGGAAAGATACAAAGACATGTTGCAACTCTGTTCGCATCACGATCTAGAAGAATGGATGATCATCCACACCTTTTATAATGGTCTCTTGTACAACACAAGACTAACGATTGACGCAGCTGCTGGCGGTGCACTGATGGATAAACCATACCACAATACCTATCAACTTATCAAAAGTATGGCTCAAAATCATTATCAGTGGGAAAGCGATAGAACCATGATGGAGAAACCTCAAACGAAAGGCGGTATGCACGAAGTTAGTAGCTTAGACCAAGTTATCGCTAAGGTAGAAACCCTTACCCAAAAGATAAAAAGCTTGACCACAACTCTTGCAGCCACTGTGGCTGCAGTAGCTCCAACATGTGATTTATGCGGACTTCATGCGCATGCTGCACCCAAATGTCCACTCTTAATAAGAGTAACAGTTGACCAAGTGAACTATGCTCAAGGAAACCCTTACGGAAATAACTATAACCCTGCTTGGAAAAACCATCCAAACTTCTCATACAAAAGCAACAACGCTTTGTACGCACCAGAGTAAGCTCCCACTACACCCCCAGGATTTCAGAAAGCCACCCAAAATGTCTCAAATATTCCAAATATCCCTAGGAAGTCCAACATTGAAATAATGATAAATAAACTTTGTAGCCACCCAAGCTCAAACTAATAAATATTTCATGAATAAAAATATTCATACCAGTGTGAAAATCAAGCAACTGACGAATAAGATTGATGCTCTTACCACACACAACAAAATGTTAGAAACACAAATCTCCCAAGTGGCTCAACAGCAAGCAGCTACAACTGCTCCAACTGGAACTTTTCTTAGACAACCCAACCAAATCCAAAGGGACATGCTAATGCCATAACACTTCGGAGTGGGACAGAACTAGGCGGACCAAGTGAACCTAGAGTCGAGAACCCAACCATGTACCATAAACATGGAAAAGGAACTGAGAAGGAAGTTAAACCGAAGGAAGTAGAAAAAGAAGGTGATGGTGAAGAGGCCGTGTAAAAAGAAGAACCTTGTGTGCCTTCGCCACCCTATAAACCACCTATTCCATATCCTCAATGATTTTCTAAGTCTAAAAATGTAGGGCAATTCAAGAAATTTGTTGAACTTCTGAAACAACTTAACATTACCATACCCTTTACATAAGATATCACACAAATGCCCTCCAATGCTAAATTTATTAAAGAAATATTATCTAATAAGAAAAAGCTTGAGGATAATGAAACTGTATTGCTCACTACTGAATGCAGTGCTATAATCTAAAACAACGTGCCTTCTAAACTTAAGGACCCAAGTAGTTTTTCCATACCCTGCATAATTGGAAAGTTTGTCATAGACAAAGCACTATGTGATTTAGGAGCCAATATTAGTCTGATGCCCTTATCAATTTGCAAGAAACTTAACATGGGAGATCTAAGACTAACACGGATGTGTGTACAATTAGCATATTGATCAGTGAAATTTCCTTTAGGTATGTTAGAAAACGATCATGTACGTATAGGACAATTCTATATCCCCACTGATTTCATAATCATGGACATTAAAGAAGACTATAATATTCCTATTATATTAGGTAGACCATTCCTAACCATTGCAGGAGCCATTATATATGTTAAAAATGGAAAACTGACTTTCGAAGTCGGGGAAGAAAAAGTTGAATTCATCTTGTCTAAATTCTTTAAGGCACCAGCCATCGATGATTCATGTTGTTTCTTAGATGAAATCGATAAATGCGTAAAAGAATTGGAAAAACAACAAACCACTTATTCGGAAGTATTAAAGATTCATATACCTCCAATTCTCGAAGAGGATAATTGGTGCCCTGCATATGAAGATGAAAATCTGAGTGAATTCCTAGCTCTAACTCCTGATCCTATACCTTGTCCAAAGAAGTCAGCCATAGAACTCAAAACACTACGCAAAGATCTAATGTGTAACACGGTGGCATAACCGACTGTTATACTGGTTTTGCATTTTTTATTTTCAAATGTTGCGGTAAGCAAGAGCCGCCATCGATTTTTCTTTTATCCAACAAAGGAAAGGATGAAAAGAACAAAAAAAGACCTTTTGAGATTATTTCTGAGTAAAGGGGTAGATTATGGAAAGGGAAGGTGTTAGCACCCTTTCCATCCGTAGTTATCTACAGGCTCTTAGATGCTAGCTCATTTGAAAATACCTTGTGGTTTGTATGTTTGAAAAAGTATTTTGAAAAGACTCCTTAGTGCGGCGAACTTTGTAATGTTTCTCGTATTGTTGAGAACGTATACAAAGTGTTTTGAAAATGTTTTTGGAAAGAGTTTTGTATATGTGAGAAATTGTTTTTTGATCAAGCATCTAAGAACTATCTACTTTACTCGAAAGATTCGTTCTTTTCCTATTTTCCTTTAGACAATGCTATCCTACTATTAGTGAGTAGGTAGTTCTATCATTGGATTTTGAGGGACAATCGAAGGGACATCATTTCAGTCACAAAGGCAATTGGGTAAGATACTTTAGTAACCACCCTAGGGTTTTAAGATCATACCGATACAATATCGAGAGGGTCATTTTTTAGATCTTTAAACTAGAGGATAACCACTAAAATCTCTCATGTTTTGAGAGTTGTGACTGTTTTAATCCAAAGGCAACCAAAGTGGGGGTACCCTAGAGGTGTGCATATGCAAGTGCGTTGTGTTTCAGTTATTTATCTTGATGTTAGGTTTGGTAACATTTTGTTTTTAATTTCTTGCCATGCAATCCTATTACCATACATCTAAATAGTTCATATATATATACAGGAATTTAAAGTGCGAAAATTAAATCTAACTATTACATAGCTTCGGGGAGGGGGAATTTACAAGTCCAAAACTGGCGAAATAAAAAGGCAGTAAATAAAGTCCTAATTTTAACTATTACAACCCATAATCAGATACAATAATATGAAAATGATAAATAAAAACACTAAACACGCACGAATTAGAAAGGACGTCTAAAAACCCAAAAAAGTTCTAAGTGAGAGGAAATATTTTTGTTGTTTTTGTTTATTAGGGAAATATTAAATTAAATTAAATCTAAATTCAATTAGTAAAATTTAAAAAAAGGATAAATTTTTTAATTAAAATTAATTCTAAGTGAATCTAATAGTTTTGGCATTTTTGTTTAGGAAATATTAAAAATTTAACCTAATTATAAATTGGTTTTAATTTATGAAATGAAGTCAAAATAATTAACTAAATTAATTTATGAAAATTAAAAATAAAATAAAACCTAAATCTAAGTTTTTTTAAATATTTTTTCCTGATTTTATGATTAAAAATAAAATTGTGTTGGAAATAATTAAATATAAAACAAATGAATAATAAGCTAAAAAGAATAGATATTAAAAAAAAGGATGGGCCTGGTATTAACTAGCAAATTGGGGGTGGAATTTCGATTTTTGCTTAGGCCCAATAAGCCCGAATCCAACGCTCCAAAAATGATCTGGTGAGCATCATCCTTGAGGCTACAGGGTGGAAACGCGCCCCGGGATGGCTGAATATTCTTGTATCAACATCTGATGGCCTAAGCGTGAGGCGTTGGATATGAGTACGAACCTGCGTATCACTGGATCTGCAAAGGAAATAGGAAAAAAATGGAAAATTCAAGACCTGGGATCGAACCCAGGCCTTCCAGCATTATACACGCACCCTTCACCACCAAGCCAACTAACCATTCATTTATACAAACAACAAAATAATAATATATGTGAAACATCAAAAAATGTCGAGGTGTCAAACGCGCGTTGTATTGGGTCCCTCATTTTTTAACGAACTAATCAGCACATGGCATGAAGCCACACATACCTTTTGTCGGAGTCAATAGAGTCAGACACCGGAGTCAAACTTCGGTCGTCTTCTCCAACCCACCCAAAATCTGAAACTTGCAAAAACGTTGGATTAAAAAAAACTAAAGACCCAATCCCACTTAAAATCATCCCCTGATTTCAAATCTGGACTCATCTTGTCCTCAATCGGTTTGAATTGCGTGTTTTTAAAAGCAAACACATATCATGCCCTAACAGTGGCACGATCTCATCCCTGCACTTAGACTTGTATGTAACACGTTAAAACAGTTCCAAACAATGATATAAACATGACTATATGCCTCAAACCTAATTAAATTGCATGAGTTGAAAAATTCGGATGTGAGGAAATTACCTAATCGGAGCAAATTGGTTCACGCGTTGAGAATGGTTGGTATGTACTCCTGGATGTCTCAGGAACACGTTGTGACACTTGGTTTTAATGAATATGGGCTGGAAGTGGTCTTTTGAGTTTTTACAACTTTGGTGATTTTTTTGTGAAATTTAGTATGGCTCGTTTAGGCTACTTGTGTGTGTCCTTCGCTTGCAATACTGCTCTATATTTATAGAGAAAGGAGAGGGCTAGCAAAGATGGAAAGGAATCCAAACCATAATGGCCATGATTAAAACAAACCAAACAATTTTGGAAACTTGCCATAATTGAAATATTTCATGCCATTTTGGTTTGTGCACGAAAAAGGCAAGTTTGACAGTCTCTAATATGTTGTATGGGCCTTAGAGAAATTCTTCCATGTGTTGGCCCAATGGTTTTCATATTTTTTCAATTTATTTTGCATTTATTTGGATAAAAACAAAATAAAATGTGAATAAAATCATGAGAAAATAAAGTCAAGGTGAGGGTGAATTTATAGGTCCTTCATATGGCCATGAAGATGTTTGAGGTCCAAAAAGTTAGGCCATTGACCTAAAACTTCAAACTTGCATGCTTTGCATTTCATGAATTTAACCAAAATTTCCCAATTTGTGCAAACCATAACTTGCTCAATTTTTATATTTTGGATATGATCTTAGACTTTTTGGAAAGCCCAAGATGTCCACTAAAATATCTATGTTGACCATTTTTACATTTGAATGATTTATCTTGATGTAACTTGTCTTGACAAAAAATGTCTTTTTGTTGACTTTCAAAAAGACCTGTAATGTATGAGCTTATATCTTCCAAATGATGCATTTCTTGAACTTGAGGGAAACAAAAATTTGTAGGGAATTTAATTTTCTTCACAATGAGCTTTGGTTGGGGAAAAATGGATGAAGCATGTGAAAGTTATGCCTGGTCAAAGTTCAGTTGACTTTCTCTAGGAAACCCTAATTTTGCACTTTTGGATTCTTGATGATTTGAGAGCATTCCTTGAGGAATCATGATCAACCCTTGATAAAATTATTGATATCACTTCAAAATGTTTATGTTGACCAAAAATATCTAAGTTTGACTGTATAGTGGCCACAATTGACTTTTGACATAATATAGTTGATTTTCAGGCATTTGAGCAATTGACTGAGCAAGCTTGTAGTGCAAGGCATGAAACTTGGCATGGGTCTTCTTGAGGACATATTAGGGACAATTGAAATCACTTGAAGTCTTTGTAACCCAAAATTCTTTGTGAGAAGTGAAACCCTAATTGGAAGTCCATTGCTTATGAGGAGAATTTGTCTGGCCAATTCTTGGTCAACCTTGAGCAATTGAGGACCTCAATGAGCATGTCTTGAGTAAAATGAGAGGGAAAATTTTGGGGTATAATAGCTGACCATGTTAAATCTTCTTAAACCTGAGGATTTAGATTGGCTTGTCTGCCTTTCGTAATCTGAAGGTGGAAGATGATTGAACACTAGAGTGCCCAGAAATTTTCACTCGCATATACATGAAGTAATGTTGTTGGTTGATGATATAGGGAACAGGCTTACATATGCCATTTGGATAAGATGACAGAGAGTCGTCGGAGATGGGCTTATATATTCCATCCAAAATAAATTCTCACATTGAACTGGAAGAAACATCATAATAAATCTTTGGTCGATTTACTCTGAGCCATGAGAAGTCTCTTTGTAGGGAATCCTGTTCTTGTTGTTTGAGAAGGACTCCGCTAGGGAATGTTGATTTCTGTTTGGGTAATAGAGTCTAGGAGCTTTAGTTGTCCATTACTCTACTGGGGAGTTATCTCTTGATTGGGGAGATAAAAGTTAGTTGTTATCTGGTTGAATCCAGGCTTCAAAGTAACTTGTTGAGGAAGATAAAGTCGATTGTTATCTGGTCGTATTTCAGGCTTCATAATGACTTACTAGGGAATATGAAATTAACTATTATCCGATCGGTTTCCAGGCTTCGCAGTAACTTGCTTAATGTTAAACTGTTATCTGGTCGAATTCCAGGCTTCATAGCAACTTAAATGAAAGGATGAAGCTAATTGCTATATGGTCAGATTCTAAGCTTTGCAACAACTTACTTAAATTAATCTGTTATCTGGTCGGATCCAGGCTTCACAGAAATTGAAGAAGCTAAATTGTTATCTGGTCATATTCTAGGCTTTGCAGCAACTTAAACTGTTTATCTGGTCGAAATCCAGGCTTTGCACTAGCTTGAACTGTTATCTGGTCAGATTCCAGGCTTTAGTGTTTTAGATTAAACTGTTATATAGTCAGTTCCAGGCTTCGTATCAACTTAAATTATTTATCTGGTCGAAATCCAGGCTTCACAGTAGCTTGAACTGTTATTTGGTCAATTCTAGGCTTCATAATGTTTTAGATTAAACTGCTATCTGGTTATATTCCAGGCTTTGCAGCAACTTAAACTGTTTATCTGGTCGAAATCCAGGCTTCACAGTAGCTTGAACTGTTATCTGGTCGGATTCTAGGCTTCATAGTGTTTTAGATTAAACTGTTATCTGGTCGTATTCCAGGCTTTGCAGCAACTTAAACTGTTTATCTGGTCGAAATCCAGGCTTCACGGTAGCTTGAACTATTATCTAGTCGGATTCCAGACTTCATAGTGTTTTAGATTAAACTGCTATCTGGTCGGGTCGAGGCATTGTAGTAATTGAAGAAGTTAAATCGTTATCTAGTCGTATTCTAGGCTTCACAGCAACTTAAACTATTTATCTGGTCGAAATCCAGGCTTCACAGTAGCTTGAACTGTTATCTGGTCGGATTCTAAGCTTCACAGTGTTTTAGATTAAACTGTTATCTGGTAGGTTCCAGGCTTTGCATCAACTTAAACTATTTATCTGGTCGAAATCCAGGATTCATAGTAGCTGGAACTGTTATCTGGTCGGATTCCAGACTTCACAATGTTTTAGATTAAACTGCTATCTGGTCGTATTCCAGGCTTTGCAACAACTTAAACTGTTTATCTGGTCGAAATCCAGGCTTCACAGTAGCTTAAACTATTATCTAGTCAGATTCCAGGCTTCACAATGTTTTAGACTAAACTGCTATCTGGTCGTATTCCAGGCTTCGCAGTAACTTAAACTGTTTATCTGGTCGAAATCCAGACTTCACAATAGCTTAAACTATTATCTGGTCGGTTCCAAGCTTCATAGTGTTTTAGATTAAACTGCTATCTGGTCGGGTCCAGGCTTCACAGTAATTGAAGAAGTTAAACTGTTATCTGGTCGTATTCCAGGCTTCGCAGCAACTTAAATTGTTTATCTGGTCGAAATTCAGGCTTCACAGTATCTTAAACTATTATCTGGTCGGATTCCAGGCTTCATAGTGTTTTAGATTAAACAACTATCTGGTCGGGTCCAGGCTTCGTAGTAATTGAAGAAGTTAAACTGTTATCTGGTTGCATTCTAGGCTTCGCAACAACTTAAACTATTTATCTGGTCTAAATACATACTTCATAGTAACTTGAGTTGTTCTCTCAGATAGTTACCCCGTCTTGTTTCGGGAATTAATCTGGAACCTGCTTTCGTTGGTTGTTGAGATAGTTGCCCTGTCTGGTTTCAGGAATTAATCTCTAACCTACTTTCGTTGGTTGTTGAGATAGTTGCCTTGTCTGGTTTACAAAATTAATCTCTAACCTGGTCTTGTAGATAGTCGCCCCATCTTGTTTCGGGAATTGATCTATAATCAGTTGTTCACAGATAGTTGCCATGTCTGGTTTCAAGAATTAATCTGGAACTGTTAAAAATCGTGGATGATATTTGTCTGTTGATCTTTCCTGAAAAGGTAAAGAGTTAGCTGTATGCAATGTCATGATGCGTGAAATACATTGGGTAACGATGTTCTCAAAATAAATGAGATTGTGCTATATGCATTTTGTATTCATATGCTATGACGCTTGTAAAATTATGTATAAATGCAATATGTGAATGTATCAGTTGTTCTTTTGCAGTGTCGTTGAACTAGGAAAATAAATCCCTGACTGCTGTTGGAGATGAAGAATGTAGTTCTTCACTATATGTTGAAGATGGATTTCCGTAACTAGAGAAATAAACTCTATTGGGGAAAGAAAAGTTTGTAAACTGCTTGGGGATTTTATTGAAACCCTGCTGGAGAACCCAAGAAGCTTGTAAACCATGTTGAGGGATGCTCCAAGATGCTGGAGAGATGATTGAAACTCTTGATCTGTTTAAGAAATGCTGGAATATCTGACATCATTAGGCTATATGCTGAAGATAAGACAATGACTTTGCGGAAGGACATCTACGTCTCTGTATCTAGCTGAGGAACATACCCTTGATGATAATAAATTTTGACAACAATCCCCTAGGGGTGTTCTGTGGGGATTTACATATGGCTTTTTGACATTATCCTGATTCTTAAAACCCTTAGCAACTATTTTTCTGTTTTTATGCGTGTACTTGTAAACAGTAATCACATTCAAATGCATATGTTCAAAAATAATCACTGTACGTTTTTGCAAACAAAATAGAAAAATAAAAAACAAGTAGCTTTGCACTTTCAAAGTGATGGTTTTGTATTAATTTGAAGAAATTTGCCTATAACAGGCGTCTTTGTACAAGGAGACAGACATCCTAATAAGAGATTGTCATCATAAAAATTGAAAACTATACAGAGTGGTATAAAGAGAAAACAACTATGTGAAATAATCCCATTGGGTTTCAATTCTGCTATTGCCTTTATATCTTTGAGCGTCTCATCTCTTTGTTGCTTGGCAGAAGCTGACTGGGCTGATCCATATCATTTGAATTTGACACTTGATATTGAAGTCTGGTTGTAAGGTGATCCAATGGGACATAGTTGTATGCTTTTAAATCCCTAGCTTTTGCCTGGACCACCTTTTCAGGTTTTCAGTCCACCGGGATACCCTTTTTTGCCCAAGCCACCTTTTCAGGTTGTGATACGGTGGCAGAACCGACTGTTATATACTGGTTTTGTGTTTGTGTTTTCAAATGTTGCAGTAAGCAAGAGTCGCCACCGACTTTTCTTTTATCCAAATTAAGGAAAGGGTGAAAAGAACAGAAAAATACCTTTTCGAGATTATTCTGAGTAAGGGGGGTAGATTATGGAAAGGGAAGGTGTTAGCACCCTTTCCATCCGTAGTTATCTACGGGCTCTTAGAGGTTTGCTCATTTTGAAAATACTTTGTGCTTTGTGTGTTTTAAAAAATGTTTTGAAATTCCTTAGTGCGGCGATTTGCTTTGCGTTTAACTCTTATATCAGTCCTCAAGAGTGTTAACAAAATAAATGTTTTTGAAAATTATTTTTGGAAAGTAGTATTTGTGTAAGTGCAAAATGTTTTTGAGCAAACTTCTAACAGCTATCTACTATGTACTCAAAAAGGTAGTTCTTTTCCTCCTATCCTTTAGACAGTGATATCCTACTATTAGTGAGTAGGTAGCCATATCGTAGGATGTAAAAGGGACATTTGAAAGGGACATTACAGTCACGAAGGCAACTTGTGGAGATGCTTTAGCAATTTTTTTAGGGACTAGATCATTTACCGAGAGACAACTATAGGGTCATTGAGGGACTATGATCTTTTTGATTTACGAGTCTTTGCTAAAGCGTCCCCATTTCGAGGGACATGACTGCTTTATTTCCAAAGGCAACCAATGTGGGTGGGGGGGGGGGGGGGTACCCTAGAGGTGTATATGTGCAATGTGCGTTATATTCAGTTATTTTTTTCTGTCTTTTGTGTTAGGTTTGCTAGCATTTTGTTATTAGTCTTTCCATACATGCCTAGTTACTAGCAGTAAATATGTACAGAATATAAAGTGCGGAAGTATAAACCTATACTATTACATGGCTTCGGGGATGGGATTTACAATGCATAAAATTTGGGGAGTGCAGAAATTAAAAGCAGAAAATAAAGCCTAATTACTATTACATATAATATACAGGTACAATAATGTAAAAATGCGAGAAAATAATAACGCGCGAAAGTTAAAAATACGTCTAAAACCTAATAAGTGAAAAATGAAATAAGAAAATCTTTTTATTGTTCTTTTTTTATTTAAGAAAATAATTAAAATTAAATTAAAGAAGATAGTCTAAATTCTTTTTGGTTTTCGTATTATGAAAAGAAAATAATTAAAGTTAAATTAAAACCTAAATTCTAATTTATTTTAAATTAAGAAAATATTTAACATTATTTATTAATTTACTTACAAAATTAGTTTAATAAAAAAAAACCTAAAACTAATATTTTTTGTGATTTTTGATTATTTGTGTAATTAAATAAATAAAGAAAAACAAAATAAAAAAAGTTAAAACAATACAAAAAAAGATAAATGGGCCTAAGTATGTAAAAGAGACGAGGGAGTGCTGATTTGAATTTGCGCTAGGCCCAGATTGTGAAGCCCAGATTTGTGTTTGATTTGGTGAGGTGAATCCTTGAGGGCATATGCTGGATCTGCGTGTTGTAGCCCTTTGATCTAGATCACCCATGATTTATTGGTTGCAAACTGAAGGCGCATAGTAAGCTCATGGCCATTGAAGCATAGGATCTGCGTGAATATATTTGAAAAAATACAAAAACGCTTGACCTGGGACTTGAACCCAGGTCCTCTCTTCATACACACATCTTGCCTGCCATATGAGCTGCCATTTCATTCATTTATATATATGAAACATTAAGATAATATAAGAAAAATAGTCAGATTGTCAAACTTCAAGCGCGCGCCAACAAGGAGAACGAAGCTTAACGGCCAAGGATTCCTCTAACAATGGCATTTTATGTTTTACGCGTTAAAGCTTGCATATAATATATCAAACATGTTCTAATGAATCCCCTGAACACGAATGAAGCACTGAAAAAGGTTAATTCATCACAAAATCATAAATTCGAATGTATACCAATGATGAGTGATCTGATTTGGTGCTTCTAGGCGTGGGACGACTTGAACAATGATTGGTTCAAATTCCTGGAAGTCTCAGGAAGGTGTTTGGACCTTTGGTTTGGACAAATGATGGCTGGAATTATGTTTTTGAATTTTGACAATCTTGCTTTTTCTTGTAAGTTTCGTATGATTCCTTTGGGGCTTTGTATGTGTGTGAGCGTTCATTTGGCTTGCAAGCATACTGCTTATATAGAGTAGAATGGAGGGAACAAGAAGGCAATGGTTTAAACAACCTTGATTATGTATTTGAAAGCCATGAATGAAATTTTTTAACGTTGCCAAAGTCATGGGAACTTGTCCCTTTTTGAATTTGAATGAACCTGGACATGCTTCCTTCTTTCGAATGCCTTCAATCCCTTCCCTTCGATTGGCCTCAAGTTGCCTCTTTTGACTGGACCTCTTGTGTAGCCTTCTCATGGGCCTTCTTCATGCTTCTTCGAATGTACCTTTTGTGTACCCTTCGACTGGCCTTCTGCATGCTTCTTCGAATGTACCTCTCGTGTACCCTTCGACTGGCTCTAGTATTACTTCCTTCGAATGGGTCTTTAGATGGTCCTTTTGTGTACCCTTCGAATGGGCCTATCATGCATGCTGAAGTGTGTACAATTGTTTCAAAGGGGGGCCAAATCCCATTCGAAACTAGCACAAAGGAAGCCTATGCCTTGTGGATGCTAGCATGAAGTAAGTCAAGGCGAGCGTAAAGGAAGCCATTGCCTAGGCGAAGCTGGCACAAAGGTAGCCAGTACCTTGTGGGTCGAAGGAAACTTTTTTGCCTGGTGGATCAAAAAGAAGCTTTTTTCCTGGTGGATCAAAGGCAAACCTGAAGGAGTCTTGGCCTTGTGTGCTGAAGGCAAGCTGAAGAGGGGTCTTTGCCTTGTGAGTTGAAGGCATGCTGATGGGTCTTTGCCTTGTGAAACCCAGGCAAGCATGAAGAGGCATACGTGCGCTGGTGACACGCTGAGGGGCCTTTTTCCCAGTGGGAGCTTTGTGAATCGAAGTCCAGTTAAAAGTAGTCTTTTGCCTTGTGGATCTAAGGCAAGTCTGAGGCCTTTTGCCTTGTGAGTTAAAGGCATGCATGAGGCAACCTTTTGCTCTGAACAAAGCTGGCATGCAGGAACCCATAGTTTTGTGAATTTCAAACACACTTGTAGGGGATTCTTGCTTTGTACGCTGAAGACACGCACAAAGAGAGTATTTGCCCAATCTAAGCATGAATCCAGCTTGCATGCGGGAATCAAATGCCCAATCGAAGCAGAAATCCAGCTTACATGCAGGTAGCCATTTCATTTGTAAATCAAACCAATATGCAAAGCCAATGGTGCAATCGAAGGAGCACAAACAAGAGGCCCTTCCCCTTTGGATCGAAGGAGGATGTTTCAAAGGAAACACATGCCCAGTCGAAGCTTGTATACAACAAACAAGCAGAAGGCCAAGGCTTTAATTTAAGCGTGGAAATTTGAGGCAAGCTTGGAGAAGGTTAGGCTCTCAATTGAAGCCTGTCCAAATACCAATCGAAAGGCCTTTTAACATGCCAATTGAAAGACTTTGTTAAGATTCTAATCGAAGGCTCCTTGTTCATCTTAAAAAAATTTATTTTTTCCTTTAATCAAGTGCTTGTGACCACCCATATAAGAAAAAATCTTGGAAAACATTAGAGGGAAAATTTTGGGGTACAACAGCTGCCCCTGTTCAATCTTCTTAAACCCGAAGATGTAGATTGGCTTGTCTGTCTTTCATGATCTGAAGGTGGAAGATCATTTAACACTAGAGTTCCCAGAAATTTGCACTCGTATAAAGTAACACTGATGGTTGATAATGTAGGGAATGGACTTACATATGCCATTTGGAGGAGATGATAGAGAGTCATCAGAGATAGGATTAAAGATGCCATACAAAGTAGATGCTGATTTCACACATGGTACCTTTGGGGGTTCCTGCTGTCTGTGGAGGAGTCCATTGGGGGATATGGGTTTATGTTTTTCTCCTGTTTGAGGAAAACTCTGTGGGGAAAAGAGTCTAGGAACTTTAGTTATCCAAGGCTCTGTTGAAGAGTTATCTTTAGAGAGATGACAGTTTGCTATATTCTGGTTGAAGTCCAGGTCTCCAGTGATTTGATGGGGATAATGGAATTAACTATTATTTGGAAATGTATTAGAAAGAGCCTGTGTAGGGCTGCTTCAAGATGAGCCCGTGTTAGACTATAAGAGGAGAAATCCATGTAATATTGCTTCGTCTGGTCATGTAGATAGATTTTCTATCTGGTTTCAGGTGTTAATCTACAATTAGCTTGTTCACTGATAGTTGTCCTGTCTGGTTTCAGGTATTAATCTGGAATTTGAAAATTGTCGGTCGTTGAGATAGTTGTCCTGGCTTGTTATAGGTATTAATCTCTGACCTAAGAAAGAAAGATAGTTTTCCTGGCTTATTACATGTATTAACCTTCAATCTCTTCATGTAGATAATTCTCCTGGCTTGTTACAGGTGTTGATCTTTGACCTAATAAAGAAAGATAGTTTTCCTGGCTTGTTACAGGTATTAACCTTCAATTTTTTCATGTAGATAGTTCTCCTGGCTTATTATAGGTATTAATCCACAGTCGGTCATCCACAAATAGTTCTCCTGGCTTGTTACAGGTATTAATCTGGAACTTGTTTTGCTGGTCACATAGATAGTTTTCCCGTCTGATTTCAGGCATTAATCTTTAACCTGTTGTAAAAGTTGATAGTGTTTGTCTGTTTGCAAATTTAACCCGAAAAAGGTAAAGTCAGTTTCATGCGATGTCATGATGTGTAAATTGCATAATGCTATAAAAATAAATGAGATTACGGTATATGTATTTGTATGCACATGCCATGATGTATGAACATGTAATGCTGTTGCATAGTATCTTTGTCTGGGAAAATAAATCCCTGACTGCTGTTGGTGAGTGAAGAAAGTGATTTCTTCCATTTCCACTGGGGAAAATAAATGGAGATAGTTTTGTTGGCAATTCCCTTTCTCTGCCGAGGATCTTCGACCTATGTTTGAGAATGATATTGCCGAGGGGAAAAGTTCTATTGGAAGATTTCACCAATTTGGAGAAATAAACCCCGTTGGGGGATGAACTTCTATAGCTAGAGCAATAAACTCTACTGGGGATAAGGAATTATAAATTACTTGAGATTTATAAAACTTTGTTGCGGAAGGTGACCTCTATGAACTGCTTGGGGATTTTGTTGAAATCTTGTAGGGGAATCTCGAGAAGCTTGGCGACTTCACTGGGGAATTTTGGAGCAGTAATTGGAGATTTTTTCTCTGCTGGGGATGAGGCTTTATAATCTGCTTGAGATTTTAAAAAACTCCGTTGGGGATCTTCGACTTCTTCTTGAGGATGTGACAAGAAGATTCCCCTAATTCTGTGCCTCATAGAATGAGAAGTATACTAGAATGAACTCGTGTCTGAATGTATCTAGCAGTTATGTGAGGGAGTGTCAGAATGAATCTATGTTGTGATTGTATCTGAATGGAAAGATGTACTGAATGAGTATCAGAATGGCATCTGTAGTTGGAAAGTATCTGAACTGTATCTTAAAGTTGAATCTGAATGAGTATCAGAAAGGCATCCGTATCTGGAGCGTATCTGAACTGTATCTGAAAGCTGAATCTGAATGAGTATCAGAATGGAATCCGTATCTGGAGTGTGATCGGTGGATCTGGAACTGACTGTTTAATGCTGGTTCGCGAAATGTCGCGGAAGCAAGAGTCGCCACCGTCTTTTATTTTCTCCAAATGGAAAGGACAAAAGCACAGAAAAATTCCTTAAAGAGATTGCTCTCGGTTCGGGAGGTAGGTTATAGAAAGGGAAGGTGTTAGCACCCTTTCTATCCATGGTTATCCATGGGCTCTTAGATACTTGCTCATTGTGTTTTCTAAAATGTTTGTTTGCTTTTCAATGTGGGTTTAAAAAAGTTTCTTTGAAAAATTTCAGATCGACTCGTACGTCAGAGTGTTTGAAAAGTTTGTTTCGAAAGCTTTTGAAAAGTGTCAGTGTGAAAAGTCTTTTTGAGTTTGTTTTGAGATTAGAGCAAGTATCCTTGAGAACCTACCTACCCTAAGGAATTCGTCTGTGTAAATTTCCTTAAAAGTAGTGCCATCCCACCATTGAGAGGTAGGTAGCACCACCGTTGGAGGTGTTCGGGTCAATTCGAATTTTAGGGACGTGGTGATCACCAGAGCAATGGGAAGACACCTTAGAAGCTACCCTCATGCCAGGTTCCCGGATCATGAGGACTTACTAAGACGCCCTCTACTCGACGATCACCTTTCGAAAGGCAACAGTGAGGCGTACCCTAGGGGTGGTGTGTGCGATTCGTGTGTCGTTTTCAGATATTTTGTCTTGTCATGTTTATTTGTGTTCTACGCTTGATTTTAATTAGGGCCATTCATTCTTGCATGCTTTTTAACAGTTATAAAGTATTTGCGGGAAAAAATAAATCTAAGGCTATTACAAAGGCGCGGGTCCACATCGCCAAATTAAACCGGACCCGATTTGACTGAAAAAATAAATAAAGCAATAAAGGTGCGAGAAATAAAATTGTTACAAGGCTTTGGGACATGTACATAATTATAATAAGCGACAAAGTAAAATGCACGAAACAAAATAATTAAAGCGACGGGCGTTGGACCCTTTTTGCAAAATATTAAATTAATAAGGAAATAAAATAAAAAAATGAAAAATTAAATGTTTTTGGTATTTTTGTGTTTTTTAAGATTTAAAAGAAAAAAGAATTTATTGAAATTAAAAATAAAATGCTAAACCCTAGTTCTAATGTTTTTTTAAATTTATTGTGAAAATATTGAAATTTAACCTAATTTAAATCCTAATTTATTTATGTACATTTGATTATAAAAATAAAATAAATAAATAAATAATGTTGTGATAAAAAAGGGAAATTTAAAAGGTATAAAAATTATCAATTAACCTAATTCTATATTTTTTTGATTTTTATTATGAAAAAGAATTAACAATAAACCCTAATTTAAATTAACTAATTAATATGCAAATTTTCATGAAAAAATAATTAAGATAAAATAAATATTATATTTTTGCCTTTTCTGATTTTTAATGGAGTTTTTGTATTTTGTAAAAAAATAGTTAATTAAATAAACAGTAATTAAAATAAAACTATTAATTGAAACAAGAATAAAAATAAATAAATGAAAAAAAAATAGTAAAGTCAAACCAGGGGGTTTCAGTCCCAATTCAGGAGGTGTTGACCCAAGAACATTGGCCCATTAAGCATTGGCCTCATTGGACTTTTTGAATCCTGTATGATGCGTTGACTGGAGTTTATTGCGCTTCTTGAATCCATGCCTTTGATTTGGTCGTCTGGGACACGTGTGTGCTTGGATCAGGATGGCATATGGTATGTCTCCATAGAAGCGCTGCATAGGAACTTAAATTGCAAAATAATATGAAATACTACACAGACATGGGACTTGAACCCAGGTCTTTGATGTTACCAACACATGTCCCTGCCACTGAGCCATCACGTTTTAATTAACATACTATAGCAAATAAGTAATAAAAAGCAAAATTGGTTAGTGGCCCCTAAAAGCGCGCGCTGGTTTGAATGAGCCACCCAGTGGTTGCCAGCACATCGTCTTCCTCATTTTTTCTGAAACATGGAAGTATGGCAACGGTTTTTATTGCGTGGCTTTAGAGGGGTTTAAAGAAAATAACGATTAGCTCATCTTTGAACATAAATTCAGCGCGACTATCTCAATTTCTTCGTCCAGATGTACTGATAGCAATGGCGGTACTGGGATGGTCTAATTGTTCTTGGTCTGAAAACCCCTAATTTAAGAAACCTGCAACCCTAGAAATTGGTTATGGCAAAATCGCATACGATGCATGATTATTCAATTAAATACCATGGTCAGCTTTAGAACTTCATAAGGAACAAGAATCAACAAATAAAAAGTGCAAAGGATGCTTAAATTATGATGCACTGTGATCGGTGGATCTGGAACTGACTGTTTAACGCTGGTTCGCGAAATGTCGCGGAAGCAAGAGTCGCCACCGTCTTTTATTTTCTCCAAATGGAAAGGACAAAAGCACAGAAAAATTCCTTATAGAGATTGCTCTCGGTTCGGGAGGTAGGTTATAGAAAGGGAAGGTGTTAGCACCCTTTCTATCCATGGTTATCCATGGGCTCTTAGATACTTGCTCAATGTGTTTTCAAAATTGTTTGCTTTTCAATGTGGGTTTAAAAAGTTTCTTTGAAAAATTTCAGATCGACTCGTACGTCAGAGTGTTTGAAAAGTTTGCTTTGAAAGCTTTTGAAAATGTGTTGGTGTGAAAAGATTTTTGTTTTGTTTGAAGATTAGAGCAAGTATCCTTGAGAACCTACCTACCCTAAGGAATTCGTCTGTGTAAATGTCCTTTAAAGTAGTGCCATCCCACCATTGAGAGGTAGGTAGCACCACCGTTGGAGGTGTTCGGGTCAATTCGAGTTTAGGGACATGGTGATCACCAGAGCAATGGGAAGACACCTTAGAAGCTACCCTCATGCCAGGTTCCCGGATCATGAGGACTTACTAAGACGTCCTCTACTTGACGACCACCTTTCGAGGCAAGGCAACAGTGAGGCGTACCCTAGGGGTGGTGTGTGATTTATGTGTCGTTTTCATTTGTATTTGTCTTGTCATGTTATCGGTGTTCTAGCGTTTGTTTTTATTGTTGTCCATTCATTCTTGCATGCATTTGTTAACAGTTAAAAAACTTGCAGAAAAGTAAATTCTAAGCTATTACAAATGGCGCGGGTCCACATCGCCAAAATTAAACCGGACCCGATTTAGCGGAAAATAAATGAAGCGATAAATAAAGTGCGAAAAGTAAAGTTACATGGCTTTGGGAGATTTACATAATTATAATAAGCAATAAAGTAAATGCGCAAAAGAAAATAATTAAAACAAAACTAGGGCGTTGGACCCTTTTGCAAATAATTAAAATTAATAAGGAATTAAAAATTAAAATTAAATGAGAATGATATTTTTGTGTTTTTTAGATTTAATGAGAAAAGGGAGTTAATTGAAATTAAATTAAAAGGCAAACCCTAATTCTAATATTTTTATTTATTATGAAAGAATTAAAATATGATCTAAATTAAACCCTAATTTATTTATGCACAATTTTTAATTTATGAAAATAAAAATAATAAATAAATAGTATTGTGAGCACAAGAATAAAAATTAAAAAGACATTAAAATTATCAATTAACCTAATTCTACATTTTTTGATTTTTATTAAAAAGGAATTAAAATTAAAACCTAATTAACCTAAATAATTTACATTCTAATTTATTTATGAAAATAATTATAATATAAATATTTATTAATTTTTGGCTTTTTCTGATTTTTGAGTGTTTTTATATTTTGTGAAAAATAACTAACTAAATAAATAGCAAAATAAAAGAAATAAAAAAGAAAAATTTAAAGAAAGAATAAAAAATAAAAAAAAGTAATAAGGCAAACCAGGGGGGGGGGGGTAGTCCCCAATTTAGGAGGTATAAATTTGAGAGGCCTGGCCCAATAAGCTGGAAATTGGTTGACTTTTTGGATCAGGTGTAATGCATTGACTGGCGTATGGTATGTTCTCTGCACTGGAGCCATTGATTTGCATCCATTAGGCACGTGGACTTTTGGATCTTGACACATATGGTGCACCTCAACGCTTATGCTGCATGGGATCAATTATTGAAAAATAATATTGAGCATTTGCCAGACCTGGGACTTGAACCCAGGTCATGAAGGTTATTCACATCACGTATTACCAACTGCGCTGCTGTATTTCATTTAACATATAATAAACAATAAATAATATAAGAAGAACACGTGAGCGCTTTTGGAAATTCGCGCGAAATTCAAAAGATCCAATCACCAGTTGACACGATGCCTTCGTCTTCCTCACCCTGTAAAACAAAACACTATGGGAACGGTTTTAGAAGCGTAGTTTTAGGCTAGCTATTGGAAAATAGCGACTAGCGCTACAACACATATAAATTGATCGCGAGACCATCTTCTTCTTCGTCTCTAAGCGTTGAGCTCAACCATGGTACTCATGGGTTCTGATTTTTTCTCTATACAAAATCCCCAATTTCAGAAACCTGTAACCCTAAAAAACGCGCATGGTGGATTCACGTATGGCTAATGAAAATGCAATCAAACATATCAGTTAGCTTAGAAACATCATTGTGATCATGAATACATAAATAAAAATGCACAAATATGCTTAAATCATGCTATGCGATTTCAAAATTTTTGAGGTTCAGTCCGGGTTCTTGATACCAATTCAGGGCCTTTTGGTGGATGTTCTTGGTTGGAATTTGATCAGGAGTGCCTGAGGATGCTAATGGAATGAGAGTTGATGCTTGAATCGACCTAAAACCTTGATTTCAGTATTGAACTTTTTGAGAATTTTTGCAAGTTTGTAATGGCTTCTTGGGCGCAGCTTTTAGTCCCTTTGCATTAGGTCTTTGCTTCTGATCATATAGCCAAGCTTTTAGGTTAAGAATATTACACAAAATCCATGGCAATAATTGTTTTCAATCTTTGATTTGTTAAGGATCTTTTTGAATCTTATCATGTGCAATTTGGTGTCAATTAGTTCCAATCAACCCAAAACCTTCCATAATTGACTAAGCACGAGATATTGAGCCTATAATGTGCATAAAAAGATTTTTTTAGGTTAGGTTTATATTTTTCATGTATTAAAATGATTTAAATGAATATAAATTAATATAAATTCAAATAAATAATTAAAAAATATGAAAATACTTCCCTTTGGGCCTAATGGTCGTGCATAGGCTTGGCATGAAGAAACTTGGAAGAAAAATGGGCCCATTTGCATTTTTGGATCATTTGAACCATTGTTGACTTTTCAAAATTCCTAAAAATTTCCCAACTTCCACAAGGCATAACTTGGTCAATTTTTAAGCTTTTCACATGTTCTTGGACATTTGGGAAAGGTCTTTGAGTCCTTTAACCAATGCCTTTGGTCCCATGTCATTTTGATTTACCAATCTCAAGTTATGGCCTTTGACTTAAAGTCCCTTTTTGTTGACTTTTGAAAATGACCTATAATGTTGAAATTGATAACTTTTTGTGAGAGCATTTCTTGGACTTGGAATATGAAGATGAATTTTAGGAAATGTCTTTCTCTTCAAAATGAGCTTTGGATGGGATTTTTCTGATAATCCATGTGAAAGTTATGCCCTGGTCAATTTCAGTTGACTTTTTCAGCTGTCCAAATATAGCAACTTTTGCATCTTGATGATTTTCTGAGCCAATTTTTGAGAATCATGATCAAGCATTGATCAAATGATGTTTGTGGCTTCAAAATGACATATTGACCAAAAATTTGAACTTTTGACTGTCAAATGACCATTTTGCCCCCTACAGTTGACTGTAGTGCAATCTAGGGTTTTGACTGTGCAATTTTGAGCTGAATGCCTTGAAACTTGATATGAGGATGCTTGACCACATTTGTAGGCATATGAGACTTGATTGGGCCTTTGAAAAGTTCATTTGCTTGACCAGAACTCAAACCCTAGTTTTGACTGTATAGGAGACAGTTGAGCTGCACAACCCTTGGGGAATTTTGTGACCTTGACTTTGACAAATCTTGATGAATATGGGAGGGCAAATTTTGGGGTACAACAGTTGCCCCTGTTCAATCTTCTTAGACCTGAGGATGCAGATTGGCTGACGTGCCTTTCGTAATCCGAGGGTAGAAGATGATTGAACACTAAAGTGCCCAGAAATTTGCGCTCACATAGTAGCAGTGACGGTGGGGGAATGGGCTTACAGATGCCATTTAGAGATTGCTGGATAGGATGATGGGCTTATAGATGCCATCAGGATGTTGATCGCGTAGGAGATTCCTTAGAGAGAACCTGCATACCTGCAAAACAGAAAATGAGTACCTGACACGTTGCAGGAGCTGATTTTAAATGTTTGGTATAGATGTGTCCTGACTGGTTACAGGAGCTGAATCTGGAGCTTCAAACGCTGATGAATGAACCAGGGATGGTTACTACCTTAGCATGAATGGTAAGAGAACCTTGGGCGACTTTAACTTCAACAACGCTCGTTGAGAAAAATCTTGGGTGTCTTCTACTGGAATAAGAATCAAGGAGATCTTAGGGTCGATCTGACTGAACCAGAGAGGCCTTTGACTGGGTAAGAATCAGGAAAATCTTAGGATCGATTTAACTGAACCGGTCTAGGTCTTGAAACATCTTCAACTGGATAAGTATCAGGGAGATCTTAGAGTCGATCTGACTGAACCAGAGAAGGCCTTGGACTGGGTAAGAATCAGGAAAATCTTAGGGTCGATTTAACTGAACCGGTCTAGGTCTTGAAATATCTTCAACTGGATAAGTATCAGGTAGATCTTAGGGTCGATCTGACTGAACCAAGAGAAGGCCTTTGACGGGGTAAGAATCAGGAAAAGCTTAGGGTCGATTTAACTGAACCGGTCTAGGTCTTGAAATGTCGTCAACGGGAATAAGTGTCGGAACGTCGCCATATCTGGTTTACATCTGAAACTATATCTGGAAGGAAATCTGGAAGCAGTATCAGAACGTCACTATCGCTGGGTTTACATCTGAAACTATATCTAGAAGGAAATCTGGAAGCAGTATCAGAACGTCACCATCGCTGGGTTTACATCTGAAACTATATCTAGGAGGAAATCTGGAAGCAGTATCAGAACGTCACCATCGCTGGGTTTACATCTGAAACTATATCTAGAAGGAAATCTGGAAGCAGTATCAGAACGTCACCATCGCTGGGTTTACATCTGAAACTATATCTAGAAGGAAATCTGGAAGCAGTATCAGAACGTCACCATCGCTGGGTTTACATCCGAAACTATATCTAGAAGGAAATCTGGAAGCAGTATCAGAACGTCACCATCGCTGGGTTTACATCCGAAACTATATCTAGAAGGAAATCTGGAAGCAGTATCAGAACGTCACCATCGCTGGGTTTACATCTGAAACTATATCTAGAAAGAATTGCATTAGTTGATAATAATCATTTTTGTATTGATCTTTTTCCTGAAAGGCAAAACATAATTGTATGCAAAATCGTGATGCATGCACTGTATGTTTTCAAAATTAATGAGATTCTTGTAGCATGATGCATATGCATGCTATAATGATGTATGTGACGCTTTATGAATGTATGTTTTCGTCTTAGAAGATAAATCATTGACGGGTGCCGGGAAGTCGTGTCCTGGGCTGATGTTTGAAGAACAGACTTTGCCTCCGTTAGGGATGATAGCTGCAAGTATACCGGTAGGAGAAGATAACTCCGTTGGGGAATAAACTTGGCGAATGAATAATTTGGCGGGAAGAAAAAGATATTCTAGCGACCATGCTGGGAAGAAATACTCTGTGGGGAGATGCTTTTGCTGAATTGTTGAGGATGACTTGCTGAGGATACCTTGCTGTACTGGAAGTATTAAGGGACTTCACTGGGGGATAGGAAAGCGCTACGTTGACGACGACCTTTCTGTGGCTTTTGGCTGAGGATAACCCAGTTATATCCTGTTAAGGAAATAACTCTTTAAATAAAGCCGGACGACGCGTTCGTGCTCTGTGAGGGGATAAGCTTCCAGAATCTACTGGGGATAAGCTTATTGCTTGGGGATATGATTTCTAACTTTGCTGGGGAAACCGGATTGGACTCTTCTGGGGAAGTTTTGATATGCTGGGGAAGTGATTCCTTTGAATGCTTGTATGTCGTCGGGAAACGATCTTTAGACCAAGACTGCCGGAGATGCTTGTTTAAGAATATATGTGCTGCTGTTGGGGGAGTGTTGAGATCTACGGGGGATACCCAACTTTCTTGAGATTTGTAATTTTGCTTGGAGAAGAACGCATTGTTTAATCACTCTCTGGGGAATTGAGTTATACTGGTTGTTCTTCAGCCGAACCTACCTTGGTACCTTGGAGGACAGAACCATTAGGTTGCTTAGACCACCTTTTATTGCCCCAGTTTCTATGGGGGAGGTACTTGTGGGGTGCTGCTAGTTTGTTGAGAGATAAACCTTCTTCTGGCAGACAGATGACAAGAAGACGGGACATAGTCGTACGCTTTAATCCCTAACTTTTGCCTAGACTGCCCTTTCGGGTTTTCAGTCCACCGGGATACCCATTTTTGCCCAAGCCGCCTTTTCAGGTTTTCGACTTGCCGGGTGTACAGATTTTTTCATTTCATCCCTCATTTTGCCCGAACCCTTTTGGTTCGCCGGGAAGCCCTTGTTTTTGCCTAGGTATGTCAACCTAGCGGGTCTTTGATTTTGCGTAGTATCTTTTCCGACTATGTCCGTTCTCAGAAAGTAGGGAGTTGCCCCTGTTTAGAAGTGTTTTGCCATGCCACCACAAGGGATTTGATCAGGCAAGATTCGTTGTTGGAATGCCCCAAGTGACTCAGGTGGAGATTTGCCCCAGGCTGGTTGGCCTTTTGAGGTATTCTCCGAATCTTGATTGGGCTGCCCCAGATGATGGACAATAGTCATGTCTGCCCCTTGGTTGGAAGTGCTTTTGTTCACTAGGTATTTCTCGTGCGAATTTCCCTGCTGTTCAAACAAAAAGTCATATGCAAACCAAGTTATGTTAAAAATGCAAAGCCTATGTCTGTCTTGCAGATTTTGAAAATGTATTCTTTTTCATAAAACAAGTAAGTGTTTGTAAAACGTGATATCAACTCGTTATTTTACCGTAAGCCTTAAGGAGTCGGGATACCTTTCGTAACAGTATGCTTTCGAACTAACCCGTGCTTCAGCTAGGACTTTTAAGGGTTATAACATGGCCTGGTTCACGGTTTAAGAAACAAAGGATAAAGGCTCAAATTTTATTTGTACCCACCCGCTCTTCGTGATGTTCTTCAAACCTAAACTCAGTTGATCATGCGTTAGACCTTGCTTGAGTCTTTGTTTTGATTTTCCGATGATGATTCGGATGTTGATGATTTATTTGGAATAGGCAGTCATTCCTTTCTTGTTGAGGGTTTGTAGGACCTCTTTCTTGATTTTTGTTATCCCTTTCTTTTTTTTTGCCTGAACTGTTTCCCTTTTTGGAATTACAGTCAGCGGGATGCCCCAGTTTCATAAGTCCCCTTTGTAGGTTTAGACTTTTTGGGCTTTTTATTTATGAATTTTGATGATGACTGCCTGCCCTTTTGATTGTTTGAACCATCACTGTCTTTGTTCGTTTTGTAAAGATATCTTCGGTGCCATTCGTCATGCACTTGGATCAACTGAGAGACTACCCTGCCCCAGGTTATGATTAAGGGTTTTGATTTTCGAAAAGAAAACTCCTACTTCTTTGGCTCTGATGGGTTGACGAGGGATTATCATCCTTATAACTCCAGTGTTTAGGGGTTGAAACAATGCCTGTACCTCATCAGCGGGGTCTGTTCAAAAGCATACTGTAGCGATCATGGTATCGTTTTCGTCATCCTCCCTCAAGAGGCTCAGAATTATTAACCAAGAGTTGACATCAGAAAAAATATGAAAAGGAATTTGAATATAATGAAAACAATTGTATTAATTTCCAAAACAGACATATGCGATGCATTGATAGAATAAAAGAGTTTGCTATGACATTAATTGTTTGTATAAGCAAAGAAAAGTACAACTCAAAATATTCAAATAAACAAAAGGTCTTCAATGATTGGGCAACGGAGCAGTGATCATGTTCGGAGTCTCAGACACTTCAAACTGAATCTCCCCGGCGTCGATCATGTCTTGAATTTTGTTCTTGAGAGGCCAGTAGTTGTCTGTAGTATGCCCCGGGCTATCTGAATGATACGCGCACCTATCGTTGGGATGATAGTTGGGTGCAGAAGTGTTCGGATTCCGAAGAGGAGCCCTTAAGGTGATCAGCCCTGCCTTCAACATTTGTTGCAGTGCTTGATCCAGCGACATGTTGAGTTTGGTATACTGTCGTTTCTCCTTGCGCTGCTGCCCCTGTCCTTGTTGAGCAGGTCCAGGATTGGAGTTTTGGATTGCCCCTGCCTCATGACGGCTCTTTTTACCGTGCACAGCATTGGATTCTTTCTTTCCATGATGAGGCTTTTTATCAGAAGGTGCAGCCTCTTGAATTTTCCCAGACCGGATGCCAGCTTCAATTCTCTCCCCAGTCAAGATAAGATCTGTGAATCCAGCAGAAGAATTTCCGATGAGATGGTTGTAGAATGGACCAGACAAGGTCCCCAAGAACACATCGACGAGTTCCCGATCAGTCAGAGGTGGTTGTACCCTTCCAGCAAGATCCCTCCATTTCTGCGCATATTCTTTGAAACCTTCACTTGACCCCAACGACATACCCTGGAGTTGGGTACGGGTGGGAGCAAGGTCGGCATTGTATTGGTACTGTTTATAGAAAGCAGTTGCCAACTCCTCCCAGTTACGAATTTTGGTCCCATCCAGTTGATAGAACCATTCGAGGTGAGTCCCTGAAAGACTCTCCTGGAAGAAGTGGATCCATAAATTCTTGTCCACCGTATATGGCTGAATCTTCCGAACATAGGACCTTAGATGCAGCTTGGGGCAAGATGCCCCGTCATACCTAGTAAAGGATGGTGCTTTGAACTTCCGGGGAATAACCACACCATTTGACAGACCCAAATCTCCAAGATCCAGCCCAGGTGCCTGTTGCACTTCCATAGCCTTCATCCTATCCTCCAACTGTTTGTATTTGTCCTCAGCCGGAGGGTACTGTTCGTCGTCGAAATCTGTTTCATTGTCAGAGACCACTGGACTGGGCACCCTTTTCTCTGGATGACTGCTCTTCCCCGCAGATGGGGTTGTCCTCTCAGTTTCAATTTGCGGTGTATTCCCAGATCTGCGTCTAGGGCTGAACAGAACAGTCCTCTTCTTTTTCTTGTCCTTTTTCAAAAGCAGAGCCTTCAGATCTTGCTGCCCCTGGGTCAAATTCATTATCAACTCTTGGAACTGGGCGTTCTGAGCCTGGAGGTCCTTGATAGTCTGCTCGGCTGATGATTCAGGATTCATGGTGATCGGCTGAAATAAACAGCGGAGAAGGGTAAGCGACCTGTCAAAGGGATACCTGCAATGCAATGAGATGTATGATATGCATGCAATGATTTCAAGGACCTCGCGGGGTAAACAGAGAAACTTTGTTAGAATTTGGAACCGGTAGCTTGGCTGAAGGCACTTCATGTTGTTGAGAGTCCTTCATCAAGGGTCAAAGGCTCACCATATCCAGTGGGTCATAGCCCCTGACACCCTCGGCTAGAGGAAAATAAATCCTCTTTGCCCCTTGCTGGGATAGTTGTTCATCATGACCCGCATCACAAGCCCTTGAGATCCTTGAAATGGGTTAGGATGTATGCAATGGTATGATGTCATGCTATGCATGGGGTGATGTAGGTAAACCCTATTATGAGTCCCAATTAAGGACTATAAACAGACCCTGCAAGAAATTCAGTATACTTTGTTATGAGTCCCAATTAAGGACTGTAAACAACACCTGCAAGAGATTTGGTAAACCTTGTTATGAGTCCCAGTTAAGGACTATAAACAAAACCTGCGAGAAATTTGGTAAACCCTGTCATGAGTCCTAGTTAAGGACTATAAACCAGACCTGCAAGAAACTTAGTACCCTGTTATGAGTCCCAATTAAGGACTATAAACAAGACCTGCAAGGAACCTAAGTAAAACCTGTCATGAGTCCCAATTAAGGACTATAAACAGAACCTGCAAGTGGTTAGTACACCCTGTTATAAGTCCCAATTAAGGACTATGAACAACCCTGCAAGACATCAAGGGTCAGATAACAAGCATGCAAGTAGTCAAGTACGAAGGCACACAAGTCACACAAGAGAACCCTTAGAGTTTAGGCCAGCATGAGGTCTGGGTATTACCCTCTTTCAGTTTGTTGGTTCATACCTGTCCTATCAAAGTAACCGGGTTCTTAGAGGATCCCAATATCATTGACTACCCTCAATCGGTCATAACTCCAGCATCGCAATCTTTTCTTGCGGCCAGAACCATCACGAGAGTTTAGCCTCAATGGGCGTAGCATACTGCTACTGTTCTATTGGCCAAGTTGGGTCATTTAAGGTTCTAAGGTCTGTTGGTGCTTAATGACTCCTTAGAAGACCCATATTCTCCTCGTTGCGACACAAGGGATATCGGTACAGACCAAGGTGCCACACCAACGTAGCCACTGCTTCACCCATGTCGGTATACGCCGGACAGGTCCCTCACAGCTTATGCTACCTAAACAGGGTATCCCCAGATCCGGGTTAGGATCTATGTAACTCCGATACAACCCACAATAGTAAAGCAAGCAAAGAAGACAATTGAAAACACAGTGATCTTAATCCTAAGGTACACCTCACTTTTAAGTTAAATCCCCAGCAGAGTCGCCAGTTCTGTGATCGGTGGATCTGGAACTGACTGTTTAACGCTGGTTCGCGAAATGTCGCGGAAGCAAGAGTCGCCACCGTCTTTTATTTTCTCCAAATGGAAAGGACAAAAGCACAGAAAAATTCCTTATAGAGATTGCTCTCGGTTCGGGAGGTAGGTTATAGAAAGGGAAGGTGTTAGCACCCTTTCTATCCATGGTTATCCATGGGCTCTTAGATACTTGCTCAATGTGTTTTCAAAATTGTTTGCTTTTCAATGTGGGTTTAAAAAGTTTCTTTGAAAAATTTCAGATCGACTCGTACGTCAGAGTGTTTGAAAAGTTTGCTTTGAAAGCTTTTGAAAATGTGTTGGTGTGAAAAGATTTTTGTTTTGTTTGAAGATTAGAGCAAGTATCCTTGAGAACCTACCTACCCTAAGGAATTCGTCTGTGTAAATGTCCTTTAAAGTAGTGCCATCCCACCATTGAGAGGTAGGTAGCACCACCGTTGGAGGTGTTCGGGTCAATTCGAGTTTAGGGACATGGTGATCACCAGAGCAATGGGAAGACACCTTAGAAGCTACCCTCATGCCAGGTTCCCGGATCATGAGGACTTACTAAGACGTCCTCTACTTGACGACCACCTTTCGAGGCAAGGCAACAGTGAGGCGTACCCTAGGGGTGGTGTGTGATTTATGTGTCGTTTTCATTTGTATTTGTCTTGTCATGTTATCGGTGTTCTAGCGTTTGTTTTTATTGTTGTCCATTCATTCTTGCATGCATTTGTTAACAGTTAAAAAACTTGCAGAAAAGTAAATTCTAAGCTATTACAAATGGCGCGGGTCCACATCGCCAAAATTAAACCGGACCCGATTTAGCGGAAAATAAATGAAGCGATAAATAAAGTGCGAAAAGTAAAGTTACATGGCTTTGGGAGATTTACATAATTATAATAAGCAATAAAGTAAATGCGCAAAAGAAAATAATTAAAACAAAACTAGGGCGTTGGACCCTTTTGCAAATAATTAAAATTAATAAGGAATTAAAAATTAAAATTAAATGAGAATGATATTTTTGTGTTTTTTAGATTTAATGAGAAAAGGGAGTTAATTGAAATTAAATTAAAAGGCAAACCCTAATTCTAATATTTTTATTTATTATGAAAGAATTAAAATATGATCTAAATTAAACCCTAATTTATTTATGCACAATTTTTAATTTATGAAAATAAAAATAATAAATAAATAGTATTGTGAGCACAAGAATAAAAATTAAAAAGACATTAAAATTATCAATTAACCTAATTCTACATTTTTTGATTTTTATTAAAAAGGAATTAAAATTAAAACCTAATTAACCTAAATAATTTACATTCTAATTTATTTATGAAAATAATTATAATATAAATATTTATTAATTTTTGGCTTTTTCTGATTTTTGAGTGTTTTTATATTTTGTGAAAAATAACTAACTAAATAAATAGCAAAATAAAAGAAATAAAAAAGAAAAATTTAAAGAAAGAATAAAAAATAAAAAAAAGTAATAAGGCAAACCAGGGGGGGGGGGTAGTCCCCAATTTAGGAGGTATAAATTTGAGAGGCCTGGCCCAATAAGCTGGAAATTGGTTGACTTTTTGGATCAGGTGTAATGCATTGACTGGCGTATGGTATGTTCTCTGCACTGGAGCCATTGATTTGCATCCATTAGGCACGTGGACTTTTGGATCTTGACACATATGGTGCACCTCAACGCTTATGCTGCATGGGATCAATTATTGAAAAATAATATTGAGCATTTGCCAGACCTGGGACTTGAACCCAGGTCATGAAGGTTATTCACATCACGTATTACCAACTGCGCTGCTGTATTTCATTTAACATATAATAAACAATAAATAATATAAGAAGAACACGTGAGCGCTTTTGGAAATTCGCGCGAAATTCAAAAGATCCAATCACCAGTTGACACGATGCCTTCGTCTTCCTCACCCTGTAAAACAAAACACTATGGGAACGGTTTTAGAAGCGTAGTTTTAGGCTAGCTATTGGAAAATAGCGACTAGCGCTACAACACATATAAATTGATCGCGAGACCATCTTCTTCTTCGTCTCTAAGCGTTGAGCTCAACCATGGTACTCATGGGTTCTGATTTTTTCTCTATACAAAATCCCCAATTTCAGAAACCTGTAACCCTAAAAAACGCGCATGGTGGATTCACGTATGGCTAATGAAAATGCAATCAAACATATCAGTTAGCTTAGAAACATCATTGTGATCATGAATACATAAATAAAAATGCACAAATATGCTTAAATCATGCTATGCGATTTCAAAATTTTTGAGGTTCAGTCCGGGTTCTTGATACCAATTCAGGGCCTTTTGGTGGATGTTCTTGGTTGGAATTTGATCAGGAGTGCCTGAGGATGCTAATGGAATGAGAGTTGATGCTTGAATCGACCTAAAACCTTGATTTCAGTATTGAACTTTTTGAGAATTTTTGCAAGTTTGTAATGGCTTCTTGGGCGCAGCTTTTAGTCCCTTTGCATTAGGTCTTTGCTTCTGATCATATAGCCAAGCTTTTAGGTTAAGAATATTACACAAAATCCATGGCAATAATTGTTTTCAATCTTTGATTTGTTAAGGATCTTTTTGAATCTTATCATGTGCAATTTGGTGTCAATTAGTTCCAATCAACCCAAAACCTTCCATAATTGACTAAGCACGAGATATTGAGCCTATAATGTGCATAAAAAGATTTTTTTAGGTTAGGTTTATATTTTTCATGTATTAAAATGATTTAAATGAATATAAATTAATATAAATTCAAATAAATAATTAAAAAATATGAAAATACTTCCCTTTGGGCCTAATGGTCGTGCATAGGCTTGGCATGAAGAAACTTGGAAGAAAAATGGGCCCATTTGCATTTTTGGATCATTTGAACCATTGTTGACTTTTCAAAATTCCTAAAAATTTCCCAACTTCCACAAGGCATAACTTGGTCAATTTTTAAGCTTTTCACATGTTCTTGGACATTTGGGAAAGGTCTTTGAGTCCTTTAACCAATGCCTTTGGTCCCATGTCATTTTGATTTACCAATCTCAAGTTATGGCCTTTGACTTAAAGTCCCTTTTTGTTGACTTTTGAAAATGACCTATAATGTTGAAATTGATAACTTTTTGTGAGAGCATTTCTTGGACTTGGAATATGAAGATGAATTTTAGGAAATGTCTTTCTCTTCAAAATGAGCTTTGGATGGGATTTTTCTGATAATCCATGTGAAAGTTATGCCCTGGTCAATTTCAGTTGACTTTTTCAGCTGTCCAAATATAGCAACTTTTGCATCTTGATGATTTTCTGAGCCAATTTTTGAGAATCATGATCAAGCATTGATCAAATGATGTTTGTGGCTTCAAAATGACATATTGACCAAAAATTTGAACTTTTGACTGTCAAATGACCATTTTGCCCCCTACAGTTGACTGTAGTGCAATCTAGGGTTTTGACTGTGCAATTTTGAGCTGAATGCCTTGAAACTTGATATGAGGATGCTTGACCACATTTGTAGGCATATGAGACTTGATTGGGCCTTTGAAAAGTTCATTTGCTTGACCAGAACTCAAACCCTAGTTTTGACTGTATAGGAGACAGTTGAGCTGCACAACCCTTGGGGAATTTTGTGACCTTGACTTTGACAAATCTTGATGAATATGGGAGGGCAAATTTTGGGGTACAACATGCACGATTTCAAAAATTTTGCTTTACAGTTTGAGTCGTAGACGCCACTTCTTTGCGTTTTGATTGATGTTAGGGATTGGCACACGTTCAGGAATGCCTAAGGAAGCTATTGGAAAAGGAATGGAAGCTTGAATCCACCTATAACCTTGAAATCAGTTTTGAACTTTTAGGGAAAATTTTCAAGTTTTTGTATAGCTTCTGAGCGCAGCTTTTTGTGTAAGGCAATTAGGTTTGCATTCCTGATCATATAGTGAAGGCATTAGGTCAACAAAATTATACAAAATCCATGGCATTGATAGTTTTCAATATTTGATTTTCTTAAGATTTTTTCAAATCTTTTCCATGTGCATTTTGCTCTCAATCATGCCAATCAGCTTCAAATCTTTCCCCTTTTGTATTTACACGAAATATTGAGTCCAAACCTGCATAAAAAGATTTGTTTTCATTAGGTTTGTATTTTTTGTGCATTTTATTTAATTAAATGAATTATAAATGATAAATAATCCAAATAAATAAATAAAAATGGAGAAAAACTTCCTTTTGGGCTTAATGGTCGTGCATAGGCTTGGCATGAAGAAACTTGGAAGAAAAATGGGCCCATTTGCATTTTTGGATCATTTGAAGTAAAGTTGACTTTCAAAAATTTCCAAAAATTTCCCAACTTCCACAAGGCATAACTTGCTTAATTTTTAAGCTTTTCACATGTTCTTGGACATTTTGGAAAGGTCTTTGAGTCCTCTAAACAATGCCTTTGGTCCCATGTCATTTTGATTTACCAATCTCAAGTTATGGCCTTTGACTTAAAGTCCCTTTTTGTTGACTTTTGAAAATGACCTATAATGTTGAAATTGATAACTTTTTGTGAGAGCATTTCTTGGATTTGGAATATGAAGATGAGTTGTAGGAAATGTCTTTCTCTTCAAAATGAGCTTTGGATGGAATTTTTCTGATAATCCATGTGAAAGTTATGCCCTGGTCAATTTCAGTTGACTTTTTCAGCTGTCCAAATATAGTAACTTTTGCATCTTTGATGATTTCTGAGCCAAATTTTGAGAATCATGATCAAGCATTGATAAAATGATGTTTGTGGCTTCAAAATGGTATGTTGACCAAAAATTTGAACTTTTGACTGTCAAATGACCATTTTGCCCCTACAGTTGACTGTAGTGCAATCTAGGGTTTTGACTGTGCAATTTTGAGCTGAATGCCTTGAAACTTGATATGAGGATGCTTGACCATCTTTGTAAGCATATGAGACTTGATTGGGCCTTTGAAAACTTCCAATTCTTGATCAGAACACAAACCCTGGTTTTGACTGTATAGGAGACAGTTGGACTGTGCATAACCCTTGGGGAATTTTGTGACCTTGACTTGACAAATCTTGGAGAATATGGGAGGGCAAATTTTGGGGTACAACATGGAGCATATCTGAACTGTATCAGAAAGCTGAATCTGAATAAGTATCAAAATGGCATCCGTATCTGGAGCGTATCTGAACTGTATCTAAAAATTGAATCTGAATAAGTATCAGAATGGTGTCCATATCTGGAGCATATCTGAACTGTATCTAAAAGCTGAATCTGAATGAGTATCAGAATGGCATTCGTATCTGGAGTGTATCTGAACTTTATCTGAAAGCTGAATCTGAGTGAGTATCAGAATGGAATCCGTATCTAGAGCGTATCTGAACTATATCTGAAAGCTGGATCTGAATGAGTATCAGAATGGCATCCGTATCTTGAGCGTATCTGAACTGTATCTAAAAGCTGAATCTAAATGAGTATCAGAATGGCATCCGTATCTGGAGCGTATCTGAATTATATCTGAAAGCTAAATCTGAATGAGTATCAGAATGGAGTCCGTATCTCGAGCGTATTTGAACTATATCTGAAAGCTGAATCTGAATGAGTATCAAAATGGCATCCGTATCTGGAGCGTATCTAAACTGTATCTGAAAGCTGAATTTGAATGAGTATCAGAATAGCGTCCATATCTTGAGTGTATCTGAACTATATTTGAAAGTTGAATCTGAATGAGTATCAAAATGACATCTGTATCTGGAGTGTATCTGAAATGTATCTGAAAGCTGAATCTGAATGAGTATCAGAATGGCGTCCGTATATGGAGCGTATCTAAATTGTATCTGAAAGCTGAATCTGAACGAGTATCAGAATGGCGTCCGTATCTGGAGCGTATCTGAATTGTATCTGAAAGCTGAATCTGAATGAGTATCAGAATGGCGTCCGTATCTGGAGCGTATCTGAACTGTATCTGTAAGAGAAATCTGGAATGTTTAGAGTGTTTTCGCTGGGAATTCCTATTTTGTTATTTTGAGAAGAAATCCGTTGGGGAACATGAAAAGCTTGTTAACCGGGCTACGAAATTCTTTAAGATGCCGGAGCAGTAATTAGAGATTCTTGCTCTGTCTGGGATACAAGAACGCTTGACATCACTTGGTTGTAAGTTGAGGATATGAAAGTGACTTTTTAGTAGGATGCCCCTACCTCTGTACCTACTGGAGAAGGTATATACAGAGGTTTTATGGATGGTTTGAGTGTCATCCTAACTCCCGGAGTCCTTGGTGAATGCGGACCAGGGCGATGAACCTTCTACTGATAGATAAGTGACAAGATGACGGGACATAGTCGTACGCTTTAATCCCCAACTTTTGCCTGGACCGTACTTTCAGACTTTCAGTCCATCGGGATACCCTTTTTTGCCCAAGCCGCCTTTTCAGGTTTTCGACTTGCCGGGTGTATAGATTTTTCATATGTATATCCCTAATTTTTGCCTGAACCCTTTTGGTTCGCCGGGATGCCCTTATTTTTGGCTAGGCCGGTCAACCTAGCGGGTCTTTGTTTATGCGTAGTATCTTTTAACTATGTCCGCGTATGGAAGGTAGTCACCATCCATAGTGGTTAAGATCATGGCTCCACCAGAAAATATGTTCTTGATTACGAATGGCTCTTCGTATGTGGGAGCCTGTGTGGGGCTGCTTCAGGATGAATCTGGTGCACCTGATGTTTGATCAAGTTTCTGATAGTCTTGAATTTCCTAGGTATATTTTATAAGAACTATCATGGGAGGATTCAAAGACATGACACTGACACCATCTGATATTACTGGCATAGACAAGCAATTTGGTGGTACCAAAGGTTCAAATTTCATAGTGATTTTTACTGGAATCCCCGATCAATATAACAAGCATGAGTGATTCAGATGGAGACCTGCCCCTAGCTATTCAGCACCTTTGGAGAGATTCTTTGCATATTGGCTTGACTGCCCCAGATTAATTAGACACCATGTCATGCCCCTGATCATGAAAGGCTTGTTATTGAGAATGTTTTTTCCGTCTGAGATGATTCTGACCATTGAGAGGATCTTCGTTCACTGAATATTCGTCGTGTGAATTTCTCTGTTGTTTGAGCAATTAGCCATATGTAAACAATGTCATTTAAAGAATGTAAAGCTTATGTTTGTCTTGAAGTTTGAAAATTCATTTTTAGTAAAACAAACAAATTTTGTAAGAGTGTGATATCAACTCAGGATTTGTAGCAAGTCCTAGAGGAGTCAGGATACCTTTTGTAACAGTATGCTTCTGAACTAACCCATGCTTCAGCTAGGACTTTTAAGGGTTGTAGCGTGGCCTGGTCCACGGTTTAAGGAACAAAGGATAAAGGCTCAAAATTTATTTATACCCACCCGTTCTTCGTGATGTTCTTCAGTCCTATGCTCAGTTAATTGTGCGTTTTGAATTCCGGTTGAGTTCTGGAATCACTGCTCTGATACTTGGTGATAGTTCAGAAATTGAATGTTTATTTTGAGAAGGCTATCAATTTTGTAACCTTTTTCTTTTTTGTTGAGGATTTGTAGGACCTCCTTTTTTTTATTTTGTTATCCCTACTTTTACCTGAGCTATTTCTTTTGTGGTTACAGCCAGCGGGATGCCCCTGTTTTTTTTAAGTCTCCTTCATAGGTTTTTGACTTAACGGGATTTTATTATTTGAAAAATAATGACTGCCTGCTTTGATGATTATGCGGAACCATCACCATATTTTGGAGAGCATCTTCTACACTATTTGTCATGTATGGAGATAGAGCTTGCGACTGAATGCACTTCTGAATTAACTGAGAAAGCTACCCTGCCCTAGGTTATGATTAAGGGTTTTATTTTGTGTGAAAAGAAAAACTCCTACCTCTTAGGCTCAAAGGGATTGACTAGGGATTATCTTCCTTATTACTCCATTATTTAGGATTTGAAAGAACGCCTGTACATCGTTAGCAAGGTCCGTTCCTAATCATACTGTAGAGATTATGGTATCTTTTTCGTCATCCTTCCTCTAAAGGCTTACAACTTTTAATCAAGAGTCGAATATAACGAAAGGAAGTAAAAACACAGTTTGAATATAGTGGATACGAATGAAATAATTCAAGATAAACATATGCAATGTATTGATGAAATGACAAAGTTTGACATAAAGGTAAGTGTTTAAACCAAACAAAGAAATTACAACTGAAAATTTGAATGAACAAAAATTTCTCTGCCTAAACTTTATTACTTCAGATGATATGCCTTGGAGGGATGACAGAAAAATTTCGGTTGACTATCTTATGCGAATTCTAATGCTCCTTTATCAATTAGGTCTTGAATTTTGTTCTTCAACGCCCGACAACTATTAGTGTCATGTCCAGGACTGTCGGAGTGGTACGCACACCTTGCATTTGGATTGTAACTTGGGTTGGCAGTGTTGGGATTCTGAGGAGGATCCTTTAAGGTAACCAGCTTGGCCTCCAATACCTGATGCAATGCTTGAGTCAAGGACATGTTGATTTTGGTGAATTTCCTCTTGGGCTTGTCTTGCCTTTGTTGATTACCCCATTGCGGTTGGCGAGGTCGTTGTTGGACCCTTGGCGTAGCAGCAATTTGGAAAGGTCCACTCTCCACCAAACCCACTTCTTGTCTCATCAGGGGCTGATTAATGACTTGTCCCCCATCCTCGACCATTTGTTTCATACGGTTGCAACCGTCTTGATGAAGTTTGCTGACGAGGACTCTTAGTTCTTCTTGTCCCCGAGCTAATCTTTGGATAAGAGCCACTTGACTGATCATCTATATTTTTATCCTTTCCATCTCAGCTTGCAATTTCTCCAACTGGTCATCCTTATTGTCGTCAGGATTTTTCTTGGTCAAGTTCCCAGCGAGGAGTGCCTTCAGTTCTTCTTGCCCCTTGGCTAGACTTAGGAACATTTCTTTGAATTGAGCATCTTGAGTTTGGAGATCCTTTACTATTTGTTCAAGAGTTATTTCTTCTTGCTGAAATAAGCAGCGAAGAAGATAAGAAACCTGTCTTGAAACTTGTTTATGCAATGATATGTATGATATATGTATGCAATGTTTTTAAGGATTTCTAAGACTTAAATTTTCTTAACCAAAGGGAAAACAAACGTTAATTGCATTAAGAAGTTTAAGCGGTTACAGTGATGGCTCTTGGGCTTATAAAGGAAGTAACAGAGCAAAAATGAACTCTCAAAGCAACAAAGGGCTCAAGCTTCCCACGGGCGCATCCTCTTTGGTGAAATGTAGGCATTTATACCCCTCTCTTCGTGAAGTAGCCTAGTAAGCTCTAAAACTTTCTTCTCGATGGCGTATAATTGGATTTCAAAGGTATCCCTTTCCTCTTTGAGTTGAACCCAGGATTTTTGTAACTCCTCGACATTAGTCGGCATGTCAGGATGAAGAACAATGTAAGGAGTGTCTCCCTGAGCAACTGGCTCTATGATGATGGGTATAATGGCTTCATAAGGCATCCTAAAACTTTGAGCACAGGTTTGTACCCACTTAAGATAAGGCTCCAAAGGAATGGAGTTCTTATGCCCCTGTGTTTTGCTATCAACTTTGTTCACCATGCCTCAAGCTCTTATGAACCTCTGGCGATAGCCCTGAACATCATTCTCATAGTCGAATATGATTCCTTGGACAAATGTATCATGAGGACCATCCCTCCTAGAATAGCCAAATTGTTGCAACGCCAAACAAGGATTATAAGTGATTCCTTCACTAATGCCTAGGAGAGGGACATTAGGGAATTCTCCATAGCGATCATGATGGTAACATTCTCCATGGATCGAGGACACCAATGAATGTCGAAATGTGTGAGGGATATCAACCTATTAGACCATCTCAAGCCCTGCTCATTCTTTAACACAGATCGAGGCAGGTGCAAAATAAACCACCTAGCCAACAGAGGAGTGCAACACAGCAGGGTCCCTCTTCTCTTTACAGTGCGGGTATGCAGAGAGTGTAGGATATCTCTAAGTAAAGTAGGCACCAGATTATGAGAAAGAAAAACCTTGACCATATTCATATCTATGAGTTGGTCCGGATTAGGAAATAGTACCATCCCATAAATGAGAAGGGCCAACACTTCTTCAAAAGCTTTTAAATATAGGGTATCCCAAAAATGATGAGCCTTCTTAAAAAGAAACTTAGCTAGAAACCCTTTGACGCCTCTTCTAGTTTCCAAATTTGCCACTACATCGGACCATTGTAAAGACAAAGCATGAGCAATCTCTTCAGGTTTTGGGTCTTTTTCCATACCATTGAAGGGTAACTGATCAAGAATGGGAACCCCTAATAACTGGGAAAAATCCTCCATGGTATGCACCAATTGGTAATCAGGAAAGGTGAAGCAGTGATGTAAAGGGTCGAAGAAATGAAAGAGCACCTTCAACATTTCTTCATTAGGGCTTGAGGTGACCAGATTGAGAAGTCGACCATGTTTTTCAGTGAATGGAGAGCTCTCAGGGACACTTGATGCTAACTCCTTGAGTTGAGGAGGTATCCTTATGAGTTTGACTTGGATAGTATTCCTGCGAGTGGATGCCATGTCCTACAAAACAACACAAAGATAAGCCCTAAAAATCCTTGAAATGGTTAGTATGATATGCCATGTTATGATGTCATGATTATGCTAAGAAAACACAAATATAGCAAGCACAAGCAAATCACACAAAGACCTTAGGTTTAAGGCTTGCATGGGTGTGATACGGTGGCAGAACCGACTGTTTTAGAAAATGCTGATTTGCATTTTGCATTTGTGTTCGCAAAATGTCGCGGTAAGCAAGAGTCGCCACTGACTTTTATTTTATCCAACTGGAAAGGAAAAAAGCAAAGAAAAATTCCTTTTTCGAGATTTTGAGTACTGGGGGTAGATTATAGAAAGGGAAGGTATTAGCACCCTTTCTATCCATGGTTTCCATGGGCTCTTAGGTACTTGCTCATCTTTTAAAAATTTCTTATGTGTTTGTGTTTTGAAAAGTTTTTGTTTTACTTTGTTTTAACCCTTGCTTCTATCTTCAAGAGTGTTACGAAGTGTTTTTGAAAACTTTGTTTAAAAAAGGTGTAAGTGTGAAAAAGGTTTGTTGTTTTGAGCAAGTACCTACTAGCATCTACCTACTCAAAAAAAGATTATTTTTGTTCTTGTTTCCTTTAGACAACACTATCCTACTATTGATAAATAGGTAGTACCATCGTTGGAGTTGTAAGGGTCAATTCGTAAGGGACGTACGATCACTAAAGCAATGTTAGGACATCTTAGTAATAACCCTAAAGTCTTAAGATCATATTCGAGGCAACATTTCCGAGGCAACCTTTCTGAGGCAACATTTCCGAACGGGACATTTGATCTTTGTTTAGACAGGAGGGCCACCACTAAGACACCCTATACTTAATGATCGTTTACCGAAGGCAACCGAAGTGAGAGTATACCCTAAGAGTGCGCACGTACAAGTGATTTGATTTCAGTTATTATCTTTGCACATTAGGGTTTTCTAGCCGTTTTAAATTATCATGCAATCTTGTCATACAATCCTATTAACATACATCTAACAGTTAATACTTGCGAGAATTAAAATGCGAGAAATAAAACCTACGCTATTACAAGGCTTCGGGTGGGGATTAATTACATAGCCAAAAACCCGTAAAAACGATAAATAAAGAAAATCCTAATTAAACTATTACATACCGTGAGCAGTTACATTAATATTGCAAAAATAATAATAAACGTGCGCGATGAATCAAAAACGAGAGATTTAGGGTTTTGACCCCGACTAAACCTAATTGCAATTTAAAAGGAAAAATCATTTTTTGTGTTGTTTTTGATTATTTTGAGAAAATAAGGTTTAATTGAATAAATAAAATCCCTAATTACTAATTAATTTTATTTAAGAAAAATAATTAAATTAACCTATTTTTGTATTTTTTATTTTATGAAAGAAATAAAAATTAAGTCAAAAGCAAACCCTAATTTTTCTAATTGATTTTAATTATTTACAAAAAGTTAGAATTACCCTAAATTAAATTAAACTAACATTAAATTAAATTTGATAAAATAAAAATCTAATTCTAATTTTTTTTATGAAAACTTGATTTTATGATTTTTGTGAAAAAAAAAAGAAATTAATTTTGTTAGAAAATAATTTAAACAAATTAAATTAAATAAAAGAAAAACTAGAAAAGAAAAAGAATGGGCCTGAGGTAAATAGCAAAAGGGAGGGGTGTTGTTGGCAACTTTCTGGGCCTAGATGCTGATGGCCCTTTTGACTTTTCCAATCCCATGCATGCGCTTGACTCATGCCCATGGTGGACCTTCATTGGGAAGGCCATAGATCTGACTCGTTGGTGATTTGGATGATTGGATGCTGAGGATGTATGGTGGACTCATGGGGTATCTGCATGCCTGATTATGCAAAGAAAAACAATATAAGGCAAATATTGGGACCTGGGGATCGAGCCTAGGCCCTTAGGCATCCTCCCACTGCGCGCTTGCCAGCTGAGCTGGTTGTGTTAGTTGTATAACTAATTACAAATAAATATTATATTATAAAACAAAAAGCTAAACTCTGAAACGCGCGCAGATTCAAATGGACGAGTCATGGAGTGCCACGTTATCCTTCTTCTTCCTTGCCTCTGTCGTTTTAGACAAAAACCTTTACCTACGGACACTGGGCGTAGGTACAACCCTGTGCTTCTCCAAAATTCTATGCAAGCATGATAAATCACAACCAATGGTACCAATCAAGTCGTTGCAACCTCACGAGCATCATGGTACCATTATCCATGCCTAATTTTCCCTGTATGCAAAACCCCTAAAAACAAAGCATGAACCCCAACCATGGCACTTTCATGTTCATTCAGTAAAAACGAAATTAAATGTAACCATTAGCTTGCAAATAACTCAATGATTAAGAATATGCTAATAAATCATGTTAAAGATGCCAGAATTAAGATATGCGAATTCAAGAAGAGGGATGAACCGTGTGACTCTTACAGTGTGATTCTGGATGTGGGGACGCTTGTTAATGGTTGCAATATGGTCCAGAGATATCCAGCAAACAATTTAGATGGTTAGAAAGGCTTGAGATGGCCTGAAAACCTGGAAATTGATTTACAACTTTTCTAGAATTTTTGCAACTTTGTTTTCTGTTTTGCACGCCTCCAGCCTCTTTGTTTTTGGTCTGCAAATGTTCCTTATGTACCCTAGAATGAATTAGGGTTGCAAACTTGTATCAAATCTCCCTCAATTATGATTATTGATTCATGATTTGATCCTTTGTGCAAATCTTTCCAAATCAAGCAAAATGCAATCATTCTATATCCATATGAGCCTTGCATGATTTGATCTTACTTCCAGTTGTGTAATGAACCTAAACATGCATAAAATCTCAAGATTTGATTAGTTTTTGATTTTTTCATTATTTTATTTTGATTTTATTTGATTTAAATGAAATAAAATCAAAATAAATGACAAAAATAAAAGAATGACAAATGGAAGATATCATGGGTCGTGGGTCACATTACAAACTCAGTGCAAGCATAAAAAGTTGGGCCCATTTGACAAAAAATTCAATTTGGGACACATTTGACTTTTGGCAATTTTGCAAAAAAGGATCAACTTGGCCAATGCATAACTCCATCAATTTTGACCCTAGAGAGGTGTTCTTGGACTTTTTAGAAATCTTAAGATGTCCTCTAAGCAACCCTTTTGGTCTCATCTCAAATGAGTCTTCCATGTTCATGTATGAAGCTTTGACCCAAAAGGTGTTTTTGTTGGCTTTTCAAAATGACCTATAATGTCCAAATTCATATCTTCTTGTGAGTGCATATTTTGAACTTGAGAGATGAGGATGAATTGTATGGAATTGAATCCTCTTCAAAATAAGCTTTGGATGGGTCATTTTTTATAAATTATGAGAAAGTTATGCTTGGTCAAAGTTGAGTTGACTTTTCCTGCAAAACCCTAATTTAGCAACTTTTGGGTTTTGATGAATTGTGAGCAATCCTTGATGAATCATGATCAACCCTTGATCAAATGATGAATTATACTTCAAAATTAGGATGTTGACCAAAAATCTTGAAGTTTGACTGTATGTGGGCCACAATTGACTTTTGCCCTAGCATAGTCGATTTTCAGGCCTCTGAGCAATTGACTGAGCAAATTTTCTCTGCAAGGCTTGAAACTTGACATGGATGATCTTGTGAACATATTAGGACATTGGTGAGCATTTGGGACCTTTTGGATTCAAACATCTTGATGCAAACTAAAACCCTAATTTGAGGTAGACTGCCTTAGGAGAGGGTTTGTCTGGTCAACCCTTGGACTTCCTTGAGCAATTTGAGGACCTCACTTGAAATGTATTGAGAAATATGGGAGGTCAAATTTTGGGGTACAACATCTGCCCCTGTTCAATCTTCTTACACTTGAGGATGTAGATTGGCTTGTCTGCCTTTCGTGATCTGAAGGTGGAAGATGATTGAACACTAGAGTGCCCAGAAATTTGCACTCGCATGAAGTGGTACTTGTCTTGCAATGTCGGGAATGCGCTGATAGATGCTGTTTGGAATTCAATGACGAAATATGGGCTTAAAGATGCCATCAGAATAAGTGTCGATTGCATAAGACATTCCTTTGCGGGAAACCGTATACCTGTTGTTGAGGAGGACTTCGCTGGGGAATGCTGGTCTCTGTCTTGAGAGAAATAGAATTTTAGGAGCTTTAGTTGTCCGTTATTCTACTGGAGAATGCTCTCTTAGTCAAGGAGGTGAAAACTAACTGCTATCTGGTCGTGCTCCAGGCTTTGCAATTATTTGCTGAGGAAAATAAGACCGACTGCTATCTGGTCGTGCTCTAGGCTTTACAGTGACTTACTGGGGCGATGAGATTAAACTTGCTATCTGGTCATTCTCCAGGCTTTGCAATTTCTCAATTCTTATCTGGTCGTGCTCCAGGCTTCAGAATGAAATAGTTGGTTATCCGGTCGTATCCCGACTTCCATTTTCTTTTAAGGCATACTAATATCCGATAGATTTCTAGGCTTCATAGTAATTGGCCGAGTAAACTGCTATTTGGTCGAATTCCAAGCTTCGCAGTATCTTATACTGTTATCTGGTCGATTTCCAGGCTTCAGTATCCTTTTCCGTTATCTGGTCGTGATCTAGTCTTCACATCGTCTTATACCATTATCTGGTCGATTCCAGGCTTCGTGGTATCTTGTATTGCTATCTGGTCGATTTCCAGGATTCACAATAACTTGCTGAGGAAGCTGTTTTCCCATTGATTTCCGGGCTTCATAGCTTGTATTTAAGATATACCACTATCTGGTCGATTCCAGGCTTCATAGTATTTTGGAGAAATCAATATATTATCTGGTCGGTTTTCTAGCTTCATAACTTGAACTGGAATAGAAATCTTAGTATTGATTTGACTGAACCAGAGAAAACTTGTGAGAACTTGATTGTATCTTTCCCTGAAAGGTAAAGAGTTAGTCGTATGTAATGTCATGATGTATGAAATGTGTTGAGTAATGATGTTCTCAAAATAAATGAGTTTGTGCTGTATGATGCATATGCACATGCCACGATGTATGGATATGCAATGTTCTTGTGACATTCTCTGGTTAGGGAGAATAATTCCTGGATTGCTGCTGGAGAGTAAAAGGAATTGAGTTCTTCGTTCTTGCTTGGGATAGTTACCGAAGATGATTAGCTGGAGACTCGCGTCCATTCTGCTTGAGAATACTCCGCCGGGAGAGACTCTGTTTGAGAATAATCTTATGGGAGAATGACTCTGTAGGGAAGAGAGATACTCTGCTGGACGATCTGCTGACTTGGAGAAACAACTCCACTGGGGATGAATTACCGTTACTGGTGATAATGAACTCTGTCTGGGATTGAATTTCTGCCTGTGGGGAGAAATAAACTCAGCAAATGGTAATCTTTTATTGCTGGTGATAGATAAACTCTACTTGGGGAGAATTTTGCTGACTCATTTGCGATTATAAACCTCGATTGAGGAGAGCTAATACCACTGTATTTGGATACTTCCTACTCTGTGGGGAATGTATGTACCCTTAGCCATATTTTCAAGCTGGCTCTATCCCTGAACCTGGTAGGTAGAGAAACTGTAAAGTTTTGACACTTCTTGTTTGCCCCTGTTCCTGGAATTATGAGTAACTGTCTTTTGTTTCTTATGTACATGTTTATGAGAAGCAATTATTTTCAAATGCATATATAAAAAATGAATCATTGGACGTTCTTGCAAAATAAAGAAGAAAAAGAAAAATAATTTGGAATTTGTGAAATTGAATTGTATTGATTTTGAAGTTGGCCTGTAACAGGCGTTTTGTACAAGGAGGCTTACGTATTAGTAAGAGAACGACGCCGAAAGACAGGAATTATACATTTTGTGAAAAAGAAAGAAAAATAGCTATGTGAACAATCCCATTGGGTTCCAACTCTGCTATTGCCCTTATATCTCCGAGCGTCTCATCACTTTGCTACTTGGTTGAAGGTGGATGAGATTGATTGGCGCCATCCGAGCTTGATAGTCGATACGAAGTCTGGTCGCAAGATGATCCAATGAGACATAGTGTTACGCTTTAATCCCTAATTTTTTCCTGAACCGCCCTTTCATGTTTTTAGTCCACCGGGATACCCTTTTTTGCCCAAGCCGCCTTTTCAGGTTTTCAACTTGCCGGGTGTACAGTTTTTTTTCATTTTCATCCCTTACTTTTGCCCGAACCCTTTTAGTTCGCCGGGAAGCCCTTATTTTTGCCTAGGCCAATCAACCTAGCGGGTCTTTGGTTATGCGTAGTATCTTTTCACTATGTCTGCATTGACAGAGTGAGGAAGGTCGTCACCATCCATGGTGGTTAGAATCATAGCTCCTCCTGAGAAAATGTTCTTAACCACAAATGGCCCTTCGTATGTGGGAGTCCATTTGCCCCTGGGATCACCTTGCGGCAGTATGATGTGTTTGATCACTAGATCCCTGACCTGATATTCTTGTCGTCTGACTTTCTTGTTAAAATCCTTGACCATTCGCTTTTGATATGTCTGACCATGACAAATAGCAGTAAGTCTCTTTTCATCGATTAAATTCAGCTGATCAAGCTGGGTCTGGATCCAATCATCTTCGCTCAAACCTGCATCCTTCATAATCCAGAGAGAGGGTATCTGGACCTCAATGGGTAAGACTACCTCCATGCCATACACCAAAGAGTAGGGTGTTTCCCCTGTCGATGTCTGTGCTGAGGTACAGTACCCATGAAGAGCGAATGGTAACATCTCATGCCAGTCTTTGTAGGTCACCGTCATCTTCTGCACAATCTTCTTGATGTTCTTATTTGCTGCTTCAACAACCCCATTCATCTTCGGCCGGTAAGGAGAAGAGTTGTGATGATGTATCTTGAATTGTTTGCAGAGCTCAGTGATCATCGTATTGTTGAGATTTGTACCATTGTCCGTAATGATCCTCTTTGGTACACCGTATCGACATATCAGATTGTGGCAGATAAACCGCGCCACGACTTTCTTGGTTACTGTAGCAAAGGAAGCTGCCTCAACCCACTTTGTAAAGTAATCAATTGCTACCAGGATGAAACAATGCCCGTTAGACGCAATAGGTCTGATCTCGCCTATCATATCGATGCCCCACATTGCAAAAGGCCAAGGAGCTGTCAGAACATTCAAAGGAACTGGAGGTACATGCACCTTATCAGCATAGACTTAACACTTATGACAGGTTCAAAAATGCTGATAACAATCAGCTTCCATAGTGGACCAATAATATCCTGCCCGTAGGATTTTCTTTGCCATGGTATGTCCACTGGAATGAGTTCCGAAGGTACCTTCATGTAACTCTGTCATGATCCTTTCTGCCTCGCTCTTGTCCACACATCGCAGTAAGGTTGAATCATGGTTACGCTTATAAAGGATACTATTACTGATGAAGAACTTCACAACGAACCTTCTCAAGAACTTCTTATCATTAACAGATGCACCCTCGGGGTACTCTTGAGCCTCAAGATACCTCTTTACTTCATGGAACCAGGGTTTATCTGCTACCTCTTCAGTCTCGATGTCATAGCAATGTGAGGGTTCGTCCAACCTCTCAACGGTAATCTGGGGAGCTTCATTGTCCCACCTGACTTTGAACATGGAGGACATGGTAGCTAACGCGTCTGCCAGCTGGTTCTCTTCTCTCGGGAAATGTTCAAAAGTTTTCTCCTCAAAGTGTGGAAGCAATGTCAGTACATACTTTCTGTAAGGAATAAGATTTGGGTGCTTCGTATCCCACTCGCCCTTGATCTGACTGATCACTAGAGCAGAATCTCCGAATACACTCAAGAACTTAATCCTTAGGTCAATATCAGCTCGAAAACCCATGATGCACGTTTCATACTCCGCCATATTGTTGGTGCAGTTAAAACATAATCGGGCGGTGAACGGAGTATGACAACCCTCAGGAGATATGATCACAATGCCCATGCCATTACCCAACGCGTTTGATGCTCCATCAAAATACATAGACCATCAGGATCCTTCCCCAGGTCCTTCATCCGGTCCAGGTTCTTCACAATTGGTCACCAACATGATGTTCTCATCCGGGAACTCGAAATTCATGGATTGGTAGTCATCCACGGCCTGATGCGCCAAATGATCTGCCAATACACTCCCCTTGATTTCTTTTTGAGTTGTGTATTGGATGTCATACTCAATTAAGATCATCTGCCATCTTGCTATTCTTCCGGACAAGGCAGGCTTTTCAAAGATATACTTGATTTGATCCATCTTTGATATCAATAAGGTAGTGTGAGTCAGCATATATTGTCTCAGCCAGCGAGCAGCCCATGCCAAAGCGCAACAAGTTTTCTCGAGCAGTGAGTATCGGGTCTCACAGTCGGTAAACTTTTTGCTAAGGTAGTAAATAGCGTGCTCTTTTCGGCCAGACTCGTCATGCTGCCCCATCACGTACCCCATTGAATTGTCTAGTACTATCAAGTATAAAATCAAAGGTCTTCCTTAAACTGGTGGCATCAGAATAGGTGGCTCTTGGAGGTATTCCTCGATCCTTTCGAAAGCGGTCTGACATTCATCATTCCATTTTACCACTTGATCTTTCTTCAACAGCTTGAAGATTGGCTCACAAGTAGCAGTCAGATGTGAAATGAATCGGGCGATGTAGTTCAGACGTCCCAAAAAGCCTCTAACTTCCTTTTCTATGCAGGGAGCCAACATCTCCTGTATGGCTTTTACCTTGACAAGGTCCACCTGAATACCTTTATCACTGACGACGAAACCCAACAGCTTACCAGACCTTACCCCGAAGGTGCACTTGTTCGGGTTTAACTTCCACTTGTACATCTTCAACCTGTCAAATAGATTCTGAAGATGATCTAGGTGCTCTTCCTCAGTCTGGGACCTTACGATCATGTCATCAACATAAACCTCAATCTCATGGTGAATCATATCGTGGAACAAATCGACCACGGCGCGCTGATAAGTTGCCCCGACATTTTTCAACCCGAAAGGCATTACCTTGTAGCAAAAGGTGCCCCACTGTGTAATGAAGGTTGTCTTCTCCATGTCCTCAGGAGCCATCTTGATCTGGTTGTAGCCAAAAAAAACATCCATGAAGGAGAAGATCTTATGCTGCACGGTGTTTTCGACCAGAACATCGATGCGAGGTAGCGGGAAATCATCCTTTGGGCTTGCCCTGTTCAGATCTCTATAGTCCACACACATCCGTACCTTACCATCCTTCTTAGGCACCAGAACAACTTTGGCAACCCACTGTGGATAAGAAGTGACAGCTAAAAATCCCGCATCAAACTGTTTCATGACCTCAGCTTTGATTTTCTCAGACATCTCAGGACGCATACGGCGAACCTTCTATTTTACCGGAGGGCAGTCTTCTCTAGTTGGTAGGCGGTGTACCACAATATTAGTGTCCAAACCAGGCATTTCTTCGTAGGACCAAGCGAAAATCTCAACATAGTCGCGCAACATTTGTATCAACCGTTGTTTGACACTAGGCTCTAGATTCGCACCTATCTTGACCTCTTTCCTGTCTTCCTTGGTACCCAAATTCACTTATTCAACTGGTTCTTCATGAGGCTGTATAGCCCTTTCTTCCTGCAGTAACAGTCTAGCAAGTTCCCCAGGCACTTCATAATCATCCTTACCTTCGTCCTCGGCTTGGTTGATCGGATTTTCAAAGTCATAACTGGCAGTAGCAGAGTCGTTATCAATGGGATCTAGAGTGGATATGGATCTGCATTATGATATGTGAGTGTGTGTAAGAGAATAGCTGTTTTTGATAAAGCGAGAGACAAAAAAAGAAAAACAAGGAGCGCAAAATCTGTAATGCAAGAAACGTCCAATGCTTTATTGATGATATATGAAAATGACAAATAATAAGCCCTCACAAGCAAAGCCAAGGTGCCTCGGGCAAGGCACCGGGCCGTAAAGTTTCAAACTGTTTATTATAACTTTCAAAACAAAAGTCAATTACTGTGGAATAAAATAAACAGGTATGAAGTCCTTCTCCGTCCAATTGTTCAATCCACCATTGGTCATTAGGTAAATCCAGATGTTGATAACTGAATCTTCTTATCCATCTTCAACCGCATTAAATCCTTGATTGCTGATGTGCAGAGGAGGTCTTCCAATTCGTGCGCTCCCAACAGCCCTTTGAGCCCCTGTAGTAAAGCCCAAACCAAATTTGTCAGTTTTGTGCGTGAAATCAGGGAGCTGACCCCAATTTATACACCCACCTTCTTCGATTACAGCCCTGGCATCCTTGAGAGAAGCCATCTTCATCAGAGGTTTGTCAGTAGCAACTTCAGTTGACGCTAAAGTATGAGGGACCTCATCAAAGTTCTGACAAGGGGTTTCGATGAACTCCCCATCCATCTCCACATAGCGAAAGGAATTGAGATGACTCACCATGTACCCCTCTTCACCTTGTACCGTGACAATCTTCCCCTTTACTGGATATTTCAACATTTGGTGGAGCATGGACGTCACTGCCCCAACCTTATGAATCCAAGGGCGACCCAGCAAGCAAGAATATGATGGTCGTATATCCATCACATAGAAAGTAGATGCAAAAGTCTGAGAGCCAACTTTAACAAGGACGTCCACCTCCCCGTGCACCATCCTTTTTGACCCGTCGAAAGCCCTGACCACAATCTTGCTCGGCTTTAGAATCAAACCTTCACGTCTAATGCTTTCTTTGGCAGAACATTCAATGAGGACCCGATATCCACTAGTACATGGGCCATAGTAGTGCCCTTGCACTCGATCGAGACGTGCAGAGCATCATTGTGTTTTCTTCCTTTAGCAGTCAGATCTGCATCTGAGAAACCCAACCCATTATCGGCAGTCAAGCTAGCTACACAATCTTTGAATTGATCGGATGAGGTTTCCTGTGACACATGTGCAGTTTTAAGGAATTCAATTAAAGCCTTTGCATGGGCTTCAGAACACAATGACAAGGACAACATGGATATTTTTGATGGGGTATGCCCTAGCTGCTCGACTACGTTGTAGTCGCTTTTCTTGATAATCTTCAGAATTTCCTCTATCTCCTGCTTAGAGGTTTCTACAATGATCTTCTTAGGTGCCTCCATCTGGGAAGGCTCAACTGTGATTTCTTTGCCCCGAGTGCCAGATGATTCAGCGACAGGGGTGATGACTGGAATAAGAACTGGGATAGTAGCTGATGTACTAGCAGATGGAATGACAACAGGTTTGTGGACAGTCGGAGGGGAAACCTCAGGAGAAAAGAGTCTTCCGCTTCTGGTGACCTTACTGGCCCCGACAATATTGCTGACATCAACTTCCTCACTTTTTAAGTCTTGTTTAACTCCATGGTAATACACATCGGCACCATAGTGCCAAGGGACAGCCTTATCCGAAGTGTATGGGATAGGACCAGGGACAGTAATTATTAACAAAGCAATTCTTGAGACGGGTGTAATCCTAACAGGTTTTCTCGAGGAAACCTTGGAAGGATTGGAGGAGATGGTTATGATGGCAACATCTTGCATTGGAACTAACAGAATCATAGTCTTTTCGAACAAGATCTCTTTGTTATCCATCAGGCGCTGAACACCTGATTTCAATAAGTGGCAACCAGCAAGCAAAATTGAACATATGTGGCAACCTTCACCACAGCCCGGAAATAAACCGGCCAACAACAAATTCTTCTTAATTGTCATCAAAGGAGTAGAAATGTCTTCCACAGAGGTCACAAATAAATCATCATCCACATCATTTACTCAATGACCATGTTTGGGCATGGGAGCAGTTATGACGTTGGGCTTCTCTGGAGCGTCAAACTCAATCTCTTTGGCTTCGATCAAGTCTTGCACCTTATTTTTCAAGGCCCAACAGTTGTTGGTATCATGACCTGGACCTTCGGAGTGATAAGCGCAGCAGGCATTCGGGTTATAGTGAGGAGATATGGTGTTGGGGTTCTTCGGGGCCTCCCTCAGAGTTACCAGATTGGTCTTCACTAATTGTGGTAGAATTTGAGACACGGTCATATTGAGCCGAGTGTACTGCCTCTGTGGTCTTTCCACCCTTTGTTGATTTTTGCATTATGGAGAAACTGTGGGTCTTGATATTACTACCGCATTTACTACTTGACGGTGTTCAGGTCTGCCTTGGCTCCTCGAGCCATAGACTGCACTAGCTTCTTTCTTACCAGTGAAATGCTTCTTTACTGCACTTGATGAAGTATCCTTCTATATCTTACCACTTCAGATGCCATCTTTTACTCTCTCTCCAGTCAAGATCAACTCAATAAACCCAGATGATGAACTGACGATCAAATGATTGAAAAATGGACCAGATAGCGTCCCTAGAAACATGTCAACCAACTCCCTGTCAGACAAAGGGGGTTGGAATCTTCCAGCCAAGTCTCTCCACTTCTGAGTATAGTCCTTAAAACCTTCGCTTGCACCCATTGACATACCCTGAAGCTAAGTACGAGTGGGAGAAAGGTCGACGTTATACTGATACTGCCTGTAAAAAGCAACAACAAGGTCTTCCCAGTTTCGGACATTGGCTCCTTCCAACTGATAAAACCATTCAAGCTGAGTCCCTGACAGACTATCTTGAAATAAGTGTACCCATAAATTTCTATCAGCAGTGTGGGGTTGGATTTTCCTGACGTACGAGCGGAGATGGAGCTTTGGACAGGATACTCCATCGTACTTGGAAAAAACCGGAGCTTTGAACTTATGAGGGATCACCACTCCTGATACCAGTACCAGCTCTCCAAAATCCAAACCAGGGATCTTATGAATCTCCATTACACTCAGACGGTCTTCTAACTGCTTGTAGCTATCCTCGTCAGGAAGATATTGCTCCTCATCATAATCTGTATCATCATCGGAGATTACAGGACTGGGGCCCTTTTCTTCTTCTTGATTCTCCCCTTCCTTGGATGAAGAGGTCAGATCATCTTGCTGTTTCAACCTATCCCCAAACCTTTTGCCCATATTCAGAAGAACGACTTTCTTCTTCTTCTTCTTCTTCTTCTTCTCTTTCTGAATGAGAGTTTTCAAATCCTCTTGCCCTTTAGCCAAGCTCAAGAACATCTCTTGGAATTGGGCATTTTGTGCCTGGAGATCTTTGATGGCTTGATCAGAAGACATTTCGGCTGAAATAAACAGTGAAGAAGATGAGAAACCTGTAATGGTACCTGTAATGGTGTGCATGATAATGGGATGCTTATGTAATGATTTCAAAGACTTTGGGAGATTTAAATTTGCAAACCAAAAATAAACAAACTTTATTAGATTAACTTGTAAAAAGGTTCAACAATGCCTTTAAGGTGTGTGATCGGTGGATCTGGAACTGACTGTTTAACGCTGGTTCGCGAAATGTCGCGGAAGCAAGAGTCGCCACCGTCTTTTATTTTCTCCAATTGGAAAGGACAAAAGCACAGAAAAATTCCTTAAAGAGATCGCTCTCGGTTCGGGAGGTAGGTTATAGAAAGGGAAGGTGTTAGCACCCTTTCTATCCATGGTTATCCATGGGATCTTAGATACTTGCTCATTTGTGTTTTCAAAAGTGTTTGCTTTTCAATTGTGAGTTTTAAAAAAAAAGTTTCTTTGAAAATTTCAGTTCGACTCTTGTATCAGTCCTCAAGAGTGTTTGAAAAGTTGCTTTCGAAAGCTTTTTGAAAAGGTGTCGGTGTGAAAAGTATTTTTGATTTGTTTGAAATTTAGAGCAAGTATCTATGAGAACCTACCTACCCTAAGGAATTCGTCTGTGTAAATGTCCTTTAAAGCAGTGCCATCCCACCATTGAGAGGTAGGTAGCACCACCGTTGGAGGTGTTCGGGTCAATTCGAATTTAGGGACATTGTGGTCACCGAGCAAAGGTAAGACACCTTAGAAGCTACCCTTATGCCATTGATCTTTTATTCCGAGGCAACCGTTCCGAGGCAACTTATTCGAGGCAACTTTGTTTTTAGGCAACTAGATCAATGGACACAAGGACTCACTAAGACGTCCTATAGTCGACGGCCACGTTTCGAGGGACAAGGCAACAGTGTGATCACCGGAGTAATGGGAAGACACCTTAGAAGCTACCCTCATGCCAGGTTCCTGGATCATGAGGACTTACTAAAACGTCCTCTACTCGACGATCACCTTTCGGGGCAAGGCAACAGTGAGGCGTACCCTAGGGGTGGTGTGTGATTTGTGTGTCAGATTCATTTGTATTTGTCTTGTCATGTTAAAGTGTTCTACGCTTGTTTTTATTATGGCCATTCATTCTTGCATGCTTTGTTTAACAGTTAAAAAATTGCGAGAAAGGTAAAGTTCTAAACTATTACAAACGGCGCGGGTCCACATCGCCAAAAATTAACCAGGACCCGATTTGACAGAAAATAAATAAACAAAGTAAAAGAATTAAAAGTGCGAGTAATTAAATACATGGCTTCGGGAGAGGTACATAATTATTTAAGCAAAATAAAATAAATATGCGAAATTAAATAAGAAATTAAGAACGTGGGCGTTGGACCTTTTTGCAAAAATATTAAAATTACATGAATTAATTAATTTAAGAAAAGAAATTGTTTTTGTTTTTTTTTGTTGGTATTTTTATGTTTTTTAAGATTTAATAGAGAAAAGAAAGAATTAATTAAAATTAACTACTAACCCTAATTCTACTTTATTTTAATTTAAGAAAACATTAAAATTTAACCTAAATTAAACCTAAATTTTTTATGTACAATTTTAATTATGAAAATAAATAAAATAACTAATATTAATGTGAAAAAAGAAAAAATTAAAAGGAATAAAACAATTATTAAACCTATTTCTACATTTTTTGTATTTTGTTATTAAAAGAATTAAAATTAAAAAACCCTAATTTAAGCTAATCAATTTACATGCATTTATTTACAAGAAAATATTAAAATAAAATATTTATTATGGTATTTTGCTCTTTTCTGACTTTTATTGTATTTTTTAATTTATGAAAAATATTAAATTGATTAAAAGAATAATTAAAAGAAAATAATAAGAAGAAATTGAGAAAATTGCAAACCAAAGGGGTTCAGACCCCAATATGGAGGTATAATCTTTCAGCAATTTGGCCCATTTAAGCATGGCCTGGTGGACTTTTACTGGACACGTGCAGGAGCGTTGACTCAAGCCCATGGTGTTCATCAATTCTCAGCCTTTGATCTGACCTCCAGGAACACGTGGATGGCTGAATCTTGAGGATGCATGGTACGTCTTGACGCTGGCGCTGCATGGGAATTATTACTGAAAAATAATATGGAGATAATACAGACCTGGGGCTCGAACCCAGGTCATGAACATTGCAAGCGTGTGTACCTGCCACTGAGCCATTCCAATTTCATTTAATATATAATAGCAAATAAACATAATAAAAGGAATAATGACCATGGTCCACCAACGCGCGCGAATTTTAAATGATCCAATCACCGTGTGCCACGAATCCATCTTCTTCATCATCCCTGTAATGCAAAAAACAAAAGCAACGGTTTTTCATGCGTTTCATTAGGCTAGCTATGGGAAAATAGCGATTAGGCCTGTGTTATTCAGAAATTGGGCGTGATGGGTGTTTCCTCTTCGTCTGAACGTGCTGGTTTGAATGGTGGTGGTTAGAGGTTTCAATTTTTCCTCGTTTCAAAGTCCCCAATTTGAAGCTCTATAAACCCTAAAAATCAAACATGGCATAATCGTATATAGCGCACAAAAATGCAATTGAATATGTTGGTTAGCATCAGAATATCATAATGAACATGAATCAATGAATAAAAAATGCAAAGGATGCGTGAATCGTGATGCACGATTGTGAATTTTCCTTGATGCAGTTCCGGTTCAATATACCAGTTCTTTAGGCTTTGAGGAATGATATGGATTAGAACACGTTCAGGAACCTTCAAGGAAGCTAATGGAATGGTTTTTATGCCTTGAATCGTCTTGTAAAGATGATTTCAGTTTTGACTTTTTTTTGACAATTTTCCAAGTTTGTTCTTAGTTCTTCTGCGCAGCTTAGTCTCTATTTGCATTAGGGTTATGATCAGGCATATGTAGTGAGTGCATTAGGTCAAGAAAAACCAATCAAATCCATGGCATTCATTGTTTTTGAAAATTTGATTTGTTAAGATCTTTCCATATCTTTTCCATGTGTTCTTGTGTCAATTATGATCAATTTGCTCCAAATCTTTCCCTATTTGATTAGGCACGAAATATTGAGTCTAAAACATGTATAAAAAGATTGGTTAGGGTGAGTTAGATATTTTTCATATATTTAAATGATTTAAATGAATTAATATAAATAGAAATTCAAATAAATAAATAAAAAATGAGAAAATACTTCCCTTTGGGCCAAGTGGTCGTGCACATGTCATGGATGATGAATCATGGAAGAAAAATGGGCCCATTAGCAATTTTAGGTCATTTGAATCAATGTTGATTTTTCAAAATATCCAAAAATTTCCCAACTTCCACAAGGCATAACTTGCTCAATTTTTAAGCTTTTCTCATGTTCTTGGACATTTTGGAAAGGTCTTTGAGTCCTCTAACCCATGCCTTTGGTCCCATGTCATTTTGATTTACCAATCTCAAGTTATGGCCTTTGACTTAAAGTCCTTTTTTGTTGACTTTTGAAAATGACCTATAATGTTGAAATTGATAACTTTTTGTGAGAGCATTTCTTGGACTTGAAGTATGAAGATGGGTTGTAGGAAATGTCTTTCTCTTCAAAATGAGCTTTGGATGGAATTTTTCTGATAATCCATGTGAAAGTTATGCCCTGGTCAATTTCAGTTGACTTTTTCAACTGTCCAAATAAGGAAACTTTTTGCATCTTGATGATTTCTGAGCCAAATTTTGAGAATCATGATCAAGCATTGATCAAGTGATGTTTGTGGCTTCAAAATGATATGTTGACCAAAAATTTGAACTTTTGACTGCTAAATGACCATTTTGCCCCTACAGTTGACTGTAGTGCAACTTAGGGTTTTGACTGTGCAATTTTGTACTGAATGCCTTGAAACTTGATATGAGGATACTTGACCCTATTTGTGGGCATATGAGACTTGATTGGACCTTTGAAAACTTCACTTCCTTGATCAGACTCAAAACCCTAGTTTTGACTGTATGGGAGACCTTTGCACTGTGCAACCCTTGGAGAATTTTGAAGCTTGACTTGGCAATTTCTTTGAAGAATATGGGAGGGCAAATTTTGGGGTACAACAGTTGCCCCTGTTCAATCTTCTTAGACCTGAGGATGCAGATTGGCTGACATGCCTTTCGTAATCCGAAGGTGGAAGATGATTGAACACTAGAGTGCCCAGAAATTTGCGCTCACATGTTAGCAGTGTGATGGGGGAATGGGCTTATAGATGCCATTTGGAGATTGCTGGATAGGATGATGGGCTTATAGATGCCATCTGGATGTTGATTGCGTAGGAGATTCCTTAGCGAGAACCTGCATACCTACAAAAGAAAAGTAAGTACCTGACACGTTGCAGGAGCTGGTTTTCAGATGCTTGGTATAGAGGTGTCCTGACTGGTTACAGGAGCCGAGTCTGGAGCTTCACAAGATGATGAATGAACCAGGGATGGTTACTACCTTAGCATGAATGGTAAGAGAACCTTGGGTGATTTTAACTTCAACAACGCTCGTTGAGAAAATCTTGGTGGGAATTACCATCTTCACAGTATCGGGAAGAGAACCGTAGGCAATTATAATCTGAAAGGGAATCACCTCACTCACCGTCGGAGAGGGAACCATAGGAAATTATAATCTGAAAGGAATTATCACCTCACTCACCGTCGGAGAGGGAACCATAGGAGACTATCACCTCACACTCACCGTCGGAGAGGGACACATCTGAAAAGGAATTACCACCTCACTCACCGTCGGAGAGGGAACCATAGGAGGCTATCACCTCACACTCACCGTCGAAGAGGGAAACATCTGAAAAGGAATTACCACCTCACTCACCGTCGGAGAGGGGACCATGGGAGACTATCACCTCACACTCACCGTCGGAGAGGGAAACATCTGAAAAGGAATTACCACCTCACTCACCGTCGGAGAGGGGACCATGGGAGACTATCACCTCACACTCACCGTCGGAGAGGGAAACATCTGAAAAGGAATTACCACCTCACTCACCGTCGGAGAGGGGACCATGGGAGACTATCACCTCACACTCACCGTCGGAGAGGGAAACATCTGAAAAGGAATTACCACCTCACTCACCGTCGGAGAGGGGACCATGGGAGACTATCACCTCACACTCACCGTCGGAGAGGGAAACATCTGAAAAAGGAATTACCACCTCACTCACCGTCGGAGAGGGGACCATAAGAGACTATCACCTCACACTCACCGTCGGAGAGGGAAACATCTGAAAAAGGAATTACCACCTCACTCACTGTCGGAGAGGGGACCATAAGAGACTATCACCTCACACTCACCGTCGGAGAGGGAAACATCTGAAAAAGGAATTACCACCTCACTCACCGTCGGAGAGGGGACCATAGGAGACTATCACCTCACACTCACCGTCGGAGAGGGAAACATCTGAAAAGGAATTACCACCTCACTCACCGTCGGAGAGGGGACCATAAGAGACTATCACCTCACACTCACCGTCGGAGAGGGAAACATCTGAAAAAGGAATTACCACCTCACTCACCGTCGGAGAGGGGACCATAGGAGACTATCACCTCACACTCACCGTCGGAGAGGGAAACATCTGAAAAGGAATTACCACCTCACTCACCGTCGGAGAGGGGACCATAGGAGACTATCACCTCACACTCACCGTCGGAGAGGGAAACATCTGAAAAGGACTTACCACCTCACTCACCGTCGGAGAGGGAACCAATAGGAAATTATAACCTGGGATAACTTCTACTGAGTCTTTATCAGAAAAATCTGTTGGGAGTCGATTTAGCTGGACTAGAGAAGGCCTGGGACTGGATAAGAAATCTTTGGAGTCGATTAACTGAACCGGTCTAGGTCTTGAAATATGATTGAGAATTTAGCTGAATCTTTCCTGAAAGGTAAAGGTCAGTCATGTGCAATGCATGATATGGATCAAGCAATGATGTTCTCAATATAAATGAGATTTGTATGACATAATGCGTCTATGCATGCTATAATGATGTATGTGATGTTTTATGAACGTATGTTTTCGTCTAGGAAAGCAAATCCTTGACGGGTGCCGGGAAGTCATATCCTGGGCTGATGTTGAAGAATAGATTTTGCTTCCGCTGGGGATGATAACTGCAAGAATACCGGTAGGAGAAGATGACTCCGTTGCGGAATGAACTTGGCAAATGGAGGATTTTGCGGGGAGAAAAGATACTCTAGCGACCATGCTGGGAAGCAATACTCTGTGGGGAGAGAGAGACCTTGCTGAGTGTTGATAGTAACTTGCTGAGGATGTCTTGTTGTTGGAAGTGTTGATGGACTTCGCTGGGGTAAGAAGGAGACTTCGTCGAGGACGCTCTTTCTGTGGCTTTTGGCTGAGGATAACCCAGTTATATCCTGTTGAGGAAATAACTCTTTAAATAAAGTCGGGCGACGCGTTCGTGCTCTGCGAAGGATAAGCTTCCAGAATTTACTGGGGATAAGCTTACTGTTGGGGATATGAATTCCAACTTTCCTGGGGAAACTGGATTGGACTTTACTGGGGAAGTTTTGATATGCTGGGGAAGTGATTCCTTTGAATATTTGATATGCCGTCGGGGAACAATCTGGACCAAGACTGCCGGGGATGCTCGTTAAGAATATATATGCTGCTGCTGGGGGAGTATTGAGATCTACTGGAGGATACTCAATTTCCTTGAGATTTGATAACTCTGCTTGGAGAAGAATGCACTGGCTGCTGACTCTCTGGGGAATTGAGATGTACTGGTTATGTTCTTTAGCTGAACCTACCTTGGTACCTTGGAGGATAGAGCAATTGGATTGTTTAGACAACTCTTTATTGCCCCTGTTTCTAGTGTCACCTGTAATTCATCCCTTTGTTTCGTATGCAAATATTTATGAGTTAGCAAATTATTGTCAATGCATATATCACAAATTGAACCTTGGACGTTCTTCGCAAAACAAAACAGAAAAAGAAAAACACTTGGCACGTTTTAACTGAAAATATATTTGTATTGATTTTTGAATGGCCTGTGAATAGGCGTTTTGTATACAAGAGGCTGACGTCCTAGTAAGAGGAACGTCGCCGAACAAGAGAGTTTATACAAATTTGTACAAGAGAAAATAAACAGCTGTGTGAAATGAATGATCCCACTGGGTTTCAACTCTGCTATTGCCTTTATAACTCCGAGCGTCTCATCACTTGATGACCTTGGTTGAAGGTGAAGCTGATTGATCGATGCCGTCTGAACTTGATGTAGATACCGGATTCTGGATGCAAAGTGATCCAATGAGACATAGTATTATGCTTTATCCCTAATTTTTGCCTGGACCGCCCTTTCGGGTTTTCAGTCCACCGGGATACCCATTTTTGCCCAAGCCGCCTTTTCAGGTTTTCGACTTGCCGGGTGTACAGATTTTTTTCATTTTCATCCCTTCATTTTGCCCGAACCCTTTTGGTTTGACGGGAAGCCCTAATTTTTGCCTAGGCATGTCAGCCTAGCGGGTCTTTTTTCATGCGTAGTATTTTTTTACTATGTCTGGATTGGCGGGGTGAGGAAGGTCGTCACCATCCATATTGGTTAGAATCATGGCTCCTCCTGAGAACACATGCTTAACCACAAATGGCCCTTCGTACGTAGGGGTCCATTTTCCCCTTGGATCACTCTGAGGAAGGATGATTCGCTTGATTACCAGATCCCCAACTTGATATTCCTGTGGTCTGACCTTTTTGTTAAATGCCCTGATCATCCGTTTTTGATACGTCTGACCATGACAGATAGCAGCAAGTCTCTTTTCATCAATGAGGTTGAGCTGATCAAGTCGTGTCTGGATCCAATCATCTTCGTTCAGATTTGCATCCTTCATTATCCGGAGAGAGGGTATTTGCACTTCGATCGGCAAGACTGCCTCCATGCCATAAACCAGAGAGAAAGGAGTTTCCCCGGTTGACGTTCTAGCTGAGGTACGGTACCCGTGCAGAGCGAACGGTAACATCTCGTGCCAATCTTTATAAGTCACTGTCATCTTTTGCACGATTTTCTTGATGTTCTTATTTGCTGCTTCTACAGCCCCATTCATCTTCGGTCTGTAAGGAGAAGAATTGTGGTGCTGTATCTTGAACTGTTCACAGAGCTCAGCGATCATCTTATTGTTCAGATTGGTACCGTTGTCTGTAATAATTCGCTCAGGGACGCCGTATCGGCAGATCAGGTTGTGCCGAATGAACCGTGCCACCACAGTCTTGGTTACCGTAGCATAGGATGCTGCCTCAACCCATTTCGTAAAGTAATCAATTGCCACTAGGATGAAGCGATGTCCATTAGATGCCGTTGGTTTTATCTCACCGATCATGTCTATGCCCCACATTGCAAACGGCCAAGGCGCAGTCAGAACATTCAGGGGAACCGGAGGAACATGCACCTTGTCTGCATAAATCTGACATTTGTGGCATGTCCTGGAGTGTTGGTAGCAGTCAGCTTCCATGGTGGACCAGTAATATCCTGCCCGTAGGATCTTCTTTGCCATAGTGTGTCCACTGGAATGCGTACCAAAGGTCCCTTCATGTAGCTCTTCCATGATCCTTTCTGCTTCAGTTTTATCCACACAACGCAGTAAGGTTGAATCATGGTTTCGCTTATACAAGATGCCGTTGCTAAGGAAGAACTTTGCTGCGAACCTCCTCAGGAATTTCTTATCATTGACAGATGCACCTTCAGGGTATTCCTGAGCTTCCAGATATCTCTTTACTTCATGGTACCAAGGCTTCTCAGTCACCAATTCAGTCTCGAGATCGCAACAGTATGCCGGTTCGTCCAGTTTCCAGATGATGATCCGGGGAGCCTCATTATCCCATTTGACCTTGAACATTGAAGACATTGTAGCTAGCGCGTCCGCCAACTGATTCTCTTCTCTTGGAAAGTGTTCAAAGGTTATCTCTGTAAAGTGGGGGATCAGGGTCAACACACATTCTCTGTAAGGAATCAGGTTTGGATGTTTCGTATCCCACTCTCCTTTGATCTGATTGATCACAAGAGCGGAATCTCCGAAGACACTTAGAAATTTGATCCTTAGGTCGATCGCAGCTTGAAGACCCATGATACACGCCTCATACTCCACCATGTTGTTGGTACAGTTGAAACACAGCCGGGCAGTGAGTGGAGTATGAGTACCTTGAGGTGATATGATAATGGCGCCGATACCGTTACCCAAAGCATTGGAGGCTCCGTCAAAGTGCATAGACCATCGGGATCCTGGTTCAGGTCCTTCATCCGGTCCAGGTACTTCACAATCAGTCACAATCATAATGCTTTCATCCGGAAACTCGAAGTTCATTGATTGATAATCATCTACAGCTTGATGTGCCAGGTGGTCTGCCAATACACTTCCCTTGATGGCTTTTTGGGTAGTGTACTGAATGTCGTATTCCGTCAAGATCATTTGCCATCTTGCAATTCTCCCAGACAGAGCAGGCTTTTCGAATATGTACTTTATAGGATCCATCTTCGAGATCAACAAGGTAGTGTGAGTCAGCATATACTGTCTCAGCCGGCGAGCAGCCCATACCAAAGCGCAACAAGTTTTCTCAAGCAGTGAGTATCGGGTCTCACAGTCGGTAAACTTTTTGCTAAGGTAATAAATAGCGTGCTCTTTTCGGCCAGACTCATCATGCTGCCCCAGCACACACCCCATTGAGTTGTCAAGCACTGTCAGATATAGTATCAGAGGTCTCCTTTCAACCGGTGGCATAAGGATAGGTGGTTCTTGGAGATACTCCTTGATTCTGTCAAAAGCAGCCTGACATTCGTCGTTCCAACGTACTACCTGATCTTTCTTCAGCAGCTTGAAGATTGGCTCACAGGTAGCAGTCAGATGTGAGATGAATCGAGCGATGTAATTTAGGCGTCCTAAAAAGCCTCTGACTTCCTTTTCTGTCTTAGGAACTGGCATCTCTTGAATAACTTTGACCTTAGCAGGGTCCACTTGTATTCCCTTATCACTGACCACGAAGCCTAGAAATTTTCCTGATCTTACTCCGAAGGTGCATTTGTTCGGGTTCAATCTCAGTTTGTATAGTTTCAACCGGTCAAACAACTTCTGCAGATGATCTAGGTGCTCTTCCTCAGTCTGGGACCTAGCGATCATGTCGTCAACATACACTTCTATCTCATGATGGATCATGTCATGAAATAGAGCAACCATGGCACGTTGGTAGGTTGCCCCAACGTTCTTTAATCCAAATGGCATGACCTTATAACAGAAGGTGCCCCACTGAGTAACAAATGTAGTCTTTTCCATGTCTTCAGGTGCCATCTTAATCTGATTGTAACCTGAAAAGCCATCCATGAAAGAGAATACTTTGTGCTGAGCTGTATTATCAACAAGGACATCAATGTGAGGTAAGGGGAAGTCATCCTTGGGGCTGGCCCTATTCAGATCCCTGTAATCGACACACATTCTGACCTTACCGTCCTTCTTAGGTACCGGCACCACATTAGCAACCCACTGAGGGTAAGAAGTTACTGCAAGGAACCCATCATCAAACTGTTTCATGACCTCGGCCTTAATCTTCTCAGACATCTCTGGACGCATCCGACGGACCTTTTGCTTAACTGGAGGGCAGTCTTCCCTAGTTGGCAAGTGATGGACTACAATATCGGTATCCAACCCGGGCATGTCTTCGTAGGACCAGGCAAAGATATCCATATAATCATGTAACATCTTGGTTAACCGTTGCTTCACGCTGAGCTCTAGGTTGGCACCAATCTTCACCTCTTTCCTGTCTGCCTCAGTACCCAAGTTTATTGTTTCCACTGGCTCTTCATGGGGTTGAATTGCCCTTTCTTCCTGAAGCAACAGCCTTGCAAACTCGCCAGGCACTTCGCAATCATCTTCACCTTCGTCTTCGGCTAAGTTGATCGGATTTTCGAAGTCACAATTGGCAGTAGCAGAGTTGTTATCAGTGAGATCCAGAGTGGATTGAAACCTGTATGAGTGAGTGTGTGTGTAAATACAGCTGTTTTGAAATATATGTAAAGGAAAGAAAGACAGAAAAGGAGCACAAGATTTATAATGCGAAAATACGTCCAAGATTTTCATTCATGATATATGAAATGACAATTGATATGCCCTCACAAATGATACCACGGTGCCTCGGGTAAGACACCGGGCCAAAGAGTTTATTTATTGTTTATTACAAAATAACAAAACATAGGAATTCATTACTCAGTAACAAGAGAAACAGATAAGTTGTCCTTTGCACTCCAATTGTTGAGTCCACTGTCGGTTGTCGGGTAGATCCAGCTATCAAACTCAGCTTCATCCACTTCCTCTTCGTCTCTGATAGCATTCACTCCATGAGCAGGCAGGGGAGCTGTCACTACATTAGGCTTTTCAGATGCCTCAAACTGTACCTCCTTGGCATCAATAAGGTCCTGCAGCTTGTTCTTTAACGCCCAACAGTCATCGGTAGAGTGCCCCGGGCTATCTGAATGGTAAGCACAACGAGCATTCGGGTTGTACTTAGGAGATGTAGTATTGGGGAACTTCGGAGCCTCCCTGACAGTCACCAAATTGGTGGATAGCAACTGTGGCAGGATCTGCGATAGGGTCATGCTTAACCGGGTGAACTCTCTCCGGGGTCTTTCAGCCCTTTGAGGCTTGTTTGGCCGAGGAGCGGCAGCAGGCTTAGCGATCATTACCGCACTGACAGATTGGCAGTGCTCAGGTCTCTCTGATTTCCTGGAACCATATACGGCACTAGACTCCTTCTTGAATGGTTTCTTTTCCGAACTAGACGATGCACCCTTCGCAATCTTTCCAGACTTCAACCCAGCTTCAATTCTTTCTCCAGTCAGAATCAAATCAGTGAACCCAGCCGAAGAATTCCCAATGAGATGGTTGAAGAACGGCCCAGATAGGGTCCCCAAGAACATGTCTACCAACTCCCGATCAGTCAATGGTGGCTGCACCCTGCCAGCCAGGTCTCTCCACTTCTGAGCGTACTCCTTAAAACCTTCGCTTGCGCCTAACGACATACCCTGGAGTTGGGTACGTGTGGGGGCAAGGTCGGCATTATATTGATACTGCTTATAGAAAGCAGTAGCCAACTCCTCCCAGTTACGAACCTTGGTCCCATCCAGCTGATAGAACCATTCGAGATGAGTCCCTGAAAGACTCTCCTGGAAGAAGTGGATCCATAAATTCTTATCCGCAGAGTACGGCTGAATTTTCCGAACATAGGACCTTAGATGCAGCTTGGGACAAGATGCCCCGTCATACTTAGAGAAGGATGGTGCTTTGAATTTGTGAGGGATGATCACACCAGTTGACAAACCCAGATCTCCGAAATCCAGCCCAGGTACCTGTTGAACCTCCATAGCCTTTTAACCTATCCTCCAGTTGCTTGTATCTATCTTCTGCAGGAGGGTACTGCTCTTCATCAAAATCTGTCTCGTTGTCGGAGACTACCGGACTAGGAACCCTTGCTTCTGCCTGAGGAGAATTCTTGTCAACAGAAGAACCAGCCTCTTCCTGTTGCAGAGTATTGTTAAACCTTCGGCCAGAGTTGAACAGAACAGTTCTTCTCTTCTTCTTCTTCTCCTTCTTCAGGAGCATAGCCTTCAGTTCTTCTTGGCCTTGAGCCAGACCCTTGATTAATTCCTGGAATTGTGCATTCTGCACCTGAAGAGCCTTGATGGAAGTCTCAGTTGATGAAGATTCGTGATTCATGATGCTGAAATAAACACCGAAGAACTGTAAGCAACCTGAAAAGAGAAAAAACCTGCTATGCACATGATGAATGATATGTGTTTATGCAATGCATTCAAGGGTTCGAAAGTTCAAATTTGTTGTAGACAAAAAGGAACACACGTTATCATTAAGGAAATCATCGTTTAATACATTAAAGCCTCATGGGCAAAAGTACAAAAATCAAATCAATCCCAAAATACACTGCGCATCCTCTTTGGAGCTATGTAGGTGTTGAGATTCCTCTCCTCATGCAACAGGCGGGTGAGCTCCAAGACCTTCTTTTCACTGGCCTGTAGATTAGTCTCAAGAGAATTCCGTTCTTCCTTAAGCTGGATCCAGCTCTTCTGCATCTCTTCCCAGGATGTGGGCATATCAGGGTGCTGAATAGTATGGGATGCTTCTCCTTCCAAGACTGGTTCTTTGATTACTGGGAGCATATGGGGGATAAGGCATCACTAACTTCTGGGAGCGGGCTCGTACCCACTTGAGATAAGGTTCCAACGGGATGGAATTTCTGTGCCCCAGTGTCTTACTGTCTATCCTACTTGGCATCCTCCAGGCTCTGATAAATCTCTGGCGAAGTCCTTGAGTATCATTGTCGAAGTCAAAAACTATGTCAGGAATTAACATGTCATGAGGACCATCCCTCCGAGCATAACCAAACTGTCTCCAAGCCAGGCATGGGCTATAAGTAATACCTCCTCTGATTCCAAGTAAAGGAACATTAGGGTACTCCCCGCAACGATCAATGATAGTGACATCTTCTCTGGACCTAGGGCACCAATGTATATCTGCATGCGTAATAGTCATCAACCGTTGTGACCATCTCAGACCCCGCTCATTCTTCAAGACTGATTGTGGAAGGTGCGAAATAAACCACCTTCCCAGGAGAGGAGTGCAACACATAAGGACACCTCTTTTTCTCATGGTTCGAGTGTAACATGAGTGAAGGATGTCCCCCAGCAACGTAGGTATAGGATTCCTGGACATAAAGATCTGGACAGCACTGATATCAATAAGCTGATCTAGGTTAGGGAACAACACCAAACCATAAACAAGGAGGGCCACAACCTCTTCAAAAGCTTGCAAGTCAAGGGAGTCCCAACATTCATGGGCCTTTTCAAACAGAAACCTGGCTAAGAACCCTTTGATACCACTTCTGACTTCCCAATGTCCCTTGAGGTCAGATGACTGTAGGTGCAAGGCTTTAGCAATCTCTTCAAGCTTAGGTTCCTTTTCTGTACCGTTGAAGGGTAGCTGATCAAGGATAGGGATCTTCAGGAGCCGGGAGAACTCCTCCAATGTAGGTACCAACTGACAGTCCAAGAAGGTAAAACAGTGATGCAGAGGGTCAAAGAATTGGAACAGGACCTTTATCATATCTTCCTCAATGTTGGTGTTGACCAAGCTGATGAGGCTTCCATGCCTTTCACTGAATGAAGAGTTCTCGGGAATCCTGGATATAAGCTCCTTAAGCTGAGGAGGGATCCTTACAAGACTGATTTGAATTTTCTTTCTACGAACAATTTCCATGTCCTACAAAACAAGAACAAAGATGAAAATTCGAACCCCTGAAATGGTTAGTCAATGCATATGATGCTGGATGATGTCATGATGCTATGATTAAACACACCACAGATATTTACAAAGACAAACATGTAAGGCACACAAGGCACACAAGACAAGCCCTTAGGGTTTAAGGCCAGCATGGGGTCTGGGTAGTACCCTCTTGAAGTTGGTGGGTTCAACCTGTCCTAATCGAAGTAACCGGGTTCTAAGGTTCCCAATATCACGGGATTGCTTTCATTGTTCATCGTTTCGATTTAGCCACTGAACGGGCGACCGAAATATTCCAGGAAAGCAACCCTCAATTGAGTGTAGTATCGAGTATCAACCAACCTCGGACTGCACCAAAGTCAGTTATCTCACTACCCTAAAGAGGCCAAGATAGTTCAATTAAGGTTCCTAAGGTCTGTTGATGCTTCACGACACCACGCGGAGGCCCCGTACTCTCCTTGACTGAACTCAAGGGTTACCGGTACACACCAAAGTGCCACATCAACATAGCAGACTGTTTCAACCATGTCGGTATACCCCACACAGTTCCCTCACAGCCTTGTTGCTACTTTCTAAGAAGGTATCCCCCAGATCCGGGTTTAGGATCTATAGAACTCCCAAGCAACCCACAATAATAAAGCAAGCAAAGAAGACAATTGAAAACACAATGATCTTAATCCTAAGGTACACCCCACTTTATAAGAGCTCCCCAGCAGAGTCGCCAGTTCTGTGATCGGTGGATCTGGAACTGACTGTTTAACGCTGGTTCACGAAATGTCGCGGAAGCAAGAGTCGCCACCGTCTTTTATTTTCTCCAATTGGAAAGGACAAAAGCACAGAAAAATTCCTTAAAGAGATTGCTCTCGGTTCGGGAGGTAGGTTATAGAAAGGGAAGGTGTTAGCACCCTTTCTATCCATGGTTATCCATGGGCTCTTAGATACTTGCTCATTTGTGTTTTCAAAAGTGTTTGCTTTTCAATTGTGAGTTTTAAAAAAAAGTTTCTTTGAAAATTTCAGTTCGACTCTTGTATCAGTCCTCAAGAGTGTTTGAAAAGTTGCTTTCGAAAGCTTTTTGAAAAGGTGTCGGTGTGAAAAGTATTTTTGATTTGTTTGAAATTTAGAGCAAGTATCTATGAGAACCTACCTACCCTAAGGAATTCGTCTGTGTAAATGTCCTTTAAAGCAGTGCCATCCCACCATTGAGAGGTAGGTAGCACCACCGTTGGAGGTGTTCGGGTCAATTCGAATTTAGGGACATTGTGGTCACCGAGCAAAGGTAAGACACCTTAGAAGCTACCCTTATGCCATTGATCTTTTATTCCGAGGCAACCGTTCCGAGGCAACTTATTCGAGGCAACTTTGTTTTTAGGCAACTAGATCAATGGACACAAGGACTCACTAAGACGTCCTATAGTCGACGGCCACGTTTCGAGGGACAAGGCAACAGTGTGATCACCGGAGTAATGGGAAGACACCTTAGAAGCTACCCTCATGCCAGGTTCCTGGATCATGAGGACTTACTAAAACGTCCTCTACTCGACGATCACCTTTCGGGGCAAGGCAACAGTGAGGCGTACCCTAGGGGTGGTGTGTGATTTGTGTGTCAGATTCATTTGTATTTGTCTTGTCATGTTAAAGTGTTCTACGCTTGTTTTTATTATGGCCATTCATTCTTGCATGCTTTGTTTAACAGTTAAAAAATTGCGAGAAAGGTAAAGTTCTAAACTATTACAAACGGCGCGGGTCCACATCGCCAAAAATTAACCAGGACCCGATTTGACAGAAAATAAATAAACAAAGTAAAAGAATTAAAAGTGCGAGTAATTAAATACATGGCTTCGGGAGAGGTACATAATTATTTAAGCAAAATAAAATAAATATGCGAAATTAAATAAGAAATTAAGAACGTGGGCGTTGGACCTTTTTGCAAAAATATTAAAATTACATGAATTAATTAATTTAAGAAAAGAAATTGTTTTTGTTTTTTTTTTGTTGGTATTTTTATGTTTTTTAAGATTTAATAGAGAAAAGAAAGAATTAATTAAAATTAACTACTAACCCTAATTCTACTTTATTTTAATTTAAGAAAACATTAAAATTTAACCTAAATTAAACCTAAATTTTTTATGTACAATTTTAATTATGAAAATAAATAAAATAACTAATATTAATGTGAAAAAATAAAAAATTAAAAGGAATAAAACAATTATTAAACCTATTTCTACATTTTTTGTATTTTGTTATTAAAAGAATTAAAATTAAAAAACCCTAATTTAAGCTAATCAATTTACATGCATTTATTTACAAGAAAATATTAAAATAAAATATTTATTATGGTATTTTGCTCTTTTCTGACTTTTATTGTATTTTTTAATTTATGAAAAATATTAAATTGATTAAAAGAATAATTAAAAGAAAATAATAAGAAGAAATTGAGAAAATTGCAAACCAAAGGGGTTCAGACCCCAATATGGAGGTATAATCTTTCAGCAATTTGGCCCATTTAAGCATGGCCTGGTGGACTTTTACTGGACACGTGCAGGAGCGTTGACTCAAGCCCATGGTGTTCATCAATTCTCAGCCTTTGATCTGACCTCCAGGAACACGTGGATGGCTGAATCTTGAGGATGCATGGTACGTCTTGACGCTGGCGCTGCATGGGAATTATTACTGAAAAATAATATGGAGATAATACAGACCTGGGGCTCGAACCCAGGTCATGAACATTGCAAGCGTGTGTATCTGCCACTGAGCCATTCCAATTTCATTTAATATATAATAGCAAATAAACATAATAAAAGGAATAATGACCATGGTCCACCAACGCGCGCGAATTTTAAATGATCCAATCACCGTGTGCCACGAATCCATCTTCTTCATCATCCCTGTAATGCAAAAAACAAAAGCAACAGTTTTTCATGCGTTTCATTAGGCTAGCTATGGGAAAATAGCGATTAGGCCTGTGTTATTCAGAAATTGGGCGCGATGGGTGTTTCCTCTTCGTCTGAACGTGCTGGTTTGAATGGTGGTGGTTAGAGGTTTCAATTTTTCCTCGTTTCAAAGTCCCCAATTTGAAGCTCTATAAACCCTAAAAATCAAACATGGCATAATCGTATATAGCGCATAAAAATGCAATTGAATATGTTGGTTAGCATCAGAATATCATAATGAACATGAATAAATGAATAAAAAATGCAAAGGATGCGTGAATCGTGATGCACGATTGTGAATTTTCCTTGATGCAGTTCCGGTTCAATATACCAGTTCTTTAGGCTTTGAGGAATGATATGGATTAGAACACGTTCAGGAACCTTCAAGGAAGCTAATGGAATGGTTTTTATGCCTTGAATCGTCTTGTAAAGATGATTTCAGTTTTGACTTTTTTTTGACAATTTTCCAAGTTTGTTCTTAGTTCTTCTGCGCAGCTTAGTCTCTATTTGCATTAGGGTTATGATCAGGCATATGTAGTGAGTGCATTAGGTCAAGAAAAACCAATCAAATCCATGGCATTCATTGTTTTTGAAAATTTGATTTGTTAAGATCTTTCCATATCTTTTCCATGTGTTCTTGTGTCAATTATGATCAATTTGCTCCAAATCTTTCCCTATTTGATTAGGCACGAAATATTGAGTCTAAAACATGTATAAAAAGATTGGTTAGGGTGAGTTAGATATTTTTCATATATTTAAATGATTTAAATGAATTAATATAAATAGAAATTCAAATAAATAAATAAAAAATGAGAAAATACTTCCCTTTGGGCCAAGTGGTCGTGCACATGTCATGGATGATGAATCATGGAAGAAAAATGGGCCCATTAGCAATTTTAGGTCATTTGAATCAATGTTGATTTTTCAAAATATCCAAAAATTTCCCAACTTCCACAAGGCATAACTTGCTCAATTTTTAAGCTTTTCTCATGTTCTTGGACATTTTGGAAAGGTCTTTGAGTCCTCTAACCAATGCCTTTGGTCCCATGTCATTTTGATTTACCAATCTCAAGTTATGGCCTTTGACTTAAAGTCCTTTTTTGTTGACTTTTGAAAATGACCTATAATGTTGAAATTGATAACTTTTTGTGAGAGCATTTCTTGGACTTGAAGTATGAAGATGGGTTGTAGGAAATGTCTTTCTCTTCAAAATGAGCTTTGGATGGAATTTTTCTGATAATCCATGTGAAAGTTATGCCCTGGTCAATTTCAGTTGACTTTTTCAGCTGTCCAAATAAGGAAACTTTTTGCATCTTGATGATTTCTGAGCCAAATTTTGAGAATCATGATCAAGCATTGATCAAGTGATGTTTGTGGCTTCAAAATGATATGTTGACCAAAAATTTGAACTTTTGACTGCCAAATGACCATTTTGCCCCTACAGTTGACTGTAGTGCAACTTAGGGTTTTGACTGTGCAATTTTGTACTGAATGCCTTGAAACTTGATATGAGGATACTTGACCCTATTTGTGGGCATATGAGACTTGATTGGACCTTTGAAAACTTCACTTCCTTGATCAGACTCAAAACCCTAGTTTTGACTGTATGGGAGACCTTTGCACTGTGCAACCCTTGGAGAATTTTGAAGCTTGACTTGGCAATTTCTTTGAAGAATATGGGAGGGAAAATTTTGGGGTACAACAAGGTGTTACAAAGAAATAAATGGAAAATAAATCTAAACTAGAAAAGCAAAATAAAAAATCCCATGGACGCTTCCTCTTTGTGCTGACGTAGTCATTGATCGTTCTTTCTTCCTCGAGCTGCCTGGTGAGCTTCAAGATCTTCCTTTCTTGCTCATGGTACTTTTCTTGATAAGTATCCCTTTCCTCTTTCAGCTGAATCCAAGACCTTTGCAATGCCCCAGGATCAGTGAGCATGTAAGGGTGAAGAACTGTATAAGGAATGCCTTCTTCATTGGTGGGCTCCACAATCACTGGCAATACTACTTCATAGGGCATCCCAAGCTTCTGGGCACGAGCTCGGACCCATTAGAGATAAGGCTGCATAGGAAGGGAAGTCCTTGGTCCTAGCTCTTGGGGGTCATATCTGTTCACCATGCCCCAAGCTCGTATAAGCCTATGGCGATGCTTGTCAACGTATTCCTTGTAGTCAAATGCAATATTCATAAGTAGTAACTCATGGGGACCGTCTCTCCGAGCACGAACAAATTATCGCAAAGCTAGACAAGGATTGTAGGTTATTCCCCCTCTGATTCCAAGCAATGGGACATTAGGGTATCCCCCACAACGATCAATGACAACAGTGTCCTCCATAGCCCGGGAGATCCAAAGAATATTTATATGGGCAAGTGACATTATCCTGTAAGACCATTCCAAACCTTCTTCGTTCTTCAGCACAAACTTAGGGAGGTGCAAAATAAACAACCTCGCTAGCAAAGGCATGCAACACATAAGAGTCCCTCTTCTTCGCATAGTACGAGTGTAGAGGGCATGTAAGATATCACCCAATAGAGTAGGCACTGAATTGCGAGATAGGAAGATTTTAACCGCATTCACATCTATAAAGGAATCCAGATTCGGGAAGAGAACCAAACTGTAGATAAGGAGAGCCAAGATATCTTCGAAAGCCTGAAAATACAAACTATATCAGAATAGCTGAGCCTGATATATCAGAAACTTGGCTAAGAAACCTTCGAACCCTCTTTGTGTTTCCCAATTGGACACTACATCAGCCCGTTTCAGATGCAGAGCTAAGGTAACGTCTTCTGGTCTAGGAGTCTCTTCCATACCTGTGAAGGGCATCTTCTCAAGGATGGATATGCCCAATAAGTGAGAAAACTCTTCCAAAGCGGGAACCAGCTGATAATCTGGGAAGGTGAAGCAATGATGCACAAGATCGAAGAACTGGAAAAGCACACTCATCATCTGCTCATCAAGCTTTGAAGTAACCAGGCTAAGAAGCCGACCATGTCTTTTAATGAACATAGAAGTCTCAGAAACTCTTGAGGCTAACTCTTTGAGTTGAGCAGGTATTTACACAAAGTTAACTCGGATGGTGTTTTTGCACGCGGAAGCCATAATCTGCAAAACAGAACAAAGATAAATCCCCTCGGTCTTTGAAATGGTTAGTATAATGAAGTATGCATGCTATGTTATGATGCATGATATCATGATAAAAACAACACAAGTATAACAGATAACAGACATGGCAAAGGCAAACAAGTCACACAAAAGCCCTTAAGTTTAAGGCTTGCATGGCGTCTAGGTACTACCCTCTTGAAGTTTAGTTAGTTTCAACATGTCTTAGTAAAAGTAACCGGGTTCTAGGGGTTCTCAATATCACTGACCATCCTCCATCAGTCATGGTTTCAGCTCACACAATCTTTTCTTGCAGCCGGAACTATCTCGAGAGTATGGTCTCAATGAGTGTAGCATCGAGTATCAACAAGTTCTTAGCTTTACACCGAGGTCGGCTATCTCACTACTTCCTAATGGCCAAGTTGGTCGATTAAAGGTTCTAAGGTAAGTTGATGCTTAACGACATATGTAACGGCCCCGTATTCTCCTCGTTTCTCCACAAGGGATACCGGTACCACCCAATGTGCCACATCAATGTAGCTACTGCTTCAACCGTATCTCTCTACGCCGTACAGTTCCCTCACAGTTTATTGCTACTTACCTAAAAGGTGTCCCCAGATCCGGGTTAGGATCTATAGTAACTCCCAAACAAAAACCCTTAAAAGTAAAGCAACCAAAACAAACAAGAGAAGCAATTTATGATGAACTAAATCCTAAGGTATACCCCACTTATTACTCCCCCGCAGAGTCGCCAGTTCTATGATACGGTGGCAAAACCGACTGTTTTGGAAAATGCTGGTTTGCGTTTTGCATTTGTGTTTGCAAAATGTCGCGGTAAGCAAGAGTCGCCACCGACTTTTATTTTATCCAACTGGAAAGGAAAAAAGCACAGAAAAATTCCTTTTTCGAGATATTGAGTACGGGGGGTAGATTATAGAAAGGAAAGGTATTAGCACCCTTTCTATCCATGGTTTTCCATGGGCTCTTAGGTAATTGCTCATCTTTTAAAAATTGCTTGTGTGTTTGTGTTTTAAAAAGTTTTTGTTTTACTTTGTTTTAACCCTTGCTTCTGTCTTCAAGAGTGTTACGAAGTGTTTTTGAAAACTTTGTTTAAAAAAGGTGTAAGTGTGCAAAAGGTTTGTTGTTTTGAGCAAGTACCTACTAGCATCTACCTACTCCAAAAAAGATTGTTTCTGTTCTTGTTTCCTTTAGACAGCGTTATCCTACTATTGAGAAATAGGTAGCACCATCGTTGGAGTTGTAAGGGTCAATTCGTAAGGGACGTATGATCACTAAAGCAATGTTAGGACATCTTAGTAATAACCCTAAAGTCTTAAGATCATATTCGAGGCAACATTTCCGAACGAGACATTTGATCTTTGTTTAGACAGGAGGGCCACCACTAAGACACCCTATACTTAATGATCGTTTACCGAAGGCAACCGAAGTGAGAGTACACCCTAAGAGTGCGCATGTACGAGTGATTTGATTTCAGTTATTATCTTTGCACATTAGGATTTTCTAGCCGTTTTAAATTATCATGCAATCTTGTCATATAATCCTATTAACATACATCTAACAGTTAATACTTGCGAGAATTAAAATGCGAGAAATAAAACCTACGCTATTACAAGGCTTCGGGGTGGAGATTAATTACATAGCCAAAAACCCGTAAAAACGATAAATAAATAAAATCCTAATTAAACTATTACATACCGTGAGAAATTACATTAATATTGCAAAAATAATAATAAACGTGCGCGATGAATAAAAAATGAGAGATTTAGGGTTTTGACCCCGACTAAACCTAATTGCAATTTAAAAGGAAAAATCATTTTTTGTGTTGTTTTTGATTATTTTGAGAAAATAAGGTTTAATTGAATAAATAAAAACCCTAATTACTAATTAATTTTATTTAAGAAAAATAATTAAATTAACCTATTTTTGTATTTTTTATTTTATGAAAGAAATAAAAATTAAGTCAAAAGCAAACCCTAATTTTTCTAATTGATTTTAATTATTTACAAAAAGTTAGAATTACCCTAAATTAAATTAAACTAACATTAAATTAAATTTGATAAAATAAAAATCTAATTCTAAATTTTTTGTGAAAACTTGATTTTATGATTTTTGTGAAAAAAAAAAGAAATTAATTTTGTTAGAAAATAATTTAAACAAATTAAATTAAATAAAAGAAAAACTATAAAAGAAAAAGAATGGGCCTGAGGTAAATAGCAAAAGGGAGGGGTGTTGTTGGCAACTTTCTGGGCCCAGATGCTGATGGCCCTTTTGACTTTTCCAATCCCATGCATGCGCTTGACTCATGCCCATGGTGGACCTTCATCGGGAAGGCCATAGATCTGGCTCGTTGGTGATATGGATAATTGGATGCTGAGGATGTATGGTGGACTCATGGGGTACCTGCACGCCTGATTATGCAAATAAAAACAATATAAGGCAAATATTGGGACCTGGGGATCGAACCCAGGCCCTTAGGCATCCTCCCACTGCGCGCTTTCTAGCTGAGCTGGTTGTGTTAGTTGTATAACTAATAATAAATAAATATTATATGATAAAACAAAAAGCTAAACTCTGAAACGCGCGCAGATTCAAATGGATGAGTCATGGAGCGCCACGTTATCCTTCTTCTTCCTTGCCTCTATCGTTTTAGACAAAAACCTTTACCTACGGACACTGGGCGTAGGTACAACCCTGTGCTTCTCCAAAATTCTGTACAAGCATGATAAATCACAACCAATGGTACCAACCAACTCGTTGCAACCTCACGAGCATCATGGTACCATTATCCATGCCTAATTTTTCCTGTATGCAAAACCCCTAAAAACAAAGCATGAACCCTAGCCATGCACTTTCATGTTCAGTCAGCAAAAACGAAATTAAATGTAACCATTAGCTTGCAAATAAATCAAGGATTAAGAATATGCTAATAAATCATATTAAAGATGCCAGAATTAAGATATGCGAATTCAAGAAGAGGGATGAACCGCGTGACTCTTACATTGTGATTTTGGACGTGGGGACGCTTGTTAATGGTTGCAATATGGTCCAGAGATATCCAACAAACGATTGAGATGGTTAGAAAGGATTGAGATGGCCTAAAACCTGGAAATTGATGAATTTTTGCAACTTTGTTTTCTGTTTTGCACGGCTCTAGCCTCTTTGTTTTTGGTCTGCAAATGTTCCTTACGTACCCTAGAATGAATTAGGGTTGCAAACTTGTATCAAATCTCCCTCAATTATGATTATTGATTCATGATTTGATCCTTTGTGCAAATCTTTCCAAATCAAGCAAAATGCAATCTTTTTGTATCCATATGAGCCTTGCACGATTTGATCTTACTTCCAGCTGTGTAATGAACCTAAACATGCACAAAATCTCAAGATTTGATTAGTTTTTGATTTTTTTCATTATTTTATTTTGATTTTATTTGATTTAAATGAAATAAAATCAAAATAAATGACAAAAATAAAATAATGACAAATGGAAGAGATCATGGGTCGTGGGTCACATTACAAACTCAGTGCAAGCATAAAAAGTTGGGTCCATTTGACAAAAAAATGCAATTTGGGACACATTTGACTTTTGCCAATTTTGCAAAAAGGGTCAACTTGGCCAATGCATAACTCCCTCAATTTTGACCCTAGAGAGGTGTTCTTGGACTTTTTAGAAAGCTTAAGATGTCCTATAAGCAACCCTTTTGGTATCATCTCAAATGAGTCTTCCATGTTCATGTATGAAGCTTTGACCCAAAAGGTGTTTTTGTTGAATTTTCAAAATGACCTATAATCTCCAAATTCATATCTTCTTGTGAGTGCATATTTTGAACTTTATAGATGAAGAAGAATTGTAGGGAATTTCGTCCTCTTCAAAATGAGCTTTGGATGGGTCATTTTTGATAAAGTATGAGAAAGTTATGCTTGGTCAAAGTTGAGTTGACTTTTCCTACAAAACCCTAATTTAGCAACTTTTGGGTTTTGATGAATTGTGAGCAATCCTTGATGAATAATGATCAACCCTTGATCAAATGATGAGTGATACTTCAAAATGAGGATGTTGACAAAAAACCTTGAAGTTTGACTGTATGTGGGCCACAATTGACTTTTGCCCTAACACAGTCGATTTTCAGGCCTCTGAGCAATTGACTGAGCAAATTTTCTCTGCAAGGCTTGAAACTTGACATGGATGATCTTGTGAACATATTAGGACATTGGTGAGCATTTGGGTCCTTTTGGATTCAAACATCTTGATGCAAACTGAAACCCTAATTTGAGGTAGACTGCCTTAGGAGAGGGTTTGTCTGGTCAACCCTTGGACTTCCTTGAGCAATTTGAGGACCTCACTTGAAATGTATTGAGAAATATGGGAGGGAAAATTTTGGGGTACAGCAATGGGTTTTAGGTAAGTACCCTCTTGAAGTTTAGTTGGCTCAACCTGTCATATCAATAGTAACCGGGTTCTAAGGGATCTCAGTCTCACCGATCTTTCCCATAAGTTTCATTCCGATAGACAACTGACTTACCACCAAACAAAACTCGGGAGTCAAATCTCAATGTGTAGTATCAAGTATCAATCGACTTCGGGCTACACCAAAGACGGCTATCTCACTACTTCCTATTGGCCAAGTTGTTCAATTAAAGGTTCTAAGGTCAGTTGATGCTTCATGACACCATGCAGCGGCCACGTATTCTCCTTAACTACTCAAGGCCTATCGGTACCAACCAAAGTGTCACATCAACATAGCTATCGCTTTGACCGTGTCGGTATACCCAATACAGTTTCTACGATCTATTTCTACTTGCCTAAAAGGTGCCCTAGATCCGGGTGTAGGATCTATATAAACAACCCAAACAATCCCAAAAGGTTAAGAGAACAAAGCATACAAAAGCAATTAAATAATGAACTAACTCTAAGGTAACCCCACTTTTTATTTTCCCCAGTAGAGTCGCCAGTTCTGTGATATTATGGTAGAACCGACTGTTATATACTGGTTTTACATTTGTGTTTGCAAATGTTGCGGTAAGCAAGAGTCATCACCGACTTTTCTTTTATCAAAATTAAGGAAAGGGTGAAAATACTAGAAAAGACCTTTTCGAGATTATTCTGAGTAAGGGGGGTAGATTATGGAAAGGGAAGGTGTTAGCACCCTTTCCATCCGTAGTTATCTACGGGCTCTTAGAGGTTTGCTCATTTTGAAAGTACTTTATGCTTTGTGTGTTTTAAAAAATGTTTTGAAATGACTTAGTGCGGCGATTTGCTTTGCGTTTAACTCTTGTATCAGTCGTCAAGAGTGTTAACAAAGCAAATGTTTTTGAAAATTGTTTTTGGAAAGTAGTATTTGTGTAAGTGCAAAATGTTTTTGAGCAAACTTCTAACAGCTATCTACTTTGTACTCAAAAAGGTAGTTCTTTTCCTCCTATCCTTTAGACAATGCTATCCTACTATTAGTGAGTTGGTAGCCCTATCGTAGGATGTATAAGGGACATTCGAAAGGAACGTTACATTCACGAAGGTAACTTATGGAGACGCTTTAGCAATTTTGTTTAGGGACTAGATCATTTACCGAGAGGCAACTATAGGGTCATCGAGGGACTATGATCTTTTTGATTTACGGGTCTTTTCTAAAGCGACCCTGTTTCGAGGGACATGATTGCTTTATTTCCGAAGGCAATCAAAGTGGGGGTACCCTAGAGGTGTATATGTGTAATGTGTGTTATATTCAGTTATTTTTTGTCTTTTGTGTTAGGTTTGCTAGCATTTTGTTATTAGTCTTTCCATACATGCCTAGTTACTAGCAGTAAATATGTACATAATATAAAGTGCGGAAGTATAAATCTATACTATTACATGGTTTCGGGGATGAGATTTACAATGTACAAAATTTGGGGAGTGTAGAAATTAAAAGTAGAAGATAAAGCCTAATTACTATTACATCTAGTATACAGGTACAATAATATAAAAATGCGAGAAAATAATAACGCGCGAAAGTTAAAAATACGTCTAAAACCTAATAAGTGAAAATGAAATAAGAAAACCTTTTTATTATTCTTTTTTTATTTAAGAAAATAATTAAAACTAAATTAAAGAAGATAGTCTAAATTCTTTTTGGTTTTTGTATTATGAAAAGAAAATAATTAAAGTTAAATTAAAACCTAAATTCTAATTTATTTTAAATTAAGAAAATATTTAACATTATTTATTAATTTACTTACAAAATTAGTTTAATAAAAAAAACCTAAAACTAATATTTTTTGTGATTTTTGATTATTTGTATAATTAAATAAATAAAGAAAAACAAAATAATAAAAAAAGAAGTTAAAACAATACAAAAAAAGATAAATGGGCCCAAGTATGTAAAAGAGACAAGGGGGTGCTGATTTGAATTTGCGCTAGGCCTAAATTGTGAAGCCTAGATTTGTGTTTGATCTGGTGAGATGAATCCTTGAGGGCATATGCTGGATTTGCGCGTTGTAGCCCTTTGATCTAGATCACCCATGATTTATTGGTTGCAAACTGGAGGCACATAGTAAGCTCCTGGCCATTGAAGCATGGGATATGCATGAATATATTAGAAAAAAAATACAAAAATGCTGGAACTGGGACTTGAACCCAGGTCCTCTCCTCATACACACACCTTGCCTGCCATCTGAGCTGCCATTTCATTCGTTTGTATATATTCATATATATGAAATAATAAGATAATATAAGAAAAATAGTCAGATTGTCAAATTTCAAGCGCGCTCCAGCAAGGAGAACGAAGCTTAACGGCCAAGGATGCCTCTAACAATGGCATTTTATGTTTTACGCACTAAAGCTTACATACAATATATCAAACATGTTCTAATGAATCCCCTGAACACGAATCAAGCACTGGAAAAGGTTAATTCATCGCAAAATCATAAATTCAAATTCAACAAAAGTATACCAATGGTGAGTGATCCGATTTGGTGTTTCCAGGCGTGGGACGGCTTGAACAGTGACTGGGTCGAATTCCTGGAAGTCTCAGGAAGGTGTTTGGAACTTTGGTTTGGACATATGATGGCTAGAGTTGTGTTTTTGAATTTTGACAATCTTGCTTTTTCTTGTAAGTTTTGTCTGATTCCTTTGGGGCTCTGTATGTGTGCGAGCGTCCATTTGGCTTGCAATCATGATGCTTATATAGAGTAAAAGGGAGGGGACAAGAAGGCAATGGTTTAAACAACCTTGATTATGTGTTTGAAAGCTATGAATGAAAATTTGTAACGTTGCCAAAGTCATGGGAACTTGTCCCTTTTTGAATTTGAATGAACCTGGACATGCTTCCTTCTTTCGAATGCCTTCAATCCCCACCCTTTGATTGGCCTCAAGTTTCCTGTTTCGACTGGACCTCTTGTGTAGCTTTCGAATGGGCCTTCTGCATGCTTCTTCGAATGTACCTCTTGTGTACCCTTCGACTGGCCTTCTGCATGCTTCTTCGAATGTACTTCTTGTGTACCCTTCGACTGGCTCTAGTATTACTTCCTTCAAATGGGTCTTTAGATGTTCCTTTTGTGTACCCTTTGAATGGGCCTATCATGCATGCTGAAGTGTGTACAATTATTTCAAAGGGGGGCCAACGCCCAGTCGAAACTGGCACAAGGACAACCTATGCCTTGTGGATGCTAGCATGAAGTAAGTCAAGGCAAGCATAAAGGAGGCCATTGCCTAGGCAAAGCTGGCACAAAGGTAGCCAGTACCTTGTGGGTCGAAGGAAACTTTTTTGCCTGGTGGATCAAAAAGAAGCTTTTTTCTTGGTGGATCAAAGGAAAACCTGAAGGAGTCTTGGCCTTGTGTGCTGAAGGCAAGTTGAAGTGGGGTCTTTGCCTTGTGAGTTAAAGGCATGCTGATGGGTATTTGCCTTGTGAAACCAAGGCAAGCATGAAGAGGCATACGTGCGCTGGTGACACAATGAGGGGCATTTTACCCAGTGAGAGCTTTGTGAATCAAAGGCTAGTTAAAAGTAGCTTTCTGCCTTGTGGATCGAAGGCAAGTCTGAGGCCTTTTGCCTTGTGAGTTGAAGGAATGCATGAGGTAACCTTTTGCTCTGAACGAAGCTGGCATATAGGAACCCACTGTTTTGTGAATCAAAACACACTTGTAGGGGATTCTTGCTTTATGCGCTGAAGATACGCATAGAGAGAGTATTTTCCCAATCGAAGCAGGAATCCAGCTTGCATGCATGAATCAAATGCCAATTGAAATAGGAATCCAACTTGCATGCAGGTAGCCATTGCATTTGTGAATCAAACCAGCATGCAAAGCCAATGGTGCAATCGAAGGAGCACAAGCAAGAGGCCCTTCCCCTTTGGATCGAAAGAGGTTGTTTCAAAGGAAACACATGCCCAGTCGAAGCTTGTATACAACAAACAAGCAGAAGGCCAAGGTGTGATACGGTGGGAGAACTGACTTGAGGGTTTTGTGTTTTATCGCAAATGTTGCGGTTAGCAAGAGTCGCCACCTACTTTTCTTTTATCCAAAAGGAAAGGTGAAAAAGTACAGGAAAGTCCTTTAAGATTATTTCTTGAGTTCGGGAGGTAGATTATGAAAAGGGAAGGTATTAGCACCCTTTTCATCCATGGTTTTCCATGGGCTCTTAGTTACTTGCTAGATCACTTGCTTTTGTTTGAAATTGTGCTTTGTGTGTTTTTTGAAAGTATTTTGTAAAGAGGCCATTGTTTAGGCAATCTTTGTAATGAGTCTCGTTCATAAGAATGTATACAAAGATGTTTGATCTTTTGAAAATATTTTCAAGTTTGTAAGATGTTTTGAAAGTGTGGGTGTTTGTTTTGAAAATATCAAGGATGTTTGTTTTGAAATGAAGTAAGTAATTAGGAGCATTCTATCTACTCAAATGTCTTTCTTGTTCATTTTCTTTTCCTTTGACATTGTTATCTTACCATTGATTTTGTTAGTAACCCTATCTTTGAATGTAAACGGGACGGGCGTGGGTCATCGTATAACCATGAGTAGCAATGTTGCAAGGTATCTTAGCATTCTCTTTTAGGGACTAAGATCATTTGAAAGGCAACTTAGATAGCGTCATCGAGGGATTATGATCTTATATTTTGCTTGTTTTTGCTAAGATACCTCGCATGCGTAATATGGCTATTTTGTAAAGGCAACCAAGTGGATTCACCCTAGGGGTGCTTGTGTACACGTGTATTGTTTTCATACTTGATTTTATCTTTGATTAGGGTTTTTCTAAGTATTGGTTTTAGTCTTTCCATACAAACCCTAATTACTAGCATTTATATATAAAGCGATAAATTGCGGAATTTAAAGTTACTACGCTATTATAATATTTGTGGGAGGGGGTGTACAAATTGTAAATGGAGATTGCAAGAATATAAACCTAATTAATATATTACAACCAAATTGAATTTGTACAAGAATTGAAATAAATAATATACAAGATGAATAAATATGCAAGAATGCAAATATAAAGAAAATGGATATTTTGTTTGGATTTTTTTAGGAAAAAGTGAATTTGTTCTAACCTAATTAATAAAAAGAAAATAATTAATTAAAATAATAAAAGTAAACCTAATTTAATAAGAAAAGATTTTAAGTACGGGGGGTAGATTATAGAAAGGGAAGGTGTTAACACCCTTTCTATCTGTGGTTTTCCATGGGCTCTTAGGTACTTTGCTCATTTTTAAAATTGCTTGGTCAAAGTTTGGTTGACTTTTCCTGAGAAACCCTAATTTCGCAACTTTTGAGTTTTGATGAATTAGGAGCATTCCTTGAGAAATCATGATCAACCCTTGATCAAATGATGGATATTGTTGTACCCTAAATTTTGCCCCTAACTTTTTTCAGTCGCACTTTCATACCATATTTCGTCATTTGGTCACAACCATTAATAAATAGCTTCATTCATTGTCGAGGGGGAGACCAGTGGTGCTTGGAGCTTTTTCCTGAAAAATCTTCAGACACACGTGGCTCCTCAACCAGATCTCTGTTTGATCTCGGACATACATGCCTCCATTGAAAGTGCCTACAATAATCCAGCAAATGGTTGGCATGACCCTCCTTCTACGCATGTCTATTGCGTTAGGCATATCGTCCAAAATTTCTCGAGGGAGGTCAAGGAAAAAACATTGAGGAAAGCGGTTATGAATGCGGGATATGCATTGACACAACCCACATTCAAATATTACCGCAACGAGATCCGTTTGTCTAATCCGGAAGCCGGTAGGTGGATCGACAATATTCCGGTGGAAAAATGGACTAGGTCATACGATAATGGCCAAAGATGGGGGCATATGACAACGAATCTTATTGAATCAATGAATGGGGTATTCAAGGGCATACGAAACCTCCCAATCACTGCCTTGGTAAAATCTATGTATTTTAGGATGGCTGTGTTATTTGCAAAAAGAGGTGAAATATGGAATGCGGTGTTGCAATCTGGACAACTATGGAGTGAAAGCTGCATGAAATACATTAAGGCTGAAAGTGCTAAAGCCAACACTCACATGGTTATACGGTTTGACCGACACAGCCACAACTTCATTATGAAAGAGACAATTGACCACAATGAAGGCCTGTCAAGACAAGAATACAGGGTCATTTTACCTTCTCAATGGTGCGATTGTGGCAGGTTTCAAGCATTTCGTATGCCTTGCTCTCATGTCATTGCCGCTTGTGCTCATACCCATCAAGACGCGCTTCAACTTCTATCAAACGTTTACAAATCTGAAAAGTTTCTCAATGTTTACAACAACAACTTTCCTTTGGTAGCAAAACCAGATTATTGGCCTGAATACGACGGCGAAATAGTGTGCCACAATGACCAAATGCGAAGGAACAAGAAGGGTCGTCCCAAAAGTAGGCGCATCATAACAGAAATGGACGATCTTGACAGATTGGAAAGAAAGTGTGGTTTATGCCTTCAGGCCGGACACAATCCAAAAACTATCCGAATCGGGCGTCTGGCTCGACCACATAAATATTGTAATACATAAAATCTTTTCATAATTATGTTGTAAACATTTGAGTTTTCCCTTAACAGATTTTGCTACAATTAATAAAACGCATACAACAATAATTAACGATATTCCATCTAGGAAATTACAACTGTTAACACAATTTCATCTGACCCATGCATCATCAACATTACATCACTGTCTATTTTGACTTCCTCCAACCACACATTAGGTCTTCCTGTCGCATGTGAGGTTGTTGTTCGTTTTCGCTGGATCCTTCGAATTTCCCCCCCCCCCCTCCGCAATGTCTCCATCTAGCCACCGCATTAACTCCCGCTTCAGATGCCCCATGGAGTGAATGTGCCAGAATTTCATTTTCATCGCAGGTTTCATGGCGGAGAAGATAACGTAACCATCTCTGCTAAAAATCATAGGCGACGTCATGACGCAAATAACAGAGTACAAAATAAAAATACAGTGCGAGAAAGTGTGAGAAATTTTGGAGAAACGGATGAATTATTTATAAAACAACATTTTGCCCTAGTTTTGCCCTAGGAGCCAAGTGAGATGGCGCCTCCTCTCACTTTTAAGGAGCATGCACCATCTCACTTGGCTAAAAGCCAAGGGAGGTGCCAAGTGAGATGGCGCCAAGGGCAAAACCCTAGGTGGAGGCGCCAAGTGAGATGGCTCCTCCTTTGGGGAGTCATCTGAAACATGGTTATTTGCGTAATTTTTTCCGAAACCCGGTTATTTGCGAAATATTATTTTAATACATGGTTATTAATAAAAAAAATTCTCACATTTGCATCCTATCTTTAAGTTTTCTCTTGTGTTGTTGACTAACTTCTAATCAAAATACAAAAAATATTTGTCTTTGTCTTTGCATATTTGTGTTTTGTAGGTACCAAGTCGAAGCATCTGACAAATAAGAATTTATGGTATCATTTTCCTAAAATCTCAATTTGCAAAGAAAAAGAATTAAAAAATTTCATTTTTTTCACTGATGCAATCGATTGCTCTTAGAGTGCAATCGATTGCACATCGTGCATTTTGTGCCATTTTTGAAAAAAAGACACTGTGCAAATCGATTTGCACTATAGTGCAATCGATTGCACAGCGTGAAAATTTGAAAAAAATAAACAATTTTTAAACTTGTCGAATTTTTGGATCCAATTTTCCTTCATTTTTTAAAGATGTATCATTAATTCAAATTTTAGTGCCAATCATTCATTTTTAAGAAGAATTATCATTAATTCAAATTTTGGCTCTAATATTTGAAAGAATTATCATTAATTCAAATTTTGGCTCCAAGAATCAATTACCAAATTACCACTAATCCCAATCCTAAACTCTATAAATAGAGCCCTCATCTCATTCAAATTTCAAGCTTTTGATATCCAAATCCACCTTGCTAAAAAAATCTCTCAATTCTCTCCATCTACCAAATTCACTCAAAGCTCCATTTTCAAAAAGTTAGTAAGCTTTGCATTGAAGCTTACTAATCTTTGAGCTAAACCTTCATCCAAACACGTTTTCTCCATCAATTCTCTACATCCAAGCTTGGTCAATTGATTATTGTGGTTGAATTGAAGCAAATTCTTGAAGTTGTTTTGATAATTCTCTAGATCTACCTTTGGTAAGTTTGGATAATTCATCTTTCACAATGTGATCTCTTGGTGATCTTTGGGATTGATTCTTTGAGCATTATTTTGTGATTCCAATGGTGTTATTTTCTCATAATTTGATGGAATTTTAGTGCTCAAGTGGATCCATGATCATAAGGTGTTTGATGGAAAGTTTGAATAAGCAATTGCCCTTTTAAAATGTTGTTTTTGCTACTGCTTCTGTGTGCAATCGATTTACATAGTAGTGTAAATCGACTTACACAGCACAATTTTTGCATAATTTTTTGAAAATTATACTGTGTAAATCGATTTACATAGTAGTGTAAATCGATTTACACCTGAACAAAATGTATTTTTTGCCTTGTTTTGGGGCAACTTTGATCCAAAATGCTTTTGCTACTCACTTCTTTTGATTGTTGGTTTGGATTGCAATTTTAAATGTCCAATTTGTCTTTAAACTCAATGGACTTTGTGATGTAGATGAAGTTGGATAAATGTTCATCAATTCAAATCTACCTAAGAGTGAATTATTTAATTCATTTTTGGTGCTTTGGATTAATGATATGTTTAGTGCTTTAATCCATCAAGAGGAGTGGTTGAATTTAAAGATGAAAGAATTTTGAAATGGTGATCCAAATTAGCTTATCATTTCCCTCCCTCTTCATCTTATCCCTTTTTTTATTGTGCTACATGTTAAGGGATGGTGATCTCAATATCATTTATCCAAACATGAAGTACATAGATTGCTATTGGCCGACCTCAAAATAGGTGCGACTTCTATATAAGTCCACTTACGATTGCTTAACATAGCGCTAAATTTTGTCCCGATTCAAATAAATGATCATTCGTGGCCCAAACTTATGATTGCAAGCCAAAGTATGTTAATTTGATCTCTTTGATCCAATAACCTTGAGATTCATTGTGTAGAGGCTTTGGTTCTACCAATCCTCTGATGGATCTACAACACCTTTGGTCAACGCGGATCACTTAAACATCGTTGATCATTACATATTTCCTTGTGAGAATTCCAAAATGGATGATATACTTGACAAAAAGCAAATGCAACTTGTTGTGTGGAGGCTTTGGTTCTACCAATCCTCTAATGAGTTCCAAATGCAAGTTTCAAGATGGTCATCCAACTAACCACTAATTTCTAACAATTGACTTTACTTTACGCTTTTATTTTCATGCTTTATATACCATTTACTTTTAGCATTTTACATTTCATGCTATTTTCATCTTTGCTCACTTGAGCATTTACTTTTATGTCATTTTTATTTTGCTCACTTGAGCTTTTCTTTCTTTTTAAAGACACCTAATAATCAACATGAACCATAAAAATCATTAATGATACTTGGACTACATGGTTACTATCCTTTGCATTATGGAGAGATGGACTTCTTGGACTTAGGATTAGAGACCTTGGCCTATCTTGGATACTTTGTGACTTTATTTGATATTTTGTCTGGAGTTCTTGAGGTTTACCTCAAGACATTGGGTTGTTTGTTTGTTTTGTGTGCAGGTTATTGTGATTACATACTTTGTTTGTAATCTGGAATTCACCCGTATACAGCCGTTACTCTGCCCAATTTTTGCGAAGACTAAATACACTTGAAGTTTGATTCTCTCAAGAGGTCTAGCATCTTTGCTTGCTTGGTTTCAATCCAAAGAATGGGAATTCTACATTGGCTTATAATGTCAAGTATCGGCTTCATGTTGGTTAGACGATTCTCTTCCTTAGCTCTTACCTTATGCTTTAGGATAGTCCCTCCATCTCCTCCCATCTTCTTTAATATTCAAAAGCTTCTCATCTTCTTTCAAAATCTTCTTTATTTTTAACATCAAACTGCTTTCATAATAAACCTCGACCTTGTCGAGTGCCTTTTCGTTCAAAACTTCTTTTCTTTAAACAAACTTCAATACAATTAATCATACTTTGACATTTCTTTCAAAATTAACAAAACACTTCAACTCATTCAAACTCTTTTGTGCGCCCAAGCACCTTTTCCATTTAAAACCTTTTTTCAATATGAGACATGATTCATTGATAGTCGAGCAACATTCTCCTATCCCTATGGTTATAAAGGTGTCGACTTTTCCACTTGAGTACTAGAGGCGTTCTCAAACCCTCACTCTTGTTGACAAGGGTCCATCTTTCTCATACCTTGTGGGCGTTAGTCGAGATTTCTCTTCTAACAATGACGACTTGTCTCCTTGTTTAAAAACAATCAACAAACAAGTCTTTTCTAGATGAACTACGTGTACCCTGATCCCTTATTGCATGAAAGGTGGTACGTAGGCACTAAAGGTTCGCAACCGCGGCGGGTGCAAAAAACATAAAAATATTTATTTTCTCACCTCCACCATCCATTTTATATACAACACATTTTTATAGCAAAAATATACAGATTTTTCAAAGAGGTTCTTGCGGAGTACTATAGATGTTTAGGGTGCTAATACCTTCTCTTTGCATAACCAACCCGCTTACCTTGAATCTTTCCCCCTCTTTTTGGGTTATTCGCTCTTTTCCCATTCCTTTGGAAACAATAAAGCGCGATGGCGATTTTTATTTTGATTTGTATAAAGTCTAGTCAATCCAATGGCTTAGTCTTGCACATTTCTACCACCACAGAAAAAAATGGCGACTTCACTGGGGACAGATTGACATCTTGCTGGTCCATCCCTAAGTGGGTTGAGCCTATCTTTTTTTATATTTGTATATGTGCTATTGTGTTTATGTGTTATATTTTGTATATATGTTTATCTGGATTTTCCTAGTTTACAGGGTGCTTGGTGATTACCCATAAGTCCTATACCCGGACTAGGGAAAACTTAAGATAGGACGGGCGGTATAGTCATGTTAACTTTGAGGGAGTAATCCCCAAAAAGGAGGCATGAGATCCCCCACTCAGTGGAGGCCCCTTTGACTGTAGTATCGTTTATCGAGTAATCGGGAAGACGTACTACTTTCGACCTGGGAGCCTGCTGAAGCTGAGGACCGTAGATTACCTAACCCATCTTGGCCTTTTAGGTGTAGTGCGGAAGCTATGACGGAGTAATCCGGAAATAGTTGTCACGCGATACTACGCTCAGACGAGTCTTTCTTAAGAATATTGCTAATTACCGAGTTAATCGGGACGTTGGTAATATCCAAAGGAAGGATGTAGACTCTGGGAACCTCTTAGAACCTTGTTCGGCAGATGATAACAGTTAGTCCATACCTTATGGGTTGTACCTTTGACTCGAGGCTCGTGACTCTGAATCGTGTGATCTTGTTACTGTGCAGTGCATTGCATAACATTGCATATCATTTGCATCCTCTGCATCATTCTGCATACATCCAAGTTAATCAAGATCTTATTCCCAGTTGCTTCTTCCTTCCAGTTATTCGTCTACCATCAAGCTGATTCCTCAATATAACTACGGGACTAGAGCTGCTGTCAGATTGAGAATGGAAAACCAAGAACAACACAACATGGAAGTCAGAATGGAAATCGACGAGTTAAAGTCAGGCATGGCCAAACTTACTGAGATGATGCAAGTCCTGATTTCCAGAGGAGAGCCACCTCTAAGGACTGTGATATCTTAAATCCCACCCGCTGTTGTTGACACTCAACCTATCCAGCATACATCTACTGCGTGGCCAGAGTTTGGGTTACCTCAGAACTACTCTCCGCCTATTGCAATTACTCCAATGGCTGGCCAGTCTTCCCGACCAGTCTTTCAAGCTCCAGTTTTCATTGAACCTCAGCCAATCGTTCATACTGCTTCTCGTCAACCTGCTGCATAAGCTGCTTTTGGGAATCCTCTCTTTGAGCACCATGCTGCCAGTCCTCGAAGTGTGAGTCAAGGAGACTTCAGTGAGTTTGAAGATTTCAAAGAACAATATCAAACTTTGGAGAAGAGACTCAGAGCTATGGAAGGAAATGATTTCTTCAGCGTTGATGCTAACAATATGTGCTTGGTTTCTGATCTGGTTATGCCTGCAAAGTTCAAGACTCCAGAGTTTGAGAAATATAAGGGGCACACTTGTCCAAGAAGTCATTTGGTGATGTAATTTCGAAATATGTCTGCTTATACAAAGAATGACAAGCTGCTTATCCATTATTTCCAAGACAGTCTGAGTGGAGCTTCATTGAAATGGTATATGGGACTTGAGAAAGGTCGTATCCAATGCTTCCAAGATCTTGTTGATGCTTTCATAAAGCAATACAAATACAAACTCGACATGACACCTGATCGTCGTCAACTACAAAATATGTCTCAGAATGAGAAAGAATCTTTCAAGGAGTATGCTCAACGATGGAGAGAACTGGCATCTCAAGTTGAACCACCTCTGGCAGAGAAAGAGTTAACTCGTTTGTTCATGGATACTTTGTCCCCTTTCTTTTGGGAGAAGATGATTGGTAGTGTGTCGTCCAACTTCACAGACCTGGTGACTATTGGCCAGAGATTAGAAGAAGGAATCAAGATTGGTAAAGTGTCTAAAGCTGCCGAATCTTCTAATGGTGCAAAGAAATACCTTGGGAACTTTCAGAAGAAGAAAGAGGTAGAAGCCAATGCTGTCTCGACTGAGAGAAAAGGACCTCGTCGTAGGCCTCAATACACTGATCAACCACAAGTAGCGGCTGTTACTCCTGTGGTCAATGCTCAACCAGTTCGGGTTCCCCAACAACAGAATTTTATGCAGAATCAGAATCAGAATAGGGCTCAGTTTGATCCCATCCCTATGACATACACTGAATTGTATCCTGCATTGGTGCAGAAGGGCTTAATTACGACTAGGCCTCTGATTCCTCGAAATCCCCCTCCATCCGGGTTCAGATCTGACCTTCATTGTGAATTTCATCAAGGAGCTGTCGGTCATGATTTAGAGAGTTGTTATGCATTGAAAACAAAGTGCAAGAATTGGTGAAAAACAATTTTCTCACTTTCAAGGAGGCAGGTCCTAATGTCATCAACAATCCTTTGCCAAAACAAAGTGGCTGAAGATTGAGTCGGGATACCCTCAAGTCACTTCCTAAAGCTAGTGTTTCAGACAGGACAACTCATCCTTGTTACTGATTAGTCACTAGGCCATGTTTCTTTCTGTTTGCATTTTTCCTTGTTTATGTTAAAATTGTTGCTTTCAAATTCCGTTTGTACTTTCATGTTAAGTTTAATGAAATGAGCATTGTAATGTTTTGATTCAAATCATTTTCATTTACTGCTTTCAAATACATTTCTCTTGTTTACTCCCTTTATCAAGCTTTTGTTTATGCAAAGATTGGAGGGAGGATGATGAAAACGAAATGCCCATAATTGTTTCTGGTATGCTTTCAAATAAAACTTTGCTGAGGATATACATGCATTGTTTCAACTCCCAAACACTGGAGAAATAAGGAAGTTAATCCCTCGTTCACCCCTTTGAGCCTAGAAGTTGGAGTTTCTTTCTATACAGAAAAACCTGCAATCTTAACCCGGGGATGGGTAGTTCTCAGTTAATTTGGTTGTGCATTCAATTACAAGAGAAATCATGCAAGACACCTTTCAACAAAGGTCGCGATCAAGCTTTCCTTTGAACACAGCGAGAAGTGTCAAAGATGCTCTCAAACAAAAAATGACGAAGATGGTTCCCCGTAATCACTGAGCAAGGCAGTCATTATCTTTCCAAAAAAGTAAAAATGAATGAAAATAAAAATCAACAGAAAAATCCTGCTAAGTCAAAACCTATGAAGGAGACTTAGGCAAAAAACTGGGGCATCCCGCTGACTGTAATCTCAAATGAAACAGTTCAGGAAAAAACTGGGGCATCCTGCTGACTGTAATCTCAAATGAAACAGTTCAGGCAAAAACTGGGGCATCCTGTTGACTGTAATCTCAAATGAAACAGTTCAGGAAAAAATTAGGAATAATAAATTCAATCAGAAGAGGTCTTCAAATCCTCAAAATTCTCCACCAGAGTTGACAAAAGTCCTCAAAACAAAAAAAAGATGTAAGAAGAAATGACTGTCATTCTCAAGAATTCCTTAGCTTCTGAATCATCTTCATTACTACCATCAGTGCAATTCCAAACTCTCTTGGGACCTGAATGCATAGTCTGAATTAACTGAACGCAGGACTGAAGAACATCACGAAGATTGGGTTGGGTACAAATAAACTTTGAGCCTTTATCCTTTATTTCTTAAACCGTGAACCTGACCACGTTACAACCCTTAAAAGACCTAATTGAAGCTAGGTTTCTTTTGAAAGCATACTACAGCAAGGTTGCGTAAACTGACTCCTATGATCTTTTGTGAATCATTTGTTTTGGTTTCATAGCTTTGTTTTCACTTTAAAAGTGTAAACCACTGTGTTGTAACCAGTGATGCATTTTCTATACACCAATGACATCATTTCAAAAATGATTTTGGATTCAAAACTTTTGCATGAACTTTGCATTAAAAATACCATGTTTGAATAAATAATTTTTCTTGCAAACAAGCTTTCCTCATCAAGGAATTTCAAACAACTGAGAAACTTGGTCAGTGACCCTATCAGGGGAAAGTATCTTCCAGGTCCATTTGTGAATCAGTTCAAGATTTACTGCTCAATGCAAGTTTTCTCAGAATTGGCCAGCCAGGAAATCATTTTCAAGACTCATACAGGGGCATTTATTTACAACAATTATCTCAAGAACTGAAGCCATGATCAGTTTATCTCCAACAATCATTTCAGAAACTGAAGCCATGATCAGTTTATTTCCAACAAACATTTCAGAAGCTGAAGCCATGATCAGTTTATCTCCAATAGTCATTTTGGAGCTGAAGCCGTGAACAACTTATTTCCAGCAACTCTCGACTGAAGCCATGATCAGTTTATCTTCAACAGTCAGCTAATCTGGGACAAGTCCCCAAGTAGCTCTTCATGTCCTTCCTTAGAAGATCATCAGTTCAATACAGTTTACAAGTATGACAAATTTGGGTTCAGGATATTTTCTTTCCAATCATATTTGGCAGAGTTCTCCATGTTGAGGAATTAAACTTCCAGTCTTACCTTCACAAAAGAGTCAAACTCCATTTTCGTAAACGTTGGCATTACCTGCATAAATCATTCACATATCATGCATAACAAAATTCATACATAATGCATAACAAGAGTGTTTCATCCTCATTTTCATTTTCCAAGGTCTTATTGCAGTTGACATGTCACCTTGAGATCAAAGTCCAACTTACTTGGCACCTACCAAAGCAAACGTCAGTTTGAGTTGTTTCTCTTTTTCCATCCAAAGCCGGTATTGGATGTTGTTACCTTCTCTTCCGTTCAAAGCTAGTATTGGACGCCTTGAGTTTTCCACTCATCTAAAGCCAGTATTGGATGTTGTGATCTTTTCTCTCGTCTAAAGCCAATATTAGACGTTGAGCTTTTCTTTCATTCAAAGCCAGTATTGAATGTCAAGATCTCTTTCACTCATTCAAAGCCAGTATTGGATGTTGTGATCTTTTCTCTCGTCTAAAGCCAGTATTAGACGTTGAGCTTTTCTTTCATTCAAAGCCAGTATTGAATGTCAATATCTCTTTCACTCATTCAAAGCCATTATTGGATGTTGTGATCTTTTCTCTCATCTAAAGCCGGTATTATACGTTGAGCTTTTCTTTCATTCAAAGCCAGTATTGAATGTTAGGATCTTTTGTCTCCGTCCAAAGCCAATATTGGATATTGTGATCGTTTCTCTCGTCTAAAAACCATTATTAGACGTTGAGTTTCCCCTTCATTCAAAGCCAGTATTGGATGTTGTGTTTCTTTTCCATCCAACGTCTTTCCTGGATGACTCTGATGTAGCTTCAGATTTGGTCTCATCCTACATCTAATGTTCTTCTAGATGTTTCTGATTTCCTTTTCCAGAGAGTTGTTCGCATCATTCAATGCCATTCTCGAATGTCGCTGCTTGCCTTCTCGAGTTTTATCTCTTTTTTCCAAGTATTGTTGGTTACTCCTTGTCACCCTGACAGATATCCAGAAGTATCTTGTTGCTCCCCGGTGTGTCTTTCCACGTCATTTCATCTGAACTACCATAAGTTTCCAGTTTCGAGTCTTTCCATTTTCCCACAGAGTCTGTCTCATCTCATACATCATTCAAAAAAATATATGTCAAAAAAGAGTCCATGCATTCATTCAGAACATATGCTATCATCTCATCGCATCAGGGACAAAATTCAGGTCTGTTTGTATTTAATTACTTTCCGCCTATCTGGCTAAAAGATAATTAAATAGGGGCAGCTGTTGTACCCTAAATTTTGCCCCTAACTTTTTTCAGTCGCACTTTCATACCATATTTCATCATTTGGTCACAACTATTAATAAATAGCTTCATTAATCACATTTGCAACCTATCTTTAAGTTTTCTCTTGTGTTGTTGACTAACTTCTAATCAAAATACAAAAAATATTTGTCTTTGTCTTTGCATATTTGTGTTTTGTAGGTACCAAGTCGAAGCATCTGACAAATAAGGATTTCTGGTATCATTTTCCTAAAATCTCAATTTGCAAAGAAAAAGAATTAAAAAATTTCATTTTTTTCACTGATGCAATCGATTGCTCTTAGAGTGCAATCGATTGCACATAGTGCATTTTGCGCCATTTTTGAAAAAAAGACACTGTGCAAATCGATTTGCACTATAGTGCAATCGATTACACAACGTGAAAATTTGAAAAAAATAAACAATTTTTAAACTTGTCGAATTTTTGGCTCCAATTTTCCTTCATTTTTTAAAGATGTATCATTAATTCAAATTTTAGTGCCAATCTTTCATTTTTAAGAAGAATTATCATTAATTCAAATTTTGGCTCTAATATTTGAAAGAATTATCATTAATTCAAATTTTGGCTCCAAGAATCAATTACCAAATTACCACTAATCCCAATCCTAAACTCTATAAATAGAGCCCTCATCTCATTCAAATTTCAAGTTTTTGATAGCCAAATCCACCTTGCTAAAAAAATCTCTCAATTCTCTCCATCTACCAAATTCACTCAAAGTTCCATTTTCAAAAAGTTAGTAAGCTTTGCATTGAAGCTTACTAATCTTTGAGCTAAACCTTCATCCAAACACTTTTTCTCCATCAATTCTCTACATCCAAGCTTGGTCAATTGATTCTTGTGGTTGAATTGAAGCAAATTCTTGAAGTTGTTTTGATAATTCTCTAGATCTACCTTTGGTAAGTTTGGATAATTCATCTTTCACAATGTGATCTCTTGGTGATCTTTGGGATTGATTATTTGAGCATTATTTTGTGATTCCAATGGTGTTATTTTCTCATAATTTGATGGAATTTTCGTGCTCAAGTGGATCCATGATCATAAGGTGTTTGATGGAAAGTTTGAACAAGCAATTGCCCTTTCAAAATGCTGTTTTTGCTACTGCTTCTGTGTGCAATCGATTTACATAGCAGTGTAAATCGATTTACACAACACAATTTTTGCACAATTTTTTGAAAATTATACTATGTAAATCGATTTACATAGTAGCGTAAATCGATTTACACCTGAACAGAATGTATTTTTTGCCTTGTTTTGGGGTAGCTTTGATCCAAAATGCTTTTGCTACTCACTCCTTTTGATTGTTGGTTTGGATTGCAATTTTAAATGTCCAATTTGTCTTTAAACTCAATGGACTTTGTGATGTAGATGAAGTTGGGTAAATGTTCATCAATTCAAATCTACCTAAGAGTGAATTATTTAATTCATTTTTGGTGCTTTGGATTAATGATATGTTTAGTGCTTTAATCCATCTAGAGGAGTGGTTGAATTTAAAGATGAAAGAATTTTGAAATGGTGATCCAAATTAGCTTATCATTTCCCTCCCTCTTCATCTTATCCCTTTCTTTTTTTATTGTGCTACATGTTAAGGGATGGTGATCTCAATATCATTTATCCAAACATGAAGTACATAGATTGCTATTGACCGGCCTCAAAATAGGTGCGACTTCTACATAAGTCCACTTACGATTGCTTAACATAGCGCTAAATTTTGTCCCGATTCGAATAAATGATCATTCGTGGCCCAAACTTATGATTGCAAGCCCAAGTATGTTAATTTGATCTCTTTGATCCAATAACCTTGAGATTCATTGCGTAGAGGCTTTGGTTCTACCAATCCTCTGATGGATCTACAACACCTTTGGTCAACGCGGATCACTTAAACATCGTTGATCATTACATGTTGCCTTGTGAGAATTCCAAAATGGATGATATACTTGACAAAAAGCAAATGCAACTTGTTGTGTGGAGGCTTTGGTTCTACCAATCCTCTAATGAGTTCCAAATGCAAGTTTCAAGATGGTCATCCAACTAACCACTAATTTCTAACAATTGACTTTACTTTACGCTTTTATTTTCATGCTTTATGTACCATTTACTTTTAGCATTTTACATTTCATGCTATTTTCATCTTTGCTCAATTGAGCATTTACTTTAATGTCATTTTTATTTTGCTCACTTGAGCTTTTCTTTCTTTTTAAAGACACCTAATAATCAACATGAACCATAAAAATCATTAATGATACTTGGACTACATGGTTACTATCCTTTGCATTATGGAGTGATGGACTTCTTGGACTTAGGATTAGAGACCTTGGCCTATCTTGGAGACTTTGTGACTTTATTTGATATTTTGTCTGGAGTTCTTGAGGTTTACCTCAAGACATTGGGTTGTTTGTTTGTTTTGTGTGCAGGTTATTGTGATTACATACTTTGTTTGTAATCTGGAATTTACCCGTATACAGCCGTTACTCTGCCCAATTTTTGCGAAGACTAAATACACTTGAAGTTTGATTCTCTCAAGATGTCTAACATCTTTTCTTGCTTGGTTTCAATCCAAAGAATGGGAATTCTACATTGGCTTATAATGTCAAGTATCGACTTCATGTTGGTTAGACGGTTCTCTTCCTTAGCTTTTACCTTATGCTTTAGGATAGTCCCTCCATCTCCTCCCATCTTCTTTAATTTTCAAAACCTTCTCATCTTCTTTCAAAATCTTCTTTATTTTTAACATCAAACTGCTTTCATAATAAACCTCGACCTTGTCGAGTGCCTTTTCTTTCAAAACTTCTTTTCTTTAAACAAACTTCAATACATTTAATCATACTTTGACATTTCTTTCAAAATTAACAAAACACTTCAACTCATTCAAACTCTTTTGTGCGCCCAAGCACCTTTTCCATTCAAAACCTTTTTTCAAGATGAGACATGATTCATTGATAGTCGAGCAACATTCTCCTATCCCTATGGTTATAAAGGTGTCTACTTTTCCACTTGAGTACTAGAGGCGTTCTCAAACCCTCACTCTTGTTGATGCAGGGTCCATCTTTCTCATACCTTGTGGGCATTAGTCGAGATTTCTCTCCTAACAATGACGACTTGTCTCCTTGTTTAAAAACAATCAACAAACAAGTCTTTTCTAGGTGAACTACGTGTACCCTGATCCCCTATTACACGAAAGGTGGTACGTAGGCACTAAAGGTTCATAACCGCGGCGGGTGCAAAAATCATAAAAATATTTCTTTTCTCACCTCCACCATCCATTTTATATACAACACATTTTTATAGAAAAAATATACAGATTTTTCAAAGAGGTTCCTGCGGAGTACCGTAGATGTTTAGGGTGCTAATACGTTCCCTTTGCATAACCAACCCTCTTACCTTGAATCTTTCTCCCTCTTTTTGGGTTATTCGCTCTTTTCCCATTCCTTTGGAAACAATAAAGCGCGGTGGCGATTTTTATTTTGATTTGTATAAAGTCTAGTCAATCCAATGGCTTAGTCTTGCACATTTCTACTGCCACAGATATCACTTCCAAATGTTGATAAAAAATCTTGAAGTTTGACTGTATGTGGGTCACAGTTGACTTTTGACCTAATACAGTTGATTTTCAAGCATCTGAGCAGTTGACTGAGCAAAATTCTTGTGTAAGGCATGCAACTTGACATGGGTGATCTTGAGGACATATTAGGACCATGGAAAAGATTTGAGGCCTTTGGAGCTCATCCATCTTGATGAAAATGGAAACCCTAGTTGGAGGTTCCTTGCTTTAGAAGAGAGTTTGTCTGGTCAACTCTTGGGTATCCTTGAGCAAGTTGAGGGTCTTAATGAGCACATGTTGAGTAAAATGGGAGGACAAATTTTGGGGTACAATAGCTTCCCGTGTTCAATCTTCTTAGACTTGAGGATATAGATTAGCTTGTCTACCTTTCGTGATATGAAGGTGGAAGATGATTGAACACTAGAGTGCCCAGAAATTTGCACTCGCATGAAGTGAATGTCGATCAATAATATCGGGAATAGGCTTACAAATTCCATTTGGAAGGTGATGGAGAATCATCAGAGATGGGCTTAAAGATGCCATCTAGAGAAGATATTGGTTGCATAAGAGATTCCTTTGCGAGAATTCCTGTACCTGCCTCTAAGGAGGACTTCACTGAGGAAAGTTGATTTGTGTCTTGAGAGATAGAGTATAGGAGCTTCGGTTGTCCATTACTCTACTGGGGAGTTAATTCTTGATTAAGGAGGTGGAAGTGAACTGCATATCTGGTCAGGGTCCAGGCTGCACAGTGACTTACTGGGGAATGGTGAACTCGACCGTAACTGGTCGGGTCCAGGTCTTATAGTGTTGTAAACTATTATCTGGAGATAAGAGGGAAGGAACCTGGATAGTAGGGTTGCTTCGAGGTGAAATCCTGGATTGTAGGGCTATGAGAAGGAACCTGGGTCGTAGGGTTACTTCGAAATGAGAGCCTGGATAGTATGGCTATGAGAAGGAACCTGGATAGTAGGGTTACTTCGGGATGAAAGTCTAGATAGTAGGTGTGATCGGTGGAAATAGAACTGACTGTTTTTTAAGCTGGTTCGCGAAATGTCGTGGTAAGCAAGAGTCTCCACCGTCTTTTATGTTCTCCAACATGGAAAGGACAAAAGCACAGCAAAATTCCTTCTTTGAGAATGTTTCTCGGTTCGGGAGGTAGATTTATAGAAAGGGAAGGTGTTAGCACCCTTTCTATCCGTGGTTATCCACGGGCTCTTAGGTACTTGCTCTTATGTTTTCAAAAATTGTTTGCTTTTCAAGTGTGTGTGGGTTTTGAAAAAGTCTCGTTTGAAAAATTTCTAAGTAACTCTTGTATCTGTCCTCAAGAGTGTATGAAAAATTTGCTTGAAAACTTTTGAAAGTGTAGGTGCGAAAAGTTGTTTCTGTTTGTTTTGAAAAGAGCAAGTACTTAAGAGAAATCTACCTACTCTAAGGAATTAGGCTGTGTAAGAGTCCTTTAGATAGTGCTATCCCACCATTGAGAGGTAGGTAGCACCATCGTTGGAGTTATTCGGGTCAATTCGATTATAGGGACAATGTGGTCACCAAAGCAATGGTAGGACACCTTAGCGGTAACCCTAATGTCCTAGATCCTTTTTATCCGAGGCAACCGTTTCGAGGCAACTGGATCTTAGACAGGAGGGTGACCTCTAAAACACCCTATACTTGACGACCACGTTCGAGGAAACCAGTGAGGCGTACCCTAAGAGTGGCATGTGCATGTGTGTTGTTTCAGTTTATGTTTATCTTGTACATGTTATTTGTGAGCTACAGATTGATTTTATTTTTCATACAAGTCTTTCATGCATTTTTAACAGTTAAGAGTGCGGAAAATAAATTGCGGAAAAGGTAAATCTAACTATTACAAGGCGCGGGTCTATACATCGCCAAAAACAAAAACCCGTTTGGAAATAAATTGCGAGAAAAGTAAAAGAAAGCGATAAAACCTAATTTACTATTACATTTCCGGAGCAGATACATAAATATAATGAATTAAATAAATATGCGCGCGAAAGATTGAATCGGGATGTCCTTAGGGTTTTCACCCTTTTGAGAAAAGAATGGAGTTTGTCCTTTTTGCAATTAATCAAAATTAAAACTAATTACTAATTAATTAATTTATTAAAATGAAAAAATGTTTTTGTATTTTTATGTTTTTAATGAAATAAGATAAAAAGAGGAAATTAAAAGTGTCAAAAGAAAAACCTAAGTCTAAATAATTTTATTTATTGTAAAAAAGAAAATTAAAATTTAAACCTAATTAAACTAAATTAATTTAAGTTAGTGTTTATTTACAAAATAATTAAACCTAAGTGAAATTAATAAAAATAAAATACTTACATTTTTTTTATTTTTTGAATTTTTATAGTGAAAATGTTAATTAATTTGCTGGTTAATAATTAATTAAAAAAACAATAAAAAATAAATAAAGTAAATGAAAGAAAAAATAAAAAAAATATAAGATGCAAACCCAAGGGGGGGGGGGTTTGGGCCAGATTTGAGGGTTTGCTTAGAAATTCCAGCCCATTAAGCTTCCAGGCCTGTTGACTTTCTTGCTTGCCTATGCACAAGGTTGACCAGGAGCATGGTGTGCGTCATCTTTAGGCCACTGGATGGACGCTTGAGGACACTTGGCGTCTGGATGAGGAAGGTGTATGATAGGACGCTCTTTGGAAACCTGCACACAATTGCATGAAGAAAAATAATATGGAAATTATGGGGGACCTGGGAATCGAACCCAGGTCCCAATGATCATTTGCCAGCGCGTCCTTCCACTGAGCCACTTGCCTTCATTTGTTACAATAATAAGAAATTAATATTATATGAAATAAAGAGCAATATCCTGGAAAATAAAAGATGCACGCGTTTTGGATTTGAATGGGCCAGTGGCACGCTTCCACGTCCTTCGTCTTCCTCCCTGAACACCTGCAAAATAAATCAAATAGCGGGGGTTTTTAACCCCCACAACCTGCAAATGCCAAAAATAGCGAACAAGCCTATGCTGTATATAAATTGTTCGCGAGGGTTGGGATTGGTTCGTCTTGATTTCCTGAGTTCAACCATGGGCATCACGAGGCTTAATTTTCCCTAAATAAGAAAGCCCCAATTTTAGAGCTTGGAAAACCTAGAAATCGTTCATGGCGTTTTCTGTTTCAGGGCATTATAAACCAATTGAACCACACCAAAAGCTTCACCTGAGTTCTATGAGTATAAAACAAACAATCAAAGATGTTAAATATGCATGAATCAATGTATGTGATTATGAAAAAATTTGACAAACCGTGGGTCTGTGTAGCACGTGTTCTTGAGCTTTGAGGCTTGTTTTTGATTGCAATGTATTCCTGGGAATGCTAGCAATGTGTTTGAATTGCTCTAAGGCTTTGAATTGGTCTGCAATATGAAAAACAGTTTTGGCTTTTTTTCTTGATTTTCAATATTGGTTATGGCTCTTACAGCATCTTTTCCACGTGAATCGTATTAGGTTTAGGTTCAGCATATGTATGGGAATAGAATTAAGTCAAAGTTTGGGCTTGGGATCCATTGTATTGATGTCTTGAGATTTTTGTTGATCACCATTAAATACCTTTCCATACTTGAAGCAAAACCATGATTTTATGCACAAAATAGCCTAGAACGAATTTGGTAGCTGGCATGTGGTATATGAAAGTTGTCCAAATCAAAAAGATGCCCTTCCATTAATTTTTAGATTTTATTTGAATTATTATGGATTTAAAATGAATTAAATCAATAAAAATTAAATAAAATGGAAAAATAAATGTTTGGTCTTGAAATTAATCATGGGACACGTGGGTGGCATGACAAGGCTGAATCAAGTGGAAGAAAGTGGGCCCTTTTGTCAAAAATTGAAGTTTTAAGGATAGTTGACTTTTGCCATTTCACAAAAATTTCCCAACTTCTCCAATGCATATCTTGCTCAATTTTGATCATATGAACATGTTCTTAGACATTTTGGAAAGGTCTTGAAGTCCTCTAACCAATGCCTTTGGTCCCATGTCATTTGGATTTACCAATCTCAAGTTATGGTCTTTGACTTAAAATACCTTTTTGTTGACTTTTGAAAATGACCTATAATGTAGAAATTGATAACTTTTTGTGAGAGCATTTCTTGGACTTGGAATGTGAAGATGAGTTGTAGGAAATGTCATCCCCTTTAAAATGAGAACTGGATGGGATTTTTCTGATGAACCATGAAAAAGTTATGCCTTGGTCAATTTACAGTTGACTTTTCAGCTGTCCAAAAATGGAAACTTTTGCATCTTGATGATTTTTGAGCCATGCTTGTGGAATCATGATCAAGACTTGATCAAATGATGATTGTGGCTTCAAAATATGATGTTGACCAAATTTTTTAACTTTTGACTACCAAATGACCATTTTACCCCTACAGTTGATTGTGAAGCAATTAAGGCTTTTGGCTGTGCAACTTGATGCTGTGAGTCTTGAAACTTGGCATGTAGATGCTTGACAATGTGTATAGGCCTATGGGACTTGATTGAGCCCTTGAAAACCTCAAATTCTTTGCAGGAACCAAAACCCTAATTTTGACTGGCTTAGGAGGCAATTGGACTGTGCAACCCTTGAGGAATCTTGAAGCATTTGAAGATTGATCTTCACAAATCTTGAAGAATATGGGAGGGCAAATTTTGGGGTACAACAGTTGCCCCTGTTCAATCTTCTTAGACCTGAGGATGTAGATTGACTTGCGTGCCTTTCGTGATCCGAAGGTGGAAGATGATTGAACACTAGAGTGCCCAGAAATTTGCACTCGCATAGTAGAATATCAGCAATATGATGTCGGGAATGGGCTTATAGATGCCATTTGGAAAGATGGTGGATAGGAGGATGGGCTTATAGATGCCATCTGGAGGTTGTTTGTTAGGAGGATGGGCTTATAGATGCCATCTGGAGATGCGATAGAATCTTGTCGGGAATGGGCTTATAGATGCCATTTGGAGATGTAACGGATAGGAGGATGGACTTATAGATTCCATCTGGAAGTGTGACAAAATCTTGTTGGGAATGGGCTTATAGATGCCATTTGGAAGCGTAATGGATAGTGGTGGAGATGGGCTTAAAGATGCCATCGGGGGTGTCGATCGCGTAAGAGATTCCTTAGCGAGAACTTGCGTACTTGAGAAAGAAAGACAATTTCCTGGCCCGTTACAGGGGTTAATCTCCAAATTCCTCATGCAGATATGCCCTGGCTAGATACAGGTATCGAATCTACAAACAGTCGCTCACAGATATGCCCTGGCTAGATACAGGAATCGAATCCGGAACTTCAAAAGGTTGCTTACAAACGTGCCCTGGCTGGATACAGGTATCGAATCTACAAACAGTCGCTCACAGATATGCCCTGGCTAGATACAGGAATCAAATCCGGAACTTCAAAAGGTTGCTTACAGACGTTCCCTGGCTAGATACAGGAATCGAATCTCTAAACTCTTCATGCAGACATGCCCTGGCTAGATACAGGTATCGAATCTACAATCAAATACTCACAGATATGCCCTGGCTAGATACATGAATCGAATCTAGAATGAGTTGTCTACAGATATGCCCTGGCTGGATACAGGAATCGAATCTCTAAACTCTTCATGCAGACATGCCCTGGCTGGATATAGGTATCGAATCTACAATCAGTTACTCACAGATATGCCCTGGCTAGATACAGGAATCGAATATGGAATTAGTCATCTACAGATATGCCTTGGCTGGATACAAGTATCGAATCTCTAAACTCTTCATGTAGACATGCCCTGGCTGGATACAGGTATCGAATCTACAATCAGTTACTCACAGATATGCCCTGGCTGGATACAGGAATCGAATCTGGAATTGGTCGTCTACAGATATGCCCTGGCTGGATACAGGAATCGAATCTCTAAACTCTTCATACAGACCTGCCCTGGCTGCATACAGGTGTCGAATCTACAATCAGTTACTCACAGATATGCCCTGGCTGGATACAGGAATAGAATCTGGAATTGGTCGTCTACAGATATGCCCTGGCTGGATACAGGTATCGAATCTCTAAACTCTTCATGCAGACATGCCCTGGCTAGATACAGGTGTCAAATCTACAATCAGTTACTCACAGATATGCCCTGGCTGGATACAGGAATCGAATCTGGAATTGGTCGTCTATAGATATGCCCTGGCTAGATACAGGTATCGAATCTCTAAACTCTTCATGCAGACACGCCCTGGCTAGATACATGTGTCAAATCTACAATCCATTACTCACAGATATGCCCTGGCTAGATACAGGTGTCGAATCTACAATCCATTACTCACAGATATGCCCTGGCTGGATACAGGTATCGAATCTGGAATTAGTCGTCTACAGATATGCCCTGGCTGGATACAGGTATTGAATCTCTAAACTCTTCATGCAGACATGCCCTGGCTGGATACAGGTATCGAATCTACAATCAGTTACTCACAGATATGCCCTGGCTGGATACAGGAATTGAATCTGGAATTGGTCGTCTACAGATATGCCCTGGCTAGATACAGGAATCGAATCTCTAAACTCTTCATGCAGACCTGCCCTGGCTGGATACAGGTGTCGAATCTACAATTAGTTACTCACAGATATGCCCTGCTGGATACAGGAATCGAATCTGGAATTGGTCGTCTACAGATATGCCCTGGCTGGATACAGGTATCGAATCTCTAAACTCTTCATGCAGACATGCCCTGGCTAGATACAGGTGTCGAATCTACAATCAGTTACTCACAGATATGCCCTGGCTGGATACAGGAATCGAATCTGGAATTGGTCGTCTACAGATATGCCCTAGCTGGATACATGTATCGAATCTCTAAACTCTTCATGCAGACATGCCCTGGCTGGATACAGGTGTCGAATCTACAATCGATTACTCACAGATATGCCCTGGCTAGATACAGGAATCGAATCTGGAATTGGTCGTCTATAGATATGCCCTGGCTGGATACAGGAATTGAATCTCTAAACTCTTCATGCAGACATGCCCTGGCTGGATACAGGTATCGAATCTACAATCAGTTACTCACAGATATGCCCTGGCTAGATACAGGAATCAAATCTAGAATTGCGACAGTTGATGGTAATCATCTTTGGATTGACCTTTTTCCTGAAAAGGCAAAACATCAGTTGTATGCAATGTCATGATGCATGAACTGCATGATTTTATGATGTTCAAAAATAAATGAGATTGTGCAGTATGCACTTTATCATGTATGTAAGCAGGATGTATGAAATGTGAAATGTATATGAATGTATTTTCGTATAGGAAAATAAATCCTTGACGAATGCCGGGAGCTTGTTGAATCCTGGGCTGATGTTTAAAGAGTAGAGTTCTTCGCTTCCGCTGGGGATGATGGTTGCAAGAATAAACCGGTAGGAGAAGATGACTCCGTTGGGGAATAAACTTGTTGAAGAGATTACTCTGCGGGGAATTACTCTGTGGGGAGAGATACTTTGCTGAGATTTGATGATAACTCCGCTGGGGATTCCGTTGATATGCTTTGTTGGGAGATTTGATGAACTCCGCTGGGGGATAGGAAGAACCTCGCCGAGGACGATCTTTCCGTGGCAATTAGCTGAGGATAACCCAGTTATACCCTGGTGGGGAATAAACTTTGAATAAAGTCGGGGAGACGCGTTCGTGCTCTGCAGGGGATAAGCTTCCAGAATCTACTGGGGATAAGCTTCCAGAGTCTACTGGGGAGGATAATTCAACTTTCCTGGGGAAATTTTTGGACTATACTAGGGAAGTGGTTCCACTGGGGTGTCTGTATTCCGCCGGAGAACAATCTTATATTGAGACTTCCGGGGATGCTTGCTTAGGAGCGTCTGTATACTCCGCTGGGGAATATTTGAGATTTTCTGGGGATACCCAACCTCCTTAAGGTTGATAGTAGACTAACTCTGCTTGGGGAGAGCGTTGCTGACTTGCTGGAGATACTGTGCCTTTTTAGGGCTGATGGGAGGCCAACTCTACTCTGGGGAGAGTATTGTTGAATCTTGTCTTACTCTGCAGGGAGTGGAGATATCTTGGTCATGTTCTTCAGCTGAACTTACCTTGGTACCTCGGCGGACAGAGCGACTAGATCGCTTAGACAACTCTTATTGCCCCAGTTTCTGCGGGAGAAGGTACCTGTGGAGGCCTTGATAACTGCCGGTTGATGACTCTTCTTCTGGTTAGGCGAGTGACGAGATGACGGGACATAGTCGTACGTTGTGATCCCTAATTTTTTCCTGGACCGCCCTTTCAGGTTTTCAGTCCACCGGGAAACCCATTTTTGCCCAAGCCGCCTTTTCAGGTTTTCGACTTGCCGGGTGTACAATTTTTCATTTTCATCCCTTATTTTTGCCCGAACCCTTTTGTTTCGCCGGGAAGCCCTTGTTTTTGCCTAGGTGTGTCAACCTAGCGGGTCTTTGATTGTGCGTAGTATTTTTTGACTATGTCCACGCTCTCAGGATGTATGGAGGTGCCCCTGTCAATAGTGTTGCATCGCCATACTACCAGAAGATGTTTGATTATACCAGATTTGTCGCTGGAATTCATGTCCAATGCCCCGAGTGACTCGGATGGAGATCTGCCCCTGGCTATTTGGCATTTTGAGAGGTTCTCCGGATCTTGACTGGACTGCCCCAGATGATAGACCATGATCATGTCTGCCCCTTGATTGGAAGTGCTTTTGTTCACTAGATATTCTTCGTGCGAATTTCTTTGCTGTTCGAACAAAAAGTCATATGCAAACAGTATTATTTCAAAAATGCAAAGCTTATGTCTGTCTTGATGTTTTTGAAAATGCATTTTTTCAGTAAAACCAGTAAGTTTTGTAAAATGTGATATCAACTCGTTATTTTACAGTGAGCCTTAAGGAGTCAGGATACCTTTCGTAACAGTATGCTTTCGAACCAACCCGTGCTTCAGCTAGGACTTTTAAGGGTTGTAACATGGCCTGGTTCACGGTTTAAGAAACAAAGAATAAAGACTCAAATTTTAGTTGTACCCACCCGTTCTTCGTGATGTTCTTCAAACCTAAACTCAGCTGATCGTGCGTTAGACCTTGTTTGAGTCTTTGTCCTGATATTCCACTGATGGTTCAGATATTGACAGTTTATTTTGAATAGGCAGTCATTTCTTTTTGGTTGAGGGTTTGCAGGACCTCTTTCTTTTTGATTTCGTTATCCCTGATTTTTGCCTAAACTGTTTCTTTTGTGATTACAGTCAGTGGGATGCCCCAGTTTTGTAAGTCTCCTTCATAGGTTTTGACTTATTGGGCTTTTATTTCGAGAGATAATGACTGCTTCTCTTTACGACTATAGGGAACCATCCCTGTCTTTTGTTTCGGAAGGACTCCTTTGATGTTATTTCATGCACCTGGATCAACTGAGAGAACTACCCTGCCCCAGGTTATAATTAAGGGTTTAATTTTTGAAAAGAAAAACTCCAACTTCTTTGGCTCAAAGGGGGTTGACGAGGGATTATCTTCCTTATAACTCTAGTGTTTAGGAATTGAAACAATGCCTGTACCTCATCAGCGGGGTCTGTTCAAAAGCATACTGTAGATTGTGGTATCTTTTTCGTCATCCTCCCTCAAAAGGCTTAGGATTTTAGATCAAGAGTTGAACATCAAAAAATAAAAGCAATTTTGAATATAGTGAACACGAATGGATTAATTCAAAACAGACATATGCGATACATTAATGAAATAAAAAGGTTTGCCATGACAATAATGTTTGAACAATCAAAAAAATACAACTTGAACATTCGAATGAACAAAAGCTTTCTCGTCTCAGGACTTGTCACTTCAAATGGTGAATCTCGCATGGATAGTAGAAGAAATCGACCTGACCATCTTGGGTGAATTCCACTGCTCCTTCATCAATCAGGTTTTGGATTTTGTACCTCAACTTCCAACCGTTGTTAGTATCATGCCCCGGGCTATTAGAATGGTATGCGCACCTGGCCCCAGGATTATAGTTGGGTGAAGAAGTCTTAGGATTAGGGTGAGGTCCTATCAACGTCATCAGATTCAACTTCAACAGGTGTTGCAAAGCTTGGGACAGCGACGTGTTAAGCTGGGTGAATTGCTTCCTGGGCTTGTCTGGCTTGCTCTGATCAACCCGTTGTTCTTGGCGAGGTCGTTGTTGGACCTGCGAAGTGGTGGCAACTTGGAGAGGCCTATTCATTGAACCAAACCTTTGACTTCTTGGAGGCTGATTACCGGTTTGGTCCCCAGCCCTGACTACTTGCTTCATACTGTCTTGCTGAAGCTGGTGAGGTTGATGCTGAATTTGTGACCCTGAAGCAAGTTGAGGAGCTTTTCCCTTGTCTTCTTGTCTCAAAGGGAATCTAATGACGACTGGCTCCTCAACCTTAGATGTTTGCCCCAGTTGGTTATCCCGAAGCAGTTGGTTGACGAGAACCCTGAGCTCTTCTTGTCTTTGAGCTAAGTCTTGAACGAGAGCCATCTGCCCCATCATCTGGGTTCTCATTGTATCTACCTCAGCTTGTAGACGTTTCAGCCGTTCGTCTTTATCGTCTTCTGGACTGTTCCTGACCAAAGTCCCCATGAGGAGTGTTCCCAGCTCTTCCTGCCCCTTGGATAGATTTAGGAGGATTTCCCCAAACTGAGTCTCTTGAGTATGAAGGTCTTGTTGGAGAGCCATTGCTGAAATAAACAGCGAAGAAGGTAAGTGACCTGTAACAAGGGTACCTGTAATGCAATGATATGTATGATATGCATGCAATGTTTTCAAGGACCTCGCGGGGTAACCAAGAAAATTGTTAGAATCTGGTAGCTTGACTGAGGGAACTTCATGTTGTTGAGAGTCCTTCTTCAAGAGTCAAGGCTCACCATATCGAGTGGGTCATAGCCCCTGACTCAAGTTATCAACCTGGCTAGAGGAAGATAAATCCCCTTTGCCCCTTGCTAGACATTCTGGTTCATCATGACTTGCATCACAAGCCCTTGAGATCCTTGAAATGGATTAGTCTTTATGCAGGATGCATGCAATGGTATGATGTTATGCTATGCATGGAGTGATGTAAGTAGGCCCTGTAATGAGTCCCAATTAAGGACTGTAAACAAAACCTGCAAGGAACCCGTGTTGTTAGATAACAAGTATGCAAGTAGTTCAAGTATGAAGGCACACAAGTCACACAAAAGAGCCCTTAGAGTTTAGGCCAGCATGAAGTTTGGGGTACTACCCTCTTGAAGTTGGTGGGCTCAAAAACCTGTCCTATCAAAAGTAACCGGGTTCTAAGGAGCTCAATATCATTGGGTCGTTTTCTATGTTCATTGTTTTGATTTAGCCACTGAATTGGCGATCAAAATATTCCAAGAAAACAACCCTCAATGAGTGTAGTATCGAGTATCTACCAACTTCGGACTGCACCAAAGTCGGTCATCTCACCACCCCTAAAGAGGCCAGGATGGTCAAGTAAGGTTCCTAAGGTCAGTTGATGCTTCACGACACCACGCGGCGGCCCCGTACTCTCCTTGACTTGACTCAATGGTTACCAGTACTCACCAAAGTGCCACATCAACGTAGAAACTGCTTCAACCGTGTCGGTATACCCCGCACAGTTCCCTCACAGTTTGTTGCTACCTAAAAGGTATTCCCCAAATCCGGGTTAGGATCTATGAAACTCCCAAAACAGGCCCACAATATTAAAGCAATCAAAATAGGCAATTGAAAACATAAGAGTGGGCTAATCCTAAGGTACACCTCACTTATATATCCCCAGCAGAGTCGCCAGTTTTGTGATCGGTGGAAATAGAACTGACTGTTTTTTAAGCTGGTTCGCGAAATGTCGCGGTAAGCAAGAGTCTCCACCGTCTTTTATGTTCTCCAACATGGAAAGGACAAAAGCACAACAAAATTCCTTCTTTGAGAATGTTTCTCGGTTCGGGAGGTAGATTTATAGAAAGGGAAGGTGTTAGCACCCTTTCTATCCGTGGTTATCCACGGGCTCTTAGGTACTTGCTCTTATGTTTTCAAAAATTGTTTGCTTTTCAAGTGTGTGTGGGTTTTGAAAAAGTCTCGTTTGAAAAATTTCTAAGTAACTCTTGTATCTGTCCTCAAGAGTGTATGAAAAATTTGCTTGAAATTTTTTGAAAGTGTAGGTGCAAAAAGTTGTTTCTGTTTGTTTTGAAAAGAGCAAGTACTTAAGAGAAATCTACCTACTCTAAGGAATTAGGCTATGTAAGAGTCCTTTAGATAGTGCTATCCCACCATTGAGAGGTAGGTAGCACCATCGTTGGAGTTATTCGGGTCAATTCGATTATAGGGACAATGTGGTCACCAAAGCAATGGTAGGACACCTTAGCGATAACCCTAATGTCCTAGATCCTTTTTATCCGAGGCAACCGTTTCGAGGCAACTGGATCTTAGACAGGAGGGCGACCTCTAAAACACCCTATACTTGACGACCACGTTCGAGGCAACCAGTGAGGCGTACCCTAAGAGTGGCATGTGCATGTGTGTTGTTTCAGTTTATGTTTATCTTGTACATGTTATTTGTGAGCTACAGATTGATTTTATTTTTCATACAAGTCTTTCATGCATTTTTAACAGTTAAGAGTGCGGAAAATAAATTACGGAAAAGGTAAATCTAACTATTACAAGGCGCGGGTCTATACATCGCCAAAAACAAAAACCCGTTTGGAAATAAATTGCGAGAAAAGTAAAAGAAAGCGATAAAACCTAATTTACTATTACATTTCCAGAGCAGATACATAAATATAATGAATTAAATAAATATGCGCGCGAAAGATTGAATCGGGATGTCCTTAGGGTTTTCACCCTTTTGAGAAAAGAATGGAGTTTGTCCTTTTTGCAATTAATCAAAATTAAAACTAATTACTAATTAATTAATTTATTAAAATGAAAAAATGTTTTTGTATTTTTTATGTTTTTAATGAAATAAGATAAAAAGAGGAAATTAAAAGTGTCAAAAGAAAAACCTAAGTCTAAATAATTTTATTTATTGTAAAAAAGAAAATTAAAATTTAAACCTAATTAAACTAAATTAATTTAAGTTAGTGTTTATTTACAAAATAATTAAACCTAAGTGAAATTAATAAAAATAAAATATTTAAATTTTTTTATTTTTTGAATTTTTATAGTGAAAATGTTAATTAATTTGCTGGTTAATAATTAATTAAAAAAAACAATAAAAAATAAATAAAGTAAATGAAAGAAAAAATAAAAAAAATAAAAGATGCAAACCCAAGGGGGGGGGGGGGGGGTTGGGCCAGATTTGAGGGTTTGCTTAGAAATTCCAGCCCATTAAGCTTCCAGGCCTGTTGACTTTCTTGCTTGCCTATGCACAAGGTTGACCAGGAGCATGGTGTGCGTCATCTTTAGGCCACTGGATGGACGCTTGAGGACACTTGGCGTCTGGATGAGGAAGGTGTATGATAGGACGCTCTTTGGAAACCTGCACACAATTGCATGAAGAAAAATAATATGGAAATTATGGGGGACCTGGGAATCGAACCCAGGTCCCAATGATCATTTGCCAGCGTGTCCTTCCACTGAGCCACTTGCCTTCATTTGTTACAATAATCAAAAATTAATATTATATGAAATAAAGAGCAATATCCTGGAAAATAAAAGATGCGCGCATTTTGGATTTGAATGGGCCAGTGGCACGCTTCCACGTCCTTCGTCTTCCTCCCTGAACACCTGAAAATAAATCAAATAGCGGGGGTTTTTAACCCCCACAACCTGCAAATGCCAAAAATAACGAACATGCCTATGCTGTATATAAATTGTTCGCGAGGGTTGGGATTGGTTCGTCTTGATTTCCTGAGTTCAACCATGGGCATCATGAGGCTTAATTTTCCCTAAATAAGAAAGCCCCAATTTTAGAGCTTGGAAAACCTAGAAATCGTTCATGGCGTTTTCTGTTTCAGGGCATTATAAACCAATTGAACCACACCAAAAGCTTCACCTGAGTTCTATGAGTATAAAACAAACAATCAAAGATGTTAAATATGCATGAATCAGTGTATGTGATTATGAAAAAATTTGACAAACCGTGGGTCTGTGTAGCACGTGTTCTTGAGCTTTGAGGCTTGTTTTTGATTGCAATGTATTCCTGGGAATGCTAGCAATGTGTTTGAATTGCTCTAAGGCTTTGAATTGGTCTGCAATATGAAAAACAGTTTTGGCTTTTTTTCTTGATTTTCAATATTGGTTATGGCTCTTACAGCAGCTTTTCCACGTGAATTGTATTAGGTTTAGGTTCAGCATATGTATGGGAATATAATTAGGTCAAAGTTTGGGCTCTGGATCCATTGTATTGATGTCTTGAGATTTTTGTTGATCACCATTAAAGACCTTTCCATACTTGAAGCAAAACCATGATTTTATGCACAAAATAGCCTGGCACGAATTTGGTAGCTGGCATGTGGTATATGAAAGTTGTCCAAATCAAAAAGATGCCCTTCCATTAATTTTTAGATTTTATTTGAATTATTATGGATTTAAAATGAATTAAATCAATAAAAATTAAATAAAATGGAAAAATAAATGTTTGGTCTTGAAATTAATCATGGGACACGTGGGTGGCATGACAAGGCTGAATCAAGTGGAAGAAAGTGGGCCCTTTTGTCAAAAATTGAAGTTTTAAGGATAGTTGACTTTTGCCATTTCACAAAAATTTCCCAACTTCTCCAATGCATATCTTGCTCAATTTTGATCATATGAACATGTTCTTGGACATTTTGGAAAGGTCTTGAAGTCCTATAACCAATGCCTTTGGTCCCATGTCATTTGGATTTACCAATCTCAAGTTATGGTCTTTGACTTAAAATGCCTTTTTGTTGACTTTTGAAAATGACCTATAATGTAGAAATTGATAACTTTTTGTGAGAGAATTTCTTGGACTTGGAATGTGAATATGAGTTGTAGGAAATGTCATCCCCTTCAAAATGAGAATTGGATGGGATTTTTCTGATGAACCATGAAAAAGTTATGCCTTGGTCAATTTACAGTTGACTTTTCAGCTGTCCAAAAATGGAAACTTTTGCATCTTGATGATTTTTGAGCCATGCTTGTGGAATCATGATCAAGACTTGATCAAATGATGATTGTGGCTTCAAAATAAGATGTTGACCAAATTTTTTGACTTTTGACTGCCAAATGACCATTTTACCCCTACAGTTGATTGTGAAGCAATTAGGGCTTTTGGCTGTGCAACTTGATGCTGTGAGTCTTGAAACTTGGCATGTAGATGCTTGACAATGTGTATAGGCCTATGGGACTTGATTGAGCCCTTGAAAACCTCAAATTCTTTGCAGGAACCAAAACCCTAATTTTGACTGGCTTAGGAGGCAATTGGACTGTGCAACCCTTGAGGAATCTTGAAGCATTTGAAGATTGATCTTGACAAATATTGAAGAATATGGGAGGGCAAATTTTAGGGTACAACAGTAGGGCTATGAGAAGGAACCTGTATAGTAGGGTTACTTCGGGATGAAAGCCTGGATAGTATGGCTATGAGAAGGAACCTAGGTCGTAGGGTTACTTCGGGATGAAAGCCTGGATAATAGGGCTATGAGAAGGAACCTGTATAGTAGGGTTACTTCGGGATGAGAGCCTAGATAACAGGGCTATGAGAAGGAACCTGGATAGTAGGGTTACTTCGGGATGAAAGCCTGGATAGTAGGGATATGAGAAGGAACCTGAATAGTAGGGTTACTTCGGGATGAAAGCCTGGATAGTAGGGCTATAAGAAGGAACCTGGGTCGTAGGGTTACTTTGAAATGAGAGCCTGGATAGTAGGGCTACGAGAAGGAACCTAAATAGTAGTGTTACTTCAAGATGAAAGCCTGGATAGTAGGGCTTATGGAAAGGAACCTGGATAGTAGGGTTACTTCAAAGTGATATTGTAGAATAGTTAACCCATTTGGTTTCGGGAACTGAGTTTCCATTAGTCGTCTGCAGACGTGACCTGTATAACTGCTGGATTTGTTGAAGATAATTGTCTTTCCTGAAAAGATACTAGGGTTAATTATATGCAATGCATGAAATACCTTGTGATATGATGTTCTCAAAATAAATGAGATCCTGTTGTATATGATATGTGTGATACGGTGGGAGAACTGACTAGTGTTTTACGTTCGCATTCGCACTTGTGCGGTTGAGCAAGAGTCGCCACCGACTTTTTATTTTATCCTAAAGGAAAGGTTAAAAAAGCACAGCAAAAACCTTTGGAGATGTTTTCGTGGGTTCGGGGGGTAGATTATGAAAAGGGAAGGTGTTAGCACCCTTTTCATCCATGGTTATCCATGGGCTCTTAGTTACTTAGTTTTTTAGATCACTTGCCTTGTTTTTCGATTGCTTTGAAAATGGTGTGTGTGTGGGTGCTTTTTGAAAATGTTTTGGAAAAAAGATGCCTTGTCTTAGGCGACCAATGTATTTGACTCGTGTTTGAGTGTTTTACAAAAGTGTGGATCTTTTCGAAAAGATGTTTTCAAATGTTTTTGAGAGTTTGTTTGAAAGTGTGGTGGATTGTGGTTTTTGAAAAGAAGGCAAGTGTTTTTGCAAGTTTGATCTCAAGTAACTAAGAGTTTTGTCTACCCTATTGTACTCAAAGGTTTTTGTTATGTTTTAACCCCTTTTAACAATTTTGTTCCACCATTGAAATTGATGGACAATCTTGCGTTTAGGAAGTTTATTCGGGACAGGCGCGGGTCATCGTATGGACCATGAATGCAATGATGCCAAGTGTCTTTGGCAATTTGCTTTGAAAGGACTATGATCATTCCGTTTTAGGCAACATTCGAAAGCGTCATCGAGGGACTTATGATTATTTGATTTTGTTTTGCCAAAGATACTCGACGTGCAAGCATGGCCCATTTTGGAAGGCAACATGTGGGATTACCCTAGGGGGTGCAAGTGTGATTTGTGTATTGATTACATGTATTTGTCTTGTATTAGGTTATCTAGCGCTTGATTTTATGTACATACAAACCCTAGGTCTAACCATGGTATAATTGGAAAACTGTAAATTGCGGAATGTAAAATCTACGCTATTACAAAATAGTGTCCGGGAATGGGGGTATAAATGTACAAGGGGGATGAGACTTATAGTATCCAATAAGTTACAACCAAATCGAATGTGCGATCAAAATGTAAATATCGAATATACAAATATAAGATAAAAACGTGTATAGGGAAATGTATTGTGTAAGTGTAAATGTGAGATGTATATGAGTATGTGTAATTATTTACAAGCGCGATATGTGAAATTGAAGCGTATTAGGATTTTTGACCTAGACATGTATTTTAACGAATCTTTGATTTGTATGTTTAATTATGTATAAAGGAAAAATGTTTTAATTAAATGGTATGTTCAAATTTTAATTAAATTGTATTATGTATAAAAAGGAAAGTATTTTAATCAAATATTTGTGAATGTAATATGTATTTAAATTGTTATGTACAAAATCAATGTTTTTTAAAATTTATATGTAAATATGTATTTTAATGTGTTATATGCAAATGTATTAAATTAAAAGAGTTAAGGTGTTTATATAAAGGTTAGTGTTAATATTTTGTAAAAAAAAGTATATGATTTATAAAAAGAAAAAGAATAGGTTAGTATCACTCAAATGTTTGTAAAGAAAATGTTAATGATTTTTTTGTTGGGCTTTAGAGGGAAATCAGAAAACGGGTCAAGCCCATGTTAAACTTGAAACGAATTTAGGGTTAGGGAAGGTGTGCTCAGAACGAAAGCTAGGGATCGTAGCGGCTCTGTTTGCTGGGTTTTGTCTTCTTCATTTCTTCTGATCAATGCTTCTCTTTCCGGCCACCAGCATCACCCTCCACACCTTTCTTCCCTCCAAGGCACGGTCTCAACGCTCTCTTGATTTAGGGTTTGTTCCAACGTTTTATGTTCTTATCTCTTTTCTTTTTTACGAATTGCATGTTTTTGATTTGAGTTCTTACTTGATCTTTCGTTATTATGAGGTGAAGGAGAAGAGGTAGAAAGCTCGTTACCTGACCTTGGAGAAGGAGGAGAGAGGAGGGGAGCTGTGGCGCTTAGGAGGCCGAAATGAACGGAGATTCGGTGATGAAGCTGGAAGCTTGCTTGGGGGAATTTGGTACTTTTGTATTTTGTTATCGTTTTAGGGTTTGATGATGAGTTGTACTGAAAACCTTTAATTCACTTCTTTATCCCTTCTTCTGTACTCTCTCTATAGTTGCGTGCCTGTTGCTTATGTTGGATGCTATGAATGCCTATGATTTTTGATGATGATGTTCTGAATGATTTTTGAATGCTTTAGAACATTTGCCTATGATGAAGCTTGCTTTTGAGGCCCTCGATGCTTTTGAATTATTGTTGCTGGACGAACTTTCTCTTCTTCTCTCGTGTTGCCTTTGCTTCTGTCCCTGAGTTGCTTCTGAACTGGTCTTGAGTGGGATGCCTTTGGAATGTTTATTATTGCCTAATGATGAATCCAAGATTCTGAAGGACTTGGGGGTTGGTTTGAATATTTGTTAATGGCCCTCTGAGATGGATGCTTGTTTGCTTCCATGAGTTTCCTTTTACCTGTGTTGGATTATGTTTGACAGTATGGTTGAGGGGTTATGTTGGTTCAGTTTTAGTTTATGTGTTTTTTTTGGGTTTGAACTGGACAGTAGGCAGGTTATGATGCTGGTATCAGGTTTGAGATGCGTTTGATGGTTTGATTTGTACAGTTTTTACGACAGGCAGGTCATTGTGAGGTTTTTGACTTCTGTTTGTGTTTGATCTGGACAGTAGGCGGGTTTTTGGAGCATTAGCAGGTTATGTGAGGTTTTTGCTGATGGGTTTGAGGTGTTTCAGGTTATGGTAGGTTCATGCTTTAGGCTTGAGTCTTTGTTGTGTTTGATAACTTATGAGGCCTGCTTGGATTAGGCAGGTTGATGGTTGTTCAGGTTTGAATCTGGTGTTTTTTTATCTGATAGCTCTCTTTTTGTTTTAAGCTTAGAGGCTTCAGTTTTTTTGTATCTTTTTCAGTGGACAGGTTTTTAAGACATCAGTAGGTTTTTGTATATTTTTCTTTTCTATCCTCTCTTCTGAACTGTCTTTTTGGATTCTCTTTTTTCTGTCTTGCCTGCTATGAATAATATTTGATGCAAATTTGTATATTTTTCCCCTTCTCTGAGCTGTGTGTACTGGCCTGTGTATCTTTTCTGTCTTGTTATGCTGCCTCCAGCCTAAAACCTGCCTATGCTTTTTTATATCTCTTCTTTTTTCTCTATGGTACAGTTTTGAATATATTATATGATTCTTTTGTACCTTTTGGTTCTGAAGGGGCCCCTTTTTATGCTGGGAAATGATGTTTAAGTTTTGCTTGCATAACACACTACTTGACTGCATCTTTATCTCTTTTGACAGCTTTGTGGCGCTTTTTTCTTTTTCTTGATATCTTGGGATTTGACTTTGTATTTTGATATCCTTTCCAAATCCTTCTTTGACAGCTTGGGATAGATTTTCTGTTTTGACAATAAATTGCCTTTTACTTTTGATGGAAAATGGAATTGGATTTGAACTATATAGTTTGAACTTTGGATTTGAGATTCTATGCAGCTTGAATTTTGTAACTTATGCATTTGACATTTGCATTCATGAATAAAAATCTTCCCTCTCTGTGAACCGGGAGAAATCCCGTGGTTTGCAGAGAGGGTCAACTGATCCCAGTCAGTGGCCTCTAATGATGAGCAAATTTTAACTGTCCTTTAATTTAACTGCCTTCTGACTTTTCTCTTTTCTTTTTGCAGATAAAAAAATGGAGCACCGGAGCGGAGTGAAGAGTGAAGAATATTAGAAATAGGATAGTTTTTTATTTTATGTAATATTTTAAATTAATGTACATTATTGTTCATAATTTAAATTATAAACAACAATTTGTACAAATAATTCAAATATCAATAAAATCTAAATTATCCAATTAATTCTAATTTTCTTTATTGTTTATTTATTTATTTAAAATACTTTGAATTAAAACAATTGAAAAATGAATTTCAATCATTCAATTTCAGAATAATAAATAACTTAAATAAAAACAACATTGATCAATTAAACCTGTCTTATTCAAAATCCAAAGCAAAGCAGCAGTCAATCCAAATAGACTGATCAAACGCAATCCTTCTTCACTGATTTGTCATAAACACTGTGAATCCAATACTGCATACTGTATTTGATTCGCCCAAAGAAAACAACATGAATTCAAACCACTGTCTCTTTCACTGATTAAATCAAAACAATGCGAATTTAACCCCGTTCTCAGAATAAACTGCAAAGTACTGTGGAATTTAAATTCTTCTGAGAATATGCCCGTAAAACCTTAACTCCTGATTAAATGCCAAATAACGCTCGCCTGATCAAAACTGAGCCAAAATCAACCAAAACCCTAAGCCAACTGTATGAAACAATCCAGAGCTCTGAAAATCAGTAAAAACCCTAATTTTGCTTGACTGTCAAGAAAAGTCCGTTTGTCCGATTCTTGAGCCAGTTTGAAAAGTCAGGAAATGTTTGAAGCTGATATTTCTTGGGGAAAAATGCGAGGGCAAATTTTGGGGTACAACAGTTGCCCCTGTTCAATCTTCTTGGACCTGAAGAGTTAGATTGGCAAGTTTGCCTTTCGCGACTTGAAGGTAAAAGGAGATTGGACACTAATGTGCCCAGAAAATTTGCGCTCGGTGATATGATGGTGGAGGTGAATGGGCTTAAAGATGCCATTTGGTGATGGGCTTAAAGATGCCATCTGGTGCGAGAGAACTTTGTCGGGGGATGGGCTTAGAGATGCCATCTAGGAATGGGCTTACAGATGCCATTCGGCGACTGCTGGTAGGAGGATGGGCTTACAGATGCCATCTGGACATGTTGAACTGTATGTCAAAAGTGAGTGGACAAGTGTCAGAAGGGCCTCCATGTTTCGGAACATCTCTGAATCGGGGTCTGAACAAGCAACAGATTGACGTCCATATTTGGAGAATCTGTAAGCTATCTGAGATTGAATAAGCGATAGAGCAACATCTGTTGTTGGGAAGCGTCCGTAAACTATTTTCAGAAATTGTGAAGAGTCTGAATCAGTTGGTAGATTGACATCCGTTGTGGGGGAGAATCTGTAAACTACTTCAGAAGTTGAGAAGAGTCTGAACAAGTCGGTAGATTGGCATCCGTTGTAGGGAAGAATCCGTAAACTGTCTTCAGAAATCTTGAAGTTAAAGAGGAACCGGCGTAGGATTTCTGCTGATGCGTCTGAATGAATCTGGAATAAGTATCAGAATGTTGCCGTGTCCGGGTCACATCTGAACTATTTCTGGATGAATCTCGGGAGTTGATCTGTGTCTGTCGACTGATCTTCCCTGAAAAGGCAAAGGGTTAGTTGTATGCAATGCTATGATGCATGATGCAATGTACGTGACATTGATGTTTATGATATGAATGTGATGAATGCGCATGTAAGCTGACGAGCTAATCTCGCCAAGGATACATGAATCCGAAATGGCTGAAGATAAAAGCGTCTTGACTGCTGCCGGGGAAAATAAATCCTTGGCTGTCGCTGGGGAAGAGAACTCCGGATGACTTCTACTGGGGAGTTCCAAACTAGTAGGCTCATGCTGGGGAGGCCTAATTGAGAACCTTCGGCTTGATGGGAAGTAACCCTGGAGACTTCACTGGGGAACTCAAGATTTGTCCTTCCAAAACTCCGTGGGGAGAAGGTTCAATGGTCTGGCTCCGCTGGGGACTGGTTTGAAGTTTTAGGTCTGAGGGGAATTGAATTCTGGAGGATTCTTTGGCTGGGGATTTGCAAAGATAAGTTACTGTTGGGGTATTTTGACGAACTCCGCTGGGGATTGGGAGAATTTTGGCGAGCGCGATCTTCCGTGGTGGTTAGCTTGAGAAGAATCTGAACAAGCGATAGGTTAACCTCCGTTTACTTGGAGAACCCGTGAACTATTTTCAGAAATCTTGAAGTTGAATCAGCAATAGAGCCGCGTCCGTTGTTGGGAAGCGTCCGTAAACTAATTTCAAAGGTTGAGAAGAGTCTGAACAAGTTGGTAGATTGACTTCCATTGTTGGGAAGAATCCGTAAACTATTTTCAGAAATTGTGAAGAGTCTGAACAAATCGGTAGATTGACATCCGTTGTTGGGAAGAATCCGTAAACTTGTTTCAGAAGTCTTGAAGAGGAACCGGTGTAGGGCTTCCTGATGATGAGCTTGTGTAAAACTGCATCGGGTTTTGAACACTTTTGACATTCGAATGCCCCAAGTGGTGATGTAGATAAATTCCTGGCTTATTACAGGTGTTGGTCTACAATCGGTCGTTCACAGATGTGTCCTGGATTGTTGCAGGTGTTGATCTGGAATTCTTCAGACATGCCCTGGCTGGATACCGGAATCGAATCTGGAAAGGTGATAGTTGACAGATATGCCCTGGCTGGATACAGGAATCGAATCTTCAAACTCTTCAGACGTGCCCTGGCTAGATACAGGAATCGAGTCTGGAAATGTGGTCAACAGATATGCCCTGGCTGGATACAGGAATCGAATCTGGAAATAGTCGTCAACAGATATGCCCTGGCTGGATACAGGAATCGAATCCTCGAACTCTTCAGACGTGCCCTGGCTAGATACAGGAGTCGAGTCTGGAAATGTGATAGTTGACAGATATGCCCTGGCTGGATACAGGAATCGAATCTTCAAACTCTTCAGACGTGCCCTGACTAGATACAGGAATCGAGTCTGGAAATGTGGTCAACAGATATGCCCTGGCTGGATACAGGAATCGAATCTGGAAATAGTCGTCAACAGATATGCCCTGGCTGGATACAGGAATCGAATCTGGAAATAGTCGTCAACAGATATGCCCTGGCTGGATACAGGAATCGAATCCTCGAACTCTTCAGACGTGCCCTGGCTAGATACAGGAGTCGAGTCTGGAAATGTGATAGTTGACAGATATGCCCTGGCTGGATACAGGAATCGAATCTTCAAACTCTTCAGACGTGCCCTGACTAGATACAGGAATCGAGTCTGGAAATGTGGTCAACAGATATGCCCTGGCTGGATACAGGAGTCGAATCTGGAAATAGTCGTCAACAGATATGCCCTGGCTGGATACAGGAATCGAATCCTCGAACTCTTCAGACGTGCCCTGGCTAGATACAGGAATCGAGTCTAGAAATAGTCAACAGATATGCCCTGGCTGGATACAGGAATCGAATCTGGAAATAGTCGTCAACAGATATGCCCTGGCTGGATACAGGAATCGAATCTGGAAATAGTCGTCAACAGATATGCCCTGGCTGGATACAGGAATTGAATCCTCGAACTCTTCAGACGTGCCCTGGCTAGATACAGGAGTCGAGTCTGGAAATGTTGTAGTCGATTTGTTGAACACTTTTGACATTCGAATGCCCCAAGTGGTGAAGAAGGAGTCTTAAATCAGATTACTCTGCATATTGAGATTTCTTGAAATCTTGACTGGACTGCCCCAGGTTAACTTTGAAAGATCTGTTGGACCTTGACTGGACTGTCCCAGGTTAATTAGATTGTGACATGTCATGCCCCTTGTTGATAGGGGATTTGATGGAAGTGTTATCCTCTTGAAGTGATTTTGACTTACTGAGAGAGTTTTCGTTCCTCCGAACATTCGCTGTATGAATTTCTTCGCTGTCAAACAAAAGAGTTAAATGCAGACAGTGATGTTCGAATAATGCAAAGTTTATGTTTGTCTCGAAGTTTTTTTAAAAAATGCGTTTTTAGCAGAAAACTTTTCATAAGACAAGTTAACACAAGGTTTAGAGCAAAGCCCTACAGGAGTCAGGATACCTTTTGTAACAGTATGCTTTCGAACTAACCCATGCTTCAATTAGGACTTTTGGAGGGTTGTAACGTGGCCTGGTTCGCGGTTTAAGAAACAAAGGATAAAGGCTCAAAGTATATTTGTACCCACCCGCTCTTCGTGATGTCCTTCGACCTAAGCTCAGTTAACTGTGCGTCGCACTCTGTTTTGAGTTCGAAACGACTTTTGGGCGATGGTTCACCAGTTTGAATTTGGGAGACAGTCATCATCTCCTTTTTTATTTTACAACACTTTTCATGTTGTTGAGGGTTTTGTAATGACCTCACTATTTTGATTTTGATTTGTTATCCCTAACTTTTGCCTGACTGTTATCGTTTTCGGGATTACTGTCAGCGGGATGCCCCAGCTTTCTTAAGCCTCCTTTATAGGTTTTGGCTCAGCGGGCTTTTCTCTTTTGAGAGATTGACTGTCTATATGATAGGGAACCACCCTTGTCTTTTGATTCCAAAGGAACGCTTTCTTTTTTGACGTCGTTCGTTGTATTACGAACCGAGAGTTTGCGACTTCAATGCGCATTTTCTTTTGAATTAACTGAGATACTACCCTGCCCCGGGTTTATATCAAAAGGTTTCGATTGTTTAGAACAGGAAACTCCTACTTCTTTGGCTCGAAGGGGTTGACTAGGGATTAACTTCCTTATAACTCCGGTGTTTGGGAATTGAAAGAAAAGCCTGTACATCATCAGCAAGGTCTGTTCAAAAGCATACTGTATAAGATCACGGTATTGTTTCGTCATCCTCCCTCTAAAGGCTTACAGCTTTTTATCAAGAGTCAAATATCATAAAGAAAAGCATAAGAGTAGTGAAACGAATGGATGAATTCAAGACAAACATATGCAATGCATTAATGAAAACACAGTTTAACATCAACAGATAATTGTTTGATAGCAAAAGAAATTACAACTTTGAAAATTCAAAAAAGAAGCAAAAGTCTTTCAACTTCGAGCTTCGTCACTTCAAGCGGAGAACCCTTTAACGGAAGATCTTCATCTCGCCGTCTGGCATGAATTCCAGCACCCCAATGTCAATCAGATCTTGAATCTTGTTCTTCAAGGCCCAACAGTCGTTGGTGCTGTGTCCCGGGCTGTAGGAGTGGTAAACACAGAATGCGTCGGGATTAAAGTGAGGAGAGAAGATATTGAGCTTCTGAGGAGGGTCCTTTACGGTGAGCAAATTGACCTCCAACAGGCGCTTCAGTATGAAGAATGATGGTATCTCAGTCTCCGTAAACTGTCTTCCCGACTTTTCTTGTTTACGCCGATTCCCCCGTTGACGCTGGCGAGGTTGTTGATAGGTTTGTGACCCTGAAGCTAGCAAAGGAGCTTTCCCCTTGTCTTCTTGAGTGGATGGAGGCTGAGCGGTGACTTGCTCTTCGACCTCAGATGTTTGCCCCAGTTGGTTGTTTGGAAGCAGTTGGCGGACAAGAACTCTGAGTTCCTCTTGTCTTTGAGATAGGTCTTGGATGAGAGCCATCTGGCCCACCAACTGTCCCATCATTTGAGTCCTCAGTGTTGTCAGATCAAACTGCAGCTCCGCAATCTGATCACTCCTGGCATTGTTGGAACTCCCCAAGCCCTTGGTGAGGAGAGCTTTCATCTCTTCTTGTCCCAGAGACAAGTTCAGGAACATCTCCTGCAGTTGAGCAGTCTGGTCTTGGATGTCTTTGACAAACCGTTCTAGAGCCATCTCTCGCTGAAATAAACAGCAGGAGAGTAAGGAAACCTAAAAAAGGAAAGGTTGTCAAAATGCAATGCATGATATGTGGATGCATGCTTTCAAGGATCTCTTGGGGTAGACACAAGAAAATGTTAGAGGTTGAACTCTGCTCTTGGATTGGAGATCTCTGCACCAATGGATGTCCTTCCACGAGAATCAAGCTCACCATGTCGAGTGGGTCATAGCCACTGATTCAAGTTGTTGTTCTTGGACTTTGACTGGAGAGCTTTGTATCGGTGGATGTCTTTCCACTAGAATCAAGCTCACCATGTCGAGTGGGTCATAGCCACTGATTCAAGTTATTGTACTTGATCTTTGACTGGATTGGTTAGAGGAGAGACCTCTTGCCCCTTGATAGATGTCTGGTTCAACGTAACCCTGCATCAAAAGAACCCTCGAGATCCTTGAAATGGTTATTGAAAGTGCTAAAATGCTATGGTATGATGTCATGATGTTATGTACATGTATGCACAAGCAAGTAAGCGTATATACAGGCAAACAATATTCACACAAAGCACACAAGGCCTTAGGTTTAGGCTTGCATGAGGTTCAGGTACTACCCTCTTTCAGCTTGTTGGTTAAAACCTGTCCTATCAAAAGTAACCGGGTTCTAAAGGTCCCAATATCACTGGATTGCTTTCATTGTTCATTGTTTCAATTTAGCCACTGAACTGGCGACCGAAATATTCCAGGAAAGCAACCCTCAATTGAGTGTAGTATCGAGTATCAACCAACCTCGGACTGCACCAAAGTCAGTTATCTCACTACCCTAAAAAGGCCAAGATGGTTCAATTAAGGTTCCTAAGGTCAGTTGATGCTTCACGACACCACGCGGCGGCCCCGTACTCTCCTTGACTGAACTCAAGGGTTACCGGTACACACCAAAGTGCCACATCAACGTAGCAGACTGCTTCAACCATGTCGGTATACCCCGCACAGTTCCCTCACAGCCTTGTTGCTACTTTCTAAGAAGGTATCCCCAGATCCGGGTTAGGATCTATAAAACTCCGATACAAGGCTCACAAATGTAAAAGCAAACAAGACAATCAATTGAAAACAAAAGTGATCTAAACCCTAAGGTAACCCCACTTTAAAGTTTCCCCAGCAGAGTCGCCAGTTCTGTGATACGGTGGGAGAACTGACTAGTGTTTTGCGTTCGCATTCGCACTTGTGCGGTTGAGCAAGAGTCGCCACCGACTTTTTATTTTATCCTAAAGGAAAGGTTAAAAAAGCACAGCAAAAACCTTTGGAGATGTTTTCGTGGGTTCGGGGGGTAGATTATGAAAAGGGAAGGTGTTAGCACCCTTTTCATCCATGGTTATCCATGGGCTCTTAGTTACTTGGTTTTTTAGATCACTTGCCTTGTTTTTCGATTGCTTTGAAAATGGTGTGTGTGTGGGTGCTTTTTGAAAATGTTTTGGAAAAAAGATGCCTTGTCTTAGGCGACCAATGTATTTGACTCGTGTTTGAGTGTTTTACAAAAGTGTGGATCTTTTTGAAAATATGTTTTCAAATGTTTTTGGGAGTTTGTTTGAAAGTGTGGTGGATTGTGGTTTTTGAAAAGAAGGCAAGTGTTTTTGCAAGTTTGATCTCAAGTAACTAAGAGTTTTGTCTACCCTATTGTACTCAAAGGTTTTTGTTATGTTTTAACCCCTTTTAACAATTTTGTTCCACCATTGAAATTGATGGACAATCTTGCGTTTAGGAAGTTTATTCGGGACAGGCGCGGGTCATCGTATGGACCATGAATGCAATGATGCCAAGTGTCTTTGGCAATTTGCTTTGAAAGGACTATGATCATTCCGTTTTAGGCAACATTCGAAAGCGTCATCGAGGGACTTATGATCATTTGATTTTGTTTTGCCAAAGATACTCGACGTGCAAGCATGGCCCATTTTGGAAGGCAACATGTGGGATTACCCTAGGGGGTGCAAGTGTGATTTGTGTATTGATTACATGTATTTGTCTTGTATTAGGTTATCTAGCGCTTGATTTTATGTACATACAAACCCTAGGTCTAACCATGGTATAATTGGAAAACTGTAAATTGCGGAATGTAAAATCTACGCTATTACAAAATAGTGTCCGGGAATGGGGGTATAAATGTACAAGGGGGATGAGACTTATAGTATCCAATAAGTTACAACCAAATCGAATGTGCGATCAAAATGTAAATATCGAATATACAAATATAAGATAAAAACGTGTATAGGGCAATGTATTGTGTAAGTGTAAATGTGAGATGTATATGAGTATGTGTAATTATTTACAAGCGCGATATGTGAAATTGAAGCGTATTAGGATTTTTGACCTAGACATGTATTTTAACGAATCTTTGATTTGTATGTTTAATTATGTATAAAGGAAAAATGTTTTAATTAAATGGTATGTTCAAATTTTAATTAAATTGTATTATGTATAAAAAGGAAAGTATTTTAATCAAATATTTGTGAATGTAATATGTATTTAAATTGTTATGTACAAAATCAATGTTTTTTAAAATTTATATGTAAATATGTATTTTAATGTGTTATATGCAAATGTATTAAATTAAAAGAGTTAAGGTGTTTATATAAAGGTTAGTGTTAATATTTTGTAAAAAAAAGTATATGATTTATAAAAAGAAAAAGAATAGGTTAGTATCACTCAAATGTTTGTAAAGAAAATGTTAATGATTTTTTTGTTGGGCTTTAGAGGGAAATCAGAAAACGGGTCAAGCCCATGTTAAACTTGAAACGAATTTAGGGTTAGGGAAGGTGTGCTCAGAACGAAAGCTAGGGCTCGTAGCGGCCCCGTTTGCTGGGTTTTGTCTTCTTCATTTCTTCTGATCAATGCTTCTCTTTCCGGCCACCAGCATCACCCTCCACACCTTTCTTCCCTCCAAGGCACGGTCTCAACGCTCTCTTGATTTAGGGTTTGTTCCAACGTTTTATGTTCTTATCTCTTTTCTTTTTTACGAATTGCATGTTTTTGATTTGAGTTCTTACTTGATCTTTCGTTATTATGAGGTGAAGGATAAGAGGTAGAAAGCTCGTTACCTGACCTTGGAGAAGGAGGAGAGAGGAGGGGAGCTGTGGCGCTTAGGAGGCCGGAATGAACGGAGATTCGGTGATGAAGCTGGAAGCTTGCTTGGGGGAATTTGGTACTTTTGTATTTTGTTACCGTTTTAGGGTTTGATGATGAGTTGTACTGAAAACCTTTAATTCACTTCTTTATCCCTTCTTCTGTACTCTCTCTATAGTTGCGTGCCTGTTGCTTATGTTGGATGCTATGAATGCCTATGATTTTTGATGATGATGTTCTGAATGATTTTTGAATGCTTTAGAACATTTGCCTATGATGAAGCTTGCTTTTGAGGCCCTCGATGCTTTTGAATTATTGTTGCTGGACGAACTTTCTCTTCTTCTCTCGTGTTGCCTTTGCTTCTGTCCCTGAGTTGCTTCTGAACTGGTCTTGAGTGGGATGCCTTTGGAATGTTTATTATTGCCTAATGATGAATCCAAGATTCTGAAGGACTTGGGGGTTGGTTTGAATATTTGTTAATGGCCCTCTGAGATGGATGCTTGTTTGCTTCCATGAGTTTCCTTTTACCTGTGTTGGATTATGTTTGACAGTATGGTTGAGGGGTTATGTTGGTTCAGTTTTAGTTTATGTGTTTTTTTTGGGTTTGAACTGGACAGTAGGCAGGTTATGATGCTGGTATCAGGTTTGAGATGCGTTTGATGGTTTGATTTGTACAGTTTTTACGACAGGCAGGTCATTGTGAGGTTTTTGACTTCTGTTTGTGTTTGATCTGGACAGTAGGCAGGTTTTTGGAGCATTAGCAGGTTATGTGAGGTTTTTGTTGATGGGTTTGAGGTGTTTCAGGTTATGGTAGGTTCATGCTTTAGGCTTGAGTCTTTTTTGTGTTTGATAACTTATGAGGCCTGCTTGGATTAGGCAGGTTGATGGTTGTTCAGGTTTGAATCTGGTGTTTTTTTATCTGATAGCTCTCTTTTTGTTTTAAGCTTAGAGGCTTCAGTTTTTTTGTATCTTTTTCAGTGGACAGGTTTTTAAGACATCAGCAGGTTTTTGTATATTTTTCTTTTCTATCCTCTCTTCTGAACTGTCTTTTTGGATTCTCTTTTTTCTGTCTTGCCTGCTATGAATAATATTTGATGCAGATTTGTATATTTTTCCCCTTCTCTGAGCTGTGTGTACTGGCCTGTGTATCTTTTCTGTCTTGTTATGCTGCCTCCAGCCTAAAACCTGCCTATGCTTTTTTATATCTCTTCTTTTTTCTCTATGGTACAGTTTTGAATATATTATATGATTCTTTTGTACCTTTTGGTTCTGAAGGGCCCCCTTTTTATGCTGGGAAATGATGTTTAAGTTTTGCTTGCATAACACACTACTTGACTGCATCTTTATCTCTTTTGACAGCTTTGTGGCGCTTTTTTCTTTTTCTTGATATCTTGGGATTTGACTTTGTATTTTGATATCCTTTCCAAATCCTTCTTTGACAGCTTGGGATAGATTTTCTGTTTTGACAATAAATTGCCTTTTACTTTTGATGGAAAATGGAATTGGATTTAAACTATATAGTTTGAACTTTGGATTTGAGATTCTATGCAGCTTGAATTTTGTAACTTATGCATTTGACATTTGCATTCATGAATAAAAATCTTCCCTCTCTGTGAACCGGGAGAAATCCCGTGGTTTGCAGAGAGGGTCAACTGATCCCAGTCAGTGGCCTCTAATGATGAGCAAATTTTAACTGTCCTTTAATTTAACTGCCTTCTGACTTTTCTCTTTTCTTTTTGCAGATAAAAAAATGGAGCACCGGAGCGGAGTGAAGAGTGAAGAATATTAGAAATAGGATAGTTTTTTATTTTATGTAATATTTTAAATTAATGTACATTATTGTTCATAATTTAAATTATAAACAACAATTTGTACAAATAATTCAAATATCAATAAAATCTAAATTATCCAATTAATTCTAATTTTCTTTATTGTTTATTTATTTATTTAAAATTCTTTGAATTAAAACAATTGAAAAATGAATTTCAATCATTCAATTTCAGAATAATAAATAACTTAAATAAAAACAACATTGATCAATTAAACCTGTCTTATTCAAAATCCAAAGCAAAGCAGCAGTCAATCCAAATAGACAGATCAAACGCAATCCTTCTTCACTGATTTGTCATAAACACTGTGAATCCAATACTGCATACTGTATTTGATTCGCCCAAAGAAAACAACATGAATTCAAACCACTGTCTCTTTCACTGATTAAATCAAAACAATGCGAGTTTAACCCCGTTCTCAGAATAAACTGCAAAGTACTGTGGAATTTAAATTCTTCTGAGAATATGCCCGTAAAACCTTAACTCCTGATTAAATGCCAAATAACGCTCGCCTGATCAAAACTGAGCCAAAATCAACCAAAACCCTAAGCCAACTGTATGAAACAATCCAGAGCTCTGAAAATCAGTAAAAACCCTAATTTTGCTTGACTGTCAAGAAAAGTCCGTTTGTCCGATTCTTGAGCCAGTTTGAAAAGTCAGGAAATATTTGAAGCTGATATTTCTTGGGGAAAAATGCGAGGGCAAATTTTGGGGTACAACAATATGTATGCGTATGTCATAATGTATGTACATGAAATGCTATTGAGGTATGTCCGAGTCTGGGAAAATAAATCCCTGACTGCTGCTAGAGAATATAACATTCCTGACTGTTATGGAGAATTGTGGTTCTTCTACTTCCGCCGGGGATGGTGAACGAAAATGACTATCCTGGAGATTTACTCTTTGTTATTTATGAATATTCTGTCAGGGAGAGATTCTATTTGAGAATAACTCTGCGGGGAACAACTTGGAAAGTGAATTTCCGTAGCTGAAGTAATGAGCTCTGTCGGGGATTGAGCTTCTATGTCCAGAGAAATAAACTCTGCTTGGGGAGATAAAATTTACTGACCCGCTCGCAATTATGAAATTCGGCTGGGGGATATAGCTGTCGGATGTCTGAATGACCCTGGCTGGGGAGATTACTTCCTGTTTTGGGAAAGCCGACATCAATGATTTTGAATACTTTTACTCTGTGGGGAGTGTATGTACTGATGATTATTCTCCACAACTGTCTCTTTCTCGGTACCTGCTGGGCAGAGTAACTGTCGGGTTTGACATTTCTTGTTTTTGCCCCTATTTCTGGAATTACGAGTCATTGTCTTTTTGTTTCTTATGTAAATATTTATGAGCAACAATCATATTCAAATGCATATGTCAAGAATAAATCATTGGACGTTCTTACAAAACAAAATAGAAAAAGAAAAAACTCAAAGTTTCTTGTCAAAATGATTTTGTATTGATTTTTGAAGTTGGCCTGTAATAGACGTTTTGTACAAAGAGGCTGACGCTCTAGTAAGAGAACGCCACCGTAAAAATAGAAACTATACAATTTTTTGCAAAAGAAAATAGCTATGTGCAACAATCCCATTGAGTTCCAACTTTGCTATTGCCCTTATGTCATCGAGCGTCTCATCACTTTGCTACTTGGCCGAAGGTTAATTAGATAGATTGGTGCCGTCCGAGCTTGATAGTCGATATCGAAGTCTGGTCGCAAGATGATCCAATGGGACATAGTGATATGCTTTATATCCCTAACTTTTTCCTGGACTACCCTTTCGGGTTTTCAGTCCACTGGGATACCCTTTTTTGCCCAAGCCGCCCTTTCAGGTTTTCGGCTTTCCGGGTGTACAATTTTTTTAATTTTCATCCCTTATTTTTGCCCGAACCCTTTTGGTTCGCCGGGAAGCCCTTATTTTTGCCTAGGCCAGTCAACCTAGCGGGTCTTTTAATCAAGCGTAGTATCTTTTCACTATGTCTACATTGACAGGGTGAGGAACGTCGTCACCGTCCATGGTGGTTAGAATCATAGCTCCACCCGAGAAAATGTTTTTAACCACAAATGGCCCTTCGTATGTGGGGGTCAATTTGCCCCTGGGATCACCTTGTGGCAGTATGATGCGCTTGATCACTAGATCCCCGACTTGATATTCTTGACGTCTGACTTTCTTGTTAAAAGCCTTGATCATTCGCTTTTGATATATCTGACCATGACAGATAGCGGTAAGTCTCTTCTCTTCGATTAGATTTAGCTGATCAAGTCTAGTTTGGATCCAGTCGTCTTCGTTCAAACCCGTATCCTTCATAATCCTGAGAGAAGGTATCTGGACTTCGATGGGTAGGACTGCCTCCATGCCATATACCAGAGAGTATGGTGTTTCCCCTGTCGACGTCCGTGCTGAGGTATGGTATCCATGAAGAGCAAATGGTAACATCTCATGCCAGTCTTTGTATGTCACCGTCATCTTATGCACAATTTTCTTGATGTTCTTGTTAGCCACTTCAATAACACCATTCATCTTTGGCCGGTAGGGAGAAGAGTTATGATGCTGTATCTTAAATTGCTTACAGAGCTTGGTGATCATCGTGTTGTTGAGATTTGTACCATTGTCAGTAATAATTCTCTCTGGCACTCCATACCGACATATTAGATTACGTCGGATAAACCGCGCCACAACGTTCTTGGTCACAGTAGCAAAAGAGGCCGCCTCAACCCACTTCGTGAAGTAATCAATGGCCACTAGAATGAAGCGATGTCCGTTGGAAGCAGTAGGCCTGATTTCTCCAATCATGTCAATGCCCCACATTGTAAAGGGCTATAGAGCTGTCAAGACGTTCAAGGGAACCGGAGGCACATGCACCTTATCAGCGTAGATTTGGCACTTATGACAAGTTCGAGAGTGCTGATAACAATCGACTTCCCTAGTGTACCAGTAATATCATGCCCGTAGGATCTTCTTAGCTATGGTATGTCCACTGGAATGGGTTCCGAAGGTACCTTCATGTAGATCTGTCATAATCCTCTCTGCTCCGCTCTTGTCTACACACCGTAGTAATGTAGAGTCATGATTGAGCTTGTAGAGAATTCCATTACTGAGGAAGAATTTCGCAGCGAACCTTCTCAGAAACTTCTTATCATTGACAGATGCTCCTTCGGGATACTCTTGAGTCTCGAGATACCTCTTGACTTTGTGAAGCCAGGGTTTGTCTGCCACCTCTTCGGTATCAATCTCACAATAGTGTGCTAGTTTATCCAACCTCTCAATGGTGATTTGGGGAGCTTCATTGTCCCACCTGACTTTGAACATAGAAGAAATGGTAGCTAGCGCGTCCGCTAACTGATTCTCCTCTCGCGAGAAATGTTCAAAATTTACCTCCTCAAAGTGTGGGAGCAATGTCAGCACATGCTCTTTATATGGGATGAGATTCGGATGCTTCGTATCCCATTAACCTTTGATATGACTTATTACCAAGGCTGAATCCCCGAAAACGTCCAAGAACTTGATCCTGAGGTCGATAGCAAATTTGAGACCCATGATACAAGCTTCATACTCCGCCATGTTGTTAGTGCAGTTGAAACATAATCGATCGGTGAAAGGAGTATGACAGCCCTCAGGAGATATGATTATAGAACCAATGCCATTTCCCAGTGCGTTTGAAGCTCCGTCAAAAACCATAGTCCATTGGGATCCCTCTTCGGGTCCTTTATCTGGTCTAGGTTCTTCGTAGTCAGTCACCAGCATAATATTCTCATCCGGGAACTCAAAATTCATAGACTGGTAATCATCCACGACCTGATGAGCCAAATGATCAGCCAATACACTCCCCTTGATTGCTTTCTGGGTTATATATTGTATATCATACTCAGTTAATATCATCTGCCATCTTGTTATTCTTCCGGAGAGAGCGGGTTTCTCGAAGATGTATTTCATTGGATCCATCTTAGATATCAACAAAGTAGTGTGGGTCAGCATATACTGTCTTAGTCGACGAGTAGCCCATGCCAAAGTGCAATAAGTTTTCTCGAGCAGTGAGTATCTTGTCTCACAGTCGGTAAACTTTTTGCTAAGATGTATATTGCCTGCTCTTTTCGACCAGACTCGTCATGCTGCCCCAGCACACACCCTATTGAATTGTCTAGCACTATTAAGTAAAATATTAAAGTCTTCCTTCAACCGGAGGCATCCGAATTGGCGGTTCTTGAAGGTATTCCTTGATTCTTTCGAAAGCTGTCTGACATTCGTCATTCCACTTTACCACTTGATCTTTCTTCAGAAGCTTGAAGATGGGCTCACAAGTAGCAGTTAGATGTGAAATGAATCTGGCGATATAATTCAAGCGTCCCAAGAAACCTCTAACTTCCTTCTCTGTACGGGGAGTTGGCATTTCTTGTATGGCCTTTAACTTCGCATGTTCTACTTGGATGCCTTTGTCGCTGACAATGAAACCCAGGAGCTTACCAGATCTTACCCCGAAGGTGCACTTGTTCGGATTCAACCTCAGCTTGTATGTCTTTAACCTGTCAAACAACTTTTGTAAATGATCAAAGTGCTCTTCCTTGGTTTGAGACCTGGCTATCATGTCATCAACATAAACCTCGATCTCATGGTGGATCATATGTTAGATATTTAGGGTGTGATAATCCTGGATAACTTCGATGAATCGTGTTCGTACACTTTCCGAACAAAGTATTTTGACCCTATTCTTGTCTGGGTTCACGAAATCTTTATGGGGATAATTCTCGAAGAAATTCTGTTTCCGACAAAAAACGAATTGTAATTATAGAGAGAAGGATGCGTTTTTCTTGTATGCGAGACCGAGGCCGAACGACTCCTTATATAGGAGAACAGTAATTGAAAACGAAGAGACACATTTGTTCGAAACGAATATGTCAGTTGGGAAATAGTTATGTCCGTTGGGGAACAGTTATGTCCGCCCCTTGGACCCCGCGGGGCGCTGCCCCGCACCCCGCCAGGGGCTTCTCCCCTTGGAACCCCGTTTCAATTATTCGTATTCAATTATGCATTGGCTCGACGAGCGTGCACTCCGCACTTCCCTAACTCGTCTCCGAACTTAACGCATAATTGCATCGGCCTTTAGAAATCACATTACTACTAAAATACATTAGTGATACAAAATCGCCAACAAATCCCCCCCCCATTTTAGTGTAATCCTTGATTAACTCAGTATATATAGTTATATACAAGGGTACAATCTACAGGTAAAACGATTAAACACATGCATAAACGAAAATGTCTTACGATTGAATTTTCATCTTAGTACAAATACACATTCCAAATACTCAAAAATCGGGGTGTCATAACGATTGAACCCGTCAATCCATTTGAACATCTGAAGATACAGTACACATATGTTTCTTACAATACTCTACTATTCATTCTTGACACTTTTACAAGCCATGTGTCCTTATCCATTAATAAGCATATAGAAAGCCAAGTCCAAGCTTCCTGAAGCGGCAAAACTTCATGCTCACATAGGTGATCCCTTTAATCTTGCACCTGCATTTGCAATTTTTCAAAGAGAACCATTAAGAAGATATACTTCAACCTAGTCATTACTTGCAGGTCTGAGCACATACCTTGGGAAGATAAACACGAGTGCTCCAATCCCTAACTATGATCTTTCCACATTGAATTTTGCTTCTAACGTTGTATTAGAAGGGAATTGGGTATACCATAGCTAACGGATTTAAATGGACTTTAATCCCATCCCAATTACCGACTTCTTCACTAAGTCTCTAGCTAACCCCTTCGTCAAGTGGTCAGCTAAGTTTTGTTGCGACCGAACAAAATCAATAGATATCACCCCATTCATGATTAATTCCCTAATCATACTATGTCTAACACCCAAATGTCTAGACTTCCCATTGTATATTTGACTATAAGCCTTAGCCAATGTGGCAGTACTGTCACAACGAATAGATATTGGTGATATTGGTTTAGGCCATATCGGAATCTCATATACCAAGTTCCTTAGCCATTCCGCTTCTTTACCAGCAGCAGCTAATGCCACAAACTCAGATTCCATTGTGGAACTGGTTATACATGTTTGCTTCTTGGAAGCCCACGAAATGGCACCTCCCCCAAGCAAGAACACCCATCCACTTGTTGAGGATGAATCTTCAGCATTGTTTATCCAACTAGCATCTGAGTAACCTTCTAACACCGAAGGAAATCCAATATACGACAATCCATAATTCATAGTACCCTTCAAGTACTTGGATACCCTAGTTATTGCATGCCAATGGTGTCTACTAGGATTACTAGTAAATCTACTCAACTTTCCAACCGCATAAGCAATATCCGGTCTAGTGCTAATCATAGCATACATCAAAGAGCCTATAGCTCTTGAGTATTCGAGTTGATCCACAGGTTTACCTGTATTTGGCATGAGTTTTTCTCCCGGATCCATGGGAGTACTTACTGGAGAACAACTTTCACAATTGAACTTCTTGAGTATTTTCTCAATGTAATGGGATTGAGTAATTACAATCCCTTTATTCTCCAGTTTAATCTTAATACCAAGAATAACGTCCGCTTCTCCCATATCCTTCATGGAGAATTTTGATGACATAAAATTCTTTGTTTTATCAATTTGATTTTGGTCGGTGCCAAAGATCAACATGTCATCAACATATAGACAAATGAAAACTCCTTTACCGGATGTATCAAATTTGCTATATACACATTTGTCAGCTTGGTTTAGAATGAAACCATTAGACAAAACAACCTCATCAAACTTTTGATGCCACTGCTTCGGAGCTTGTTTCAGCCCATACAATGACTTAACTAGCTTACACACTTTATGCTCATTACCAGGCATAACAAATCCTTCAGGTTGCTTCATATACACTTCTTCTTCCAAATCACCATTTAGAAATGCTGTTTTGACATCCATTTGATGAATCACTAGATTATGAATAGCCGCCAAGGCAATCAACAGTCTAATAGTAGTGATACGAGCAACTGGAGCATAGGTATCGAAATAATCGATCCCTTCCTTTTGTCTGAAGCCTTGGATAACTAATCTAGCTTTAAACTTGTCAATTGTACCATTGACTTTCATCTTCCTTTTGAAGATCCATTTGCAACCCAATGGTTTGCAACCTGGTGGTAAATCAGACAATACCCAAGTATTATTTTCCATGATAGAACCAATCTCTTCATCAATTGCTTCTTTCCAAAAAACAGAGTCTCGAGACTTCACAGCTTCATCATATGTTCTTGGATCCTCCTCTATACTATAGCAATAATAGTATTGAGTATCAATCTGATCCTTTGATCCCTCAACCAAATATAGTTGAAAATCAGATCCATAAGTTCTAGATTTTCTAGCTCTTTTGCTCCTACGAGGTTCAAGTGTCTCACTTGGCACATCATTTGAATGATCATCCCTTGGAGATTCATATGAATTAGGTATAGAAATCTTTGGCCTAGGTATAGAAGAGAAACAATTCTCATCAAATATGGCATCTCTTGATTCTATTATTGTGTTAATAGAAATCGAGTCATTAGGCTCTATAGCATAAAACCTATAGGCCTTGGAGTGCTCAGCATATCCAACAAAGATGCAAGCTATACCCTTTTCACCCAAAGTTTTCCTTTTTGGGTCCGGGAGTCTAACCACGGCCCTACAACCCCAAACACGTAGAAATGTTAAGTTGGGTCGTCTCTTATACCAAAGTTCATATGGGGTAGTCTTGTTCCTTTTATTAGGAACCCTATTTAACAAATAGCAAGCCGTTAACATAGCTTCTCCCCAAAACCCTTCACTCAGACCAGAGTAGGATAACATGGCGTTCACCATTTCCTTAAGAACTCTATTTTTCCTTTCAGCCACACCATTTTGTTGAGGTGTATAAGGTGCCGTAGTTTCATGAATGATTCCTACGGACTGGAAAAACACAGGATCATAATATTCACCACCTCTGTCTGTACGTAATGTTTTAATCAGTACATTCTGTTGCACTTCAACTTCAGTTTTATAGATTCTAAATTTATCTAAGGCTTCATCCTTAGCGTGCAACAAATAAACATAGCAGAATCTAGACGCATCATCTATGAAGGTGATAAAATACTTTTTATGCCCTAACAAAGAAGTAGCATGCAAATCACATAAATCACTATGTACCAATTCAAGAATGATAGATTTCCTTGTTATACTTTTAAAAGGTTGCCTAGTGATCTTTGTTAACATACAAGTTTTACACTTTTCTACATTTTCATTAAAATTAGGAATTAAATCATTTTTAGACATTTCATGCATTCTTTTATAGTGTACATGTCCTAGACGAGCATGCCATAACGAAAAATTAATAACATTTGACAAGGACATAAAAACATAACCAGATTCATTAGGAACTCCATTCAAATTCATCATAAACATACCATTATTATAATATCCAAATCCTACAAACACACTAGACTTCGATAATACATATTTATCGGATTCACACACTTTCTTGTATCCAAGCTTGTTTAATACAGGACCAGAAATTAAATTCTTACGTAATTTAGGAACATACAATACATTAAACAAAGTAATAGTCTTTCCAGAACTGAATTCTAGCACCACATTTCCTTTGCCTTCAACGGGAGCGAAGTGATCATCTCCCATGTAGAGGACAAAACCATCTTCCACTGGAACAAGAGTCTTGAACCAGAAACGATCCTTGCAAACATGTGTTGTGGCACCAGAATCAATCCACCACGCGGCAGCATCATCCTGCACATAAAATGCTTCAGAATTTAGTGAAACCGAATGTTTAATCAAACTATTCAAATCACGAATTGATTTCTGACCTTGGTTTTCGGAGTGGTCCTTAGACCCCTTTCCTGAACCACTTGCATTCGCGTTGTCGTTCTTTTTACCGAAACGGCAGTCCCTCTTGAAGTGGCCTGTTTTGCCACACTTCCAGCATTCTAGTTTTGGTTTCTTATTATTACCGAAACCGCCCTGTTTGTTCTTGAAGGCACGCTTCTTTCCTTTGTTTTTGTTGTTATTGTTCTTACCACCCTATTCGACCATATTAACCAAGGGTCCAGCAATTCCTTTGCCTTTTCCTTTGTCATCTTCCTGCGCTCTTAGAGATTCTTCTATGCGCAAATGACTTCCAAGTTGGATCAAAGACAGTTCGTCTTTTCCATGTTTCAGATTGTGTTTGAAATCCTTCCACGAAGGAGGCAATTTGTCTATGATGCTTGAGACAGATATTGTTTCATCCATATTCAATCCATGTTGTGTGAATTGTCCAAGGATTCGAAGGAGTTCATTGAATTGTTCCATGACAGACCTCGATTCAACCATTTTGTAATTGTTAAAATCGGTTACCAGAAACTTTTTACTGGATGAGTCCTCTGCCATGTACTTGGATTCGAGTTGATCCCACAATTCTTTAGCAGATTCCACGTTTTGGTAAATATCAAATAAGGGATCAGACATACCGTTAAGAATGTGCCCTCTGCATATGTAGTCGTCGTTCTCCCACTTTGATCTGCGTCTTATATCTTCGACTGATTCATCCTCACGAGGTTCTGGAATCGGTGTAGACAGGACATGTACCACTTTCAACGTTGTCAACATGAAGTGCATCTTCTTCTGCCAACGCCTGAAATCTTGTCCTTGAAACTTGTCCAATTTTCCGAACTTTGTTGTCATCTCCTTGATGGTGCTTCCTCCAGCCATGATTATCAGAAAAAATACTTTGTTCGTTTGTTAGATATTTAGGGTGTGATAATCCTGGATAACTTCGATGAATCGTGTTCGTACACTTTCCGAACAAAGTATTTCGACCCTATTCTTGTCTGGGTTCACGAAATCTTTGTGGGGATAATTCTCGAAGAAATTCTGTTTCCGACAAAAGAAAACGAATTGTAATTATAGAGAGAAGGATGTGTTTTTCTTGTATGCGAGACCGAGGCCGAACGACTCCTTATATAGGAGAACAGTAATTGAAAACGAAGAGACACATTTGTTCGAAACGAATATGTCAGTTGGGAAACAGTTATGTCCGTTGGGGAACAGTTATGTCCGCCCCTTGGACCCCGCGGGGCGCTGCCCCGCACCCCGCCAGGGGCTTCGCCCCTTGGAACCCCGTTTCAATTATTCGTATTCAATTATGCATTGGCTCGACGAGCGTGCACTCCGCACTTCCCTAACTCGTCTCCGAACTTAACGCATAATTGCATCGGCCTTTAGAAATCACATTACTACTAAAATACATTGGTGATACAAAATCGCCAACATCATATAGTGGAATAAAGTGACCATGGTGCGCTGATAAGTTTCCCCAGCATTCTTCAACCCAAAAGGCATCACCTTGTAGCAGAATGTGCCCCACTGTGTGACAAAGGTTGTTTTCCCCATGTCCTTAAGCGCCATTTTGATTTGGTTGTAGCCTGAGAAACTGTCCATGAAGGAAAACACTTTATGTTATGCCGTATTGTCAACTAGAACATCAATGTGGGATAGTGGGAAATTATCCTTGGGGCTTGCCCTGTTCAAATCTCTGTAGTCCATGCACATTCACACTTTACCGTCTTTTTTAGGCATGGGAACGACATTGGCAACCCACTGTGGATAGGAGGTGATGGCCAAGAATCCGGTGTTGAATTGTTTCATGACTTCTGCTTTGATCTTCTCTGACATGTCTGGTCGCATGCGACGAACCTTCTGTTTTACCGGTGGACAGTCTTCTTTTGCTGGTAGATGATGTACCATGATATCTGTATCAAGTCCTGGCATATCTTCATACGACCAGGCAAAGACCTCAACATACTCGTGTAGCAACTGAATCAGACGCTCTTTGACACTGGGTTCCATATTGGCACCCACCTTGACCTCTCTCTTGTCTTCTTTGGTACCTAGGTTGATTGTGTCCACTGGTTCCTCGTGGGGCTGAATGGTCCTCTCTTCTTATTGTAGTAACCTGGCGAGTTCTCCTGGTACTTCATAATCTTCCTCACCTTCGTCTTTGGCTTGGTAGACTAGATTTTCAGAGTCACAGAAATCCATAGCAGAACCGTTACCCATGGGATCCCGAATGGATGTAGACCTACATTGTGAGTGTGAGTGTGTGTAAGAGTATAGCTATCTTTGAAAGAGATGAAAATGTAAAAATAAAAACAATGAGCACAAAGTTTGTATGCAAAAACGTCTATGATTCATTGATGTCATATGTAAATGAGATAATAACCCTTACAAATGGACCATTATGCCTCAGGTAAGGCATAAGGTTTTAAGAGTCTGAATTGTTTTAATATTACAGATCTAACAAAATGTAAAGACAAATTACTGTGGGATAAAAGTGACCGGGACGAAATCTCTAGCCTCCCAGTTGCTGAGCCCTCCACCGACAGTTGGGAAAATCCAATCCTCTAAGTCATAGCTGTCTTCGTCCTCCTCCATTGCACTGACTTCGCGGTTGCTGATCTTCAAGGGTGGTCCTCTGGCATGAGCGCAGCATACAACCTTCTGGGCATCTGAAGTGAAACCCAGATCAAATTTGTCAGATTTTTATGGGATATCTGAGAGTTGTCCCCAAATAGTGCACCCACCTTCTTCTATCACTGCTTTGGCATCCTTTAAAGACAACATCTTGAGCAGAGGCCTTGTAATCTTAGGGACTTGAGCCACAACCTTGGTTACTTCCACATCTTGCGGGACTTCTTCAAAGTGCTGGAATGGAGTTTCAATAAATTCACCATACAGTTCCACATATCTGAAGGAATTTAGATGGATGACCATATACTCTTCTTCTCCATGGACGGTGATAATTTTACTCTGAATTGGATATTTCAGCATTTGATGCAATGTAGAGGTGACTGCACCAGCATTGTGAATCCACGGTCGGCCTAATAAGCAAGAATATGAAGGGCGGATATCCATTACATAAAAAGTTGAATCAAATGTTTGGGTTCCAACCTTTATGGGGATGTCTACCTCCCCATGCACCATCCTTTTTGAGTCGTCAAAAACCCTCACTACTATGTTGCTTGGTTTCAATGTTAATCCTTCACAGTCCAGCCTATCAAGAGCCTTTTTAGGCAACACATTCAGAGATGAACCGGTGTCAACCAAGACATGAGCCAGAGTTATTCCTCTGCATTCAACTGAGACATGTAAGGCCTCATTATGCTTCCTCCCTCTTGGCATTAAATCAGCATCCGAAAATCCTAAACCATTATCTGCAGTCAAGCTAGCTACGCAGTCTTGGAACTGATCGGCAAATGTTTCTTGAGGTACATGGGCAGTTTTGAGGAACTTTACCAGGGCCTTTGCATGAGCCTCAAAGCATAGTAATAAATCCATCATGGAAATTTTTGATGGAGTTTGCCCCAGTTGCTCGACTATATTGTAGTCGCTTCTTTTTATGATCTTTAGAATTTCCTCCATCTCTTTCCGAGAGGGCTCAGGGATAGCTACTAATTGTGCCTTTGTCCGGACAGGCTTAACCATAATACCTTTACCTCGAGTCTCGGTTGACTCGGCAGCATGAATGTCAGTGGGGGTGATAACAGGGATTGTAACAGTTTTGTCAACAGGAGTATTAGTAGAGATAATTGTAGGACAGGGAATAACCTTTGGAGGAGCAACAACAACAAGAATGATTACGGGTCCAGAAATAGCTTTTGGAGGAGCAATTTCTGGAGAGAAAACCCTTCCGCTTAGGGTGATCTTGCTAGTCCCTACAATATTACTAACATCAGAGTCAACTTTCTCAGAACTTGAATCTTCAGCAGCTGGCCAATCTTGCTTGATACCGTGGTAGTAGACATCCCCTTCATAATTCCATGGTACAGTTTTGTCTGAAGAATACGGGATTGGTCCAAGCATTGTAATTATCAAAGGAGCTACTTTAGGAACTGATGTAATTCTAACGGTTCTTTTGGTGGAGACCCTGGAAGAATTATCGGAAATGGTCATGATGGAAACGTCATTATAAGAAACAGTCAAAACAAAAGTCTTTTCAAACAAAATTTCCTTGTTATCTATCAGGTATTGAATGCCTGCTTTCAACAAAGGACAGCTGGTTGGTGAGGATAAACAGAAATGATAGCTTTCATCATAGCCTGGGAAAACACCAGCATTCAATAAGTTCTCTTTGATAGTCAGGAGTGGGGTCATAAGTTCATCAATTAAAGTAACAAACATATCTTCCTCAACAGTGTTGACATCACGGCCATGCTTGGGCATAGGGGCAGTAATGACATTAGGCTTTTTTGGCGCGTCGAATTAAATTTCTTTGGATTTAAGAAGATCTTGTACTTTGTTCTTTAGAGCCTAACAGTTGTTAGTGTCATGGCCGGGACCCTCAGAATGGTGTGCACAACGGGCATTAGGATGATAGTAAGGAGATGTCGTGTTAGGATTCTTTGGAGCTTCTTTCAAGGTCACTAGATTGGATCTTAACAAATGTGGCAATACTAGAGATAGTGTCATATTGATTCGGGTGAACTGTCTGACTGGTCTTTCCATTCTTGGTTGGTTGTTTCTTTGCTGATCAGGCGCAGGTTTAGGAATCATGACAGCCCCCACCATTGGACGGAGTTCAACCCTATCTTGATTTCTCTGAGGGTATACAACAACCACTTCTTTCTTTCCAATGAATGGCTTCCTTATAGCAGCAGAGGATGCATCTTTTTAAATCTTTCCACTCTTTATCCCGGCTTCCACCCTTTCTTCGGTTAATATCAATTTGGTAAAACCTGCCGATGAACTCCCAATTAAGTGATTAAAGAAAGGTCCAGACAAGGTGCCCAAAAACATATCAACTAACTCTCTTTCATATAGGGGAGGCTGGACTCTTCCTGCTGAGTCCCTCCCCTTTTTCGCGTAGTCTTTGAAGCCCTCACTTGAAACCATGGCCATACTTTGGAGTTGAGTACGGGTAGGTGCAAGATCAGCATTGTATTGGTATTGTTTGTAAAAGGTAGCAGCAAGATCTTCCCAATTATGAACATTGGCCCTTTCTAACTGATAAAACCAATCAAGTTGAGTTCCAGATAGACTGTCTTGGAAGAAGTGTACCCATAAATCCTTATCAGCGGTATGAGGATGGATTTTCCTTACATAGGACCGGAGATGCATTTTGGGACATGAAACTTCGTCATATTTGGCGAACATAGGTGCTTTGAATTTTGGAGGAATGACAATCCCCGATACTAATCCCAACTCCTCAAAGTCCAATCCAGGCACTTTTTGGATTTCCATTACACTTAACCGTTCTTCCAGATGCTTATACTTGTCGTCGGCTGAAGGGTATTTTTCTTCAGAATAGTCTTCTTCTTCCTCTTCCTCTTCTGACTCTGATTGGACAACTGTTTCTTTTCCCTTCCCATCTTGATTGTCTTTCTCACCAGATGTCGTTGAAAAGTCTAAGGCCCTTCTTGTTTGCCCTTGGAATCTTCTTCCCATGTTTAGAACTCCAGTTATCTTCTTCGTCTTCTTCTTTTTCTCTTCAACCAGCAAGGTCTTCAACTTTTCTTGTCCTTTGGCTAGAGTTAAGAACATCTGTTGAAACTGAGCATTTTGAGCTTGTAGGTCCTTCACTGTTGTTGTACCCCAATTTTTGCCCCTAAGATCCCTTCATCGTACCATGTTGTTTCACTCACAACAAGATCACACTAGGATTCTTGGTTCCCCTCCCTACATTTAGCTTTGCTCCTTTTGAGGAGTTACCAAGAACCTTGACTTATGTTCCTTTTGTGATCATGAATATTGTTTTGATTTCTTCACTTAAATAATGAAATACAATGTTGGTTTGTCTTGCTTGTTATTCATATAGGTAAGGGCAATGAGATTTATCAAGTTACTCCTTGGATTCATGAGTTTATTTCCATGCCCTAGTCAACATAGCTTGAGAAGTTCAAACCTCAGCATTGTATTGGTTTTGGAAGAATTGGCATGGCAAAGTTGCTTTGGTTCATCACATTTCAAGGTTATTAAATTGGACTCAAAAGTACAAGGGGTTTATTGGAGAAGTTGTCATGTTTGGACAAGGCCTTGTTCCTATTGGTCACAAGATCATATTTCTCTCAAATTTGAAGATATGGAAGTGGTTTTGGTGGATGTGGGTCCTCATCATCATCCTCAACAACTTCTATTCACAAAGCAAGAATATTGGCACAAGAAGTTTGTTCAAACCTGTCAAAGTTCCTCAAAGCATTCTCTTGATCTAGAAGCTAGGGTTTTGAACTTCAAAGGAGCATATCTTGCTCACCTTTTGGTATTTTTGAGTGATTCCAAATACATATTTCTCTTCAAAGGGTTATCAACAAATCACTTCAAAAGTTCCAAGGAGTTTTCATGTGGAAGGAACTTGGTGAAGAAGAAAGATTACAAGTCATCCAGATAAATCCACAATTTTCCATATGTGACTTCAAATGGTCATAACTTGGTCAATTTTTATCACCTTGAGTCCATTCTTTCTCCATAATGATCTTGAAGATGTGTGCTTTATGCCTTATTTTATGTACAAAGTGATAAAATGGATGGAAGTTACCTTAAATATGCAAAATATTATAGGTCATTTCATGATATTTGGCCAACTTCAACAAGTCACAACTTTCTCAATTTTTGGATATTTTGAGTGGTTGAAGTTTCAAAATGTCATTTAATAGATCTACTTCATTCCATATTTTATGGTCAAGATCAAATTCCAAGTGGAAGGCCATGTTTGGATGCAAAAGATTATAGGTCATTTTTGAAGAAAAAATTCAAATATTTCTAAGTATGGAAAGTCAACTCTTTTTCTTCAACTTTGACTCCATGTAACTTTCAGCTCAAGCATCCATTTGATTCCATTCTTTTTCCATTGCAAAGCTTGTAACCTCATCTTTCCAAAGCATCAAGAATCATGCCCTAAGACCCCTTGAGTTGGAAATGCCATGGATTTGAATTTGGTAACTTGAAACTGATTTTTTCAAAAAGTCAGAATTTTGAAATCCATAATGTGACTTCTAAACACAAGATTTATGCGCGTTTTTGATTTAAACTTGATTAGAAGTCACACTTCACTCGTGCTCGACCTTCACTCAATTTTCCTCCAAAATTACTTGTTTCTTCAAATTTTCATTCTCATTCACTTCCCTATAAATAGAGGGTCACCCCCATCCATTTTCCCAAGCTTTGAGAGCCAAAAACACCCTGCCAAAACCTCACATGAACCCATCTTTTTTGAATTCAGTTTCTGAGATTTAAGCTCCCTTTTCCAAAATTCTTTGCGCATTCATCATCCTTGATCATCATATAAACTCTCCAGCACTTAAACCAATCAAAACGAGCCATAATTCAAGCTACATAAGTCCAGTTTCAGAGCTTCTTCCTTGAACTTCAAAAAGGCAGAATTCTCCACCATTTGGATCCAAATCAAGCACTAATCTATTCTACTCCTTCTCCTGATTCTAATGTTGCTTACAATTTTTAAATCCATTGAGAATTGAGAGAGGAATCTCAAATTGAAAGTGCTCGCTATTTTCTGGGTTTTTGATTCATATCTCTCTCCATACCTTATATAAATTTGGTGCGACGGTTGTGTTAGAATCGTCTTTAAGAGACGAGTTCAATGATGCTAGCCTAGGATCCTAATTTTTCCATTTGAAGGATCTTACAAAATCCCCATTGCAGGGTGTCTGGAGGTTGAAGACGATGACATATCTCATCTCAGCCAATGATAGCGTGCCAAACATTTTAATTTAATTGGTTGCCATTTTTCTGATCCCATGTGTATCTCATTAAGGTCCATATCAAGCACATCGCGTCTGGTCCATTAGATTAGCTTACTAACGCGTTTTGACTATGATCTGATGGTCCATATCTTTTTGGTTTTATTTTATTTTCTGTTTTTATATTTTTATTGATTAAAATTCCAAAAATTCATAACTCTTTTATTTTTTATCCAAAAAATATGAAAAAATTCACAAAAATACTTTGAATTATTTCTGATCTCATGACTATTTTTTCACATTTTTATTTTGACATTTGGTATTTTATATATATTTTGTATTATTTGCTTTCTTTTAATTACTTAAAAAATACTTTCTAACATTTTTTTAAGTCTGAAAAAATTCATACATATTATTTTGCATATTTTTGACTTTCTGAAAATTTTATGGAATTTTATATCGAGGTTTACTATTTTTGACCTATTTTACGTTTGTTTTAACAATTTTAAATAGTTTTAAAAATATTTTCTGACTTTTAAAAATCACTAAAATTTTTATAAAAATATTTGGATCCATTTCTAATTTTTCTATGGCCTTACTTCTCACTTCTTGATTAATTTGAACATAATTGATATTTTTCTCATTATTTTCTTTTTTTTAAAAACATTTTTTAATCCTTTTTTATATTAAATGTGATATTATTTTGTGATTATTTTCTGGATAATCTTGGGTTAGGTTTTGGATCATGAACTTTATTAACATCATTGGATCCATGGTGTTGAGTTTAACTCCACAAAAATGGATGAATGATTTTAATAATAGTTTGATTAAAATTTAATTCAAATGTGGTTTGTATATTTTTTTACCCTATCCCTCTTCATCTCATCCCCTTCTTATTGCACTAAATGTTGTTGGAGCATGATCTCTATATCATGTCTTAATACAAATGGTGCATAAATTGCTATTGACCGGCCTCAAAATAGGTGAGACTTCTATATAAGTCCACTTACGATTGCTTAACATAGCGCTAAATTTTATCCCGATTCGAATAAATGATCATTCGTGGCCCAAACTTATGATTGCAAGCCCAAGTATGTTAACTTGATCTCTTTGATCCAATAACTTTGAGATTCATTATGTGGAGGCTTTGGTTCTACCAATCCTCTAATGGATCTATAACACCTTTGGTCAACGCAGATCACTTAAACATCATTGATCATTAAATGGTACTTGTGAGAATTCCAAATGAATGATATACATGACAAAAAGAATATGCGACTTGTTGTGTGGAGGCTTTGGTTCTACCAATCCTCTAATGAGTTCCAAATGCAAGTTTCAAGATGGTCATCCAACTAACCACTAATTATTGACTTGTTCTATCTTATGCTTTTATTCTTTTTTATGCTTTATGTACTATTTACTTTTATCATTTACATTTCATGCCATTTTCATCTTTGCTCATTTGAGTATTTATTTTCTTTCCATTTTTACTTTGCTCACTTGAGCTTTTCTTTTACTTTCTTAAGATACTTAATAATCAACATAAACCCTAAAAAACCTTTAATGGCACTTGGACTATTTGGTTACTATCCTTGGCATTATGAAGCATGGGACTTTTTCTTGGACTTAGGATTAGAAACCTTGGCCTATCTTGGAGACCTTGTGATCTTATCTAATTATTTTGTCTAGAGTTCTTGAGGTTTACCTCAAGACATTGGGTTGCTTGTTTATTTTTATGTGGAGGTTTTTTTGTGTGATTACATTCTCTATTTGTAATCTGGAATTCACCCGTATACAGTCGTTACTCTGCCAAATTTTTGTGAAGACTTAATACACTTGAAGTTTTGGTTCTCTCAAGAGGTCTAGTATCTTTGCTTGCTTAGTTTCAATCCAAAGAATGAGAATTCTATCTTGACACATAACGTCAAGTATTGGCTTCTTGTTGGTTAGATGATTCTTCTCCTTAGCTTTTACCTTATGCTTTAGGATAGTATCTTCTTCTCCTCCCATCTTCTTTAATTTTAAAAATCTTCTCCCCCCTTTTGAAAACTCTTCTTGTTTCTAAACTTGAAACACTTTCATAATAAACTTGGACCTAGGTCCATGCATTTTCAAAATCTTTTCATAAATAAACTTCAATCAACTTAACAATACCTTGACATTTTTGTGGGAAGACTAAAAGTCAATCAATCTCATTTCAAACTATTTTGCCACTTTGGCTTTTTATTTTAAAACCTTTCTCAAAAGATTAGACTATTGTCAATCCTTGTAGTGATGCAAACAACTATACGTCTACAATATGCAGTGAAGAGAGATATTTTCCACTTGTGTGTTAAGTGAGGCATTGTTGATTTTAAAATCCAAGCCATATCCTCCACTTTGAGATGATGAATATTCTCCTTTCTCATGATTGTGGTAGTAAGTATGTTTTCCACACGGACAATAACGATGATGTCTTATTTCTTAAAATTAACCAACACACTAAAGGTTCGCACCTCCACCATCTATTTCTATACAACATATTTTATAGCCAAAATATACAAAATTTTCAAAGAGGTTCCTATGGAGTACCGTAGATGTTTAGGGTGCTAATACCTTCCCTTTGCATAACCAACCCCCTTACCTTGAAACTTTCCCCCTCTTTTTGGGTTATTCGCTCTTTTCCCATTCCTTTGGAAACAATAAAGCGCAGTGGCGATTTTTATTTTTGATTTGTATAAAGTCTAGTGAATCCAATGGCTTAGTCTTGAACATTTCTACCGCTACAGAAAAATGGAGACTTCACTGGGGACAGATTGACCTCTTGCTGGTCCATCCCTAAGTGGGTTGACCCTATCTTTGTTTATATCTGTATATGTGCTATTGTTGTTTATGTGTTATATTTTGTATATATGTTTGTTTGGATTTTCCTGGTTTTCAGGGTGCTTGGTGATTACTTATAAGTCCTATACCCGGACTTGGGAAAATTTTAAGATAGGACGGGCGATATAGTCATGTTAACTTTGAGGGAGTAATCCCAAAAAAGGAGGCATGAGATCCCCCACTCAGTGGAGGCCCCTTTGGCTGTAGTGTCGTTTACGGAGTAATCGGGAAGACGTACTGCTTTTGACCTGGGAGCCTGCTGAAACTGAGGATCATAGAATACCAAACCCATCTTGGCCTTTTAGGTGTAGTGCGGAAGCTATGACGGAGTAATTCGGAAATAGTTGTCACGCGATACTACGCTCGGACAAGTCTTTCTTGAGAATATTACTAATTACCGAGTTAATCGAGAAGTTGGTAATGTCCGAAGGAAGGATGTAGACTCCGGGAACCTCTAGAACCTTATTCGGCAGGTGATAACTTTTTAGACCAACACCTTATGGGTAGTACCTTCGACCTCATGCTCGTGACATTGAACCTATGAACCCTATATGTGTGATCTTGTGTGTGATTGTTGCATCATGCATCCGTGCACTCATAAGCATCTTTTGAAGAAAACAATATTTCAAGGGATTTAAAGGTTGACTATTTATGAATATCCCAGGTACTTTTAACCATGGATTCTGGAAAGAGAAAGACCGGGAAATACAGTTTCAAGGATCCCAAGATAGATGAGTTGGTCAGTCTAATTTCAGAGATCGAGTGTTCTGCAGACTTTCGGAAGAAGTATGGATCTATTATTCCTCTCATGAAGCTGAAGATGAAGGAGGGTATTCTCTCGACCTTGGTCCAGTTCTATGATCCGATGTATCACTGCTTTACTTTTCTCGATTATCAGTTGATACCTACACTGGAGGAGTATTCTTATCTATTGGATTTACCCGTTACCAATCGTGTTCCTTTTACTGGTTTAGAGGGTGAGCCAAAACCACATGAGATTGCTGCTTTGATTCATCTGGGAAAGTCTGAGGTGGAAGCCCATATGACTACTAAAGGAGGGATTAGAGGATTACCAGCTTAATTCTTATTGGAGAAAGCTCGTTACTTTGCCAGAATGAAGAGTACAGTTGCTTTTGAGGCCATCTTTGCTCTACTTTCTTACGGATTGTTCTTATTTCCTAATGTGGAAAAGTTTGTCGACATTAATGCTATCAGGAATTTCATGATTGGAAACCCAGTTCCTACACTGTTGGGTGATGCTTATTACTCTATTCATCTTCGGAATTCTTATCATGGGGGAATGATTATCTGTTGTACACCTTTGTTTTACGGGTGGTTCATCTCTCATATGCCCCAGTCTGATGCTTTTTGGGATGTCAAGAAGGAACCCCATTGGGCTCCTAATATCACGGCACTTACTCACTCAGATATTGATTGGTATCATCGAGCTTATCAGGATGTGGAGATTATTGACAATTGTGGTAGTTTCCCCAATGTACCGCTTCTTGGTACAAAGGGAGGAATTAAATATAACCCTGTTCTTGCACAATGACAACTTGGTTATCCGATGAGGGATAAACTGAATAGTATTCATTTGAGTAGTTTCTTTCTGAAGGAAGGAGAAGACCATAGGGAGGCTAGGGAGCAGATTGCAAAGGCCTGGCGTCACATTCATAAGAAGAGTAGGAAGGATTTGGGACCTAAGGGTGTTGTTTCTTTGGAGCCATATCTTCAATGGATCCGATTGAGAGCTATTCAGTTAAAGATTCCGTATACTCGGGAGACACCCATGCCTGATCTATTCGTGAAGACCACCCCTCCCTTATTAGATGATCTGGAAGAGCTGCAACTCGCTTTGGTTAGGATGCAACAGGAAAGGGATGCTTGGAAGAACATGTGCCAGACTTTAGAGAGTTCCTATAAAGCAGACTTGAAGGAGAAAGACGATTTGATTGAGATCCTTGAGAGTCGAGCGGTGGAGTCTATGGAGAGGCAAGGGGATTTATTTTATCCTAAGCCTCAAACAGGTGCTGATTACTCACTTCCTGATTCAAATGATTGGAAGGAGGTTGCCATCAAACATGTGGAAGAAAAGCAAAGGTTGAGGGCTCAGATTGCCAGGCTCACAGGGAAGCGCCAGCGTACAGATTGATTTCTATCAGTTCTTTTTCTCAGAATTTTAGATTGTATTTTCATCTTGTACTTGGGATCATTGAAACTTGTAATCCATTTTGAAGTTATTATAATAATTTTTTTTAGTATTTCAAATGAGTTATTATTTTGATGTTTGAAATATGTCTATAAACCGTAAATCCCTTGAAATATTAAATAACAAAGTAAAAATAATCATATGCATTGCATATCATGCATCATATTGCGCATATTTCTTGCATTTGTTATGCATACCCAGGTGTCTTACCAAGCTTTTTTACTTCATTCAGCAAGCTGACTCATCACTACAATACTCGGGCTAATTTCCAAAAGAAGATGGATAACTTAGAACAGGAGAATCGCGAGCTGCGCTAAGAAGTTTCTGCTTTGAAGGCCGACTTGGCCAATTTGATTACTCTGATGGAAGCTCTGGTGGTTGCTCAGAATCAGCCACTGAGTGTTCAACCTCAACCAGCAAGGGAAAATACTGAAGTTCCGACTGTTCCTGTATCCGCTACTCTGGCTGTTATTCAAAACCGTATGCCTCAAGGTTATACATGGGGAATGCCAGAGAATTTTGCACCTGAAGGTTTCAATATTGGTCGTCAAGATACTCTAGTGGTTCAGACTGTTGTTACTCCGGAACCTCCTGTGGTGCATGATGTTCCTGCTGCACCTCCTTCGGTAAACATGGTTTTGTTTGTTAATGATGATGTGTGTCGTCCTTTCCCTCCGCCGAGTGAAGACTTGGGTATCTATGACAAAATGGATGATTTTCAAGAGCAGTTTGACAAAATGCAAAGAGAGATGAAGGCTCTTAGGGGAAAAGAGCTATTTGGGCAGAATGTGAATGAGCTATGTTTGGTCCCGAATGTTAAGATACCTGCTAAGTTTAAGGTCCCGGAGTTTGAGAAGTATGAGGGAAACACTTGCCCACGTGCTCACTTGGTAATGTACATGAGGAGAATGTCTACCCACACTGATGATCAGCGTCTGCTGATTCACTTTTTCAGAATAGTTTAACTGGTGCTGTGCTGAAATGGTATATGAGTTTGGACAGCGCCAACATCCATACTTTTAATGACTTGGGAGAAGCATTCATCAAACAATACAAGTAAAACATGGACATGGCGCATGATCGTGATCAACTTAGGGCCATGGTTCAGAAAGACAAGGAATCGTTCAAAGAGTATGCGCAGAGATGGCGCGAAGTAGCTGCCCAAGTAATTCCTCCCATGGAAGAGAAAGAGATGACTAAGTTTTTTCTGAAGACGCTGGGAGCTTTCTACTATGAAAGGATGGTAGCAAGCGCACCAAGTGACTTTACTGAGATGGTAGGAATGGGTATCCGCCTAGAAGAGGCTGTAAGAGAAGGCCGTTTGAAGAAGAGTGAAGGATTCGGAGGTGTGAAGAAGCCAACTTATGGGTTTACTAAGAAGAAAGAAGGGGATGTAAATGTTGTTATACAAGAGAGGGGGGTAAACGCTCCTAGAAGGAATTATCAGCGTCATCAGTAAGACGCCTCGGTTACTCCTGTTATGAATGCCGCTCCGTCTACCGTTGCTTATCAAATACCGTCTCAGCAGGGGAACCAAGGGAATAATCAGAGAAGGGAGAGTTATGACCCTATTCCCATGAGCTATACAGAGCTACTACCAGCATTGATTCAGAAAAAGTTGGTCCAGACACGATCACCTCCCACCGTACCATCACCATTGCCTTGGTATTACAAGGCAGACCAAACGTGTGCTTTTCATCAAGGAGCACCAGGGCATAGTGTTGAGAATTGTTATCCTTTGAAGACTGAAGTGAAAAAGTTGGTGAAGTCTGGAATTCTATCTTTCAAGGACATGGGACCTAATGTGAAAGATAATCCTCTACCCAAGCATGGGAGAGTAAATGCTATAAATATGGTGGCCGGTTGTCCAGGCGACTTCCAGATTTTTGACATTAATCTGGTTAGAGGAGGTTTGGTGAAAATGCATGTAGACCTCTGTGAATTCAGCTACTATACACATGACCACACCGACTGTGCTATTTGTAGTACATATATACAGGGTTGCGAGAAGATAAAGGCTGATTTACAGGAGATGATGGATGAGGGCTTAATCCATATAATTAGGCCTAGGGCAGAGTATGAAGAGGAAGTGAATATGGTTTCTGGATGTCCTGGTGAATTCATAATTTTTGATGTGGAGCATTTGAACGAGGATCTCGTGCAGTTGCATGCTACTTTCTGCCATACGGCTGGTCAGGTGGAACACCAATACGGATCTTGCATAGTTTGCTGTCGAGATCCCCGAGGATGTTCAATTGTGAGGGAAGGTGTTCAGTTGCTGTTAGATAATGGAACTATCAAGATCACATGTCAGAGGGATGATTATCATGAGATTGATATGGTTGAAGTTTGTTTAATGGAAGAAGAGTCAGAGGAAGAGTATGCCTCCACGAATGAGTTTTTCTCTTCAGACGAAGATTCGTTTCCCAGAAATGACTTTTTGATGACTGATTATGTTGAAAAAGGGGTAAACATCATTGTGCCTTGTTTTGGTGCACCCGCTCATCTTGAAATGGAGTACCATAGTAAGCTAGCTGTTACCCCATTGGTAATTAGTTTGCCAGGACCTATCCCCTACAAATCAGATAAGGTTGTGCCTTACAAATACAACGCTACAATCTTAGAAGATGGGGTGGAAGTTCCCATCCAGCAAATGCCTGATGTTGGAAATATAGTTGAAAATAGCAGGGTGACCCATAGCGATCGTGTGTTTGCGCCAATTGTTTGGAGAGATGTTGCTGCTGGAAAGAAAATTGTTGAGAATGATGAGCCTAAGAAGGCTACAGGAGAGACTAGTGGAGCTACATTAGAGAAAGAAGTGGATAATATTTTGAAGATAATTAAGATGAGCGATTACAGAATTGTAGATCAGCTACTGCAGACTCCTTCAAAGATATCTATCCTAGCTTTATTGATGAACTCCTCTGCTCATAGAGAATCATTGATGAGAGTACAAGATCAAGCTTTTGTGGAGGGTGACATGCCATTAGATCAATTCAGCAGCGTAATTGGAAACATTACGTCATGTAATAACTTGAGTTTCTGTGATGATGAATTACTAGATGAAGGGAGGAATCACAACCTGGCCCCCCACATATCTATGAACTGCAAGAATGATTCGCTATCCAATGTGCTAATTGATAATGGATCCACGTTGAATGTTATACCGAGGAGTACTCTCATGAAGTTGAAATATCAAGGAGCACCTATGCGCCCGAGTGGCATCATTGTGAAAGCATTTGATGGGTCGAGGAAATCTGTCATCGGTGAAGTGGACTTACCTATCCATATAGGACCACATTTGTTCCAGATAACCTTCCAGGTCATGGACATTATTCCTGCATATAGTTGTTTGCTAGGACGGCCATGGATACACGAAGCAGGGGATGTCACTTCAACCCTTCATCAGAAGTTAAAGTTTGTGCGTGAAGGGAAGGTGGTGATCATAAATGGGGAGCATGCGTTGTTGATATCTCATTTGTCCTCTTTCAGTATCGTAGAAGAGGATGAGGCTGATGTTGGAACCCAGTTCCAAGCCCTATCCATTGACAACATAAGGAGAAATGATAATTCTATGGTTTCGCTGAAGGACGCGCGACAAGTTGTGCGCAATGGTCATAATACAGTTTGGGGACGAATTGTGGATCCACCCGTGAACAAGAACATAACTGGTTTGGGTTTCTCTTCGAAGAATGGCAAAGGCGAAAGTTTGAAGTCGAAGTCTACTATGAACAGTTATCATGATGTTTTACGCAGCGGAGGCTACCTCCATCCAATTGATTATGGAATTAAAGTTGTTGAGGAGGATGAAGCAGAGCAGGAAGTACCGAATTATGTGACGCATGGAGTCAGGTTTCAGAACTGGGTCACCATTGATGTTCCTTCTTGCATACATATTTCAAAGTAATTTGTTTTGTTAATCTATTTCTTTCTTTTGAAAAGCTTTCATTCTGCCCAAGGTGGAAGTATTAATGTTGTAGGGCTTATTTGTTTGCTGTGACTTTTAAGATCATTAATAAAAGTTGTCTTTGCTTCCCAAATTATGTCTTTATTTTCTGCTTTTTCTTGGAAAATGGTAATAAAAAAAACCCTTTCAAAATAAATAAAAATCAATCTGCATGATCAATTGTTATATGTGTCAGTTTCTAAAGGCAATCATAAATCATATGTGCAGATTAATTAAAAAACCCGTTAAATACAATGACCCTGCACCCTCTCCCAACTTTGAATGTCCTGTGTTTGGGGCTGAAGAAGAAGACTATGATGAGATTCCAGAAGAGGTCTCATGGTTGCTTGAGCACGAGGAAAATACCATTCAACCATATAAGGAGCCTTTGGAAGTGATCAATTTGGGTTCGGAAGAAGATCCGAAGGAAGTCAAGATTGAAGCATCGTTGCATCCCGATGAGAAGATCAGGTTGATTGAGCTGTTGAAAGAGTATGTGGATATTTTTGCTTGGTCTTACCAAGATATGCTCGGTCTAGATACAGATATTGTCGAGCATCGTTTTCCGTTGAAGCCGGAATGTCCGCCAGTTAAACAAAAGTTGAGAAGAACCCACCCAGATATGGCAATAAAGATCAAAGAGGAGGTCCTAAAGCAGATTAATGTTGGTTTTCTTGTGACGTTAGTGTATCCTTAATGGATTGCCAATATTGTCCCAGTACCGAAAAAATACAGAAAAGTATGCATGTGCGTAGATTACAGAGATCTAAATAAAGCTAGTCCAAAAGATGATTTTCCATTTCCTCACATCGACATGTTAGTGGATAGCACAGCAAAATTCAAAGTATTCTCGTTCATGGACGGATTTTCCGGGTATAATCAAATAAGAATGGCTCTAGAGGACATGGAAAAAACAACATTTATCACACCCTGGGGAACATTCTGTTACAGAGTGATGCCCTTCGGGTTGAAGAACGCTGGTGCAATGTAGCAGAGGGCTATGACAACCCTATTCCATGAGCTGATGCACAAAGAAATCGAAGTATATGTTTATGATATGATTGCCAAATCCCAGACTGAAGAAAGGAATATAGGAGATTTGTTGAAACTATTTCAGTGTTTGAGGAAGTATCGTCTCCGCTTGAATCCAAATAAATGCACCTTCGGTGTTCGATCGGGGAAGTTGTTGGGTTTCATTGTTAGCTAGAAAGGAATTGAAGTTGACCCTGATAAAGTCAAAAAATTCAAGAAATTCCAGCACCAAGAACTGAAAAGCAAGTCAGAGGTTTCCTCGGGCGTTTGAATTATATTTCCAGATTTATTTCCCACATGACTGCAACATGTGAACCGATCTTTAAGTTGTTAAAGAAAGATCAAGGTTGTGTGTGGACGAATGACTTCCAGAGGGAATTTGAGAGTATTAAAGAATATCTGCTTGAACCTCCTATCTTGCTCCCTCCCGTAGAAGGAAGACCATTGATTATGTATCTAACAGTATTAAATAAATCCATGGGTTGTATTCTGGGACAACAGGATGAAACAGGGAAGGAGTTCGTCATTTATTACCTCAGCAAAAAATTCACTGATTGTGAGTCACGATATTCCACGCTGGAAAAGACATGTTGTGCTTTGGCCTAGGCGGCAAAGTGTTTGCGACAATATATGTTGAATCATACCACTTGGTTGATCTCCAAAATGGATCCAATCAAGTACATTTTTGAAAAGCCTGCTCTTACCGGGAGAATTGCCCGCTGGAAGATGTTGCTATCTGAACATGATATCGAGTACCGCACTCAAAAGGCTATTAAAAGCAGTGTATTGGCAGATTATCTTGCTCACCAACCGATAGAAGATCATCAGTTTGCAGAATACGAATTCCCCGATGAGGATGTGATGTTCCTGGAAGTGAAAGATTGTGATGAACCATTGCCTGAGGAAGGCCCTGACCCTGAATCTCGTTGGAGTATGATATTTGATGGAGCTGTGAATGCTTATGGTAAAGGAATTGGTGTTGTGATCATCACTTCTCATGGATCACACATTCCTTTTACTGCAAGGTTAACATTTGATTGCACTAATAATATGGCAGAATATGAGGCTTGCATCATGGGTCTTGAGGAAGCTATTGATCTTAGGATCAAAATTCTAGATGTGTATGGTGATTCAACTTTGGTAATAAATTAGATTAAAGGAGAATGGGACACTCGTCACCCTGGCTTGATCCCTTACAAAGATTACGCTAGAAGATAATTACCCTTCTTCAATAAAGTTGAATTCCATCACATCCCTAGAGATGAAAATCAAATGGCGGATGCTCTGGAAACTCTGGCTTCCATATACCAAGTGAATACTTGGAATGATATACCCCGAATTACAGTTCGACGGCTGGATAGGCCCGCTCATGTGTTTATAGCAGAGGAGGTAGCAGATGAAAAACCCTGGTATTATGATATCAAGCATTTTCTTCAGACTCAGTAATACCCGATTGGTGCGTCGAGGAAAGATAGGAAGACACTGAGAAGATTGGCAGGCAGTTTCTTCCTCAGTGAAAATGTGTTATACAATAGAAATTATGACATGGTCTTGCTCAGATGCGTGGATAGGCACGAAGCGGACATGTTGATGCATGAGATTCATGAAGGTTCCTTTGGCACTCATGATAATGGACATTCAATGGCTAAAAAGATGCTAAGGGCAGGTTATTATTGGCTAATAATGGAGTCTGATTGTTACAGATTTGCAAAGAAGTGTCATAAATGCCAGATCTATGCAGACAAGGTCCATGTGCCTCCGACACTTCTCAATATGATCTCCTCCCCATGGCCTTTCTCTATGTGGGGTATTGACATGATTGGGATGATAGAACCCAAAGCTTCGAATGGGCACCATTTTATCTTGGTAGCAATTGAGTACTTCACCAAATGGGTGGAGGCTGCTTCATATGCCAATGTTACCAAACATGTGGTTATGTGTTTCATCAAAAATAATCTTATATGTCGGTATGGTGTGCCGAACAAAATCATCACTAACAATGGCTCAAATTTGAACAACAAGATGATGACAGAACTGTGTGAAGAATTCAAGATTGTCCATCACAATTCATCTCCATACAGGCTAAAGATGAATGGGGCTGTTGAAGCTGCTAATAATAGTATCAAAAGAATTATCCAGAAAATGGTGGTTACTTATAAGGATTGGCATGAAATGCTCCCTTTTGCTATGCATGGATATCGAACATCTGTCCGCACTTCAACAGGAGCAACCTCGTTCTCCCTGGTGTATGGAATGGAAACTGTACTCCCTGTCGAGGTAGAGATTCCCTAGTTGCGTGTGATAATGGAAAGCAAATTTACAGAGGCTGAATGGGTCAAGAACAGGTTTGACCAATTGAATTTGATTGAGGAGAAGAGGATGACAACTTTGTGTCATGGGCGGTTATATCAGAAAAGAATGAAGAAAGCTTTTGATAAAAAGGTCAAACCTCGTGAATTCAGAGAAGGCGACCTCGTGCTTAGGAAGATCATGTCTTTCAGTGCTGATTCTAGGGACAAGTGGACTCCCAATTTTGAAGGCCCATATGTTGTCAAGAAAGCCTTCTCAGGCGGTGCATTAATTCTTGAAACTATGGATGGCGAGCAGTTCCCACGTCCCATGAATGCTGACGCAGTCAAGAAATACTTCGCCTAAAGAAATAAAAGAATAACTCGCTAAGTTGAAAACCTAAAAGGGCGGCTTAGGCAAAAAGGAGCGTCTCGGTAGGCCGAAAACTCGAAAGGGCGGTCTAGGAAAAAATTAGAGACATAAACAAAATAAATTTCCCGCTAAGTTGAAAACCCGCAAGGGCAGCTTAGGCAAAAGTTAGGGATTTTCTTGGCAAGTAACTACGTCAGACAAGACTTGATCGTTGAAGCAACAATCTTCTCCGATCCTCACCATACTTCAACAAAAGCTGCTGCTCAGGATTTTAAAAGTTGCTAGGGGGGATAATTGTCATTTTATCTCAATGTATCTTTTCCATTATGTATTACCATTTCCCAAACTTTTCAATCATCCATGGAGTCTCGCCATTCGCAGACTACCATTCTATTAATGAAATTCAAGCTTTTACCCAATTCTTTGTGTTCTTATTTTATTTAGCTTGCAAAGACTCCATTTATTACTGATAATAACTTTCAAAGCATAAAGATTAAAAAACAAAATTGATTTTTCAAAAAAAAAAGATTTTACAATTTACTTTTACTTTGAGATTTGTGATGAAACAATGACAACAAAAATGGTGATCCCGGGAATGAACAAACTCCGGTTGTTTTGAGAAGTTTTATTTCCCTCATGGAGGTTCTCTCAGGTTATTTTGCTGGTATGCGTATGATCTTTGTATGTTTCTCAGGTAGATAAAGACGATACCAATTGGTGTAAGGTGCAGTATTCGGTTTGTGATCCCATTATCCCCAGTCAAGTCTTGGTTCATTTTTTATTTTGGGTTTGCATGGTCAGAAGCCTCTGTCCCAGATTCCCCAGCGAAGTCTTCCCTCATATGATGAAAGGTTTTATTCCCTTGGTGTGCTGAGATGTCTCTCTTTCTGCAGTATTGGCATTATTGTTGGTATTTATTTCCCAGGTAACTAGACCAGGGCGGTATATTTTCTAAGAAGTGTCGAGACAGTTGTCAACCCTTTGGGTTTTCACCCACCAAGTGCTTGGTTTGATTTAAAATCCCCATGGGTTTGACCTATTTCTATAATGTTGACTTCTTGATTCCCCAGGAAGGCTATCCCATGGCATCTTTTGTTGGAATAAGTCTTCATGATGTAAAGTTTCAATCCGCATTTTTCTCCAGGGAGGTAGGCTTGAATTCCCCAGTGAAGTTTGATTGTTTCGGTGTCAGTCTGATTTATTTGAGGTTGGTCTTGCAATCTCCAGTAGGCATGTTTCTTTCGGAGAAAAACTGGTTTCTCCGATGAAGCCGGAAAAATGATGTTCTATCCCGGTATCTGTTTGATTTGTCTACCTCCGAATTATATTTCTCCTTAGTAAAGTTAAAGGCAGGAAGTAGGTTTGGTTTCCGCAGTTGGCCTTTACCTTTCTTGGAATGATCATTCTGGTTTAAGTTTAGCCAAGTGTTGTTAGTACCTGAGGCGATTTTGTTTGTCTGTTCCTACTGATTGTGTATCTGTTTTGCCATCATGCGCCCGATAGCACTCACACATTCATACATACATCATGCATGGCTAAAATTGACAAATAATTGTTCATTGACATTTTGCTATGGCCTTCCCGCAATGCTCCTTGCTTAGATGGATTTGGTTTTCCCTCTTGAGTTTATTTCTCAAAGGATGTATCTTCGTTGACTGTTTTGCTCTAGTTTATTTCTAGTGTGGATCTGTGGTTACATGACAATATTATTTACTTTGGATTTATGAAAACTTTGAGTTTTAGTTTGTGCATTTATTTTGCACGAGAAGACTTTATCTCCTCAGCAGGAATATCATGGAATTTCCCCAGGAAGTCATATTTCTATCCCCAGAAAGTAATTTCTTTTTGCAATCCTCCATGACAACAAGTGGAAGTCTCTTTATTTGAGCAACTCGTGGTTCCCTATAAAAGTCGATGTAACTTTTTCTACCTCCTCTATGAAAGGATAGTTTGCAGTCCATCGCCAGTTTACACCAGTGGAAGTCTATTTATTTGAGACAACTTACATATTACCCTTTCCAGGAAAAGTGCCTCGATTAAAGAAGAAGTTGAGACCCGTTCTAGGCAAAACACCAGAATCTTGGGGATACTTGTTATCTTTTTTTTAACCTCAGTGAATGTTGGTAGTTCATCGTCAGTGAACAACGATGATATGATATATTCTCTTTCTACCTTCAGTGAAAGTTGGTAGACCGTCGACAGTGAACGTCGGTGTTTATTATCTTTTTGCTACCCTCAGTGAACGTTGGTAGTTCATCGTCAGTGAACGACGGTGATATGATATATTCTCTTTCTACCTTCAGTGAAAGTTGGTAGACCATCGGCAGTGAACGTCAGTGTTTATTATCTTTTTGCTATCCTCAGTAAACGTTGGTAGTTCATCGTCAGTGAACGGGTGTGATATGATATATTCTCTTTCTACCTTCAGTTAAAGTTGGTAGACCATCAACAATGAACGTCAGTGTTTATTATCTTTTTGCTACCTTCATTGAACGTTGGTAGTTCATCGTCAGTGAGCGGAAGTGATATGATATATTCTCTTTCTACCTTTAGTGAAAGTTGGTAGACCATCGACAGTGAATGTCGGTGTTTATTATCTTTTTGCTACCCTCAGTGAATGTTGGTAGTTCATTGTCAGTGAACGGCGGTGATATAATATATTCTCGTTCTACCTTCAGTGAAAGTTGGTAGACCATCGACAGTGAACGTCGATGTTTATTATCTTTTTGCTACCCTCAGTGAATGTTGGTAGTTCATCGTTAGTGAACAACGGTGATATGATATATTCTCTTTCTACCTTCAGTGAAAGTTGGTAGACCATCAATAGTGAACGTTGGTGTTTATTATCTTTTTGATACCCTCAGTGAACGTTGGTAGTTCATTGTCAGTGAACGGCGGTGATATGATATATTCTCTTTCTACCTTCAGTGAAAGTTGGTAGACCATCGACAGTGAACGTCGGTGTTTATTATCTTTTTTCTACCTTCAGTGAATGTTGGTAGTTCATCTTCAGTGAACGGCGGTGATATGATATATTCTCTTTCTACCTTCAATGAAAGTTGGTAGACCATCGACAGTGAACATCGATGTTTATTATCTTTTCCTACCTCCAGTGAACATTGGTAGTTCATCGTCAATGAACGACGGTGATATGATTTTCTCTTTCTACCTTCAGTGAAAGTTGGTAGACCATCGACAGTGAACGTTGGTGTTTATTATCTTTTTGCTACCCTCAGTGAACGTTGGTAGTTCATCGTCAGTGAATGACGATGATATGATTTTCTCTTTCTACCTTCAATGAAAGTTAGTAGAACATCGACAATGAATGTCAATATCTGTTATCTTTCTCTCTGCCTTTAGTGAACGTTGGTGGCTTTACCTTCAGTAGAAGTTGTGGTGTCCTTTGACCATCATACTATCCTCTCTGATTCAGTTCTTTTGGTCCACTAGTGATTTATTTTCCTGGTGGGGTTGCTCCTTTGTTTCTTTATCAGTGTTGCATCCCTAGTGATACTTTGCGTCTCTTTGGTACTGTTCATATGCATTCATATGCATAAGCATTTGCATGGCATCTTAAGGCCAAAAATAGGGTTTGTTTTATATTTAAGTATCTTCGATCGCGTTGACACGAAGATTTTTAACCTTCATATCTCCGAATAGAAGAAACTTAAATAAGGGCAGCTGTTGTACCCCAATTTTTGCTCCTAAGATCTCTTCATCATACCATGTTGTTTCACTCACAACAAGATCACACTAGGATTCTTGGTTCCCCTCCCTACATTTAGCTTTTCTACTTTTGAGAAGTTACCAAGCACCTTGACTTATGTTCCTTTTGTGATCATGAATATTGTTTTGATTTCTTCACTTAACTAATGAAATACAATGTTGGTTTGTCTTGCTTGTTATCCATATAGGTAAGGGCAATGAGATTTATCAAGTTACTCCTTGGATTCATGAGTTTATTTCCATGCCCTAGTCAACATAGCTTGAGAAGTTAAAACCTCACCATTGTATTGGTTTTGGAAGAATTGGCATGGCAAAGTTGCTTTGGTTCATCACATTTCAATGTTATTAAATTGGACTCAAAAGTACAAGGGGTTTATTGGAGAAGTTGTCATGTTTGGACAAGGCCTTGTTCCTATTGGTCACAAGATCATATTTCTCTCAAATTTGAAGATATGGAAGTGGTTTTGGTGGATGTGGGTCCTCATCATCATCCTCAACAACTTCTATTCACAAAGCAAGAATATTGCCACAAGAAGTTTGTTCAAACTTGTCAAAGTTCCTCAAAGCATTCTCTTGATCTAGAAGCTAGGGTTTTGAACTTCAAAGGAGCATATCTTGCTCACCTTTTGGTATTTTTGAGTGATTCCAAAGACATATTTCTCTTCAAAGGGTTATCAACAAATCACTTCAAAAGTTCCAAGGAGTTTTCATGTGGAAGGAACTTGGTGAAGAAGAAAGATTACAAGTCATCCAGATAAATCCACAATTTTCCATATGTGACTTCAAATGGTCATAACTTGGTCAATTTTTATCACATTGAGTCCATTCTTTCTCCATAATGAATTTTAAGATGTATACTTTATGCCTTATTTTATGTACAAAGTGAGAAAATGGATGGAAGTTACCTTAAATATGCAAAAGATTATAGGTCATTTCATGATATTTGGCCAACTTCAACAAGTCACAACTTGCTCAATTTTTTGAGATTTTGAGTGGTTCAAGTTTCAAAATGTCATTCAAGAGATCTACTTCATTCCATATTTTTTGTCAAGATCAAATTCCAAGTGTAAGGCCATGTTTGGATGCAAAATATTATAGGTCATTTTTGAAGAAGAATTTGAAATATTTCTAAGTATGGAAAGTCAACTCTTTTTCTTCAACTTTGATTCCATGTAACTTTCAGCTCAAGCATCCATTTGATTCCATTCTTTTTCCATTGCAAAGCTTGTAACCTCATCTTTCCAAAGCATCAAGAATCATGCCCTAAGACCCCTTGAGTTGGAAATTCCATGGATTTGAATTTAGTAACTTGAAACTGATTTTTTCACAAAGTTAGAATTTTGAAATCCATAATGTGACTTTTAAACACAAGATTTATGCGCGTTTTGATTTAAATTTGACTAGCAAACTTGCCAGAAGTGATTAGCACCCCAAAACGCAAGATTTGGTTGAGTTTTGATGGAAATAAAGTCACACTTCACTCGTGCTCGACCTTCACTCAATTTCCCTCCAAACTTACTTTTTTCTTCAAATTTTCATTCACATTCACTTCCCTATAAATAGAGGGTCATCCCCCATCCATTTCCCAAGCTTTGAGAGCCAAAAACACCATGCCAAAACCTCACACGAACCTATCTTTTTTGAATTCAGTTTCTGAGATTTAAGCTCCCCTTTCCAAAATTCTTTGCGCATTCATCATCCTTGATCATCATATAAACTCTCCAGCACTTAAACCAATCAAAACGAGCTATAATTCAAGCTACAAAACTCCAGTTTCAGAGCTTCTTCCTTGAACTTCGAAAAGGTAGAATTCTCCACCATTTGGATCCAAATCAAACACTAATCTATTCTACTCCTTCTCCTGATTCTAATGCTGCTTACAATTTTTAAATCCATTGAGAATTGAGAGAGAAATCTCAAATTGAAGGTGCTCGTTATTTTCTGGGTTTTTGATTCATATCTCTCTCCATACCTTATATAAATTTGGCGCGATGGTTGTGTTAGAATCGTCTTGAAGAGACGAGTTCAATGATGCTAGCCTGGGATCCTAATTTTTCCATTTGAAGGATCTCACAAAATCCCCATTGCAGGGTGTCTGGAGGTTGAAGATGATGGTATGTCTCGTCTCAGCCAATGATAGCGTGCCAAACGTTTTAATTTCATTGGTTGCCCTTTTTCTGATCCCATATGTATCTCACTAAGGTCCATATCAAGCACAACACGTCTGGTCCATTGGATTAACTTACTAACGCGTTTTGACTATGATCTGATGGTCCATATCTTTTTGGTTTTATTTTATTTTCTGATTTTATATTTTTATTGATTAAAATTCCAAAAATTCATAACTCTTTTATTTTTTATCCAAAAAATATGAAAAAATTCACAAAAATACTTTGAATTATTTCTGATCTCATGACTATTTTTTCACATTTTTCTTTTGACATTTGGTATTTTTTTATATTTTTTGTATTATTTGCTTTCTTTTAATTACTTAAAAAATACTTTATGACATTTTTTTTTAATTCTGAAAAAATTCATACATATTATTTTGCATATTTTTGACTTTATGAAAATTTTATGGAATTTTATGTTGAGGTTTACTATTTTTGACCTATTTTATGTTTGTTTGAACAATTTTAAATAGTTTTAAAAATAGTTTCTGACTTTTAAAAATTACCAAAATTTTTATAAAAATATTTGGATCCATTTCTGATTTTTCTATGGCCTTACTTCTCACTTCTTGATTAATTTGAACATAATTGATATTTTTCTCATTATTTTCTTTTATTAAAAAACATTTTTTAATCATTTTTTATATTAAATGTGATATTATTTTGTGATTATTTTCTGGATAATCTTGGGTTAGGTTTTGGATCATGAACTTTATTAACATCATTGGATCCATGGTGTTGAGTTTAACTCCACAAAAATGGATGAATGATTTTAATAATAGTTTGATTACAATTTAATTCAAATGTGGTTTGTATATATTTTTATCCTATCCCTCTTCATCTCATCCCCTTCTTATTGCACTAAATGTTGTTGAAGCATGATCTCTATATCATGTCTTAAGACAAATGGTGCATAAATTTTTATTGACCGACCTCAAAATAGGTGCGACTTCTATATAAGTCCACTTACGATTGCTTAACATAGCGCTAAATTTTGTCCCGATTCGAATAAATGATCATTCGTGGTACAAACTTATGATTGCAAGCCCAAGTATGTTAACTTGATCTCTTTGATCCAATAACTTTGAGATTCATTGTGTGGAGGCTTTGGTTCTACCAATCCTCTAATGGATCTACAACACCTCTGGTCAACGCGGATCACTTAAACATCATTGATCATTAAATGGTACTTGTGAGAATTCCAAATGGATGATATACTTGACAAAAAGCAAATGCAACTTGTTGTGTGGAGGCTTTGGTTCTACCAATCCTCTAATGAGTTCCAAATGCAAGTTTCAAGATGGTCATCCAACTAACCACTAATTATTGACTTGTTCTATCTTATGCTTTTATTCTTTTTTATGCTTTATATACTATTTACTTTTAGCATTTACATTTCATGCCATTTTCATCTTTGCTCATTTGAGTATTTTATTTTCTTGCCATTTTTACTTTGCTCACTTGAGCTTTTCTTTTTCTTTCTTAAGATACTTAATAATAAACATAAACCCTAAAAAACCTTTAATGGCACTTTGACTATTTGGTTACTATCCTTGGCATTATGGAGCATGGGACTTCTTCTTGGACTTAGGATTAGAAACCTTGGCCTATCTTGGAGACCTTGTGATCTTATCTGATTATTTTGTCTGGAGTTCTTGAGGTTTACCTCAAGACATTGGGTTGCTTGTTTGTTTTTGTGTGCAAGTTTTTTTGTGTGATTACATTCTATGTTTGTAATCGGGAACTCACCCGTATATAACCGTTACTCTGCCCAATTTTTGTGAAGACTTAATACACTTGAAGTTTTAGTTCTCTCAAGAGGTCTAGTATCTTTGCTTGCTTGGTTTCAATCCAAAGAATAGGAATTCTATCTTGACACATAATGTCAAGTATTGGCTTCTTGTTGGTTAGATGATTCTTCTCCTTAGATTTTACCTCATGCTTTAGGATAGTCTCTTCTTCTCCTCCCATCTTCTTTAATTTCAAAAATCTTCTCCCCCCTTTTGAAAACTCTTCTTGTTTCTAAACTTGAAACACTTTCATAATAAACTTGGACCTAGGTCCATGCATTTTCAAAATCTTTTCATAAATAAACTTCAATCAACTTAACAATATCTTAACATTTTTGTGGGAAGACTAAAAGTCAATCAATCTCATTTCAAACTATTTTGCCACTTTGGCTTTTTATTTTAAAACCTTTATCAAAAGATTAGACTCTTGTCAATCCTTGTAGTGATGCAAACAACTGTACTTCTACAATATGCAGTGAAGAGAGATATTTTCCACTTGGGTGTTGAGTTAGGCATTATTGATTTTAAAATCCAAGCCATATCCTCCACTTTGAGATGATGAAAATTCTCCTTTCTCATGATTATGGGTAGTAAGTATGTTTTCCACACGGACAATGACGATGATGTCTTATCTCTTAAAATTAACCAACACACTTGTGTTTCAAATTTTTAAAAGAGGAACTACGTGTACCCTGATCCCCTATTGCACGAAAGGTGGTATGTAGGCACTAAAGGTTCACAACCGCGGCGGATGAAAAAATCATTAAAAAAATACTTCTCTTCTCACCTCCACCATCTATTTCTATATAACATATTTTATAGCCAAAATATACAGATTTTTCAAAGAGGTTCCTACGGAGTACCGTAGATGTTTAGGGTGCTAATTACTTCCCTTTGCATAACCAACCCCCTTACCTTGAATCTTTCCCCCTCTTTTTGGGTTATTCTCTCTTTTCCCATTCCTTTGGAAACAATAAAGTGTGGTGGCGATTTTTATTTTTGATTTGTATAAAGTCTAGTCAATCCAATGTCTTAGTCTTGAACATTTCTACCGCTACAACCGTTTGCTTAAGATCCATCTTACTAAAATAAATAGTAGAAAGATGAGGAGACTTGTTGCAAGAAACCTACTTATGTTATGATGAATGGTAAATGCGTATGCAATGATTTCAAGGATTTTAAAGATTCAAATTTGTTTTAGACAAAAAGTTAACACACGTCATATTAATAAATTAAAGCTTGAGTACATCAATTCCTTTTTAGGAAAAATAATACAAAAACTCTAAGATAAAAAGGTAGTATGCATCCTCTTTGGTGCGATGTAGGCATTCAAGTTCCTCTCCTCATGAAGTTGTTTAGTGTCTTCCAAAACCTTCTTCTCACTAGCGTAGAATTAGGCTTCGAAAGTATCTCACTCCCCCTTGAGTTGTATCCAATCTCTTTGTAAGTCTTCAAGAGAGGTGGGCATGTCAGGATGCAGGACAGGGTATGGAACATCTCCTTCCATAACAGGCTCAATGATTACCGGGAGAATGGAGGGATAAGGCATCATAAGACTTTGAGCACAAGTTCGTACCCATTTGAGGTAAGGCTCAAAAGGGATGGAATTCTTGTGCCCTACTGTCTTGCTATCTACCTTTTTCAACATACTCCAAGCTCGGATAAATCTCTGGCGAAGACCTTGATCGTCGTTCTCATAGTCAAATACCAAACCTTGAATGAGCATCTCGTGAGGGCCATCCCTTCGGGCGTAACCAAACTGTCTTAAGGCCAAGCAGGGGTTGTAGGTGATACCTCCCCTAATGCCAAGTAAAGGGACATTAGGGAATTCTCCATAACGGTCGATAATAGTAACATTCTCTATGGATCGGGAACACCAATGGATGTCTAAATGTTTGAGCGTCATCAACCTTTGTGACCACCTTGAACCTTGCTCGTTCTTCAATACAGATCGAGGAAGATGTGAAATAAACCATCTTGCAAAGAGAGGAGTGCAACACATAAGGACACCTCTTTTACTCATTATGCGAGTGTGAAAAGAATGTAGAATGTCCCCTAGCAAAGTAGGCACTGGGTTGCGGGATATGAATATTTTGACGGTGTTCACATCTATGAGTTGGTCAGGCTTTGGAAACAAAACCATCCCATAGATGAGGAGAGCCACAATTTCCTCAAAGGCTTTCAAATCCGAGGAGTTCCAACAATTTTGGGCTTTCTCAAACAAGAACTTTGCTAGGAAACCTTTGACACCACTCCTTGTTTCCCAATTAGTTGTGACATCAGATGATTGCAAGTGTAGAGCTTGAGCAATATCTTCTGGCTTTGGGTCTCTTTCCATACCGGTGAAAGGTAGTTGATTGAGAATGGGAATACTCAAGAGTTGGGAGAATTCTTCCATAGTTGGCACAAGCTGATAATCGAGAAATATGAAGCAATGGAGTAAAGGATCAAAGAACTGAAAGAGCACCTTCATCATGTCTTCATCAGTGTTGGAAGTGACCAAGTTGAGTAGGCGACCATGTCTCTCGGTGAATGGAGAATTCTCAGGAATCCTTGAATCTAGATCCTTAAGTTGTGAAGGAATCCTCACAAGATTGACTTGAATAGTTTTCCTACAAATAGAATCCATTTCCTACAAAATAAGAACAAAGATAAATCCCAAGATCCTTGAAATGGTTAGTGAATGAATATGATGTTATGATGTTCATGATGTTATGTACAAGCATGTATATACAAACAAAACAAACAATTCCTTAATTTTAGGCTTACATGGAGTCTTATAGGTAAGTACCCTCTTCAAGTTTAGTTGGCTCAAACCTATCCTAGCAATAGTAACCGGGTTCTAAGGAGCTAAATATCACTGGTTTATTTCCTTGGTCATTGTTTCAGCACAAGCCTCTTTAATAGCGACCGAAATATCCCAAGAAACCAAACCTCAATGAGTGTAGTATCGAGTATCTACCAACTTCAGACTGCACCAAAGTCGGTCATCTCACTACGTCCTAAAGGCCAAGTTGGTCAAGTAAAGGTTCTAAAAGTTCATTAGTGCTTCATGACATTACTCAGCGGCTCCGTATTCTCCTTGATTAACTCAAGGGCTACCGGTACCCACAAATATGTCGCACTAACGTAGCTATTGCTTAGACCATGTCGGTATACCCCGCACAATTTCCATAACGTATTGTTACTTACCTATAAGGTATCCCAAATCCGGGTAGAGGATTCAAACCCAAACAAAGAACCATAATGTAAAGCAAACAAGTAAAATAATGAAAGCAAGTAAATGTGATCTAACCCTAAGGTAACCCCACTTTTAGAATTATCCCCAGCAGAGTCACCAGTTCTGTGATACAGTGGGAAAACTGACTTGCGAGTTTTGCGTTTTATCGCAAATGTTGCGGTTAGCAAGAGTCGCCACCGACTTTTCTTTTATCCAAAAGGAAAGGTGAAAAAGCACAGGAAATACCTTTGAGATTATTTCTTGAGTTCTGGAGGTAGATTATGAAAAGGGAAGGTATTAACACCCTTTTCATCCATGGTTTACCATGTGCTCTTAGTTACTTGCTAGATCACTTGCTTTTGTTTGAAATTGTGCTTTGTGTGTTTTTTGAAAGTATTTTGTAAAGAGGCCATTGTTTAGGCAAACTTTGTAATGATTCTCGTTCGTAAGAATGTATACAAAGATGTTTGATCTTTTGAAAATGTTTTCAAGTTTGTAAGATGTTTTGAAAGTGTGGGTGTTTGTTTTGAAAATAGCAAGGATGTTTGTTTTGAAATGGAGCAAGTAATTAGGATCATTCTACATACTCAAATGTCTTTCTTGTTCAATTTCTTTTCCTTTGATATTGTTATCTTGCCATTGATTTGGTAAGTAACCCTATCTTTGGATGTAAACGGGACGGGAGTGGGTCATCGTATAACCATGATTAGAAATGTTGCAAGGTATATTAGCATTATCTTTTAGGGACTAAGATCATTTGAAAGGCAACTTAGATAGCGTCATCGAGGGACTATGATCTTATATTTTGCTTGTTTTTGCTAAGATACCTCGCATGCGTAATATGGCCATTTTGTAAAGGCAAACAAGTGGATTTACCCTAGGGGTGCTTATGTGCAAGTGTAATGTTTTCATGCTTAATTTTATCTTTGATTAGGGTTTTTCTAAGTATTGGTTTTAGTCTTTCCATACAAACCCTAATTACTAGCATTTGTATATAAAGCGATAAATTGCGGAATTTAAAGTTACTACGCTATTACAATATTTGTGGGAGGGGGGTGTACAAATTGTAAATGGGGATTTCAAGAATATAAACCTAATTAATCTATTACAACCAAATTGAATTTGTACAAGAATTGAAATAAATAATGTACAAGATGAATAAATATGCAAGAATGCAAATATAAAGAAAATGGATATTTTGTTTGGATTTTTTTAGGAAAAAGTGAATTTGTTCTAACCTAATTAATTAAAAGAAAATAATTAATTAAAATAATAAAAGTAAACCTAATTTAATAAGAAAAGATTTTAAATAAAAACCTAAGTCTATTAATTGATTAAAAGGAAATTAAGTTTAAGAAAAGTATTTTTATATTTGTCTTGAAAATAATTTATATTATTATAAAATATTTTTGGCCCTTTTTTTATATTAAAATAATATATTTTAATTGGTGTAAAAGAAAATAAATAAAACATAATACTTTAATTAAATTTAAAAGATATTTAGTGAAATGAATAAAGTATTTATTAAATAAAAATAATTTTTATGAGAAAAAATAAATAAACTATGTCAAAATGAAAATCTAATATTTTTGTATTTTTTATGATTTTTTTTTAATATTAGAAAATATATTAAGGAAATAAATAAAATAAAAATAAGAAAAGAAAAATATATTGGGCCAGGGGTGTGTAAATGAAACATGGGGGTTAGCCAGCAAAAACAAAAACAATCAAGGCCCAATGAGGCCCAACGCCTGCGAAAAAGAAATCAGAAAATGCCAAAATATGAAAAAAAATCAAAAGGGTACCACTGGGGCTCGAACCCAGGTCCCAAAGGTTATAGGCGCGCGCTTCTACCATTGGGGTGGCTATATATCCGTTAACATAAGCAAAACAATAAATATATGATACAAAACGCGCTCTGATTTACACTTCATCTTCAACCTCCAGCAAGACCAACTGTAACTTGTTCATTTCTCAACAAAAATGAAAACTGTAAACATGAAACTTGTAGGAAATTTCCTCACGGTTTCAAAAATGTAAAGCATTAAAACTAAAGCTCAAAGATAAAAATGAATTTTAATTTCCCTATTCTGAACCCTAAAAATCTCATAAAATTCAATCTTCAAATTCTCTAAGCTCAGGAAAAATTAATGGAAACTATGGACATGGTTAGCTTTAAGGCAATGATATCTACATGTTTCATTCACAAATAAATCATTGATGATGCATGTATGAAAAGTTACAATGTTAGAAAACTTACCTTACAAGAGGGTATCGGGTTTGAAGTTTGAGCACCTTTCAAGAAGTTCCAATGGTTGGGTTAGCTTCCTCAAGTTCCCAGGAAGCTAATGGAATGCTTAGCTTGAGCAGAAAGTGCCTGGGAGTGATAGAGAAGTCCAAGTGTAAAGCTCTGTTTTTGAAAATGGAGGATGGTGTTAATGGTGTTACAGTTTTGTAACAGGGTGTGGGATCAGTTCTAAATGATGTTTAGAAGCTTTAGGAACCAAAAGGCTTGAAAACGCACGAGGGAGTTAGGAGTTTCAAGTTTTTGGTCAGTTTATGTGAAAATGGAGGTATGAGATGTGATTCTGAGCTCTAGATGTTTTTAGGGCTTAAGCATTCATGTATTTTGTGGAAAATAGTTTGCCTATGTATAAGCAAAAGGTCTTGAGTGCATTGGACAATCAGAAGTACAAGTCACAAGCTTTTGGCTAGGTTACTTGATTTTCAAGAAAAGAGGGAAATCAAGTTTCAAGGTGAGGTACAAGCATGGGATGAGTGATTGTAAGTGTCTAAACCATTTCTTATAAGTTATAGGACTTGTATGATCAGAAGAGAACAAGTGCAAGGCTCAAGAACAAATTTTGTACAAAAAGTCACTTTATCAAAATGACAATGTACACTTTCTTCCAAAAATGGATATAAAGCATGTCCATGCATTGAATGCTTGAAATGAAACCTCTAACAACTGTTCCAGCCATTAATTATGGAGTTCCTAACAAGTTTGAGGCCTGCAAAGTAATGGTTATGCAGCATACTTTGAGTTTTGAAATTGGTTCATCACAAAATGCCTTGTAAATCAAGTGATAAAACCCTAACTTCATCTCTTCGATTCTCCCTACTCAAGAATGATCTCAAGGAGTTCTTGGATATTTTGGAAATCTTGTAATGTGATATATAATATATCTTTGAATTTATTTTGAATATTCCCCTTGGAACTATATGAAAAAGCGCCATGAAGTTGGGTCAAAATCCTGACCAAATTAGGGCAAAATTTCACTAAGTGTTTTGTTTCATGACCACATGTTCTTAAAATTATAACTTGAGATCCAAGCACTTTTGGAAGGAGTTGTGTAAACAAAAGTTGTAGATTTCATGGAGATCTACAACTTTCATGTTGGAAGTTTCTCTTGAATCATCTTTCATCATGGTGAAATTTTTTCTCAAAGTTGTGAAAAAACATGAAATTTTCAACACTTCAAAAAATTTCTAAGTTCGAAAATTTTGACTTTTCAAAATGAAATCTTGACTTTTTGATTTCTTGATGATATGTTTCATATTTTTACATGTTTTGATGAATTGTGATCTTTGACATTTGATTTTGAGCAAAAAGTCAAAGTTTGACTTTTCAGTATACAGTTGACTTTTGATCAATTGACTGAAAATTCATCTGTCAATCCATTGGACTTGAGCAATGTTTTGAGCCATGTCATTAGGTAAAAATTATGCAATTGGACTCTTGAGATCATGCCTTAAACCAATCGATCATTTGCTAGGTCAAAAGTCAGAAATTGCCCTTTCCCAATCAAAACCCTAATTTTGACCATTTTGTCCTTTTGGATATTTGATCAAATTTCTTGAGGAATTATGGTCCAAACTTGATCAAATGATACATATGAGTCTAAAATGTTGACGTTATGAAGTTTGACTGTAAATTGGCCATGGTTGACTTTTTCCCTAATATAACTGATTTTTAGGTCAACTGCTCAATTGACTGAGCAAAAGTGTGATCCAAGGCTTGAAAATTGACATGAGTGATCTTGGGGATCCATGAAAGTCATATGGGGCATTGGAAGTTCAAATATCCTTGTGCAATCTTAAACCCTAATTTTTGGTCATCAGTGCTTAAGGAGGTGTCTTGAGTTGATCAACCCTAGTGCAGTCCTGAGCCAAAGGAGATCTTGTGAGAAAATTCTTGATATGTGAGAGGGAAAATTTTGGGGTACAACAAAGGCTTCAATCGAAGCTTGGAAATTTGAGGCAAGCTTGGAGGAGGTTAGGCACTCAATCGAAGCCTGTCCAAATACCAATCGAAAGGCCCTTTAACATGCCAATCGAAAGACTTTGTTAAGATTCCAATCGAAGGCTCCTTGTTTATCTTAATTTTTTTTCCTTTAATCAAGTGCTTGTGACCACCCATATAAGAAAAAATCTTGGAAAACACGAGAGGCCAAATTTTAGGATACAACACAGGTTTTCGACCTGTTGGGTGTACATATTTTTTATATATATCCCTAAATTTTTGTCGAACCCTTTTGGTTCACTGGGATGCCCTTATTTTTGCCTAGGCCAGTCAACCTAGCGGGTCTCTTTTCATGCGTAGTATCTTTTAATTATGTCTGTGTTTGCTGGGTGCGGAAGGTCGTCACCTTCCATAGTGGTTAATATCATAGCTCCACCAGAAAATATGTTCTTGATCACAAATAGTCCTTCGTATATAGGAGTCCACTTGCCTCTGGGATCACCTTGTGGCAGGATGATACGCTTGATTACTAGGTCACCCACTTGATATACCTGACGTCTGACCTTCTTGTTAAAAGCTTTGATTATATGTTTCTGGTACATATGACCATGACAAACAACTGTGAGCCTCTTCTCGTCAATTAAGTTCAATTGGTCAACTTGAGTCTGAATCCATTCATCTTCATTTAAACCTGCATCCTTCATGATTCTCAAAGAAGGGATCTGGACTTCAACGGGTAAGACAACTTCCATACCATATACGAGAGAGAAAGGGGTTGCCCCTGTTGATGTGGGCACTGAGGTACGGTAACCATGAAGAGCAAAGGGTAACATCTCATTCCAGTCTTTATACGTTATCATCATCTTCTGTATGATCTTTTTGATATTCTTATTGGCAGCCTCTACAGTGCCATTCATCTTCGGCCGGTAGGGAGAAGAGTTATGATGTTGGATCTTGAATTGCGTACAGAGCTCAGTGATCATAGTATTATTGAGGTTGGTACCGTTATCTGTGATAATTCTTTCTAGGATACCATACCGGCAGATAAGATTGTGTCTGATGAACCGAGCCACAACGTTCTTGGTAACAGAAGCAAATGAGGCTACCTCTACCCACTTTGTGAAGTAATCAATGGCGAAAAGGATGAAATAGTGTCCATTGGAAGCGGTAGGTCTAATTTCTCCAATCATATCAATACCTCACATTGCGAATGGCCAAGGAGCAGTCAAGACATTTAGCGGAACTAGAGGCACATGTACTTTGTAAGCATAGATTTGGCATTTATGACAGGTTCTGGAGTGATGATGACAATCTACTTCCATGATGGACCAATACTATCCTGCTCGTAGGATCTTTTTAGCCATTGTATGCCCACTAGAATGGGTGCCAAAGTTACCTTCGTGTATGTCTTCTATAATCTACTCCGCTTCTTTCTTATCCATACACCACATTAAGGTAGAATCATGGTTACGTTTGTAGAGAATTCCGTTACTCAGGAAGAAATTGGCAGAGAAGCTTCTTAAGAACTTTTTATCATTGATGGGTTCTCCCTCAAGGTACTCTTGAGCTCCGAGATACCTTTTCACTTCGTGGAACCAAGGATTTTCCTTTACTCTATCAACATCAATCTCATAACAGTGGACCGGTTCGTCTAATCTTTCAACAGTGATCTGAGGGGATTCATTATCCCATATGACCTTGAACATGGATGACATGGTAGCTAGCACGTTCACTAACTAGTTTTCTTATCATGGAATATGTTCAAAAGCAATCTCTTCAAAGTATGGAATCAATGTCAACACATGCTCTCGGTAAGGGATGAGATTAGGATGCTTCGTGTCTCATTCTCCCTTAATCTGACTAATTACCAAGGTCGAGTATCCATATACACTCAAGAGTTTGATTCTCAACTCAATAGTAGCCTTGATACCCATAATGCATGCCTCATACTCAGCCATATTGTTGGTACAATTAAAACATATTCTGGTGATGAAGGGTGTATGGCATCCTTCCGGGGAGATAATCACAACACCAATGCCACTGCAGAATGCACTGGAAGCTCCGTCAAAGACCATAGTCCATCCGAATCCTTTTTCAGGTCCTTCATCTGGTCCAGGTTCTTCATAATCTGTTACTAACATAATGTTCTCGTCTGGGAACTCGAAATTCATTGACTGGTAGTCGTCTACAGCCTGATGAGCCAAATGATCATCTAGTACACTTCCTTTGATTTCTTTTTGGGTAGTGTACTGAATGTCGTATTCGGTCAGGACCATTTTCCATCTTGCTATTCTTCTGGAGAGAGAAGGCTTATCGAATATATATTTGATAGGATCTATTTTAGATATCAATAAGGTAGTGTGAGTCAACATATACTGTCTTAGTCAGCGAGAAACCCATGCCAAAGCCCAACAAGTTTTCTCGAGCAGTGAGTATCTTGTTTCATAGTCGATAAAATTTTTTCTAAGGTAGTATATTACATGCTCTTTTCGACCAGACTCGTCATGCTGCCCCAACACACACCCCATTGAATTCTCTAATACTATTAAGTACATGATTAGAGGTCTTCCTTCAACTGGTGACATGAAAATTGGAGGTTCTTAAAGATACTCCTTGATTCTGTCAAAGTCAGTCTGGCAGTCGTCATTCCACTTCACTACTTGATCTTTCTTCAGTAATTTGAAGATTGGTTCACAAGTAGCGGTTATGTGGGAAATGAATCGGGTAATGTAGTTTAGACGTCCCAAGAATCCCCTAACCTCATTCTTAGTGCGGAGAGATGGAATTTATTGAATAGATTTAACCTTCGCGTGATCTACCTCAATAACTTTTCCACTAACGACGAAACCCAGGAGTTTACCAGACCTTACCCCAAAGTTGCACTTGTTCAGGTTCAGTCTTAATTTGTACTTTTTCAGTCTTTCAAACAGTTTTTGCAAGTGATCAAGGTGCTTTTATTCTGTCTGAGACCTGACTATCATATTGTCAACATAGACCTCTATCTCGTGGTGGATCATATCATGGAACACAGCTACCATAACACGCTGATAGGTTTCCCCAGTGTTCTTCAACCCAAATGGCATAACTTGGTAACAGAAGGTGCCCCACTGTGTGACGAAAGTTGTTTTCTCCATGTCTTCAGGTGCCATTTTGATCTGATTATAACTAGAGAAACCATCCATGAAGGAGAATATCTTATGTTGTGCAGTGTTTTTAACCAGAACATCAATATGGGGAAGCAAGAAGTCATCCTTGGGGCTTTCCCTATTCAAATCTCGGTAATCCACACACATACGCACCTTATCGTCCTTTTAGGTACCAATACCACATTTGCAACCCATTATGGATAACAAGTGACATCTAATAATCCGACATTAAATTGTTTCATTACTTCAGCCTTGATCTTTTCTAACATCTCGGGACGCATACGACGAACCTTTTGCTTCATTGGAGGGCAGTCTTCTTTAGTTGGTAGACGATGAACCACAATATCAGTGTCCAGCCCCGACATGTCTTCGTATGACCAGGCAAAGATCTCAATGTAGTCATGCAACATATCAATTAACCATTCTTTAACACCATTTTCGAAGTTGGCACCTACCTTTACTTCCTTTTTATTCTCCTCAGTACCCAAGTTTACTGTCTCGACCGACTCTTCATGAGGCTGTATTGCTCGTATCTCTTGTTGTAACAGTCTAGCAAGTTCTCTTGGTACTTCACAATCTTCCTCACCTTCATCCTCGACTTCGTAGATCGGATTTTCAAAGTCATAACTGGAAATAACATAACTTTTACTAATGGGATCCATGGGGGATGTGGATCTCCAATTGGATACGTGGGTGTGTGTAAGAGAGCATAGCTATTTTGACAAAGTAGAGAGAAAAAAAAAAGACAGAGAGCATAAAATTTGTATTCAAAATGTCCAATGGTTTATTAATGACATATGAATATGAAGTGATAACCCTCACAAATAGACCGTTGTGCCTCGGGTAAGACACAAGGCTTTAGAGTTTAAATTTTTCAAAAATTACACATCCTTAAAAACAAAAAAACAATCACTCCTGGATAAAATAAATAGGCACAAAGTCTCTATCCGTCCAATTATTGAGTCCATCGCTGGTAGTAGGGAAGATCCAATTGTCCAGGTCACAGTCATTGTCAGCGTCTTCCACAACATTGACTCTATGGTTGCTGATGCATAGTGGCGGTCCTCCGGCGTGAGCACGACAAACATCTTTTTGAGCTCCTGAAGTGAAACCCAAACCAAATTTGTCAGACTTATAGGGGATGTCAGGTAGTTGTACCCAAATAGTACACCCACCTTCTTCAACTACAGCCTTAGCATCTTTTAGAGAAGCCATTTTAGTGGAGGTCTAGTAATCTTTGAATAGTGGTAGCAGCTTTGGTAACAGAAATCGTCCGAGGAACCGCTTCAAAATTATGAAAGGGGGTCTCAATGAACTCACCGTCCATCTTGACATATCTAAAAGAGTTTAAATGACCCACCATATACTCTTCTTCGCCACAGACTGTAACAATCTTTCCATTGACCGAATACTTTAACATCTGATGCAAGGTGGAAGTGACAGATCCAAGGGTGTCCTAATAAGAAAGAGTAAGACGAGAAAATGTCCATCACATAGAAAGTAGAATCTAAAGTCTGGGAACCAACTTTAATAGGAATGTCCACCTCCCAGTGTACCATTCTCTTGGAGCCATCAAAAACCCTCACTACAATATTGTTGGGCTTTAATGTAAGTCCTTCACAGTCTAATCTGACCAAAGCCCCTTTGGGTAAAACATTTAGTGATGAACCTGATCAACTAGAACATGATCCAGGGTAGTGCCCGTGCACTCAATAGAGACATACATGGCATCATTATGCTTTCTTCCTTTGGATGTCAAATCAGCATCGGAGAAACCGAGTCCATTGTCAGCAGTCAGACTATCAACACAACTCTCAAATTGGTTGGAAAAAGTCTCCTGTGGCACATGAGAAGACTTCAGGAACTTCACCAAAGCCTTAACATGGGCTTCGGAGCATAACAACAAGGCCATCATTGAAATCTTTGAGGGGGTCTGCCCCAATTATTCCACAACATTGTAGTCACTTTTCCGTATTATTTTCAAAATTTCCTCCATTTCTTGCTTGGAGGCCTTAGGAATGGCTTCTTTAGGTGCCTTCGTCCAGGCAGGCTCAACCAATACTTTGCCCCGGGACTCAGCTGACTAAGTAGTGGGGATGACAATAGGAGTAACAATAGGAGTAGCAACAGGAGTACTAGCAGGAATAATAACAGGAGTGGCAACAATCTTTAGAGAGATTTCGGGAGAAAAAATCCTTCCACTTTTGGTAATTTTACTGGTCCCAACAATGTTGTCAATGTTAGGATCAGTATCTCCAGCAACTTCATTTTTGACATCCAATATGTCTTGTTTGACGCCATGGTAATAAACACCACCTCCATAGTTCCAAGGAACTACCTTGTCGGAGGAATATGGTATTGGCCCAGGAGAGGTGATAATTAAAGGAGCAACCTTAGGAGTGGATGTAATCCTGACAGGTGTTTTAGAGGAGACCCTGAGAGGATTGTCGGAAATGGTAATAATTGACACATCTTTACACAAACTTCTTGTAGAGGGAATATTCTCAAAGAGGATCTCCCGATCATTAATCAGACGCTAGACGCCTATTTTCAGTAATAAACAACCATTAGGAAAAGACGCACAATGGTAGCAATCTTCACTATAACCCGGAAATAAACCGGCTTGTAAGAGATTCTCCTTAACTACTGGAAGAGGAGTAGCCGGTTCATCAACAAAAGAAACAAACAGGTCACCATCAACAACATTGATACCTTGGTCATGTTTGGGCATGGGTGCATTTATCATGTTGGGAGTCTCAGGAGGGTTAAATTCAATCTCCTTCGCATCAACAAGATCCTGAACTTTATTCTTCAGAGCCCAACAATCATTTGTATCATGCCCTGGACTGTTGGAGTGGTAGGCACACCAATCATTTGGATTGTAACAGGGAGATGTAGTGTTTGGATTTTGAGGAGGCTCCCTCAGAGTGACCAAGCTAGACTTCATTAGATGTTGTAATACCTGAGATAAGGGCATAATGAGTCTGGTGAATTGTCTTCTAGGCGCATCCTGCCTGCGCTGATTGTTTTATCGTTGAGTTGATGCAGGGTTGAAGATCCTTACAGCTCCTACCGTCAAACGGTGTTCAACTTTACCCTGATTCCTCTGGCCATAGGCAGCACTGACTTCCTTCTTCCCACTGAAAGGTTTCTTCACATCACTCAAAGATGCAACCCCTTGAATTTTTCCACTTTTGATGCCAGCATCTACTCGTTCTCTCGTTAATATCAGCTCGGTGAATCTGGCTGAAGAGCTTTCGATCAAATGGTTGAAAAATGGGCCTGACAAAGTACCCAAGAGCATATCTACCGGCTCTCTATCAGACAGAGGAGGTTGGACTCTTCCTGCAAGATCTCTCCACTTTTGGGCATAATTTTTGAAACCTTCACTAGAACCCATAGACATGCTTTGAAGTTGCGTATGGGTTGGAGCAAGGTCAGCATTATATTGGTACTTCTTGTAAAAAGCAGCAGCTAGATCTTCCCAATTCCGAATGTTGGTTCCTTCCAGTTGATAGAACCATTCCAACTGCATCAATGACAAACTCTCCTGGAAGAAATGAACCCATAAATTCCTGTTAGCTGTGTGGGGTTGGATCTTCCTGACATAAGACCTTAAATGCAACTTGGGATAGAAAACACCGTCATACTTTGCAAATGCGGGAACTTTGAATTTTTGGGGGATGACCATTCCCAAGACCAACCCTAGCTCTTCAAAATCCAAACCAGGTACCCTCTGAATCTCCATAGCATTGAGACGGTCCTCCAGTTGTTTATATTTGTCATCAGTAGGAGGATATTGTTCTTCATAATAGTCTGCTTCCTCTTCATCAGTCCCTGGGATGTTATCTTCTTATTTTGTCTTCTTGTCATCATCTTCTTGATTATCTCCCTCATTTGATAGAGTTGCGAATTCTAGAGCTCGCTTGGCTGGTCCTCTGAATCTTCTTCCCATATTCAGGACGCCAACTGGTATCTTTGTCTTATTTGTATTCTCTTTGACAATGAGAGCTTTTAGATCTTCTTGTCCTTTAGCCAGAGCCAGGAACATCTGTTGGAATTGAGCGTTCTATGCTTGAAGATCTTTAACTGTTTGTTCAAGAGCCATTTCTTTTTGCTGAAATAAACAGCAAAAAGATAAGAAACCTGTCTCGAAATACCTGCTTATGTAATGATGTGCATGATATGTTTATGCGATGTTTTCAAGGACTTCGGGAAATTTAAATTTACGAACCAAAATGAAACAAATATTTTATAAATAGAATTCAAATTACTACTGCCTTTTAGGCTTACAATTGAAAATTAAAAACTCTTAAAATCTAAAAATCATGTTTCCCATGGGTGCTTCCTCTTTGTGCCGAGGTAGAAATTAAGACTTTTTTCTTCGTGAAGTCGCTTCATGAGCTCCAACACTTTCTTCTCACTGGTGTAGAACTGAGCTATAAAGGTATCCCATTCTTCTTTCATATGAATCCAGGACCTCTGCAACTCTTCAAGATCAGTGGGCATGTCAGGATGGAGAATTGTATAAGGAACATCTTCTTCGGTGATAGGCTCCACAATCACTGGAAAGATGGCTGTATATGGCATCATAAGGTTTTGGGTGCGAGCTCGTACCCATTTGAGATAAGGCTCCATAGGAATGGAATTCTTATGCCCCAACGTCTTGTTATCAACTTTATTTACCATGCCCCAAGCTCGTATGAACCTTTAACGATACCCTTGAACATCATCCTCATAGTTGAACATAATGCCTTGGATAAGCATATCACGGGGACCATCCTTTCGAGCATAACCAAACTATCATAGAGCCAGAGAAGGATTATAAGTGATACCTCCCCTAATGCCAAGGAGTGGGACATTAGGGAATTCCCCACATCAGTCGATGATAGAGACATCTCCCATAAACTGGGAGTACCACATAATATCCGAGTGAGAAAGTTACATTATCCTTTGGGACCAACCCAAACCTTGTTCTTTCTTTAATACTGATTTAGGAAGGTACGGAATAAACCACCTAGACAGCAACGGTACATAACACATCAGAACCCCTCTTATTTTCATAGTACGAGTATGAAAGGAATGCAGGATATCTCTGAGCAAAGTAGGCACAGAGTTACGAGAGAGGAAAACCTTGACAGCATTCACATCGATGAGTAAGTCCGGATTAGGGAACGATACTAATCCATAGATTAGAAGATCCAGGAATTCTTCGAAAGCTTGGAAATCCAAATCATCCCAAAACAATTGAGCCTTTTCTAATAGGAACTTGACTAGGAAACCATTGACTCCACTTCTTTTTTCTCAGTTGGATATAACGTCGGATCGTTTCAGATGCAAGGCTGCTGTAATGACCTCTGGCTTTGAAGCTTCCTCTAAACTGGTGAATGGTACCTGATCAAGAATAGGTACACCCAATAATTGAGAGAACTCTTCTACGGTGGGTACCAACTGATAATTGGGAAACGTGAAGAAATGGTGTTTGGGGTCAAAGAACTGAAAGAGTACACCCATCATCTTCTCATCAAAACTTGAGGTAACCAGGTTGAGAAGTCGACCATATTTCTTGGTGAACAAGGAAGTCTCAGGAACCCTTTATACTAGTTATTTGAGTTGAAGAGGTATTCTCACAAAGCTAATTTAGATGGTGTTTCTACAAACGGGATCCATGATATACAAAATAGAACAAAGATAAATTCCCTTGGTCCTTGAAATGGTTAGTAAAATGAAAATGGATGTCATGATGCATGATGTTATGTTTGAACAATTTAATCACACACAAACAAAATACACAAAACCTTAGGTTTAGGCTTGCATGGGGTTTATAGGCAATTACCCTCTTGAAGTTTAGTTGGTTCAACCTGTCCTAGAAAAGTAACCAGGTTCTAAGGAGTCTCAATATCACTGATCTTTCTTTATCAGGCATTATTTAAGCTCAAGTGATCTTTTCTCGCGGCTGAAATATCCTGAAAGTCCAATCTCAATGAGTGTAGTATCGAGTATCAACCAATCCTCAGCATTATACCGAGGCCGGCTATCTCACTACTTTTTAATGGCCAAGTTTGTTTAACTAAGGTTCTAAGGTTAGTTAGTGCTTTATGACACCATACAACGGCCCCGTATTCTCCTCGATTTAACACAAGGAATACCGGTAGAAACAAATGTGTCACACTAATGCAACCATCGCTTCAACCATATCAGTCTATGTCATACAATCTCCATGATCTATTGCTACTTACCTAAAAGCGCCCAGATCCGGCTATAGGGTCTTTAACAATAACCCCCAACAAACCCTTTAAAAATAAAGCATACAAAACACACAAGGAAAGCAATTTTAAAATGATCTAACTCTAAGGTAACCCCACTTGTATATGTCCCCAGCAGAGTCGCCAGTTCTATAATAAGGTGGCAGAACCGACTACTATACTGGTTTTTCATTTTTTATTCACAAATGTTGCAGTAAGCAAGAGTCACTATCGATTTTTCTTTTATCAAACAAAGGAAAGGGTGAAAAGAACACAAAAAAGACCTTTTCGAGATTATTTTTGAGTAAAGGGGTAGATTATGGAAAGGGAAGGTTTTAGCACCCTTTCCATCCGTAGTTATCTACGGGATCTTAGATGCTAGCTCATTTGAAAATACCTTGTGTTTTGTATGTTTGAAAAAGTATTTTGAAAAGACGCCTTAGTGCGGCGAACTTTGTAATGTTTCTCGTATTGTTGAGAACGTATACAAAGTGGTTTAGAAATGTTTTTGGAAAGAGTTTTATGTATGTGAGAAATTGTTTTTTGAGCAAGCATCTAAGAACTATCTACTTTACTCGAAAGGTTCCTTCTTTTCCTCTTTTCCTTTAGACAGTACTATCCTACTATTAGTGAGTAGGTAGCTTTATCGTTGGATTTTTGAGGGACAATCGAAGGGACATCATTAAAGTCACAAAGGAAACTAGGCAAGATACTTTAGTAACCACCCTAGGGTTTTAAGATCATACCGATGCAACATCGAGAGCGTCATTTTTTAGATCTTTAAACTGAAGGATAGCCACTAAAATCTCTCACGTTTCGAGAGTTGTGACTGTTTTAATCCGAAGGCAACCGAAGTGGGGGTATCCTAGAGGTGCACATGTGAAAGTGCATTGTGTTTCAGTTATTTATATTGATGTTAGGTTTGCTAACGTTTTGTTTTTAATTTCTTGCCATGCAATCCTATTACCATACATCTGTTTTTAATTTCTTGCCATGCAATCCTATTACCATACATCTAAACATTTCATATATATATATATATATATATATATATATATATATATATATATATATATATATATATATATATATATATATATATATATATATATATATATATATATATATATATATATATATATATACATGAATTTAAAGTGCGGAAATTAAATCTAACTATTACATGGCTTCGGGGAGGGGGAATTTACAAGTCCAAAACTGGGAAAATAAAAAGGCAGTAAATAAAGTCATAATTTTAACTATTACAACCCATAATCAGATACAATAATATGAAAATGATAAATGAAAATACTAAACGCGCGCGAATCAGAAATGATGTCTAAAAACCCTAAAAAGTTCTAAGTGAGAGGAAATCTTTTTGTTGTTTTTGTTTATTAGGGAAAATATTAAATTAAATTAAATCTAAATTCAATTAATAAAATAAAAAAAAGAGAAAATTATTAATTAAAATTATGTTTAGGAAATATTAAAAATTTAAGCTAATTCTAAATTAGTTTTAATTTATGAAATGAAGTAAAAATAATTAACTAAATTAATTTATGAAAATTAAAAATAAAACAAAACTTAAATCTAAGTATTTAAAATATTTTTTTCCTGATTTTATGATTAAAAATAAAATGGTTTTGGAAATAAGTAAATATAAAACAAATGAATAATAAGCTAAAAAGAATAGAAATTAAAAAAAGGATGGGCCTGGTATTAACTAGCAAACATGGGGGGGTGGGATTTGGACTTTTGCTTAGGCACAATAAGCCTAAATCCAACACTCCAAAAACGATCTGGTGAGCATCCTCCTTAAGGCTACAGGGTGGAACGCGCCCCAGGATGGCTGAATATTCTTGTATCAAAATCTGATGGCCTAAGCGTGAGGTGTAGGATATGAGTACGGACCTGCGTATCACTGGATCTACAAAGCAAATATGAAAAAAATGGAAAATTCAAGACCTGGGATCGAACCCAGGCCTTCCAGCATTATACACGCACCCTTCACCACCAAGCCAACTAATCATTCGTTTATACAAACAATAAAATAATAATATATGTGAAACATCAAAAAATGTTGAGGTGTCAAACATGCGCGCTGTACTGGGTCCCTCATTTTTGAACAAACCAATCAGGACATGGCATGAAGCCACACATACCCTTTGCCGGAGTTAATGGAGCCAGAGACGCCGGAGTCAAACTCCAGTCATCTTCTTCGACCCACCCTAAATCTGAAACCTACAAAAATGTTGGATTAAAGAAAAACTAAAGACCCTATCCCACTTAAAATCGTCCCCTGATTTCAAATCTAGACTCATCTTGGCCTAAATCACGCGTGTTCTAAAGCAAACACAGATCGTTCCCTAACAATGGCACGATCTCATCCCTGCACTTAGACTTGCATGTAACACGTTAAAACAATTCCAAACAATGATATAAACATGACTATATGCCTCAAACCTAATTAAATAGCATGAATTGAAAAATAAGGATGTGAGGAAATTACCTAACCAGAGTAAATTGGTTCACGCGTTCTAGTAAGTTTCAGGCATTGAGAATGGTTGGTATGTACTCCTGGATGTCTCAGGAACACGTTATGACACTTGGTTTTGATGAATATAGGCTGGAAGTGGTCTTTTGATTTTTTACAACTTTGGTGATTTTTTGTGAAATTTAGTATGGCTCGTTTAGGCTACTTGTGCGTGTCCTTGGCTTGCAATACTGCTCTATATTTATAGAGAAAGTAGAGGGCTAGCAAAGATGGGAAGGAATCCAAACCATAATGGCCATGATGAAAACAAAATAAGAAATTTTGAAAACTTGCCATAATTGAAATATTTCATGCCATTTTGGTTTGTGCACGAAAAAGGCAAGTTTGACAGGCTTGAATATGTTGTATGGGCCTTAGAGAAATTCTTCCATGTGCTGGCCCAATGGTTTTCATATTTTTTTCAATTTATTTTACATTTATTTGGATAAAAACAAAATAAAATGTGAATAAAATCATGAGAAAATAAAGGCAAGGTGAGGGTGAGTTTATAGGTCCTTCATATGATGAAGATGTTTGAGGTCCAAAAAGTTAGGCCATTGACCTAAAACTTCAAACTTGCATGCTTTGCATTTCATGAATTTGACCAAAATTTCTCAACTTGTGCAAACCATAACTTGCTCAATTTTTATCTTTCGGAGATGATCTTGGAATTTTTGGAAATCCCAAGATGTCCCTTATAATCTCTATGTTTACCACTTTTGCATTTGGAGGATTTATCTTGATGTAACTTGTCTTGACAAAAAAATGCCTTTTTGTTGACTTTCAAAAAGACCTGTAATGTATGAGCTTATATATTCCAAATGATGCATTTCTTGTACTTGAGGGAAAAAGTAAAATTTGTAGGAAATTGAATTTTATTGACAATGAGATTTGGTTAGGTCAAAATGGATGAAGCATGTGAAAGTTATTCCTGGTCAAAGTTCAGTTGACTTTCTCTAGGAAACCCTAATTTTGCACTTTTGGTTTCTTGATGATTTGAGAGCATTCCTTAAGGAATCATGATCAAACCTTGATCAAATGATAGATATCACTTCAAAGTATTGATGTTGACAACAATTTTTGAAGTTTGACTGTATAGTGGCCACAATTGACTTTTGACCTAGTATAGTTGATTATCAAGTATTTGAGCAATTGACTGAGCAAGCTTGTAGTGCAAGGCATGAAACTTGGCATGGACCTTCTTGAGGACATATTAGGGACCATGGAAATCACTTGAAGTCTTTGCAACCCAAAATTCTTTGTGATAAGTGAAACCCTAGTTGGAAGTCTATTGCTTAGGAGGAGAATTTGTCTGGCCAATTCTTGGTCAACCTTGAGCAACTGAGGACCTGAATGAGCATGTTTTGAGTAAAATGAGAGGGGAAAATTTTGGGGTAAAAAATAAGGTATGAATTCCTATACACAGAACCTGAACGACCAGTTATAGTAAATGCAGACCTAGGATAAATAGAAACTGAAAAATTACTATATGTCCTAAGAAAATACCCAACCACTTTAGGTTATAACATCTCAGATCTAAAAGGAATAAGACTTTCTATCTGCATGCACCGTATTATGCTGGAGGAAGACCGTAATACCTCTAGGGAACATCAAAGAAGAATCAATCCTATTCTGAGCTATGTAGTCAAAAAGGAAGTAGAAAAGCTATTAGAAGCAGGGATCATATACCCAATATCCGACAGTAAATGGGTTAGCCCAATACATGTCGTACCTAAGAAAGGAGGTGTTATAGTTGTAAGCAACGCTAAATAAGAATCTATAGTGCAACGAACTCACACCGGGTGGAGAATGTCCATCGATTATAAAAAGTCAAACAAAGCCACTCGTAAAGATCTTTTTCCTTTACCTTTCATTGATCAAATGCTTGAACGACTAGCTAAACACTCTCACTCCTGCTATTTAGATGGTTGTTCAAGATTTTTCCAAATTCCTATCCATCCTTACGACCAAGAAAAGACAACTTTCACTTGTCCTTATTGTATGTTCTCCTATCGACGAATGCCATTCGGATTATGTAATGCCCCTGCAACGTTCCAGAGATGTATGATGTCCATCTTCTCTGATTTTCTAGATAGTATAATGGAAGTTTTATGGATGACTTTTCCGTCTGTGGAGAAAGTTTTGAAGGATGTCTATCGAAACTTAAAATGGTACTAAAAATATGCTTAGGTGTCAACCTCATGCTAAACTGGGAAAAATGCCACTTCATGGCACTACTACGGAAAAGGGCTACTAAAGCGCTTATTTTGGCCTTTAAAAGCGCTTAAAAGCGCTTTAATAGCTGGCGCTGGCGTAGGTAACAAAAGCGCTTCTAAAAGCGCTCTGGTAGACCCCCCCTTTAAGAGCGCTTTCCTGGAAAAAGCGCTCTGGTAGGACCCCCTATAAGAGCGCTTTCCTGGAAAAGCGCTCTGGTAGACCCCCCTTTAAGAGCGCTTTTCCCAGAAAGCGCTGCCAAAGACCAGTAAAAAAGCATAAAAAATTAAAAAAAAAACGCAGCATACAAAAGCGCTTTTGGAAAAGCGCTCTGGTAGGCCCCCCTATGAGAGCGCTTTTTCTGGAAAAAGCGCTCTGATAGGCCCCCCTATAAGAGCGCTTTTCCAAAAGCGCTTTTGTATGCTGCGTTTTTTTTTAATTTTTTATGCTTTTTTACTGGTCTTTGGCAGCGCTTTTACTAAGAAGCGCTTTAGTAGGTGGACCTTTAAGAGCGCTTTTTAAAAGCGCTGTCGTTTCTAAATGAGGTATTTTTATGTGCAGCCTATAATTTAATCCTCCCAGTCGACCTGTAATGTTTTCGACCTGTAATATTTTCGACCTGTAATATATTTTTGACCTGTAATATATTTTCGACGCTATTATTTCAGCCATCAGTAAGACAATATATATACTAATATAATACCATTATAATATCCAAAATTATATATATACATCATTACATCAATAATATTATAGTTCAAATCGACACAAATCCTACATGAAAAATTGCTTAATATAATATTGACACAAATCTTCTTTAATTTCTTCCAACTTAAGCTTCGGGTACGCAGCAGCACGGAATTCGTCAAGGTACTACAAAACAAAAACATAATATAAATGATATATTTAGTTAAATGTAATAAATTATATGAAATTATCTTAAGTTATAAATTCATACCGTGAGCGGAATCTCTAATTGATTCGCCTGAAGGATTTCTTTCATGAACCTCAAAACAAAGTATCCGCAATCATGACTGTTTCGCTGTTGCGGACACTACATAATAAAACAAATAAGATTCTATAGTTGTCTTGTTTTACCAAGTAGCATAAATATTATAAGCAAAATTGTGAAAAGTAATGTACCTGCACTTGGATCCAAGTGATGTTGTTTGATTTAGTCCGGGATACCTGTGCGTCCCGTTGACTACGGAACACTTGTATTGATCTAATTATTAAATATATAAAAGCATATGTTTAAATCAATCCCACAAATAAGAAAATATATAAATATACACGAATATATATTTAGAACGATCCCACTTACAAATCAACGATTTCCTTCATAGCCGGATAATTGGTCCATTCACCATTTACCGAATTCAGATAATACACGACTTCTCTTATCGGGTTGATAGAAAGCAGCAACCAGTGTGCTCTATAAATTAAAACAATAGGTTATATGAAAATTTTGCTATACACAAAAGAAACAGAGATTAGATGAACCAAGAATGAGAAACTAACCCTACTGGTCGGGTATTATACGCCCAAAGATGCAGACTTTCTGTATTGCCGGTGGACATGAATCTATCTACTAAGCGCTGTCTAACTGATTCCGGTTCCGAAGCAATTGTCATTCCGCTGCAATGGGCGGAAGACACGAAACGGAATCTGTTAGACAATGCAGTCCCGCGCAACACTCTGTCATACAACAACCTTAAATAAAAACATAATAAACATTAGATTATTTTCATTGAAATGTGTAAATAAATTATATTGTGGGACTAATTAAATAATATATCGGATGAGTGAATATTACCGGATGTATGAGTGCATATTACTGACGCCTAGTTGATCATGCCTAAAAATCTCTTCCAAGTCATCAAATGTAATATGTGACTGGAATTCAATACCGAAGACACTTTCATCCATGTTGATTTCACGTAAACCACCATCCTTCAAATCGGACATATCAACCATTGTTGCGAGTGTCGAACGGTATCGAGGCACAAAAGCACCGCCTTTTTTTGCCGCTTGCTTCGGAGGACCAGTGGGTGGTAAGCTACGAACCTGCTGCGTCACTTGTTGTGACTCCCGAGCGGATGCCTAAAAATCATATAAGTTAGGTAAAATATAAAATCATGCAGATTTAGATTCAGACTATATATTAACACTTTAAATGTACCTCTTTTAGTGATGCAACAGACTCCTCCTCCTGTAAAATCCCTTTACCCTTAATTGCGGGTTTTATAGGAGCAGTCTAAAATTAAAATGTAAAAAATAATTAATAAACGGTTTAGAATTGACATTCGAAAACTAAATGATTCATAATCGTTTTCAGTATACCTCATCACTAATGGTAATGAGCTCCGAGGGCCATGCAACAAATGATCCTATTGCATCTCGCAGCAATGTCGTCTCTGAGACCATGTCAGGTACCGGTAGAATCGCATCACGATCTAATACAACATCCACCGATACTTTCAGGTGTCCATCCGGGAGGGGTCTGTGGTGAAGTAAATCTCCCGAAGTGTTGTGCACTTTTCCCTTGCCAACTAGTCGATAATTCGGTGACGATAAGTATAGTTGGCAAGATGAAATGCCCTAAACAAATAGAAAATATAAAGTCATTATCATTAATAAATTAGAACAGTTTGTAAGGAAAAAACTTATAATTACCTCGGGAAATTTCTTTTGATAGTTGATACTAGCCTTATCACTAGTTTCTCTCACCGATGAAGTGTTGCATTTTTCTCTCATATACATATCTTTATCTCTTTGCAATTCAGAGACCTGTGCTTGCAATTCCTGCAACTTTTGCAACACTTCTTCATTGGTAAGATTTGATCTTCTCCTAGAACTCTTATAAAAAGAGGTTGGAGTCACACCATGACCCTTACCCCTCACCCGACCGGGATACTCGGGAGCATCTAGTACTCTACTAAGTACGCTCTCCTCACCGGTGGATGCCGATTGCGACAAGGTCTCCTGTAATTCATTTACATTTAAATAATTATTAGTGGAGATAAAAAATCATTTATATATTAAAAAACATTTGATTTAATTAAAGACACAGTATTATACTTACACATTCAGTATAAACTCTCTGAACATCGGGATCGACAGCTTGATTCTTGCCCACACGAGCTTCCTTCCACAACACATGTACAGGAAGTGAAGCTTCCTCACTTTTAGTCTCCTCTAACTATGCATTGACACAAACGATAAAATCGTCAATTAAAACATGCACATGTAGACAATTAATTAAAACGCATTTCTATTTACTTACAATTTTATCCTCTAAGCGTGCATATCCCAAACGCCCTTTCTTGTATGGATACGCGGGTTTGGATGCTCTCTTACTATTCGTGGCACTCTTTTTATGAAAAGCTTCATCTCTTTGCTTTAAAAACTCAGCCCAATCTGCTTCATCAATGAAGGTCGCATACTTTGTTGGCCGTCCCGGTGCCTCTTCAAGAAATTTTCCATCTTTATCCTTAAGATAGGTGTTTGTCAAAAAACTTTTCCACCCTCTATATCTTTTGCCGGCCAAACTAAGTATGTAGCTTTTACGTTCATCTGGTATCTCAAAAGTCCTCTGCAAAAAAACGTACGCATAGTGTGTTAGTATAAGTAATTTAAACAATTTATCGTCAAGATAATAACAACAATTAACCATATATGATATATACCTGAAGCTCTTCCCAAATCGCTTGTTTTTTCTCCTCCAATTCTAAATTTTTCGTTTTCGATTTCCAGGTAGCTACGGAGACCGGAATATGCATACGGACAAGTGTACCAATATAACTTGTCAACTTTGCAGAATTAGGACCAATTGGTTGTTTATCAGAATTCCATTCCAATCGGTATACTAATCCTTGGTCTCTATGTCGAATGATTCCCTTCATAATAGTGATGCCTCGTGCAACCTCTTTTGCTTCAGTATCAGGTGGAGCATTTGTATCCGAAGCAACTCTTTCTTGTGAGTTTTCTTGTGAGTTTTCAGGTGGGTTTTCAGGTGGAGCATCTCTATCTGGAGCCATTGAACCTGTATCAAACAAACTAAAGCACATTAGTACACTATTAACACTAACTTTATATGAGAAACATTTCAAAAAATTACAACATAGAAGTTATTATAAGAAGAAAAAAAATCAATCCATTATTAATTGTTCAACGTGAAGATATTAATAAAATAAAAGCATGTGATACAATCAATATTACTTTTTCATGATATTTCTTTTAGGCAAAGATGAGGGGATGCATACTCTATCAATATTAAAAGCATGTTCATGATATTTCTTTTAGGCAAAGATGAGGGGATTCATACTCTAACAAAGTGACACAAAACCTTACACAATTCTAACCTCAAAACTCAACCCCTTTTACTAAAAATAATAAAGTATTTAACAACAAAAGAAACTAAACCCATAGATAATAAATAAGCAGTCCAGTAATATTTTTCTTGCTTTGAAGAGATACCTAAAACATAAAAAAAATGTTAGAAAAAACATCTTAATATTAAAATAAAAACAAAACACTGTTGGAGGATATACTAAAAACAAAAATGAAAACTTTAAAACAAAATAAAAAGATAATACCTTTAATTCGAATTACCCCTTAACTCTTGAACAACTAGATAATATGTAGATGGTATATGAACCAGTAACCAATAAAAACCATTAGTGAAGATATTAAGGAAAATGAAGGAGACAAAAATGACAAAAATAATATTAGATGATACTCATATTAAGATTGAAATAGAGAGAACATGTATATATTTGAACATGTACACCATTAAACTAACATTACAGTACCATCATCAATATCGACCTCATAGCGACGTATAACAACAACAATCAAGTTTCATCATTGCAACAAGTCATCATAGCATACAAAATATATACTAATCCAATTCCAAGAAACATTGACACAGAAAAAATGCTTCAAATTTTGAACCTGTATCAAACAAACTAAAACATTGACACTATTAACACTAACTTTATCACTAACGTCTCTTTCTTTTCTTGGTAGGATTGTGTACTACGCGTCTCTTAACAATGCGGACGGTTGGATTGATCCAAATACCCTCATTATGATCATTTCTAATACAAGATTCATTCTCATTTTGATCGTTTCTTGTACAAGATTCAATGCCAACACCAATATCACCTTGATCTTCAATTTTTTCATCAACTATTTTGTTAGATAAAAGCACTATAGACCATTTCGTACTTGTCGGATCATTGACATAGAACACTTGTTTAGCTTGAGAGGCTAGAATGAAAGGCTCATCTTTGTACCCTACCCTATTGAGATCCACTTGCAAAAATCCTGACTTATCCATTCGTACGCCACTATTATTTTCAACCCACTTGCAACCAAATACAGGAATCTGAAACTTCGCGTAATCAAACACCAAAATGCGCTCGATAACCCCAAAATATGACAAATTTGCAAATTTCGGATTTAAGTCATTCGCACTTGATATGTGCATAGCTTCAGCTACCAAGGTAACACCACTATTTTGCATAGTACTTTTATCATCCTGTTCTTTGGTATAAAATGTGTATCCATTAATTGCGTATGCGCTATAAGAAAGCACAATTACAGATGGACCATAGGCTAAACATCTCAACCTTTCTGTTACTGAAGCAGGATCTGAACGATACTTTGAATAAATATGATCTCTAAACCACGGTATGAAACTTCGATTGTGCTCTCGTACTATCCAGTTCTCATTTCTATTTGGATTTAAATCTCGGAGAACAACTTTGTGCATTTCAACAAACGGCTCAACCTCAATCTCATTGTGCAGAACATACAAGTGCACTTGATCCCGTTCGACCATTGATACTGTCACAACTTTATTTCCAATTAGCCTTTTTCCTTCTTTTTTTCCGACAATATGAGATTTGGGGAGTCCAATTGATTGAACGTTTGACAGATATTCAGTACAAAACTCAACCGCTTCTTCAGCAACGTATCGCTCGGCAATACAACCCTCTGGTCGACTTCTGTTTTTCACGTACCCTTTTAATATTTTCATATAACGTTCAGCAGGGTACATCCATCTCATATAAGCTGGTCCGCACAGTTGTGTCTCTTTCACAAGATGAACGACTAGATGAACCATTATGTCAAAAAACGAGGGAGGAAAATACATTTCAAGATCACATAAAGTAACAACTATCTCATTTTGCAATGTTGGTAAGATCGCGGGATCGACCACCTTACTGCAAATAGACCTGAAGAAGAAACACAACTTAGTTATTGCGCTTCTTACTTTTTCTGGCAGAATAGAACGTATACCTATTGGTAAAAAATGTTCCATTATAACATGGCAATCATGCGTCTTCAAACTCTTTAACTTGAGGTCTTTCATGGACACAAGTCTTCTAATATCTGAAGAGTAGCCTTCTGGAACTTTTACTTCACTGAGGAACTTACACAATGTTTTCTTCTCCTTTCTAGATAGAGTGTAAACAGCAGGTGGCAGATATGTTCGTCTTCCTTTCGTCACGGGCCCCAATTCAGTTCTCATCCCCATGTTTACCATGTCATTCCTTATGTTAACGCCATCCTTAGACTTTCCTTGTATATTGAGTAGCGTACCTATAACGCTGTCAAATACATTTTTTTCAATATGCATAACATCCAGGAAATGTCTTACGTACAACGACTTCCAATATGGAAGTTCAAAGAAAATTGACTTCTTCTTCCACCCACCCTTGACAATTGAATGTGCAAAAGGCTTGCCAAACTGAGTGCTCACATCTTTCACCTTTTCAAAAATTTGATCACCTGACAAAAAAGGCGGGGCTGTACGATGTTCGGCCTCTCCATTGAATGCTTTTCTCCACCCACGGTAGTGATGATTAGAATTTAAGAATCTACGATGGCCGAGAAAGACATTCTTCTGACAAAGCGCCAATCGTGTTGTATCGGTTTCATCTTCACAAACAGGACACGCCTTTTGACCCTTGTTGTTGTACCCGGATAGATTTCCGTATGCTGGAAAATCATTAATTGTTCCAAACAACATCGCCCTCAAGTTGAAACTTTCTTTCCTATACCCATCGTAAACCTCCACACCTCTCTCCCACAGAAACTTTAAATCTTCGATTAAGGGTGCCAAGTATACGTCTATGTCATTCCCTGGTTGTTTAGGCCCAGAAATTAGCATAGATAACATCATGTACTTACGCTTCATACATAGCCACGGAGGTAAGTTATAAATCATAAGAATCACAGGCCATGTGCTATGCGAGATACTTTGAATACCATGCGGGTTCATTCCATCAGTAGACAATGACAACCGAAGGTTTCTTGCTTCTTTTCCAAATTCAGGATATTCAGTATCAACTTTACTCCATTGTGGTGAGTCTGCCGGATGTCGCAACTTTCCATCAATAATTCTTTCATCTGCATGCCAAGTCAAGTGTCTTGAATCGGTCTCACTACGATACATGCGTCTAAATCTCGGAATTATAGGAAAATACCATAAGACTTTAGCAGGAGACAACTTTTTCTTATATCGAGGGGCACCACATTTAGGACACTCATTCAACGCTGCATACTCGTTTCGAAACAAAACGCAATCGTTTGGACATGCATGTATCTTATCATAGCTCATTCCAATAGAAGACAACATCTTTTTGGCTTCATACGTTCGATTGGGAAGAACATTATCCTCTGGTAGCATATCTTTCATAAGGGCTAATAACTCTGTGAAACTTTTATCCGACCATCCATTGTCCGCCTTTAAGTTGTACAACTTTAACACCGCAGACAATCTTGTGAATTTTGAACAACCAACATACAACGGTTTCTCTGCATCGCTTACCAACCTCTCAAACATTTTGGGACAATCCGCAAGATCTTCTTCAAGCGCTTCTGCAATCTCTTCGACTCGATCACAATCGTATGTGTCTATGCAATCGTCGTTTGAAGCATACTTCCTATTACAACTCGACTCAGCATTCCCGGTACTTTTCTCACCATGCATTGTCCAACATGTATAACTTCTATCAATTCCAAACCGTAGTAAATGAGATCCCAACTGATTCCCGTCAACCTTACCCCCGGCATAACAGCAACCCAAGCAAGGACACGGCATTCGAAGCGGGTCTTTGGAGTGCGCAACCGCAAACTCAACAAATTCCCATACCCCTTTCTCGTACTCTTTCGACAATCGGTTTGAATTCATCCATGTCTTATCCATGTCTTAATTAAGCTAAACAAAAACGGTCAAACTTTCACTCTTCACAAGTAACCCCTATGGCGAATTCAATTCACAAAGTTAGTAAGTACCTCACTTAACGATAGATAAATATATGAAATTAAAATTGTAAGAAATCTCTTTTAAATAAAAAGATGTTTTAAGTTTGAACTTAATTTTTGATAGTCTTGTTTAAAATTTTTATTGTATGTATAGTAGATGTGTCAACAAATATCAAAATACAATGACTAAAATTTATGATTACAGTTATATCAATATCAATTATACACATTTTATCCCTTAATCCATATTTTCACTTCACTATACAAACTCAGCATTTAATTTCAGCAGATTCACACTCTTAACTATACAAACTCAGCATCTAAGCTTACTACTACTAAGCCATATGCTGGATGTTAAACAATATCTAAAGAGCAATATTAGAGACATTGATTGATCTATCTATTTCAAGCATATTGAAAAGAAATTCAAAAAAAGATATATAATATAATGATATTCACCAAAAAAGCTACACTGTAAGGCATAATAATTTTAAACCACTGTTGCAAGACATTATGATATAGACCTCTAGTTATATTTATTAGGATTAGTTCAGTTCATTAAGATTTATTATTTTATTTATTTTTAGTTAGTATTTTTTGAATTTTTAAATTTGAATGTCCTATTTTTAAGAAAAGATTTAAGTTAAAACATAAGCTACCTATTAACTAGTAATTTTAGGAGAAACCAATCACAAACTCCGCCACTGCCGCCTGCATAGGTCTTAAGAACATATTTTCAGTTGGTTACAATACTTCCTTCCTACCACTTCATCAACAAAGGTCATGGCTACGGAATATCCTGAGCATGTTCAGGATATTCCGTAGCCATGACCTTTGTTGATGAAGTGGTAGGAAGGAAGTATTGTAACCAACTGAAAATATGTTCTTAAGACCTATGCAGGCGGCAGTGGCGGAGTTTGTGATTGGTTTCTCCTAAAATTACTAGTTAATAGGTAGCTTATGTTTTAACCTAAATCTTTTCTTAAAAATAGGACATTCAAATTTAAAAATTCAAAAAATACTAACTAAAAATAAATAAAATAATAAATCTTAATGAACTGAACTAATCCTAATAAATATAACTAGAGGTCTATATCATATGTGTAAGAGAAAATTATATATTTTTCATATTTTCATTGAAAAATAAAATCACAAATCTTACTGATGAATAGTTACCAGGTATACTGAGTTTTACATTGATTGATAAATAAGTCATAGCCTTACTTATACAGTTGTTTACACAAAATTGGACCCTACCCACTTTTAACTTTAACAATATTATTTTGGATATCCAAATTTCATGGAACATTTACAATAGAAAACTTTAAACTTATTGCAAGATCATAACTGTTAAGCTTATTAGATTGGCTCCAAAAATAGTCTTAGAGAATCGGAGAGGATTCATATGAGACATAGTACAAGAAATCTTTTGAAAGAAACATGGCTATGAAAATTGATATAAAAAAAAAAGCATTTGTATTCACCAAAAAAGCTACACTGTAAGGCATAATAATAAAATAATGAAAATCACCTTAGACGAAGATGTGAGTAGATTCAATTCAAATAGCAAAACAGCAAAAAGCAGCAGCAAAGATGGAAGACGATTGAGAAGCAATACCAAAACTTTATTCTCAAAACCACGCAAGCTCTAACCCTCCACCCAGGGCAAGACCATCAATAGCAGCAACTGAAGGTTTCCTTCCCCCTGAAAGATGAAATGAAATTCAAAATCAAAATAGAATACATCGACAAATGAGTTGCAAAGAAAACTTCAAAAGAAACCGTACCTTCTATAGTGTCAGTAAGAAGGTCTACTGATATCAAACCAGGACTTGTCTTCTCTGTATATGGCAATGAAGAATTAGAAAATGAGTGCAAATACATTTACTAAAACAGAAAACCTTAAAAAAAAATATAAGAAAAATTCCGCAAGCAATACCATTAGGTGAAGCCTCTAGCTTCTTGAGAATCACTGGCTCAGCTCTCACACAGTCTAAAAAGACAAAGCAAACATCATAAAAAAACATAACCTCATGGATTTTCATAAATGGAAGAAGTATCATGCTTCTCAAACTGCAAATCAAATATATAAAACACCCAAAATAAATCAGAATCACATAACATCAATTTTAGGAAATTCTTTTTCCCTAAAACGCGCACAGATCTTTCTTCTTATAGACACACCAATACATCATCATTTTTATCACTATTAACTTTTTTTCAAGTCTTGTCTCTTTTCAAAGTCGAAATTGAGTATTTCTCAATACATCCGGTAACATGAACTTGAGTAATTCTCAATACACCCCGTTGTCAATTGCAGATAGCATATATTTAAAATTCACAATAGTGCTGTAGCACCACTATAGTTGCTATTTGGCAACAGCATTTTGTACTAAACAACTTATGGCAGAACATTGGGGTTAGACCAAATTCTTCTACGGTGTAACGCCGTTATAGTTACACTTACACATAATACAAAAGTCTAATATTCATAGCTCAATTTTCATTTCAAAGATAAAATAAGTTTTAGTGCATGTTTGGATTTGTGATGAGTTTGGCAGAATCACGTCATGCTACTCTGATCTTGGCAAAATTACATTTCAAAGCATCAACAAAATTACAATGCCACCATGATTTCCTCAAATTCATTCGTCTTTGAGAGCATGCAAGGAAGACTATCGCACATGAGGGCATGCAAGGAAGACTATCGCACATGACCCTAAATTTGTCAGGGTTAAATTACAACTAAATACGGGCACATAAAATATCTATCCGATTAAATCGTGATTAAATAAGACCTCTATTTGTCTTGCCATAGTGAAACTCTGGCTAACCTACACACAGGGCTTCTAAAAACTAGATAGGGCTTTGATTCCAAACATATACTAGTAACAAATCGATCACCCAAAATAATTTCCGGATCCAATTTTTCTTATGCAGCATTTTCACAAACAGTGTGTCTACATAGTGCTATGTTATAAAAAAAAACAATCAACTAAGAAAAGAAAAATACCAGGGCACCAGCTGAGAGAGGTAGAAGGATCATTATCAGCCAAGAACAGAACGAGGTTTGCTCTGTTTTTAGGAGCCTCTGATCGGAATTTCTCAAAGACAGAATCAAAGTTCGATACCTGCTAATCCCTCCGGTCTTTGAAGTAAAAGCAATACCACGCAAGCAAAGAGTTGAAGACAAGATGCAAGCAAAGATGGAAGACGATGAACGCGTTTCTGAGAATGCAAGATTTTGTGCGTTTTCAGCAGAAATTAGGGATTTGGAAGAAGAACGCGTTTAGGGATTTGGAAGAAGAATGCAAGATTTTGTTTTAAAAAATTTTAATTGTAAAGAGGGTATGACAGCGCTTTTGAAAAGCGCTTTCGTAACTAAGGCTATACCAGCGCTTTTGAGGATAAAAGCGCTCTTGTACCCCACCCCCTATATCAGCGCTTTTGAAAGCGCTTTCATAAGCCCCCTATAAGAGCGCTTTCAGAAAGCGCTTTCATACCCCCCCACTATAAGAGCGCTTTTCAAAAGCGCCTTCGTACCCCAGCCTCTAAGAGCGCTTTCTGAAAGCGCTTTTGTAACCCCCCCCTTTAAGAGCGCTTTTTTAGCGTGTTTTTTTATTTTGTTTTTAGCGCAACCTATACCAGCGCTTTTACAAAAAGCGCTTTAGTAGGGGTGCTGCTAAAAGACAAATTTGGTGTAGTGTGGTCTGACAAGGAATTGTCTTAGGGAACATCGTATCTGATAGGGGAATTGAAGTAGATAAAGCAAAGATCGAAGTAATAGAAGGTCTTCAACCACCCAAAAATGTTAGAGAAATAAGAAGTTTTCTAGGACACGCTAGTTTTTATCGATGTCATTAAAGACTTCTCTAAAATAACCAAACCTTTAACTGAACTGCTAATGAAAGATGCTGAGTTCATTTTCACCAACAAATGCTTGGACGCATTTACAACACTAAAAAAAGCATTAATTTTAGCACCTATTATGCAACCTCCTGATTGGAATGAACCATTTGAGATAATGTGTGATGCTAGTGACTATGCCGTAGGCGCAGTTCTAGGACAAATAAAGGATAAAAAGCTTCATGCAATCTACTATGCAAGTAGAACCCTAGACCCTGCACAGACGAATTACACCACCACGGAAAAAGAACTGTTAGCTGTTATGTTTGCTTTAGATAAATTATGTTCTTACTTAGTAGGAGCATGAATAATTATCTATACTGATCACGCGGTAATCTGTTGCCTCATAAGTAAGAAATACGCTAAACCAAGATTAATAAGGTGGATCTTACTCCTACAAGAATTCGATTTAGAAATCAACGACAAGAGAGGCATTGAGAATGTAGTAGTTGACCACCTATCCAGAATAGAAGGCATCAAACCAAATCATGTACCCATCAATGATGATTTTCCTTATGAATGCCTTGTAGCCCAATTATAATTAGAAAGTAGTACAAGCAAATACCCTGTGACTTATGAAGACTCGGTCACAATTGAAATCGTGGAAGCAGTCTACGCTAAAACCATACTGCCATGGTATGCCGATTTTGTCAACTACTTGGCTGATGGAGTGCTTCCACCTGATATGTCTTATCAACAAAAGAAGAAATTCTTCCATGATCTTAAACAATATTATTGGGATGAGCCCTTGCTTTTCAAGAGAGGCGCCGATGGTATTTTCTGTCGATTTTTTTCCCGAAAACGAAATTGAAAACATAATTTTCCACTATCATGCTACTCCATATGGAGGACATGTAAGAACTTCAAAGACATGCGCTAAAATATTACAAACTGGCCTCTATTGGCCTAATCTGTGGAAAGATGTCCATTTTGCGGTTAAAAATTACGACCAATGCCAACACACTGGAAACATCTCTAGACGCGACGAGATGCCTCAAAAGGGAATTCTAGAAGTTAAAGTCTTTGATGTATGGGGAATCGATTTCATGGGAACCTTCTCGTCTTCCTTTGGAAATCACTACATACTCGTTGCTGTCGACTATGTTTCAAAATGGATCGAGGCTGTAGCCTCTCCAACAAATGACACACGAGTAGTAGTTAGACTTTTCAAGAACATAATATTCCCAAGATTCGTTGTACCGAGACTCGTCATCAGTGACGGCGGCTCCCATTTCATTCCAAAATCTTAGAAAAAATTATTAGCGAAGTATGGAGTCCGACGTTGTGTTACAACACATTATCATCCAAAAACAAGTGGGCAAGTAGAGGTCTCCAACATAGAGATTAAGAAAATTTTAGAAAAAATGGTAGCAACCTCTAGGAAAGATTAGTCATCTAAGTTACACGAAGCTCTATGGGCATATAGAACAACATACAAAACTTCGATCGAAACTACGCCATTTAAACTAGTCTGTGGAAAATCATGTCATCTGCCGGTAGAAATAGAACATAAAGCTTATTGGGCCATTAAGACCCTTAATTTAAATTACACTTTCGCAGGTGAGAAAAGAATCTTAGATATCCACGAACTTGAAGAACTTAGACTAAACGCTTACGAAAATGCTCGGATTTATAAGGAGAGAACTAAAAAATGACACGATAAAAACATATCTAGGAAAGAATTCAATAAAGGTGATATAGTTCTCATATTTAATTCTAGACACAAATTATTTCTGGGAAAACTTCGCTCTAGATGGTCTGGTCCCTTCGAAGGTACTAAGGTTTTTCAAAACGGCGCAATAGAAATTAAGGGAATGTATAGCGAACCTTTTATTGTCAATGAACAACATTTAAAGCATTATAATTGCATCGATAATAACGAATATTACACAACACTTAGGCTAGATGTGCTGCCACCCCACTCATTAGACTAATCACCATGTTATGTCGAGCTTACGACTTTAAACAAAGCGCTTATTGGGAGACAATCCACTTTTTAGTATTTTCTTTTTGCTTTACTTATTTTTAGTTTTTCGTTTCTTTTTTTTTACTTTTGCTATTGCTTATTTATTCTTATAAAAATTATGCAGTATTGTTTCTCTAATATTACCCACTACTAACTTAATTCTAACTGTCAACCTACTTCAGGCTAACTTTACTATTAGCTAACTGCACTGACCACGATGAATCCAGTTGACACTATAGGCATTGTTTTTAGGGGAAGAAATCAGCAGAGACGGTTTGAGTCTTTATCTGCTAGGGAGATAGGATTGAGTGTCTACCCTGATGGACTTGCTATGATCACATTAGGAATCCGAGACAATGTTTTGTTTTTGTTAAGCCAAATAAGTTGGGACACATCTGCCTTAAGAAGAAGGTTTAGTTCTTACCGTAGATTAACCCTAGAGTTTCTAAGTTCTCTTGTCTACAAACCTAACCATGGTCTAGGGTTTAATATGGGACTAATTAGGTTTAGGTTGTCTGATATTGAATACACCTATACCCATAAGGAGATGGCAGAACTGTTAGGATTTCCACACGGCCTAAATACATTCACAGTAATCCAAAAAGAACTTTTCGATGTGGGTGAGCTAGACTATTTCTGGGGGATATTACAGGTATAAGTAACCCTGAGGCTCATGACATGCACTCAGAAAACATTCATAACCCCGCCTTAAGGTATTTTCATAAAATCCTAGCATACACCCTCTTTGGTAAGCCAGAAAACATAACCACAGTATCTAGAGCAGAGCTTTTCATTATGTTTTGTGCTTCGCAAAACCATCACGTAAATGGATCTACCTTTATGATAGCCAACTTTCACCGTCTTGCGAGAGCTGTCCATGAACAAATCCTGATAGGCCGCTTAGTAACCATGATAGCAAATACTATCAGCTTAGGACAACCACTGCTAAACCTTGTCCCTCTAGGTAAATTTCAACCAATGAATATCAATTTTTGTTTCAATAGGGGAATAATTGGAAACCTAGGCCTGGGTAACTTTGAGCTGCTCAATAACAATCAATTAATGCCCCTTTTCTCCCTGCCTAACCCTAGGACTAGGGTTCATGACAGGAACAACTGGTTATATGATTGGGCCAAACCACACATTTCACCATCACCTACTCCTGAGACACCCCTGATTTATGATCACCTTGACTCCTTCCTGTCTGATGAGGAAACTAACACCAAAACCCCTCCATTTTACCATCATTCTCCACCTCTTGTACAAGCTAACTCAAACCACTTGGCTACTCCAGTTGCTACTCCACCTCCCGTATTTGATCAAGCTCCCTCTATAAATGCTCTACAATCTGAGCTTGATTTGTTGAGAGATGAGCTCATTATTCTGAGGATCGACTTTCATTCCTTCATGGATGTGGTGGTCGAACAGTTGGACCATCTTTACCAGCATGTCTACTCCGATTCTCTTCCTAATAGTCAGCGTGGCTAATTTTTCAGATTTACTGCATACCTTCTTTTCACATTTAAACATTGCGGACAATGTTTTGTTTAAGTGTGGGGAGAAGACGTACTAGATTAGAATTTTCATTATTTGCTATTTTAAATTCTTAAGCACATTTTTATCATTTATTTTCAGTTCACTTATATTTTGTTTAGTTTTTCATTCATTTACTTTTAGAACTCACATTACATTACATTTCATTAAATTCACTACTATCATGATCATATATATATATATATATATATATATATATATATATATATATATATATATATATATATATATATATATATATATATATATAACCTGCTTGCAAGTATTGGAAAATGTACTTGTTTAATGTTTGAAATATATGGGAAGTCTGGGAGACAAAATTTTAAATTTTATTCAGTTTTTGCACTGTGTGCCATTCACCATACAAGCGTGACGTCCGTCACGCTTCACAAAATTTATATTGCTCGAAACAATAGCGTTCCCCTGGAAGAGAGTTAGAAACAAAAGCGATTTTGTTTTAAATGCAAAAACCCTTAATGGATTCTTCTTCTTCACACTTTCTACAACCCCCACTTTAATTCCATTAAACCTCTACCTATTTCACCCCCTTCATTATCATTATCATCAAAATTCATTAATCCCCATTCATTACCCTCATTATTTTTCTCTACATATACGCCCTCCAAACCATCTTCCATTCCAAAACCCCTAAATCCTCATGCAAAACACCTACCCATTCCACCATATTTGCTTCAACAATGGCACGTAGAAGTTCAAGACCAGAGCCAGACCTCTGAGGAATCATATTTCGAAATGGTGAAGCCGGAGAGCACCAGAGGGCTCAGTATCTCAAATTTTATCAATGCTCTGTGGTCCCTACACGGTATGTTGATAGTGAGTGTTTGCATAAATTAGGATTGCTTGATAGTGTGCAGTGGTTACTCCGAAACTCTGATTTAGCATTCGTCTGCACACATAATCTTCCTACGTATGAGTCACTAAATTTGGAATTTTTAAGTTCATTCTCATACAACCCACCATGCGATTAAAGCCAGCACCTATCCGGCTCAACAACTTTTAGAATGTTCAATGATGAATATTCTATAACTCAAACAACTCTGAGTGATTTATTCCGCTTGCCTCGTGAAGGGGTGCTACACCATCAAATCCATATAGACACATATTGGGCATCTACAACTTTCAAGATTTGGAATGCTATTTCTGATGAGGAGCCGAACAGTTGGGAGGGACTTTATGCATCATCCATTCATAATCCCGCAATCAGGTATTTTCACCGCGTCATCTCCAACACTATTTTTGGCAGGATTAACAACAACAAAGTTAATTCTAAATAATTGTTCCTCCTCCATTGTACCTTCACTCATAACTAAAAGATCAATACGATCATGTTCCTTCTATCTCATATCCAGTCTTTGTGTGCAAGAGGGTCTACACCTTTCTGCATTGGAGGGCTAGTTACCTCTATAGCACTTGGCCCGCGCCTCGAAGACAAGCTTGCAAATCTTCCTCCACTGCTGCCCACTTTAATTGACATCGACAATCGTCGGGCTGGCCACTTGATTAAGGTTAGAGGAGATGGTGGGTACAATCTTATGGTGCACAACAAGGTAGTTCCTAGTGTCATTTTGCCAAACATTACACTAACCAATGTAACAGACATGGAAAAGTGGCTTTATGACCTTAATGCTCCTGCACCCGGAGATAATGCACAAAATGACTAAGGGAATGTCTAAGCTGATGGAATGGAGCAAGAAATGGAACAAGGGGATACTGAACAACAATCTCCTCCTAAAAACATTGCAAGCACGTCCACAAGACCCAGAAGAAGACGCGAAAAAGTACCAGCCTCAAATGATGACATTATGGATGCCATCATGCAACAAGATGAAAGGATGCAAGCTATACAGAACAATCAAAATTCAATGATGCAACTTATGCTAGCTATACAGACTCAACAGTAGGAATATGACGAACGAAATGAGCGTCAAGCTACAAGATTGACTGAGGAAATTGCAGCCTTAACTGTACGTATGGATGGTTTTCAAGAATATATATACCATGTGGGTATGCCTCGTCCTCCGGGTGGACGTGGACGAGCATGAGCGCGAGGAAGGGGACACGATAATGAGCAAGAATAGATCCATTTTGCCTCTCTTCTCGTTTCCTCTTTGTTTTTAAGCATTGGAACACTTCTTGTTTCAAGCTTAGGAGAATTAGTTAGTTTAGAAAATCTTTATTGCTTTCTAAGTAGATCTTTCATTCTTATATGTATTTCTTGTAATCAAAACATCTTTGTATTTTCCAGTCCTTTTATGCAAATTTTTCTGCTATTATCTAATTTCCCCACTTTCTTGAGCCATAACAAAATTTTTTTCGTTACTTGTATAACTTGACGCATTCGAAGAGTATACAGGTTGCTCACTTTTTAAGATATATGAGAAACCTTGAGTAAAACAGAAGCACGATGGTTACCGTTGTAACACTCTAAATCCCCAAATTGCGCTAGATCGATTTTAGTACCCTTTATACCGAAACCTTAAACTTTAGTTTTAAAGTAACCCTGAGTAATTTGTTTAGCAGTCAACACCTTCTTAAACACAAACTACGTAGGGAGTATATGAATATAAGTGAATGATCCAGAGTATTTAAAAGACACATTATGATACGGTGGGAGAACTGACTTGAGGTTTTGCATTTGTGTTTGCAAATGTTGCGATTTAGCAAGAGTCGCCACCGACTTTTCTTTTATCCAAAAAGGAAAGGTGAAAAAGCACAGAAAAGACCTTTAGAGATGTTTTTAAGTTCGGAGGGTAGATTATGAACAGGAAATGTATTAGCACCCTTTTCATCCATGGTTTTCCATGGGCTCTTAGTTACTTGCTAGATCACTTGCTTTTGTTTGAATGTGCTTGTGGTGTATGGTTTTTTTGAAAGTATTTTGAAAACGTCTTTGTAACGGTTCTCGTTTCTATAAGAACGCGTACAAAGTGTTTGTTTGGAAAATAGTTCAAAGGAGTGTTTGTGAGATGTGTTTTTGAAAGTATTTTGAAAATATAACTTTGTAATGATTCTCGTTTCTATAAGAATGCATACAAAGTGTTTGTTTTGAAAATAGTTCAAAGATGAAAGTGTGGGTGTATAAAAATGTTTTTGTTGTGAGCAAGCGAGTAACTAGGAGCGAACCTACCTACTCAAAAGGTCTAAAGTATGCTTTTCCTCCTCCTTTAGGTGTTGCTATCTTACCATTGATTTGGTAAGAAACCCCATCGTTGGATGTGAAGGGACGGGCGTTGGGACATTTGTATAGTCATAGAAGGCAACATATGGGACATTTTAGCAATGTCGTTTAGGGACTAGATTATTTACCGAAGGCAACATCGAGGGTCATCGAGGGACTACGATCTTTTATCGAGGGTCTTTGCTAAAACACCCATGTTCGAGGGACATGACTATTTTCCGATAGGCAACAAGTGGAATTACCCTAAGGGTGCATGTGTGAAAGTGTGTTTGGTTGCATGCATTTGTCTTGATTAGGGTTGTCTACTTATTGTTTTTATGTCTTGCCATACACGCCTAATTACTAGCATTTACATTTGAAAGCGATAAATTGCAGAAATGTAAAGTCCTACGCTATTACAATATTTAGGGGATGGGGGTGCATATTTATGAATGGGGATTGAAAATAAAAATAAGTCCTAAGTTACTTATTACAACCATATTGAAATGTACAATAATATACAAGAAAATGTGAAATGAACTTGTTTTGTTTTAAGAAAATATTTTTGATCTTTTGTTTTAAGAAATAAAATAAAGTGTGAAAGAAATGTTTTTAATGTTTGCTGGTTAATGAAATAGAAAATGATAGCAAAAATAATGAGAAAAGAATAAAAACGAATCAGCGTATTGCTGACTAAAATGAAGTTAGAGGTTCTGACCCTGGCATGCTGCAAAACAGAAACATGTTAGTGAAAATGTATCAAGTCATAAGTTTTGAACCCACTGGGAACACAATTGTTTTCAGAAGTTCTCATATTACTGGCAACAAAAACAGACCCCAGAAATACTGGTATCACAGACAAAACTTGGTCTCTCCCTCTATGCTAGCCAGAACATCTGCAATTTGATTATTTCTCCACAAAACAGAAGATACGTATAGAACAGTGATAGCAGGTGTCATAGTGTTTCAGAAATAAGCAATATCAGAATTATAAATCAGAGGCAAGTATGCATCTGCTAAATCTAATTTTGAGTTCTAATTTCTTCAAGAACTTCTGAATTGATTTATTCTCTACTTAAGAAGACGGATGCATGAAATCTCAGAATATGTACAACATCAGAAACATGATATCTACATTGTATTTTTGAGCATGTAAATCTGGAAATGTTTAAGTAATGTGAAGAGAGTCAGCAGAAGCTTACCTTGCATCTGGAAGAAGTTCTGTGGACCAGAGTTAACCTTAACTCTGATGACGTTCTGAAAATCTCCTTCACGTACTCAGTAAGCTGGAAGTTTCCAACTTCTGGGGATGGCAAGGAGGTGATGTTATGATTTCTTTGAGGGGATGGATGGAGAGGGTATAGTAGTGTGAATACAAAAGTTATGGCAGTTTCCAACGTGTGGATCAGAAACTGTGTGGATGGTTTTTTAGTCAAGAAATATTTGAGAAAAATGGAGTTTGAAGGCAAAGAATCAACAGTTAACAGGTTTTGTGTGTTGTGTTTACAGTTCTTGGAACTCTTGGAATTTTGACAGAGATTCAAGGCTTTTCTTTCTCAAATTTTTGACCTCTTTTCAACAATTTTTCTGGACCCTTTCTCAGTGACCAATGGTGTTCTATTTATAGGCAAAGTTTTGTGGGTTTGAAATGCCAAGTAGCGCCAACATCATACACTAGATTCTGACTTGCTCTTGAAGCAAGTTAAAAAAGGTGTGATAGTTGATAGTTTTTTAGCCTAGGCTGGATTAGCAAGCAGGGATTAAGGAAAAGTAAACCCACAAGCGAAAAGTAGCGCATGGACCCATACCTAATTCTTTACAAAAGTATTTCTATGCTACACATGGAGAGATCCTTTGGAAAAAGACTCAAAAGTGGTTGTGAGCATTAATGAGCATTAAATAATGATGAGATTTGTCAAAAATCAGAAATCTATAATGTGAGATTTTGCATCATTGCTTAAATCTGGGTCAGAAGTTCCATTTCAGCGTAGTCTAGAACAACGCATTCAAGTTCTGATCTTAGTATCCTGTTGCCTCAGCATGCTCTGAAGGATCCTCAGGCTTTCCCGTAACCTGGCAGTACGCTTTGTAACTTTCTTTGACTTACCTTTGAAAACTGAGTTAGATGTTCTACTTTAGCGTTAGTATCCAATCTTCTGATCCTCTTACCTCCTGGCTCCAACATGTTTTGAAGGAACTTTCAGGATTTGTATCACGCTTTATTACCTTCTTTGCATTACCCTAGCAAACTCTGATTGAACTTGCGTAGATGCTGAAGAGTCATGTTCTGACTGAAGACTATATTCTGAACCAAGTTTGCAACTTCTGACTGCACTTGCCTGGAGGCTGGCTCAAAAGTTCTGAAATGTAATTTTTCTTAAATGCTTAGAAAAATCTCGAGTACTTAGGAATTTGGCTTTTCCAAAATAAATTTGACTTTTGAACTTTTTGAGACGAAACAAACTTCACATTCTAATATGATCTTTGAGATTTGATTTTGATCCAAAAGTAAAAGTTTGACCTTTAAATGTGAAAATGACTAATTTTCCCTTGCAGGCGACTTTCTTGAAAAATTTTTAATTCAAATATTGGGATTAGATGGAAGTAAACCTGAGGATCCAGGGTGATTTCTTGAGAAAATGAGAGGGAAAATTTTGGGGTACAACACACATGCTTTATTATAAGAAAATAGGGAATGCACCAATTAAGTTAGGTGACCCTTACCCGATCACTTAATCCAACGAATGCAGAACCTACAAAATATAACATAGAAACCCATTGTCGGTTGGTTCAGAGGTATCTAGTACTGAACTTGGTAGGGAGGACTACGGTCAGATCCCCCATAACTTACAATTGGGTGAATTAAATGAGGTTACCGCATTTATGTTCAAGTACCTCATGCTTAAAAGGATCATAGTCACTAACCGACTGCTCTACTATGTGCATGTAAAGATAAAGGGCTTAATGTGATTGCGCTAGAATGAAAACGAGTGAGATTTAGCAAAAAGAATTAGGTTGAGCTATAATGGCATGACTAGAATCGGTTTGCACAATGGGGGATGTTTAGTGTTATTATTGTATCTTTTGTGTTATGTTCAGCTTATGTTTCGGCAAAAACATTGGCAACCTCTTACGATTCAAATTGCATCATGTATTTGCATTTAACTTGTGCTCTATTATTTTTATATTACTATATTTCTCGAGGACAAGCAAAGGTTCAAGCTTAAGGGAGTTTGATAACACGAAAAGTTATAGCATTTTCCGCCTGATTTACATATATAAAACTTCCGATTCTTCGTTTATCATGTCAGATTTTATCTCTATTTGTAGTATTTGCAGCATATTTCAGGTACTTAGCTTTCGCAAGGCATAAATGAGAAAATGAAGAAAAAAATGGATAAATGAAGAAGAAATGGGCATTTAGCAGCAAAACACAACATTCTGTATCAGAAAGCATGCCGCCCGCCATAGGCGCATGCCGCCCGTCACAATTTGCAAAAGTGTTCCCCTCGGTACACTTATTGTCCCGACTGACACAAATTGAAGATACATGCCCCACATCACATCATGCATGACACTCACCACGACTCATATATCTGTTACGGGAATGTCTCCCTGAAGCACACAGAATGCACAGATTTATTGGAATTTCTCCATGATTGAAGAACGAGGATCAAGGGGACAATTCCTATTTTTGCTCACCATTTGGAATCTATAAAAGGCAGTCAGTTACCAACACTTGACGTTGGAGACCTGCACCAATTTTCATTACTTCTCTGCATACTGCAACCTTGCTATTATTTTCCAGTTTTCATTTATCATTCCAGTTTCATAGTTTTAGGTATTTTAATTTCCAATTTTGTTAGAATTCTCGTAAGCATAGAAAACCCTTACCATTAAAGCAATATTTCTTCATGTCGGGGGAATACTGCAACTTTAGTTTTCTTTCTAAGATTCCATAATTAGTTTAGGTTCATTTTTATTAAATCAAGACATTTTTATTCTGAAGTTAATCCTGCCGGCTTATGGAGGATACACATTTCTCAATTATTTTCTTCAGTGTTATTTCAGGTTCCAATTTTAAGTATAATTTATTTATTTTTACTATGCATGTGCTATTGAATTTATGTTTAAATTTTATGTTATCAAGCAATAAAATTATGTCTGGCTAAATTCCCCGATACCGGTATGTGAAGTCCTAAACCGAAGGAATTTGGTAATTAATTGGCATTAATATTTTATAAAAGCACTTTTCTGGTTTTGATTTCCAATTTGGATATTTAATTGTTTTTGTACGAGAGTAAAAGACAGTCTAAGGGTAAAATCATAGAGCGAGAGTTTGAGGTTTTAACCAGATAATGGTTATTGAACATTAATTTTAAAAACAGCGAGAGCGCTTTAAAATTAATTGGACTCTATTTGTTTTCAAAAAATACTTTTGAGTTTTAAATGAAACAACGAGAGCGCTCATTTGAGTTTAATAATATGGCCTGAATCGATAGAACGAAAGTGTGAGACAAGGGTTTTTAAATAAATAGTTTCCACTGAAACAATGCTTTAATACTAAAAACAAATGCCAATGACTTATTGAATCCCTGAAGTCGACAAATTACATACTGGTGTCCCGTTATTAATGATTAGATTTTAGTCAATTCCCGTTTAAACCTAAACACCCTAATTTTATAATTAGCCTTAGCTTTACACAGTAACCCTAAGATAACAGTAGTTTGACCATCAGTCCTTCTGGGTTTGATATCTTTTAAAACCATGCGATTAGACTGTGCACTTGCAGTCACTACACCCGACAGACTCATAAAGTCGCAATCAAACACCTCACTCACAAAATATATTTCCTCACAAAAGCATTTGTCTATAAGAACTAGTGAGAAAAAGTGAAAATAAAAAAATTGAGAGAGAGAGAGAGAGTGATTTCAATACACAAGTTGTATTCTAGATAATATGAACTGAGGAATGAGACCTCTATTTATAAGCTTGAGATTTCCCAAAAGATAAAATATCAGTAAAACAATAATGATTGTTGTTAATCGATTAGATCAATCGAGTAACTCTTTCAAATAGTAATGGCTATGAGTTCCCAAAAAGGATATAAGTGATATATAGTCGCTACTAATCAATTAAATACATTCAAATTTCCTTGTTCCTCAAAATCTTTCTAATCTAATCGATTAACATTATGTTCTAATCAATTAGATTCGATTAAAAATATTTGCTGGCTTTTTGAATGCTCTCATCATTTTCTATGCAACTTCTATATACTTCTCAAAGATTTTTCTTTTCAAAAACATTTTATAAAAAGGTTTTTAAGTGTATGTGTGTGTGTGTGCTTATAACCATATACCACTATAAAGAAATAACTTTTGCTTTTACAAATTTTCAGTCACTTACTAAATTAGAAGATTAACTCCTTTAAGTTTTGTATGATGAATTATTTTGTGTTGACACTTGCTTGAGATTTCTTTTTGAGGATTTTGATGTAATTTATTTGTTTGCCTTTGTCATAAACTTTGTTGATCCCTACCAATCAAACCTCATGGCTTGCATCTTTAACCGCTTAAGTACATTGGTTAACTTTCTTAATGGTTATATCTTTATTATGTTGAATGTCATATGTTCTGATATTTTATAGTTGTCATCATGTTGTTGCATCTTTATCATGCTGAATATATGTTATGTTATTTATAGTTGTCATCATCAAAAGATGATATATTGGTTTGAAGGTTTTCTTGTAAGACACCTGTAAAACAAGGTTCCACATTCCCCCCCCCCCTTTTATGATGACAACGTATCTCTTAGGGGAGGTGGTAAAAGAATCAAAGAAATATATTTTGGAGTGATAATACTCCCCATGATTTATATACCCTCCCCTAAGAGTGTACTTCTTCCCCTTTGTCAAAATAAAAAATGCGGGTAAAAGATGCAAAATGTAATCATGTTTTATCAATGCATATATCACAAAATGGCATGTTGAAAGAAGATTAATGTAACAATACATGGCATAATGCATTTTATGAAATAACACAATTGTGAGATATTGGATCAAACTCTATTGGGTCGAAGAGTAGCTTCTGGTTTGACATGATTTATGCATATCATCGAAGTATGTTTACATGTTGGTGTCAAAGACCTACATACTTTAGTCGAAGTGTGTTCTAGTATGTGGGTGTCGAAATGCTAGGGTTGTTAGTATTTCGAATTGGGCATGTTTGTTATGTTCAATTGTTTAAGTTAGCTTGTACCTTAAGTTATCTTGTAATGGCTATTTGTGAAAAATCCCATAAGTTTAGTATGTTAGGTTTATTATAAATATCTTACTAGTCTCTCATCATTGCATACTGCAAATCCTGATTTAAGTTGAGAGGGTTATTTGTTATTCTTGTATACTTGTAATCTTGTTTAAAGAGAAGTTAAAGAATAAAATTTAATAACCAATTCCTTGTGTTCTTTTTGTTTTTCCGTCTTTTCTACCTTCGTGTGTTTCTTGATCATAGAGAAACCGTTTGTACTCTGTCTTTAACGCATCATTTTCATAAAAAATTAGCGCGGTGAGTGTGCAGAAGATGTCTTCAACAAAGTATGAGATTGAAAAGTTCACCAGAGTGAGCGATTTTGGTCTGTGGCGCTTGAAGATGAAATCCCTACTGGTTCAGCAGGGTTGTTTGGAAGCATTGAAGGGAGCGACAACTATGGATGTTGCATTAACGGAAAAAGAAAAGACGACCATGATATAGAAAGCCCATAGAACAATCATATTGAGCCTTGGCGATAAGGTTCTTCACCAGGTGTCAAAGGAGACAACAACATCAGGGTTATAGGTGAAACTTGAAAGTTTATACATAACTAAATCGTTGGTTAATCGACTCTACCTGAAGAAAGCTTTGTATTCATTCAAGATGATTGAAGGAAAAGTGTTGGATGAGAAGTTGGATATCTTCAACAAGCTGATTCTTGATCTTGAAAATATTGATATAAAGATCGATGATGAAGATCAAGCGTTGTTGTTGTTGTGCGCTTTGCCTAGAACACATGCTCACTTCAAAGAAACTCTCTTGTATGAAAGGGAGTCCATGACCTTTGAAGAAGTTTAATTAGCCTTGTACTCTAAGGACTTGAACAAACGAAAGAAGCATAAAACTTCAACAATTGGTAAAGGTTTGGTTATTAAGGGAAAAATTATGGCGAAAGGACGATAAGTTCGACAAGAAGAAAGGTAAAAGTCAGCAGAAGTCTTACAGTGGTGAAGCATCTGGTATTCGATGATATCATTGTAATAAGGAGGATCACACAAGAGAGGCGTGCCCTGAACGCCTAAAAGATCATGGAGGTAAGGATAATGGAAACATATCCATTGTTTAATATGATTTTGACTCATATGATGTTCTTGTGGTTTCAAGCAGCGACTCAAGAAAAGAGTGGATTATGGATTCAAGTTGCACTTGGCACATGACTCCAAACAAAGACTTGTTCGAGGAACTATGTGATTAAGATGGTGGATCTGTATTGCTGGGAGAAAAAAAAAGCTTGCAATATTGCAGGTGTTGGATCTGTAAGATTCAAGCTCCATGATGAGTCAATAAGGTTATTGACTGAAGTCAAGCATGTACCTGATATGAAGAGAAATTTGATTTCTCTTAGTGAATTCGATAAGAAAGGATATGTTTTCAAAGGAGAGAAGAATATCCTAAGAGTCATGAAGGGGTCAAAGGAAGTCTTGAGAGGCATGAATAAACAAGGCTTGTATACCCTTGAGGCTGAAGTTGTAAGTGGTTTGACAAATGTTGCATCCACGAAACCTTTGTCGAAGACAGAAATTTGGAACATGAGATTGGGCCATGTCAGTGAGAGGGGTCTGATCGAATTGGGGAAACAAAAGTTACTTGGATGAGATAGAGTCGAAAAGCTAAAGTTTTGTGAACCATGTGTACTTCGAAAATCTTACAAAGTGAAGTTCAATAAAGGCAAACAAAGAACACATGGATTTATTGATTACATCCATGCTGCACTTTGGGGGCATGCAAGGTGTCCAATTCATTCAGGAGTAAGGTATTTTCTATCCATAATAGATGATTAATCCAGAAAGTTATCGGTATTCATCCAGAATACTAAGGATGAAACTTTTGAGAATTCCAAAAGTTGGAAGACTCTGGTCGAAAACCATACTGGGAGAAAGGTCAAGAGGTTGAGAATCGACAATGGCCTTGAATTTTGCAATGATGCTTTCTAGATTTTTTATGCTGTCTATGGTATTGCAAGATATAGAACTACTGCACGCACTCCACAACAAAATGGTTTGTCTAAAAGGTTTAATAGAACTATTTTGGATAGAGTTATATGCATGTTAACTAGTGTTGGGTTAAAGAAGTGTTTTGGGCTGAGGCTATTTCGACAATAACATATCTAATAAATAGATGTCATTCGAATGCGTTAGATATGAAGACACCTGAAGAAGTTTGGTCATGACATCCACTAGATCTCAACAAACTGAGAGTATTTGGTTGTGTAGCCTATGCTCACATTAGGCAAGACAAGGTCGAACCCAGAGCTCTGAAATGCATGTTCATGGGATACATTGAAGAAGTCAAAGCTTATAGGCTATGGTGCCTAGAGCTAGGTCACAGGAGGTGTATCACCAGTCGAGATGTAGTTTCCCATGAAGGTGAAATGACTTTCAAGAAAACTGATGATGTTATTCGAAGTGCAGATATTTCTTACGAAGAGCTAGAACATGGAGAGATTCCCATTGAGGTGGAGCACGTTGATGTTGAATTATGTATCCTAGATGAAGTTGAAGAAGAAGCAGAAGATGGTGAGAAAGTCGAGGAAACTGTCGATGACTACCTATTGGAAAGAGATAGGACGATAATAGTCATCAACCTACCTTTGAGCCTTGGGTATGCAGATCTTATAGGTTATGCCTTAATCTCTGCGAGTGAGGTTCTAGACAAAGAACATAAATACCATAAGGAAGTTATGAGGAGTTAAAATAAGACTGAACGGATGAAGGCCATGGATGATGAGATGAAATCTCTTCATGATAACAACACTTGAGAAATGATCAAGAAACCTGCTGGAGCCAAGCTAGTCATTTGTAAATGGATTTTCAAAGTTAAGGAACAAATCGAAGGAGTGATGTCAAAAAGATTCAAGGCAAGGTTGGAGGCATGGGGGTTTCACTCAGAAATAAGGTGTCGAATTTAATGATGTGTTTTATCCTATTGTGTAGCATAGGTCCATTCAAATTTTTCTTTCCATGGTGGCACAATTCGACCTTGAACTGGAACAAATGGATGTGAAGATCGCGTTCTTGTATGGTGATCTAGATGAAACAATTATGATGAGGCAACCTGAAGGGTATGTCGAAAAGGGAAAGGAAGATTATATGTGAAATTTAAATAGATCTTTATACGGGCTGAAACAATATCCTTGACAGTGGAATAAGAGATTCGACAAGTTCTTGGCACGCATAAGTTTCATTAGAATCCAGTTCTACCACTTTGTTTACTTCAAATTTCGTCCTTATAATTCATTTGTTATTTTTTTGCTTTATGTTGATTTTTGTACCCCAAAATTTCCCTCCCATTATTCAAGACAAATTATTTCAATAGGTCTCCCCATGCTCTTAGGGTTCTCGATTGCTCAAGACTACTCAAGGACTGATCAAACAAACCCTCCTCCTAAGCAGTTGACCTACAACTAGGGTTTTGCTTCTCTCAAGTAAATTTGGACTTCTAATGCCTCAAGTGGATTTCATGGTTTCTCATATTTCTCAAATAATTCTCATTCCAAATTCCAAGCCTTGCAGCATAAGTTTGCTCAGTCAGTTAATCAGATGATTGAAAATCAACCATATTGGGCAAAAAGTCAACTTTGACCAATTTACAGTCAAACTTCAATAGTTTTGGTCAACATCAACATTTTGAAGTCACATTCATCATTTGATCAGGGGTTGATCATGATTCATCAAGAAAACTCAAGATTCATCAAAAGTCAAAAGTTACTAAATTAGGGTTTTCTTAAGGAGAAGTCAACTAAACTTTGACCAAGCATAACTTTCACATACTTTATCAGAAATTTCTCAACCAAAACTCATTTTGAAGGAAATTAAATTCTCTACAACTTTATATCTCTAAGCTTAAGGCAAAAAATACTTCATTTGAGAGATATGGGCCAAAACATTACAGGTCATTTTAAAAGTCAACAAAAGACATTTTTTGTCAAAGCAATTTACATCAAGATAAAGGCTTCAAATGAAAAAAATGACCAACATTAAGATTGTAGGGGATATCTTGAGGTTTCCAAACAGTCCAAGATCATCTTCATATGATACAAATTGAGTGAGATATGATTTGTGCAAGTTGGGAAATTTTGAGGAAATGCATGAAATCCAAATTAAGCAAACCTGGATTTTTGGGATAATGGGCCTATCTTTTAAGGTCCAAACGTGTTCCTAACCTCATAATGGACCTCTAAGTCCATTAATGCATTATTTTAATTTTTATTTCATTTATTTTTATTTTTATTCGTTTAAATTCAAAATTAAATCAAATAAATATTAAATAAATGTATAAGGCATAAAAGGCTCGTGATATGAATTTTTTGGAGGCCCAAGGTCATGCTACAAACTGTGCAGACCTAGTTGTGAATCAAATCTTTATGGTTTTGCAATATTTCAATCTATTTTCAAACAAAAACAAAGATATGGTTCACATGATGTCCAAGCCCACCTCTTAACCTAATCTTTTCTCCTATAAATACACTACATATTCAGACCAAAAGGGGACACGAAAATTGATCAAGAAACAAGGGTTTTGAGATTGAAATCTGCAAGGAAGAGGTTGAATTCGAAATCCAACTTTCAGCCATCCTCAAGTCTAGGTGACCATTCAAATCGATCCCTGAGGTATCATAGAGTAAGTTCCAATCATTCTTGATGATCAAAGATGCCTGATACACGCATTCCAAGCATCATTGATTTTGCATATTTTATGAAATTCATATTTTGATATTTATGAGACTTTGATCTAAACTAACAATTTCAATGTGATCCTAAGACAAAATAGCGAAGGTTTTATCCCTTGCATGAGGCTCATGATGCTAGAACACTCAATCACCATTATTGAACCATTTTGCTTTGCTTTGATTGTGAAATTCTGGTGTATGCCAGTCTTCAGATGTTATACTCAATGTCTAAACATCTGATATGACATAATAAATACACTGCAAGGTAGATACCCAATTTTTATGATTCAGTACTGAAGAGTAACAGAAGCACAGTTTAACCAAGCTGTACCAGATCTACTTCGAAGATCCAGAGGATAGAACACCGATGTGCCTAGTTCTGCTCATCTGTGGTACATGATCAGCTGAGAGCAAACAGTCTTTGCAGTTCTGTTTCTTCTGCACAGATATCAGCATGAAGTCTTAACCTGTTCTGAGACATCATCTGTTACAACATTACAGTTTTACCTTGATATATAACAGACAGAATTATAAAGTGTTGAAGGTAAAAACACAAATCAGTTGTTGACCCAGTTCGGTGTGATACACCTACTCTGGGGGCATACCAAGCCAGGAAGAAGATCCACTATTAGCAATATTAATTCAGGACTAAACTTCACAAGTTCCCATCCTTCACTTAATCATCTACCCAGTGCAACCTATACCTAGGAACTCCTAGATAGAAACCTACCAGTTTCCATTCCTATTGTCGCAACAACAGAAGTCTTACTCCTACTCAAGAAGCAGTGCCCTCCCACTTGGTTTCCTACATTACAATGAATATGAAGTAATGCAGAAATACTTAGACTTGCTTCACAGCTTCATCCAAGAACACTCAAACTCTTACCTACAGGTTTCGAGTTACATACATGGTAACCTTGCCACAGACCGACAAGTTTACCTAACAAAACACCCCCAATGTTACATTAAGTGTGTGTGCCAAAACCTAGGTTACAATCTGCTATTTATAACCTATTACCTAACTCAGCAAGTTTTTCTCCTTGCTGTTACAACTCAGCAGCAAACTTCTCCTATAATCAAGGTCTTCAATCTTCTAGTTCCTAAAATATCTCCATATTTAGAAACAGTATTTTCTTCAAATATTCTGATTGATTCTTGATTGATCTTCAGATTCTCCATAAGAAACGCCACATATATTCTCAGAGTATTTAAGTACCAGAACTGTAACTGAATTATCAATTCTGTTGACGTGATGTCAAGTCAGATGTCATGACATTACATCTAACATGTTTTCCTAGATGTTGAACTTTTTCAACACAACAAATAACCTCTTTCATAATTTAGATCACTTAGAATAGTTAGGTTATAAGTCACAGCTGTTACAAACATTCAACATATAACATAGTTACTTAATCAGTACTTAGTTTCAGGCGCGATGTCACATGCTGATGTTGTGACATCTTACATAACATGTTGGTCCAGATGTTGAACTTCTTCAACACCACATATTAAAACAACAGAGGGGATCTGGGTAAACTTGCTTTCTTATTTGTTTTACAAATGAAGCCAACTCTCCAGCCAGGGCACTTACAATCTCCCCCTTTGGCAAATTTTGGCTAAAACAAATAAGTGCAAGTTGTATTTTGGGACCAGGCCACAACACAGTTGAGATGTTACAACATCTTGTCTAACATCTTCTTTTGTAGAGGCTGATGTCCTTTGAGAAAACAACAAACCTCTATCTTCAACTGTGAGCAACTCCAAACCATCGATGCCCCAAGAGGATTTCTTTTCTCAAGATTATTACTTGTGATCATGTAACTCAGATCACAAGTCACAACTATCCTCTTAACTCAGAACACAAGACACAAACAAAATCACTTACTTAGGGATCATGTTGCTTTCACCTGAGTCTTGCTGGACATTGCCGTGTGTTGCTTTCACCTGAGTCTCGCCTGAGACTACTGGGTCCCTATCTTTCTCCCCCTTTTTGGCCAGAATTTGACAAAGACTGCCCATACAGATCCATACCCATGCACAATTTTCCCAGATGCTAACAAACTTCATATTGCTGAAACCCTCTGATGAAGAGAAAGAATAGAAAGAGTCTTCATAAATAATGCAATTTTGGCATAGATAGTAACGATCTTGGTACTTTTACTCTGACAGTTTCAGTACCCTAGGACTGGTTTTAATACAGGTACCTACCCTTGGGTTTGACCCTTTGACCATTGTCAGACATTTATCCTTTAGAACCGACTACACCTTTTAAGTACTCTGCCTCATTTATATAATACCTTTATTAGATGACAAGTTATCATCTAAACATTCCAGCTCACTAAACATCTCCATAATGAGACACAACAACCCTGTTTTCTTAGCAGATGAAAACATGCTCAAATCCTATGTCGTCATACATTCAGCTAATTTGAAACCATTCCATTTTCACAAAGAGGATGGTTACTCCCTCTGAGTCATACAGCTGTACACACATGGATTTATTAATAATAATCCACACTTCATCCAATTTTCCTCCTGTCTGTAGTTTTAGAGGAAATTAGGAACAAGGTCATTACCAATGTGATGACATTTGGTCAGACATAGTCAGTTTTGAACACATCATTCCAATAGTTAATAAGGTGCCACACTTTATATCCTACGAGTTTGATGAAGACCTTTTGTACAACCCTAAACTCCCCCTGTTAGGGACAATCACTTCTCCTCATGGAAACAAGTAGGACACATTCAATACTCAGTTGGACCTTCAAGGTGGTTTCTGATTCAAGGTAAATAGGACCCCTTGATGAATGGAAAACATAAGACGCATCTTCATGTCTTCAAGAGCGCACCCTCTGTTCAATAATATTGGTTGAACGCATTCATACTGTGAATCAAACTTTCTTGATAATAATCAGCTGTCATATGTTGATTATTTTGATTCTTAGAGTCCACTGCTGAGATAGACCAAATGCCACTGTTTGATTAACTCCTTCATGAATCTTAAAAGATCAAATGCCACCTTTTGACTTCTCCATGTTTATCAGACTTCTCCCAAAGATATTCTGATCTTCCAATTGAAATTTGAACTTCAAGCAAGAATCTGATGTTGAACCAAATGTCACAGCATTATGTTATAACATCTAGTTGTTGAATTCAGCTCCAAACTGATCCAAGTGACCCTCATCAAGATTATGATGTCTTCTTCTTCTTGTGGCTTTAAGTCTGAACATGTTTCCAGGAAACCTTTTCAAGGATCAAATGATTTTGCTGTCACCAAGGAGATAGCTCTAAGGTATCACTCTTCCTGTGATTCTTCACAGGGTCTAGAAGAAGGAATGTTCCCACATCTTTAAGAACATCAGTTATCTTGAACTCCAAGGATAGTCAATTAAATACTTGTACTTGTCACAAATAGCAATTGATCATAAATCCTTCCCATTATCCAGTAAGATACTTTCACCATTTGAATATTTTGACATACTCTTCGTGTGTTAATATCTTCTTCTTGCAAGCTCTTTCTTTGAGAGACCAAAGAGTTGAGATATCTAGGTTGCCACCCTTGACTCAAGTAAATAGAATTTTCTCTAAACAAACTCTACTTACTTCAACCGATTTGAGACTCCTACCAGATCAGATTCATCCTTAGGAATGAGAGAGATGAATCCTTCCTTGCAAATATGTCACATAACACCCAGAACCCATGTGACATAGGTCAACAGCCAGCTAAACACCGGGCTGAACTAATGTGAGGAGGTGAACCAAATCTTCCCCTCAAGCTATCAGTCATGGAATCTCCACACAGAATATCCATGCATTGTGCACAAATGTCTCGACATGACATATGACATCCCTACCATATTTACGAACTCCAAGAGTTATACCTTAACCAAACTCTGAGTCTTCATATTCTTGAAAGGTCTTCCACCTCTAATCACGATGGTTAAATGACAAGACTCATGATCCCAATCTACTTCTATGAAGAAGCAATAATGCTGTACCATCATTGGCTTTTATTAACCAATGAGCTGGTCTTTCTTCACACCATAGTACTCCAGGGAACAACTGCTCAGCCCTGATCAAAGTCATATCTCAACCAGCTTTACTTCTAGAGTTCTGACTTCTAAAGTAACCTTCGGGAGTACACAGACATAGTTGACTTTACCATTGTAAACTTTGTACACACAGATGTCTCCTCTTCCAGGTCAGGAGTAGATTCCAAACAAAGGTATCCCTTTGTTTGACACCCAAAACATATGCTCTTCAGCTAGTAGCTGCATCCTTGTTCCACCATCACATAGAACATCAGTTTCATCACCTTGGAACAAGGCCTTCCTTGAAATTCTTCAAGGTCTTCGTATAACACTAATCCGTGATTATGTGATTCTTACCATCCTGAACGAAGACTGTCTTCATGAGTGGGCTTGAGAGGACTCAAGTATCTGTGACATCTTCAATAGATTATCTTGAATATAGTAGTCTTCAATCCATAAGAGGGGAAACACATCAGAGCTTGAGTTTTGCCAAGTATTATGCAGCGGAAGAACATAATACAACTCAATCTTTGCACACACACTCCCCCAGACTAGTCTTCAAAAATAGATCAAGTTAGACTATGGTATAAACCTAGCATGACTCCTATACACCACTTCAGACGTACACACATCCTGGGTTTGAACATAAATCAAACCTAGAGCAGCTACCATACAGCCAGGCCAAATGTCAATCACCAATGACAGGTACACACAGTTCCTGTCAAGAATAGTCCATCCTCCCACTTCAAGGGACCATTCAGGGAAATAACACACCATTCCAATTGACCTTGCAGATACCAGAAAGTATCACCCATGGATCTCATCCAGAAACAGAACAGGATACCTGCTCTGATACCAATTGAAATTCTGGTGTATGCCAGTCTTCAGATGTTATACTCAATGTCTAAACATCTGATATGACATAATAAATACACTGCAAGGTAGATACCTAATTTTTATGATTCAGTACTGAAGAGTAACAGAAGCACAGTTTAACCAAGCTGTACCAGATCTACTTCGAAGATCCAGAGGATAGAACACCGATGTGCCTAGTTCTGCTCATCTGTGGTACATGATCAGCTGAGAGCATACAGTCTTTGCAGTTCTGTTTCTTCTGCACAGATATCAGCATGAAGTCTTAACCTGTTCTGAGACATCATCTGTTACAACATTACAGTTTTACCTTGATATATAACAGACAGAATTATAAAGTGTTGAAGGTAAAAACACAAATCAGTTGTTGACCCAGTTCGGTGAGATACACCTACTCTGGGGGCATACCAAGCCAGGAAGAAGATCCACTATTAGCAATATTAATTCAGGACTAAACTTCACAAGTTCCCATCCTTCACTTAATCATCTACCCAGTGCAACCTATACCTAGGAACTCCTAGATAGAAACCTACCAGTTTCCATTCCTATTGTCGCAACAACAGAAGTCTTACTCCTACTCAAGAAGCAGTGCCCTCCCACTTGGTTTCCTACATTACAATGAATATGAAGTAATGCAGAAATACTTAGACTTGCTTCACAGCTTCATCCAAGAACACTCAAACTCTTACCTACAGGTTTCGAGTTACATACATGGTAACCTTGCCACAGACCGACAGGTTTACCTAACAAAACACCCCCAATGTTACATTAAGTGTGTGTGCCAAAACCTAGGTTACAATCTGCTATTTATAACCTATTACCTAACTCAGCAAGTTTTTCTCCTTGCTGTTACAACTCAGCAGCAAACTTCTCCTATAATCAAGGTCTTCAATCTTCTAGTTCCTAAAATATCTCCATATTTAGAAACAGTATTTTCTTCAAATATTCTGATTGATTCTTGATTGATCTTCAGATTCTCCATAAGAAACGCCACATATATTCTCAGAGTATTTAAGTACCAGAACTGTAACTGAATTATCAATTTTGTTGACGTGATGTCAAGTCAGATGTCATGACATTACATCTAACATGTTTTCCTAGATGTTGAACTTTTTCAACACAACAAATAACCTCTTTCATAATTTAGATCACTTAGAATAGTTAGGTTATAAGTCACAGCTGTTACAAACATTCAACATATAACATAGTTACTTAATCAGTACTTAGTTTCAGGCGCGATGTCACATGCTGATGTTGTGACATCTTACATAACATGTTGGTCCAGATGTTGAACTTCTTCAACACCACATATTAAAACAACAGAGGGGATCTGGGTAAACTTGCTTTCTTATTTGTTTTACAAATGAAGCCAACTCTCCAGCCAGGGCACTTACAGATTGTATCTCACTGTACATCTTGAACTAGCCAAAAATAATGCCACCATTGGACTCACAAGGGTCGAATTAGGGGGATAGGGTCCTTCTTGATCTCTAATGCACGTTGTTTTTGCAGGTTGGAAATTGATCTCACCGGAGAAGACGACCGAAGCTAGGGCTCCGACGCTTCTCCAGTCAACTTGTTTATAATACACATATATATATATATATATATATATATATATATATATATATATATATATATATATATATATATATATATATATATATATATATATATATATATATATATATATATATATATATATATATATATAGTTTTGTTTTGTATAACAGAACTGAAACACAATGCAGTTGGTTGAAACAAAGGCATATAACGAGAAGGGAGTGGGTTCGATCCTTGCGTTTTGCAATTTTTGATGTTGTGATTTTTCAACTAACGCGCAGGTTTCACATATATTATTCAGTTCCTGTTTTCAAACACCAACAGGCGCTTGGCCTAGTGGCAATCAGTGCAGTGGTGAAGCCAGGGGGCGTGGGTTCAACACCCACCCTATGCAAATCCTTTTTCCCTATTTCTTTTAACCTAATTTCCTTCCTTTTTCTTTTCTAACCCTAATTACTTTAATTAATCAATCATTAAACTAACCTAATTTTTTTCTTAATACTAATAAATTAGAGTTAGGTTTTTTAACTAATATTTAATTTTCTTAATATTTTTTATTTACTAAATTAATTAATTAATTAATCAACTTTTTTTCTTAAATATTAAAATCAATTGAAATTTAGGTTTTATTAATTATTATCACTTAAATTATTTTCCATAAAATACCAAAATATTAATACTTAGAACTTTAGACCTTTCAAACTCCGTTGTTAAAGCATTTATTTATTTATTTAAATTCATAGATCAAATGTATAGGACACACTCTCTATTGTAATAGCGTAGATTTATTATTTGCATCTTTTTTTCTTCTTATTATGTATCTGCTCCAAGGATGTAATAGTGTAGGATATTTATATTCTCGCACTTATATTTTTATGCTATGATTAGTAAATAGGGTTTGTATGGCAAGACTAATAAAACAATCTAGAAAACCCTAATATTCAAGATAAATAACTGAATCAATACACTTCGCACACTTTCACCTTTAGGGTAACCTCTCTTGTTGCCTTACGAATATTGGTCATGTCCCTCAAAAATGGGGATATTGTAGCTAAAGACCCTCAATCAAATCATCATGTCCCTTTCGAATAAAGATCATAATCCCTCGATGACCCTTCAAGTTGCCTACAAAATGATCCAGTCCCTTCGAGTTGCCTACAAAATAATGATAATCCCTTCGATACAATTGCTAAAGTATCTTTATTTGTTGCCTTCGATGACCATACGATGATCCTACGCCTGTCCCTTCACATCCAATAGATATGGCTACCTACCAACTAATGGTATGGATAGTACTATCTATAAAGGAGAAGGAAAAGAATAAGAAAGACTTTAGTGGGTAAGAAACTCTTAATTGATTGCTCATAACTTTTCTCGAAACTTTTGTTCACACTACACTTTCAAACAAATATTTTCAAAAATAACACTTTGTATATATTCTTGAGGACTGATACAAGAATCATTACAAAATCAATCTTACATTGGCGATTTCAAAATATTTTCAAACAACTCACACACACAAAGCAAGATTTTCAAAAGTGAGCTAAGTAATTAAGATCCTGTAGATAACTGCGGATGAAAAGGGTGCTAACACCTTCTCTTTTCATATCTTACCCCCCCGAACTCAAAATATATGAAATGGTTTTCATGTTCTTTTCACCTTTCCTAAATATTTGATAAAAGAAAAGTTAGTGGCAACTCTAACTATCGGCATATTTGGATAAAACCAAAAAGCCAATTCTTCAACCGTATTACAGAACTAGAGACTCTGCTGGGGAATTACTACTTAAGAAAGAGGGTTTGCCTTAGAGTTTAATATCACTTTACTTGCTTTTAATCGTATGCTTTGCTTGCTTTACTTTAAGGGTTTGTTTGGGTTTAATTGCTTGTAAGATCCTACACCCGGATCTAGGGGTGCCTTAGGTAAGTAGCAATAGATCATAAAGGTTGTACGGTGTAGATCGATATGGTTAACATGATAGCTACATTTAATGTGATACTTTGGTTTATACTGATGTTCCTTGAATCAGTCAAGGATAACATTAGGCTTCCGCGTGGTGTCATTAATACTAACTTACTTTTAGAACCTTAATTGACCCATCTTGGACATTAGAAGGTAGTGAGATAGCCGACTTTGGTGTAGTCCAAGGTTGGTTAATACTCGAAACTACGCTCATTGAGATTTGACTTTTAGGATATTTTGGTGGCAAGTCAGTTGTCGTGCTAAAATAAAGCCTACGAGAAAGATCGGTGATATGAGATTCCTAGAACCCGATTACTATTTTAGGACAGGTTGAGCCAGCTTAACTTCAATAAGGAAGGGTACATACCTATGGAATTCATGCAATCCTTTAAACCTAAGGCTCTTGTGTGACTTGTGTGTGTTTTCTACTTATCTGACATGAACATGACATCATATCATCATAACATAACATTTTCACTAACCATTTCAAGGACCTAGGGATTTATCTTTGTTCTTTGTTGTAGGTTAGGGCCTCCGCTCGCAGAAACACTATCCAGATCAACTTTGTAAGGGTACCTTCCCAGCTTAAGAAGTTAGTCTCAAAGGTTCCCGAAAAATCTCAATTCACCAAAAGGCATGGTTATCTACTCAGTTTGGTTACCTCAGGTTTTGAAGAAGACATGATGAGTGTTTTGTTCCAGTTCTTTGATCCTAAGAATCACTATTTTACCTTTCTAGATTATCACTTGGTACCCACAATGGAAGAGTTCTCTAAGCTACTTGGAGTACCTATTCTTGATCAAACACCCTTCACCGGTTTATAGAAAGTTCCAAAACCTGAAGATATTGCAGCAGCCTTACATCTGAAGCGATTTGACATTATATCTAATTGGGAAACAAGAAGTGGAGTCAAGGGCCTTCTTGCTAAATTTCTGATAGAGAAGGCTCAATTGTTTCTTACTCATAATCATGTGCCTACATTGCTTGGAGATATTTTACATTCTCTTCACACTCGTACTATGAGGTAGCGAGGGACTCTTATGTGTTGCATACCTTTACTATCCAAGTGGTTTATTTTGCACCTTCCTCGATCAGTGATGAAGAATGAACAAGGTTTGATGTGGTCTCAAAGGATAATGTCACTCTCTCATTCAGATATCTATTGATGTTCCCAATCTTAGGAGGACATCACTATTATTGACCGCGGTGGGGAATTCCCTAATGTGCCACTCCTTGGTATAAGGGGATGTATTACTTACAACCCTTCTCTAGCTCTACGTCAACTTGGTTATGCTCGAAGAGACGGTCCTCATGATATGCTTATCCAGGGTATTATATTCGATTATGAGAATGATTATCAAGGTTATTGGTTAAGGTTTATACGTGCTTAGGGCATGGTGAACAAGATTGATAGCAAGACTTTAGGACAAAATAAATCTATCCCTCTGGAGCCCTACCTTATATGGGTGTGATCTCGTGCTCAAAATCTTATAATTCCATGTCCCATTGTTCTACCAGTAATTATGGAGCCTATTGATGAAGGAGATATTCCTCATACCGTTCTTCATCCAGATATTCCTGCTGACCTTGGAGAGCTACAAAAGTCTTGGATTCAACTGAAAGAAGAAAGGGACACCTTTGAGACTTAGTTATATGCTAGTGAGAAGAAAGTATTGGAGCTGACCAAACACCTTCACGAAGAGCAGAGCCTTAATGCATATGTCAACACAAAGAGGAAGCGTCCATGGGAGACTTAAGTCATAATTTATTCCTTTATAACCCTTCTTTTTGTTTTCATTGTAAGCCTAAAAGGCGTTTATAATGTGAACTTACTAACAAGAATATTTGTTGTTGTTTCCTTTTTATTAACAAATTTAAATCGCATGAGGTCCTTGAAAACATTGCATATACATCAACATACCATACATATCATTACATAACAGGTTTCCAAGACAGGTTTTCTCATCTTCTTGCTATTTATTTCAGCAGAAAATGGTTCTTGAACAGACAGTCAAAGATCTCCAGGTTCAGAATGCTCAGTTCCAAGAGATGTTCCTAAGCTTAGCCAAGGGGCAAGAAGAACTGAAGGTGCTCATCGCTAAAGAGAATAAGAAAGACAAATAAACCAATCGGAATCCTTAACATGGGGAAGAGGTTCAAAGGTCCAATAAAGTGAGCTCAAGATCTTGATATACCATTGGACGAAGATGACTACCAGGATGAAGATGATAAAAGTGTTAAAACTAAAAGAAACAACCTTGGTTCTAACAAGTTTCCTGATGAAGAGGAAGAGGGTTATTTGGATGAACAATAACCCTCTGCTGACGAGAAGTATAAGTTATTAGAAGAGCGTCTGAAAGCTATGGAGATCCAGAAGGTGTCTGGCTTGAACTTCGAATAATTGGGTTTAGTCTCAGGAGTCATCATTCCTCCTAAGTTCAAAACTCCTATCTTTGCCAAGTATGATGGCATTTCTTTCCCGAAGCTACATTTGAGATCATATGTTCAGATAATTCAATCACACACTATTGACAAGAAATTATGGTTGTATTTCTTTCAAGAGAGTTTGTCTGGAACACAAATAGAATGGTATTATCAACTTGAAGGTGCCAATATCCATACCCGGGAAGATTTGACTGCAGCCTTCTATAAATAGTATCAATACAATTTTGATTTGGCACTAACCCGCATGCAACTACAGAGTATGTCCATGGGTTCTAAGGAAGACTTTAAAGAGTATGCAGAGAAATGGAGAGATCTTGCAGGAAGAGTTCAACCTCCTTTGGCTGATAGGGAATTGGTTGACATATTCATGAGCATGCTAACAGGTCCTTTCTATAATCACCTACTTGGAAGTTCTTCAGCCGGTTTCACTGAACTAATATTAACAGGAGAACATGTTCAGAATGGAATTAGAAGCGGTAAATTTTAGGTGGCTACATCTTCGAATACTATGAAGAAGTCTTATAATGGTAAGAAATAATCCAATGCTATGTACATCCAGAAGGGTCATAGTAAGAGTGACTATAACCAATCCGCAGGGGCATATCTGATCTCTAATCCTGCACCAGTGCAATGACAATAACAAAATAATCAACGTAGGCAGGTCACACCCAGGAGACAGTTCACCAAAATTAACATGCCGTTGTCTCAAGCATTTCAACACATGTTGAAGGCAGAGCTGATTACATTCAAGGGTCCTCCTCAAAATCCTAATACTTCTTCTCCCAGTTACAATCCTAATGCAAGGTGTGTATATCACTCCAACAATCCCGGCATGACACTAACAACTGTTGGTCTCTGAAGAATAAGATCCAAGACATGGTTGACGCTAAGGAGATTGAATTTGATCCTTCTGAGACTCCTAATGTCATCACTTCCCTTATGCCTAATCATGACAAGGGAATTAATATTGCTGATGATGTTTCTTGTATTTCTGCTATGAGTGACTTGACTACTGCTCTGATGATTGTTAAGGAAAAGCTGCTGCAAGCCAGTTTATATCCAGGTTGTGTTGAAAACCACTACTATTGTGCGTCTCAATCTAATGGCTGTAAACTGCTGAAAGAAGGTGTCCAGTGTTTGATGGATGACCGTGCGATTCTATTTTAGAAGACTCCTTCTGTGAAGAGTATTTCTCAAGACCTGAAGCTTGAAGACGTGTCTGGAATTTCTAGTAGCCCTGTAAGGATCACTTCTAAGGGTCCTGTGAAGATTACTGTTGAACCTAGGGTTGCTCCTCTGATCATTACCGTGCCTAGGCCAATTCCAGATTCCTCTGACAAGGCTGTCCCTTAGAATTTTGGAGCTGATGTCTACTACCATGGCGTTAAGCAAGAACCGTTGACTGTCGAAGATAAAAATACTGGAATTACTGATCCCAATGTTGAAAATATTGTGGGGACTATTAAAGTTAGTAGAAGTGGAAGGGTTTTCTCTCTAGAAATCTCTCTAAAAGCTGTTACTACACCAGTTAGCATCACTACCACTGAAACAACTATTAAAACTCGAGGCAAAGAACATATGACTAAGCATGTCCAGACCGAGGCACCAAAAGAGGTTACTGTTGAAGATACCTCCAAGCAGGAGATGGAAGAAGTACTGAAAATTAGTCGAAATAGTGACTATAAAATCATTGAACAGTTGGGGAACACCCCTTGCCTAGACTGAGGCACCAAAAGAGGTTACTGTTGAAGATACCTCTAAGCAGGAGATGGAAGAAGTACTTAAAATTATTCGAAAGAGTGACTATAAGATCGTTGAACAGTTGGGGCAGACCCCCTCCAAAATATCTATGCTATCTCTGTTGTTGTGCTCTGAAGCCCATGCTCAGGCTCTGGTAAAGTTCTTGAAATCTGCTAATGTACTGCAGGAAATCTCTGTTGATCAGTTTGGAAATTATGTTGCTAGCCTGACAATCGATAATGGGCTAGGCTTTTGACGCTGACTTAACTCCCGCAGGAAGGAACCATAATAAGGCCCTGCAAGTCTCTATTGAGTTTAAGGGCACTACCTTATCCCATGTATTGGTGGACACAGGTTCCTCATTGAATGTATTGCCAAAAGATGCTTTAGACAAAATTGACTGTGAAGGGATTGTGCAAAAACCCAGTGACATTGTGGTAAGAGCTTTTGATGGTTCAAAGAGAATGGTGCATGGAGAGGCTAATCTTCCAATCAAAGTGGGTTACCAGGTCTTTGAATCTACTTTCTATATGATGGACATTCGTCCAACCTATTCCTGTTTGCTTGGATGCCCTTGGATTCATGGGGAAGACGCTGTTACTTCTACTTTACACAAAAAGTTAAAGTATCCCGTAAAAGGAAAAAATGTTACAGTTAGCGGCCAAAAAGAGTACATGGTGAGCCATTTGAATTCCTTCAAGTATGTTGAGATGGATGGTGAATTCTTAGAGACTCCTTGACAAACCTTTGAAGTTATTCCTTAGACAACCCCTGTTGACAAAGCTATTCCTACCGTTCCTAAGGTTACCAGGATTCCATCAAGAATGGCTTCTCTAAAAGACGTTAAGGCTGTGGTAAAAGAAGGTAGTGGCACTATTCGGGGTTAGCTTCCCAACACCCCTTAAAAGTCCAATAAATTTGGTTTGGGTTTTACCTCAGAGGCTCAGAGGGTTGTCTGTCACGCTCGTGATAATTCTGGAATATCGCCATTCTACATCAACAACAATGGAGTTCACAAAAATCAAGTCAACATTGTGGAAGACGCTGATAGCGACTGTGATATAGACAGTTGGATCTTCCCTACTACTGGACATGGGCTCAATAATTGGAAGGATGAAGACTTTATACCAATCTCCTTTAGTTAGGAGTACATTCTATTTTCTATTTTCTTGCTTTCAAGTTTTTGGTTATGTAATTTAAAAAATAACTCTAAACTTGATGCCTTACCCGGGGCACAAAGATCCATTTGTTAGGGTTGTCATTTTTCATCCGCATATTTTCATTTAATAAATCATTAGACGTTTACAATCAAATTTTTTTCTCTTTGTCTTTATTTTACTTTATTTCTTTCAAAATAGCTATGTGGTTCTTACACACATCCACACAACAAATTGCAAATCCATATCCACCTAGGATCCTATTGAGAACAATTAGGCTATTGGCAATTATGACTTCAAAAATATTATCTACCAAGCCGAGGACGAAGGTAAGGGAGATTTGAAGTACCTGGAGAGCTTGCTAGGCTATTAATGCAGGAAGAAAGAGCCATACAACCGCATGAAGAGCCAGTCGAGGTTGTGAACTTGGGTACTGAAGAGGACAAGAAAGAAGTCAAGATAGGTACCAACCTAGAAGACAGTGTCAAAAAGAGATTAATCCAGATGTTACGTGACTATGTTAAGACCTTTGCTTGGTCGTATGAAGACACGCCAGGTCTTGATACTGAAATTGTAGTTCACCGTCTATCGGTGAAGGAATGTTGTCCTCCTATAAAATAAAAGGTTCGTCGTATGCGTCCTGAGATGTCTGAAAAGATCAAAGCTGAGGTTATGAAGCATTTCAATACAAGTTTCTTAGTTGTTACATCCTATCCTCAGTGGGTTGCAAATGTGGTTCCAATACCTAAGAAGGATGGCAACGTACGTATGTGTATAGACTACATGGATTTGAACAAGGCAAGCCCCAAAGATGACTTTCCGCTTCCGCATATTGATGTTCTGGTTAACAACACCGCTCAACATAAAGTATTTTCCTTCATGGATGGTTTCTATGGTTATAATCAAATCAAGATGGCACCTGAAGACATGGAGAATAATACATTTTTCACACAGTGGGACACTTTCTATTACAAAGCTATGCCTTTTGGTTTGAAGAACACCGGTGAAACATATCAGCGTGCTATGGTAGCCTTGTTCCATGATATGATCCATCACGAGATAGAGGTTTACATTGATGACATGATAGCCAGGTCTCATTATTAAAGAAGAACATCCCGACCACCTGCACAAGCTGTTTGAGAGGTTGAAGAAGTACAAGTTGAGGTTGAATTCAAACAAGTGCACCTTTGGGGTAAGATCCGGTAAACTCCTAGGTTTATTTGTCAGTGGTAAAGGTATTGAAGTTGATCCTGCCAAGGTTAAAGCCATTAAAGAAATGCCAGATCCCTGTACTGAGAAGGAAGTCAGAGGTTTCCTGGGATGATTGAACTACATTGCCAGATTTATTTCCCATTTGACTGCTACTTGTGAGCCAGTCTTCAAGTTGCTGAAGAAAGATCAAGTAGTGAAGTGGAGCAACAATTGTCAGATAGCCTTTGACAAAATCAAGGAGTACCTCTAGGAACCTCCAATTCTAATGCCACTGATTGAAGAAAAACCTCTGATCATATACCAGACAGTATTAGAGAACTCAATGGGGTGTGTATTGGGGAAACATGACGAGTCTGGTCGAAAAGAGCATGCAATATACTACCTTAGGAAAAAGTTTACCGACTGCGAAACAAGATACTCACTGCTCGATAAAAGTTGTTGTGCTTTGGCATGGGTTGCTCGCCGACTAAGACAGTATATGTTGACTCATACTACTCTGTTAATATCTAAGATGGATCCAATAAAATACATATTCGAGAAACCCGCTCTCTCTAGAAGAATAGCAAGATGGAAAATGGTCTTGATAGAATATGACATTCAGTATACTACTTAGAAGGCAATCAAAGGAAGTGTACTGGCAGATCATTTGGCTCATCAAGCTGTAGATGACTACCAGTCTATGAATTTTGAGTTCCCAGATGAGAATATTATGCTAGTTACTGATTATGAAGAACCTAGACCGTATAAAAGACCTGAATGGGATCCCAATGGACTATGGTTTTTAATGGAGCTTCCAACGCGCTTGGTAATGGAATCGATTATGTGATTATCTCTCCCAGGGGTTTTCATACGCCCTTCATTTCTAGGTTATGTTTTGACTGTAGCAACAACATGGCCGAGCATGAAGCATGTATCATGGGTATCAAAGCTGCCATCAATATGAGAATTAAATTCTTGAATGTATATAGGGACTCAGCCCTAGTGATTAGTCATATTAAGGGAGAATGGGATACAAAGCATCCAAATCTCATTCCTTATTGAGAGCATGTGTTAACATTAATTTTGTACTTCAATGAAATCACTTTTGAACATATTACATGAGAAGAGAATCAATTGGAAGACGTATTAGCTACCATGTCATCTATGTTCAAAGTCATATGGAATAATGAATCTCCTCGAATTACTATTGAGAGACTAGACGAACTGACGCATTGCTACGAAGTTGATACTGATAGAGTAGAGGAAAAGCCTTGGTACCACGAAGTAAAAAGATACCTCGAAACTCGAGAATATCCGGAAGAAGAATTTATCAATGATAAGAAATTTCTAAAAAGGTTATCTTCCAAGTTATTTCTAAATAACAAAATCTTGTACAAGCGCGACCACGATCCGACTTTGCTTCGTTGTGTAGACAAGAAGGAAGTTGAGAAAATTATGGAAGATATGCATGAAGGAGTCTTTGGTACTCACTCCAGTGGGCATACAATGGCTAATAAGATTTTGAGAGTGGGTTATTATTGGTCTACTATGAAAACTAATTGCCATCATCATTCCAAAACTTGCCACAAATGCCATATTTATGCTGACAAAGTACATGTGCCTCCAGTTCCTTTTAATGCCTTGACTGCTACTTGGCTATTTGCAATGTGGGGAATTGATATGATTGGAGATATTAAGCCTACTAATTCCAATGGGCATCGTTTCATCCTGGTCACTATTGATTACTTCACGAAGTGGGTTGAAGCGGCCTCATTTGCTTATGTTACCAAGAATGTTGTGGCTCGGTTCATTAAATACAACCTTATCTGTCAGTATGGCATCCTTGAAAGGATAATCACGGAAACTGGTACCAATATTAACAATACTATGATCACGAAACTCTGCATGCAATTCAGGATTAAGCATCACAATTCTTCTCTCTACCAACCAAAGATGAATGGAACAGTGGAAGCCGCCAACAAGAATATCAAGAAGATCTTGCAGAAGATGAAAATGACATACAAATATTGGCATGAGATGTTACCATTTTCTCTTCATGGTTATCGAACTTCAGTATGTACATCAACTGGAGCAACCTCGTTCTCTCTAGTCTACGGTATGGAGGTTGTCTTACCTGTTAAAGTCCAGATTCCTTCCCTAAGGATTATGAAAGATGCAGGTTTAGATGAAGACGAATGGGCTCAGACTCGACTAGACCAAATAAATTTGATCGATGAAAAAAGACTTGCGGTTTTTTGTCATGGTCAGATGCATCAGAAACACATGATCAAAGCCTTTAACAGGAAAGTCAAACATCAGGTATACCAGGCTGGTGATTTGGTAATAAAGCGTATTATCCTACCACAAGGTGATCCCAGGGGAAAATGGACTCCCACATACGAAGGGACATTTGTGATCAAAAAGATATTTTCTGGTGGTGCTATGATACTTACTACCATGGACGGTGAAGATTTTTCGTACCCTGTGAACACGGACATAGTAAAAAAATACTACACATAAAAGAGACCCGCTAGGTCGATAGGCCTAGGAAAAATTAAGGACATCCTGATAAACCAAAAGGGTTCGGGAAAAAAATTAGGAATATATATAAAAAAAATTGTACATCCGACAAGTCGAAAACCTGAAAAGGAGGCTTAGGCAAAAAAGGATATCCCGATGAACTAAAAACCCGAAAGGGTAGTCCAGGAAAAAGTTATGGATTAAAGCGTACGACTATATCCCATTAGATCACCCATCTACTTATAGCCAGCTTCATTACTAGCGTCAAGTTCAAATGATATAGAAAAATTCAATCATCTTCTTCTAACAACAAGTGATGAGATACTTGAAGACATATGGGCAATAGCAGAGTTGAAACTTGATGGGATCATTTCCACATATCTTTTTTTTTCCTTTTTTTTCTTTGTACCCTTTTTTCATTCTTACGACGATTTCCTCTTACTAGGATTTCTGTCTCTTTGTATAAAAATGTCTGCTTATAGGAAAACTTTCATAATCAATGCAATTCGATTTCAAAATTCAAAATTGTTTTACTTTCTCAGTTTTGTTTGCAAAAACGTGCAATGATTACATTGAATGAACATATGCATTTGAACATGACTACTGTTAACAAAATATATGCATAAAAATAGGATTAACATTTACTAAAGACTCTAGGAGTTAGGATAATGTTCAAGTCATCAATAAATCTCCAGAAAACAATCTCTACGGAACTATCTCTATAGAGCTATATTCACAAGCTCATCCCCAACAGAGATATATTCCCTAGGAAATCTAATATGCCATCAGACAGAAACTGGGGCATCTTCCAGCAGTTCACCATTATATCCCTGATGGATAGCTCGACATGATCATCTTCCCTAATAATCCCCTAGAGGATAAGTAAGTTTTAATCATTTCCCCAGTGTTGTACCCCAAAATTTTCCCTCCCAGTTTTCAAGATACCTCCTCAAGCTCAATGGTACTCACGATTGGACTAGACAAACCCTCCTCCTAAGCAGTTGACCTACAACTAGGGTTTCACTTTTCTCAAGTAAAATTGGTCTTGTAATGCCTCAAGTTGGTTTCATGGTTTTTCATATGTCTCTAAGAATACTCATGCCAAATTTCAAGCCTTGCATCACAAGTTTGCTCAGTCAATTGCTCAAATGATTGAAAACCAACTGTATTGGACAAAACGTCAATTATGGTCAACATATAGTTAAACCTCAAGATTTTTGGTCAACATCAAGAATTTGAAGTCACATTCATCATTTGATCAAGGGTTGATAATGATTCATCAATAAAACTCAAGATTCATCAAAAGTCAAAAGTTACCAAATTAGGGTTTTCTTTAGGAGAAGTCAACTGAACTTTGACCAAGCATAACTATCACATATTTCATAAGAAAATTCTCAAACAAATCTTATATTTAAGGAAATTCAATTCTCTACAACTTTGTCTCTCTAAGCTCAAGTCTAAAAATGCTTCATTTGAGAGATATGGGCCAAAACATTATAGGTCATTTCAAAAGTCAACAAAAAGATAATTTTTGTCAAGGAAATTTACATCAAGATAAAGTATTCACATGAAAAAATTATCAACATAGATATTATAGGGGGACATCTTGATCTTTCTAAAAAGTCAAAGTTCACCTTCATATGATAAAAATTGAGAGAGTTATGATTGATGCAAGTTGGGTAATTTTGAGAAAATGCATGAAACCCAAATTGATCAAACTTGAATTTTTGGGCTAATGGGCTTACCTTTAAAATTACAAACGTGTTTTAGACCTCATAATGAACCTCCAAGTATATTCATACACCCCTTTGATTTTTATTCCATTTATTTTGATTTTATTCATTTAAATTCAAAATTAAATTAGACAAAAATCAAAGTTTTCATACAAAGGTCCAAGCCCACTTTTTAAACCTAATTCATGGCCTATTTATATCTTCCACATTCAGATAAAGATAATCACGAAACCTTGCAAGAGAAATCACCTTCCAAAAACTTCAAAATTTGTCAAACTAGGGAAAACTTCAAAACCCTATTTTCAGCCTTCCTCCAAGCAAGCTAGTCGTCCCAATTAATTCAAGAAGTCTCATAGAGTAAGTATGGATCGATCTTGATGATCTAAAGAGCATGAAACAAGCATCCCATGCATATCCGGTTTCCTTATTTTTTGTAAATTCATATTTTTGTTTTTATGTTGCTTTGATCGAAACTAACATTGCTAACGTGCTTCTGAGGTGAAACTATGCAGGATAGAACCATTACATGAGTCCCATAATGCCCAGATGAGGGATTGTCATGTTTGAACAATTTTATGTTATTCTCTTCATATCTCATCATGCATGGAGAATTAGAAAAAACTAAGGCCACAATTGAACTCTCAAGGGTAAAATTAGGGGGTAGGGTCCTTTTGGTCACTGCCGTGTGCTTATTTTGCAGGTTGACAAAACATGCTCGTAGGAGAAGACGACTGAAGCTAGGACTCCGGTGCCTCTCTGACCCATTCATTTAGTCTTATTTTATGTTTATTTGATTCCATTGAGATACTGGATGAAACAACCACCCCAGTGACAAGGCGCACACATGTTAAGGCATTAGTCTCGGAGGGCGTGGGTTCGATCCATGCCTTTCGATGTTTTTTCATATTTTCCAATGTTTTTGCAGGTTTTTTATATTATATGCAACACTTGTTCTCATAACACCAACCAATGCATGGCTCAGTGGCAAACAGTGCAAGGCAGAAGGTAAAGGGTGTGGATTCAACATCCACCCCTGGCATTTTTCCAGGTTTTGGTTTCTAACCTCTGATTCATTGATTTTTCTCCCCCTAATCTTTTTTGGCTAACACTAATTCCTTTTCTAACCTAATTTATTTTTAATTAACATAAAAATAAACCTATTTCTGAAAACCCTAAATAATTAAGTTTAGGCTTTTTTAATTAACCTTTAACCCTTTTGTTTTTTAATTAATTAATTAATTAGCTATTTTTTTAATACTAAAATTAATTAGAATTTTTAGGTTTTTTTGATTAATTATCACCATAAATCTTTTTCACAAAAAAACCTAACGAACATTCAAACTGTTTTCTCTACTTTTTTCCTTATTTCTTTTTTTCCATTCACATGTCAAGTGTATAGGACGCGTTCTAAGTGTAATAACTTAGATCTATATTTACCGCTTTCTTTTCCTATTATGTATCTGCTTTCAGAATGTAATAGTTGTTGGTTTACTTTACCGCACTCTTTATTCTTATGTAACTGCCCCAAAGCCTTGTAATAGTCTTAGGTTTACATTCCGCCCTTTATCTTCTCCTACTATATTTTTTATGCAATGTGTTAGAAATTAGGGTTTGTATCGCAAGATTAAAACCAAACGATAGCAAAACCCTAATTTCAAGATAAATAACTGAAACAAACACACTTTGCACACTTGCACCTTTAGGGTAACCTCTCTTCACTGTCTTTCGGAATAACGACCATGTCCCTCGAAAGTAGAGATAATTTAGCAAAATACCCTCGATCAAATCATCATACAAAAGATCATAGTCCCTCGATGACCCTTCGATGTTGCCTACGGAAAAATGATCTAGTCCCTCGAGTTGCCTACGAATCATATGATGATAGTCCCTTATAAAATTGCTAAGATATCCTTACAAGTTGCCTTCGATGACCATTCGATGACCCTTCGCTAGTCCCTTCACATCCAATAGATAGGGCTATCTACTAACTAATGGTACGGATGACACTATCTCTAAAGGAGAAGGAAAATAATAAGAACGATCTTGAGTGGGTAAGAAACTATTAATCGCTTGCTCACAAACTTTTCAAAAACAAAACATTTCTCACATGACACTTTGCAAACAAATATTTTCAAACACTTTGTATACATTCTTGAGGACCGATATAAGAATCATTACAAAGTTAGTCGTACTTTGGATTTTTTAAAAATATTTTCAAATCACACACACAAAAAAGAAAATTTTCAAAAAGTGAGCTAAGCTATTAAAAGCCCATAGATAACTACGGATGAAAAGGGTGCTAACACCTTCCCTTTTCATAACTTACCCCCCGAACTCAAAATCTGTCAAGGTATTTCTGTTCTTTTTACTCTTTCCTTATTGGATAAAATAAAATTTGGTGGCGACTCTTGCTATCCACTACATTTGCGATAAACATAAGACAAGTCATTTCTCCCATCGTATTACAGAACTGGCGACTCTGCTGGGGACATACTTAAAAAAGAGGGGTTATCTTAGAGTCTTAGATCACTTTTACTTGCTTTATTTGTCTGATTTGTTTGCTTTAAATTTAAGGGTTTGCTTGGGTTTAATTTCTTGCAAGATCTTACACCCGAATCTAGGATGCCTTAGGTAAGTAGCGATAGATCATGGAAACTGTACGGCGTACACCAATATGGTTGACGTGATGGCTATGTTAATGTGAAAATTTGGTTTATACTGATGTTCCTTGAGTCAGTCGAGGATAACATTGGGCTGCCACATGGTTTCATAAGCACTAAATGACTTTTAGAACCTTAATTGACCCATCTTGGCCATTAGAAGGTAGTGAGATAGCCGGCTTTGGTGCAGTATAAGGTTGGTTGATACTCAAAGCTACGCTCATTGAGATTCGACTCTCGGGATATTTTGGTGGCAAGTCAGTTGTCGTGCTAAAATAAAACCTATGAGAAATATGATGATATAAGATTTTGTGATACGGTGGCAAAACCGACTGTTTAATACTGGTTTGCATTTTGTATTCACAAATGTGCGGTAAGCAAGAGTAACCACCGAATTTTCTTTTATCCAACAAAGGAAAGGGTGAAAAGAACAGAAAAAGACCTTTTCGAGATGTTTTGAGTAAGGGGGGTAGATTATGGAAAGGGAAGGTGTTAGCACCCTTTCCATCTATGGTTTTCCAAGGGCTCTTAGAGGTCTGCTCATTTTGAAATACGTTTGTGCTTTGTGTGTTTGAAAATGTTTTGAAAACGCCTTAGTACGACGAACTTTGTAATGTTTCTCGGGATAGTGGAGAAAGTATACAAAGTGTTTTGAAATTGTTTTAAAAAGTAGTTTTTTGTGTAAGTGCAAAATGTTTGAGCAAAGTTCTAACAATTATCTACTTTGTTACTCAAAAAGGGTCGTTCTTTTCCTCTTTTCCTTTAGACAATGCTATCCTACTATTAACGAGTAGGTAGCCTTATCGTTGGATGTTGAGGGACATTTGAAGGGACGTTTTACAGTCATAAAGGCAACATATGGAGACGCTTTAGCAACTTTTGTTTAAGGGACGAGATCATTTACCAAAAGGCAACACTGTAGGGTCATCGAGGGACTATGATCTTTTGATTTACGGGTCTTTTACTAAAGCATCCCTATTCTCGAGGGACATGACCGTTTTTCTGAAGGAAACCAAAGCGGGGATACCCTAGAGGTGCATATGTGCATATGTGTTGAGATTCAGTTATTTTTTATCTTTTTGTTAGGTGCGCTAACATTTTAATTTACAGTCTTTCCATACACGTCTATTTACTAACAGTTAATAGTGCAGAAAATAAATTACGGAAACTAAAATGCAGAAAAATAAATCCTAAGTTTTTACACGGCTTTGGGAGAGATATATTATAGAAATGCGAAAAGTAAAATCCTAATTATTATTACAAACCAGTAGGCAATTACAATAATAAAAAAAGTGAAAGTAAATAAACACGCATGAATTGAAAAAACGTCTAAAATCCTAAATGAAAGGAAATTTTTTCGTTGGTTTTTGTTATGAAAAGAAATTGACTTAAAAATCCTAAGTCTATTCAATTTTTAGTTTTTAAAAAATATTAAAATAATTAATTAATTAATTGACAAAATTAATATTAATAGTAAAAACTAAAACCTAATCTTTTTTGTGATTTTTGACTTTTAATGTTGATTAAAAAATTAGAAGAAACAAAGTAATGAAAAAGATAAACTAAATGGAATAAGCAGTAAAAAGAAAAAGGGTAATCTGCGGGATGCAGGCCTGGATCGAAGGGCATAAGGATGCCTTTCAATCCAAGTGAAAAGGATGATTGAAGGTGCCTAGTGATGGTACATGATATACTTATTCAATCTGGGACATTAGATCTGCAAGCAAGTTTGTTAGAAAAAACACAAAATGTATGACCTGGGTGTCGAACCTAGGTCCTTCCATTCCCTGTCTAATTCGAATATGAAATCATTTCATCCTGCAATATCAAGAATCTTGAGATTCGAATCTGGGTTTAAAAATGGCAGAAGGTTCCTGTGTCACCCAGTTCGAAGCTTGCTACTTCGAAGCCCTAAACAATATTCCTGCAAAATGAACAAACATTAGAGATCACTACTACGAAAATGGGCTTTCACAGCGCTTTTTTTTGCCCTTTAAAAGCGCTTAAAAGCGCTGCCGTAGCCAGCGCTGCCGTAGGCTACGAAAGCGCTTTTTTTTGGCCAAAAGCGCTGTCGTAGGTGGACCTATCCCAGCGCTTTTTCCTTAAAAAGCGCTTTGATAGGGGGGTCTTTCCCAGCGCTTTTTGAAAAGCGCTTTGATAGGTGTGCTATTTAAATTTTTTTTTTTATTTATCAGGCCTTTTACAGCGCTTTTTATGGAAAAAGCGCTTTGATAGGGGGGTCTTTCCCAGCGCTTTTTCCATAAAAAGCGCTTTGATAGGGGTTCTACTTAATTTTTGTTTTTTTATTTATCATGGCTTTTACAGCGCTTTTTATGGAAAAAGCGCTTTGATAGGGGGGTCTTTCACAGCACTTTTTCCATAAAAAGCGCTTTGATAGGGGGTTTCTATTTAATTTTTTTTTATTTATCCTGCCTACGAAAGCGCTTTTTAGCCAAAAGCGCTTTCGTAGCTCATACAAATTTTTTAAAGTGAAACCTATAATTTGAGGTTCCCTGTGCGGCCTGTAATTTTTTTTTTGGTCCAATAATTTAACCTGTAATTCAATCCTTATCTATACATATATTTTAAGAAATCGGTATTATATTAACAGAAACCGGTATACCATATAATATTCAATCCTTATCTATATATATGTAACTAAATCATATATAACTAAATTTGTAACCATATATACATTTGTAACCATAACTAAATCACATACAAAGTATCGTGTTAATTTGTAACCATATATATATATATATATACATATGTAACTAAATCATATATAATTACATCGAAAATAATGCTCCACCGACACGGTCGTCATCCTGCAAAGTATGAATATGAACAACACGGTAAATTAAACAAACAATATTAAAGGCTCCAACACAATCAAACTAACACGTACAATAATATTTTATTCATACCCATCAGAATAATCTGTTTTCAACATAAAATTGACATATTTCCTCTTTGACTTCTTCCACTTGAACTTTCGTGTACGACATAGTATAGAGGTCATCAAAGTACTACATAAGAAATTATTACTTCAGTATATGCATGATGTTATTAAATGTAGAAATCATACAAAATTATTCTAAGTTATAAATCCATACCGTGCTTGGAATCTCTACTTGATTTTTATGAAGGATTTCTTTCATAAACCTCAAGCAAAAGTATCCGCAATCTACATCGTTATTCTGTAACGGACACTGCATAGAAAAATAGAATATATTTTATAGTTGTCGTGTAATTTTATCAAGTAACATAACTATTATTATAAGCAACTAATTTTGTACCTACACTTTGATCCAAGTAATATTTGATGATTTACTCCGGGGTACCTGTGCGTCCCTTTGACTACGAAATATTTGTATTGATCTAAGAAAATAAAAACATATATTTAGATCAATCTCACAGAAATAATTAAATATATAAATATACACGAATAGTTAGAACGATCTCACTTACTGATCAACAGTTTCCTTCATAGCGGGATAGTTAGTCCATTCCCCGTCTACCGAATTCAGAAAGTACACAACTTCTTTAATCGGATCGATAGCCAACAACAACCAGTGTTTTCTAAAAATTTAAGCAACAGTTTAGAAGAAAAGTTTCTACGCAAAATAAACAAAGATATATTAGAATAAATGAAAAACTCACCCCACTGGAACAGTGTTATACGGCAAAATAAACAAGCTATCTGGGTTGCCGACGTAGGCCGTGTATCGATTCACTAAGTACTCCCTAACTGAACCCGGTTCCCTGACAATTGTCGCTCCGCTGACAATATGGGCAGACAAGAAATGGAAGCGTCTTGCCAATACAGTCTCGTGCATTTTTTTATCGTACAACAACCTTAAATAAAAACATATAAACATTAGACTATTTTCATTGAAATGTGTAAATAAATTGTTCAACTAATTAAATGATATATTTATCGGAATACCGGATGTATGCGTGAACATTGCCGATGCCTAATTCACCATGCGTCATAATCTGTCATTTCGTCCATTCCTATCGTTTCTTGGCAGTCAAGACCAAAGATATCTGCATCCATAAGGATTTGACGAATACCACCTGACTTCAAATCTGAGGTTTCCAAAAGTACTCCAAGTGTATTCCGATATCGAGGTACAAAAACGCCTCTTCCCCCGCCTCTTCCCCCCTTATGCATTGACTTTTTCGGGGGTGGTCTGCTACGAACAGGCTGGGTCACTTGTTGTGACACTTTCGTAGATACCTAACAATCATATAACTTAGGTAAATTATAAAATCGTTCAGTTTTAAATTCATATCATATAATAAACAATTTAAGTGTACCTCTGGAATTGATGCCATAGACTCGCCGCCTTGCTGCAAAATCTCCTTACCCTTATTAGCGGGTTTTGTAGGAGGCTAATATTAAAAAATAATTAACTTAACGGTTCAGAATTGACATTTGAAATCTAAATGATTCATATTAACGGTTTTAAACATACCTCATCATCAATGAAAATGAGGTCCAAGGGCCATGCAACAAACGACCCTACTGCGTCTCGCACCGATCTTATATCCAAGGCCACGTCAGGTACCGGTACCAACGCATCGGGATCAATAGGATAATCTACTGATACTCTCAGGTGTCCAGCCGGGATCGGTGTATTATGAATTAAATCTCCCAAAGTGTTGTACACTTTTCCCTTGCCAACAAGGTGATAATCTGATGCCATTACGTATAGTTGGCAAGATGAAATGCCCTAAACCAATATGCATACATATTACTTTTAATTCAATAATAGAAAGAGGTGGAATAAAAATGAGAAACTTGAACAATAGAGATTTATCAATATATTTATAATTACCTCAGGAAATTTATTCTGACGGTTGATACTAGCGTTGTCACTAGTTTCTTTCGCCATTGCCGCATTGCCCTTTTCCCTCATTAATACCTCTTTATCTCTTTCCAATGCATTGACTTTTGCTTGTAATTCCATAAGTACATTCATCACTTCTGCATTGGTAGGATTTCTTTTCCGAGGATGCTGGTAGAAAGAGGTTGGAGTCACACCATGACCTTTACCCCTCACCCGACCGGAATACTCAGGAACATTCAGTGCTTTACTAAGTACGCTCCTCGTATCCTGGTCGTCACCGGTGGACTCCGTTTGTGACAATGTCTCCTGAAAATAATGGAGATAAAAAAATCAATTAAATAGTCATAAAAATTTGATTTAATTAAAGACACAATGTTATACTTACGCATTCATCATAAATTCTTAGAACACTTGGATCAACAGCTTGATTCTTGCCCACACGAGCTTCCTTCCACAGCAAATGTGCTGGAAGTGAGGTTTCATCACTTTTCGTCTCCTCTAACTATGCATAGAAACAAACGGTTAGATCGTCAAATACAACACATTTAGACAATTAATAAGAACATATCATTTCTATTTATTACTTACAATTTTTTCCTCTAAGCGTGCATATCCCAAACGCCCTTTTTTGTATGGATACGCGGGCTTTGATGCTCTCTCACTATTTTTGGCACTCTTTTGCCGGAATTCGTCATCTCTTTGTCTAATAAACTCAGTCCAATCTTCTTGTTTAATGAAAAGATTATACTTTTCTGGCCTTCCGGCCGGGAACTCTTCCAGCCACTTTCCTTTGTCATCCTTAAGATAGGTGTTCGTCAACAGATTTTTCCACCCTCTAAATCTTTTCCCGACCAACCCAAGTACGAAGCCTTTACGCTCATCTGGAACGTTAAAAGACCGCTGCGTATAAACCATATAAACATATAAGTAATTTAAAAACCATATAAACCATATAAACATATAAGTAGTTTAAAAACCATATACACCATATAAACTTATAAACTTATAAACATATAACCATATAAACCATATAACATACATACCTTAACATCTTCCCAAAACATTTCTTTTCCTTGCTTCAATGCTTCACATTGTTTCTCATTCCATCTAGATATGGAGATTGGCACATGCATACGAACAAGTGTACCAACGTAGCTTGTGAATTTTGAAGCATTAACCCCAACTACTTGATTTGAATGATTCCAATCTACATTATATATCACTCCCTTATCTCTAGCACGAATGATTTCGCGCATTATGGTGATGCCTCGTGCAACATCATTTGCTGAAGTATCATCCGCTGCATGATTTGATTCTTGTGAGTTTTCATGATCTTGTTGGTTTCCTGGTGGGTTTTCTTGTTGGTTTCCTTGCGGGTTTTCTTCATTGCTAGCCATTAGACCTGTAACAAAAGTCAAACAAGCACATTAGTACACTACATGAAAATGGATAGTCGAAAAAGATATGAATAACACTAAAGGAACTCAAAATTGAATAAAATGCTAAAAAACCAAACTTGCAAGAAATAAACCTCACCATCAGCTCCGGAAACATTGTTCTACTAAATAAACACTAGTCACATTCGCAAAAATTCAAAACGGTTCAAAAGATATGCCAAAAATTCAAAACATTATTCACATATTACTTACAATATTAGGCTATAATTATAATAATACCTTTTTCACTAACGTCTCTTTCTTTTCTTGGTAGCAATATATTTTACGCTTCTGTTAACAACTCGGATGGTTGGATTGATCCAAATACCCTCATTATGATCATCTCTAGTACAAGGTTCATTCTCATTTTGATCGTTTCTTGTACAAGATTCAATGCCAACGCCAATATCACCTTGATCTCCAATGTTTTCATCAATTACTTTGTTAGACAAAAGCACTATAGACCATTTCGTACTTGTCGGATCATTGACATAGAACACTTGTTTATCCTGAGAGGCTAGAATAAAAGGTTCATCTTTGTACCCCACCCTATTGAGATCCACTTGCAAAAATCCTGACTTATCCATTCGTACGCCATTATTATTTTCAACCCACTTGCAATCAAATACAGGAATCTGAAACTTCCCGTAATCAAACAACAAAATGCGCTCGATAACCCCAAAATATGACAGATTTGCAAATTTCGGGTTTAAGTCATTCACACTTGATATGTGCATCGCTTCAGCTACCAAGGTAACACCACTATTCTGCATAGTACTTTTATCATCCTGTTCTTTGGTATAAAATGTGTATCCATTAATTGCGTATGCGCTATAAGAAAACACAATCATACTTGGACCATATGCTAAACATCTCAACCTTTCTGTTACTGAAGCAGGATCTGAACGATACTTTGAATAAATTTGTTCCTTAAACCACGGTATGAAACTTCGATTGTGCTCTCGTACTATCCAATTCTCATTTCTATTCAGATTTAAACCTCGAAGAACACCCTTGTGCATTTCAGCATACGGCTCAACCTCAATCTCATTGTGCAGAACATACAAATGCACCTGATCCCGTTCGACCATTGACACTGTCACAACTTTATTTCCAATTAGTCTTTTTCCTTCTTTTTTCTCGACAATATGAGATTTGGGGAGTCCAATTGATTGAACATTTGACAGATATTCAGTGCAAAACTCAACCGCTTCTTCAACAATGTATCGTTCCACAATACAACCCTCCGGTCGACTTCGGTTTTTCACGTACCCTTTTAAAATTTTCATATAACGTTCAGCAGGGTACATCCATCTCATATAAGCTGGTCCACACAACTGTGTCTCTTTGACAAGATGAACGACTAGATGAACCATTATGTCAAAAAACGAGGGAGGAAAATACATTTCAAGCTCACATAAAGTAACAACCACCTCTTTTTGCAATGTTGGTAAGATCGCAGGATCGATCACCTTGCTGCAAATTGACTTGAAGAAAAAACACAACTTAGTTATTGCGCTCCTTACTTTTTCTGGCAGAATAGAACGTATACCTATTGGTAGAAAATGTTCCATTATAACATGGCAATCATGAGTCTTTAAACTCTTTAACTTTAGGTCTTTCATTGACACAAGTCTTCTAATATCTGATGAGTAGCCTTCTGGAACTTTAACTTCACTGAGGAACTTACACAATATTTTCTTCTCCTTTCTAGATAGAGTGTAAACAGCAGGTGGTAGATATGTGCGTCTTCCTTTCGTCACGGGTGCCAATTCAGTTCTAATTCCCATGTTTAACATGTCCTTCCTTATGTTAATGCCATCCTTAGACTTTCCTTGTATATTGAGTAACGTACCAATAACACTATCAAATACATTTTTTTCAATATGCATAACATCGAGGAAATGTCTTACGTACAACGACTTCCAATATGGAAGTTCCAAAAAAATCGACCTCTTCTTCCACCCACTCGTGACAAGTCTATGTGCAAAAGGCTTGCCAAACTCAGTACTCACATCTTTCACCTTTTCAAAAATCTGATCACCTGTCAACATATGTGGAGCTCTACCGTGTTCTGCCTCTCCATTGAATGCCTTTCTCCACCCACGATAGTGATGATTAGAATTTAAGAATCTACGATGACCGAGAAAAACATTCTTCTGACAAAAGTTCAATCGCATCGTATCGGTTTCATCTTCACAAACAGGACACACTTTTTGACCTTTAATGCTGTACCCTGATAGATTTCCGTACGCCGGAAAATCATTAATTGTTCCAAACAACATCGCCCTCAAGTTGAAACTTTCTTTCCTATACCCATCGTAAACCTCCACACCGGTCTCCCACAAAAACTTCAAATCTTCGACTAAGGGTGCCAAGTACACGTCTATGTCATTCCCTGGTTGTTTGGGCCCAGAAATTAACATAGATAGCATCATGTACTTACGCTTCATACATAGCCACGGAGGTAGGTTATATATCATAAGAATCACAGGCCAGGTGCTATGCGAGATACTTTGAATACCATGCGGGTTCATTCCATCAGTAGACAACGACAAGCGAAGATTTCTTGCTTCTTTTCCAAATTCAGGATAATCAATATCAACTTTCGTCCACTGTGGTGAGTCTGCCGGATGTCGCAACTTCCCATCAATAATTCTTTCATCTGCATGCCAAGTCAAGTGTCTTGAATCGGTCTCACTACGATACATGCGCCTAAATCTCGGAATTATAGGAAAATACCATAACACCTTTTCCGGAGACAACTTTTCCTTATATCGAGGGGCACCGCATTTAGGACACTCATTTAACACTGCGTACTTGTTTCGAAATAAAACGCAATCTTTTGGACATGCATGTATCTTTTCATAGCTCATGCCAATAGAGGACAACATCTTTTTGGCCTCATACGTTCGATTGGGAAGAACATTATCCTCTGGTAGCATTTCTTTCACGAGGGATAATAACTGTGTGAAACTTTTATCTGACCATCCGTTGTCCGCCTTTAAGTTGTACAACTTTAACACCGCAGACAATCTTGTGAATTTTGTACAACCATCATACAACGGTTTCTCTGCATCGCTTACCAACCTCTCGAACATTTTGGGACAATCCTCAAGATCTTCTTCAAGCGCTTCTGCAATCTCTTCGACTCGATCATAATCGTATGCGTCTGCGAAATCCTCATTTGAAGCATACGTCGTATTATAACTCGATTCAACATTCCCGCTACTTTTCTCACCATGCAAATTCCAACATGCATAACTTCTATCAATTCCATGCATCAGTAAATGCGATTCCAACTGAACCGCGTCAACCCGTCTCCCATAACAGCATCTCAAGCAAGGACATATCATTCCATTGGGTTCTCTGGCATGCGCAACGGCAAACTTAACGAATTCTGATACCCCATCCTCATACTCTTTCGACAATCGATTGGCAGTCATCCATTTTTTATCCATGGTTTGACTATAGCAACTAATTAGTCACGCAACTATAGCAAAATAATAATTAATTACCTGTAAAGAAATTCAACATATCAGGTAATCAAATTCATAGTTATTCTTGCCTCACCTTAAGCATGTGCTAAACAACTCATAACTAATTACTAACTAGTGAAGTCGGATACTAGTGATTCAGTCTTGGATACAGGTAATAACAATTATATTCAAACAATAGTGAAGTCGGATTTCAAACCTTACGGTAAAGATTTCATCGGAGGAGAAGCAACCGGAAGATTTAGCAACGGAAAAATCCCGTCAGATATTTTTGGTATAGTCCTATAGTCCTAAATTCTAACATCTACACGCTAACTAATGTGTTGCATGGTTCATTGTGTTTAAGATTTTCATTGATGTTTGATGAATCCCTGAAACGTGCTCGTTTCAATGCTATCAATACTGCCATACTGCCATATACAGCCCTATACTGCCATAACAGTCTAAATATAAACAAAAACACAACCGCAGCTCATGAATTCCACTCAACTATAATCATTAGAAATTCACACTGAGCCGGAAAATAAAAGTAAAAACAATCAGTTATTCAAGTCAGTTCAAGAATAGGATAGAAACCTTTGAAAATGTTGAGAGCGTCCCGCGTACACTACGATCAAGGACAGTTCGAATTTCTTCAATCGGAGAAAGTTACCTCTCAGATGTTTCGAACTCTAAGAAACGCGGAGAATGAGCGTCGTACGTAAAACTACATTAGTCTACACTATAGTCATGTCGATGATACAAAAGTGCGTGAAATAACCTTAGACCAACATTCACTTATAACAAAAAATTCTAAGATAACTCACACGTAGGTATTCTTCCTCCAAGTAGGCGGTATTGGTCCAGTGAGAAGGTTTCCAGTAAGAAATCTACCACAAAAGAAAATAAAGATATCAATATAAAAAGGTTAATATTTATTGAGCTAGACTGAGCATTGAGGGAGATAAGCTAGTTATATTGAATCGATTTAGTTAACTGTCTTGAGGGACCGTTCTATACAGAAAAGTGTTTTAATCAAGGTTGTCAAGATCTCAATCTATATCTTAAAATCTTATTATTTTGCAATCTTACTCACCCCAATGATCCTGATCTTAAATAGAATTTTGTTGTAGCCAAATTGTAAAAAACAAATAGTAAAACTGTTGAAAACAAATACAATGAACTTGATCCTATGAATTAAAACTGAAGGTTGTAGCCAAACTGTAGAAAACAAATACCCCAATGTAAGAAACTGATCCTATGAGATAAACTAAGATATTCTAACATTAATAGTAGAGTAATGTAAGATTCTTTTCGTATATATATTCTCACACATTCGAGGGCAAGTGAGTATGCTTACAAATCAGTAATACTAGTAAGGTTCTAACTTCTAAATTGATTGTTTCAATCCTTGTTGAATGTTTAAAATCTTGATCATCAACCTATTTAAATTCTATTCTCCTATTTCATATCATATTGTTAACAGTTTCTTATTGGGATTTTGTGTACTGTTTTTTTTTCCTGATGGCTGCTTCTTTGGTATCAGGTGAAGAAAATTATCATCCATGCTATGCGTGATGTGGTTGAAAAATTAGAGAAAGCAAGGTTAGTGATTGCAAACTTCAGACTCTTTGTTTATGAAATTGTATACAGTATACTTGCATCTCTTGATTATCCTGTTTGCTTTGTTGTCAAAGGCATTGATAAATTAAATCCTATGTAAAATGATATTTGTTAGGTTCTCTAGACTAACAGAAAAAACAAACATTGTTCTAAATTCCATCAGCTACGATCAATTAAAGGCATTGTGCTTATGCTATTGAACTTGTGTTCTTGAAGAAAACAAAAACAAAAACAAATAACCAATGAACCATAATTTGAAATATGATAAAACTGAACCTAGATGAAGTTTATCAATGATGAGAATGAACACAATGTTCAACAGTGTTCTCCCTTCCAACACCAGACAATATAAATTTTAATAGAACAAAAAAAAAACAATAGCTACTTCCAGTACCTAGTTCTAATAGTTGCATTAACAAAAAATCTGAGTAAATGAACTTACTCTGTATTCTTTGAGGAAGTAGACGAAGACGAAGACAGTTTCACGGAGGAAGACGAAGACTTGCGACGACAGTGAGGACGGACGAAGACAGAGACAGTTTCACGGAGGAAGACGAAGACTTGCGACGACGGCCGGAGGACGGACGAAGACGGAGGAAGAAGGTTGGGGTTAGGGTTTTCTACGAAATCGTGTTTGTGGAAGAGAATAAGAGCTATTGTACTGTGCGTTTGAAGAAGAGAAAAGAATGAATAATGTTATTTTGATGTTTTAATTTATTAAATTAAAAATAATATAAGCTATAACAGCGCTTTTGAAAGCGCTTTCATAGGGGGGCTTTTACCAACGCTTTTTAGGGTAAAAGCGCTTTCATAGGTCCAGCTATGCCAGCGCTTTTGAAAGCGCTTTCAAAGGCCAATCTTCCACAGCGCTTTTTAAAAAGCGCCTTCATAACCCTATTATTTCGTTTTTATTAATATTTTTATTTGACCTACCACAGCGCTTTTAATGTAAAAAGCGCTTTCGTATCCCCCACATATGCCAGCGCTTTTAAAAAAGCGCCTTCGTAGGTTTCCCTTTTTTTAAATTTTTTTTTTGTGAAGGCTATGGCAGCGCTTTTTCAATAAGCGCTTTAGTAGAGGCGCTGCAAAAAGCAGTTTTTGGCGTAGTGGATCCAGAGGGGATCTTACCCCCTAGCTCGAACCACTCTCTAATTCGAAACTCTCTTTAATTCGAACCTGGGTTCGTCTTGTCCTTAAACACTAAGAATCCTGAGATTCGAAGGAACCAAATTCACGTGCCCTAACAATGGCAGGTCTGTGAGGATTGTAACCTGTCTAACGCTTCATTACAAACACGCACAAACACATTAGAACGAATAAATGCGCTTAGATTAAGAAATTGAATTTCAGAATTATACCTATGGCCAATATACTTCGATCTTCAGCTTTGGGTGTGGAGATGTTTGCTTAGGAGTTTGGTGTGAACTCCTGGATGGCTCAGGAACATGAATCTGGTATTCATTTGGGCTGAGGGTGCCTGCAAAAGGTGTTTCAATTGGGACACTTTTTGGGTTTTTTGAGCAATATGGTGTGGCAACGTGATCTGTGTGATGCAGTATGCGTGCGTGTCCGTCCCCTGATTTATGTTTGTGTCTTGTATTTATAGGAGGTGGAGGAGACAACGAAATGAGGAGAGAATCATGGCATTAAAGACCAACCATTAAACATGGCATTGAAAACAGAATCAGACAAATTAAAAGATTGCCATTTTGAGAAATTTCATGCCATTTTGGAATTCTGAATGAACACTAACATGTCAATTTTGGCGCCTTGTTTGAATTTGAAAATATTCAGAGTTTCCCTCTTCAAAGCCCCTTTTGATCAGCCCTTATTCCTGTGATGAATCTGAGTTCTGATTCGAAGTGTTCAGAACTTCCCTCATCATAACTTTTTAGATTAAGACACCTCTGCACTAATATGTGTAAAATCAAGCTTCTCAAATGCACTTTTGTTTTGATGAAGACAAACCATGATTTACAAAGAAGGAAAAGATTATTGATCAAGATAAAAGAATTTGTGGATAAAGTCTTCAGTTCAAGCACTTAGCAAAATTTCAAGGTATAATGATAATACTTACTTTGAACTTAAGACATAGATGCTAAATGGTCAAAAGAAATATTTTATATTGTCCAAATCCTTACTCAAGTTTTTCTAAGCTAAAAATCAATTTCTACCTGAGTGCAATCGATTTGCATATTAGTGCAATCGATTGCATGCTTCAATTTTTCAAAACATTTGCTACTATTTCTAAGTGTAATCGATTTGCATGTTTGTGCAATCGATTACACTCAATCAATTTTTGCTACTGAATTCAAATGCAATCGATTTACACTCTTGTGCAATCAATTGCACACTCAAAATATTTAAATTTCTAGCTGTTAAAACCCCGTGCAATTGATTTACACAAATGGTGCAATCGATTGCATGCTGCACAATTTTGAAAAACAGCAGCTATGCACATGCCTGTTCATAACACCATTTCATGGAAACCTTTCACTCAATCTTGGTAATTGTTCATGATTCATTTACAGAACTTTATGCTGTTTCAAAAAGGTGTTATGAACATATAAATACTCATTTTCAAAATCATTTTCAACACCTCTTCCAATTATATTTTCTGAATTTTCAAAAAACAAACTCAAGCTGTTATACATTTTCATACACAAGTTTTCTTCACTTTCACATATTGTTAATCAGAAAACTTTGAGCATTATATATCTTGAGTCATTGTATACTATTATCATTGGAAGAGAAGATCAATTCATTGATTAAATCACTAAAAGTAATCATTGCTACTCAAACTCACTCAAATCAAATATTGCTATATACTTGCTTATTTTTCAGGATTGTTGGAAATAAGTTTAAGCGGTTTTATAAATCTATTTTTTCCAGGATTGTTGGATACAAGTGAAGTCACTTTGAGAGGATTGTTCTCATTGTTGATATAGTGAAAATCCAAGAGGATTGTTCTTGGTTTTGGGTAGTTCTTGTTTAAGTTTGCTACAATAAGGAAATCTCTTTCATGTTGAAAGGGGACTGAAGTACTCTCAGACTATGAGGGGAACCAGGATATATCGCTTGTGTCTCTTTATTTTTCTGCACTTTAATCATTCATAAACTCACCATAATCCAGAAAAATAATATCTATCATCACTAAAACCAGAATTTTTTAAAGTACCTAATTCACCCCCCTCTTAGGTGCACTTCGTACTTACAATTGGCATCAGAGCAGGTTATAGGTAACCTGTTCCTAAAAGATCCAGAATGTCTTCCGCAAATCAAAATCCCATTTTCAGAGATGGTGATAGTAACAACAAGCCTCCTCTATTTTGTGGTGAATATTTTGACTTCTGGAAAATACACATGAAGGTACATCTAGAAGCACAAGGAGAAGAAATATGGGACGCCATCGAGAATTGTCCATTTATCCCTATAACGGTAATCAATGGTGCTGTCTCATTAAAGCCTAAAACTGCATGGGATGAAGATGATAAGAAGAAGGTTATCTATGATAAAAAGGCAATAAATCTTCTTCAAGGTGCACTTAGCATGAATGAATTCTTCCGTGTCTCGGCATGCAAAACAATGAAAGAAATATGGGATACTTTGGTACAAACTCATGAAGGAATCGTTGAAGTTAAAAGATCAAGACTAAATACCATGAGTCAAGAGTAAGAACTATTTCGAATGCAGCCTGGAGAAACCATCCTTGACCTACAAAAGAGATTCGTGCACTTGACAAATCATCTAAGTGCTCTTGGTAAGACTTTCACGAATGATGAACTAAATCTGAAACTACTTAGGTTCTTAACTAGGGAATGGAAACCAAAGGTAACAACAATTTCAGAAAAGAAAAATCTCTCCTCCATGACTTTCGCAACGTTGTTTGGGAAACTTCAAGAATATGAAACGGAACTCAGAAGACTTGAAGAACATGAAAATCAAGAGAAGAAATCCAAGAATATTTCTTTAAAGATAGATTCCAAGGAAGTTGAAAAGGAAGACAATCCGGAAGAAGATGAAAATTTCATGCTTCTTTTTAAAAGGCTTGGTAAGTTCTTTGGTAGAAATGACAAATCCTTTTCTCATTCAAAAGGAAAGAAACAATTCAAGAAAAAGGAAGCTTCCACATCAATACAAGAAGTCACATGTTATGAATGTGGTAAGCAATGTCATATCAAGCTGGATTGTCCGAAACTCTCCAAGAAAGGTGACTACAAAAGCAAAAAGGGATTCAAGAACAAAAAGGCCTATTTTGCATGGGAGGATAATGAAATAAGTTCCTCATCCGATTCTGATAGTGATGAAAGTGCAAATCTAGCATTGATGGCCTCACACCATTCCGATGATGAAGACTATGAGGTTAGTAATGAATTTTCTCTTTTTGATAGTGATGCACAAGGTGCTATAGATGAACTATTAAATGAATGCAAAATTCTGTATACAACTATTTCATCTCAAAAGAAAAAAATTTCATCTTTAGAAGAAAAATGTGAATCTATGGAAAAAGATTTCAAAGAAGAAAAACAAAAATTAAGTAAAGAACAAAAACAGAATTTTGTATGCAAAAATTGTGAATCACTCTCTTTCCGAATTGTCTAATTAAAAAGAGTCATTGAAATATATGAAAAAGGCCAAATTAGATTGGAAGGTGTTCTTAGCCAACAAAGATACTCCAATGATAAAAGTGGACTTGGATATTCAAAGTTTTCAAAACCAAGTTCTAATAAAACTATCTTTGTTAAGGCTAGTGATCAATCATCCGAAGAGAAAGTGAACAAACCTAAAATAGTTCATCACTATCCTAAAAAGAAAACATTTCCTAATAAGAAATATTATCCTTCTAGATATAGAAGTAACTTTGAACCTAATTGTTTTTATTGTGGTATTAAAGAACATACACCTAATGCTTGCTATGTTAGAAACTTTAGTGTGGCAAGTGGGCATTATGTGTGGGTAAAGAAAGGCACTAATTATGAAGGACCCAAAGCAACTTGGGTACCTAACAAAGACTAATTTGTTTTGCAGGTATGCTTGAAGACCACATGCAATCTTTGGTATCTTGATAGTGGTTGTTCAAAGCATATGATGAGAGACATACACTAACTTTCAAATCTAGTTCAAGTCCAAGGATTGTTTCACATATGGGAAATACCTTAAAGGAAGAATTCTTGGCATTGGCAAAGTTGATACACTAACTTTCAAATCTAGTTCAAGTCCAAGGATTATTTCACATATGGGAAATACCTTAAAGGAAGAATTCTTGGCATTGGAAAAGTTGATACACTAACTTTCATATCCATTGAAGATGTACTTTATGTTGAGAACAAAAGAAAACTTATAAGTAAAAGACAACTTTGTTGAAAAGGATTCAAATTCATCAAAGATAAATGGTTTATGAAGTCAATCTTGAGGTAAAACTCATAGGTAAAAATCGTTTTTATGTTTATAATTTCATTATAATTTTTAAGTCTTTCCCCATTCCTTTTTGCTAAAGACAAAGAGGGAGAAGATATATATATATATATATATATATATATATATATATATATATATATATATATATATATATATATATATCTATATATATATATATATATATATATATATATATATATATATATATATATATATATATATATATATATATATATATATGTGTGTGTGTGTGTGTGTGTGTGTGTGTGTGTGTATGCTTGTCTCTAACTATTGCAACCCAAAGAAAGATGAAATTTCTCTATGATTCAAGGGAGAACTTTGATCAAGAGGGAGTTATCAAAGATAGGGGGAGCATTCACATAAGAGTTTCTCATTCTTTCAAAAAAAGTCAAGCATCTTCAACATTGTGTTTTTATGAAGATTACTACTATGTGCATTTATCAAAGGATGAGAAATAACATCATGAAGCAATATGGCTATGGTTAATATTTTAATATTATTGTATGTATTTTGTCCATTTTTATTGCATCTTTCCCTTCTTTTTGATAATGTCAAAGGGGGAGAAGGATGTGGCACTTTATGCGTGTATATTTCCTTGTCTTAAATTTTAAGGTACTCTTCAACCAAGATGAACAAATTCAAAGGATTCCAACCTTCTCATACAAAGGGGGAGTTATGCATCTTAGGGGAAACAAGATATGATGGCATTGTTGGCAGTTAGAGGAAACCCAAGAAGAAAGTCCTAGTCAACATGGGCAGAAGGTTCAAAGAGCAAGTCTGTCACATCTCGATAGTGGAAGACTCATCTGAAGAAGATGAGAATTAGATTTGTGAAATTAGAAGTACCCAGGCGGACTGTATTAATGATCAAGCGTCTGATGATGATTATTATGACGAGCAATATCCACCCTCCAATGTCAAGTATAAGTAGTTTGAAGGCTGTTGAAATCAAAGCCATCCCCAGTTTAGATTTTGATGATTTTGGTTTGATCTCTGGGGTTGTTATTCCCCACAAATTTAAAATACCAGTCTTTGCAAAGTACGATGGAGTTTCCTGTCCAAAACTTCACATGAAATCTTATGTGCGCAAGATACAGCCACATACTGTAACGCCCGTAATTTAATTAATTATTTAATTAAATTATTTTTGGAATAATTGTGAAGTTATGTTATGATGATAGTTGATGTGTTGTTGTTATTGGATTTATTTATTCTATTAAGTTGTGGAATAATATTAGGATAATAATATTATTTGATGTGAGCTGGTTTTAAAGAATAGAAGTAGTAGAAGGGGGGTGTAGGATTTTTAAGCCCATTAAGGCATAATAAGAAATATAGGGTTATTATATTATTTTTAGAATTAATAAGGAAAAATAAGAAGCAGTAAGAAGAGAAGGAAATAAGGGTTGGAAGAAGAGAAAGAGAACGTGAAAGTTGCAGAAAAGAAGGAAAAGAGGCAAAACGGAATTCAATCGGAAAATTCGTAGAGCAATCTTCAATCCAATGTAAGGGTGGGGTTCAGACTCTATAATAGGGTTTATGATGAGTAGTATGTGGTATTATATGTGAAAAGTTGTCTTGTTTATGATTTGAATGTATATGTTGTTGTATGATGAAGATCAATGATCTGGAGATGAGTAATGATGCCCTAATGCTGTATATTTGATGTAGAATTATAGGATAATTATAATTGGTGATTACCTATGATTAGAAGATGCTTTTAGGGCCTAAGGCAGGGAAACCGTAGTCAAAACGCATAAAATATTCATGACAGAACAATATGCGTCGACCTCAAAAGCTATGCGTCGATACATGTAGGTTTTTGGACTCAAGATGAGTCGATATGAAGGAGCATGCATCGATACATGAGGTGTTGCAGACTCAGTATGGGTCAATACAAAGGGAGTATGCGTCGACTCATGCAGGAATTTTAGCCTAGTACTCGTCGACTCAAGACGTTATGCATCCACTCATGTAGTCTGATTTTTGGCAGATTTGTTTCCGAAGGCTGTAACTTGAGTTTCTGGACTCTGTTTGAGGTTCCGTTTGAAGCATTAGATAGATAATGCGATGAACTTCATTTTTAAGGATTAAAATGAAGTATAATAAGAATAATCCTAGTAACCCAATTTAGGACTAGTGTTAGTTTCCCACGTTAATCGCTATGATGATTTCGTGAAGTATGATAAGGGTGAGATGATTATAGATTATTGTTTGGTTTATAATAGTAAGATTAATGATGATAATGATGTAGTATTACAGAATTAATAATACGTAGAGGTTTGTTAACTAGAGATAAGCCTTAGGCGATTAATTAATTATCGGCAATATCATGTTGAAGGCATGTGGCCAACATTGAGGGATTGTCGATCTATCATTGTATTGTCGCTGTGGCTGAGTTGCTGTAAAATTATGTTGTTGAATTATGCGATGAATTATGTTGATGAATGATATTGACATGCCTCTAATAATTGGAAGCTATTAAGATGTAGGCTTCTGGCCAACGATGATGTTGTGTTGAGATGTTGTTAATTATGGTTGTTGTTATTACATTCATGATTGTGTCGCATACATTTCATTTCAAGATGGAGCTGATGCTTGTTAAGATGGCCTGTATTGGTGAATATTAAGATGAAGGCTTATTCCTTGTTGTTGCCTCTATTTATTTGTAATTATTTAGGATGGGAGTTTTTCTCCAATGGTACCACATGCATTTGCATAATATTGAGTCGCATTATATGATTTCATAAAGAAGTCATGTATTGATGCGGTAAATGTGTATATTGTTGGTATTTTGTTGCGTTTATTGTTGTTTATAAGATGAGAAGCGTGAGTGCTGCAAACTTTTCTGAGTTGGCTAAGTTTTACCGCACTACGGTGAGGCAAATGCTGAGTTTTCGAAGTGTATCAAGTTGGAGAACATGTTGCGCCCAGAGATCAAGAAGGCAGTTGGATACCAGAAGATCCGTGTCTTTGCCGATTTGATTGATAGTTGCAGGATTTATGAGGAGGATAATAATGCTCATTACAAGATTATCCGTGAGAAGAGGGATAAGTACCAACAGAATCATGGTAAGCCTTATGATACCCCAGCTGGTAAAGGTAAACAGGAAGCTGCTCAGGGTCAGAGGACTAGTGGGGAAGATGCTCCTGCTGGTGTGGTTTGTTTTAAATGTAGGAAACCTGGGCATAAGAGTAATGTGTGTATTGCTGAAGTAAAGAGGTGTTTCCATTGTGGTAAGAACGGACATGTTGTATCTGAGTGCAAGCATAAGGATGTGATTTGTTTCAATTGTAGTGAAGAAGGGCACATTGGTAGTCAGTGTCAGAAACCAAAGAGGGCGCAGACAAGTGGTAAAGTGTTCGCTTTGGTTGAGGATCAGACAGCTGCTGAGGAAAGACTTATCAGAGGTACATGTTTCATTTATAGTACTCCTTTAATTACTATTATTGATATCGGTGCTACTCATTGTTTTATTGCTGCTGATTGTGTTGAAAGATTGGGTCTTATGTTGTCTTCTATGAATGGAGAAATGGTCGTCGATACTCCAGCCAAGGGGTCGGTGACTACTTCTTTTGTGTGTTTAAAGTGTCCCTTATTGATCTTCGACAGAGACTTTGCTGTTGATTTGGTTTGGTTACCAGTTAAGAGGTTTGGATGTGATTTTGGGTATGAACTGGTTAGAGCATAACTATGTTCATATTAACTGTTATGACAAGTCTGTGAGGTTTTCTACTCCTGAAGAATAGAAAGATAGTCTGTTGTCTGCTAGACAGTTGAGGAAGTTGATGCATGAAGAAGCACATATGTTCTTGTAGATGGCGTTGCCATCTGTAGAGACTCAAGAGCTATAATTGAGGAATTGCAAGTGGTGTGTGAATTTCCTGAAGTTTTCCTTGATGAAATTCCTGATGTACCGCCGAAGAGGGAAGTTGAATTTATAATTGATCTTGTACCTGGTACCAGACCCGTGTCTATGGCACCATACAAGATGTATGCATCTGAATTGTCAGAGTTAAAGAAGCAATTGGAAGAATTACTTGAAAAGAAGTTTGTAAGACCAAGTGTATCACCGTGGGGAGCTCCAGTGTTGTTAGTAAAGAAGAAAGATGGAAGTATGAGGCTCTGTGTTGATTATAGACAGTTGAATAAAGTGACGATTAAGAACAAGTATCAGCTTCCAAGAATAGATGAATTGATGGACCAATTGGTGGATGCTCGTGTGTTTAGTAAGATTGATTTGATGTCGGGTTACCATCAGATTAAAGTGAAGGATGAAGATATTCAGAAGACGGCTTTCAGAACGCGCTAAGGACATTATGAGTATTCAGTGATGCCTTTCAGTGTTACTAATGCACCGGGAGTATTCATGGAATACATGAATCGTATCTTTCATACTTATTTGGATCGGTTTGTGGTGGTGTTTATTGATGATATTTTGATTTCCTCTAAATCAGAAGAAGAGCATGCAGAACACTTAAGAGTAGTATTGCAAGTTTTGAAAGAGAAGAAGTTGTATGCAAAGCTGTCTAAGTGTGAGTTCTGGTTAAAGGAGGTTGGTTTTCTTGGTCATGTGATCTCAGGTTGTGGCATTATTATAGATCCATCGAAGGTTGATGTTGTGCTGCAATGGGAAACTCCGAGGTCAGCTACTGAGATTAGAAGCTTTTTGGGATTAGTTGGTTATTATAGAAGGTTTATCGAAGGTTTTTCTAAGTTGGCACTTCCATTTACTAAGTTGACTTGAAAAGGGAGAGCTTTTGTATGGGATGTTCAGTGCGAAGAAAGTTTTACAAAATTGAAGAAGAGATTGACGTCAGCCCCGATTTTGACGTTGCCTAATCTAGGAGAGCCTTTTGTTGTATACTGTGATGCTTCTAAGATGGGTTTAGGAGGTGTGCTTATGCATAATGATAAGGTAGTTGCTTATGCATCAAGGAAGTTGAGGACTCATGAGAAGAACTATCATACGCATGATTTAGAGCTTGCTGCAGTTGTCTTTGTGTTGAAGATTTGGAGGCATTATCTTTATGGTTCTAGATTTGAAGTGTTTAGTGACCATAAGAGCTTAAAGTATTTATTCAATTATAAGGAGTTGAATATGAGGCAACAGAGATGGTTGGAATTGTTAAAGGATTATGATTTCGGTTTGAATTATCATCCAGGAAAAGCGAATGTGGTAGCCGATGCATTGAGTCGAAATACTTTACATATGTCGGCAATGATGGTTAAAGAGTTGGAATTGATTGAACAGTTAAGAGATATGAGCTTAGTTTGCAAGGTGATGCTGCAGAGTGTTATGTTGGGTATGTTGAAGATTAATAATGAATTTCTAGACAGTATCAGAGAAGCTCGGAAGTTGGATGTGAAACTGGTAGATTCGATGGTTGGGATCGATCAGTCTGAGAATAATGATTTCAAGCTTGATGCGCAAGGTGTTTTGAGATTTCGTAGCCAGATTTGTATTCCTGATGATGCTGAGATAAAGAAAGTGATACTTGAAGAGAGTCATAGAAGTAAGTTGAGTATTCATCCAAGAGATACAAAGATGTATCATGATTTGAAGGGTTTGTTTTGGTGGCCTAGAATGAAGAGTGATGTGGCTCGGTTTGTGTATGCATGTTTGACTTGTCAGAAGTCGAAAATTGAACATTAGAAGCCTGCAGGGTTGAGGCAACCGTTAGAAGTTCCAGAGTGGAAATGGGATAGCATTTCAATGGACTTTGTGACGGGGTTACCTAATACTATAAGAGGACATGATTCAATTTTGGTGATTGTTGATAGGCTTACGAAGTCAGCTCATTTTATTCCTATTAACATCAGTTTTCCAGTGTCGAAGTTGGCTGAGATTTACACGAGTGTGATTGTGAAGCTGCATGGTGATCCTTTGTGCATTGTGTCAGATAGAGATCCAAGATTTACTTCTGATTTTTGGAAGAGTTTGCAATAAGTGTTGGGTTCTAAGTTGAGGTTGAGTTCAACGTATCATCCTCAGACAGATGGTCAGACTGAACGGACTATCCAATCGTTGGAAGACTTGCTGAGGGCATGTGTTCTTGAGCAGGGGGGTTCATGGGATACTTATCTTTCGTTGATAGAGTTCACTTATAATAACAATTATCATTCCAGTATTGGGATGGCACCTTTTGAAGCGTTGTATGGTCGAAGATGTAGAACTCAATTATGTTGGCATGAATCTGGTGAAAGTGTAGTACTTGGACCTGAACTTGTTCGTGAGACTACTGAGAAGGTGAAGTTGATTCGATAAAAGACGAAAACTTCCCAAAGTAGACAGAAGAGTTATCATGACAAGCGAAGGAAGGATTTAGAATTTCAAGCGGGTGACCATGTGTTTTTAAGAGTTACACATGTGACTGGTGTTGGGCGAGCGTTAAAGTCTAAGAAGCTCACTTCTCGTTTTGTTGGACCATATCAGATTTCAGAGAGAGTGGGGAATGTTGTTTATAGAGTGGATTTACCGCCTAATCTTTCGAATTTCCATGATGTGTTTCATGTGTCACAACTCCGGAAGTATATTTCAGATCCATCTCACGTGATTCATATGGATGATGTGCAAGTACGGGATAACCTTACGGTAGAGACAATGCCTGTATGAATCGCGGATCGTGAAACAAAGACTCTGAGGGGTAAAGATATTACTTTGGTTAAAGTGGTTTGGCTAGGATCTGCCGAAGAAAGCATAACTTGGGAGTTGGAGAGCAAGATGCAGGACTCCTATCCTGATTTGTTTGATTAAGGTAAATTTTCGAGGACGAAAATATTCTAAGTGGGGGAGAGTTGTAACGCCCGTAATTTAATTAGTTATTTAATTAAATTATTTTTGGAATAATTGTGAAGTTGTGTTATGATGATAGTTGATGTGTTGTTGTTATTGGATTTATTTATTCTATTAAGTTGTGGAACACTATTAGGATAATAATATTATTTGATGTGGGCTTGTTTTAAAGAATAGAAATAGTAGAAGGGGGGTGTAGGAGTTATAATCCCATTAAGGCATAATAAGAATTATAGAGTTATTATATTAGTTTTTAGAATTAATAAGGAAAAAGAAGAAGCACTAAGAAGAGAAGGAAATAAGGGTTGGAAGAAGAGAAAGAGAATGTGAAAGTTGCAGAAAAGAAGGAAAAGAGACAGAACGGAATTCAATCGAAAAAGTCATAGAGAAACCTACAATCCAAGGTAAGGGTGGGGTTCTGACTCTATAATAGGGTTTATGATGAGTAGTATGTGGGATTAGATGTGAAAAGTTGTCTTGTTTATGATTTGAACGTATATGTTGTTGTATGATGAAGATCAATGATTTGGAGATGAGTAATGATGCCTTAATGCTGTATATTTGATGTAGAATTATAGGATAATTATAATTGATGATTACCTATGATTAGAGGATTTTTTTAGAGCCTAAGGCAGGGAAAGCGTAGTGAAAACGCAATGAAATCGCAGAAAATATTCATGACAGAACAGTATGCGTCGACCTCAAAAGCTATGCATCGATACATGCAGGTTTTTGGACTCAGGATGAGTCGATACGAAGGAGCATGTGTCGATACATGCGGTGTTGTAGACTCAGTATGAGTCGATACAAAGGGAGTACGCATCGACTCATGCAGGAATTTCATCCCAGTACGCGTCGACTCAAGACGTTATGCGTCGACTCATGTAGTCTGATTTTTGGCAGATTTGTTTCCGAAGGCTGTAACTTGAGTTTCCGGACTCCGTTTGAGGTTCCGTTCGAAGCGTTGGATAGCTAACACGATGAACTAAATTCTTAAGGATCAAAATGAAGGATAAGTAGAATAATACTAGTAACCAAAATTAGGACTAGTGTTAGTTTCCCGCGTTAATCGCTATGATGATTTCGTGTAGTATGATGAGGGTGAGATGATTATAGATTATTGTTTGGTTCATAACAGTAAGATTAATGATGATAATGATGTAGTATTACAGAATTAATAATATGGAGAGGTTTGTTAACTAGAGGTAAGCCTTAGACGATTAATTAATTATAGGTAATATCATGTTGAAGGCCTATGGCCAACATTGAGGGATTGTCGATCTATCGTTGTATTGTCGTTGTGACTAAGTTGCTGTAAAATTATGTTAATGAATTATGCGATGAATTATGTTGATGAATGATGTTGAGATGCCTCTAATAATTGGCATCTATTAAGATGTAGGCTTCTGGCCAACTATGATGTTGTGTTGAGATGTTGTTAATTATGGTTGTTGTTATTACATTCATGATTGTGTCGCATACATTGCATTTCAAGATGGAGCTGATGCTCGTTAAGATGGCCTGTATTGGAGAATATTAAGATGAAGGCTTATGCCTTGTTGATGCCTCTATTTATTGGCAATTATTTAAGATGGGAGTTCTGCTCCTATGGTACCACATGCATTTTCATAGTATTGAGTCGCATTATATGATTGCATAAAGAAGTCGTGTATTGATGCGGTAAATGTGTATATTGCTGGTATTCTGTTGCGATTATTATTGTCTATAAGATGAGAAGTGGTGATGTCATGTGATATAATTTAATATATTATTTATCATACATTTTATTATATAGTTAGATATCTCACCCCTTCTATTTGAATATTACCCTTATGTTGGTAACGTGCAGGTAATCCAGAGTGAAGGTGGTTTACCTTCGGTAGTTCGAGTCGATGTCATTGCTCTGATACGTAACACTCAGGGGGATGAAAGCTTGTTGCTTTTAGTCATTGATTATTTAAGTTGTTGAACTTTAATTTGTTTGTTTCTAAGTATGCATTATTTTGAAGTTGCTGTAATTGTTGGACAAAGATGTTATTATGATTCCGCGGCGTAGATATTCAAGTTATTGAATTAAGAGATTAAATTATTATGCTAATAGTTCAACCGAAGTTTTTACGTGTTATGTATCCACGTTGAATGAAATGTGTTTTTAAATTTGAATTTGTGGCATCCTGATTCAGTTGCATGAATTTTATGACTCTGATTTGCATATATAATTGTCGGGTAGAATTGGGATGTTACACACACCGCTGATAAGAATCTCTGGGTTGACTTTTTCAAAGAAAGCTTAACCGGAACAAAACTAGAGTGGTTCTACCAGTTGGATAGTTCCCGTATCAATATATGGGAAGACTTAGCCACCGTATTCTACCACCAATACCAGTATAACGCTGACTTGGCGCCAACAAGAGTTCAATTGCAAGATATGACCATGGGAATGAATGAAGGATTTAAAGAATATGCAAAAAAGTGGAGAGACCTCGCCAGCAGGGTTCAACAACCTTTGAATGATAGGGAGCACATTGACATGTTTATGGGCACTTTATCTGGTCCATTCTTTAATCTTTTGGTTGGCTGTTCTTCTTCCGGTTTCACCGAATTAATCTTAACCGAAGAAAGAGTTGAAAGCGGCATCAAAAGTTGGAAGATTTCCATGGTATCTGCCTCCACTTCCAATCCTGTCAAGAAACCTTTTCCTGCAAATAAATAAGTCAATGTTGTGTACGGGGCAAGGGCCCATACCAAGAAGAATGATCATCTGTCTGTTAATGCTGTCCGAATCTCCAATCCAACTCCTACTCAAAGACCATATGCTAATCACCAACGGTTTGAAACTCCGAGAAGACAATTCACGAGGTTAGGCATGTCATTATCTCAAGCCTTACGACACTTGCTCAAGGCTAATTTGGTGATATTGCGCGATCCTCCAGCCAATCCAGATACCTATTCACCAAAGTATAATCCGAACGCTAAATGTGCTTACCACTCAAGTAGCCTCGGGCACGAGACTGACCAATGTCGGGCCTTGAAGAATAAAATCCATGATTTGATCGATAACAATACTATTTATTTTGATCCTCCTCCAACTCCGAATGTAATTACCGCGCTTATGCCAAAACATGGCAAGGGTGTCAATAAAGTTAATGTTGTGGTTGATTTTGATGAAGAAGCTGCATTTGAAGATTGGGTGCATCCTACTATAATGAAGCTGAAGAATTGGCATGCAAAGGAATTCGTGCCCATCTCCTTCATTGAGGAGTAATATACTTGTTTATTGCTTCTTATTAATTCAAGAACATTTTGTCTGTAATATTTAACAATGACTTTTAAGCCATGTGCCTGGCCCGGGGCACCAATGTCCATTTATCAAGGGTTTTATTTATGTTCATCTAATCATATGATCATTCAATACAAATCATTGGACTCTTTTGCATTCAAATCTTTGTGTTCATTGTATTTCTTTTCCTTCAAATACATTTTTCAAAATAGCCATGTATCTTACATGCACACACACACACACACACACACACACACACACACACACACACACACACACACACACACACACACACACACACACACACACACACACACACACACACACACACACACACACACACACACACACACACACACATACACACACACACACACACACACACACACTTGCAGGTCCTCATCTACTCTAGATCTCACTGCTAATGACTCTACTATTTTCGACTATGACTTTGAATGTCCAATTAACCAAGCCGAAGACGAAGGCGAGGAAGATTGTGAAATACCAAGAGAACTAGCCAGATTTCTACTACAAGAGAAAAAAGCTATTCATCCGCACGAAGAGTCAGTCGAAATAATCAATCTGGGTACTGAGACAGACAATAAATAAGTCAAGATTGGCGCTAACCTGGAAAGCAGTGTCAAGAGCAGGTTGGTTCAGATGTTGCATGATTATATGTAAGTCTTTTCTTGGTCGTATAAAGATATGCCAGGGTTGGATACCGACTTCATAGTTCATCGTCTGCCTACAATTGAAGATTGTCCTCCTGTCAAACAAAAGGTTTGTCGCATGAGGCTTGACATGTATGAAAAGATAAAAGCCGAAGTGATGAAACAATTTGATGTCGGATTCCTAGCTGTGACATCTTATCCCCAATGGGTTGCAAACATAGTGCCAGTGCCAAAGAAAGACAGAAAAGTTCGCATGTGCATAGACTATAGGGATCTGAATAGGGAAAACCCCAATGATGACTTCCCTTTACCACACATTGACGTATTGGTCGATAATACTGCTCAGCATAAAGTATTTTCTTTCATGGATGTCTTCTCTGGCTATAATCAGATAAGGATGGCTCCCAAAGACATGGAGAAGACCACTTTCGTTATGCAATGGGGCACCTTTTGCTACAAGGTCATGCCGTTCGGATTGAAAAATGCAAGGGAAACATATCAAAGGGCTATGGTAGCTTTGTTTCATGACATGATTCATCATGAAATAGAGGTATATGTGAACGACATGATTTCCAGATCACAAACTAAAGAGGAACATCTCGATCACCTGTACAAGCTATTCGAAAGATTGAAAAAGTACAAGTTGAGGTTGAACCCTAATAAGTGCACATAAAGCTTCTAGGTTTTGTTGTCAGCGGCAAAGGCATTGGAGTTGATCCTGCCAAGGTAAAGGCCATCCGAGAAATGCTAGTTCCCCACTCTGAAAAGGAAGTTATAGGATTTTTGGGTCATCTTAAGTACATCACCCGCTTCATATCTCACTTGACTGCTACTTGTGAGCCAATCTTCAAACTCTTGAAGAAGGATCAGGTAGTCAGATGGAATGATGAATGCCAAGCTGCCTTCGAAAAAATCAAAGAATATCTACAAGAACCTCCTATTCTAATGTCTCCAGTTGAAGGAAGACCCTTGATCATGTACTTGACAGTACTAGAGAATTCTATGGGGTGTGTTTTGGACCAACATGACGAGTCTGGCCGAAAAGAGCATGCTATTTATTACTTGAGCAAAAATTTTACCGACTGTGAAACCAGATATTCACTGCTCGAGAAAACTTGCTACGCTCTGGCATGGGCTGCTCGCCGGCTAAGATAGTATATGTTTACTCATACCACTTTGTTGATTTCTAAAATGGACCCAATCAAGTATATCTTCGAGAAACCTGCCCTTTCCGGACGGATAGCTAGGTGGCAAATGATCTTGACTAAGTACGACATTCAATACACAACACAAAAGGAAATCAAAGGAAGAGTATTAGCAGATCATTTGGTCCATCAAGCTGTCAATGGTTATCAGTCTATGGACTTTGACTTCCTGGATGAGAACATCATGCTAGTGACCGACTGTGCGAAACCTGGACCATATGACAGACCTGAACAAGGATCCCGATGGACTATGGTCTTCAATGGGGCTTCCAATGCATTGGGTAATGAAATTGGTGTTGTGGTCATCTCCCCTGAAGGTTGCCACACTCCTTCCAATTCCAGATTATACTTCAATTGCACGAACAATATGGCTGAGTACGAAGCATGCATTTTGGGTCTGAAAGCTACCATTGATTTTAGGATCCAGCACTTGAATGTGTTTTGGGATTCCGCTCTAGTGATTAGCCAAGTAAAAGGAGATTGGGACACTAAGCACCATAATATCATCCCTTACGAGGAACTTGTGCTATCTCTAATTCCTTACTTCGAAGAGATCATCTTTCAACACCTCCCTAGGGAAGAAAATCAGCTGGCTGACGCTTTAGCCACCATGTCTTCTATGTTCAAGGTCAGATGGGACAACGAAGCTCCTACGATCACCATTGAAAGATTCGACGAACCCGCACACTGTTGTATTCTTGACACTGACACAAAGGCCTTAGTACCATGAGGTGAAGATATACCTTGAAGCACAAGAGTTTCCCGAAGGAGCATCCATCAATGACAAAAAGTTCTTACGAAGATTTTCAACCAAATTCTTCCTAAGTAACAGAATCTTGTATAAACGTAACCATGACTCCACTCTACTCTGATGTGTGGATAAGAAGGAGGCAGAGGAAATTATGGAAGAAATGCATGATGGTCTCTTTGGGACTCACTCTAACGGACATACCATGGCCAAGAAGATCCTGAGAGCTGGCTACTATTGGTCAACAATGGAGACTGATTGCCATCAACACTCAAGAACTTGTCACAAATGCCAAATATATGCTGACAAGGTCCATGTGCCTCCTATCCCTATGAATGTTATGAGTGCTCTGTGGCCATTTGCAATGTGGGGCATTGACATGATTGGAGAGATCAAGCCCACTGCTTCCAATGGATATTGCTTCATTCTGGTCGCTATTGACTATTTCACCAAATGGGTCAAAGCCGCCTCATTTTCCTCAGTCACCAAGAATGTGGTAGCCAGATTCATCAAACATAACCTCATCTGCCGCCATGGTATCCCCCAAAGGATCATCACCAACAATGGGACTAACCTTAATAATGCTTTGATTATCGAGTTTTCACTCAGTTTAAAATCAAGCAACGCAAATATTCTCCTTATAGACCTAAAATGAATGGCGCAGTCAAAGCAACCAACAAAAACATTAAGAAGATTGTGCAGAAGATGGTAGTGACCTACAAGGATTGGCATGAGATGTTACCATGTGCAGAAGATGGTAGTGACCATTAGGATTGGCAAGATTTCCAAAATGTCCAAGAACTCATTAAGATCATACTTGAGCAAGGAGAATCGAAGGTATGAAGTTAGGGTTTCATTCTTGAATTACAAGTCATTTCTTGATGAACACATAATTCTATCTCAATGTTAGGATGCATAATCTTTCTTTGAAGTCCTTCTAACTTGTGTATCTATCCATCATTAATGGATTACATAAACTTTTGATCTATAATCCAAGTGGTTTAAGCTTTATCCAATTCAAATTGCCATTTTGGGAAGAAAGTGAAGAATGCCATTCTTGAAAAGCAAGCTTTATGCACAAAGTCAATTCTTGAGCCTCTAAATTGTTCCCTCTGATCACACTCCATATGCAAAGTCATAAGAAAGTTTGTTTAAAGCATAACCACTCTACATTAGCAAGTACACAAGACATTGAAACTTGATTTCTTCAAAAATCACATGTTGAGCTTAAACATTTGATTTTGAATTCTGATCATAAACAAGCTTCCAAACTTGTTGCTTATAAATAGAGGCACTATTTATGAGCTAAGACACGAGCATTAACACCCTGAAACTCTCCCAAACTCCCTATATCCAGAAATTGTCCAAAAACACCATTGTTGCACATTTTCTGACTTTGAACTTGTAACTCATATTTCCCTCGTGCGTTTCTTAGCCTTTTGTTTCCTAAAGCTCCTATACATCAAATATAATCTATCCATGTCCCTGTTGTATCACTGTAACACCATTTGCATCAAACTCCATAACCAAAAAACAGAGTCTGCTCATTGACTTCTCCAAGCCATTCCAGCCATCCATTGCTCAAGCTAATCATTGCATTAGCTTCCCGGGAACTTGAGGAAGCTAACCTGATCATCACAACTCCTTGAAAGAAGCTCAAACTCATTTCACGATTTCCAGTTTTGAGGTATATTTATGAACTTCTATCTTCTCATTTAGGCATTGTTAGGCTTGCATTTGTGAAGATAAAATGTAAACATCATTGCCCTGAAATTGTACATGTCCATAGATTTCATTTATATTGCTTGAGTAGTGAGAATTTTAGGTTTGAATCTATGAAAATAATTAGGTCAAAATTTGGTACTTTTAGAAATTCTCATTCATCTTTGATTTATAGCTTATGATATTTATATGATTGGATTCGTATGGAAAAATGGAGTAACTTTCATGTTTGCATATTTCATTTTTATTGAGAAATGGTGAAGTTACAGATGTTCAGGCTGGAGATTGAAGATGAAGTCATATTCAAGACTGGATTTGCGTTATATGTTTATTATTTCACCAATATTACCGGATGTACAGCCACCCCAGTGGCAAAGGTAGCGCGCGTTTGTGTTAGAGGTCATGGGTTTAACATCCAACGCTACCTTTTGTTCATTTTTCACATATTTTCTTCTTTTTTGTTCCAGCAAACAGGTACATGGGCCTCCATCATTGGGCTTAGACATTTTTGCTGATTTCTGACCCCCCGCCTATTTTCATACCCCTGACCCAAACCATTTTTATTTTATTTTTCATTTTAATTATTTTCTTTTATATTTTATATTATATTTTTATTTTCTTTATTTTTTCTATTACTACTATTATTATCATTATTATTATTTTTATTAATAAAAAAAATCCAAAAATATTTTATTTATTTATTTGCATATTTAAAAAATACTCATTTATTTTATTTTATTTTTTAAAATAAAAAGACTAAAAATATTTTCTTAAACAAATTAATTTCTTTTTCTTAAATAATAAATATTTAGACTTAGGTTTAATTATTATATTATTTTCTTTTAAATTAAAATTAACTTATAATTTAGGTTTCTTTTAATTAATTAATTTTCATATTATTTTTATTAATTTAAAAGCTTTTCATAAAAAACCCTAAAAAATGCTTCAAACTTAATTTCTTTCTTAATTAGTTTAAGTTTAATTTTTTTTTTAACTAATTATTTCTTAATTAGGTCAAGACCAAACCCTTAACAAAAATCAAACAAAATCATTTCTTTTTTCATTTGCATTTGTACATTATATTTTTTAATTCTTGTACATTATTCAATATGGTTGTAATAGTTAACTAGGTTTAATTTTCTTGCAATCCCCATTTGTAAATTTATATACCCCCTCCCCTAATGATGTAATAGCTTAGTAATTTTACTTTCCGTAATTTATTGCTTTATATAAATGCTAGTAATTAGGGTTTGTATGGAAAGAATAAAAATCAACAAGTAGCAAACCCTAATCCAAGATAAACAATGCAACACACTTGCACACTTGCACCCTTAGGGTAATTTCACTTTGTTGCCTTACCAAAATGGCCATGTTATGCATGTGGGATGTCTTAGTAAAAACAAATAAAAAATACAAGATCATAGTTCCTCAATGACGTTATCAATGTTGCCTTTCAAAATGATCTTAGTCCCTCAAAGATAAATGCTAAGACATCTTACAACATTGCTATCATGGCTATACGATGACCCACACCCGTCCCTTTACATCCAAAGGTAAGGCTTCTTATCAATAAATGGTAAGATAAAAATATCAAAAGGAAGGAAGAAATGAACAAAGACTTTTGAGTAGGTAGATTGTTCCTAGTTGCTTGCTCATTTTCAAATCAAACATCCTTGCTTATTTTCAAGACAAACACCAAAACTTTCAAAAACACTTTCAAAACATTTTCCAAACATGAATTATTTTCAAAAGACCAACACTTTGTATACGTTCTTACGAACGAGAACTATTAGAAAGTTTGCCTAAACAAATGCGCCTTTTCAAAATACTTTCAAAAACCACACAAAGCACATTTTCAAACAAAAGCAAGTGATCTAGCAAACAACTAAGATCCCATAGATAACTATGGATGAAAAGGGTGCTAACACCTTCCCTTTTCATAATCTACCCCCCGAACTCAAGAAATAATCTCAAAGGTATTTCCTATTCTTTTCAGCCTTTCCTTTTGGATAAAAGAAAAGTCGGTGGTGAATCTTGCTAACCGCAACATTTGCGATAAAACACAAAACATCCCAAGTCTGTTCTCCCACCGTATCACACACACCTTTCATCGGGGTGGTAACTAGGAGCAGAAGTATTGGGATTTTGTAGAGGAGCCTTTAACATAATCAACTCTGCCTTTAACATGTGTTGTAACGCTTGAGCTAGTGACATGTTGATTCTGGTGAATTGTCTCTTAGGTGTGACCTCTTTACGCTGATTCCCCGGGTTGTGTCGTTGCATAGGCGTATGATTGGAGACCAGTATTACCCCCACAGATTGATTATGGTCATCTGCCTTATTACGACCCTTTCGGTCATACACAACATTGGCTTCCCTCTTACCAGCAAATGGCTTCTTCTCAGCATTAGAAGATGCATCCATAGGGATCTTCCCACTCTTGATACCACCTTCAATCCTTTCTCCAGTCAGAACCATCTCTGTGAACCCGGATGAGGAACTCTCAATCAGCAGATTAAAGAATGGGCATGTCAGAGTGCCCATGAACATGTCTACCATTTCCCGATCATTCAGAGGAGGTTGTACCCTTCCAGCTAGATCCCTCCATTTATGGGCATATTCTTTGAAGCCTTCGCTAGAACCCATAGACATGCTTTGAAGTTGTGTACGAGTTGGAGCAAGGTCAACATTGTATTGGTAGTGCTTGTAGAAAACATCAGCCAAGTCTTCCCAGGTATGAATGTCTGTTATTTCTAGCTGATAGAACCATTCCAATTTGGTGCCAACTAAACTTTCTTGGAAGAAATGGACCCATAACTTCCGGTCAGCAGTGTAAGGCTGGATCCTCCTGACATAGGACCTTAAGTGTAACTTAGGGCAGGAGACACCGTCATACTTAGCAAATGTGGGAACCTTGAATGATCAGCTTCATCTTTATCAGTCCCCGGGTTGCTATCTTCTTCATCATTCTCCCCCTTATTTGATGGAGTTGAAAGATCTAGAGCTCCTTTAACCGGTCCTTTGAGTCTTCTTCCCATATTCAGGATGCCAACCGGTTTCTTTGCCTTCCTCTTCTTCTCTTTGACGATCAGAGCATTCAGGTCTTCCTGCCCCGGTGTCGTACCCCAAATTTGTCCTATCTCGATGATTTTATTTTCGAGATTAAGATAGAAGAAATATTTAATTAAAGGTGGTACAACAATATCTGATGGCCCATTCTTAAAATTTAATCCAACCGGGGGGTGTATTTTAATTCAGGAAATCAGGGCTTTCTAAATTAGAAAGACTTATGTATCCGTGAACCTATTTGTAAGGCATGTTGGCCTATGGCCCATGCGATTCGAAAATAGAAAATTATTCAAATAATAATTAAGTTTTAATTAATAAAACTCATTTTTAGTGTTAATGTTATTAGTAAAAAAAAAGGAGGTGGAAGTTTAATATGCTAGCCCATTATATTTCAGCTGGTCCATTTCCGTTTGCGTTGTCCAAATAGCAAGAGGTGAGGTTTGGTTATAGATTACTGGCCCATTAAACAGTTTCTAACAAACCATTTGCTGTTTTCAAAAAAATTTAAAACTATTTATTTTATTTTAATAAAAAAAATATATTACTGTTAGCTTTTTATTTATAATATTTCACTTTTATTATTAAGCATTATGTTAATTGTATTTATCAAAAGTTTGGTTTAAGTAATAATTGGTTACGGAAAGGCCATTTGGGCCTAGTAATGTTAAAAACGTTTTTTTATTACTGATAAAATTGACTTAAATTTGTTTGTTTTGGGAAAAGGCCATTTAGGCCCAATTGAAAAAAAAGCTTTTTTTGCTATAATTAAAAAAATGTATTGTTGGATAATGCTCGGGCCCAATTGAATTTAAAAAGCTTTTGCTGTAAATACTGCTTGATAGAAATATACGCTACTGGCCCAATGTCAAATAACATACACTGTTTCAATTAACCCAAATTTACGCGCAATGCTTGCAATTTACAATTACTGTACAGATCCTAAAACAAAAATCAAATAATTTCTAACTAAACCAAATCAAATCTCCATTACAGTCATAACAAAATCTTATTCTATATTTACAGTATAAATCCATATATTACAGAATCAATCTATAAATTATAAAACAATCAAATCTTTATCAGAACAAATTTCACAAAGTCATATCTCAAAAAACAAATCAATTCAATCAATACAGAATCAAATCCAGCAAAACAAAATCAAATTTATTACATTCTACGAATAACATTCAATGTACAAAATCAATTAACAAACAATCAAAATTCCTAATTGTTAAGAATCCCTAATTCTTCTCTAATTCTAAAATCCCTAAACTAAATTAGGCCTATATATAATAATCAAAATTAACAGAGAAGGGGGACGACAGAAAAAGGGTTTGATGCAGAAAAAGGGAGAAAGAGAAGACAACAAGAAAGAACGAGAACAGTAAAAGGAGGTTGAAGAAATACATAAGAAAAAGAACCCTTTGTTGATGAAGACTGGACAAGGAAGGTGATTAGGGTTTCAATATCTGAAACCCTAATCACATAGTCACCGCCGCCATCGTGCAATCTTCCATCACCGTCTTCACACCATCACAGAACCTATAAGTGTACAGAGAAAGAGAATCAGAGGCGGAATTAACTCAAAAACGGAACAACGAAATCACAAAGGGGTAAGATCTTTAGCTTTTAGTTTGTTTTTGTGGTAGGTTTTTGATTGAGGAAGAATTGGGTACGCCGCCGCCGGAGGGGATGGGGTTCTAGGGTTTGGCTAAGCGAGAGAAAGGGTTTGTATTGCTAGAGAGTGAGGAAGATAGTAACATGTGCGGTAAAACAACTGAAATAAAAATTAATAATGTTAAAACAAAACAATATAATTCGTTTCAATCCCGTATGCGCTAGCCTATCGTAACTAACATGGTCCATCATTCTTATTCTTTTGATCTAGATCTGACGGTCTTAAGGCCAAGTCTGCACGTTAATTAACCTACTCCCTCACCACTCAATTATGCAGCCTCTCTCCCAAATGTCTAGGCCTAAGTCCGTGTTGGCACCTGAATTCGACATTTACTATATTTGGTCTTTTAGACCAAAAAACTGGAATAAATCAAGCCAAGCTGAAGAATGTTTCGACGTGTGAAATAACTTAGAAAAAGATCTAAGTTATATTGGAGTCTTTGACCAGGGCTCACTTTCAAGATTTCGATTGAGAAGGTCTTATGACCTTCGACTAAGAGAGAATATCCTCGCGTCGACACAAAAGGCGAGGGACATTTGAATTTGAATTATTGGAGGGAAAGACAGTTTCACCAGCGGCTAAAGAGAAGCAACGTGGCTGGAAGCTAGATGTAGAGGGACATGTAGAGGACACTTGTCTTCATGTTAGCGCAAAACCACCCCTCGACGGTTACATAGTTTTTAGTATAAATTAGGAAATATGTGTAGTTTTTTAGGGTGTTCAACCTATTGTGCTAGTTACTCAAATATTGTCCAAGTACCTGCTGCGTGAGAAAGGATAAACTGAGAAATGTACGTTGGAAACACCTCTTTTCATTAATGAAAGTCTTTTACATTGCTTTAATCTTATTTTGCAAAGTTACATTTCTTGCATCTTTACCTGCATTTCTACATTTCTATTTACTTTCTTATTTTCCAAAACCTCAAGTATCTGGTCTCTGGTCGAACGTGCGTTCTTCCTGATTGCTTTTCTTACATAAAAATTAGCATATGTTCTGGGATCAATCTGATCGGTCCCGCGAGTAACCAAAAGAACTTTCCTTTTTTGGAGGATTAGCGGTTGTTTACCAAAAACCACGGTAAACAAATTGGCACACTTGATGGGACTTTGCTAATTTTTATTAAATATCTTGTTTATGTTATTGCGTTTCTTCTGTACAGTTATAACGTTGCATGTTATTAAGAAGTGGTAGAGTAACCAACGAGTATACTGTTAGGAAGAAAAATAGCGAGAGTAGTATGGCTAACGAGCCAAATCATGGAGAAATACCTCCACCAATTACTGGAACAGTGGTTACCACCGCCATCGAAGGAAATATCCCAACTTCCGTTGGATCAATACCGATGCTAACCACAAATCAAACCAGACCCTTACTTTCATATGTAGGTCCAAGAGGTCCATTAGGAATGCCTCCACCAAGGGAAAATCCAGGATCTCGACCATTCGTGCCCCCAGGATTTTCGACAACCTGGATGGGTCGAGAACAGCCATATGGCATGCCAACCACGGAAATGGCTAGCCTTATAAATGTTGCTTCCACTTTTTCAGAATCTTTGGTGAATGCATCATCGCCATTACAGGGATCTGGAGCCAGTATGGGAAATTTGGGTAGAAACCAATACTTATGAGGACCTTCTCATACAATACCAAGCCTCACAAATGTTTCGACAGAAATTTTGAGGCAACAGATGGACGAAAGTAATCATGATATGGTGCAAATGTTAGCATAAACTCTAAGTACAGTGCTAAATCCCCTCATTCAAAATGCTACGCAATCGAACCAACAAATGACGCGCATGGCTGAATTCTTTGGAGTACCCCAAACTGTTTGACAACCCCAGAGGATACCAATAAGATAAAACCAAGAGGTAATCATGGAAAAGGATTTGACCGTTAATCCAAACCCTCAGATTCCTAGAGTAGAAATGGAACAACCGAGGGTTGAAATACCATGAAATCCCCCACCAATCCCTAGAGAAATCGATCAAGGAGTTATTATGGCAAATAGAAACCAAAATGCTGATGAATTGATATAGCAAGTTCGACACCAAAATTATGGAACAGACAATAATCTAACTGCCATGATCGAAAGGATTATGATTCAAAACGGGATGAACATTGGTTTTCACATACCAAACTTCACATCCCCATTGTCAGAATATATTCTGCAAACAGACTTACCACCTAGGGGAAAGGTTCCAAAGTTCACTAAATTTTCAGGGGATACGATAAAATCCACTATCGAACATGTAGCTATTGGAAAGATTGTTCCACGAACAATTTTACATGGGACATACCAAAATAAGTCTAAAAGAATTGGCTAGTGTGGAGAGAAGATTCACTGAGCCAATCGATGAATATTTAAATAGGTTTCGATTACTTAAAGCCAAATGTTTTACCCAAGTACCTAAACATGAATTTGTTAGAACAAAGTTTGAATCTACTACCCTAGGTTTAAGTTTTGATGATAACAAAATGAAATGATATATTAATTATGTGATTCATGTAAGAACTATTTGCTACCTAAAATATTACTTTCTGTTTTGCAGAAACTCTGATAGGTATCAGCAAGAGTACATCATAATCAACATCAGAATATTGGTTATCAACATCAGCATCAGAAGATGCTATATCAGATACCAGAATCAAAAGAACAACTCACGCTTATGCTGAAGCTTGATGAACAAAATTGCGCTCAACACTATGAACTCTGATAAAAGACAACAACAGTTCATCAGCACTTAAGCAGCGTCAGAATGAGCCAAAGCCAGAACACGCTTTAAGTAGCAACGGTACTGTGCATTCAAGACGAGTTATTACCAACGACATCATTCCAGACAAGATCTGCTTAATAAGGAAAGATTGTTATTGGCATTGAATCAAGATTATTGCTCCAACATTCACCAATTCTCAATGCTATATAAACAAGACAATGAAGATTGAATTGGCTAATGCTCTACAACAATTTCCACGCCTAAAAGCTATTCATCATCTTCTTATTCTCAGTTTGCTAAAAGCTCCATAATTCCTTACTCAATTATTTTAGCAATCTAGTTTCAATAAGCTTAAGTTGTGTAATATCACAGTTGTGATAAACCGTTTTGTAGAAAACATTCACACACCTAGATTTCAATTCTGTGTAAGAACGTGATTCCTTGACAAACCGGTTTGTGGTTTGCATCAAGAAGGATTTAGCCGTTGTTAAAGCAGATTGTAATATTCAGTTGAATATAGTGGATTAAGACCTCGTTGGAGAGAGGCGAAATCACCTTGACGGGTGGACTGGAGTAGTTTGAGATCAAACGAACCAGGATAAAAATATCGTGTTCATTGCATTGATTTTCAGTTTTACAATTCAACCCCCCCTTCTTGTGTTTTTCACTTCTTCAATTGGTATCAGAGCGCCTGGTTTTGAGCTAAAACACCTAACCGTGTCAGTACAAGATCCAGCGTCAGAAAAACACAATGGCAGGAACTTATTCTCACACCAGCAATGACAACCATGAGGACAGAGACAGATTCAGCGGTAAACCTCCAGTCTTTGATGGAGAAAATTTTGATTACTGGAAAGACAGAATTGAAAGCTTCTTTCTGGCACATGATGCTGATCTGTGGGACATGGTGACATATGGATACACGCACCCTGTGAATGCAAGCGGTCAGAAGATTGATAGGAAAACAATGTCTGACCAACAAAAGTGTGACTTCAAAAATCACCACAAGGCCAGAACCATCCTTCTCAGCGCCATCTCGTATGCTGAATATGAAAAGATCTCTAACAAAGACACAGCTAAGAACATGTTTGACTCACTCAGAATGACGCATGAGGGCAACGTTCAGGTCAAAGAAACTAAAGCTCTGGCGCTCATTCAGAAGTATGAGGCATTCAAAATGGAAGAAAGTGAATCCATTGAAACAATGTTCTCAAGATTCCAGATTCTGGTAGCTGGTCTCAAGGTTCTGGACAAAGGTTACTCTACTGCTGATCACGTCAAGAAGATCATCAGAAGCTTACCTAAGCAGTGGAGGCTAATGGTTACAGCTCTGAAGCTAGCAAAAGATCTAAATAAAATTTCTCTGGAGGAACTTACTAGCTCCCTCAGAAGTCATGAGATAGAGCTAGAAGCTGATGAACCCCAGAAGCAAGGTAAGCCTTTAGCATTAAAATCTAACAAAAAATATGAGTCTAAAGTTTTGCAGGCAGTTGAAAAAACATCTGATGGATCCTCATCAGAAGAAGACGAACTTTCTCTCCTCTCCAGAAGAGTGAATCAACTATGGAAGCAGAGGCAAAGGAAGTTCAGGAATCCCAGAAGATCTGATCAGAACGAGTCTTCTTCCAGATACAGAAGGACATATTCTTCCTCTGGATACAGAAGATCTGAAGGCTCTTCAGGAAGAAAAAAGCCAAACACCAAGGACATCATCTGCTATGAGTGAAATGAGCAAGGACACTACAAGAGTGACTGCCCAAAGCTTCAGAGGGAAAAGCCCAAAAAGAAGTTTGGAAGAGAAAAGAAGAAAAGTCTCATGGCTACATGGGATTACTCTGACTCGTCTGAAGCTGACTCGGAATCAGATGATGAGAGAGCAAACATAGCTCTCATGGCCAACATTTCAGAAGATAGTGAAGCTTCTGAATCAGACTCAAAATCAGACACAGAAGAGGTATTTCCTGACTTTGCTGTTAATTTTACCAAGGCTGAACTTGCTGAAAGCCTTAATGAAATTCTGGAAAGGTATCAGCAGATTAGAGTTAAATTCAGAAACCTAAAAAGGAATCTTGAATCTGACTCTGATAAGACTGAGAGTCTCAAATTGGAAAATTCTGAGCTGAGAAATAAAATTTCAAAATTAGAAAATGTTTTACAAAACTCTCAGAAGGAACCAATTTCTGAAACTCCCAGCAGTGCTGATGAGATCATCAAGGAGTATGATCACAGTTTCCAGAAGTTCCTTGCTAAAAGCATAGATAGAAGCAAAATGGCTTCAATGATCTATGGAGTTAGCAGAAACGGCAGGAAGGGAATAGGATACCAAGGTAAGGTTCCTACACCAAAGAATGTCATGGATTTAACCATTAAACACACTCCTATGAATTCACATTTTGTGTATGGTCACACACATGATATTAAATACACTAGCAGTAAGTACTCTGTGAAACCAAAATTCAACTAGAGTTTTGGTAAATATAACAAATCAGGACCCAAGAAAATCTGGGTACCTAAGGATAAAATAATACATGTTGCAGATATCTTTAGAAGCAAATCAAAAACACCAGTCATGGTACCTGGACTCTGGCTGCTCGCGACACATGACGGGAAGAAGGCATATGTTGCAAATCCTGGAACTTAAGCCTGGAGGCCACGTTGGCTTTGGAGGCAATCAGAGGGGAAAGATAATTGGCTCTAGAACTGTAGGTAATGGAAATCTTCCCTCTATTAATAATGTTCTGCTAGTAGATGGATTAATGCATAATCTGTTATCCATAAGTCAATTAAGTGATAACGGTTATGATATAATCTTTAATCAAAAATCATGTAAAGCTGTTAGTCAGAAAGATGGGACTATCCTGTTTAATGGAAAGAGGAAAAACAACATTTACAAAATCAAACTTTCTGAACTGAAAAGTCAGAATGTAAAGTGTCTTCTGTCTGTTAACAATGAGCAGTGGATCTGGCACAGAAGATTGGGGCATGTTAGTATGAGAAGAATATCTCAGATTAACAAACTCAATCTGGTCAGAGGACTTCCTAATTTGAAGTTCAATTCAGATGCTCTGTGTGAAGCATGTCAGAAAGGCAAGTTTGCAAAACCTTTTTTTTAAATCTAAAAATGTTGTTTCTACCTCTAAGCCATTAGAACTTCTACACATTGACTTATTTGGACCAGTTAAAACTGCTTCAGTCAGTGGCAAGAAGTATGGGTTAGTAATCGTAGATGACTATAGCAGATGGACATGGGTAAAGTTCTTAAGACACAAGGACGAGTCACACTCTGTGTTTGTTACCTTCTGTAACCAAGTTCAGAATGAAAAGGATCTTAGAATCGTTAAATTCGGAAGTGATCATGGTGGAGAGTTTGAAAACAAAGATTTTGAGTCATTCTTTAATGACAGAGGCATTCTGCATGATTTCTCTTGTCCTAGAACTCCCCAACAAAATGGAGTTGTAGAACGAAAGAACAGAACATTGCAAGAAATGGCCAGAACCATGATCAATGAGACAAACGTTGCTAAGATCTTCTGGGCAGAGGCAATAACCACAACGTGCTACATTCAGAATAGAATCTCAATAAGACCTATTCTGGAAAAGACTCCATATGAATTGTGGAAGAACAGAAAGCCCAACATTTCATATTTTCATCCATTTGGATGTACTTGTTTTATATTAAATACAAAGAATTATTTGAACAAGTTTGTCTCTAAAGCACAGAAGTGTATTATGTTAGGATACTCTGAACGCTCAAGAGGGTACATAGTATACAATACAAAAACACAGATTGTGGAAGAATCAATCAGTGTTCGTTTTGATGATAAGCTTGACTCTAAAAAGTCAAAGCAGAATGAAGTTTTTGCAGGTATGGAAATTGAATTTACAGGTTCTGAAGACAAGTCATCAGAAGCTCTCAACACAGACACTCCTTCAACGTCTGAAAGGAGCACTGCTAGCAATCCTACAACAGCTGCTGATCAACCTCAGAAGAGACTACCCAGAAGCAGCTTGGATCACCCAGAAGAAACCATCTTAGGAAGAAAGGAAGATCCAATCAGAACAAGAGCAAGCTTCAGAAACTCTGAAGAAACCCTCATGGGACTTGTGTCTCTGATTGAACCTTCTTCTACTGATGAAGCACTTCTGGAAAACGACTGGATTCTAGCAATGCAAGAAGAGCTGAATCAATTCACCAGAAATGACGTATGGGATCTTGTTCCCAGACCTAAAGGATTCAACGTCATTGGAACAAGATGGGTCTTCAGAAACAAGCTAAATGAACAAGGTGAAGTCATCAGAAACAAGGCACGACTGGTAGCACAAGGTTATAGTCAGCAAGAGGGGATAGACTATACAGAAACCTTTGCTCCAGTCGCCAGGTTAGAATCTATCAGACTTTTAATTTCATTTGCTGTTAATAGAGGCATCACTCTGTATCAGATGGATGTCAAGAGTGCATTCTTAAATGGTTATATAGAAGAAGAGGTTTATGTGCACCAACCCCCTGGTTTTGAAAATACAAAACATCCAGAACATGTTTTCAAACTAAAGAAGTCACTATATGGTCTGAAACAAGCTCCCAGAGCTTGGTATGAAAGACTAAGTAACCTTCTGTTAGAAAACGAATTCACCAGAGGGAAGGTGGACACTACCTTATTCTGTAAGTCAGTTAAGAATTACATCTTAGTCTGTCAAATTTATGTTGATGATATCATTTTTGGATCTACTAATCCTTCTCTTGGAAGAAAATTTGCTAAGTGTATGCAGGCAGAATTTGAGATGAGCCTCATGGGGGAACTGAAATTCTTTCTAGGAATTCAGATCAATCAAACTCCAGAGGGAACTTACATTCATCAGAGAAAATATGTCAGAGATCTTTTGAAGAAATTTGACCTCTCAGAATGTAAGCCATCAAAGATTCCAATGCATCTCACGTGCATTCTGGAAAGAGAAGAGGTAAGCAAAAAGGTAGAACAGAAGGTCTACAGAGGTATGATTGGTTCTCTCCTTTATCTGACAGTTTCAAGACCTGATATCTTATCCAGCGTATGTATTTGTGCTAGATTCCAATCAGATCCTAGAGAATCTCACTTAACAGTTGTTAAGCGAATTTTCAAGTATCTGAAAGGTACTACTAATCTGGGTTTGTTTTATAGAAAATCTAGTGATTATAGCTTAGTAGGCTACTGCGATGCTGACTTTGCTGGAGACAGAGTAGAGCGTAAAAGTACTTCTGGAAGCTGCCAGTTTCTGGGAGAAAATCTGATCTCTTGGTCCAGCAAAAGGCAATCCACAATTGCGCTATCAATAGCAGAAGCTGAGTACATAGCAGCAGCAGGATGTAGCACACAAATGCTCTGGATGAAAAGTCAGCTTGAAGACTTCCAGATTTTTTAGAGTAACATCCCTATACTCTGTGACAATACTTCTGCTATTTGCTTAAGTAAGAATCCTATTTTACATTCTAGGGCTAAGCATATAGAAATAAAACATCATTTCATTAGGGACTATATTCAGAAAGGAATTTTGAATTTAAAATTTATTGATACAGACCATCAATGGGATGATATCTTCACTAAACCCCTTTCTGAAGATAGGTTCAATTTCATTCTGAAACATCTCAGCATGAAAATCTGCCCAGAGTGAAAATGCTTTAATTCTATATATTTATCTTCAGAATGTATTTGTTTTACTGTGAACTTCTGATCAATCTCTTTTCAGAAAGAAAGAACATGCAGATTGTATCAGATGCTAGTCTTAAAGATCTGAGCGTTTCAGCTCAAGGATAGACGTGCTGATCACTAAATCAAACAAGTGTCATCCAATCATCAGCAAATCTATGAAGCAGAACACGCGTGCACGCTTCTGAGAAGGCAAAACGCTGATTGGGTGCATTGAGACACATGTCTGGTAACCGTTTCAAGTATCTTTCTCAAATCCCCCAAAGTCAGCAAGCATTAAATGAAAGTAATCATGTTTTAAAAACGTAATCATGATTTTATTTTCTCTTTCTTGAAACCGTTTACACTTTCAAAAATTTTCTTAAATCTATTTAAGCACTTTAACTTCTCACATTAATCCTTTACCGTTTCTCATAATCTCTCAAATATTTTCTGCATTTTCTCTGTGTTCATCTCTTTCAAACTTAAACCCTTTTTCTCAGTTTTTCTCAGAAAAACCCTAAGTGTGAACGTGGCAACCTCCAGCAATGCTTCTGCAGGTTCTCAGAAGAAAGATTCCTCTGAACAGTACTAAGTTCCATTCATAACACTCCTTACACCAGTGAAGAATCTAGAAGTGTTGTCTGAACTGATTATTGACTTTGGCAGTCTGAAAGAGAATGGTTTTGACTTGACAGAAGAAGTTAGGGCACAAAAATGGGAGAGATATTTTGACAGGTTGGTTGGACCAACATTCCCAGTTTTGGTCAAGGAGTTCTGGATTCATGCGTCCTCTTCAACGCATCAAGTCACCTCCTACATAATGGGAAAGAAGATTGTGATCACTGAGGATCACATAGCAAAACTGATTGGTTACAGTGGCGGTGGCGTCCGCTGTATTGATATGGCTGAAAGATGCTCTGACGTTGGTGTCATAGCAGAACAGATTTTCACCCTTGGGGTGCCCAGCAGCAAAATCAGAGACCTAAAGGATCACCATAGAGTTTGGGCGAAGATCATTCTGGGGTGCTTTAATCATAGGAAGCCAACAAGTTCCCCTGATTACATAAATATAGATCAGCAGTTTCTGATCTACTTTATTAATCAGAAGGTAAAAATCAACTTGGCTCATCTTCTGTTTAATCACCTCAGAACAAGCGTGAAGGAAACCAGGGAAGAAGAAAGAACAAAGAGGGATTGGATACCCTTTGGAAGGTTAATGTCAGATATTCTGACTGAGAATAGGCTGATAGAGCACCTTATAGAAGCTCAAGAGTTAAGCACCATTGAACCAACTGTTGGCAAGCCTCTGAACGCGAAGAATCTGAAGAAAATGAAATTAATAGAGAATATCAGAAAGGAACCCAGCGTTACTCATATTGCTGACATCACCAGCAGAAGAGTCCCACTGAGCGACTTTCCATTATTTTCTGAGATAGAATCTAAACCAGTGGTGGTTCTCAGATACTTGGACGCGTGCAAGGCTGATGGTACAGATCCCAAGATGAATATCAAAGATCTGCACCAACAACAACCAGAAGTTTCACTGAAGAAGACGAAGAAAAGGAAGGCCACTTCAGAAGGATCATCCCAGCAGACTCCCAAGAAAAGAGGTAATTTATCTGCTGCTTCTGTTTTAAATTCTTCTGCTATTTCAACATCAATCCCAACTCCAGCTTCACATGAAATCCCAATCCCCATACCAACTATAGATGAAACCGAACCAGAAGATGACCCTTCTGAGTCACTGAATCTCAGAAGACCCCGCACCAAACATCCCAAACCAATAACTTCAACAACATCAGAACTTGATAAAGTTCTGTCTGACATTGATCAACGTGTTTCTGATCACCTCTCAAATAATCCAAACACTGAACCAGAAATTGCCCACTCTCCTCAACCAGAACAACCTCTCTCACCCATACCAGAAGAACCACATATTCCTGAACAACCAGAAATTCCTCCTCCTTCTCCACAACCAGCAATTCCTCCTCCCTCTCCTCAACCAGAAATTCATCAACCATCACCTCAACCATCACCTCCTCAACCTGAGTTTCATCACTCTGAAACTCCATCCCCTGAACCTCATTCTCCTCAATCCTCTGAGCCACAACCTCTGGCAATTCAGCTGCCATGTGGAACAACTGTAACCATGGCCCAGCTGCCATCCTCGCCAGAAACTACCCCTCCAAATACTCCAAAGACTCCCCACAGTCCAATTATTATTTCTGACTCTCCCACTCCATCTCCCAAACAAGCATATCCCAAACAAACGACAGATGACCCCAGCAGGACCTTCATCGATTTAACAATCCTTGACCGTCTTGCTGATCTCAAAAATAAAATAGCCATTCCAAAACCAAAACAACCAGATGTTGGCTCTGGCATTGTGAATTTTGAAACAGGTTTGCAGCAATGGATTGCTTCTCTGAAGCAAGTCTGTCCTGGAATGATTGATCCTGCTGCCTCAGACCAGCTCTGGTCACGTTTCAGAATATGGGTACGTGCTGAAGCCCTCAAGTTGCAGGATATCAACTATGAGCAGGCACAACAGAACTTCAGCAAGCTGCTGAAGGAAGTTGAAAGTCAGCTGCCACAGGAAGACGTGCTCCTTCTGGATAGTGAGCCATGGTCTGAGAAGCGTCCAACTTCAAAAGTGCAGCCAGAAGAAGATCAGACAATTCAAGCTGAAGACAGTCAAGCTGAAGATGTTGCAGAAAGCTCTCAGAAGCTTCCTGCTTCTGATGTTTCTCAAGCTGCCTTGGACAGGCAGACTCTGGAAGAGCTGAAGCTGAATGATATTCGTCTGCAGCAAAGAATGGATGAAAATGATCAGAAGATGAAGGAAAGGATGGATGTGCAGGACAGCAAGATAGATACAGTAGTCAGCATGGTGCACAAGCAGACTGAAACTGCTGATCAGATTAAAGCAATGCTGGAGACTCTGTTCACACGCTTTCCTCCCCAACCTTAGTTTTTCATTCATGCTATTTTCAATGTTTTTCTTTGCATATCTTTTGTACTGTTTTGTCTGGCTCTGAATATTTTAATATAACAAGTTTTTCTGCTCCTATCGTTTTAGCACATCACTTACACTTTTTGATTGTTGACAAAAAGGGGGAGAACAAGAATGATATTTTTCATAACGGATTACTGAGACAAAAATTCTCAAACATTCTAACTCTGATATACTTGAATGTTTTCTGTTTTTGCATAAGTCTACAGGTACAAGAATGCTCTCTGATACACTGAAGCCCAAAGCCCTGATACTCTGATCCAAAGCAAAGCTCTGATAAAGCTCTGATATTCTGATCTGAAGTTCTGATAGTCAAAGCTCTAACATTCTGATGTTCAAGAATTCAATAAAGATCTGATCCTGAAGAACTCTTGGAATTAAAAAGGGAAGTAATAAATTCAGGGGGAGTATCTCTGATCCTATCTCTGATATCTCCTTATCCATTATCTTTGATAAATCCTTATTTAATTCTGATGCAACTTATCATTTAGTTATCTATGATACTTTTTCACGCTATTTTCAATTAAAAAATATCTAGTTTTTGTCATCATCAAAAAGGGGGAGATTGTTAGAACAAAGTTTGAATCTACTACCTTAGGTTTAAGTTTTGATGATAACAAAATGAAATGATATATTAATTATGTGATTCATGTAAGAACTATTTGCTACCTAAAATATTACTTTCTGTTTTGCAGAAACTCTGATAGGTATCAGCAAGAGTACATCATAATCAGCATCATAATATTGGTTATCAACATCAGCATCAGAAGATGCTATATCAGATACCAGAATCAAAAGAACAACTCACGCTTATGCTGAAGCTTGATGAACAGAACTGCGCTCAACACTCTGAACTCTGATAAAAGACAACAACAGTTCATCAGCACTTAAGCAGCGTCAGAATGAGCCAAAGCCAGAACACGCTTTAAGTAGCAATGGTACTGTGCATTCAAGATGAGTTATTACCAACGTCATCATTCCAGACAAGATCTTCTTAATAAGGAAAGATTGTTATTGGCATTGAATCAAGATTATTGCTCCAACGTTCACCAATTCTCAATGCTATATAAACAAGACAATGAAGATTGAATTGGCTAATGCTCTACAACAATTTCCACGCCTAAAAGCTATTCATCATCTTCTTATTCTCAGTTTGCTAAAAGCTCCATAATTCCTTACTCAATTATTTTAGCAATCTAGTTTCAATAAGCTTAAGTTGTGTAATATCACAGTTATGATAAACAGTTTTGTAGAAAACATTCACACACCTAGATTTTAATTCTGTGTAAGAACGTGATTCCTTGACAAACCGGTTTGTGGTTTGCATCAAGAAGGCTTTAGCAGTTATTAAAGTAGATTGTAATATTCAGTTGAATATAGTGGATTAAGACCTCGTTGGAGAGAGGCGAAATCACCTTGACGGGTGGACTGGAGTAGTTTGAGATCAAACGAACCAGGATAAAAATATCGTGTTCATTGCATTGATTTTCAGTTTTACAATTCAACCCCCCTTCTTGTGTTTTTCACTTCTTCAGAATTGGTCAAAATAGCAGCGGGGGGCCTGGATTATTCAATTAGGAAAAAGTTAGATACTCAATACCTAAGATACATGGCCCAACTGGCCGATAGAGTTCGACAGGTAGAACGCCTTAAAGCTGAGAAAGCTAAAGCTACCAAAACTCATCGATAGAAAGGGTAGCTTATGTCGAAATGGATGATAACGATCCAGAGATATCTAGTGATCCTATAGATGTCGAAGAAGGCGATATAGATTTAGCAGAATTAAAACAAGGACCACCATATTCTTGTAAATTACTAGTGCCATCAAATGGGAAAAATCCTGTAGAGTTTGAGAAAAACGGCGACAAATTTCCTAAGAAAACTTATAGTTTCGATATATCCAAATGTGACAAAATATTCGATCTATTAGTTAAAGATGGCCAGATGATAGTGCCCCCAGGGGAAAAATTGTCTCCTTTAGAACAGAGAAAAAAAAGAGGGTTTTGTAAATACCATAATTTTTTGGGCCATAAAACCTCACAATGTTTCCTTTTCAGGGAGCTTGTTCAACAAGCGCTAAAGGAAGGAAGGCTGAAATTTGCTGATAACCCAGCGATGAAAATCGATGCAAACCCACTACAGATGGAGGCGCATTATGCTGAACCAGTCGGCATTCACATGGTGGGAGTTTCTGAAGACTTCATTACTAAACCCATCTTTGGAAGTTTTACTGGAAACATATCCAGGAAAACTATTGAAGGCGTGAGAAAGGCCACTGAAGGCCTAGATCTGAAAAAGGAAGCTGCCCAAGGCTCAAACAAGAAGGCCACTGAAGGCCTGAAACTGAATAAAAGGGTTACTGAAGACCCGCACAAAAGCAAATGAGTTACTGAGAGTTCCAACAAAAGAACCACCACAGGTTCTTACTTGGCTGCTGTAAAGGGTTCGACAGAGAATTTAGAGGCCAAAATGAAGAAAATGAATCTCGTTGGCAAAAGAAACATGCAAGTCAACATGGTCGAAGTCTCTGGCGCCAAGGCCTCAGAGGAAGCTATTTGACAGGAAGAAGTGAATAAAACGGCATTCCCAAAGGAGAACAAAGATCTGGCAGACTTTCTTCACAGATGCCAGAAGAAAAAATCGGAAGTGATGTTATGCCCTAGATGCAACTCTATTTTTGATAAGAAAGCCACAGAACACATACAAGGTATGAGAATTGTGAAAGTGAAACAGGGCACCAATGCCCAACAAAAAATGGGTCCAGAGGTCATATTCGATCCCAGAAGGGGGCATCAACAAGGATCCATGAGTCAGGTAAGGAGGCCACCAACTTTTCAGCCTCTAACTAATATACCTACATATACTTGGCTTAACACCATGGGAAGAAAGAGGCCAAATGAAGAGAGATGAAAGGCGTTCGATGTGCCAAGAGGTTCCTCTTTAGACTACAGAAAGGAGTACCATGCTTCTATGTCAAATAAAATGGCTCATATATCGAGAAATTAGAAAGGAAAAAACCCTATGTCCCATTCACAATGGAGAAGATTCCAAAGACGGCGAAAAGCCGAAAAAGAGGCAGTTGGGCCTCACCCAGAGGTTAGCACCAATGTGCAAAGGAAACAAAGGAAGCCTCTAGAGAGGAATAATATGGCATTGACGGAAGAATGTGGGTCGAATGATGAGGACAACTCCGACTCCGATGACACTTTAGACATCACGGTGAATGTCATATCAGTGCTACCTAAAGAATACAACCGACATGTCGAGGTTGAGGAAACTGACTTAATGGTTGAGCAAGAAATGGATAGACACAAGCCAGTATGTTACTATGTAATGAATAATGGTTGCATAGAGGAACATAACGCCTTCTTCGAGCCACCAACAGAGGCAATGAAGAATCATCTAAAAACCCTGTTCATCAGAGCAAAGATAGGGGAAATAACTATAAATAAAATTATGGTCGATTGTGGGGCGACCATCAATATCATCCCATAATTCATGCTGGAAAAGCTGGGAAAGGGAGATGTTGACATCAAGCCCCATAACATGGTCTTGTCCAATTATGAAAGAGGCATTGACACCACAATGGGTGTCATACAACTAGACCTCAAAGTGGGATCAATCCTTCAACCCACCATGTTCATGGTGATCTCAGCAAAACCAAACTACAATCTGCTCTTGGGTCGAGAGTGGATACATGGCATCAGTGCAGTGCCATCCTCGATGCACCAAAGGGTCATGATATGGCTCCCCGATGGTATCGTGGAAAACATTGAGGTAGATCAGAGTTATTACTTAGGTGAAATCAATAGTGTCGGAAAGAATAGTTTCGACAGAAATTTGGCTCATATAGGGCCATATAATCTACCTGAGTTTGATCTAACTCCAACACCTAACTCCTTCTGCTTTCTATACCTACACTCCGACTACGGCTTTCAGTGGGATAGGTAAGACTTGTCAAACATCTACTATGAAGGAGTTGATGATATACGGCCAACAGGCTGGGGAAGTGAGTTCGGTGACGATGACTGAGTCACAAACTTTACGAAAGATTTCGGCATATGTAGCCGAAATTAGACTGATAGCGGCCTTGGAGGCTGAAGTTAAGTATATGGCCCTCGAAGCCAATGGACAAGTCCCTTCTCAAAAAGGCCCTGGGAAAGATTTTGACCCAGAGCCTCCCGACTTAGAAATGAAAGACCTTCGAGATCATAGGTTAGACGCCATCTATGAAGATGAACCTCTAGGTTTCGAAAAAGACCCATTGGCGAACAATGTTAGAATGTTGGCGCAAGACCCTCTGGAAGAGGTAAACCTAGGCGAAGATCCTGAAGAAAGGCCAACGTACATCAGCGTAAAAATAGATCCAGGATTCAGGGTCGAAATAATCCAATTGCTAAAAGAATTCAAGGATTTTTTTGCATGGGATTATGACGACATGCCTGGTCTCGACAGAAGTTTGGTAGAACTGTAATTGCCAATAAAGCCTAGAAAGAAACCCGTCAAGCAAACTCCAAGGCATTTTGCACCAGAGATTTTTTCAAAAATCAAAACGGAAATCGAAAGACTACTGAGATGCAAGTTCATCCGAACAACCAGGTATGTTGAATGGATTGCAAATACCGTGCCTGTTATAAAGAAAAATTGTACCTTAAGGGTGTGCATTGATTTCAGAGATCTGAATGCTGCAACACCCAAAGATGAATATCCAATGTCGGTGGCAGAAATGCTTGTCGATTCTTCTGCTGGTTTCGAGTACATGAGTATGCTTGATGGCTACTCTGGATATAATCAAATCTTTATTGCTGAAGAGGATGTGTCGAAAACGGTATTTTGTTTCCCTGGGGCCTTAGGCACTTACGAATGGGTAGTGATACCCTTTGGCCTAAAAAATGCAGGGGAAACATATCAGAGAGCCATGAATTCGATCTTCCATGATTTTATTGACACTTTCATGCAGATTTATATTGATGATATTGTTGTCAAATATGTTTCAGGGAAGACTCACATGGATCATCTTCGATAATCCTTCAAGAGGATGAGACGCTACCTCCTGAAGATGAACCCTCTAAAGTGCGCTTTTGGTGTCAAAGCAGGAGATTTATTAGGCTTTGTGGTCCATAAAAAGGGCATTGAGATAAACCAAAACAAGACCAAAGCTATCTTTCAAGCCAAAGCGCCAACTAACAAGAAGGAATTGCAATCCTTACTTGGGAAGATAAATTTCTTGAGGAGATTTATATCCAACCTCAGTGGGAAAACGCAAGCCTTTTCGCCACTACTTCGACTCAACAAAGGAGGATTTGAGTGGGGGCAAGAACATCAAGAAGCCTTCGAAAAAATCAAAGAGTACCTCATCAAGCCACCTATTTTGGTACCTCCTTGTCAACGTAAAAGTATGAGATTGTACATAGCTGCGTCTGATAAAACTTTAGGGAGCATGCTGGCTCAAGAGGATGAGCATGGTGTCGAAAGGCCCATCTATTACCTTAGTAGAGTTTTAAATGATGCAGAAACTAGATATAACGAGGTTGAAAAACTATTTTTATGTCTTTATTTTTCATGTACAAAACTCAAGCAATATATAAAGCCAGTTGATGTTTATGTTTCGTCTCATTTTGATGTTTCCAAATATATGTTGTCGAAACCCATTTTGCACAGTATAATTGGAAAATGGGCACTTGCATTAACTGAGTATTCATTAACCTTTATGCCTATCAAGGCTATGAAAGGTCAAGTGGTAGCAGACTTTATAGTAGACCACTCTATACAAGAGGGATCACTGAATTATTTGGAGATTGAACCTTGGAAGCTGTACTTTGATGGTTCTAGTTATAAAGATGGAACTGGAGTCAGAGTCCTCATTATTTCTCCAAGCAAAATTCCAACAACATTTAAGTACAAGATAGAAGGGGATTGCTCTAATAATGAGGCTGAATACGAAGCGTTAATCGTAGGCCTTGAAATCTTGTTGGAATTGGGGGAAACTCAGGTCGAAATAATGGGAGACTCAGAGTTAGTCCTAAAACAAATTACAAAAGAATACAAATGCATAAAAGAAAATCTTATCATGTATTTCGTAATAGCCAAACGGTTGTTGAAAACTTCGAGGTCGTTAACATTTGACATATACCCAGATTGGAAAATCAAGTAGCTAATGACTTAGCGCATATTGCTTCCAGGTATAAAGTTTCGAAAGACAAACTACAACAAGCGATCGAAGTTAGAGGGAGAGTAAAATCCACTAAGTTGTCTCCAATGGATTTAAGGACCACAACGTTAGGATGCACTGATCACGAAAATTTTGAAATTTCGTTCATAGACAATCTAACAGAACAAGATTGGAGAAAGCCAGTAGTGGATTATTTACAAAACCCAACGGCTTCGGCAGAACGAAAAATAAAATATAGAGCACTGAGCTATGTGCTGATGGGAAATGAATTATTCAAGAAAACATCTGAAGGTGTGCTTCTGAAATGCCTAAGTGAAACAGAAGCATATATAGCTCTTTCCACCACACACGCCGGGGCGTGTGGAGCACACCAAGTATACCAAAAGATGAAATGGTTATTGTTTCGACAAGGATTATATTGGCCCACTATGTTAAAAGATTGTGTTGAGTTTGCAAAAGGATGCCAAAAATGTAAAGTACATACAAGTATTCAGCATGTGCAGGCAAGTGAACTTCACTTGATTGTGAAACCTTGGCCTTTTAGAGGATGGGCTTTAGATCTTATTGGAGAAATTCGACCAACATCTTCTAAAAGCCAGAAATATATATTGGTGGGCATTGATTATTTTACCAAGTGGATTGAAGCAATCCCTTTAGTCAATGTATACCAAGAGAATGTCATTGAATTCATTCACAAGTACATCATATATAGATTTGGAATTCCCGAAACAATAACTACAGACCAAGGATCGGTCTTTACTGGTCGAAAGATGCAAGTCTTTACGTGAGCGTGAGAATTTTCTTAGTCACCTGAAGTGACTTGGTGCAGAAAATGAAACGGGATAACCACATAGCCAAAAAAGCTATATGTTCCATCTCCGACACAGTACTAGAGGATTTATCATGGAAGTGGTTGATAAAAGTGGTGTAGGTGGGTTTTGTAGCTGCAAACCCAATAACATCTTCAGATAAATCCTCAGGATCGAAATAATAGCCAGTCGGTCGAAGACCGGTAATTGCTGCTATGTCGAAGAGGGTGGGGGTCACCATCCCACAGGGAAGATGAAAGGTAAAATGTGCGTTATCCCAGAAATATAGAGAAGATACCAACATGAGAGGACAATAAGACAATCCTGTCTTTGAAAACATCACCAAATCGTAAAGATCCTGGTCCCTTTGTTCATAAATTGAAGGTTAATGTCCTCTGTAGCCTGAACATGTTGTTGGTTGGCCGGAGTGGCGTCTTCAGGATCATCCCTAGGGTTCTTCGCTCATCCTATAGGTTTGAGTCTTGGATGAGTAGGGAAGAAGGCACGGTTCCTTATGGGATTCTCGACGCATGTGGACAGAGGACCTGACATAGCGTATATGTCTTCAGAGTACCTAATGGGAATGAGGAGCTGGGAATTATATGCTTCTCGCCTCTCCCTTGTCATGGGTTCAGAAACGAACCGAAGCCCATCAGTCGAGAAAGGAGAAGGGTTAGTAGAAAAGATCTCTGGTTGGATTTGGATATCGTCAGCATTTTTAGGTTGGGGATTGTTTGGTGCATTGGAAAGGAAAGCCATTATTGCAGATTTGGAAGAAACGAAGTTGACAATGTAAGGTGTTTAAAAGTAGAAGACTTGGAAATACTTAGAGTTGTGAAAGTCCAAATGAAAAGGCTCAAGAGTATTTATAGTCTTCAGAAAGGGATATGTCTCGTCAAGGCCATTTAATGCTGTGAAGATAGTGGGGCACGTGGTGAAGCATGAAGAGGTTACCGTGTAGATGATGGAAAACGTTTTGACATGCTTGCCTAGGTTCTAGGAATATGGTCATCATGGCAGTGTGGTAACGACAGTTAGAAAAGACATCTTGGAGAAAGAGTAATGATGTTTTTTTTGAAAGCAGCAGCTGTTGGAAGACGAAAAGCGCACGTCAAGCCTTTGTGGACAGCAAGAAAGACAGGTGTCGAACAGAAAGATCAAAGAATGGCTATTTCTTTGGGCATCGAAATAGACATTCTTAGGGGGCAATTTGTTGGCTCCTGAATTCGACACTTACTATATTTGGTCTTTTAGACCAAAAAACTGGAATAAATCAAGCCAAGCTAAAGAATGTTTCGACGTGTGAAATAACTTAGAAAAAGATCTAAGTTATATTGGAGTCTTCGACCAGGGCTCACTTTCAAGATTTCGACTGAGAAGGTCTTATGACCTTCGACTAAGAGAGAATATCCTCGCGTCGACCCAAAAGGCGAGGGACATTTGAATTTGAATTATTGGAGGGAAAGACAGTTTCTCCAGCGGCTAAAGAGAAGCAACGTGGCTGGAAGCTAGAGGTTGAGGGACATGCAGAGGACACTTGTCTTCATCTTAGCGCAGAACCACCCCTCGACGGTTACATAGTTTTTAGTATAAATTAGGAAATCTGTGTAGTTTTTTAGGGTGTTCAACCTATTGTGCTAGTTACTCAAATATTGTCCAAGTACCCGCTATGTGAGAAAGGATAAACTGAGAAATGTACGTTGGAAACACCTCTTTTCATTAATGAAAGTCTTTTGCATTGCTTTAATCTTATTTTGCAAAGTTACCTTTCTTGCATCTTTACCTGCATTTCTACATTTCTATTTACTTTCTTATTTTCCAAAACCTCAAGTATCTGGTCTCTGGTCGAACGTGCGTTCTTCCTGATTTCTTTTCTTATATAAAAATTAGCATATGTTCTGGGATCAATCTAATCGGTCCCGCGAGTAACCAAAAGAACTTTCCTTTTTTGGAGGATCAACGATTGTTTACCAAAAACCACGGTAAACAATCTGTTTCTTCTTCGTACCACCCCTTCTGCTTAATTGCTGAATTCCTAAACAAATTAGCACCCCCTGGCTGAACAACAATTGGGCCAGCCTGGGCCTAACTTCCAGCACCCCCCTATTTTTACTTGTTAACATAATGAAGCACCCCCTGATCAAATTAAATTATTTATTTTTTTCTTCTTTAATATCATTTTTTATCTATTTTTCATAGTATATTTCTATTTTTTATAATAATTATTATTATCATTAATATTTATTATTATTATTATTATTATTTATTATGTCATGTAAATAAAGTATTTTTATTCAAAAAAATGCATATTATTTTAGTATATCATTTGCATTAAATATTTTTTACCATGCATTAATCAAGATTTCTTCGCAATTAACACAATAAAAAATACTAACCAATCTCAAACTATTTTTCGCAATAAACTGTTTTTGCAAAAGGGTTTCAAACATATTTTGACTTACTGCGCATTTAGTCAAAATCTCCGCAATCACTACTCCCGACCAAAATGTGAGGTGATTCAAAGTACGTTTGCGACCCCTAAAAAACACCAACCCCATATGAACTACGAATTGGGATTCTGATTCCTCATAAAAGGATACATGGCATAGGATCAAAAATCGTAGCGAGTTCCCCTATTAAAAAATTAAACCCTTTCCCCTAATTAAAATTCAAAACCCTATTTTACCCGAACCTAAAACCTAATATCCTTGTGAACAAGGTGGATGAAATGTGCCTAACACCTTCCTTTCGTCTAAAGAAGTCCAAAACCTAGAATCTCTATTTGCGAATTAGGGTTTTCTGTTATATTCCCTTCCCTAGGATAAAAACTAATAATGGCGACTCTTGATTTAAAAACAAGTCGCTACAGCTGGCGACTCTGCTGGGGACGCTTAAATTTAGGTTTTAGGGTTTTTTACTTTGGGGTTTTTATTCATTTATTTATTTATTCATTGCATTTATCTATTTATTGCATTTATTTATTTATTTATTTATTTATTTATTGTCAATCCCTCTTATTATCATATATTTACTGCATGGCGGGAATTCTTATTTCAAAAATATTTTCAATATAACCCTTTAGAAAAAAGGTTTGTCTATTAACTTAGGGGGTACATCATCCCTGCGAGTTTATGTGACGACTTTTCCTAGAGTCAGTGGACTTCCGAAAAAGGAATACTTATCAAGAGATACCCTCTTGACGAGCAGGACTTTGGAAGGACTCCCATGACTCTTTGTAATGACCTTAACCTAAAATCTCATGACGAGACCTTTCACGACTTGGAGATGAAAGTCTCAGTCTGTAAAAAGACTCCACCTAAGGGAAGCCCTTGTGCCTTTTACCTCTGGTGTTATTCATGACTCCCTTAAGGAAGCCACCTTTTGAGAGGGTAAACCGACCGTAGGTCAAAATTAAGGAGCCTACCATCTAAGGGTATTTATCACAAAACCCCGTCACTGAACCATACATCCCTACCTTATAGGGGTATTTATCACAAAACCTCGTCACTCAACCCTACATCTATGCATTCATACATTCATCATATATTCGTCACCCGTTTCTTTGACTTATTCACAGGGTACAAAAAATAATAAAATCAAGATCTCGGTGACTATCTTTAAAAATGGATATAGAAGGAAACAACTTGTACGCATTAACACGCCAAACATGTCTGAAATCAAAACCACAAAAGGGAAATAATATGCTGAAGACTTTCTCAAGCTTTGTCAAGCAAAGGTGGATGGGTTCAAGAGCAGACATCCACAAGCTCACCAAGAAGACTTATTTCCCTTTGCTTGATTTCACGCGAATAAAGTTTTGGTTTAAGATTGTAATATTTTTCAATATCTGAATTATGTTACCTTCACTAATGGAAGTTTGTTTCCACATCTCGTTTGCGTATCTATTTTCAAGCTAATCATTGAGTGACAATAAAAAGCGAAAGACAAATACATACCCAAGTGAATAAGACATTTAAAACAAGAAACCATTTCCTGCTCATGCACATCTGTTTGCACGCATGCATTCACGAATACCTGCATATCATATCAAAACTCATTTTTATAAAAAATCTCTCCAGTTGAACCATTGGTAGAAGAAGATATCCACCTCCTTGGCCTCCATATCAAACAAGAGCCTACCGATAAAAAGCAATGGAGAAAATAGAGGAAACTCAGGCTGCATTCAAAGAGGATCTCGACCAAGTAAAGGGTGATGTCACTTCAATGAAAGGAAATTTGAGTCAAGTTCTCCTAGCTTTGAAGAACATTATTGACAGGTAAGACCAAATTCCCAGGGTAGCTTTCGAAGAAGTAGCCCAAACTATCGGTGCATCAAGTGGTCACCAACCAAGGAAAGAGCCAGAGGCAGGACTCCAGAAGTCCATCATGGCCCAACAAGAAGCTGAAACTGAAGGGTTTGTCCCACCGCCACCAAAAGCAGGGGCATCACATACCCTACAGATTCCAACCAATAATGCGGACAACTACTTCGACATGCAATACGGAGACCACAACCTAGAGGATGTCAACCAAGCACCCTTAAAGACGACTGGTACTTATTCTGTTGATAATCCACTGGTAATAAATCAGTATAAAGCTTTGGAAGAAAGATTAAAATCTGTGGAGGGTTTTGACGCTTTCGAAGTAGACGCTCTCGAAATGGGCCTAGCTCCTGATGTGGTGATTCTATCAAAGTTCAAAGTCCCTGACTTTGAAAAATACAAGGGGCTCACTTGTCCAAGAAATCATCTTCGTATGTATTGCAGGAAGATGCATGCCCATGCCCATGATCAGAATTTGATGATTCACTATTTTCAAGATAGCCTGTGTGGGGCATCTTTAGACTGGTATATACAATTGGAGCGAACACATATTCGAACCTGGGAAAATATTGCTAATGCTTTTCCAAAGCATTACAAATATAACTTGTACATGGCGCCTACCTGCATACTACTCCAGAACCTGTCCCAGAAGAAATAAGAGTCCTTTAAGGAGTATGCTCAGAGATGGAGGGAGTTGGCATCCCGTGTGCAACCACCACTAGTGGATAAAGAATTAGTAGACACGTTCATGGGGACTTTGCAAGGGCTGTATTATGAGAAGATGGTTGGAAGTATCTCTCCGGGATTCTCAGACCTGGTGACTATCAGAGAAAGAATCGAGACTGGAATAAAAAGTGGGAAGATATCAGGGGGACCATCAAATGCTCCCTACAATTTAAAAAGGCCCGCTTCAAACTTCCCCAAAGGAAAAGAGGGAGAAATTAATGTTGTAGCATCACAACCCAGGGTACAACAACCATTAGTGATCCCACAAGGATAGCAGCAAGGCCGAAGGCCACCGAGGAAATTTGATCCACTCCCTATGCCACCTAGCCAGTTATTGCAACAGTTGGTTAAGGCATCCTTGGTGGAAATCAAGCATCCGGCTCCTTCAGTCGGGCCACTCCCACGAAGGTACGATGCCAACGTCAGATGTGAGTATCATGCTAATTCTCCTGGACATACCATAAAACAATGTTGGCCATTCAAGCATAAGGTCCAAGATTTTTTATAATCCCAAGACATCACTTTCGAGAAGCCTAACATCAAATCAAACCCTATGCCTCTGCATGATGGGCCGACAATAAATGCAATTAAAGTTGTCACTGACTCTGGGGCAAGCAGGCAAGCAGGCAAGCAAAAACCCTGATAAACTTGCTGAAAGAATATCTGCTGGGATGTGGATTCTTGCTAAAACACAATGAAGCTTTCGAAAGAAATCTACAAAGGCTAGGGGACCAGGGCATAGTCCAATTCAGAATGTACCATGAACAAAAATATAAAGCTGCTCTGAAGGGTGAAGCACATTTTCCTCCAATCCAAGAGACCTTTGTCAACAAGAGAGTAGAGCATGGCAAACATGTGGCAAAGATATCAATACCAAAAGGGGCCAATGACTTCATTCAAGAATGCACCCTAGGAGAAGAACTCAAAAGATGGAGGGCCGTGGAGATTCCTGAGATCCTTTTTCTTTCCTCGGTAATTTTTCTTGGTTTTTGAAAGAACATATGTCAAGCCCGGGGCATAGGGGTTGCTTGTAAGGGTTCCCCCGTTTTGTTTCAGACAATGTTTGAAATTAATAAAAGTTATATTTTGTTTTCAATTAAGATCCTTGTTTTTCTCTTGCATTTATGCCGTAAATTTAAAAATGGAAATACTTTCTATGCATATGCATTTTCAAATTTCATATACTAAATCTGCACCAAAACATGATAAGTGTGCAAATTCATGCCCAAAACCACCGATAATGTTACTGCTGCGACCCGATATAATTTTGATGCTTCCATTACCAAGCCGAAGAGGAAAGTGATGAAGATCTTGAAATCTCTGAGAAAATGGCAAGGGAAATAGAGAAAAAGGCCGACAACATACAATCATATCAAGAGGCTAGTAAGGCCGTTAATCTAGGTACAAAGGAAGAAATCAAGCTAAGGGGAAATGTTAGAGCGGAGCCACAAAGAAAATGATCAAATTATTGCACATGTTTGCTTGTTCCTACAGAAACAGGCCAAGGTTAGATACATACATTATGGTGGACATATCACCTCTTTAAAGAAGGTTGTTCGCCAGTTAGGAAAAAATAAGTGACTACGGAATACCAGGACCTGACGAAAAACCTGATCCAGGGGCACGTTGGACATTCACGTTTGATGGGGCTTCAAATACACTGGGGCACAATATAGGGGCAGTTTTGGCTTCTCCAAAGAGGGATCCCGAGCCATATACCAAGTCAACAGCGAATGGGATGCTAAAGATCCAAAACTGATTCCATATCGGGACCGTGTTTTGAAAACTGACTACAGAATTCACAAAGATCCCTTTCAGTCACATCCCATGAAAAGGAAATCAAATGACAGATGCCCTGGCAACTATATCGTCTATGTTCAAAGTAACTTGGTCAAACCACGAATCGCACATCACAAAAAAACATAATCAAGAGCCCACACTTAGTCTTGCTATCAAAGAAGGACCGGATGACAAGCCTTGGTTTTAGGACTTCCTGAAAATGACTCCAGCATCGACAAACAAAATCTACGGAAATTAGCGTCAGAGTTCTTTCAGAGTAATAGTGTACTGTACAAGATAAACCACAACATAGTCTAGTACTCAAGAAGATTCCGCTACTTCGACTTGTTTCACATGGTAAATGGACACCCAACTACGAAGGTCCATACGTAGTCAAAAAAACATTCTCCAATGGTGGTCTTATCCCCACAACAACGGATGGGGAAGAACTACCGCATCCAGCAAATTCAGGCGCAGTCAAAAATACTATGTATAAGAAGCTCTCTAAGCTCGAACCTCAAACGGGCAACTTAGGCAAAAAGGAGCGTCCCGGTGGATCAAAAATCCTAAAGGGTAATCCATGCAAAAATTAGGGGCATATAAACAAAAAAATTATCGTGGTGGATTGAAAAACCGAAAGGGCAATCCAGGCAAAACATAGGGATTTCATACAAAGAAATAAAGAACAAAAAGACTGCGATCTAAGAACTGCGACTACGAACCATAAAGAGAGAGAGATAGATCTGAATCATACAACTCAGAAGCAAAGGAGATAAGATTATTAAAAGGATATTGGGGAACAGCAGTAGCAATTATCATTTTTATTGCCATTTACAGTTTTAAAACCTTCTATAATTACCTCTTTCTAGGAATTGCATCTTGTATTCTCGCCTATTCAGAGGCATATCAATAAAACATTTTCTTTCTTTGCATCTCTCAAATTGCATTTTTCTTTTCTCAGACTTGTTTATAAAATACTACGATCATTACTTGTGAATATTTTCTTGAAATCATTTCGAGGGATTAACAAAATAAAAGCATTTGACAAAACATTGAAAAAGAATTTTGGGTTAGAAAAACATCAAAAGAAAATCCACGTCTACGTCCACGCATATGTCTACTCCTGTGTCTATAATACAAATTCTATACACATGTCCATGTCTACGCCTGCGCTTACAACACAAAAATCTATGCATATCTACTCCTACGTCTACGCGTCTGTATACAAAGTCTACATCCATATACATGTCAGTGCCTATGCCTACACTTGCAACACAAAGTCTACGTCTGCACATGCATCCACGCACATGTGTACTCCTGCAAATTCTATACACATGTCCACGTCTACGCCTGTGCTTACAACATAGAATTCTACACATACGCCAATACATACGTCTATGCTTACTCCTGCGCTTACAACATACGAATCTACGCATCTGCCAATACATACGTCTACGCTTACTCCTGTGCTTACAACATAAAAGGCTACACATATTCCAATACACACGTCTACGCCTGCGCTTAGAACATACAAATCTACGCATATGCCATTACCTACGTCTACGTATACGTCTACACCTGCGCTCACAATACAAAATCAATGTTCAAAATTTTGCTAACGCTTTTTCACCGCATTCAAATCAAATTTAACAAAGCTACGACGACACAACATACAACACCAGGGGATTATTAACTCCAAGTTAATGATTTAAAGGAGAGAATGCCAGAAATAGTCTTCATAACATTTCAAGGCATACGCACAATACGCATATATTCAGGGTTCCATATCAATGTCAAACATCATACGTTTTGCATACATCCAAACATCTTAATATCAGACATCATACACTTGTATCATGCAACAAACAAAAAGCCTCACCCTAGATTTAGCTATCTAAGGGTCAACCAACAAAATACTTCTCCTACTATTCAACCTGTCACCTCAGTCTTCATGCTGTGACACGTTCATCCCACCACCTAAGTCTTCATGCAGTGATGAGTCCCTTACAAACCCAGGTCAATGCCTCAGACTTCATGCAACGATGCTCGAAAACGAATTTAGCTTATCGCCTCAGACTTCACGCAGCGTTTTGCAAACCTAACCCATTACCTCAGACTTCATGCAGCAATGTGTTTCTTTATTCAAACACAGACCATCGCCTCAGACTTCAGGCAGCGTTGCTCGAAACTAAAATCTAGCTTATCGCCTCAGACTTCACGCAACAATTTGTGATCCAAACCCATTGCCTCAGACTTCATGCAACAATGTGTTTCTTTATCCTGCGACACATGCCATCGCCTAAGACTTCATTCAGCTATGCTCAAAAATACAAAATTTAGCTCGTCGCCTCAGACTTCACGCAGCGATTTGCGAACCTAACCCATTGCCTCAGACTTAATGCAATAATGTGTTTCTTCATTCCAAGTTCTAGACCATCGCCTCATATTTCATGTAGCAATGCTCGAAATCAAAATCTAGCCTATCGCCTCAGACTTCACGCAATGATTTGTGAACCAAACCCATTTCCTCAAACTTCATGCAGCGATGTGTTTCTTTTATCCCGCAATAAAGATTATCACCTCAGACTTCACGCAGCGATTTGTGAACCTAACCCATTTCCTAAGTCTTCATGTAGAAATGCATTTCTCTATTCCATAACACAGACTATCGCGTCAGACTTCATGTGGCGATGCTCGAGAACCAAATTCAGCTTATCGCCTCAGACTTCACACAGTGATTTACAAATTTAAGCTCATTGCCTAATACTTTATGCGGAAATGCGTTTTTTTATTCCGTAACACAGATCATTGCCTCAGACTTCATGCAATGATGCTAGAAAGAAAACAAAAAAATCTAGCCAAATGCCTCAGACGTCATGCACCGATTCACAAACATAACCTAAGGCCTCAGTCTTCAAGAAGCCATGCATCATCAATTATTGTTGTATTCAACCTCCAAATGGGTGAATAATCAAAACTAAACCAAGACATACCAGATTACACTCTCAAGCTCAAAACCATCTGCCTCGTTATCAAACCCTGGTAAGCCATACATCATCAGCTTTTCCTACTTCCTTGAGACTCGTAAGGGTATGCTATATCAGTGTAACCTTATGTCTGTAGGACAAATTTCTGGGTATTCCAAGCATTCAATAAACTTCCAATCAAAATGCGTAAGACTCATGTTTTCTCAAGCTATTCGATTAGAAGATAATTGAATAGGGGCAGCTGTCGTACCCCAAATTTGTCCTACCTCGATGATTTTATTTTTTGAGATTAAGATAGAAGAAATATTTAATTAAATATGGTACAACAATATCTGATGGTCTATTCTTAAAATTTAAGCCAACTGGGGGTGTATTTTAATTCAGGAAATCAAGGCTTTCTAAATTAGAAAGACTTATGTATCCGTGAACCTATTTGTAAGGCATGTTGGACTATGGCCCATGCGATTCGAAAATAGAAAATTATTCAAATAATAATTAAGTTTTAATTAATAAAACCTATTTTTAGTGTTAATGTTATTAGTAAAAAAAGGAGGTGGAAGTTCAATATGCTAGCCCATTATATTTCAGTTGGTCCATTTCCATTTGCGTTGTCCAAATAGCAAAAGGTGAGGTATGGTTATAGATTACCAGCCCATTAAACAGTTTCTAACAGCCCATTTGCTGTTTTCTTGTTTTCAGAAATTTTTAAAACTATTGTTTTTATTTTAATAAAAAGAATATATTACTGTTAGCTTTTTATTTATAATATCTCACTTTTATTATTAAGCATTATGTTAATTGTATTTATCAAAAGTTTGGTTTAAGTAATATTGGGTTACGGAAAGGCCATTTGGGCCTAGTAATGTTAAAAACGTTTTTTTATTACTGATAAAATTGACTTCTTAAATTTTTTTGTATTGGGAAAAGGGCATTTAGGCCCAATTGAAAAAAAAACTTTTTTTGCTATAATTAAAAAAACGTATTGTTGGATAATGCTCAGGCCCAATTGAATTTAAAAAGCTTTTGCTGTAAATACTGCTTGATAGAAAAATACGCTGCTGGCCCAATGTCTAATAACATACACTGTTTCAATTAACCCAAATTTACATGCAATGCTTGCAATTTACACTTACTGTACAGATTCTAAAACAAAAATCAAATAATTTCTAACTAAACAAAATCAAATCTCCATTACAGTCATAACAAAATCTTATTCTATATTTGCAGTATAAATCTAGATATTACAGAATCAATCTCTAAATTAAAAAACAATCAAATTTTTATCAGAACAAATTTCACAAAGACATATCTCAGAAAACAAATCAATTCAATCAATACAAAATCAAATCCAGCAAAACGAAATCAAATCTATTACATTCTACGAACAACATTCAATGTACAAAATCAATTAACAAACAATCAAAATTCCTAATTGTTCAGAATCCCTAATTCTTCTCTAAATCTAAAATACCTAAACTAAAAAAGGCCTATATATAATAATCAAAGTTAACAGAGAAGGGGGACGACAAAAAAGGGTTTGATACAGAAAAAGGAAGAAAGAGAAGATAACAAGAAAGAACGAGAACAATAAAAGGAGGTTGAAGAAATACAGAAGAAAAAGAACCCTTTTTTGATGAAGACCGGATGAGGAGGGTGATAAGGGTTTCAATATCTGAAACCCTAATCACATAGTCACCGCCGCCATCGTGCAATCTTCCATCACCGTCTTCACACCATCACAGAACCTACAAGTGTACAGAGAAAGAGAATCAGAGGCATAATTAACTCAGAAATTGGAACAACGAAATCACAAAGGGTAAGCTCTTTAGCTTTTGGTTTGTTTTTGGTGGTCGGTTTTTGATTGAGGAAGAATTGGGTATGCCGCCGCCGGAGGGGATGTGGTTATAGGGTTTGGCTAAGGGAGAGAAAGGGTTTGTATTGCGAGAGAGTCAGGAAGATAGTAACATGTGCGGTAAAACAACTGAAATAAAAATGAATAATGTTAAAACAAAATAACATAATTTGTTTCAATCCCGTATGCGCTGGCCTATTGTAACTAACACGGTCCCTTGTTCTTATTCGTTTGATCTAGATCTGACGGCCTTACGGCCAAGTCTGCATGTTAATTAACCTACTGCCTCACCACTCAATTACGCAACCTCTCTCCCAAATGTCTGGGCCTAAGCCTGTTTCTTCTTTGCACCACCCCTTCTGCTTAATTGCTGAATTCCTAAACAGATTAACACCCCCTTGGCTGAACAACAATTGGGCCATCCTGGGCCTAACTTCCAACACCCCCTATTTTTACTTGTTAACATATTGATGCACCCCCTGATCAAATTAAATTATTTTTTTCTTCTTTTATATCATTTTTTTAATCTTTTTTTATAGTATATTTCAATTTTTTATAATAATTATTATTACCATTAATATTAATTATTATTATTATTATTATTATTATTATTTATTATGTCATGTAAATAAAGTATTCATATTTAAAAAAATGCATATTATTTTTGTATATCATTTGCATTAAATATTTTTTACCATGCATTAATCAAGATTTCTTCGCAATTAACATAATAAAAAATACTAACCAATCTCAAACTATTTTTCGCAATAAACTAAGCTAATAAATTGTTTTTGCAAAAGGGTTTCAAACAGATTTTGACTTACTGCGCATTTAGTCAAAATCTCCGCAATCAATATTCCCAACCAAAATGCGAGGTGATTCAAAGTACGTTTGCGACCCATAAAAAACACCAACCCCATACGAACTACGAATTAGGACTCTGATTCCTCATAAGAGGATACGTAGGCATACGATTAAAAATCGTAGCGAGTTCCCCTATTAAAAAATTAAACCCTTTCCCCTAATTAAAATTCAAAACCCTATTTTACCCGAACCTAAAACCTAATATCCTTGTGAACAAGGTAGATGAAAGGTGCCTAACACCTTCCTTTCGTCTAAAGAAGTCCGAAACCTAGAATCTCTATCTGCGAATTAGGGTTTTCTGTTAGATTCCCTCCCCTAGGATAAAAACTAATAGTGGAGACTCTTGATTTAAAAACCAGTCGCTACACCCGAGCACAACGGTCCATTTGTTAGGGTTGTCATTTTTCATCTTCATATTTTCATTTAATAAATTATTGGACGTTTGCATTCAAATTTTGTGCTCTTTGACTTTCTTTTACTTTATTACTTTCAAAATAGCTATGTGTTCTTACACACACCCACATAACAAATTGTAGAACCATATCCACCCTGGATCCCATTGATAACAATTCTTCTATTTCCAATTATGACTTCGAAAGTCCGATCTACCAAGCCTAGGACGAAGGTGAGGAAGATTGTGAAGTACCTAGAGAGCTTGCTAGTTTGTTAATGCAGGAAGAAAGAGATATACAACCGCATGAAGAGCCAATTGATGCTGTGAACTTGGGTACTGAAGAGGACAAGAAAGAAGTCAAGATAGGTGCCAACCTAGAAGACAGTGTCAAAAAGAGATTAATCCAGATGTTGTGTGACTATGTTGAGATCTTTGCTTGGTCGTACGAAGACATGCCATGGCTTGATACTAATATTGTGGTTCACCATTGTTGTACCCCAAAATTTTCCCTCCCATTTTTCATTCAAGATATTCTCCTATGGTTTCTCAAATGCTCAAGATGGCTCAAGAATTAATCATAATCTCCTCCTAAGCATTAAGTCCACGGATAGGGTTTGGTATCTCTCAAGCAAGATTGAGTTTCCAAGGTCTCAAGTGGATTTCATGGTGCTTCATATGTATTCAAGAAGGCTCATATCAAATTTCATGTGTTACGTCACAAGTTCACTCAGTCAATTGCTCGGATGACCGGACATCAACTGTATTGGCCAAAAAGTCAACATGTTCAAGATCTAGTTCAAAGGATTATAACTTCTTCATTATTCGATATTTTTGAGTGTTTCTTTTTTCATATGACTCCCCTTGACATCATCTCCAATTTCTCTTTACAAGTCAAGAGCCGATTATGTGCGAAAGATCATCAAAATTTCGAATACTATAGAGGTAGCTTTATGGACTTTGACCTAATCTCAAGTAATTGTTGCCTAACTTCCAAGAGTCGTAATTTCTTCAATTTTCAAGATCTTGAGACGATTATTTTTCCACATTCATCATAAGGAGTGTCATCTACAAGTTTCTTTAAAGATCAAAGTCAAACTATGCTTAGAAAGCCATGAAATTTACCAAAACTTTATAGGTCATTTTTTGACTAAGGACGACCTTAACTTCTAGGTTCAATTCATGCCATAATCATTTTATAAAAAAAAGAAATTGATTCTTATGTTGGTACAATTCATGAAATAAGAGTTTTAGTTTTAAGATTCATCGATCATTTGTTGCTCGTAATTCAAGTCATTTGTGTTTGAACGTTAGTGATTATTGGATCGATGTTGGATTTTTTTATTAAAATTATTAAGGCATTGATTTGTTCATCAAGATTATATGTCATTAAAGTTTTAATATTCACCTTTCAATCATTTTATACAGATTCCTTTTGATCCGAGGTCATTAGGCTAAAACAAGAGACACATTTATATTCATACTTCCTACAATTCACAATACTGATTTTAGATGTCATCTTAAGTGAAAAAAAAACAAAAGGTGAGGTCTAATGATAACATTCCTGGTTTTCTCGTGCTGCATCAAGTCTATAACTTTCCATGCTACACCATGTTTCAAATGTAAAATCTAAACCATGTTTCACCAAAAGTTATCATTTTTTTCATTCAAATATTCCATGTCATAACAAAGTTACATATTCAATTTACAAATAATCAAATACATTAATTTAAGATGACCTATTCTTGTATCTAAATGACACCAATCTCCCAAAATTCATCCAAAACTTAGTTTCAATGTGTCCAAACTTCTTGCTGCCCATAAAACACAAAAGAAACCAGTAAGAAAAACAGTCTGCTGCCCTGTATAAAGCCAACCTTGCACCAAGCTGCCACTCCACTCCAAAACCTGCACCATATCAGTTCAATAGTTGCACAAAAAAGGCCTTGTTATTGCTGCATAAAACCTACATCAAAACCCTTGTGTTGCTGCCCCAAAACCTGTCATAAGCATCCAAACATTGCACCAAATTAGAAGACACAAAAACTACATTAGAAAGAAATAAGACAGTGCATCATATCAGTTCAAACTTATTAATCCCCCCTCCCAAAACAAAAACCACATTTGTTCCATAGAGAGGTCTCAACAGACAACATAACACAAAAAAATCACAAAAAAGTCCTCTAAACCTTTTCTCATACTCCCTGCATAAACTCAGAAATTTTTCCAAACTCTCTCACTTTGGACACACAAAAATTTCACAGAACTAAACCGAATCATTCAACTTGCAATTTCCAGATCACAAAGCTTCAATAAATTTTTATAAATATTCAATAGAAGGAGAAGAAGTTAAGGAGCAATTTTTACCTCGGGTTTTCTCGATTTATTGTCGGAGTCGGAATCATCGGACTTGCTCAAATCTTGTAAGCCTCCCTTTCTTGTCTCCTGAATATGCTGCTTCTTTATGTTGCCTTGAATTGTTGTTGTACTTTTATTGTTTATTGTTGTTGTTTTGCTGTTATTGTTGTAACTGTTAAAAGATACTAAAAAACTCTGTTCAAACATGAAGAAAAATTCTATTAAAAAAAAATAAGGTAGGATACACCAAGAGAGGCACACAAAATATTCTGCTAAGATTGAAACAAAAGCTTCCTCTCAAATCCCATAACCATCACAATCTCACAACTTCTATTCAAAACTCTCAAAACCCTCACACGAATTTCCTTCTTCCATCATAACAAATAGACACAATGACCTAAAAAAAACGCAAATACAAAGCAGAAGTGTGAAACAGAAGAACTTGAAACGGGACTGAAGATAGAAGAATCAAAATCCATACCTGATGATACTGTTCAGATTTTGTTACTAATTTTTCCATTTGCCGTGCGAACCGTAAGAAGAGACAGGAAGTAGAAGCGTGGAACACGATTTCGAAGAATGAGGCGTGTAGTTAATTGATATCAGAAATTGAGATAAGAGAACAAAAGAATTAGTTTCTGTCATTTTTTTTGTTGTTTCTGCGACTAGAAGTACGTTTAAAGAGAAGAGGTTGTTTGGTCTTGTTTTAGGGTTTGTTTTATACAAACCCAATTTTAACATGTGGAGGGCCAACAGATCCGGGTTCAGAACCGGTTCGGCCCAATCTCTTTGTTTCTTTATTTTTTTTTTAATTTTTTCCTGTATATCTTAGACCTAGGTTGCTATATTTCTGTTAAGTCACCTATTTTTCACTTATATACCCCTTAGTTTATTTTAAATTTACTTATTTAAATTTAGTTAATTTAGTCTGATTTACTTAGAATAACTTTTTTATTTAATCATTATTATAATATACAATTTTTTTTCTTTCACTAATATTAAAATACTGAAAAACACAAAAAAAAATAATTTAGTTAGTTTATTAGTTTATTAGGATATTTCGGTGTGTGATTGAGTCCATGAAATTAATTTATGTGATTTAGATTGTATATTTAATCATTACTCTAAAAATACATAAAAAAATTATTTTTTATTTAGATAATTAACTTTGTATATAAATCTAGAATTTCCTCGATTAGCAAGATTCAAATTATTTGTAAATTCACACACTTGTAAATAATCAACACATTTGTACATAAGCATCACTAACTAAAAAAATCAAATTTCATTATCAAAATAATAAAGACAATTTCTTTTCTTATCCCTACACTCATTTAGCAAACAAATCAGTTTTAGCCAAAACAAATCAATTTATTATCCCTTTGTATAAACAACTCCCTTCCCTTTTCATTTACTCGTAGTTTACTATTTTTCATATTCTTTCGATTATTGTAATTGTTTACGGTTTGTAATAGTTTAACTAAGATCTTTTTACTTCATCCCCATTCATAAATTTGTACCCCCATTCTCGAAGCATTGTAATAGTGTAGAATTTTACTTTTCTGCACTTTACCATATTTCCTTATATTGTATAGTACCTAAGCGTGTATGGCAAGATTTAAAATCAGCCGCTAGACAACCCTAAATCAAGACAAATTAAACTTGAATCAAACACACTTTTCACACACGAACCTCTAGAGTAACGTCGCTTGTTGCCTCGGAAAAACAGTCATGTCCCTCGAATATGGGACACTTTAGAAAAGCCCCTCTGTGATCGGTGGAAATGGAACTGACTATTTTGAAATGCTGGTTCGCGAAATGTCGCGGAAAGCAAGAGTCTCCACCGTCTTTTATTTTCTCCAACAAGGAAAGGACAAAAGTACAGCAAAATTCCTTTTCGAGATGTTTCTCGGTTCGGGAGGTAGATTATAGAAAGGGAAGGTGTTAGCACCCTTTCTATCCGTGGTTATCCACGGGCTCTTAGGTACTTGCTCACTATGTTTTCAAAATGTTTTTCTTTTCTTGTGTTTGTGGGTTTTGAAAAAGTTTGTTTGAAAACTTCGCTTTAACTCTTGTATCAGTCCTCAAGAGTGTATGAAGTGTTGTTTGAAAAGTTTTGTCAGAAAAGTGTAGGTGCGAAAAGTTGTTTTGTTTTGAAAGAGCAAGTACTTGAGAACCTCTACCTACTCAAAAGAAATTAAGCTGTGTAAATGTCCTTTAGACAGTGCTATCCCACTATTGAGAAGTAGGTGGCGCCGTCGTCGGAGTTTTTCGGGTCAATTCGATTATAGGGACACGTGGTCACCAAAGCAATAGTAGGACGCCTTAGCGGTAACCCTAATGTCTTAGATCGTTTTTTATCGAGGCAACCGTTCCGAGGCAACTTTTGATCTTTAGACAGGAGGGAGACCTCTAAAACACCCTATACTCAATGACCACGTCGAGGCAACCAAGTGAGGCGTACCCTAGGAGTGGCATGTGCGAGTGTGTCAGGATTCAGTTAAATTATCTTTGCACATGTTATGGTGAGCTACGTTTTGATTTTAATTTTCAGATAAGTCTTGTCATGCATAGCCTATTAGCATACATCTAACAGTTAATAGTTGCGGAAAATAAATCTAAGCTATTACAAGGCGTCGGGTATTTACATCGCCAAAAACAAACCCTTGGAAAAAGTAAATTGCGGGAAATTAAAGAAAGCGATAAAAAGTCCTAATTAAAGCTATTACATCCTCGGAGCAATTGCATAAATATGATCAAAAATATATAAAACAGACATACGCGCGAGAGAAAATTGAGTCGGAGAGTTTCTAGGGTTTTGACCCTTTTTTGAGAAAGAAAGAAGTTTTTGGTGGTTTATGAATTAAATTAAATTAAACCTAATTAATTAATTAACAAAAAAGAAATATTTTTGAGTTTTTTATGTTTTTTAGGAAATAAAATCAAAAGGATTAAAATTGTCAAAAGAAACCCTAATTCTATATTGATTTTAAATTGTTGAGAAAAAGTTAAAATTAACCCTAATTAAACTAAATTAATTTGTTAGTATTTATTTACAAAAATAACTAATTAAGGGTGAAATTAATTTAAATATTAATAATAAAAAAGATTATTTTCTGAATTTATTATGAAAAATTAATTTGGTTAATTTAAGTAATAATAATAATTATAGTAAATAATTAGAATAAAAGAAAATAAAAAAATAGAAGAGAAAAGGAATAAACTTGAAGGGGTGTTGGGCCAAATTCTGGAGGTGTTTGTAGCAATTCTCAGGCCCAACAAGCTGCAAGCCCTTTTGACTTTCCTGCTTCTCCATGGCGCGTGTTGACTGGGAGTACAATGGTCCTTCATCTTTGACCACATGATTTGAGTTTGAGGCCACTTGGCGCCTGGGAATTGGAGATACATGGTGGAACTCACTTTGAAACCTGCATGTGATTATGTTAGGAAAAATAACATAAGCGTTTTAGGGGGACCTGGGATTCGAACCCAGGTCCCAGCGTTTCCAAGCCAAAGCCTTAACCACTCCAACCACCTGCTTCAATTGTTAGTAAAATAAAGATCAATTATTATATTAACAAACAAATACACGTGCCTGAAACAAAATAAAAGCGCGCGATTTTCAAAGGATCCAATAGTATGCTAACACCTCATCATCTTCTTCATTGTTCCTGCATAATAAACATTAGATAGCGGGGGTTTTTAACCCCCACTAAACATTATGGAGAAAAATAGCGAATAGAGCTGTGGTTTATATAAATGTTTCGCGAGGGTTTGGTCAGGTTCGTCTGGTTCTCACGAATTTAGTCATATGCCTTAGGAGTCTTAATTTTGCCTGGATTGCAAAGCGCCAATTCAAAGCTTATGAACCCTAAAAATTCAACTATGGCATCTTGTGATTTATGGCGTTTCAGTTCAATTAAGTTATACCATTAGCTTTGTACAGTCCCTAGCAACACAAAACAATCATGAAAACATATTAAAGATGCATGAATCACGATATACGATTGTGAATAAAAGCTGCAAACCGTGACTCTATATATGGTGATTCTTTGAGTTATGAAGCTGGAATTTGATTGCCACACGTTCTGGGATCCTCCTGCAGTGTATTAGAATCAACAAAAGTCCCTAAATCGCCCTAGAATGCAAAAACCAGTTTGCAATTTTCTTGACTTTTCTCAATATGCTATGGCTTTCTTTCTGCAGTTTTTTCACCTGTATGAGTTAGGGTTTACTTGTATATATATAAAGGAATGGAATTAGGTCAAAATCTTGAGCAAGAATCCATTGCAATGATGGTTTGATCTTTGATTGAAAATCAAATCTTTTTGCATTTTCATGATTGGAAAAGGTTGCCAAATTTGGAGATTTTGCATCTTTGACTTTGAGCACGAAATTGCCAGCACATCTTGACCATATTTGCTTCACAAAAAGATTGAAAAATCAAATCTTGCATTTTCCTACAATTTAAATTAATTAAATGAATTAATATTAATTAAAAATCCAATTAATTAATAAAAAATAAGAAAATAAATTCAATTAAGCTTGAAGGGTCGTGCATAGGCCATGGATGAAGTTTTAACAAGAAATTTGAGGCCCATTAGCAAAAACAAGGTGTTTTGAGCAAAGTTGACTTTTGCAAATTCATGAAAATTTCCCAACTTCTCCAATGCATATCTTGCTCAATTTTGATCATATGAACATGTTCTTGGACATTTTGGAAAGGTCTTGAAGTCCTCTAGCCAATGCCTTTGGTCCAATGTCATTTGGATTTATCAATCTCAAGTTATGGCCTTTGACTCAAAGTGCTTTTTTGTTGACTTTTGAATTTGACCTATAATGTCAAAATTGGTAACTTCTTGTGAAGGCATTTCTTGAACTTGGAGTGTGAAGATGGATTGTAGTAAATCACATCCCCTTCAAGATGAGCATTGGATGGCATTTTTATGACACACCATGAAAAAGTTATGCCTTGGTCAAGATACAATTGACTTTTCTGCTGTCCAAAAATAGTAACTTTTGCATCTTGATGATTTTTGAGCTATTCTTATGGAATCATGATCAAGACTTGATCAAATGATGATTGTGAACTCAAAATAAGATGTGGACCAAAAATTCTGACTTTTGACTGCAAAATGACCATTTTGCTCTTGAAGTTGACTGTGGATCAAATGGGGCTTTTGAATGTGCAAATTGGCACTATGAGTCTTGAAACTTGGCATGTAGGTGCTTGAGAGTGTATATAGGCACATGAGACTTGATTGAACCATTGAAAACCTCAAATTCCTTGAAAGAACCAAAACCCTAATTTCAGCTGTCTTAGGGGGTGATTTGACTGTCCAACTCTTGAGCCATCTTGAACAACTTGGAGAATTATTCTTGTCAAATCTTGAGGAATATAATAGGGCAAATTTTGGGATACAACAGTTGCCCCTGTTCAATCTTCTTAAACCTGAGGATGTAGATTGGCTTGCGTGCCTTTCGTGATCCGAAGGTGGAAGATGATTGAACACTAAAGTGCCCAAAAATTTGCACTCGCATAGTGGAGTATCAGCAATGTGATGTCGGGAATGGGCTTACAGATGCCATTTGGAGATATGATGGATAGGAGGATGGGCTTATAGATGCCATCTGGAGATGTGACAGAATCTTGTCGGGGATGGGCTTATAGATGCCATCTGGAGATTGTTTGTTGAATTATAACTTGGTAGGTTGAAAGAAGGAACCTGTGTAGGGTTGCCTGATGATGAGTCCGTGTAAAACTGCATCCTGGAAGAGAAGGAACTGGTGTAGGGTTGCTTCATGATGGTTAAGTAGATAGCTGTCTTGTCTAGTTTCAGGTATTAATCTACAATCAGTCGTCTACAAATATTTCCTAGCTTGCTACAGATATTAATCCGGAACTTAAGAAGTCTGGCCGATGAGATAGTTTTCCTGTCTGGTTTCAGGTATTAATCTCTGACTTGAGAAAGAAAGATAGTTTTCCTGTCTGGTTTCAGGTATTAATCTTCAATCTCTTCATGTGGATAACTTTCCTGGCTAGTTACAGGTATAGATCTACAATCAGTTCATATAGGTGGTTTTCCTGTCTGGTTTCAGGGGTTAACCTATAATCAGTCGTCCACAGATATTTCCTGGCTAGTTACAGGTGTTGATCTGGAACTTAAGAAAAGGTTGGTCGAGGAGATAGTTGTCCTGTCTGGTTTCAGGTATTAATCTCTGACCTGAGAAAGAAAGATGGTTTCCTGGCCTGTTACAGGTGTTAATCTTCAATCTCTTCATATATGTGGTTTTCCTGTCTGGTTTCAGGTGTTAACCTATAATCAGTCGTCCACATATATTTCCTGGCTTGCTACAGGTATTAATCCGGAACTTAAGAAAGGTGTTTTTTTGTTTTGATAATGATGTGATGAAGGAATGTGAGACGATTGCTACTCCAAATAGATGATGAAGGAATCTGGGACGATTACTACCTCAGTAGGATGGTGAAGGAATCTTGGACGACTACTACCTCAGCAGGATGATGAAGGAATCTTGATGACTTCTACCTTAACGGGATGATGAAGGAATCTTGAAAGATTACTACCTCAGCGGGATGATGAAGGAATCTTGATGACTTCTACCTCAACGAGATGATGAAGGAATCTTGGACGATTACTACCTCAGTGGGATGATGAAGGAATCTTGATGACTTCTACCTCAACGGGATGATGAAGGAATCTTGACGACTTCTACCTCAACGGGATGATGAACCTCAACGGGATGATGAAGGAATCTTGAACAATTACTACCTCAATGGGATGATGAAGGAATCTTGAACGATTACTACCTCAACGGGGTGATGAAGGAATCTTGACGACTTCTACCTCAACGAGATAATGAAGGAATCTTGAATGATTACTACCTCAACGAGATGATGAAGGAATCTTGAACGACTGCTACTCCAAAAGGTAATGACTTTTATCTGTTGATCGTTCTTTCTTGAAAAGGTAAAGAGTTAGTTGTATGCAATGTCATGATGTATGAGATGCATGATGTTATCAAAACGAGATTGTGTCGTATGCATTTTGTCATGCATGAAATGTGAAATGTTTATGAATGTATCTTCGTCTGGGAAAATAAATCCTTGACGAATGCCGGGAGTTTGTTAAATCCTGGGCTGATGTTGAAGAGTGGAGTTCTTCGTTTCCGCTGGGGATGATGAACGAAGATGATTGCAAGAATAAACCGGTAGGAGAAGATGACTCTGTTGGGGAATAAACCTGGTGAAGAGATTACCCTGCAGGGAATTACTCTGTGGGGAAGAGATGCTTCGCTGAGATTTTAACGATAACTCCGCTGGGGACTCCGTTGATAAGCTCTGTTGGGATTTTGATGATGAACTCTGCTGGGGATAGAAAGAACTTCGCTGGGGACGATCTTTCCGTTGCAAATTGCTGAGGATAACCCAGTTAGACTTTGGTGGGGATAACCTTCGAATATGGCTGGGGAGAGATATCTGTACTCTGCAGGGGACAAGCTTCCAGAATCTACTAGGGAGATGATTCAACTCTAGCGGGGAAGCTTTTTTAGACTGCGCTGGGAAATGACTCCACTGGGGGGTATCTTGTATTCCGCCAGGGAACATTCTTATACTCTGTTGAGGAATATTAAGAACACCGGGGATGCTTGCTGGGGAATATCTTTATACTCCGCTGGAGAATATTAGGACCTTATGGGGATACCCAACCTTTTTAGGGCTGATGGTAGGCCAACTCTGCTTGGGGAGAGGATTGTTGATTTGTCCGTAGTTGCAAGTCTCAGCGGGGAGAGCTACCATTACCGTCTTACTCTGCGGGGAGTGAAGGTCTCTTGGTCATAGTCTTTAGCTGAATCTACCTTGTACCTGGTGGACAGAGCAGCTTGTACAGTTTAGACAATTTTTATTGCCCCAGCTTCTGTGGGAGAAGGTACCTGTGGAGGCCTTGATAACTGCCGATTGACAGATCTTCTTCTGGTAGGCAAGTGACGAGATGACGGGACATAGTCATACGCTTTTGATCTCTAACTTTTTCCTGGACCGCCCTTTCGGGTTTTCAGTCCATCGGGATACCCATTTTTGCCCAAGCCGCCTTTTCAGGTTTTCGACTTGCCGGGTGTACAGCTTTTTTATTTTCATCCCTTATTTTGCCCGAACCCTTTTGGTTCGCCGGGAAGCCCTTATTTTTGCCTAGGCCAGTCGACCTAGCGGGTCTTTGATTATGCGTAGTATTTTTTCCGACTATGTCCATGCTCTCAGGATGCAGGGAGTTATCACTGTCAGTAGTATTGTGTTGCCATACCACCAGAAGGTGTTTGATCATGCAAGATTCGTTGTTGGAATTTATGTCCAATGTCCCAAGTGATTCAGATGGAGATCTGCCCCTGACTGTTTGGCATCTTGAGAGATTCCTTGAATCTTGACTTGACTGCCCCAGATGATGGACAATGATCATGCCGTGCCCCTTGATTGGAAGTGTTTTTCCACTTGAGGTGATCCTTTGAGAATGTTTTTGTTCACTAAATATTCGTCGTACGAATTTCTCTGCTGTTTGAACAAATAGTCATATGCAAACAATGTTATTTTAAGAATGCAAACCTTATGTCTGTCTTGAAATTTTTTTTTGAAAATGCATTTTTCAGTAAAACAAATGAATTTTTGTAAAATATGATGTCAACTCAGGATTTTACAGCAAGCCCTACAGGAGTCAGGATACCTTTTTGCAACAGTATGCTTTCGAACTAACCCATGCTTCAGCTAGGACTTTTAAGGGTTATAACGTGGCTTGGTTCACGTTTTAAGAAACAAAGGATAAAGGCTCAAAGTATATTTGTACCCACCCGTTCTTCGTGATGTTCTTCGATCCTAAACTCATCTAATCGTGCATTAGATCTTGTTTGAGTCTTTGCTCTGATATTTCGGTGATGGTTCGGATATTGACAATTTATTTTGAGCAGGCAGTCATTTATTTTTGTTGAGGGTTTGTAGGACCTCTTCCTTTTTGATTTTATTATCCCTGTCTTTTTGCCTGAACTGTTTCTTTTGTGATTACAGTCAGCGGGATGCCCCAGTTTTGTAAGTCTCCTTCATAGGTTTTGACTTAATGGGCTTTTATTTTTGAAAGATGACGACTGCATGTCCTGACGATTATAGGGAACCATCACTATCTTTTGTTTTGGAAAGACTCCTTTGATGCCATTCATTGTGCACCTGGATCAACTGAGAGAACTACCCTGCCCTAGGTTATAATTAAGGGTTTTAATTTTTGCGCGAAAAGAAAAAACTCCAACTTCTTTGGCTCAAAGGGGTTGACTAGGGATTATCTTCCTTATAACTCCACTGTTTAGGATTTGAAACAATGCCTGTACTTCATCAGCGAGGTCTGTTCAAAAGCATACTGTAAAGATCGTGGTATCGTTTTCGTCATCCTTCCTCAAAAGGTTTAGAATTTTTAATCAAGAGTTGAACATCACAAAAATGAAAGCAATTTGAATATAGTGAAATACGAATGGATTGATTCAAAACAGACATATGCAATGCATTGATAAGGTAATAAAGTTTGACATGAGTAAATGTTCGAACAACCAAAAGAAAATTACAACTTGAAAATTCAGATGAACAAAAGACATTCTCAGTGATTTGGTGAAGGATCAGTGATCAAACTTGATCTCCTTGGCATCAATCAAATCTTGGATCTTGTTCTTCAAACTCTAACAGTCATCGGCGTCATGTCCAGGACTGTCAGAATGGTAGGTACATCTCACACTCGGGTTATACTTGGAAGAGGAAGTATCAGGATTTTGAGGAGGATCCTTTAGTGTGATCAGTTTCACCTTCAGCAATTGTTGTAACGCTTGAGACAAAGGCATGTTGATGTCAGTATACTGCCTTTCTTGATATCTTACCCTACGTCTATTGCTCTGTCTTTTTTGTACAGGCGTGGGGTCGGAGATCTGGGTTGCCCCTACATGTTGATCACGACGACTCTTTTTACCATACACAACATTGGACTCTTTTTTTTCCATTGTGGGGCTTTTTCTGAGCATCAGAAGGTGTAGCTTCTTGAATCTTCCCACTTTTGATGCCAGCTTCAATTCTCTCCCCAGTCAAGATAAGGTCTGTGAACCCGGCTGCAGAGTTTCCAATCAAATGGTTAAAGAATGGACCCGACAGGGTCCCCAGAAACATATCAACAAGTTCACGATCAGTTAAAGGTGGCTGCACCCTTTCGGCAAGGTCTCTCCATTTTTGCGCATGCTCTTTAAATCCTTCACCCGTCCCTATAGACATACCCTGGAGTTGGGTACGCGTAGGAGCGAGGTCGGAATTATACTGATACTGCTTATAGAACGCAGTAGCCAAGTCTTCCCAGTTACAGATACTGGCTCCATCCAGCTGATAGAACCACTCGAGTTGGGTCCCTGAAAGACTGTCCTGAAAGAAGTGAATCCACAAATTCTTGTCAGCTGTGTAAGGCTGCATCTTCCTTACATACGACCGGAGGTGCAGCTTTGGACAGGAAGCTCCGTCATACTTGGCAAAGGCAGGTGCCTTGAACTTATGGGGAATCACCACCCCAGAGGATAAGCGTAGGTCTCCGAAGTCCAGCCCGGGCACGTTCTGTATCTCCATAGCGCTCAAGCGGTCTTCCAGCTATTTGTACTTATCCTCTGCCGGAGGATACTGTTCTTCATCATAATCGGTTTCGTTGTCGGAGACCACGGGACTAGGAATCCTTCTCTCTTGTGGGTTGTCTTTCCCTACAGATGAGGTAGTCTGCTCAACCTCATTCTGCAGTGCATTCCCAAATCTGCGTCCAGTGTTGAACAAGACAGTCCTCTTCTTCTTCTTCCTCTCTTTCAGAACCAGAGTCTTCAAATCCTGTTGAACCTGGGCTAGGCTCATAACCAACTCTTGGAACTGGGCATTCTGGGCCTGGAGGGCCTTGATAGCTTGTTCAGTGGAAGGTTCAGTAGACATGATGATTGCTGAAATAAACAGCGAAGAAGATAAGTGACATGTAAAAAGGGTACCTGTAATTCAATGATATGTATGATATATGTATGCAATGTTTTCAAGGATCTCGCGGGGTAAACAAAGGAACTTGTTAGAATTTGAATCTGGTAGCTTGATTGAAGGAACTTCATGTTGCTGAGAGTCCTTCTTCAAGAGTCAGGATCACCATATCGAGTGGGCCATAGCCCCTGACTCGAGTTATCATGTTTTGATCTCTGAACAACCTTGGCTAGAGGAAAATAAATCCTCTTTGCCCCTTGCTAGATAGTTGGTTCATCATGACCTGCACCACAAACCCTTGAGATCCTTGAAATGGGTTAGTCCTTATGCAGGATGTATGCAATGTTATGATAAAGGCACACCACAAGTATTCACAAAAGGCAAACATGGTAAAGGCACACAAGTTACACAAAAGAGCCCTTAGATTTTAGGCCAGCATGAAGTTTAGGTACTACCCTCTTTCAGTTTCAGTTGGTTTAGACCTGTCCTAGAAAATAGTAACTGGGTTCTAGAGGATCTCAATATCACTGACTACCCTCAATCGGTCATAACTCCAGCTTAGCAACCTTTTCTTGCGGCCGGAACCATCGCGAGAGTTTAGCCTCAATGAGTGTAGCATACTGCTACTGTTCTATGGCCAAGTTGGTCAATTTAAGGTTCTAAGGTCAGCTGGTGCTTAATGACTCCTCAGAAGACCCATATTCTCCTCGTTCCAACACAAGGGATATCGGTTTAGACCAAGGTGTCACACCAACGTAGCTACTGCTTCACCCATGTCGGTCTACGCCGGACAGGTCCCTCACAGTTTATTGCTACTTACCTAAAGGGTATTCCCCAGATCCGGGTTAGGATCTATAAAACTCCAATACAAGTCCATAAAATTAAAGCAAACAAGGCATACAATTGAAAACATAAGTGATCTAATCCTAAGGTACACCTCACTTATAATATATCCCCAGCAGAGTCGCCAGTTCTGTGATTGATGGAAATGGAACTGACTGTTTTGAAATGCTGGTTCGCGAAATGTCGCGGTAAGCAAGATTCGCCACCGTATTTATTTTCTCCAACAAGGAAAGGACAAAAGCACAGCAAAATTCCTTTTCAAGATGTTTCTCGGTTCGTGAGGTAGACTATAGAAAGGGAAGGTGTTAGCACCCTTTCTATCCGTGGTTATCCACGGGCTCTTAGGTACTTGCTCACTATGTTTTCAAAATGTTTTGCTTTTCTTGTGTTTGTGGGTTTTGAAAAAGTTTGTTTGAAAACTTCGCTTTAACTCTTGTATTAGTCCTCAAGAGTGTATGAAGTGTTGTTTGAAAACTTTTGTCAGAAAAGTGTAGGTGCGAAAAGTTGTTTTGTTTGGAAAGAGCAAGTACCTGAGAACCTCTACCTACTTAAAAGAAATTAAGCTGTGTAAATGTCCTTTAGACAGTGCTATCCCACTATTGAGAAGTAGGTAGCACCGTCGTCAGAGTTTTTCGGGTCAATTCGATTATAGGGACATGTGGTCACCAAAGCAATAGTAGGACGCCTTAGCGGTAACCCTAATGTCTTATATCGTTTTTTATCGAGGCAACTGTTCCGAGGCAACTTTTGATCTTTAGACAGGAGGGCGACCTCTAAAACACTCTATACTCAATGACCACGTTGAGGCAACCAAGTGAGGCGTACCCTAGCAGTGGCATGTGCGAGTGTGTCAGGATTCAGTTAAATTATCTTTACACATGTTATGGTGAGCTACGTTTTGATTTTAATTTTCAGATAAGTCTTTTCATGCATAGCCTATTAGCATACATCTAACAGTTAATAGTTGCGGAAAATAAATCTAAGCTATTACAAGGCGTCGGGTATTTACATCTCCAAAAACAAACCCTTGGAAAAAGTAAATTGCGGGAAATTAAAGAAAGCGATAAAAAGTCCTAATTAAAGCTATTACATCCTCGGAGCAATTACATAAATATGATCAAAAATATATAAAACAAACATACGCGCGAGAGAAAATTGAGTCGGAGAGTTTCTAGGGTTTTGACCCTTTTTTGAGAAAGAAAGAAGTTTTTGGTGGTTTATGAATTAAATTAAATTAAACCTAATTAATTAATTAACAAAAAAGAAATATTTTTGAGTTTTTTATATTTTTTAGGAAATAAAATCAAAAGGATTAAAATTGTCAAAAGAAACCCTAATTCTATATTGATTTTAAATTGTTGAGAAAAAGTTAAAATTAACCCTAATTAAACTAAATTAATTAGTTAGTATTTATTTACAAAAATAACTAATTAAGGGTGAAATTAATTTAAATAATAATAATAAAAAATATTGTTTTCTGAATTTATTATGAAAAATTAATTTGGTTAATTTAAGTAATAATAATAATTATAGTAAATAATTAGAATAAAAGAAAATAAAAAAAATAGAAGAGAAAAGGAATAAACTTGAAGGGGTGTTGGGCCAAATTCTGGAGGTGTTTGTTGCAATTCTCAGGCCCAACAAGCTGCAAGCCCTTTTGACTTTCCTGCTTCTCCATGGCGCGTGTTGACTGGGAGTACAATGGTCCTTCATCTTTGACCACAGGATTTGAGTTTGAGGCCACTTGGCGCCTGGGAATTGGAGTTACATGGTGGAACTCACTTTGAAACCTGCATGTGATTATGTTAGGAAAAATAACATAAGCGTTTTGGGGGGACCTGGGATTTGAACCCAGGTCCCAGCGTTTCCAAGCCAAAGCCTTAACCACTCCAACCACCTGCTTCAATGTTAGTAAAATAAAGATCAATTATTATATTAACAAACAAATACATGTGCCTGAAACAAAATAAAAGCGCGCGATTTTCAAAGGATCCAATAGTATGCTAACACCTCATCATCTTCTTCATTGTTCCTGCATAATAAACATTAGATAGCGGGGGTTTTTAACCCCCACTAAACATTGTGGCGAAAAATAGCGAATAGAGTTGTGGTTTATATAAATGTTTCGCGAGGGTTTGGTCAGGTTCGTCTGGTCCTCACGAATTCAGTCATATGCCTTAGGAGTCTTAATTTTGCCTGGATTGCAAAGCCCCAATTCAAAGCTTATGAACCCTAAAAATTCAACTATGGCATCTTGTGATTTATGGCGTTTCAGTTCAATTAACCTATACCATTAGCTTTTTATAGTCCCTAGCAACACAAAACAATCATGAAAACATATTAAAGATGCATGAATCACGATATACGATTGTGAATAAAAGCTGCAAACCGTGACTCTATATATGGTGATTCTTTGAGTTATGAAGCTGGAATTTGATTGCCACACGTTCTGGGAACCTCCTGCAGTGTATTAGAATCAACAAAAGTCCCTAAATCGCCCTAGAATGCAAAAACCAGTTTGCAATTTTCTTGACTTTTCTCAATATGCTATGGCTTTCTTTCTGCAGTTTTTTCACCTGTATGAGTTAGGGTTTACTTGTATATATATATATATATATATATATATATATATATATATATATATATATATATATATATATATATATATATATATATATATATATATATATATATATATATATATATATATATATATATAGAGGAATGGAATTAGGTCAAAATCTTGAGCAAGAATCCATTGCAATGATGGTTTGATCTTTGATTGAAAATCAAATCTTTTTGCATTTTCATGATTGGAAAAGGTTGCCAAATTTGGAGATTTTGCATCTTTGACTTTGAGAACGAAATTGCCAGCACATCTTGACCATATTTGCTTCACAAAAAGATTGAAAAATCAAATCTTGCATTTTCCTACAATTTAAATTAATTAAATGAATTAATATTAATTAAAAATCCAATTAATTAATAAAAAATAAGAAAATAAATTCAATTAAGCTTGAAGGGTCGTGCATAGGCCATGGATGAAGTTTTAACAAGAAATTTGAGGCCCATTAGCAAAAACAAGGTGTTTTGAGCAAAGTTGACTTTTGCAAATTCATGAAAATTTCCCAACTTCTCCAATGCATATCTTGCTCAATTTTGATCATATGAACATGTTCTTCGACATTTTGGAAAGGTCTTGAAGTCCTCTAGCCAATTCCTTTGGTCCCATGTCATTTGGATTTACCAATCTCAAGTTATGGCCTTTGACTCAAAGTGCATTTTTGTTGACTTTTGAATTTGACCTATAATGTCAAAATTGGTAACTTCTTGTGAGGGCATTTCTTGAACTTGGAGTGTGAATATGGATTGTAGGAAATCACATCCCCTTAAAATAAGCATTGGATGGGATTTTTCTGACAAACCATGAAAAAGTTATGCCCTGGTCAAGATACAGTTGACTTTTCTGCTGTCCAAAAATAGTAACTCTTTTGCATCTTGATGATTTTTGAGCTATTCTTGTGGAATCATGATCAAGACTTGATAAAATGATGATTGTGAACTCAAAATAAGATGTTGACCAAAAATTCTGACTTTTGACTGCAAAATGACCATTTTGCCCTTGCAGTTGACTGTGGATCAAATGGGGCTTTTGACGGTGCAAATTGGCACTGTGAGTCTTGAAACTTGGCATGTAGGTGCTTGAGAGTGTATATAGGCACATGAGACTTGATTGAACCATTGAAAACCTAAAATTCCTTGAAAGAACCAAAACCCTAATTTCAGTTGTCTTAGGGGGTGATTTGATTGTCTAACTCTTGAGCCATCTTAAACAACTTGGAGAATTATTCTTGTCAAATCTTGAGGAATATGGGAGGGAAAATTTTGGGGTACAACACTCTCGATAAAAAAGATCGTAATCCCTCGATGACCCTTCGATGTTTCCTTTGATAAAATGATCTTAGTCCCTTACGAAAATTGCTAAAGCGTCTCACAAGTTGCCTTTTATGACTGTACGATGACCTACGCATGTCCCTTCACATCCAATGATAAGGTTTCTTACCAACTAATGGTAAGCTAACACTATCTAAAGGAGGAGGAAAAGAACAAAGGCTTTCTTTTGAGTAGGTAGATAGCTCGTAGTTGCTTGCTCATAAACATTTCAAAACCAAACATCTTTCAAACACACCAACACTTTCATGAAATATTTTCAAAAGTTAACACTTTGTATACATTCTTATAGAGACGAGAATCATTACAAAGTTTGTCGAACGAAGGCATTTTCAAAATATTTTTAAAACACACAAAACACAAAGCATTTCAAGTTGAGCTAGCAACTAAGAGCCGCCCGTAGATAACTACAGATGAAAAGGGTGTTAACACCTTCCCTTTTCATAACCTACCTATTGTACCCCAAAATTTTCCCTCTCATTTATCAAGATTTTCCTCACAAGACTCTTTGGACTCAAGACAAATTTAGGGTTTGCTCATCTCAAGACATATCCTTGCACTGATAACCTGAAATTAGGGTTTGAGTTTGCACAAGTATTTTTGGACCATCAATGCTTTGTGTGACTTTCATACACCATCTTAGACCCCTAAGATTGCTCATACCATGTTTCAAGCCTTGAATCATATTTTTGCCCAGTCAATTGGACAATTGACCTAAAAATCAGGTGTATTGGGGAAAAAGTCAACCATGGCCAATTTACAGTCAAACTTCATAATTTTTGATCCACAAGAATATTTTAGACTCCTATGTACCATTTGATCAAGTTTGGATCACAACTCAAGAAATTTGATCAAATCATCAAAAGGGCAAAATGGTCAAAATTAGGGTTTTGATTGAGAAAGGGCAATTTCAGATTTTTAACCTAGACAATGACCAATTGGGTTCAAGAATGATTTAAAGGAATCAATAGCATCATCTTGACCTAATTGCATGGTTCAAAATATCTCAAGTACATAGGATTGACAGATGAATTTTGCAGTCAACAGATCAAAAGTCAACTGTGCACTGAAAAGTCAAACTTTGACTTTTTGGTCAAAATCAAGTGCCAAGGGTCATAATTCATCAAGATATGTCAAAATATGAAACTTGTTGACCAAGAAACCTAAAATTACAAATTAGGGTTTTAATTTGAAAATTTTCATAACTTAGAATTTTTCTAAGTATGGAAAATTTCTTATTTTTTCCAACTTTCCACAACTTTTTCACCATGATGCAATTGGATTCAAAGAAAACTTCCAACATGAAAGTTGTAGTCCTCAATGAAATCTACAACTTTTATTCACAAAGTTTTACCATAATATGCTTGGATCTCAAGATATAAATTTGTGAATAGGGGTCAATAAACTAAAAGACTTAGTGAAAATTTGCCATAATTTAGGCAGGGTTTTGACCCAACTTCATGGGCATTTTTCACCTAGTTCCAAGAGGTATCTCAAAATTCATTTCAAATATGGATTGTATAGCATGTTCCAAGCTTTCCAAAATGTCTAAGAACTCTCCAAGATCATTTGTGGTTAGGGAGAATCGAAGAAGAGAAAATGACATTTTGTCACTTTTGTTCAAGCCATTTTCACAATGCACCAAGTTGCAAATCTGATCAAGCATGCTTGTACTTTGCATTATAGGTCCTAAATCCCTTTTACACTCCATAATTAAATGCAAACTCATGGGATAATGGCTTTATTTTGGCTGTTGGAGCATTGTACAAAGAATAAATCCATAAATGGCATAAAGGGCACAATGCCATTTTGATAAAGCAAGCTTTTTGCAACTTTACAATTCTTGAGCCATGGACCTGTTTCTTTGTTACAAGAAATGTCCACAGATATCAGGCAATGTTTACCAACCCTTGGTAGCCCTAGAACTAGCAAGTACAAGCCTTTAGCATGGTCACTTCAACCTTTCTTCAAAAACAAGAAGAGTGGCCAAAAGTCAAAAACTTGTACAAGCTGATAAAGGGAGGGCTTGGCATCATTCAAAAGGACTTCACAAACTTGTTACAAGCCTAAACACGAATTCATAGCATCTAAAACTCTCCCAAACACAAAAAACACAAATTTCTGCCCAAACAGGGCAGCTTCTGCAAAACTCTTGCCAACTCAATATTGGCTCGTGCGTTTCTTGATTCAACACTTCAAACACCTTCCATACATCATATCCAAACTATCCAAGCCCTTGTCCTGTTTCTTTAAGCCCTATTTCAGAAATCACCATTTTCATTTTGGAAGGTTGCAGCTTGACTTCTACAGGGAGTTTCAAGCATCCGCAAGGCAAGCTAAGCATTGGAATAGCTTGAGGGAACTTCAAGGAAGCTCACACGATCCTCAGGCCTCACTCAAAGTCCCCACATTGCCATATACAAATCTAGCTGAAGGAGGTATTTTTCAAAACTTTATCTCTCTATTTAGGCATCCTCAAGCCACGATTTGTGAAGCAAAAATGTAGTCTCTAGCATGGTGAAGCTGTACATATGCATAGTTTCCATTTATATTAACTGAGCTAAGAGAATTTGAATGTTGAACATGCTGAAAAAATTATGTCAGGAATTAGGGCCACTGAAATTCTCCCTGATCTTTGAGAGTTAGGTCATGAATTTCATATCATTGGAATCGTGAGTACAAGCTACATGTTTTATGTTATGAGTTTTTGATTTTATGCAAGCTAGAGCAAGATACATGTATGAAGCAAAAACGCGTGCGTTTGGGAGAGGCTGGAGGACAGGGATGAAGTCCTGAGCCTGGCGCGCCTTGGGCCTCCTGTTTTGACTTTTCACACCCCCCTGATCCACTATCCACACCCCCTTTGCATATTTTGTTTATTTTTCATATTTTCTTTTCATTTTTATATTTATTGCTTTTATTTATTTTTCTGAACATAAAAAAAATCATGAAAAATATTTTCTTTATTTTTTGCATTTTATTTTATTTTTTATCTTATTTTTTTGCATAAAATATTGATTATTTAGAATAAATAGAATCTATTTTCTTAAAATAAATAGTAAACACATTTAAAAATATCATACATTTTTATTTGTATTATTCATACACATAAAATATTATTTTTATTCATATTTTAATTTTTAATATTTATTAATAATATTATTTATTATTTCTTGTATAAAAATAGACAAAATAAAATAAATATAGAATATATATTTCTTTTAATCAAAAACTAGGGTTTTACCCCTTTCAAAAAATAACAACATTATTTTTCTTATTTTTAGGACTTAAATAATATTATTCTCTCATACATAAAACAAATACAAAACATTTTTTGCATATTTACATTTTTATTGCATTTTTAATATTTTTTTAGTTTTTTAATTTGCAAATATTCAATTGGGTTGTAATAGTATTTTAGGGTTTTATTTTGTGCAAATATCCCCATTCAAAAACTTGTATCCCCCCTCCCATAATAATTGTTGTAATAGCTTAGATTTATTTTACGCAATTTATCGCATTATACCATGTTTAGTAAAAACTAGGGTTTTGCATGATAAGACAAAATCAAACAAATACAAGACCTAACACAAGACAAAATTCATGTAAAATGACACACATTGCACACAATCACCCCTAGGGTTTCACCCACTTGGTTGCCTAAAGAAAATGGCCATGGTATGCATACAAAGTATCTTGGCAAAATCAAACAAAACAAAAAGATCATAGTCCCTCGATGACACTATCAAAAAGGTTTCCTAAACAAATGATCTTAGTCCCTCAAAAAGCTAAAGATACTTGGCAACATTGCTATCATGGTTATACGATGACCCACGCCCGTCCCGTATAACATCCAAAGATAGGGTTGTTTACCAAAGCAATGGTAAGTCAACAACATCAAAGGAATGAAAAATGTACAAGAAAGACTTTTTGAGTAGGTAGATAGTTCTAAGTTACTTGCTCCACTTCAAAACAAATCCTTGCTATTTTCAAAAACAAGCACACACACACATTTCAAAATAACTTTCAAAACATTGAAAACATTTTCAAAAAAGACAAACACCTTTGTATACATTGTTACGAACAAGAATCATTACAAAGGTTGCCTAGACAAAGGCCTCTTTTACAAATACTTTTCAAAACCACACCAAAAGCACCATTTCAAACAATTGTTAAAAGCAAAGCAAGTGATCTAAGCAAGTAACTAAGAGCCCATGGAAAACCATGGATGAAAAGGGTTCTAATACCTTCCCTTTTCATAATCTACCCCCCGAACTCAAGAAAACATCTCAAAGGTCTTTCCTGTGCTTTTTTACCTTTCCTTTTAGATAAAATAAAAGTCGGTGGCGACTCTTGCTAAACTGAAACATTTGCAACGAAACGCAACACCTCAAGTCAGTTCTCTCACCGTATCACAGAACTGGCGACTCTGCTGGGGATCTCTTATAAAAGTGGGGTTACCTTAGGGTTTAGATCACCTTTATTTGCTTACAATTTCTTGACTTGTTTGCTTTACACTTTGGTTCTATTATTTGGGTTTGAATCCTCTACCCGGATTTGGGAAACATTCATAGGTAAATAACAATACGTTGTGGAAACTGTGCAGGGTATACCGACACGGTCTAAGCAATATCTATGTTAGTGTGACATATTTGTGGGTACCGGTAGCCTTTGAGTCAATCAAAGAGAATATAGGGCCGCTGAGTGATGTCATGAAGCACTAATGGACTTTTAGAACCTTTACTTGACCAACTTGGCCTTTTAGGATGTAGTGAGATGACCGGCTTTGGTGCAGTCCGAAGTTGGTAGATACTCGATACTACACTCATTGAGGGTTGGTTCCTTGGAATATTTCGGTCGCCAGTAAAGAGGCTGAATTGAAACAATGAACAAGGAAACAATCCAGTGATATTGAGCTTCTTAGAACCCGATTACTATTTCTAGGAAAGGTTGAGCCAACTAAACTTCAAGAGGGTACTTACCTATGAAACCCCATGCAAGCCTAAACTACTAACTTGTGTGATTTGCTTGTACATATATACTTGTGCATAACATCATGGACATCATGAAGCATCATATGCATCCACTAACCATTTCAAGGATTTTAGAATTTCATCTTTGTTCCTGTTTTGTAGGTTATGGATTCACTTCGCAGGAAAACTATGCAAGTCAACCTTGTAAGAAATCCTCCACAACTCAAGGAGCTAGCTTCAAGGATTCTTGAGAATTCTCCATTCACTGAGAGGCATGGTCGTCTACTCAACTTGGTCACTTCCAACACAGAGGAAGACATGATGAAAGTTCTCTTCCAGTTCTTTGCATCACTACTTCACATTTCCTGACTACCAGCTTGTGCCTACTTTGGAGGAATTTTCTTAACTCTTGAGGATTCCTATTCTCAATCAACTACCCTTCAACGGTACGGAAAGAGATCCAAAGCCAGAAGAGATTGCTCAAGCCTTACACTTGCACTCATCTGATGTCACAACACATTGGGAAACTAGAAGTGGTGTCAAAGGCTTCTTGGCAAAGTTCTTGTTTGAGAAGACCCAAAGCTGCTGGAAATCCTTGGACTTACAAGCTTTTGAGGAGATTATAGCTCTTCTCATCTATGGGATGGTCTTGTTCCCTAACCCTGACCAACTCATAGATGTGAGTGTTGTCAAGATCTTCATGACTCGCAACCCGGTGCCTACTTTACTTGGAGATATCTTGCACTATTTTCACACTCGTACAATGAGGAAAAGAGGTGTTCTCATGTGTTGCACTCCTCTACTGGCAAGATGGTTTATTTCTCATCTGCCCCGATCAGTCTTGAAGAATGAGCAAGGTTTGAGGTGGTCACAACGATTGATGACTCTTACACATTTAGACATTCATTGGTGTTCTCGATCCAAAGAGAATGTTATCATTGTCGACCGTCGTGGGGAATTCCCTAATGTCCCTCTACTTGGCATTAGGGGAGGCCTTACCTACAACCCCTGCTTGGATCTAAGACAGTTTAGTTATGCCCGAAGGGATGGCCCACATGATATGCTGATTCAAGGCTTGGTTTTTGACTTCGACAACGACGATCAAGGACTCCGACAAAGGTTCATCCGAGCTTGGAGGATGCCAAACAAGGTAGACAGTAAGACCTTGGGACACAAGAATTCCATCCTTATTGAGCCTTACCTCAAGTGGGTACGAACCCGCGCCCAAAGTCTTATGATGCCTTACCCCTCCATTCTCCCAGTGATTATATAGCCTGTTATGGAAGGAGAGGTTCCATACACCCTCCTACATCCTGACATGCCAACATCACTCGAAGACTTACAAAGGAGTTGGATACAGCTCAAGGGAGAGCGTGATACTTTCGAAGCCCAATTCTATGCAAGCGAGAAGAAGGTTTTGGAACTCACTCGGTTACTTCATGAAGAGAAGACTCTCAATACCTACATTGCACCAAAGAGGATGCGCAACGTCTTTTTACCTTAGAGTTTTGTATTATTTTTCCCAAGGGGCATTGATGTACTAACAATTCTATATTATTAATATGACGTGTGTTCCTTTTTTGTTTAAGACAAATTTGAATTTCTAAATCCTTGAAAGCATTACATGAATACATATCATTCATCATATGCATAAACAAGTCTTCACACCAAGTTTCCTCATATCTCTGCTGTTTTTTTCAGCAAGATGGATATTGAACAAACGGTCAAAGATTTGCAAGCTCAGAATTCACAATTTAAGCAGCTACTCTTGACCTTGGCCAAGGGGCAGGAGGAGCTCAAGACTCTGCTAGAGAAAGAGAAAGAGAAAAAGAAGAAGAAGCGAGCCGGTGTGGTTATCATGGGCAGAAGGTTTGAAGGACAAGCCATAAGGACCTTATAATTTCCATTAACCTCTGAGGAAGGGGAAAGAAAAGGAAAGGAGACTACAGTGCCCTCTGATTCTGAAGCAGAAGAAGAGGAAGACAAGGACTACTCTGAACAACAATACCCTCCGGCCGATGACAAATAAAAAAACCTGGAAAAGCGTCTAGCTGCTATGGAGATGCAGAGAGTACCTAGGCTAGACTTTGAAGAGTTAGGGTTGGTTTCTGGAATTGTAATCCCTCCTAAGTTTAAAGTGCCACTGTTTGCTAAGTACGATGGGGTGTATTGCCCAAAAATGCACCTACGATCTTATGTCAGGAAGATGCAGCCGCATTCTGCGGACAAAGATTTATGGGTCCACTTTTTCTAGGACAGTTTTTCGGGAACACAGCTTGATTGGTTCTATCAGTTGGAGAGGTTTGATGAGCATAATTGGGAAGACTTGGCAGCCGCCTTCTATAAATAATATCAATACAACACCGACTTGGCGCCAACCCGTACTCAGCTACAGAGTATGGTTATGGCTACAAATGAGGGCTTCAAAGACTACACCCAAAAGTGGAGGGATTTAGCCGAAAGGGTGCAACCACCTTTATTTGAAAGAGAGCTAGTGGACATGTTCTTGGGGACCCTATCAGGTCCTTTCTTTAATCACCTGATTGGAAACTCCTCTGCAGGTTTTACTGAATTGATTTTAATTGGCGAAAGGGTGGAAGCCGGTATTAGAAGTGGGAAAATTCAGAAAGATGCGTCTACCTCTGCTGTTGTAAAAAAGCCCTTCACCTGAAAGAAGGAAGTGTCTGCTGTCTATTCCCAGAGGAATCAGGGAAGAACCGAACGACGACCAACAATGGGGGTCGTTATGATTCAAAAGTTTGCATCAGACCAGCCAAGAAACAGCCAGCCGAGAAATGATCAGCCGAGAAATAACCAGCAAAGGGTGGAAAGGCCTGTAAGGCAATTCACCAAGATAAACATGACTCCTGCTCAAGTCCTACCCCATCTTTTGAAGTTGAATTTGGCCATGCTGAAAGAGGCCCCTAAAAATCCCAATACTACATCTCCACATTACCATTCGAATGCCATGTGCGCTTACCATTCAGAAAGTCCAGGGCACGACACCAACAACTGTTGGGCTCTGAAGAACAAGATTCAAGATCTGATTGATGCAAAGGAAGTTGAATTTGAAGCTCCTGAAAAGCCGAATGTTATCTCTGCTCCAATGCCTAGGCATGGACACAATACCAGTGTTGTGGAAGAAGATCTGTTTGTTTCTACTGTGGATGAACTGTTAACTCCTCTCCTAACCATCAAGTTGAATTTGTTGAAAGCTGGGGTGTTCCCAGGTTATGACCAAGATTGCCATACTTGCCTGTCCTTATCATTTGATTGTCCTCTGTTGAAGAAAGGTATCCAACAACTGATTGATAACCAGGAAATTTTGTTTGAGAAAGCTCTTATTTCACCCATTCCAGTTCCAGAAGTTTCAATAATAACCATATACGCCAATCCTTCCAGGGTTCCTAAAAAACCCGTTAGGATTACATCTGCTCCTATGACTACTTCGTTGAAGATAACAATGCCCGGGCCAGCCCCATACAAATCAGATAAAATGGTACCATGGAAATATGGTGGAGAAATATACTACCATGGTGTCAAACAGATTGAACAGACTGCCGAAGACGAGAGCTCCGAAGAGGACAATTCCGACATCAGTAACATTGTTGGAACAAGCAAAATTACTCGTAGTGGAAGAATTTTCTCTCCAGAGATTGCGCCTCCAAAGGCAGCCTCTGGACCCGTGGTCGTTCCGAAGATTACAGATGTACCAATGATTACACCTGCAAGTGTACCCGCCATCAATGACAATGCAATTCCTATCCCTACTTCCGCTGCTGAGAACAAAGGAAAGAATGTTCAAGAGGAGCCTGTCTTGACGAAGGCTCAATCACTTGTTATTCCTGAGACATCCAAGAAGGAGATGGAAGAAATCTTGAGGATCATTAAGAAAAGTGATTATGATGTGGTAGAACAACTGGGACAGACCCCCTCCAAAATCTCTATGTTAGCCTTGCTGCTGTGCTCTGAGGCACATGCTAAAGCTTTGGTCAAATTTCTGAAAATGGCTCATGTGCCGCAAGAGACTTCGGCTGATCAATTCCAAGAGTGTGTGGCCAGTTTGACAACTGACAATGGCCTGGGTTTCTCCGATGCTGACTTGACATCTAAAGGGATAAAACACAACGACACACTACATGTCTCGGTGGAGTGTAGGGGGACCACCCTAGCTCATGTTTTGGTTGATATTGGATCATCTCTAAATGTCTTGCCAAAGAAAGCCCTGGATAGGTTGGATTGTGAAGGCCTAACCCTAAAACCCAGTAATATCATTGTGAGAGCATTTGATGGCTCTAAAAGGATGGTCCATGGGAAGGTGGACATACCGATCAAGGTGGGTACCCAGACGTTCAATTCAACATTTTATGTGATGGACATCCGTCCTTCTTACTCTTGCCTGTTAGGATGTCCCTGGATTCACAATGCTGGTGCGGTCACCTCGACTTTGCATCAGATGCTGAAGTACCCCGTCCAAGGGAAAATCATAACTGTCCATGGTTAAGAGGAATACATGATTAGTCATCTGAACTCATTTTGATATGTAGAATTGGATGGCGAATTCATTGAGACCACTTTCCAACATTTTGAAGAAGTTTCTCAGGAAATAGCAACGACCAAAGCAGTGTCCTCAACTCCAGTGATCACAAGACCTGTACCTCGGATGTCTTCTCTAAAAGATGCAAGGGCAGTAGTGGAAGAAGGAGGATCCACTACCTGGGGTCAGCTTCCAGACTTTCCTTTCAAATCAGACAAATTCGGCTTGGGATTTACCTCGACTGCTCAAAAGGCCGTGCGCCGCGCCCGTGCCGGAGGGCCACCTGTGAAGATTAGCCACCAAGGGTTTAATCCACTAGAGGATAATGAAGAAGATGGCAACTTGGAATACTGGATTTTTCCTACTGTTGGCGGAGGACTGTGCAATTGGGAAGCAAAAGACTTTGTTCCGATTACTTTCATACCGCAGTAATTTATCTTTTCCATTTCTGTTGGATCTGTAATAATTCACAAACAATTCGTACTTTTTCAACCTTGTGTCTTACCCGAGGCACAACGGTCCATTTGTAAGGGTTTTTATCTTCATTTCATATGTCATTTTAATGAATCATGGACGCTTTTCATATTTAAACCTTTTGTGCTCATTATATTTCTTTTACATTTTGTTTTTTTAAGATGGCTATCCCTTACACACACCCACACTCACAAATGTAGGTACCCTTCCATTCTGGAACCCATGGGTAACGATACTGCTATAGCCTTCAGTGACTCTGAAGATCTGATCTACCAAGCCGAATACGAAGGTGATGAAGATTTTGAGGTGCCAGGGGAATTGGCCAGATTACTACAGCTAGAGGATAGAGCAATTCATCCTCATGAGGAGTTGTTAGACACAATCAACTTGGGTACTAAGGAAGACAGAAAGGAAATCAGAGTGGGGGCCAACCTAGAGCCAAGTGTCAAGGAGCGCCTAATTCAGTTGTTACATGATTATGTTGAGATCTTTGCCTGGTCATACGAAGACATGCCGGGACTTGATAGAGACATTGTGGTACACCGTCTACCCACAAGAGAAGACTGTCCACCAGTTAAGCAAAAAGTCTACCGCATGAGACCTGACATGTTAGAGAAGATCAAAGCAGAAGTTATGAAGCAGTTCAATGCTGGTTTTCTAGATGTTACTTCCTATCCTCAATGGGTTTCTAACATTGTGCCCGTGCCTAAAAAGGACGGAAAAGTGAGAATGTGCGTGGATTATAGAGATTTAAACAGGGCCAGCCCTAAAGATGATTTTCCACTTCCGCACATCGATATCCTGGTTGACAACACAGCTCAGCACAAAGTATTTTCTTTCATGGACGGATTCTCAGGCTATAACCAGATCAAAATGGCACCTGAGGACATGGAGAAACCTACTTTTGTCACACAGTGGGGTACGTTCTGCTACAAAGTGATGCCATTCGGACTGAAGAATGCCGGGGCAACCTATCAACGTGCCATGGTAGCTTTGTTTAATGATATGATACATCATGAGATATAGGTCTACGTAGATGACATGATAGCCCGATCACAAACTGAATAAGAACACCTTGATCACTTGCAAAAGCTGTTTGTCAGGTTGAATAAGTACAAGCTCAGACTGAATCCAAACAAGTGTACCTTCGGAGTCCGGTCCGATAAACTCTTGGGTTTCATTGTCAGCAACAAAGGCATCGAGGTTAATCCTGCCAAAGTCAAAGCTATACAAGAAATGCCTGCTCCTCGCACTGAGAAGGAGGTCAGAGGTTTCTTGGGTCGCCTAAACTACATATCTAGGTTCATTTCTCACCTAACATCTACTTGTGAACCAATCTTCAAGCTGTTGAAGAAAGATCAGGTAGTTCGATGGAACGATGACTGTCAAATTGCTTTCGATAAAATCAAGGAGTATTTGCTAGAGCCTCCTATCTTGATGCCACCCGTCGAAGGAAGACCGCTAATCATGTATCTGACCGTCCTAGAGAATTAAATGGGGTGCGTACTAGGGCAGCATGACGAGACTGGCCGAAAAGAGCATGCCATTTATTACCTTAGCAAAACGTTTACCGACTGTGAAACAAGATATTCACTGCTCGAGAAAATTTGTTGCGCTTTGGTATGGGCTGCTCGCCGACTAAGGCAGTATATGTTGACTCATACCACTTTACTGATATCTAAGATGGATCTGATCAAGTATATCTTTGAGAAGCCTGCTTTGTCCGGAAGGATAGCCAGATGGCAGATGATCCTAATGGAATATGATATACAGTACACGACCCAAAAAGCTATAAAGGGGAGTGTGCTAGCCGACCATCTGGCCCATCAAGCTGTAGAAGATTACCAATCCATGAAGTTCAACTTCCCTGACGAAGACATCATGACATTAGACAATGTTGAAGATTTCAGACCATATGACAGACCTGAACAAGGATCCCGATGGACCCTGTACTTTGATGGGGCCTCCAATGCGCTTGGAAATGGTATCAGTGATGTGCTTATATCTCCGGAAGGATGCCACACTCCTTTCACCGCTAAACTTTGCTTTAACTGTACGAACAACATGGAAGAGTATAAAGCTTGCATCTTTGGACTCAAGGCTTCCATAGACTTGGGAATCAAATCTTTAGTTGTGTTTCGGGACTCAGCTTTGGTCATCAGTCAGATCAAAGGAGAGTGGGACACTAAGCATCCAAACCTCATCCCTTACAAAGAACATGTCTTGACATTGTTACCACATTTCGAGCATATTATCTTCGAGCACTTCCCGCGAGAAGAAAATCAGCTAGCAAATGCTCTAGCTACAATATCATCCATGTTTAAACTTAACTGGGATAATGAGGCTCCCCAAATCACCATTGAACGGATGGACGAACCCGCACATTGTCAAGAGATTAATACCAAAGAGGTAGTGGACCAGCCTTGGTTCCACGAAGTCAAAAGGTATCTCGAGGCTCAGGAATACCCTGAAGGAGCTACAGTCAATGACAAAAAGTTCTTAAGGAGGTTCTCAGCTAAGTTCTTCCTGAGTAATGGCATCCTGTACAAACGCAATCATGATTCTATTCTGCTCCGTTGTGTGGACAAGATTGAAGCTGAAAGAATTATGGCTGAATTGCATGAAGGTACCTTTGGCACTCACTCTAGCGGGCATACGATGGCTAAGAAGATTCTACGGGAAGGCTATTACTGGTCTACCATGGAAGCAGACTGCTATCAACACTCCCGAACTTGTCATAAATGTCAAATCTATGCAGATAAGGTTCCTCTAAATGTCTTAACAGCTCCTTGGCCATTCTCTATGTGGGGAATCAACATGATTGGAGAGATCAAACCTACAGCCTCCAATGGAGACCGCTTCATTCTGGTGGCCACTGATTATTTCACCAAGTGGGTCGAAGCAGCTTCCTTCGCATCCGTTACTAAGAATGTTGTTGCCCGCTTCATTAAGCAGAACCTTATTTTCCGGTACGGTATCCCCGAAAGGATTATCACTGACAATGGTACAAACCTTAACAATACTATGATCACCGCCTTGTGCGAGCAATTCAAGATTCAACACCACAATTCATCCCCCTATCGGCCAAAGATGAATGGTGTTGTCGAAGCTGCGAACAAAAACATCAAAAAGATCATACAAAAGATGACAGTCACCTACAAGGACTGGCATGAGATGCTACCGTTTGCTCTCCACGGGTATCGTACCACGGCACGCACATCAACTGGGGCAACACCCTATTCTTTAGTTTATGGCATGGAGGCTGTTTTACCTATTGAGGTTCAGATTCCCTCTTTGAGAATCATGAAGGATGCTAGTTTGAGTGAAGACGATTGGATTCAAACCCGACTTGATTAGTTAAACTTAATTCATGAAAAGAGACTTACTGCTGTTTGCCATGGTCAGACGTATCAAAAACGAATGATCAAGGCTTTCAACAAGAAAGTCAGATGTCAAGTGTATCAAGTTGGAGATCTAGTGATCAAGCGCATTATCTTGCCACAAAGTGATCCCAGGGGAAAATGGACTCCTACATATGAAGAACCATTTGTAATCAAGAACATCTTCTCTGGTGGGGCAATGATCTTAACCACTATGGACGGTGATGACCTGCCGCACCCTGCGAACGCAGACATAGTCAAAAGATACTACACATAAAGGACCCGCTAGGTTGACATACCTAGGCAAAACAAGGGCATCCCGGTGAATCGAAAACCCGAAAGGGAGGTTTAGGCAAAAATTAGGGATAAATCAAAAAAATCTGTACACCCGGCAAGTTGAAAACCCGAAAGGGCGACTTGGGCAAAAAAGGGTTTCCCGGTGAATCGAAAACCCGAAAGGGTGGTTCAGGCAAAAGTTAGGGAATTAAAGCGTATTACTATGACTCGTCAGATCACTTTAAGGACAGTCTCTTCACCGACAAACCTGGAGCTTCTGATCAATCCAATCATCTTCGGACGAAGCAACGAATGGACAAGATATTCGGAGATACGAAGGCTATAGCGGAATGGGAACCCCATGGGATTTTTACACATAGCTATCTTTCTTTGTATAAATTTTTCTCATTTTTTATGACACCATCCTCTTACTAGGATGCTTGTCTCCTTTGTACAAAATACTTATTCAAAGATATCTCTTTAAAGTGCAGAAAACCATTTTGTCTTTTACACTTGTGTTTTATTTGCAAACACGTCCAATGATTCCATAATGAATATAAGCATTTGAACATAATTACTGTTTACAAATAAACAAAGTGGAAAAGAACAATTACTGACAGGTTGAAAGGATAGGAAAACGTCTTTCGGCTATTCCATGAGCAATCCCTACAGTACATCATCTAGATCCCCGTCGGAGCTAAAATTTCAAACCCTTAATCCCCATCAGAGTTAAAACTTCAAACTCCCAATCTCCAGCGGAGCCAAAACATTGAACCACAAATCCCCAGTGGAGCTGAAACCTTCATTCCCCAGCGAAGTCAAATTTCTAACTATCAATCCCCAGCAGAAACCATTCATTTTCTCCAAATTCCTCAGCAAGTTATCTTGAAATCTGAAAAGTAACCCGATAACAGTTAACTTTTTTTCCCTCCCCAACCTAGGTTGATTCCCCAGTAGAGTGGCATACAACCCAAACTCCTGGACCTACTCCCTAGAAGTAAGCCTTCTTCCCCGCAGAGCTTTATTATTCCCCAGTGAGGTCGCCAGAATGAAGGTTCTCATTCTTAATTCCCCACAGAAGTTATCAGAGTTTTCTCTATGCCCCAGTAGAACAAGGATTCCCATGGTGTAATCCCCAGTAGACGTCAACAAAGTTCTCTAGATTTCCCCAATCAGATTTCTCAGGCAGTACATGGCATTACTCTCACAGCAGAATTTTTGTCAATACTCTAACTCTAAGACTTGAAAGATCCCTGTATCCCCGGGAAAGTCATCAAGAATTTTTAATCTCCAACAATCACTGTGATACGATGGGAGAACTGACTTGAGGTTTTGCGTTTGTGTTCGCAAATGTTTCGGTTTAGCAAGAGTCGCCACCGACTTTTTATTTTATCCTAAGGAAAGGTCAAAAAGCATAGGAAAGACCTTTGAGGTGTTTTCTTGGATTCGGGGAGTAGATTATGAAAAGGTAAGGTGCAAGCATCCTTTTCATCCATGGTTATCCATGAGCTCTTAGTTACTTGTTTAGATCACTTTGCTTTGCTTTTCTAATTGTTTGAAATGGTGCTTTGTGTGTGGTTTTGAAAGATGTTTTTGAAAAGAGGCCATCGTTGTGGCAACCTTTGTAATGATTCTTGTTTGAATGTATACAAAGGTGTTTTTTTACTTTTGAAAAGATTTCAATGTTTGAAAGTTTGATTTGGAAAATGTTTTGAAATTGTGTTGTGAAGTGTGTTTGAAAATAGCAAGGATGTTTTTGCAAGCTTTGATCAAGTAACTAAGAGTTATCTACCCTATTTTACTCAAAGATCCTTCCTAATGTTTTTAACCCTTTTGACAGTGTTGTTTCACCATTGCATTTGGTGAACAACCTTGTGTTAGGATGTTAAACGGGACAGGCGCGGGTCATCGTATAGACCGTGATAGCAATTGTGTCAAGTATCTTTGGCAATTATTTGAGGGACTTGATCATTTTTGTTTAGGCAACCAAGATAGCGTCATCGAGGGACTATGATCTTTTGTTTTGTTTTTGTTTTGCCAAAGTACCCAACATGCATAACATGGCCCATTTTTGAAGGCAACAAGTGGATTGTAACCCTAGGGGTGCAAGTGTGCATTGTGTTTGATTTTCATGCATTTTTGTCTTTGATTAGGTCAAACTATTTGTTGATTTGGATTTTTGCATACAAACCCTAATTCTCTAATCATGGCATAATTGAAAGCGTAAAGTGCGAGAATTAAAATCTAGACTATTACAACATGATTATGGGGATGGGGGTACAATTTTGAGTGGGGGGTATTTGACAAGAAATATAAACCCTAGTTTACTATTACATCCAAATTGAATTCACAATGCATAAATATTTAATTGGACAATATTTAAATAAACAAAATAAATAAATATATCAAATAATATGAATTATGCAAAGAAAAGTTTTTGTTTGTTTATGCATGTAAAAGTACTTAATGTAAAAAATGAAGAAATAAATAAAAGATTTATTTTATTTGTTTAAGGGTAAAACCCTAATTTCTTTAAGAAAATAAACATATTATATTATTTATATACAATAAAATATATTAATATGTACAAAAATAAAATATACTTAAAAAAGGTATTTTTTAGTATGAATAATAATAAAAGTGAAAATGTAATATTCTATATTTTTATTCTAAAGTATTTAATAAAATAAAAGTATATATGTTTATTAAATATATTAAATATGTATAATATAAAATAAAATATGTACAAAAATAAATTATATTTTTAATAATATTTTCAGTGTGAATAAAAATAAGAAATAAAAATAAAAGTATAATTTACATATTATTTTCAAGTTTAAATAAACAATATAAAAGTATTTAAATGCTTTTTATGTTAGAAAAATTAAAATAAAATGCCAAATAAATGTGAAAAAATTATGAAAATATTTTTGAGCATTTTTTATATTTGGAAATAAATAAACAAAATTAGAAATGAAAACAAAAATGTAAAAATATGAAAATACAAGAAATTGGACCAGGGGGTGCAAAAATGAAAATAGGGGGTGTCAAGAGTGAGCCAGGCCAAGCCCAGCCCACCACTTTATCTTCTTCCTCCAGCATTTGAAAAAAACGCGCGCGCCTGTACAAACCTGAGACATCCTGTATACGTGATCTATTGCAAAAACACACAACATCAAACTTGTAGAGAATTTCAAGACGATTCCGACCATATAAACAACTTGTTCTAACTCTCAAAGACCAGAGAGAATTTCTCTGGCCCTAAAATCTGACCTAGTTTTTTCATCATGTTCATGGATGAAATTCTCCTAGCACACTTAATATAAATGAAAACTGAGCATATGTACAGCTTCATGGCAATGAACACTACATTTTTTATTCACAAACCTAAGGCTAAATGTTCCTAAATAGAGAGATAGAAAGTGGGGAAAAACCTGTTTCAGTTGGATTCGTGTAGGGAAATGTAGTGCTTTTCAACAAGGTTTGAGATGTCTGGTAGTTTGCTTGAACCTCACTTGACCTTTTCCAATAGCTAGCTTGCCTTGAATGTCCTTAAATCAGCCTATAGAACTCAACCTGCACAAGCTCAAAATGAAAATGGTGAACACTGTAAATGGAGTTACAGTTGGTGTTTGAGGTATGGGATAGCTTGAGTGAGTTGAATGGAAGGTGTTTGAAGCAACTTGGGGCAAAACGCACGAGCCAAATGAGCTATGGCACTCAAGTTGCAGAACCTGCCCTATTTTGCCTAAGGAATGTGATTTCTGGCTATGGGGTGTTTAGAGGCTCAAGAAATCGTGTTTCTAGCTCAAAGGGGTGTGAGAAATATGTTTGAAGTGTTTGCACAAGTTGATCTTTGCTGGTTTTCAAGTTTTTTGGATTTGGACAAATTTCTTGTTTTTGAAGTAAGAAAGTGGAAGTTTAGTTACAGGCATGTACATGCCATCTTATCATCTTGCATACAATCCTATTGGCCCCTCTAATTTATGTATTTGTTTTTCTTCCAGAGATCTTGGACCAAGGCTCAAGGATTATGGTTTTGACATAAAGCAAACTTTTGCAAAAATGGAAATGTGCCTTTTACCATTTAGGGATTAAACTTGTGTACAATGCTCTAATGACCAAAACAATGTATTAGCCCAATGGATTTGCATTAAATTATGGAGTCTTAAGTGGTTTAGATGCCTGAAAACTAGTGTAAGGCATGCTGACTTGAAAATGCAACTTGTATGAACATGAATTTGCCATGGATGAAAAGTGAGTTTTTGCCAACTTCAAGCTTTCGATTCTCCCTAACCATAAATGTGTTTGAGGAGTTCTTGGAAAATTTGGAAAGCTTTAAACATGCTCTATAATCCATCTTTGAAATGAAACTTTAGATTCCAAGTGGAACTATGTGAAAAATGGCCAAGAAAATGGGTCAAAATCCTGCCTAAACTAGGGCAAAATTTCACTAAGTTAAAAGTTTTAGGGACCCTTGTTCCAAAAATCATAACTTGAGATACAAGCTAATTTTGTGAATCAAAGTTGTATAATTTGTGGAGGACTACAACTTTCATGTTTCAAGTTTTGTTTGAATCCATTTGCATCATGGTGAAAATGTGGGACAAAGTTAGGAAAAATTAAGAAAATTTCATAACTTAGAAAATTTCTAAGTTATGAAAATTTTCAACTTTAAACCCTAATTTGAAATTTTGGGTTTCTTGATGAACAAGTTTCATAATTTTACACATATTGATGAAAAATGACCCTTGGAACTTGATTTTGACCAAAAAGTCAAAGTTTGACTTTTTAGTGTACAGTCAAATTTTGATTAGTTGATTGAAAAATTCATTTGTCAATCCAATGCAATTGAGGTCTTTTGAACTTGTTGAATAGGTCAAGATGATGCCATTGAGTCCTTGAGTCCTTGGTTGAGCTTAAATTGTCATTGGCTAGGTCAAAAAGTCAGAAATTGCCTTTGTGCAGTCAAAACCCTAAAAATGACCATTTTGCCCTTTTGGTGATCTGGTCAAATTTCTTGTGGAGTTGTGGTCCAAACTTGATCAAATGGTTCATATGAGTTCATAATGTTTATGTGGGTCAAAATTCATGAGGTTTGACTGTAAATTGGCCACAATTGACTTTTTCCCCAATACAACTGATTTCTAAGTCAACTGTCCAATTGACTGGGCAAAAATTTGATTCAAGGCTTGAAACTTGGTATGGACAAACTTATGAGTCCAATATGAAGTATGAAAGTCAATTTGAGCATTGAAGGTCCAAAAATCCTTGTGCAAACTCAAACCCTAATTTAGGTAATCAGTGCAAGGAAATGTCTTGAGCAGAGCAAACTCTAGCTTGATCTTGAGTCCAATGAGCCTTGTGATGAGAAATGTTGATAAAAAGAGAGGGAAAATTTTGGGGTACAACAGTCGCCAAGGACTTCTTATCTTCAGCGGTCATGGATTTATTTTCCCCGACAGCAGCCAAGGATTTTATTATCCCCAACTGTCAAGGATTTATTTTCCTCAGCAATACAACAAATCAACTTACATGCACACACATTACATTCATATATTATAAACATTGATAAAGCACATTTATTGCATCATACATTTCATGCAGCATAACTTTGTGTTTCAGCTAACATTTTACCCTTTTCAGGATAAGATTAAACAGCTATCATTAACAATGTTCAAAGATTTTAGATCAAAATACGGATACGCTCCAGACATGGAAGCCATTCTGATACTCATTCAAATCTCAACTTCAGATACAGTACAGATACACTCCAGACACGAAAGTCATTATGTTACTTATTCAGATCAAAGTCCAGATACGCTCCAGACACGGAAGTCATTCTGATACTCATTCATATTTCAAGTCAAGATACAATACAAATACACTCTAGACACGGAAGTCATTCTGTCACTCCTTCAGATTCTGTCACTTCAGATTACAGTTCAGATACACTCCAGATACGGAAGTCATTTTGTTACTTATTCAGTTTCTAGTTCAGATACACTCTAGACACGGAAGTCATTCTGTCGCTTATTCAGATTCCTCAATTCAAGATACAGTCCAGATACGCTCCAGACACGGTTGCCTTTCTGTCACTTATTCTGACTTTCCCCAGCTTAGATACGCTCTAGACACGGTTGCCATTCTGGCCCTTATTCTGATTTCAACTTCAGATACAGTTTAGATACGCTCCAGACGCGGATCCTATTCTATTACTCATTCTGACCTCAACTTCAAGATATAGTTCTGATACGCTCCAGACACGGATGCTATTCTGTTTCTCATTCAGATTCAGCCTCCAGATACAGCTCAGATATGTTCCAGACGCGGATACCATTCTGATACTCATTCTTCTGACTTACAACTTACAACTCAGCAAACATTCTTGGATGGCATCTTTAAGCCCATCTCCAACAAGATTCTATCACATCTCCAAATGGCATCTTTAAGCCCATTTCCTCAACTACACTTTGATGAGTGCAAATTTACAGGCACTCTAGTGTCCAATCATCTTTTACCTTCGAGTCACGAACGACAAAACTCGCCAATCTAACTCTTCAAGTTCAAGAAGATTGAACAGGGGCAACTGTTGTACCCCAAAATTTTCCCTCTCATTTATCAAGATTTTCCTCACAAAACTCTTTGGACTCAAGACAAATTTAGGGTTTGCTCAGCTCAAGACATCTCCTTGCACTTATAACCTGAAATTAGGGTTTGAGTTTGCACAAGTATTTTTGGACCATCAATGCTTCATTTGACTTTCATACACCATATTGGACCCCTAATATTTCTCATACCAAGTTTCAAGCCTTGAATCACATTTTTGCCCAATCAATTGGACAGTTGACCTAAAAATCAGTTGTATTAGGGAAAAAGTCAACCATGACCAATTTACAGTCAAACTTCATAATTTTTGATCCACAACAACATTTTAGACTCCTATGTACCATTTGATCAAGTTTGGATCACAACTCCTCAAGAAATTTGATCAAATCATCAAAAGGGCAAAATGGTCAAAATTAGGGTTTTGACTGAGAAAGGGCAATTTCTGATTTTTAACCTAGCCAATGACCAATTGGGTTCAAGCACGATTTCAAGGAATCAATAGCATCATATTGACCTAATTTCATGGTTCAAAAGATCTCAAGTACATAGGATTGACAAATGAATTTTGCAGTCAACTGATCAAAAGTCAAATGTGCACTGAAAAGTCAAACTTTGACTTTTTGGTCAAAATCAAGTGCCAAGGGTCATAATTCATCAAGATATGTCAAAATATGAAACTTGTTGACCAAGAACCCTAAAATTGCAAATTAGGGTTTTAATTTGAAATTTTTCATAACTTAGAATTTTTCTAAGTATGGAAAATTTCTTATTTTTTTCCAACTTTCCACAACTTTTTCACCATGATGCAATTGGATTCAAAGAAAACTTCCAACAAGAAAGTTGTAGTCCTCCATGAAATCTACAACTTTTATATACAAAGTTTTCCCAAAAGATGTTGGATCTCAATATATAAATTTGTGAATAGGGGTCCATAAACTAAAAGACTTAGTGAAAATTTGCCATAATTTAGGCAGGTTTTTGACCCAACTTCTTGGGCATTTTTCACCTAGTTCCAAGAGGTATATCAAAATTCATTTCAAATATGGATTGTAGAGAATGTTTCAAGCTTTCCAAAATGTCAAAGAACTCTCCAAGATCATTTGTGGTTAGGGACAATCGAAGAAGAGAAGATGGCATTTTGTCACTTTTGTTCAAGTCATTTTCATAATGCACCAAGTTGCAAATCTGATCAAGCATGCTTGTACTTTGCATTACAAGTACTAAATCCCTTCTACACTCCATAATTAAATGTAAACTCACGGGATAATGGCTTTATTATGGCTGTTGGAGCATTGTACAAAGAATAAATCCATAAATGGCATAAAGGGCACAATGTCATTTTAATAAAGCAAGCTTTTTGCAACTTTGCAATTTTTGAGCCATGGACCTGTTTCTTTGTTACAAGCAATGTCCACATATATAAGGAAATGTTTAACAACCCTTGGCAGCTCTAGAACTAGCAAGTACAAGCCTTTAGCATGGTCACTTCAACCTTTCTTCAAAAACAAGAAAATTGACCAAAAGTCAAAAACTTGTACAAGCTGATAAAGGGAGGGCTTGGCATCATTCAAAAGGACTTCACAAACTTGTTACAAGCCTAAACACGAATTCATAGCATCTGAAACTTTCCCAAACACAAAAAACACAAATTTCTGCCCAAACAGGGTAGCTTCTGCAAAACTCTTGCCAACTCAATATTGACTCGTGTGTTTCTTGATTCAACACTTCAAACATCTTCCATACATCATATCCAAACTATCCAAGCCCTTGTCCTGTTTCTGTAAGCCCTATTTCAGACATCACCATTTTCATTTTGGAAGGTTGCAGCTTGACTTCTATAGGGAGTTTCAAGCATCCTCAAGGTAAGATAAGCATTGGAATAGCTTGAGGGAACATCAAGGAAGCTCACATGATCCTCAGGCCTCACTCAAAGTCCCCACATTACCATATCCAAATCCAGCTGAAGGAGGTATTTTTAAAAACTTTATCTCTCTATTTAGGCATCCTCAAGCCACAATTTGTGAAGCAAAAATGTAGTCTCTAGCATTGTAAAGCTGTACATATGCATAGTTGCCATTTATATTAACTGAGCTAAGAGAATTTGAATGTTGAACATGCTGAAAAAATTAGGTCAGGAATTAGGGCCACTGAAATTCTCCCTGATCTTTGAGAGTTAGGTCATGAATTTTATATCATTGGAATCGTGAGATTACAAGCTACATGTTTTATGTTATGAGTTTTTGATTTTATGCAAGCTAGAGCAAGATACAGGTTTGAAGCAAAAACGCGCGCGTTTGGGAGAGGCTGGAGGACAAGGATGAAGTCCTGGGCCCGGCGCGCCTTGGACCTCCTGTTTTGACTTTTCACACCCCCCTGATCCACTATCCACACCCCCTTTGCATATTTTGTTTATTTTTCACATTTTCTTTTCATTTTTATATTTATTGCTTTTATTTATTTTTCTGAACATAAAAAAAATCATGAAAAATATTTTCTTTATTTTTTGTATTTTATTTTATTTTGTATCTTATTTTTTTGCATAAAATATTGATTATTTAGAATAAATAGAATCTATTTTTTTAAAATAATAATAAACACATTTAAAAATATCATACATTTTTATTTTTATTATTCATACACATAAAATATTATTTTTATTCATATTTTAATTTTTAATATTTATTAATAATATTATTTATTATTTCTTGTATAAAAATAGACAAAATAAAATAAATATAGAATATATATTTCTTTTAATAAAAAACTAGGGTTTTACCCCTTTCAAAAAATAACAACATTATTTTTCTTATTTTTAGGACTTAAATAATATTATTCTCTCATACATAAAACAAATATAAAACATTTTTTGCATATTTACATTTTTATTGCATTTTTAATATTTGTTATTTTTTTAATTTGCAAATATTCAATTGGGTTGTAATAGTATTTTAGGGTTTTATTTTGTGCAAATATTCCCATTCAAAAACTAGTATCCCCCCTCCCATAATAATTGTTGTAATAGCTTAGATTTATTTTACGCAATTTATCGCATTATACCATGTTTAGTAAAAACCAGGGTTTTGCATGATAAGACAAAATCAAACAAATACAAGACCTAACACAAGACAAAATGCATGTAAAATGACACACATTGCACACAAGCACCCCTAGGGTTTCACCCACTTGGTTGCCTAAATAAAATGGCCATGGTATGCATGCAAAGTATCTTGGCAAAATCAAACAAAACAAAAAGATCATAGTCCCTGGACGACGCTATCAAAAAGGTTGCCTAAACAAATGATGTTAGGCCCTCAAAATGCTAAAGATACTTGGAAACATTGCTATCATGGTCATACGATGACCCACGCCCGTCCCGTTTAGCATCCGAAGATAGGGTTGTTTACCAAAGCAATGGTAAGTCAACAACATCAAAGGAATGAAAAATGTACAAGAAAGAATTTTTGAGTAGGTAGATGGTTCTAAGTTACTTACTCCACTTCAAAACAAATCCTTTCTATTTTCAAAAACAAGCACACACACACATTTCAAAACAACTTTCAAAACATTGAAAACATTTTCAAAAAAGACAAACACCTTTGTATACATTCTTACGAACGAGAATCATTACAAAGGTTGCCTAGACAAAGGCCTCTTTTACAAATAATTTTCAAAACCACACCAAAAGCACCATTTCAAACAATTGTTAAAAGAAAAACAAGTGATCTAAGCAAGTAACTAAGAGCCCATGGAAAACCATGGATGAAAAGGGTGCTAATACCTTCCCTTTTCATAATCTACCCCCCGAACTCAAGAAAACATCTCAAAGGTCTTTCCGGTGCTTTTTTACCTTTCCTTTTGGATAAAATAAAAGTCGATGGCAACTCTTGCTAAACCGAAACATTTGCGACAAAATGCAAAACCTCAAGTCAGTTCTCCCACCGTATCACAGAACTGGCGACTCTGCTGGGGATCTCTTATAAAAGTGGGGTTGCCTTAGGGTTTAGATCACCTTTATTTGCTTACAATTGCTTGACTTATTTGATTTACACTTTGGTTCTATTGTTTGGGTTTGAATCCTCTATCCGGATTTAGGAAACATTCATAGGTAAATAGCAATACGTTGTGGAAACTGTGCAGGGTATACTGACACGGTCTAAGAAATAGCTATGTTAGTGTGACATATTTGTGGGTACAGGTAGCCTTTGAGTTAATCAAGGAGAATACGGGGCCACTGAGTGATGTCATGAAGCACTAATGGACTTTTAGAACCTTTACTTGACCAACTTGGCCTTTTAGGATGTAGTGAGATGACCGGCTTTGGTGCAGTCCGAAGTTGGTAGATAATCGATACTACACTCATTGAGGGTTGGTTCCTTGGAATATTTTGGTCGCCAGTAAAGAGGCTGAGTTGAAACAATGAACAAGGAAATAATCCAGTGATATTGAGCTCCTTAGAACCCGGTTACTATTTCTAGGACAGGTTGAGTAAACTAAACTTCAAGAGGGTACTTACCTATGAAACCCCATGCAAGCCTAAACTAGGAACTTGTGTGATTTGCTTGTACATATATACTTGTGCATAACATCATGGACATCATGAAGCATCATATGCATCCACTAACCATTTCAAGGATTTTGGAATTTCATCTTTGTTCCTGTTTTGTAGGTTATGGATTCACTTCGCAGGAAAACTATCCAAGTCAACCTTGTAAGAATTCCTCCACAACTCAAGGAGCTAGCTTCAAGGATTCCTGAGAATTCTGCATTCACTGAGAGGCATGGTCGTCTACTCAACTTGGTCACTTCCAACACAGAGGAAGGCATGATGAAAGTTCTCTTCCAATTCTTTGACCCTTTGCATCACTGCTTCACATTTCCTGACTACCAGCTTGTGCCTACTTTGGAGGAATTTTTTCAACTCTTGAGGATTCCTATTCTCAATCAACTACCCTTCAACGGTATGGAAAGAGATCCAAATCCAGAAGAGATTGCTCAAGCCTTACACTTGCACTCATCTGATGTCACAACATATTGGGAAACTAGAAGTGGTGTCAAAGGCTTCTTGGCAAAGTTCTTGTTTGAGAAGGCCCAAATCTGCTGGAACTCCTTGGACTTACAAGCTTTTGAGGAGATTGTAGCTCTTCTCATCTATGGGATGGTCTTGTTCCCTAACTCTGACCAACTCATAGATGTGAGTGCTGTCAAGATCTTCATGACTCGCAACCCGGTGCCTACTTTGCTTGGAGATATCTTGCACTCTTTTCACACTTATACAATAAGGAAAAGAGGTGTTATCATGTGTTGCACTCCTCTACTGGAAAGATGGTTTATTTCTCATCTTCCCCAATCAGTCTTGAAGAATGAGCAAGGTTTGAGGTGGTCACAATGATTGATGACTCTTACACATTCAGACATTCATTGGTGTTCTCGATCTAAAGAGAATGTTATCATTGTTGACCGTTGTGGGTAATTCCCTAATGTCCATCTACTTGGAATTAGGGGAGGCCTCACCTACAACCCCTGCTTGGCTCTAAGACAGTTTGGTTATGCCCGAAGGGATGGCCCACATGATATGCTGATTCAAGGCTTGGTTTTTGACTTCAACAACAACGATCAAGGACTCCGATAAAGGTTCATCCGAGCTTGGAGGATGCCAAACAAGGTAGACAGTAAGACCTTGGGACACAAGAATTCCATCCCTCTTGAGCCTTACCTCAAGTGGGTACGAACCCGCGCCCAAAGTCTTATGATGCCTTACCCTTCCATTCTCCTAGTGATTATAGAGCCTGTTATGGAAGGAGAGGTTCCATACACCCTCCTACATCCTGACATGCCAACATCACTCGAAGACTTACAAAGGAGTTGAATACATCTCAAGGGAGAGCGCGATACTTTCGAAGCCCAATTCTACGCAAGCGAGAAGAAGGTTTTGGAACTCACTCGGTTACTTCATGAAAAGCAGACTCTCAACACTTACATTGCACCAAAAAGAATGCGCAACGTCTTTTTACCTTAGAGTTTTGTATTATTTTGCCCAAGGGGCATTGATGTACTAATAATTCTATATTATTAATATGACGTGAGTTTCTTTTTTGTTTAAGATAAATTTGAATTTATGAATCCTTGAAAGCATTACATGAATACATATCATTCATCATATGCATAAACAGGTCTTCACACCAAGTTTCCTCATCTCTCTGATGTTTATTTCAGCAAGATGGATATTAAACAAACGTTCAAAGATTTGCAAGCTCATAATTCACAATTTCAACAGCTACTCTTGACCTTGGCCAAGGGGCAGGAGGAGCTCAAGACTCTTGACCTTCACCAGAAAGAAGGAAGTGTCTGCTGTCTATGCCCAGAGTAATCAGGGAAGAGCCGAACGATGACCAACAGTGGGGGCCGTTATGATTCAAAAGTCTACATCAGACCAGCCAAGAAACAGCCAACCGAGAAATGATCAGCCGAGAAATAACCAGCAAATGGTGGAAAGGCCTGTAAGGCAATTCACCAAGATAAACATGAATGTTGCTCAAGTCCTACCCCATCTTTTGAAGTTGAATTTGGCCATGCTGAAAGAGGCCCCTAAAAATCCAAATACTACATCTCCACATTACCATCCGAACGCCAGGTGCGCTTACCATTCAGAAAGTCCAGGGCACGACACCAACAACTGTTGGGCTCTAAAGAACAAGATTCAAGATCTGATTGACGCAAAGGAAGTTGAATTTGAAGCTCCTGAAAAGCCGAATGTTATCTCTGCTCCAATTCCTAGGCATGGACACAATGCCAGTGCTATGGAAGAAGATCTGTTTGTTTCTACTGTTGATGAACTGTTAACTCCTCTCCTAACCATCAAGTTGAATTTGTTGAAAGCTGGGGTGTTCCCAGGTTGTGACCAAGATTGCCATACTTGCTTGTCCTCATCATTTGACTGTCCTCTGTTGAAGAAAGGTATCCAACAACTGATTGATAACCATAAAATTTTGTTTGAGAAAGCTCCTATTTCACCCATTCCAGTTCCAGAAGTTTCAATAATAACCATATACGCTAATCCTTCCAGGGTTCCTAAAAAACCCGTTAGGATTACATCTGCTCCTATGACTACTTCGTTGAAGATAACAATTCTCGGGCCAGCCCCATATAAATCAGATAAAATGGTACCATGGAACTATGGTGGAGAAATCTACTACCATGGTGTCAAACATATTGAACAGACTGCCGAAGACGAGAGCTTCGAAGAGGACAATTCTGACATCAGTAACATTGCTTGAACAAGTAAAATTACTCGTAGTGGAAGAATTTTCTCTCCAGATATTGCGCCTCCAAAGGCAGTCTCTGGACCCGTGGTCGTTCCGAAGATTATAGTTGTACCAGTGATTACACCTGCAAGTGTACCCACCAACAATGATAATGCAATTCCTATCCCTACTTCCGCTGTTGAGAACAAAGGAAAGAATGTTCAAGAGGAGCATGTCTTGATGAAGGCTCAATCACTTGTTATTCCTGAGACATCCAAGAAGGAGATGGAAGAAATTCTGAGGATCATTAAGAAAAGTGATTCTGATGTGGTAGAACAACTGGGGCAGACCCCCTCCAATATCTCTATGTTAGCCTTGCTGCTGTGCTCTGAGGCACATGCTAAAGCTTTGTTCAAATTTCTGAAAACGGCTCATGTGCCGCAAGAGACTTTGGATGATCAATTCCAAGAGTGTGTGGTCAGTTTGACAATTGACAATGGCCTGGGTTTCTCCGATGCTGACTTGACATCCAAAGGGAGAAAACACAACGATGCACTACATGTCTCGGTGGAGTGTAGGGGAACCACCCTAGCTCATGTTTTGGTTGATACCGGATCATCTCTAAATGTCTTGCCAAAGAAAGCCCGGGATAGGCTGGATTGTGAAGGCCTAACCCTAAAACCCATTAATATCATTGTGAGAGCATTTGACGGCTCTAAAAGGATGTTCCATGGGAAGGTGGACATCTCGATCAAGGTGGGTACCCAGACGTTCAATTCAACATTTTATGTGATGGACATCCGTCCTTCTTACTCTTGCCTGTTGGGACGTCCCTTGATTCACAATGCCGGTGCGGTCACCTCGACTTTGCATTAAATGTTGAAGTACCCCGTCCAAGGGAAAATCATAACTGTACATGGTGAAGAGGAATACATGATTAGTCATCTGAACTCATTTCGATATGTAGAATTGGATGGAGAATTCATTGAGACCCCTTTCCAACATTTTGAAGAAGTTTCTCAGGAAATAGCAGTGACCAAAGCAGTGTCCTCAACTCCAGTGATCATAAGACCTGTACCTCGGATGTCTTCTCTAAAAGATGCAAGGGCAGTAGTGGAAGAAGGCGGATCCACTATCTGGGGTCAGCTTCCAGACTTTCCTTTCAAATTAGACAATTTCGGCTTGGGATTTACCTCGACTGCTCAGAAGGTCGTGCGCCGCACCCGTGCCGGAGGGCCACCTGTAAAGATCAGCCACCAAGGGGTTAATGCACTAGAGGACAGTGAAGAATATGGAAACTTGGAAGACTGGATTTTTCCTACTGTTGGCGGAGGACTTTGCAATTGGGAAGCAAAAGACTTTGTTCCGATTACTTTCATACCGCAATAATTTATCTTTTCCATTTCTGTTGGATCTGTAATAATTCAAAAACAATTTGTACTTTTTCAACCTTGTGTCTTACCCGAGGCACAACGGTCCATTTGTAAGGGTTTTTATCTTCATTTCATATGTCATTTTAATGAATCATGGACGCTTTTCATATTTAAACCTTTTGTGCTCATTGTCTTTATTTTACATTTTATTGTTTTAAGATGGCTATCCCTTACACACACCCACACTCACAAATGCATGTACCCTTTTATTCTGGAACCCATGGGTAACGATACTGCTATAGCCTTCAGTGACTCTGAAGATCTGATCTACCAAGCCGAATACGAAGGTGAGAAAGATTGTGAGGTGCCAAGGGAATTGGCCAGATTACTACAGCAAGAGGAAAGAGCAATTCAGCCTCATGAGGAGTTGTTATACATAATCAACTTGGGTACTGAGAAAGACAGAAAGGAAATCAGAGTGGGTGCCAACCTAGAGCCAAGTGTCAAGGAGCGCCTAATTCAGCTGTTACATGATTATATTAAGATCTTTGCCTGGTCAAACGAAGACATGCCGGGACTTGATAAAAACATTGTGGTACACCGTCTACCCACAAGAGAAGACTGTCCACCAGTTAAGCAAAAAGTCCGCCGCATGAGACCTGACATGTCAGAGAAGATCAAAGCAGAAGTTATGAAGCAGTTCAATGCTGGTTTTTTAGCTGTTACTTCCTATCCTCAATGGGTTTTTAACATTGTGCCCGTGCCTAAAAAGGACGGCAAAGTGAGAATATGCGTGGGTTATAGAGATTTAAACAGGGCCAGCCCTAAAGATGATTTTCCACTTCCGCACATTGATATCCTGGTTGACAACACAGCTCAGCACAAAGTATTTTCTTTCATGGACGGATTCTCAGGCTATAACCAGATCAAAATGGCATCTGAGGACATGGAGAAAACTACTTTTGTCACACAGTGGGGTACGTTCTGCTACAAAGTGATGTCATTCGGACTGAAGAATGTCGGGGCAACCTATCAACGCGCCATGGTAGCTTTGTTTCATGATATTACATATCATGAGATAGAGGTCTACCTAGATGACATGATAGCCCGATCACAAATTGAAGAAGAACACCTTGATCACTTGCAAAAGCTGTTTGTCACGTTGAAGGAGTACAAGCTCAGACTGAATCCAAACAAGTGTACCTTCGGAGTCTGGTCCAGTAAACTCTTGGGTTTCATTGTCAGCAACAAATGCATCGAGGTTGATCCTGCTAAAGTCAAAGCTATACAAGAAATGCCTACTCCTCGCACTGAGAAGGAGGTCAGAGGTTTCTTGGGTCGCCTAAACTACATTCCTAGGTTCATTTCTCACCTAACATCTACTTGTGAACCAATCTTCAAGCTGTTGAAGAAAGATCAGGTAGTTCAATGGAATGATGACTGTCAAATTGCTTTCGATAAAATCAAGGAGTATTTCCTAGAGCCTCCTATCTTGATGCCACCCGTCGAAGGAAGACCTCTAATCATGTATCTGACCGTCCTAGTGAATTTAATTGGGTGCATACTGGGGCAGCATGACGAGTCTGGCCGAAAAGAGCATGCCATTTATTACCTTAGCAAAAAGTTTACCGACTGTGAAACAAGATATTCACTTCTCGAGAAAACTTGCCGCGCTTTGGTACGGGCTGCTCGCCGGCTAAGGCAGTATACGTTGACTCATACCACTTTGCTGATATCTAAGATGGATCCGATCAAGTACATCTTTGAGAAGCCTGCTTTGTCCGGAAGGATAGCCAGATGGCAGATGATCCTAATGGAATATGATATATAGTACACGACCCAAAAAGCTATAAAGGGGAGTGTTCTAGCCGACCATATGGCTCATCAAGCTGTAGAAGATTACCAATCCATGAAGTTCGAATTCCCTGACGAAGACATCATGACATTGGACAGTGTTGAAGATTTCAGACCATATGACGGACCTAAACAAGGATCCCGATGGACCTTGTACTTTGATGGGGCCTCCAATGCGCTTGGAAACGGCATTGGTGTTGTGCTTATATCTTCGGAAGGATGCCACACTCCTTTCACCGCCAGACTTTGCTTCAACTGTACGGATAACATGGCAGAGTATGAAGCTTGCATCTTTGGACTTAAGGCTGCCATAGACTTGGGAATCAAATCTTTAGTTGTGTTTGGGGACTCAGCTTTAGTCATCAATCAGATCAAAGGAGAGTGGGACACTAAGCATCCAAACCTCATCCCTTACAAAGAACATGTCTTTACATTGTTACCACATTTCGAGCAGATTATCTTCGAGCACTTCCCGCGAGAAGAAAATAAGCTAGCAGATGCTCTAGCTACAATGTCATCCATGTTTAAACTTAACTGGGATAATGAGACTCCCCAAATCACCATTGAACGGATGGACGAACCCGCACATTGTCACGAGATTAATACCAAAGAGGTAGTGGACCAGCCTTGGTTCCACGAAGTCAAAAGGTATCTCGAGGCTCAGGAATACCCTGAAGGAGCTACAGTCAATGACAAAAAGTTCTTAAGGAGGTTCTCAGCTAAGTTCTTCCTGAGTAAAGGCATCATGTACAAACACAATCATGATTCTATTCTGCTCCGTTGTGTGGACAAGATTGAAGCTGAAAGAATTATGGCTTAATTGCATAAAGGTACCTTTGGCACTCACTCTAGAGGGCATACGATGGCTAAGAAGATTTTACGGGCAGGCTATTACTGGTTGTGATACGGTGGAAGAACTGACTATTTAGGAATGCGGGTTTGTGTTTTGCGTTTGTGTTCGCAAAATGTCGCGGTAAGCAAGAGTCGCCACCGTCTTTTATTTTATCCAACAAGGAAAGGAAAAAAAGCACAGAAAAATTCCTTTTTCGAGATATTTCTGAATACGAGGGGTAGATTATAGAAAGGGAAGGTATTAGCACCCTTTCTATCCGTAGTTATCTACGGGCTCTTAGGTACTTGCTCATCATTTTCAAAATTGTTTTCTTTGTGTTTGTGGGCTTTGAAAAGTTTTTGTTTTAACTTCCATTTAACTCTTGCTTCTGTCTTCAAGAGTGTAATGAAGTGTTTTTTGAAAACTTTGTTTGAAAAGGAGTGTAAGTGTGAAAAAAAGTTTGTTTTGTTTGAGCAAGTACTTAAGAGTTAATCTACCTACTCGAAAAAATAATCGTTCTATGTTCGTTTCCTTTAGACATTGCTATCCCACTATTAGTGAGTAGGTAGCACCGTCGTTGGAGTTTGAGGGTCAATTCGAAAGAGGGACATACGGTCACTAAAGCAACGTTAGGACGTCTTAGTGGTAACCCTAATGTCTTAGATCATTTATCCGAGGCAACAATATCCGAGGAAACCATTTCGAGGCAACTTATGATCTTTTATACAAGAGGGTGACCTCTAAAATAACCTATACTCAATGACCGTTTACGAAGGCAACCAAGCGGGGGTGTACCCTAGGAGTGCGCATGTGCGAGTGTGTTGATTTCAGTTATTTTTATCTTTGCACAATTAAGGGTGATCTAACTGTTTTAAGATTAGACATTCATTCTTGTCATGCAAACCCTATTATCAAACATCTAACAGTTAAATATTTGCAGAATTTAAAGGTGCGGAAATTAAACTACGCAATTACAAGGCATCGGGTATTTACATCGCCAAAAAACAATCCTTTGAAAATAAAAGCGGTAAAAGTAAATTTCCTAATTAAATTATTACAAGCCGAGAACAGATACAATAATTGGATAAAATAATAAAGCGCGCGATGCGAAATTAAATCGAATGCAAAATTAGGGTTTTGACCCTCCTAATTAAAAGAAAAATGTTTTTGTTGTTTTTAATATTTTTTAAGAAAATAAATTAAGTCCTAAAATTAAACGCCAAATTAATTAGTTAATTAAATTAATTAATGAAAAATAATTTAGGCCTATTTTTTGGATTTTTGGTTATTTTAGGAAAGAAATAAAATAATTAAATTAGTGTTAAAACCTATTGATTCCAATTAATTTTAATTATTTGTAAAATAAATTAAAGTTATCTAGAATTAAAAACCTAATTAATTAATTAATTAATATGTATTGATGAAAAATAAAAGTTCTTATTATAATTGGATAAAAAATGTTTTTGGTGATTTTTGATAAAAAGAAAATAATTTTTGTTAATAAAATAAAATAAAATAACTAATTGAAATAAAATAAAGTATAAAGATATAGAGATTGGGCCTGAGAAAGTGGGGTGCCAATAGCAATAATCTGGGCCCATTTGTGGAGGTCCATTTGACTTTCTTGATCATGTGTATTGCACTGACCTTGGTCTATGGCGTGCCTTCAAATGGTGGCCACCAGATCTGGATCCCAAACCACCTGGCGTGATTGATGGTGAGGGAATATGATGGGCATCAGGCCTAAGCGCACACTGAATCACCTGAAATAATTAGGAAAAATAACAAATGTTGGAGGCAGAGATCGAACCCCTGACCTCCAGCCTTCAACGCCTTGAACACACACCTGGTAACCACTACGCCATTTGCTTTTTATTGTTAATATAATACAAACTAATAATAATATAAGAAAATGAATATTGGTGGAAACAAAAATAAAAAATGCGCCGGAATTTGAATTGGCCTATGGGGGGGGGGGGGGGTGACAACGCATCATCTTCTTCCTCTCTCCGTGGCTAAAACCTGAAGTACCTATACCCACGGACAAATATTCGTTGCTACAAACCAAGCATTCTTAAAACCTTCCACAGGCCATGTAAATGGAATCTAACACCATGGTTAGATTCGTCTCGTCTTCCTGATCACAACCATGCCCATTATGAAGGCTAATTGTTCCTGAAATAAAAAGCCCTAAACCAAATCTTGAAAACCTAACAATGGTGAGTTACAACACATGCCATATAAATGAAATTGGCTATTGTAAAAAGTTTGCAAACATCATGGTGATCAAGAATATGTAATTATTTTACACTATGGATGCAAGAATAAAGCTTTTCGAATTCAAGAAAAGGGTGATACCGTGATGGACTTACAGCTCGTGGGAGGGCTTGAAAATGTTTGGTTTTAATTGCTTTAGGTTTCTGAGAATGCCAGGAAACGATTGGGAAAAATACCAAGCCTTGAGGATGCCTCTAACCACAAATTCGATCTCACACTTTTTGCTTATTTTTGCAAATGTGGTTCTTTCTCTAGCGCCTCTTTTCAACCTCTCTTTTGATCTACACGCACCCCTTATGTATCAAGCAATGCATTAGGGTTAATAGTTGTGTCCAAATCCCTATCCATCAATTCTTTGGATATTGATTTGATTTGCTTTGAAGATCTTTCCAAACATGGCTTATTTTGAATCTTTTTGTGCATTCTAAGGCTTGGCAGGAATTTGAATGATGCTAGCTGTAATTGGAACCTGAAACAAACACAAAATCCCTTGTTATCAATGTTTTGTATTTTTATTTGATTTATTTTGATTTAAATCAAATTAATTCAAATAAAAATCAAAATAATTAATAAAAATATGATATGGACAAGTGGTAAAGGCTAGAGCACGTGGGCTATGATGCCAACTCAAAACAAGTGAAAAAGAATGGGCCCATTTGGCAAAATTTGATGTTTTGGGCACAGTTGACTTTTGGCAATTTTGCAAAAAAGTCCAACTTCAACAATGCATAACTTCCTCAATTTTGAATCTTTGGAGGTGTTTTTTGACTTTTTAGGATGCTTGAGATGTACTCTAAGCGACCCTTTTGGTATCATCTCATTTTGATATTCTATACTCAAGTATGAAGCTTTGACAAAAAAGGTGTTTTTGTTGACTTTTCAAAATGACCTATAATGTCCAAATTCATAACTTCTTGTGAGTGTATATTTTGATCTTGGGACATGAAGATGGATTGTAGGAAATTACATCCTCTTAAAAGTTAGCTTTTGATGGGTCATTTATCAAAAAGTATGAGAAATTTATGCTTGGTCAAAGTTAAGTTGACTTTTCCTACAAAAACCCTAATTTAGCAACTTTTGAATCTTGATGAATTATGAGAAATCCTTGATGAATCATGATCAACACTTGATCAAATGATGAAATATACTTCAAAATAAGGATGTTGACCAAAAATCTTGAAGTTTGACTCTATGTGGGCCACAGTTGACCTTTGCCCTAGCATAGTCGATTTTTGGACCTTTGAGCAATTGACTGAGCAAACTTCCTCTGCAAGGCTTGAAAATTGACATGGATAATCTTGAGAACATATTAGGATATTGGTGAGCACTTGGGATCACTTGGACTCAAGAATCTTTATGCAACATGAAACCCTAATCTGAGGTAGAATGCCTTAGGAGAGAGCTTTGTCTAGTCAACCCTTGGACTACCTTGAGCAACTTGGAGATCTTTCTTGCAACGTTTTGGGAAATATGGGAGGGAAAATTTTGGGGTACATAAGCCGCCCCTGTTAAATTTTCTTAAACCTGAGGATGTAGATTGGCTTTCGTGCCTTTCGTGATTCGAAGGTAGAAGAGGATTGAACACTAGAGTGCCCAGAAATTTGCACTCGCATGAAGTGATAATTGTCTTGTGATGTCAGGAATGGGCTTACAGATGCCATTTTGAGATTGCTGAAGGGAAATGGGCTTAAAGATGCCATCTGAAGGAGTATCGATTGCATAAGGGATTCCTTAGCGAGAGCTTGTATGCCTGTTGTTGAGGAAGATTCCGCTGGGGAAGTCTGATCTTTGTTGAGAGAAGTAGAATTTTAGGAGCTTCTGTCGTCTGTTATTCTGCTGGTGAGTCGTCTCTATTGACATTTAGGAACTTCGATCGCCCGTACTCAACTGAGGAATCATCTTTGTTGATATTTAGGAACTTCAATAGTCCGTACTCAACTGAGGAGTCATCTCTGTTGATATTTAGGAACTTTGGTAGTCTGTACTCAACTGAGGAAATATTTTTGCTGAGATTTAGGAACTCGTCCGTAATTCAACTGAGGAAACATCTCTGCTGATATTTAGGAACTTCGATCGTCCGTACTCAACGGAGGAATCATCTCTGCTGATATTTAGGAACTTCGATTGTCCGTACTCAACGGAGGAATCATCTCTGCTGATATTTAGGAACTTCGATCGTCCATACTCAACTGACGAATCATCTCTGCTGATATTTAGGAACTTTGATCGTCCGTACTCAACTGAGGAATCATCTCTGCTGAGATTTAGGAACTCTTCCGTAATTCAACTGAGGAAATATCTCTGTTGAGATTTAGGAACTCGTCCATAATTCAACTGAGGAAACATCTCTGCTGAGATTTAGGAACTCGCTCGTAATTCAACTGAGGAAACATCTCTGCTGAGATTTAGGAACTCGCACGTAATTCAACTGAGGAAACATCTCTGTCGAGATTTAGGAACTCGTCCGTAATTCAACTGAGGAAACATCTCTGCTGGGATTTAGGAACTCGTCTGTAATTCAACTGAGGAAATATCTGTCGAGATTTAGGAACACGTCTGTAATTCAACAACTTTGCTGAGATTTAGGAACTTATCTGTAATTCAACTGAGAAAACATCTCTGCTGAGATCTAGGAACTTGTCCGTAATTCAACTAAGGAAATATCTATCGAGATTTAGGAGCTCATCCATAATTTAACAACTTTGTTGAGATTTAGGAACTTGTGCGTAATTCAACTGAGGAAATATCTGTCGAGATTTAGGAATTCGTCTATAATTCAACTGAGAAAACATCCCTGCTGAGATTTAGGAACTTGTCCGTAATTCAACTGAGGAAATATCTTTGCTGAGATTTAGGAACTTGTCCGTAATTCAACTGAGGAAATATTTGTCGAGATTTAGGAGCTCGTCCGTAAATCAACAACTTTGCTGAGATTTAGGAACTTGTCCGTAATTCAACTGAGAAAATATCTTTGTCGAGATTTAGGAGCTTGCCCGTGATTCGACTAAGGTAGAAGCTTCATAGCTTGAACTTTGTGAGAATTTAACCGTATCCTTTCTGAAAGATAAAGGTTAGTTGTATGTAATGCATGATGTGTATCAAGCAATGATGTTCTCAAAATAAATGAGATTGTGTCGTATGATGCGTATGCATGTCATGATGTATGGATATGCAATTTTCTTGTGATGTTCTCTAGCTGGGAAGAAAAAATCATGGACTGCTGTTGGAGAGTTCAAGGAGTTGAGTTCTTCGTTTCCGCTGGGGATAGTGAATGAAGACGATTGCGAGAATAAACCTGCAGGAGAGGATAACTCCGCTGGGGAATAATCTGACGAGAGAATGACTCTGTAGGGAGGACATATTTTGCTGAGGATTCCGTTGATAAATTCAGCTGGGGATGAATTACCGTTACTGGTGATAATGAATCCTATTGGGGATTGAGTTTCTGTTTGTGAAAGGGATGAACTCCGTTGGGGATGATCTTTCAGTTGCGACTTCACTAGGGATAACCTTTTAAGCTCTACTGGGGATAATCCTCCAGCCTCCATCGGGGGTGATTTTTTCAAACTCCACTGGGGATGATAAGACTTTTTAGTGATGATGGTAGATAAACTCTGATTTGAGGAGAATATTACCAATTCATTCACAGTTGCGAGTCTCAGCTGGGGAGAATTAACACCATTGTTTTTGTCTTACTCTGCGGGGAGTGAATGTTACTGGGATGCGTGCCGAAGATATGATGACGGCTTTGCATCGGGACTTTCCTGCCCCTGTTTCTGCGGGAGAAGGTTCCCGTGGAGGCCTTGTGGATCGAGTATTATCCCATCCTATGAGGTGCTTGGTATCTTTCGATCAAAATGACAAGTCTTCTTCTGGTAGGAAAGTGACGAGATGATGGGACATAGTCGTACGCTTTGATCCCTAATTTTTGTATGGACCGCCCTTTCGGGTTTTCAGTCCACCGGGATACCCTTTTTTGCCCAAGCCGCCTTTTCAGGTTTTCAGCTTGCCAGGTGTACATATCTTTTTGTTTTTATCCCTAATTTTGCCCGAACCTTTTTGGTTCGCCGGGATGCCCTTATTTTTGCCTAGGTGTGTCAACCTAGCGGGTCTTTGTTCATGCGCAGTATTTTCTGACCATGTCCACGCTCTTAGAGCGTAGGGAGTTATCACTATCGGTAGTGTCGTGTTGCCATACTACCAAAAGATGTTCATTTTATCATGCAAGATTCGTTGCTGGAATTCATGTCCAATGCCCCAAGTGATTCAGATGGAGATCTGCCCCTGGCTATTTGGCATCTTTGAGAGATTCCTTGAATCTTGACTTGACTGCCCCAGATGATGGACAATGATCATGCCGTGCCCCTTGGTTGGAAGTGTTTTTCCACTTGAGGTGATCTTTTTTATTGAGAAGATTTTTTGTTCACTAGATATTCATCGTGCGAATTTCTCTGTTGTTTGAACAAATAGTCATATGCAAACAATGTTATTTTAAGAATGCAAAGCTTATGTCTGTCTTGAAATTTTTTTTAAAAAAATTCATTTTTCAGTAAAACAGGCAAATTTTGTAAAATATGATGTCAACTCAGGATGTACAGCAAGTCCTACAGGAGTCAGGATACCTTTTGTAACCGTATGCTTTCGAACTAACCCATGCTTCAGCTAGGACTTTTAAGGGTTATAACGTGGCTTGGTTCACGGTTCAAGAAACAAAGGATAAAGGTTCAAATTTTATTTGTACCCACATGTTCTTTGTGATGTTCTTCGGTCCTAAACTCATCTAATCGTGCATTTAGATCCTGTTTGAGTCTGGAATATTGTCCTTGATGTTCTGGTGATGGTTCGGATACTGACAGTTTATAGGCAATCACTTTGTTGAGAGTTTGCAGGATCTCTTTCCTTTTGATTTTTATTATCCCTGTCTTTTTCCTGAACGATGTCTTTTTGTGATTACAGTCAGCGGGATGCCCCAGTTTTGTAAGTCTCCTTCGTAGGTTTTGACTTAATGGGCTTTTATTTCTGAGAGATAATGACTTCCTGTCCTGACGAATATAAGGAACCATCACCATTTTTTATTTTGGAAGGACTTCTTTGATGCTATTCATTGTGCACCTGAATTAACTGAGAAACTACCCTGCCCTAGGTTGTGATTAAGGGTTTTAATTTGTGTGAAAAGAAAAACTCCAACTTCTTTGGCTCAAAGGGGTTGACGAGGGATTATTTTCCTTATAACTCCACTATTTAGGATTTGAAACAATGTCTGTACATCGTCAGCGGGGTCTGTTCAAAAGCATACCGTAGAGATTTTGATATCATTTTCGTCATCCTCCCTCTAAAGGCTTAGTTTTTTTAATCGAGAGTTGAACATCACAAAAAGGAAATCAATTTAAATATAGTGAATACGAATGGATTGATTCAAAACAGACATATGCAATGCATTGATAAAGTAACAAAGTTTGACATGAATAAATGTTTGAACAATCAAAAGAAAATTACAAATTGAAAATTCGAATGAACAAAAAGTCTTCTCATCTGGTCTTGTCACTTCAGACGGCGTGCCTTGGAGGGATGGTAGAAGAACTCAGCCTGACCATCTTGTGTGAATTCCAATGCTCCTTCATCAATCAGGTTTTGAATTTTGTACTTCAACTTCCAACAGTCGTCAGTATCATGCCCCGGGCTGTTAGAATGGTATGCACACCTTGCATCAAGATTGTAGTTGGGTGAAGAAGTCTTAGGATTTGGATGAGGTCCTACCAATGTCACCAGATTCAATCTCAACAGGTGTTGCAAAGCTTGGGACAACGGCATGTTGAGCTTGGTAAACTGCCTCTGATTAACCCGTTGTTTATGGCAAGGTTGTTGTTGGACCCGTGAGGTAGTAGTAACTTGGAGAGGTCCATTCTTTACCAAACCAAATCTTTGTCTTCTTGGAGGCTGATTAATGACTTGGTCCTCGGCCTCGACTGTTTGCTTCATGCTGTTGTATTTGTCTTGATGAAGCTGGCTGATAATGGTTCTCAGCTCTTCTTGTTCCCGGGATAAACCTTGGATAAGAGCCATCTGCCCCAGCATTTGGGCTCTTATTGCAACTACCTCAGCTTGCAGTTGTTCTAGCTGTTCGTCCTTATTGTCTTCAGGACTTTTCTTTACCAAGTTCCCGATGAGGAGTGTTTTCAACTCTTCCTGCCCCTTGGATAGGTTTAGGAATACGTCCCTGAACTGAGCTTCTTGAGTTTGAAGATCTTGGTTGTCTTGTTGGAGAGCCATTGCTGAAATAAACAGCGAGAACATGAGAGACCTGTACTGAGAGACCTGTTACGCAATGATATGTATGATATATGTATGCAATGTTTTCAAGGATCTCGTGGGGTAAACAAGAAACTGTTAGAATTTGAATTTTGCAGCTTTGATTGAAGAAACTTCGTGTCATCAAGAGTCCTTCTTCAAGAGTCAAGCTCACCATATCGAGTGGGTCATAGCCACTGACTCAAGTTATCATGTTTTGATTTCTAGACAACCTTGGCTAGAGGAAAATAAATCCCCTTTGTCCCTTGCTAGATGTTTGATTTACCATAACCTGCCTCACAAACCCTTGAGATTCTTGAAATGGTTAAGGAAATGCTATGGTATGATGTTATGATGTGTATGCTATGCGTTTAAGCAAATGCAAGGTGATGTAAGTAAGTAAATCTGGCAAGAAATCCAAGTTATTGGATAAGGACTGTAAACAAAACCTGCAAAGAACTCATGTTGTTAGATAACAAACATGTGCAAGTAGTTCAAGTTGAAAGCACACAAGTCACACAATAGCCCTTAAATTTCAGGATGGCATGGAGTTTAGGTACTACCCTCTTGCAGTTTAGTTGGTTCAACCTGTCCTAGTAATAGTAATCGGGTTCTAGAGGTTCTCAGTATCACTAACCATCCTCGATCGGTCATAATTCCAATTTAGCAACCTTTTCTTGCGGCCGGAATCATCGCGAGAGTATGGTCTCAATGAGTGTAGCATACTGCTACTTTTCTATGGCCAAGTTGGTCAATTATAAGTTCTAAGGTCAGTTGATGCTTACTGACCCATTAGCATCCCCATACTCTCCTTGTTCCTCCACAAGGGATATCGGTACCAACTAATATGTCACACCAACGTAGCTACTGCTTCAACCGTATCGGTCTATGCCGTACAGCTCTCTTACAGTCTATTTCTACTTACCTAAAAGGTATCCCCAGATCCGGGTTAGGATCTATAGTAACTCCGATACAAAGCCCACAAAGATAAAGCATACAGATCAAACAATTGAAAACAATATGATGAACTAATCCTAAGGTACACCCCACTTATTAAGTCCCCAGCAGAGTCTCCAGTTCTGTGATACGGTGGAAGAACTGACTGTTTAGGAATGCTGGTTTGCATTTTGCATTTGTGTTCATAAAATGTCGCGGTAAGCAAGAGTCACCACCGTCTTTTATTTTATCCAACAAGGAAAGGAAAAAAGCACATAAAAATTCCTTTTTCGAGATATTTCTGAGTACGGGGGGTAGATTATAGAAAGGGAAGGTATTAGCACCCTTTCTATCCGTAGTTATCTACGGGCTCTTAGGTACTTGCTCATCATTTTCAAAAAAAAATTCTTTGTGTTTGTGGGCTTTGAAAAGTTTTTTTTTAACTTCGATTTAACTATTGCTTCTGTCTTCAAGAGTGTAATGAAGTGTTTATTGAAAACTTTGTTTGAAAAGGAGTGTAAGTGTGAAAAAAAGTTTGTTTTGTTTGAGTAAGTACTTAAGAGTTAATCTACCTACTCGAAAAAAGAATTGTTCTATGTTCATTTCCTTTAGACAGCATTATCCCACTATTAGTGAGTAGGTAGCACCGTCGTTGGAGTTTGAGGGTCAATTCGAAAGAGGGACATACGGTCACTAAAGCAACGTTAGGACGTCTTAGTGGTAACCCTAATGTCTTAGATCATTTATCTGAGGCAACAATATCCGAGGCAACCATTTCGAGGCAACTTATGATCTTTTAGGCCAGAGGGTGACCTCTAAAATAACCTATACTCAATGAACGTTTACGAAGGCAACCAAGCGGGGGTGTACCCTAGGAGTGCGCATGTGCGAGTGTGTTGATTTCAGTTATTTTTATCTTTGCACAATTAAGGGTGATCTAACTGTTTTAAGATTAGACATTCATTCTTGTCATGCAAACCCTATTATCAAACATCTAACAGTTGAATATTTGCAGAATTTAAAGGTGCGGAAATTAAACTACGCTATTACAAGGCATCGGGTACTTACATCGCCAAAAAACAACCCTTTGAAAATAAAATCAGTAAAAGTAAATGTCCTAATTAAATTATTACAAGCCAGGAACATATACAATAATTGGATAAAATAATAAAGCGTGCGATGCAAAATTAAATCGAATGCAAAATTAGGGTTTTGACCCTCCTAATTAAAAGAAAAATGTTTTTGTTGTTTTTAATATTTTTTAAGAAAAGAAATTAAGTCCTAAAATTAAATGCCAAATTAATTAGTTAATTAAAATAATTAATGAAAAATAATTAAGGCCTATTTTTGGATTTTTGGTTATTTTAGGAAAGAAATAAAATAATTAAATTAGTGTTAAAACCTATTGATTCCAATTAATTTTAATTATTTGTAAAATAAATTAAAGTTATCTAGAATTAAAAACCTAATTAATTAATTAATATTTATTGATGAAAAATAAAAGTTCTGATTTTAATTGGATAAAAAATGTTTTTGGTGATTTTTGATAAAAAGAAAATAATTTTTGTTAATAAAATAAAATAAAATAACTAATTGAAATAAAATAAAGTATAAAGAGATAGAGATTGGGCCTGAGAAAGTGGGGTGCCAATATCAATAATCTGGGCCCATTTGTGGAGGTCCATTTGACTTTCTTGATCATGTGTATTGCGCTGACCTTGGTCTATGGTGTGCCTTCAAATGGTGGCCACCAGATCTAGATCCCAAACCACCTGGCGTGATTGATGGTGAGGGAATATGATGGGCATCAGGCCTAAGCGCACACTGAATCACCTGAAATAATTAGGAAAAATAACAAATGCTGGAGGCAGGGATCGAACCCCTGACCTCCAGCCTTCAATGCCTTGAACACACACCTGGTAACCACTACGCCATTTGCTTTTTATTGTTAATATAATACAAACTAATAATAATATAAGAAAATGAATATTGGTGGAAACAAAAATAAAAAATGCGCCGAAATTTGATTTGGCCTATGGGGGGTGACAACGCATCATCTTCTTCCTCTCTCTGTGGCTAAAACCTGAAGTACCTATACCCACGGACAAATATTCGTTGCTACAAACCAAGCATTCTCAAAACCTTCCACAGGCCATGTAAATGGAATCTAACACCATGGTTAGATTCGTCTCGTCTTCCTGATCACAACCATGCCCATTATGAAGGCTAATTGTTCATGAAATAAAAAGCCCTAAACCAAAGCTTGAAAACCTAACAATGGTGAGTTACAGCACATGCCATATAAATGAAATTGGCTATTGTAAAAAGTTTGCAAACATCAAGGTGATCAAGAATATGCAATTATTTTACACTATGGATGCAAGAATAAAGCTTTTCGAATTCAAGAAAAGGGTGATACCGTGACGGACTTACAGCGCGTGGGAGGGCTTGAAAACGTTTGGTTTTGATTGCTTTAGGTTCCTGAGAATGCCAGGAAACGATTGGGAAAAATACCAAGCCTTGAGGACGCCTCTAACCACCAATTCAATCTCACACTTTTTGCTTGTTTTTGCAAATGTTGTTCTTGCTCTAGCGCCTCTTTTCAACCTCTCTTTTGATCTGCACGCACCCGTTATGTATCAAGCAATGCATTAGGGTTAATAGTTGTGTCCAAATCCCTCTCCATCAATGCTTTGGATATTGATTTGATTTGCTTTGAATATCTTTCCAAACATGGCTTATTTTGAATCTTTTTGTGCATTCTAAGGCTTGGCACGAATTTGAATGATGCTAGCTGTAATTGGAACCTGAAACAAGCACAAAATCCCTTATTATCAATGCTTTGGATTTTTATTTGATTTATTTTGATTTAAATCAAATTAATTCAAATAAAAATCAAAATAATTAATAAAAATATTATATGGACAAGTGGCAAAGGCTAGAGCACGTGGGCTATGATGCCAACTCAAAACAAGTGAAAAAGAATGGGCCCATTTGGCAAAATTTGATGTTTTGGGCACAATTGACTTTTGGCGATTTTGCAAAAAAGTCCAACTTCAACAATGCATAACTTCCTCAATTTTGACTCTTTGGAGGTTTTCTTGGACTTTTTAGGAAGCTTGAGATGTCCTATAAGAAACCCTTTTGGTCTAATCTCATTTTGATAGTACATGCTCAAGTATGAAGCTTTGACAAAAAAAAGGTGTTTTTGTTGACTTTTCAAAATGACCTATAATGTTCAAATTCATAACTTCCTGTGAGTGCATATTTTGATCTTGGGAGATGAAGATGGATTGTAGGGAATTGAATCCTATTCAAAATGAGCTTTGTATGGGTCATTTCTCATAAAGTATGAGAAAGTTATGCTTGGTCAAAGTTGAGTTTACTTTACCTACAAAAACCCTAATTTAGCAACTTTTGAATCTTGATGAATGATGAGCAATCCTTGATGAATCATGATCAACCCTTGATCAAATGATGAAATATACTTCAAAATGAGGATGTTGACCAAAAATCTTGAAGTTTGACTGTATGTGGGCCACAGTTGACTTTTGCCCTAGCATAGTCGATTTTTGGACCTTTGAGCAATTGACTGAGCAAACTTCCTCTGCAAGGCTTGAAAAATGACATGGATGATCTTGAGAACATATTAGGACATTGGTGAGTACTTGGGATCACTTGGACTCAAGTATATTTATGCAACATGAAACCCTAATTTGAGGTAGATTGCCTTAGGAGAGAGCTTTGTCTGGTCAACCCTTGGACTACCTTGAGCAACTTGGAGATCTTTCTTGAAATGTTTTGGGAAATATAGGAGGGAAAATTTTGGGGTACAACACTGGTCTACCATGGAAGCAGACTACTATCAACACTCCTGGACTTGTCATAAATGTCAAATCTATGCAGACAAGGTACACGTGCCCCCGGTTCCTCTAAATGTCTTAACAACTCCTTGGCCATTTGCTATGTGGGGAATAGACATGATTGGAGAGATCAAACCTATAGCCTCCAATGGACACGGCTTCATTCTGGTGGCCATTGATTATTTCACCAAGTGGGTCGAAGCAGCTTCCTTCGCATCCGTTACTAAGAATGTTGTTGCCCGCTTCATCAAGCAGAACCTTATTTTCCGGTACGGTATCCCCGAAAGGATTATCACTGACAACGGTACAAACCTTAACAATACTATGATCACCGCCTTGTGCGAGCAGTTCAAGATTCAACACCACAATTCATCCCCCTATCGGCCAAAGATGAATGGTGTTGTCGAAGCTACGAACAAAAACATCAAAAAGATCATACAAAAGATGACAGTCACCTACAAGGACTGGCATGAGATGCTACCGTTTGCTCTCCACGGGTACCGTACCACGGCACGCACATCAACTGGGGCAACACCCTATTCTTTAGTTATGGCATGGAGGCTGTTTTACCTATTGAGGTTCAGATCCCCTCTTTGAGAATCATGAAGTATGCTGGTTTGAGTGAAGACGATTGGATTCAAACCCGACTTGATCAGTTAAACTTAATTGGTGAAAAGAGACTTACTGCTGTTTTCCATGGTCAGACGTATCAAAAACGGATGATCAAGGCTTTCAACAAGAAAGTCAGACGTCAAGTGTATCAAGTTGGAGATCTAGTGATCAAGCGCATTATCTTTCCACAAAGTGATCCCAAGGGAAAATGGACTCCTACCTATGAAGGACCATTTGTAATCAAGAACATCTTCTCTGGTGGGGCAATGATCTTAACCACCATGGATGGTGATGACCTCCCGCACCCTGCGAACACAGACATAGTCAAAAGATACTACACATAAAGGACCCGCTAGGTTGACATACCTAGGCAAAACAAGGGCATCCCGGTGAATCGAAAACCCGAAAGGGCGGTTCAGGAAAAAATTAGGGATAAAACAAAAAAATATGTACACCCGGCAAGTTGAAAACCCGAAAGGGCGACTTGGGCAAAAAAGGGTTTCCCGGTGAATCGAAAACCCGAAAGGGCGGTTCAGGAAAAAGTTAGGGAATTAAAGCGTGTGACTATGTCTCGTCGGATCACTTTAAGGACAATCTCTTCAGTGACAAACCTGGAGATTCTGATCAATCCAATCATCTTTGGACGAAGCAACGAATGGACAAGATATTCAGAGATACGAAGGCTATAGCGGAATGGGAACCCCATGGGATTTTTACACATAGCTATCTTTCTTTGTATAAATTTTTCTCATTTTTTATGACACCATCCTCTTACTAAGATGCATGTCTCCTTTGTACAAAATACTTATTCAAAGTAAATACAAAGATATCTCTTTAAAGTGCAGAAAACCATTTTGTCTTTTACACTTGTGTTTTATTTGCAAAAAGTCCAATGATTCATTAATGGACATATGCATTTGAACATAATTACTATTTACAAATAAACAAAGTGGAAAATAACAATTACTGACAGGTTGAAAGGATAGGAAAACGTCTTTCGGCTATTCCATGAGCAATCCCTACAGCACATCATCTAGATCCCCAGCGGAGCTAAAATTTCAAACCCTTAATCCCCATCAGAGTTAAATCTTCCAACTCCCAATCTCCAGCGGAGCCAAAACTTTGAACCACATATCCCCAGTGGAGCTGAAACCTTCATTCCCCAGCGAAGTCAAATTTCCAACTATCAATCCCCAGCGGAAACCATTCAGTTTCTCCAAATTCCTCAGCAAGTTATCTTGAAATCTGAAAAGCAACCCGATAACAGTTAACTTTTTGTCCCTCCCCAACCTAGGTTGATTCCCCAGTAGAGTGGCATATAACCCAAACTCCTGGACCTACTCCCTAGAAGTAAGCCTTCTTCCCCGCAGAGCTTTATTATTCCCTAGTGAGGTCGCCAAAATGAAGGTTCTCATTCTTAATTCCCCACAGAAGTCATCAGAGTTTTCTCTATGCCCCAGTAGAACAAGGATTCCCATGGTGTAATCCCCAGTAGACATCAACAAAGTTCTCTGGATTTCCCCAAGCAGATTTCTCAGGAAGTAAATGGCATTACTCTCACAGCAGAATTTTTGTCAATACTCCAACTCTAAGACTTGAAAGATCCCTGTATCCCCAAGAAAGTCATCAAGAATTTTTAATCTCCAACAGTCGCCAAGGACTTCTTGTCTTCAGCGGTCAATGATTTATTTTCCCCGACCGCAGTCAAGGATTTTATTATCCCCAACTTTCAAGGATTTATTTTCTTTAGCAATACCACAAATCAGTTTACATGCACATATATTACATTCATATATCATAAACATTGATAAAGCACATTTATTGCATCATACATTTCATGCAGCATAACTCTGTGTTTGAGCTAACATTTTACCCTTTTCAGGATAAGATTAAACAACTATCATTAACAATGTTCAAAGATTTCAGATCAAAATACGGATACGCTCCAGACACGGAAGCCATTCTGATACTCATTCAAATCTCAACTTCAGATACAGTACAGATACACTCCAGACACGAAAGTCATTTTGTTACTTATTCAGATCAAAGTCCAGATACGCTCCATACACGGAAGTCACTCTGATACTCATTCAGATTTCAAGTCAAGATACAATACAGATACACTCCAGACACGGAAGTCATTCTGTCACTCCTTCAGATTCTGTCACTTCAGATTACAGTTCAGATACACTCCAGATACAGAAGTCATTCTGTTACTTATTCAGTTTCTAGTTCAGATACAATCCAGACACGGAAGTCATTCTGTCGCTTATTCAGATTCCTCAATTTAAGATACAATTCAGATATGCTCCAGACACGGTTTCCTTTCTGTCACTTATTCTGACTTTCCCCAGCTTAGATACGCTCCAGACACGATTGCCATTCTGGCCCTTATTCTGATTTCAACTTCAGATACAGTTTAGATACGCTCCAGATGCGGATGCTATTCTATTACTCATTCCGACCTCAACTTCAAGATACAGTTCAGATATGCTCCAGACACGGATGCTATTCTGTTTCTCATTCAAATTCAGTCTCCAGATACAGCTCAGATACGTTCCAGACGCGGACACCATTCTGATACTCATTCTTTTGACTTACAACTTACAACTCAACAAACATTCTTGGATGGCATCTTTAAGCCTATCTCCAACAAGATTCTATCACATCTCCAAATGGCATCTTTAAGCCCATTTCCTCAACTACACTTTGACGAGTGCAAATTTATGGGCACTCTAGTGTCCAATCATCTTTTACCTTCGAGTCACGAACGACAAAACTCGCCAATCTAACTCTTCAGGTTCAAGAAGATTGAACAGGGGCAGCTGTTGTACCCCAAAATTTGCCCTCTCATTTATCAATATTTTCCTCACAAGACTCTTTGGACTCAAGACAAATTTATGATTTGCTCAGCTCAAGACATCTCCTTGCACTGATAACCTGAAATTAGGGTTTGAGTTTGCACAAGGATTTTTGGACCATCAATGCTTCATGTGACTTTCATACACCATCTTGGACCCCTAAGATTTCTCATACCAAGTTTCAAGCCTTGAATCACATTTTTGCCCAGTCAATTGGACAGTTGACCTAAAAATCAGCTATATTGGGGAAAAAGTCAACCATGGCCAATTTACAGTCAAAATTCATAATTTTTGATCCACAAAAACATTTTAGAATCCTATGTACCCTTTGATCAAGTTTGGATCAGAACTCCTCAAGAAATTTGATCAAATCATCAAAAGGGCAAAATGGTCAAAATTAGGGTTTTGACTAAGAAAGGGCAATTTCTGATTTTTAACCTAGCCAATGACCAATTGGGTTCAAGCATGATTTCAAGGACCCAATAACATCATCTTGACCTAATTTCATGGTTCAAAAGATCTCAAGTACATAGGATTGACAAATGAGTTTTGCAGTCAACTGATCAAAAGTCAACTGTGTACTGAAAAGTCAAACTTTGACTTTTTGGTCAAAATCAAGTGCCAAGGGTCATAATTCATCAAGATATGTCAAAATATGAAACTTGTTGACCAAGAAACCTAAAATTTAAAATTAGGGTTTTAATTTGAAAATTTTTATAACTTAGAATTTTTCTAAGTATGGAAAATTTCTTATTTTCCCCAACTTTCCACAACTTTTTCACCATGATGCAATTGGATTCAAAGAAAACTTCCAACATGAAAGTTGTATTCCTCCGTGAAATATAAAACTTTTATTCACAAAGTTTTCCCAAAATATGCTTGTATCTAAAGATATAAATTTGTGAATAGGGGTCCATAAACTAAAAGACTTAGTGAAAATTTGCCCTAATTTAGGCAGGTTTTTGACCCAACTTCATGGCCATTTTTCACCTAGTTCCAAGAGGTATCTAAAAATGCATTTCAAATATAGATTGTAAAGCATGTTTCAAGATTCCCAAAATGTCCAAGAAATCTCCAAGATCATTTGTGGTTAGGGAGAATCGAAGAAGTGAAGATGGCATTTTGTCACTTTTGTTCAAGCCATTTTCACAATGCACCAAGTTGCAAATCTGATCAAGCATGCTTTTACTTTGCATTACAGGTCCTAAATCCCTTTTACACTCCATAATTAAATGCAAACTCTTGGGATAATGGCTTTATTTTGGATGTTGGAGCATTGTACAAAGAATAAATCCATAAATGGCATAAAGGGCACAATGCCATTTTGATAAAGCAAGCTTTTTGCAACTTTGCAATTCTTGAGCCATGGACTTATTTCTTTGTTACAAGCAATGTCCACAGATATCAAGCAATGTTTACCAACCCTTGACAGCCCTAGAACTAGCAAGTACAAGCCTTTAGCATGGTCACTTCAACCTTTCTTCAAAAACAAGAAAAGTGGCCAAAAGTCAAAAACTTGTACAAGCTGATAAAGGGAGGGCTTGGCATCATTCAAAAGGACTTCACAAACTTGTTACAAGACTAAACATGAATTCATAGCATATGAAACTATCCCAAACACAAAAAACACAAATTTTTGCCCAAACAGGGCAGCTTCTGCAAAACTCTTGTCAACTCAATATTGGCTCGTGCGTTTCCTGATTCAACACTTCAAACACCTTCCATACATCATATCCAAACTATCCAAGCCCTTGTCCTATTTCTGTAAGCCCTATTTCAGACATCATCATTTTCATTTAGGAAGGTTGCAGCTTGACTTTTACAGGGAGTTTCAAGCATCCTCAAGGCAAGCTAAGCATTGGAATAACTTGAGGGAACTTCAAGGAAGCTCACACGATCCTCAGGCCTCACTCAAAGTCCCCACATTGCCATATCCAAATCCAGCTGATGGAGGTATTTTTCAAAACTTTATCTCTCTATTTAGGCATCCTCAAGCCACGATTTGTGAAGCAAAAATGTAGTCTCTAGCATGGTGAAGCTGTACATATGCATAGTTGCCAGTTATATTAACTGAGCTAAGAGAATTTGAATGTTGAACATGCTGAAAAAATTAGGTCAGGAATTAGGGCCACTGAAATTCTCCCTGATCTTTGAAAGTTAGGTCATGAATTTTATATCATTGGAATCGTGAGATTACAAGCTACATGTTTTATGTTATGAGTTTTTGATTTTATGCAAGCTAGAGCAAGATACAAGTTTGAAACAAAAACGCGCGCGTTTGGGAGAGGCTGGAGGACAGGGATGAAGTCATGGTCCTGGCGCGCCTTGGGCCTCCTGTTTTGACTTTTCACACCCCCCTGATCCACTATCTACACCCCTTTGCATATTTTGTTTATTTTTCATATTTTCTTTTCATTTTTATATTTATTGCTTTTATTTATTTTTCTGAACATAAAAAAAATCATGAAAAACATTTTATTTATTTTTTGCATTTTATTTTATTTTTTATCTTATTTTTTTGCATAAAATATTTATTATTTAGAATAAATAGAATCTATTTTCTTAAAATAAATAGTAAAGACATTTAAAAATATCATACATTTTTATTTTTATTATTCATACACATAAAATATTATTTTTATTCATATTTTAATTTTTAATATTTATTAATAATATTATTTATTATTTCTTGTATAAAAATAGACAAAATAAAATAAATATAGAATATATATTTCTTTTAATCAAAAACTAGGGTTTTACCCCTTTCAAAAAATAACAACATTATTTTTCTTATTTTTAGGACTTTAATAATATTATTCTCATACATAAAAAAAATACAAAACATTTTTTGCATATTTACATTTTTATTGCATTTTTAATATTTGTTTATTTTTTTAATTTTCAAATATTCAATTGGGTTGTAATAGTATTTTAGGGTTTTATTTTGTGCAAATATCCCCATTCAAAAACTTGTATCCCCCCTCCCATAATAATTGTTGTAATAGCTTAGATTTATTTTACGCAATTTATCGCATTATACCATGTTTAGTAAAAACTAGGGTTTTGCATGATAAGACAAAATCAAACAAATACAAGACCTAGCACAAGAAAAAATGCATGTAAAATGACACACATTGCACACAAGCACCCCTAGGGTTTCACCCACTTGGTTGCCTAAAGAAAATGGCCATGGTATGCATGCAAAGTATCTTGGCAAAATTAAACAAAACAAAAAGATCATAGTCCCTCGATGACGCTATCAAAAAGGTTGCCTAAACAAATGATCTTAGTCCCTCAAAATGCTAAAGATACTTGGAAACATTGCTATCATGGTCATACGATAACCCACGCATGCCCGTTTAACATCCAAAGATAGGGTTGTTTACCAAAGCAATGGTAAGTCAACAATATCAAAGGAATGAAAAATGTACAAGAAAGACTCTTTGAGTAGGTAGATAGTTCTAAGTTACTTGCTCCACTTCAAAACAAATCCTTGCTATTTTCAAAACAAGCACACACATACATTTCAAAACAACTTTCAAAACATTGAAAGCATTTTCAAAAAATACAAACACCTTTGTATACATTCTTACGAACGAGAATCATTACAAAGGTTGCCTAGACAAAGGCCTCTTTTACAAATAATTTTCAAAACCACACCAAAAGCACCATTTCAAACAATTGTTAAAAGCAAAGCAAGTGATCTAAGCAAGTAACTAAGAGCCCATGGAAAACCATGGATGAAAAGGGTGCTAATACCTTCCCTTTTCATAATCTACCCCCCGAACTCAAGAAAACATCTCAAAGGTCTTTCCTGTGCTTTTTTACCTTTCCTTTTGGATAAAATAAAAGTCGGTGGCGACTCTTGCTAAACCGAAACATTTGCGATGAAACACAAAACCTCAAGTCAGTTCTCCCACCGTATCACACTACCCCCCGAACTCAAGAAAATTCTCAAAAGATCTTTCCTATTATTTTCACCATTTCCTTTATTTGATAAAAGAAAAGTTGGTGGTGAATATTTCTATCCGCAACAATTGTGATGAAAACGTAAAACACCTAAGTCAGTTCTCCCACCGTATTACAGAACTGTCGACTCTGCTGGGGAGAATTTTTTTGAAGTGGGGTTACCTTAAGAGCTAGATCATCTTTATTGCTTTATTTGTTTGTCTTGCTTGCCTTACATTTGTGGGTTATGCTTGGGTTTGTTCTTGTAAAGATCCTATACCTGGATCTGGTGCATATTAGGTAAGTAGAAATAGATCGTGGGGACTATGCAGCTTAATACCGACATGGTTGAAGTGATGACTATGTTAGTGTGACATATTTGTTGGTACCAATGTCCCTTGAGTCCAGTCAAGGAGAATATGGGGCCGCTGTGTTGTGTCATGAAGCACTAACTGGCCTTAGAACCTTAGTTAAACAAACTTGGCCATTAGAAAGTAGTGAGATAGTCGGCTTTGGTGCAAGACTAAAGTTGGTTGATACTCGATGCTACACTCATTGAGATCGGACTTTCGGGATATTTCTATCGCTAATAAAGAAGCTTGTGCTGAAACAATGTCCGATGAAGAAAGATAAGTGATATTAAGATTTCTTAGAACCCGATTACTTCTTTTTAGGACAGGTTGAACCAAATAAACTTCAAGAGGGTACTTACATATAAACCCCATGCAAGCCTAAACCTAAGACCTTGTATGCTTGTTTGTGTGTGATTATTTGTTTATAAACATCATAACATCATGCCATATCATTTTTACTAACCATTTCAAGAACTTGGGATTTATCTTTGTTCTGTTTTGTTAGATATGGCTTCCACCCGCAGAAATACCATCTGAATCAACTTCATAAAGGTACCTCCTCAACTCAAAGAGTTAGCGTCAAGGGTTCTTGAAAATTCTCTGTTCACCAGAAGATATGGTTGACTTCTCAACCTAGTTACCTCAAACTTTGGTGAAGACATGTTGAAGGCGCGCTTTCAGTTCTTTGATCCTGTACGTCATTGTTTCACTTTTCACGATTATCAATTGGTGCCTACAACGGAGGAATTATCTCAACTACTAGGAGTGTCTATTCTTGATCAAATACCCTTCACCGATCTAGAGGGAATTCCAAGACCTGAGGTAATTGCTGAGGCTTTACATTTCAAGAGTTCTGACATTATAGCTAATTGGGAGACAAGAAGTGAGGTCAAAGGATTTTTGGCTAAATTCTTGATTGAGAAGGCTCTATTATTTTGGGAGGCCATGGATCTACAAGCTTTAGATGAAGTTTTGGCACTTCTAATCTACGGTTTGGTACTATTCCCTAACCCGGACTAACACGTAGATGTGAATGCCGTCAAAATTTTCCTTACCCGCAATCCTGTGCCTACATTGCTTTGAGATGTTTTGCACTCTCTTCATACTCTCACTATGAAGAAACGAGGAACTCTTATGTGTTGCTTTCCTTTGCTGTCTAGGTGGTTTATTTTGCATCTTCCTTGATCATTCTTGAAGAATGAACAATGCTTAAGGTGGTCTCAAAGGTTGATATCACTCTCCTGTTCTGATATCTATTGGTGCTCTCGATCTCAAGAAGATATTAATATCGTTTATCATTGTGGGGAGTTCCCCAATGTTCCACTCTTGGGCATTAGGGGAGGTATTACTTATAAACCTTCTCTTGCGTTGTGACAATTTAGCTATGCTCGAAGATATGGTCCCCATGACGCACTCATTCAAGGTATTGTATTCGACTATGAGAACGATGTTCAAGGTTATTGTGATACGGTGGAAGAACCGACTGTTATACTGGTTTTGTATTTGTGTTCACAAATGTTGCGGTAAGCAAGAGTCTCCACCGAATTTTCTTTTATCCAAATTAAGGAAAGGGTGAAAAGAATAGAAAAAGACCTTTTCGAGAATTTTATGAGTAAGGGGGGTAGATTATGGAAAGGGAAGGTGTTAGCACCCTTTCCATCCGTAATTTTCTACAGGCTCTTAGATGCTTAGCTCTTTTTTTGAAATACCTTGTGCTTTGTGTGTTTGAAAAATATTTTTGAAAGCGCCTTAGTGCAGTGATTTGCTTTATGATAACTCTTGTATCAGTCCTCAAGAGTGTTGATAAAACGTTTTGTAAAAGGTTTTTTGAAAATTGTTTTGTGTAAGTGCAAAAGTTTGTTTTGAGCAAGCATTTAAGAACTATCTACTTATACTTTAAAAGGTTTGTTCTTTTCCTCCTTTCCTTTAGAGAGTTCTATCCTACTATTAGTGAGTAGGTAGCCATATCATTGGATGTTTAAGGGACATTCAAAGGGACGTATAATCATAAAGGAAACATATAGAGACGCTTTAGAAATTTTGTTTTAAGGGACTAGATCATTTACCGAAAGGCAACACTGTAGGGTCATCGGGGGACTATGATCTTTCAATTTAAGGGTCTTTGCTAAAGCGTCCCTATTCTCGAGGGTCATAACTGTTTTATTTCTGAAAGGCAACCAAACTGGGCATACCCTAGAGGTGTATATGTGAAAGTGATTTAATTCGGTTCATTTATTTTTGTTATTAAGTTTGCTAGCGCTTTGCTTTCAGTCTTTCCATACAAGCCTATTTACTAACAATTAATATTTTGTAGAAATTTAAAGTGCGGGAATCGTAAATCCTACGCTATTACAAGGTTTTGGGGAGGGGGTATTTACATGTCCAAAAAATGGGGGAAAATAAAGAAAGCGGTAAAGAGCCCTAGTAATTATCTATTACATTTCATCAGCAGAAACATTAGTATATAAAAAAGTGCGAAAATAATAACGCGCGCGAATTTAAAATAACGTCTAAAACCCTAAAAAATTGCTAAGTAAAATAAGAAAATATTTTTGGTTTTTGTTTATTTTAAGAAAATGCTTAAATTAAATTAAATCAGAAAAACTAAATATAATCCTAATTAATTAAAGAAAAATGATCATTAATTAAAATTAACTCTAATTAAAGAAAAAAAAAACTAATTCTACTATTTTTTGTATTTTTATTAAGAAAATATTTGAGTTAAATAAACCTAATTCTAATTTATTTTAAATTAATTAAAACAAGTCAAAATAACTAAGTTAATTAATTTAAAAAAATTACGATTAATTTAGAAAATCCTAAGTCTATTATTGTTATTTTTTGATTTTTAATTAAATAAAAAATAATTTAAAAGAAAATAAGCAATAAAATAAAATAAAATAAAACAAATTGGGCCTGATGTCTAAAGCAAATAGGGGGGGTGCGTTTGGGATTTTTGTTAGGTCCACTCAAATTAAACCCAGTGTTCCAAACAATGATCTGGTGAATGTCACCCTTGAGGCTATAGGGTGGAAACACACCATAGGATAGCCAGATCTTTTTGCATTGGCATCTGATGGCTTAGGCATGAGGAGTAGGAAACACGTATGGGTCTGCACATCACTGGATCTGTAAAACAAATATGAAAAAAAAGGAAAATTCAAGACTTGGGATCGAACCTATGCCTTCCAACATTATACACGCACCCTTCACCACCAAGCCATCTAACCATTCATTAATTTATACAAACCAATAAATATATATAAAAGAATCAATGAGAAATATGAAAAAATAAAAATAACGCGCGCTGCTTATTCAAACAGGCCAATGGGAGAAAGGCACAATAGCTTCCTAGAGTCAACCCACCGGAGTCAACCTTCCGGTTGTCTTCTTCGGTGGGGTCAAAACCCTAACCTGCAAAAAAGTGCAATCAAAGTAACAAAATACCCCTACCCCCTTAAAGCAATGCCCTGAATCCAAATCTGGTGTTATTTTAGGCTAAAAGTCCCTGGATTTCGCGCTTCAAAGCAAAGCTACCGATCGTATCCAAACATGGCAACTTGTGATTCTAGCCCTAAACCTCACATATCTCACGTTCAACCTGTTCTAAACATGACTATGAAGACATTCGCAAACGTTAAAAGTTTCAATAATGAAAATTAAAGGAGATTGGATTGGACGAAAAAATATTACCCATGGTATGATTCGTGTGCGTGACTCAAGAGGTTTAGGGCTAGTGCAAGGTATGGAAATAATCCCTGGAGACCTCAGGAGCACGTCGCAACGCCTGGTTTGAATGGAGGAAGGATGGAGGATGGGTTTTGGAATTTCACAACTTTGGATATTTTTGCAACTTTGGAGCATTCTCCCTAGGTTGTGTGTATGCGTCCTTGAGGCTTGCAATACCACTCTATATTTATAGAGGAAGGAAAGAAGCAAAGATGGGAGGATATCATAGTGTAATGGCATGGCTTAAATCTCAAGATATCCAATTTGAAATATTTCCAAAAATGATCATTATTGCTCATTTTGTTTAGGGGATGAACCTGGACAGCCTTGCACGAATTCATGGGCCTAAAATCAATCCAAACCAACAACCCAAGTGTCATGATCCGTCATTCACTATTTTATACAATTTATCTTGCATTTATTTGAATAAAAACAAAATAAATATGAATAAAATAGATAAAAAAATGCAAGGTAAGGTAAGAATGAGTTTATAAGTCTTCCATAAGGTTAGGAAGATGTTTGAAGTCCAAGAAATTAAGCCATTGACCTAAAAGTTTAAGTTTGCTCCATGCACAATTTTTGAAATTTCCAAATTTTCCCAACTTAGGAAAGCCATAACTTGCTCAATTTTTATCTCTGGATAATGATCTTGGACTTTTTGGAAAGCCCAAGATGTCTACTTAAATCCATTTTTTGATCAATTTTGCATTTGAAGACTTTATCTTGATGTTAATGGTCTTGAAAAAAAGTGTCTTTTGTTGACTTTCTAAAAATGACCTATAATGTATGAGCTTGTATCTTTCAAATGGTGGATTTATTGGACTTGAGGACAAAAGAGAAGTTGTTTGGAATTTGATTCTTTTCAAAATGAGCTTTGGTTGGGGAAAAATGGATGATGTATGTGAAAGTTATGCCTAGTCAAAGTTCAGTTGACTTTTCCTATAGAAACCCTAATTTAGCAATTCTTGACTTTTGATAGATTAGGAGCATTTCTCGAGGAATCATGACCAACCCTCAATCAAATGATGGATATCACTTCAAAATGTTGATGTTGACCAAAAATCTTAAAGTTTGACTATATGTGGGCCACAGTTGACTTTTGACCTAGTATAGTTGATTTCCAAACATTTGAGCAATTGACTGAGCAAACTTGTAGTGTAGGGCATGAAATTTGTCATGGACAATCTTGAAGACATATTAGGACCATGGGAAACATTTGAGACCTTTGGAGCTCACACATCTGGTTAAAAAGTGAAACCCTAGTTAGAGGTTCATTGCTTAGGAAGTGAATTTGTCTGATTAATTCTTGGTCAACTTTGAGCAATTGAGGACCTCTAGAAGCATGTCTTGAGTAAAAACGGGAGGGCAAATTTTGGGGTACAACAGTTATCATCAAAGGTTTGTGCATTCTTTGGGCATGGTATGCAAAATTGATATAATGACTTTGGGGCATAATAATTCCATCCCTCTTGAGCCTTATCTCAAATGGGTACGAGCTCGTGCTCAAAGTCTTATGATGCCATATCCTGCTATTCTATCAATAGTTGTGAAGCCTATTGCTAAGGGGGATGTTTCCTATACCATTATCCATCCTAACATGCCTACCAACCTCGAGGAATTGCAGAGATCATGGATTCAGCTCAAGGAGGAACGAGATACCTATGAAGCTCAATTTTATGCAAGCGAGAAGAAAGTGTTGGAGCTCACAAGGAAACTTCACGAGGAACAAAGCCTGAATTCTTACATTGCACCAAAGAGGATGCACACGTGGGAGACTTGAGTCTTTTTGTTTTAGGAGTTTATTTTGTTATCTCTTTGAGACCTTTTTGCATCTTTCGTTGTAAGCCCAAGAGGCATTTGTAATTCCTGAACTAATTAATGCAATCGATGTTTTTTGTCTTCTCTTTGTCTAGAAAATTTAAATTCCTTAAAGTCCTTTAAAACATTGCATCCGCATAAGATGCATCATATCATAAGAAGGTTTTCCGACACATGTTTCCTCATCTTTCTACTGTTTATTTTAGTATAAGATGGATCTCGAGTAAACCGTCAAGGACTTGATGACTCAACACTCTCAATTCCAAGAGACTCTACTCAACTTAGCAAAGGGTCAGCAAGAAATGATGGCGCTTCTTGTCGCGAAGAAGAAGACCAAGAGGAAAGTTGTAATCAATATGGGGAAGAGGTTCAAAGGCCTTGCCCGACAAGTTCAAGTTGAAGAGGACTCATTTGAGGAAGATGAGAATCAAGATGAAAATGCTAGAAGCACCCGTGCTGGGGATGGGAATGATCAAATTTCTAAAGACGAGGATTACATCGATGAGCAATACCTGCCAGCCGACAACATATATAAGAAGCTAGAAGATAGAATAAAAGTTGTAGAAATCCAAGCAGTACATGGCTTGGACTTTGGAGACTTAGGTTTGGTTCCTGGGGTGGTCATTCCCTATAAATTCAAGATCCCAATTTTTGTACTCCAAAATTTACCCTCTCAATTTCTCAAAGATTCTCTCACAAGATCTCCGTTGATTTAGGACTGCACCAAGATTGATCAGCTCAAGATACCTCCCCAAACACTGATGACTCAAAATTAGGGTTTGAGTTTGTATAAAGACAATTGGACCTTTAATTCTTCATATGATTTTCATAAATCATTTTGGGCTCCCAAGATTGCTGATGTCATGTTTCAGGCTTTGGATCACATTTTTGCTCAATCAATTGGTCAGTTGACCTAAAATCAACTATATTGGGGAAAAATTCAACTGTAGTCCATTTATAGTCAAAACTCATAATTTTTTTATTCATGTCAATATATTAAACTAATATGAACCATTTGGTCAAGTTTGGATCACAACTTCTCAAGAAATTTGATCAGATCATCAAAAAGGCAAAATGGTCAAAATTAGGGTTTTGACTGAGAAGGCTTGATTTTGGACTTTCAACCCAAATACATGACTTGATGGTTTGAGACATGATATCAAGAATCAAAATTCATCATTTTAACCTAAGAGCATGGTTCAAAACATTTCTCAAGATTAATTGATTAATAATTGAAATTTGGTCAACTGATGAAAAGTCAACTGTACACTGAAAAGTCAAACTTTGACTTTTCGGTCAAAATCAAGTTTCAAAAATCATATTTCATCAAGACATGTCAAAGTATGAAGATTTGTTCATCAAGAAATCAAAATTCAAATATTACTTTGAAAAAGTCAAAGTTCTAAACACTTAGAAATTTTTCTAAGTGTTATGAAAAATATGATAATTTCATAACTTTATGCCAAATTTTCACCATGATGCAAGATGATTCAAGAAAAACTTCCAATATGGAAGTTATAGATCTCAATGAGATTAGAAACATTGCAGGATAATACTTCTTCTAGAAATGCTTGGATCTCAATTTATAAATCCATGAAGACATGTCCATGAAACTAAAACACTTAGTAAAATTCTGGGCGTTTTAAGTCAGAACTTTGACAGAACTTCTGGGCCAATTTTCATATAGGTAAAATGAGAGTTTGCAAAAGTGATTCAAAGAGGGATTTTAGATCATGTTACAAGCTTTCTAAAAAGTCCAAGAACTCGGTCAGATCATGCTGGAGCAGGGAGAATCAAAGATCCGAAGTTGGACATTCATTCTTAAATTATGAGTCATTTTCATGATGAAAATTTTATCCAATTTCAAACAATTCTGCATAATCCCACTTTTCAGACCCTCTAGCGTGTGTATCTATCCTTAATCAGAAGATTACACGAGCTTTTGAGCTATGAACCACTTGATTTAAGCTTTGTCCAATACACCTTGCCATTTAAGGAAGAAAGTTCACACTTCCATTATGGAAAAGTGACTTTAATCACAAAGTCCACTCTCCTTGAGCTTTGTGTTTGTTATTTTTGCACAAGCATCCCCTACAAACTTGAACATGCGTGTTTAAAGTTGTTAGCCACCCTATCTGGCCTTGAAACCATGTTTGTCTAAGCTTTCTTCAACAACAAGTCAAAATCCATAACATGTGATTTTGTACTTCTGACTTCACCAAGCTTCGAAACCCTTTGCCTATAAATTAAACCTTCATTTGAAAGCTGAAGAGAGGATTGGAAGAGCCCCGAAACTCACTAAAACTCTATAGAACCAGAAATTGCAACACAAGCACAAAAACTTGTCATTTTTGATTTTTGAATCCAATCTCCAAAACCCCTCGTGCGTTTCTTGGCCAAACCATCCACAAAGTTTCTGATACACATATAGAAGCAATCTCAACCTCTGTTTTCAAACTGTAACATCATCTTCACCAAATTCCATTTTCAAAAACAGAGCATTACAACCTGGTTTCTTCAGAACATTCCAACCATCCAGAGCTCAAGCAAACCATTGCATTAACTTCTTGGGAACTTAAGGAAGCTAACCAGATCATCACAACAACTTGAATCAAGCTCTAATTAAAAACATGATCTTTAGTTGCAAGGTAAGTTCTTCTGATTTTCATCTCATTATTTAGGCATTGTTAGGCTTGCGTTTTCAAAGACAAAATGTAGATATCATTGCACTGAAAATGTACATATCCATAAATTTTATTTATATGGCCTGAGTATAGAAAATTTAGGATCAGAACTTATTGAAAAATTAGAGTTCAGATTAGGGCTAGCAAAATTCATGTTTGTTTCTGATATATAGTTTTAATGCTTTATAGTTCTGGAACCATGATGAAATTTGCCATAACTTTCACGTTTACATTTTCCATTTTGGTTGAGAAATGAATGAGATGCAGATGCTCTGGCTGGCACGAGGAAGAAGATGAAGTTCATCATCAGAACTGATTTTGTAATACATATTTATGGTTTTGTTTATAATACCTGATGTATAGCCACCCAGTGGTAGAGAGCGCGCGCGTAAGGCATTAGTGTTAAGGGTCCTGGGTTCTAGCCCCAGGAGCACCTTTTTGTTTTTTTACTTCTTAACATTTTATCTCATTTACCTATTAACAACATGCATGGGACAAAACTTCTAGGATGTCTCATTTTTACTCCTAACATTTACCCCACTTACCTGTTAACAGCATGTCTGGGCCAAAACTTCTAGGCCTTCTCATTCTTGCTTCATTTACCTGTTAACAACATGCCTAGGCCAGAACTTCTAGACTATCTCATTTTTTCTCCTAACACCCCCCTCCCCATTTACCTGTTAACAATATGCCTGGGCCAAAACTTCTAGGCCTTCTCATTTTTGCTTCCAGCATCACCCCCTCCATATACTTGTCAACAACATGCATGGGCCAGAACTTCTAGGCCTTCTCATTTTTTCTTCCAGCATCACTGCCTCCATATACTTGTTAGCAGCACACCTGGGCCAGAACTTCTAGGCTTTCTCATTTCCTGCTTCCAGCATCATTCCCCCATTTACTTGTTAGTAGCGCACCTGGGCCAAAACTTATGGGCTTTCTCCTTTCCACTTTCTAAACCCCCCTAATTTTTATTTATATTTTTATTTTATTTCCTTATTATTATTATTTTTATTTATCAAAAACACCAAAAAATATTATATTAAGTATTTAAATTATTTAGTTTATTTTTTATTTAACTTCTTAAAATAAAAAAGACCCAAAACATTTTCTTATTTAACTTATTTTCTTTAATTTAATATTAAACTTAGATTTAGTTCATTTTCTTGGTTTAAATTTAAAATTAACTTAGTTTAATTTTCTTACTTCTAACTATTTATCTTCTTTTAGAAAATTAGGTTAAAATATTTTCTTTAACAAAATCAAAACAAATTCATTTTTCTTTTCATTCATGTTTTGTACATTATATACATTTCAATTCTTGTACAATATTCAAGTTCAATATGGTTGTAATAGATAATTAGCTTTAATTTCTTGCAATCTCCATTTGTAAATTTGTACACCCTATCCTCAAATGATGTAATAACGTAGGATATTTACTTTCGGAAATTTATCGTTTTCATATAAATGCTAGTAATTTAGGGTTTGTATGGAAAGATAAAATCAATGCTTAGAAAACCCTAATCCAAGATAAACCAAGCATGAAATACAAACACTTGCACACTTTACACCTCTAGGGTCTACTCCACTTGTTGCCTTAAAAATTGTCATGTTATGCATGTGAGACACCTTAGCAAAGAAAAATAAAAAATACAATATCATAGTCCCTCGATGACGCTTCGGATGTTGCCTTACAAATGATCTTAGAACCATAAGAAATATGCTAAGATATATCACAACATTGCATCTTATGACTATACGATGACCCATGTACGTCCCTTTACATACAAATATAAGGCTACTTACCAATCAATGGTGAGATAGCAATGTCAAAGGAAGAGAGAAATGAACAAAAGACTTTTAAGTAGGTAGAAATTTCTTAGTTGCTTGCTCACAATCCATCTTCAAAAACAAACATCTTTTCAAACACACTAAACACTTTGAAAAAACATGAAATATTTTTAAAAAGTCCAACACTTTATATGCATTCTTATAGAGACGAGAATCATTACAATGTTTTCCTAAACGAAGACGCTTTTCAAAAATACTTTCAAAACCCACCACAAACACATTTCAAAACAAATCAATTTCAAAAGTGATCTAGCAAGCAACTAAGAGCCCGTAGATAACTACAGATGAAAAGGGTGCTAACACCTTCCCTTTTCATAACCTACACCCAAACTCAAAAAAATATCTCAAAGGTTTTTCCTATTCTATTCACCCTTTCCTTATTGGATAAAAGAAAAGTCGGTGGCGACACTTACTATCCGCAATAATTGTGATCAAACGCAAAACAACCAAGTCAGTTCTCCCACCGTATTACACCAGTTTTTTCCAAGTACGATAGTGTCTCATGTCTGAAGCTCCATGTAAGATCATATGTTCGTAAAATCCAGCCACACACCGCCGATAGGAAACTATGGGTGCACTTTTTCAAGAGAGTCTATCTGGAACGCAGTTGGAGTGGTTTTACCAGTTGGAAGGGACCAATATCCATACTTGGGAGGATTTGGATTCTGCATTTTACTACCAATATCAATATAACACTGATCTCGCACTAACTCGGGTGCAATCGCAAGGAATGACCATGGGTTCAAATGAGGGCTTCAAAGAGTACGTCCAAAAATTGAGAGAATTGGCTGGAAGGGTGCAACTACCTTTAACTGATAGAGAGTTGGTAGACATGTTTATGGGAAAACTGACTGGTCCTTTCTTCAACTTATTAATTAGAAGTTCATCATCCGGATTTACTAAATTGATCTTGACTGGTGAGAGCGTTGAAAGCAAGATTAAAAACGGGAAGATATCCACGGCCTCCACCTCTAATGCTGTGAAAAAACCATTTATTGGTAAAAAAGAGACTAATGATGTGTATGGATCAAGAAGCCGTGCTAAGAATGACCGTCATCATTCAATAGGGGCAGTAGTGATTTCCAACCTAACTCCGACTCAACGACCATGTCAACAAAACAACCAACAAAGAATGGATGCCCAAAGAAGACAATTCACTATAATCAATATGCAACTATCTCAAGCTCTGCAACACCTATTGAAAGCTGATTTGGTAACCTTGCGAGACCCCCCTTCCAACCTTAACATTGCTTCCCTAAAATATAACCCCGATGCATTGTGAAGCTCTCCTTTTCTTGATTCTTGTGCTTCTTATAATTTTTAAATCCATTGAGAATTGAGAGAGAAATCTCAAATTGAAGGTGCTCGCTATTTTCTGGATTTTTGATTCATATCTCTTTGCATACCTTATATAAATTTGGCGCGATGGTGATGTTAGGATCGTCTTGAAGAGACGAATCCAATGATACTAGTCTGGGATCCTAATTTTTCCATTTGAAAGATCTCACAAAATCTCCATTGCAGTGCGTCTGGAGGTTGAAGATGATGACATGTCTCGTCTCAGCCAATGATAGCGTGCCAAACGTTTTAATTTCATTGGTTGCTTTTTTCTGATTCTATGCGTATCTCACTAAGGTCCATATCAAGCACAACGCGTCTGGTCCATTGGATCAACTTACTAATGCGTTTTGACTATGATCGAATGGCCCACATCTTTTTCGTTTTATTTTATTTTCTGATTTTATATTTTAATTGATTTAATTTTCAAAAATTCATAATTTTTTTATTCTTTATCCAAAAATTATGAAAAAATTCACAAAAATACTTTGAATTATTTCTGATCTCATGACTATTTTTTCACATTTTTATTTTGAAATTTGATATTTTTTTTGCATTATTTTCTTTCTTTTAATTACTTTAAAAATACTTTCTGACATTTTTTAATTCTAAAAAAATTCATAAATATCATTTTACATATTTCTGACTTTTTGAAAATTTTATGGAATTTTATATTGATGTTTACCATTTTTTGATATATTTTCTACGTGTTTGAGCAATTTTAATTAGTTTAAAAATAGTTTCTGACTTTAAAAAATTACCAAAAATTTTATAAAAATATTCGAGTCTATTTCTGATTTTTCTATGACCTTATTTCTTTTTTATGAATCAATTTGAATATAGTTGATATTTTTTCCTTTATTTTCATTTTTATTCATTTTTAAACCCTTTTCAACATATATATTAAATGTAATATTATTTTGTGATTATTTGCTGGCTGATCTTGGGTTGAATTTTTGATCATGAACTTTGTTAACAACATTAGATACATGGTATTGAGTTTAACTCCATAAAAATGGATGAATGATTTTAATAATAGTTTGATTAAATTTTAATTCAAATGCGGTTTATATATTCTTTCCCATCCTTCTTCATCTCATCGCTTTCTTATTGCACTAAGTGTTATTGGAGCATGATCTCTATATCATATCTCAAAACAAATGGTGCATAGATTGCTATTGACCGGCTTCAAAATAGGTGCGATTTCTATATAAGTCCACTTACGATTGCTTAACATAGCGCTAAATTTTGTCCCGATTCGAATAAATGATCATTCGTGGCCCAAACCTATGTTTGCAAGCCCAAGTATGTTAATTTGATCTCTTTGATCCAATAACCTTGAGATTCATTGTGTGGAGGCTTTGGTTATACCAATCCTCTAATGGATCTACGTCACTTTTGGTCAACGCGGATCACTTAAACATCGTTGATCATTAAATGTTACTTTTGAGGATTACAAAATGGATTATATACTTGACAAAAAGCAAATGGAACTTGTTGTGTGGAGGATTTAGTTCTACCAATCCTCTAATGAGTTTCAAATGCAAGTTTCAAGATGGTCATCCAACTAACCACTAATTTCTAACAATTAACTTTAATTTATGCTTTTATTTTTATGCTTTATGTACCATTTACTTTAGCATTTACGTTTCATGCTATTTTTCATCTTTGCTCACTTGAGCATTTATATTCTTGTCATTTTTATTTTGCTCACTTGAGCTTTTCTTTTCTTTTTTAAGATACTTAATAATCAACATGAACCATAAAAAACTTTAATGATACTTGGACCATTTGGTTACTATACTTGGCATTATGGAGTATTAGACTTCTTGGACTTAGTATTAGAGACTCTGGCCTATGTTGGAGACCTTGTGGCCTTAATTGATATTTTGTCTGGAGTTCTTGAGGTTTACCTCAAGACATTGGGTTGTTTTTTTATTTTGTGTGCAGGTTATTGTGATTACATAGTTCGTTTGTAATCTGGAATTCACCTGTATACAGCCGTTACTCTGCCCAATTTTTGTGAAGACTTAATACACATGAAGTTTGGTTCTCTCAAAAGGTCTAGTATCTTTGCTTGTTTGGTTTCAATCCAAATAATGGGAATTCTATCTTGACTCATAATGTCAAGTATGGCTTCTTGTTGGTTAGATGGTTATTATCCCTAGCTTTTACCTCATGCTTTAGGATAGTCTCTTCATCTCCTCTCATCTTCTTTAATTTCAAAAATCTTCTTCCTCCTTTCAAAAACTCTTCTTGTTTTTTAAACTTGAACCATTTCCATAATGAACTTGGACTTAGGTCCATTCATTTTCAAAACATTTTCATGAATAAACTTCAATCAACTTAATAATACTTTGACATCCTCTTTTTTGTGAGAATACTAAAAGTCAATCAATCTCATTTCAAACCATTTTGCCACTTTGGCTTTTTGCTTTAAAACTTTTCTCATAATATTGGACTCTTGTCAATCCTTGTAGTGATGCAAACAACTATACTTTTATAATATGTAGTGAAGTGAGATATTTTCCACTTGGGTGTTGAGTGAGGCATTGTTGATTTTAAAATCCAAGCCATATCCTCCTCTTTGAGATGATGTAAATTCTCCTTTCTCATAATTGTGGGTAGTAAATATGTTTTTCACACGGACAATGACGATGATGTATTATCTCATAAAATTAAACAACACACTTGTTTTAAAAAATTTTAAAGAGGAACTACGTGTACCCTGATCTCCTATTGCACGAAAGGTGGTACGTAGGCACTAAAGGATCGCAACCGCGGCGGGTGCAAAAATCATAAAAAATATGTTTCTTTTCTCACCCCCCCCCCCCCCATCTATTTTACATACAACATTTTATAGTCAATATATACAGATTTTTCAAAGAGGTTTCTGCGGAGTACCGTAGATATTTAGGGTGCTAATACCTTCCCATTGCATAACCAACCCCCTTACCTTGAATCTTTCCCCCTCTTTTGGGTTACTCGCTCTTTCCCATTCCTTTGGAAACAATAAAGCGCGGTGGCGATTTTGATTTTGATTTGTATAAGTCTAGTCAATCCAATGGCTTAGTCTTAAACATTTCTATCGCTATAGGGAGAACTGACTTTTGGTTTTGTGTTTTATCGCAAATGTTGCAGATAGCAAGAGTCGCCACCGACTTTTCTTTATCCAATAAGGAAAGGGTGAAAATAACAAGAAAGACATTTGAGATTTATTAAGTTCGGGGGGTAGGTTATGAAAAGGGAAGGTGTTAACACCCTTTTCATCCGTAGTTATATACGGGCTCTTAATCGCTAGCTCACTTTGTTTCAAAAATACTTTGTGAATGTGTGTTTGAAAATATTTTGAAAATAATGCCTAAGTAGGACAACTTTATAATGATTCTTGTATCAGTTAAGAATGCGTACAAAGTGTTTATTTAAAAATATTTTTGAAAGTGTTTGTGTGAAAAATATGTTTTTGTTTTGTAAGGGAGAAAGTGATTAAGAACTATCTACCTACTCAAAGTCTTTATTTTTCTTTTCTCATCATTTAGATAGTGATATCCTATCATTAGTTAGTAAGAAGCCCTATCGTTGGATGTGAAGGGACAAGCGCGGGTCATCATACAATCATCGAAGACAACTTATGGGGGCACTTTAGCAATTCGTAAGGGACTAGATCGTTTACCGAAGGCTGCATCAAAAGGGCCATCGAGGGACTAGATCTTTGTATTTAGGGACAATGCTAAAGCGTCCCCACGTTCAAGGGACATGAATGTTTTTATTCTGAGGAAAAAGTAAGGTTACCCTAGAGGTGTGCGTGTGCGAGTGTTTTGATTTCAATTATTTTTAGTCTTGGATTAAGGTTTTCTACGGTTGTTTTTAATCTTTCCATATAAACCCTATTAGCATACATCTAATAGTTATATACAAGGAAAGCGATAAATGCGGAAAGTAAAGGTAGAAAGTAAAATCCTACGTTATTAAAAGGCTTCGGGAAAGGGGTACAAATAGTAAAAAATGGGGGGGGGGGAGTAAAAACATAATTAAGCTATTACAAACTGTAAGCATATACATAATTGAAAAAGTGCAAAATAATAAAATGCGCAAAAAGTAAAAAAAGGGAAAGGTGAAGGGAAATTGTTTTATGATTTCTTTGATAGAAGAAGGTTTGATGATTAACCTAAAATATAATTAATTTTAATTAACAAAAAGAATTAATTAATTAAACAAACCCTAAATTGATTTTGATTAAAAGAAAGTTTAGTGAAAAACCTAAAAAAACTAAGTTAATTAATTAAATGAAAACCTAAAAATTAATTAGTGTTAATTAAATAAAAACATAAAAAACTAAATTAGGGTTTGTGAATGTTGTACCCCAAAATTTTCCCTCCCATATTCTTCAAGATTTGGCAAAATCAATCTCCAGATGGTTCAAAATCTCTCAAGGGTAGCACAGTCCAATTGCCTCCTAACACAGTCAAAATTAGGGTTTTGGTTCTGGCAAAGAAAATGAGGTTTTCAAGGGTCCAATCAAGTCCCACATGCCCATATACATTGTCAAGCATCCAGATGTCAAATTTCAAGACTCACAGCATCAAGTTGCACAGTCAAAAACCCTAAATGCTTCACAGTCAACTGCAGGGGCAAAATGGTCATTTGACAGTCAAAAGTCAAAATTTTTGGTCAACATATTATTTTGAAGCCACAAGCATCATTTGATCAATTCTTGATCATGATTCTCAAAGTATGGCTCAAAAAGTCTCAAGATGCAAAAGTTTTTATTTTTGGACAGCTGAAAAGTCAACTACAAATTGACCAAGGCATAACTTCTTCATGGTTCATCAAAAAAATCCCATCCAAAGCTCATTTTGAAGAGGATGACATTTCCTACAACTCATCTTCACACTTCAAGTCCAAGAAATGCTCTCACAAAAAGTTATCAATTTCAACATTATAGGTCATTTTCAAAAGTCAAAAAAAGGCACTTTAAGTCAAAGACCATAACTTGAGATTGGTAAATCAAAATGACATGGGACCAAAGGCATTGGTTAGAGGACTTCAAGACCTTTCCAAAATGTCCAAGAACATGATCATAGCTTCAAAATTGAGCAAGATATGCATTGGAGAAGTTGGGAAATTTTTGGGAATTTTGAAAAGTCAACTTTGCCTAAAACACTTCAAAATTGCTAATGGGCCTCAAATTCTTCCTTGAATCATTACCCAAAGCCTATGCACGACCCATTGAGCTAAAAATGATTTATTTTCTTATTTTTAATTAATTAATTGGATTTTTATTCTTATTAATTCATTTAATTAGATTTAATTATGGGAAAATATCAAATAATGCTTTTTTAAATCTTTTTATGCAGCAAATACACTCATTATATGCTAAAGATTTCGTGCATCTTCCAAGGGGACAAGATCATCCACATTTGGCAAGATTTTCATGAAAAAAGGATTGGATTTACATGATTGAAAATCAAATATATGAATCATAAATTCAATGGACTTATGGGCTTGTTTTTGACCTAGAATGCTTCACATACATATGCACAAGGAAACCCTATTCCACAAGACACGAAAAGCTGCTCACAAACATAGAACCAATTTGCAAATTTTCACAAAAAAAGCTTGAAATTGATTTCATATTTGCAGGGCGATTCAAGGCTTAAAACCTTTTCCATTACGTTCCTGACATTGCTAGGAGTCGATTGCAATCAAGAACAAGTCCCCATACTCCAAGAATCGGTAGAACAGAATCACCTTCTTCATAAATATGTCCATAATCGAATTCCAATTTCTATGCATCATTCATGTGTTTTGATCATTGATTTGTGTTACTAACATCTCCCTGGAACTTTTGGCATAGTTTAATTGTTCTAAAAATGCTTGAATCAAAATCTGCCATTGATGAAACCTAGGGTTTCAGAACTTCAAAATTGGGGGTTCTCATATATGGTAAAATTAGACTACCAAACCTGTATGGACATATTCGTGGCAACAAGACGAATCGTTTGAAACAATCGCGCCCTTTTTATATTAACCCCTCTTCTAATCGCTATTTTTACAGGTTTCAGTTTGTGGGGGTTTAAAACCCCCGCTACTTGCTTTATGTTTGCAGAGAAAACGAAGACGAAGGCAGGCGTGTCATCTTATGGTTGGACAGTTCAAATATCCAGCGCGCTTTTTTGTTTTATACCACTAATGTTGTTTCTTTTTATATAATCATTGTTTTCCACTAACATTACAAACGCGTTGCTTGGTTTAGATGGTGAATGACACGCCTTGTAACCACTAGGACCTGGGTTCGATTCCCAGGTCCCTCACATATTGCATAATTTTTGTTTCAATGTAATCCAATGCATCGTAGTCTCAACGTCCCACCATACACGCTCATGCCTGTGCTTGCCAAGTGGCTTCAGGGTTCAATCCAAGGGCCACTGAATGAATTCCATGGTAGGGCTCAGTCAATGGACATGCACACAAGCGTGGAAAGTCAACAAGGCCTTGTTCAATGGGCCAAAATTGCTGCAATTTACCTCCATTTTGGGCCTGATACCCCCCTGGTTTGCATTATTTTTTTCAATTTTATTTATAATTCTTTTTTGTTTTTTATTGTTATTATTAATTCACCATAAAAATAATTTTCATAATATAAAAATCAGAAACCAAAAAAATGTAAAACATATTTAATTATTATTAATTTCATCATTTAAATATTTTTTTGTAAATAAACTCTAAACAATTAATTTAGTTTAATTTAGGTTTTAAACTCTAATCTTTTCTTAATAAATAAAATATGTAGAATTAGGGTTTTTTTGACATTTTCATCTTTTTCATAAATTAAACTTTTTCCTCATTATTTCTTATTTATTATTATTATTAATTGTTAATTTTGTAAATAAATATGTAAATTAACTAATTAGTGTAAATTAGGTTAACATTAATATCTTCTTAAATAATTAAAAATAACTTAGAATTAGGGTTTCTTTTAATTTTAATTTTCTTTATTTCATAAAAACCAAAAACATAAAAAACATTTTCTTCTTTTCTTTAATAAAATAATTAATTAGCTTTTAATTTCGTTTAATTTCAAAAGGGTCAAAACCCTCGGACGTTCGATTTCTTTTCGCGCATTATTTTCTTTTTGAATATTATGTAAGTGCTCAAGGATTGTAATAGTAATTAGGTCTTTTTACTTTCCGCATTTTTATCAAACGGGTCTTTGTATTTTGGCGATGTATAGACTCGCGCCTTGTAATAGCGTAGTTTTATCTTTCCGCATTTAAATTTCAGCACTCTTAAATTCTAACTTGCATAAAAGAATGTATGGTTAATTAAAAACAAGCGTAGTTCACAATACCATGATCAAAGATAAACTTAACATGAAAACAACACACAAATTCACACACCACTTCTAGGGTACGCCTCACCTGTTGCCTTCGAAACGTGGTCGTCAAGTATAGGACGTTTTAGTAAGTCCTTATGTCCATGATCCAGTTGCCTCGAAATAGTTGCCTCAGAATAGTTGCCTCGGAATAGTTGCCTCGAAATAGTTGCCTCGGAATAAAAAAAGGATCAAGGACATAAGGGTAGCTTCTAAGGTGTCCTAATGGTTGCTTCGGTGACCACAACGTCCCTAACACTCGAATTGACCCGAACACCTCCAATGGTGGTGCTACCTATCTCTCAATGGTGGGATGGCACTACCTTAAGGACATTTACACAGCCTAATTCCTTAGGGTAGGTAGATGACTCATAGATACTTGCTCTCTCTAAAAAACAAAACAAAAACCTTTTCACACCGACACTTTCAAAAAAGCTTTCCAAACAATTTTTCAAACACTCTTGAGGACTGATACAAGAGTCATTCAGAAATCTTTCAAAGAAACTTTTTTTCAAACCCACTCATATTTCGAAAAGCAAACCTTTTGAAAACATAGTGAGCAAGTATTTAAGAGCCCATGGATAACCATGGATAGAAAGGGTGCTAACACCTTCCCTTTCTATAAATCTACCTCCCGAACCGAGAAACTATCTCATAAGGAATTTTGCTGTGCTTTTGTCCTGTCCATGTTGGAGAAAATAAAAGACGGTGGCGACTCTTGCTTCCGCGACATTTCGCGAAACCAGCTTTAAACAGTCAGTTCTAAATCCACCGATCACAGAACTGGCGACTCTGCTGGGGATAATTTAAAGTGAGGTGTACCTTAGGACTAAGATCACTTGTGTTTTCAATTATCTGAAATGTTTGCTTTATTATTTTGGGTACTGTCTTGGGAGTTCTATAGATCCTAACCCGGATCTGGGGAATACCTTCTTAGAAAGTAGCAACAAGGCTGTGAGGGAACTGTGCGGGGTATACCGACATGGTTGAAGCAGTCTGCTACGTTGATGTGGCACTTTGGTGAGTACCGGTAACCCTTGAGTCAAGTCAAGGAGAGTACGGGGCCGCCGCGTGGTGTCGTGAAGCATCAACTGACCTTAGGAACCTTAATTGAACCACCTTGGCCTCTTTAGGGTAGTGAGATAACTGACTTTGGTGCAGTCCGAAGTTGGTTGATACTCGATACTACACTCAGTTGAGGGTTGTTTTCTTGGAATATTTCGGTCGCCAGTTCAGTGGCTAAATCGAAACGATGAACACAGAAAACAATCCAATGATATTGAGATCCTTAGAACCCGGTTACTTCTGATAGGACAGGTTTTGAGCCCACCAACTTCAAGAGGGTAATACCTAGACCCCATGCTGGCCTAAACTCTAAGGGCTCTCTTGTGTGACTTGTGTGCCTTCCAACTTGACTATTTGCATGCTTGTTATCTGACACTTGAGTTTCTTGCAGGTTTTGTTTACAGTCCTTAATTGGGACTCATAACAGGGTTTACCTACATTACCCCATGCATAGCATAACATCATATCATTGCATGCATCCTGCATAAGGACTAATCCATTTCAAGGATCTCAAGGGCTTGTGATGCAGGTCATGATGAATCAACTGTCTAGCAAGGGGCAAAGGGGATTTATTTTCCTCTAGCCAAGGTTGTCAGGGGCTATGACCCACTAGATATGGTGAGCCTTGACCCTTGAAGAAGGACTCTCGACAACATGAAGTTTCTTTCATCAAGCTACTGGATTCTAACTCTAACAATTTTCTTGTTTACCCCGTGAGATCCTTGAAAACATTGCATGCATATCATACATATCATTGCATTACAGGTACCACTGTTTACAGGTCACTTACCTCCTTTGCTGTTTATTTCAGCAGTCTCATTATGAATCCTGAATCATCTACTGAGCAATCCATCAAGGCCCTCCAGGCTCAGAACGCCCAGTTCCAGGAGTTGATTAAGAGTCTAGCCCAGGGCCAACAGGATTTGAAGACTCTGCTCTCGAAGAAGAAGAAGAAGAAGAGAACGGTGTTGTTCAACCCGAGACGCAAATCTGGGAATGGGTCACTAAATGAGGTTGAGCAGACTACCCCATCTGTTGGAAAGGACACCCCCCATGAGAGAGAGGTTCCTAGTCCAGTGGTCTCCGACAACGAGACAGAGTTCAATGATGAACAGTACCCTCCAGCTGAGGACAGGTACAAACAGCTAGAAGATCGGCTAAATGCTATGGAGATACAAAAAGTGCCCGGCCTGGACTTCGAAGATCTAGGTCTGTCTTCTGGGGTAGTAATCCCGCACAAATTCAAGGCACCTGCCTTTGCAAAGTACGATGGGGCATCCTGTCCTAAGCTGCATCTCAGGTCATACATAAGGAGGATCCAGCCCTACACGGCTGACAAGAATTTGTGGATTCACTTCTTTCAGGATAGTCTGTCAGGAACTCAACTCGACTGGTTCTATCAACTGAATGGAGCCAACATCCGCAGCTGGGAGGACTTGGCCACTGCATTCTACAAGCAGTACCAGTACAATGCCGACCTTTCTCCCACGCGCACTCAGCTTCAGGGAATGTCTATGGGTGCAGGCGAAGGTTTTAAAGAATATGCGCAAAAGTGGAGAGACCTTGCTGGAAGGGTGCAGCCACCTCTAACTGACCGTGAACTTGTGGACATGTTCTTGGGGACCCTGTCTGGACCTTTCTTCAACCATCTGATTGAGAATTCTTCTGCTGGGTTTACAGATTTGATCTTGACTGGGGAAAGAATTGAAGCGAGCATCAAAAGTGGGAAAATTTAAGAGGCCACACCTTCTGATACTCACAAAAAGCCTTACATGGGGAAGAAAGAGTCTAATGCTGCATACAGTCAAAAGAGTCGTTGTGACCAACATGCATGGGCAGTCATGATCTCTGGTTCTGCACCACGCCGCCAACCACAAAAGGGAAATCAGCAAAGGCCGGACGAGCCTAAAAGACAATTCACCAACATCAACATGCCATTGTCACAAGCATTGCAGCACATGTTGAAAATGAATCTGATTGCGGTGATCAACCCTCTTGCAAATCCCAAGACCTCCTCTCCAAACTACAACCCAGAAGCGAGGTGTGCTTATCATTCTGATAGTCCGGGGCACGATACTGAGGATTGTTGGGCGTTAAAATACAAGATCCAGAATATGATCGATGCTAAAGAGATCGAATTCGAGTCTGCTGAGACTCCCAATATGATCACTGCTCCCTTGCCAAAGCATGGCTAGGATTGAAAATTTTTTTGTCCATTCGAATGTTCAAGTTGTAATTCTCTTTTGATTGTTCAAACATTTTATTTCATGTCTAACTTGGTTATTTCATTAATGCATTACACGTGTCTGTTTTGAAGTAATTGTGTTCATTATATTCAAAATTGCTTTTATTTTTGATGTTCAACTCTCGATTAATAATTCTAAGGCTCTCGAGGGAGGATGACGAAAACGATACCACGATCCTTACAGTATGCTTTTGAACAGACCCCGCTGATGAGGTACAGGCATTGTTTCAATTCCTAAACACTGGAGTTATAAGGAAGATAATCCCTCGTCAACCCCTTTGAGCCAAGGAAGTTGGAGTTTTTCTTTTCGAAAATTAAAACCCTTAATCATAACCTGGGGCAGGGTAGTCTTCTCAGTTGATCCAGGTGCACAACGAATGGCATCAAAAGAAGTCCTTCTGAAACAAAAGACAGTGATGGTTCCGAATAATCATAAAGGACAGGCAGTCATTATCTATCAAAATAAAAGCCCATTAAGTCAAAACCTATGAAGGAGACTTACAAAACTGGGGCATCCCGCTGACTGTAATCACAAAAGAAACAGTTCAGGCAAAAAAAACAGGGATAACAAAATCAAAAAAAGAAAGAGGTCCTACAGACCCTCAACAAAAAAAGGAATGACTGCCTATTCCAAATAAACTGTCAATATCCGAACCATCACTGGTATATCAAAGCAAAGACTCAAACAAGGTCTAACGCACGATCAGTTGAGTTTAGGTTTGAAGAACATCACGAAGAGCGGGTGGGTACAAATACATTTTGAGCCTTATCCTTTGTTTCTTAAACCGTGAACTAGGCCACGTTATAACCCTTAAAAGTCCTAGCTGAAGCACGGGTTAGTTTGAAAGCATACTGTTACGAAAGGTATCCTGACTCCTTAAGGCTTGTGGTAAAATACTGAGTTGACATCACATTTTACAAAATTCACTGGTTTTACTGAAAAAATGCACTTTCAAAAAAAAAAAACTTCAAGACAGACATAAGCTTTGCATTTTTAACATAACTCTGTTTGCATATGGCTATTTGTTTGAACAACATAGAAGTTCGCACGACGAATATCTAAGTGAACAAAAGTACTTCCAACCAAGGGGCAGACATGATCATTATCCATCATCTGGGGCAGTTAAGTCAAGATTCGGAGAATCTCTCAAAAGGCCAACCAACTTGGGGCAAATCTCTATCTGGATCACTTGGGGCATTGGAAGATCTTCTGATAGTAGGGCAACGCAACACCACTGATAGGGGCACCTCCCTACATCCTGAGAGCACGAACATAGTCGAAAAAATGTTGCGCATAATCAAAGACCCGCTAGGTTGACACACCTAAGAAAAAATAAGGGCTTCCCGGCGAACCAAAAGGGTTCGGGCAAAAATAAGGGATGAAAATAAAAAAAAATCCGTACACCCGGCAAGCCGAAAACCTGAAAAGGCGGCTTGGGCAAAAAGGGGTATCCCGATGGACTGAAAACCCGAAAGGGTGGTCCAGGCAAAAGTTAGGGATCAAAGCGTACGACTATGTCCCATCATCTCGTCACTTGCCTACCAGAAGAAGATTTGTCAATCGGCAGTCCTCAAGCACCTCCACAGGTATCTTCTCCCACAGAAACAGGGGCAATAAGAATTGACTGATCGATCCAGTGGCTCTATCCACCAAGGTACCAAGGTAAGTTCGGCTGAAGAATGTAACCAAGATGCCTTAATTCCCCAGAGAGTGAGCCAAGATTCAGCAATACTCTCCCCCGAGCAGAGTTGGTCTCTCATCATCCCGAAAAGGCACCGTATTTCCAGCAAGTCAGCAATACTCTCCCCGCGCAGAGTTAACCACTGTCAGCCTTAAGGAAGTTGGATTATCCCCCGAAGATCTCGACATTCCCCAGCGGAGTATACAAACATTCCTAACAGGCATCCCCGGCAGTCTTGATCTAAGATTGTTCCCCGGCGGAATACCGGACATCTAGGGAGCCACTTCCCCAGTACAGTCTCAAAAGGTCTCCCCAGGAGAGTGGAATCCATATCCCCGGCAGGTTTTAAAGCTTATCCCTAGTAGATTCTGGAAAGCTTATCCCCTGCAGAGCACGAGCGCTCCCCCGGCTTTATTCAGAAGGTTATTTCCCCACCAGGATATAACTGGGTTATCCTCAGCTGAAAACCACGAAAAGATCGTCCCCGGCGAAGTCTTCCTACCCCCAGCGGAGTTATCACCAACCTCAGCAAAGTACCCCTCTCCCCACAGAGTTCACTCCCCGCAGAGTAGTCTATTCGCCAAGTTTATTCCCCAACGGAGTCATCTTCTCCTACCGGTATTCTTGCAACCATCATCCCCAGCGGAAACAAAGAGCGCTACTCTTCAACATTGAGCCCAGGATTTAAGTTCCCGGCACCCGTCAAGGATTTATTTTCCTAGAAAAAAATACATTCGTGAACATCATATCTTCATACATTATAGCATGCACATACGCATCATGAACATACAATCTCATTTATTCTGAGAACATCACGCATGCCATACATCATGACATCGCATACAACTAACGTTTTGTCTTTTCAGGACAAAGGTCAATACAAAGATGATTACCATCTACCTTTACAAGTTCCAGATCAACACCGGTAACAAGCCAGGACAATTCTGTAGACGACTGATCGTGGGTTAATATCTGAAACCAAACAGGACAATTATCTACTTGCTCATCAACAGGCAACCCTACACAGGTTCCTTCTCAACCTCAGATGTAGTTTTACACGAACTCATCATCAGGCAACCCTACACCGGTTCCTTCTCAATTTTCAGAAGAAGTCTTACACGGACTTATCACCAAAGTAACCCTACACTGGTTCCTTTTATTTCAGAAGAAGTCTTACACGGACTTATCTCAAGATGACCTTACCCTGGTTCATCAAGAAGTCTTACACGGATTTATCTCAAGATGACCTTACCCCGGTTCATCCAGAAGTCTTACACGGACTTATCTCAAGATGACTTTACCCCAGTTCATCCAGAAGTCTTACACGGACTTATCCCGAAGTAACCTTACCCCGGTTCCTCCGGAAGTTTTACACGAACTTATCCCGAAGAGACCCTACACAGGTTCTCTCTCTCCAGATGCGGTGTTACATGGACTCATCATCAAAGTAACCCCACACATGTTCCCTTCTTAAACTCCAGACGTAGTTTTACACGGACTCGTCATCAGTAAACCCTACACAGGTTTCCTTCTCAGCTCTGGATGCAGTTTCACACGGACTCATCATTAAAGTAACCCTACATAGGTTCCTTCTCCATTTCAGATACAGTCTTATACGAACTCATTATCAGTAAACCCTACACAGGTTTCCTTCCTTCAAAGATGCAGTTTTACACGAGCTCATCATCAGTCAACCCTACACAGGTTCCCTCTTTCAACTTACAAAAATTACAATTCAACAGACAACCTCAAGATGGCATCTATAAGCCCATCCATCTATCAACAGTCTCCAAATGGCATCTATAAGCCCATTCCCGACAAGGTTCTATCACATCTCCAGATGGCATCTATAAGCCCATCCTCCTATCCATCAGTCTCCAAATGGCATCTATAAGCCCATTCCCGACGTCACGCTGCTGACATTCTACTATGTGAGTGTAAATTTCTAGGCACTCTAGTGTTCAATCATCTTCCACCTTTGGATTACGAAAGGCACGCCAGCCAATCTACATCCTCAGGTCAAAGAAGATTGAACAGGGGAAACTATTGTACCCCAAAATTTTCCCTCCCATATTCTTCAAGATTTGGCAAGATCAATCTCCAGATGGTTCAAAATCTCTCAAGGGTTGCACAGTCCAATTGCCTCCTAACACAGTCAAAATTAGGGTTTTGGTTCTGGCAAAGAAAATGAGGTTTTCAAGGGTCCAATCAAGTCCCACATGCCCATATACATTGTCAAGCATCCAGATGTCAAGTTTCAAGACTCACAGCATCAAGTTGCACAGTCAAAAACCCTAAATGCTTCACAGTCAACTGCAGGGGCAAAATGGTCATTTGACAGTCAAAAGTCAAAAAAATTGGTCAAAATCTTATTTTGAAGCCACAAACATCATTTGATCAATTCTTGATCATGATTCTCAAAGTATGGCTCAAAAAGTCTCAAGATGCAAAAGTTTCTATTTTTGGACAGCTGAAAAGTCAACTGCAAATTGACCAAGGCATAACTTCTTCATGGTTCATCAGAAAAATTCCATCCAAAGCTCATTTTGAAGAGGATGACATTTCCTACAACTCATCTTCACACTTCAAGTCCAAGAAATGCTCTCACAAAAAGCTATCAATTTCAACATTATAGGTCATTTTCAAAAGTCAACAAAAAGGCACTTTAAGTCAAAGACCATAACTTGAGATTGGTAAATCAAAATGACATGGGACCAAAGGCATTGGTTAGAGGACTTCAAGACCTTTCCAAAATGTCCAAGAACATGATCATAGCTTCAAAATTGAGCAAGATATGCATTGGAGAAGTCGGGAAATTTTTGGGAATTTTGAAAAGTCAACTTTGCCTAAAACACTTCAAAATTGCTAATGGGCCTCAAATTCTTCCTTGAATCATTACCCAAAGCCTATGCACGACCCATTGAGCTAAAAATGATTTATTTTCTTATTTTTGATTAATTAATTGAATTTTTATTCTTATTAATTCATTTAATTAGATTTAATTATGGGAAAATATCAAATAATGCTTTTTCAAATCTTTTTATGCAGCAAATACACTCATTATATGCTAAAGATTTCGTGCATCTTCCAAGGGGACAAGATCATCCACATTTGGCAAGATTTTCATGAAAAAAGGATTGGATTTACATGATTGAAAATCAAATATATGAATCATAAATTCAATGGACTTATGGGCTTGTTTTTGACCTAGAATGCTTCACATACATATGCACAAGGAAACCCTATTCCACAACACACGAAAAGCTGCTCACAAACATAGAACCAATTTGCAAATTTTCACAAAAAAAGCTTGAAATTGATTTCATATTTGCAGGGCGATTCAAGGCTTAAAACCTTTTCCATTACGTTCCTGACATTGCTAGGAGTCGATTGCAATCAAGAACAAGTCCCCATACTCCAAGAATCGGTAGAACAGAATCACCTTCTTCATAAATATGTCCATAATCGAATTTCAATTTCTATGCATCATTCATGTGTTTTGATCATTGATTTGTGTTACTAACATCTCCCTGGAACTTTTGGCATAGTTTAATTGTTCTAAAAATGCTTGAATCGAAATCTGCCATTGATGAAACCTAGGGTTTCAGAACTTCAAAATTGGGGGTTCTCATATATGGTAAAATTAGACTACCAAACATGTATGGACATATTCGTGGAAACAAGACGAATCGTTTGAAACAATCGCGCCCTTTTTATATTAACCCCTCTTCTAATCGCTATTTTTACAGGTTTCAGTTTGTGGGGGTTTAAAACCCCCGCTACTTGCTTTATGTTTGCAGAGAAAACGAAGATGAAGGCAGGCGTGTCATCTTATGGTTGGACAGTTCAAATATCCAGCGCGCTTTTTTGTTTTATACCACTAATGTTGTTTCTTTTTATATAATAATTGTTTTCCACTAACATTACAAACGCGTTGCTTGGTTCAGATGGTGGATGACACGCCTTGTAACCACTAGGACCTGGGTTCGATTCCCAGGTCCCTCACATATTGCATAATTTTTGTTTCAATGTATTCCAATGCAGCGTAGTCTCAACGTCCCACCATACACGCTCATGTCTGTGCTTGCCAAGTGGCTTCAGGGTTCAATCCAAGGGCCACTGAATGAATTCCATGGTAGGGCTCAGTCAATGGACATGCACACAAGCGTGGAAAGTCAACAAGGCCTTGTTCAATGGGCCAAAATTGCTGGAATTTACCTCCATTCTGGGCCTGATACCCCCCTGGTTTGCATTATTTTTTTCAATTTTATTTATAATTCTTTTTTGTTTTTTATTGTTATTATTAATTCACCATAAAAATAATTTCCATAATATAAAAATCAGAAACCAAAAAAATGTAAAACATATTTAATTATTATTAATTTAATCATTTAAATATTTTTTTGTAAATAAACTCTAAACAATTAATTTAGTTTAATTTAGGTTTTAAACTCTAATCTTTTCTTAATAAATAAAATATGTAGAATTAGGGTTTTTTTGACATTTTCATCTTTTTCATAAATTAAACTTTTTCCTCATTATTTCTTATTTATTATTATTATTAATTGTTAATTTTGTAAATAAATATGTAAATTAACTAATTAGTGTAAATTAGGTTAACATTAATATCTTCTTAAATAATTAAAAATAACTTAGAATTAGGGTTTCTTTTAATTTTAATTTTCTTTATTTCATAAAGACCAAAAACATAAAAAACATTTTCTTCTTTTCTTTAATAAAATAATTAATTAGCTTTTAATTTCGTTTAATTTCAAAAGGGCCAAAACCCTCGGACGTTCGATTTCTTTTCGCGCATTATTTTCTTTTTGAATATTATGTAACTGCTCAAGGATTGTAATAGTAATTAGGTCTTTTTACTTTCCGCATTTTTATCAAATGGGTCTTTGTATTTTGGTGATGTATAGACCCGCGCCTTGTAATAGCGTAGTTTTATCTTTCCGTATTTAAATTTCCGCACTCTTAAATTCTAACTTGCATAAAAGAATGTATGGTTAATTAAAAACAAGCGTAGCTCACAATACCATGATCAAAGATAAACTTAACATGAAAACAACACACAAATTCACACACCACTTCTAGGGTACGCCTCACCTATTGCCTTCGAAACGTGGTCGTCAAGTATAGGACGTTTTAGTAAGTCCTTATGTCCATGATCCAGTTGCCTCGAAACAGTTGCCTCGGAATAGTTGCCTCAGAATAGTTGCCTCGAAACAGTTGCCTCAGAATAAAAAAAGGATCAAGGACATAAGGGTAGCTTCTAAGGTGTCCTAATGGTTGCTTCGGTGACCACAACGTCCCTAACACTCGAATTGACCCGAACACCTTCAACGGTGGTGCTACCTATCTCTCAATGTTGGGATGGCACTACCTTAAGGACATTTACACAGCCTAATTCCTTAGGGTAGGTAGATGACTCAAAGATACTTGCTCTCTCTAAAAAACAAAACAAAAACCTTTTCACACCGACACTTTCTAAAAAGCTTTCCAAACAATTTTTCAAACACTCTTGAGGACTGATACAAGAGTCATTCAGAAATCTTTCAAAGAAACTTTTTTCAAACCCACTCACATTTTGAAAAGCAAACCTTTTGAAAACATAGTGAGCATGTATCTAAGAGTCCATGGATAACCATGGATAGAAAGGGTGCTAACACCTTCCCTTTCTATAAATCTACCTCCCGAACCGAGAAACTATCTCATAAGGAATTTTGCTGTGCTTTTCTCCTGTCCATGTTGGAGAAAATAAAAGACGGTGGCGACTCTTGCTTCCGCGACATTTCGCGAAACCAACTTTAAACAGTCAGTTCTAAATCCACCGATCACAGTGAAAATTTTAGGTTTTTTCTTAAAAAAAGGTTTTGAAAAACGTTTTGTTTTTTTGAAAATAGGAAAAGGAAAGAGTGAGAAGCATAGAGAATTTGAAGAAAAAAATCAAAGTGGTAGGGGTGGGTGTTGAACACACGCCCTCAGAACCTTCAAGCAACATATTCACCACTAGGTCAAGTGCGCCTTGGTGATAGGAGATGGCTTCAGCGCATTTTGTAAACTACCCTGCAAAATATGAATGTAAGGAAAATAAATTGGCAAAAGGCTGGATCGAACCCATGCCCTTTAATACCATTGCCCTAACGCGCGCGCTTCAACCGCTGAGGCAGTGATACATCCATTAACTTATATTAAACAATAAATATATAATATAAGATCTTTGCCTGAATCAGAGAGACGCTGGATCCCTAGCTTCGATCGTCTTCTCCAGTTTCCTTTTTTCAACAACCTGCAAAATCAAAGGCATTAACAAACAAAAGGCACCCTACCCCCATAAATTGAGGGTTGTGAGTCTAATGGAAGGAATATTGTGGGATAAAATGCAAGGGATTTTGATTTACAAAGAAAAACGCATGGATCCGTGCTAACATGGTATTTTACAATTCCGATTGCATGGGATTCTTATGATGATCCAGACCTATACAAAGACATCTCAGAAACACGCTAATGATATTAGTATGGCTTAAAACAAAGTGAAAAACAGAATATAAAATTTGTGAAAATATGAAATCGGAGATGCAATACAATGGGGTTTCATGCATTTTGGACCATCCAATTTGGTCCACACCCAGTCTACATGCTTGCTGGAAGTGCACGAGATGGCTAGTTTGTAGTGAAAGGGCTGTGATAAGGGTTTTGAATTGTCTAGGGTTCTTGATAAAAGTTTGAGATTTTGACAAATTTCTTGAGGCAAGGTTTTTCTTGTAAGGGTTCTCCCTTATTGATGTCTGAATGAAAAGCATATATAGAGAGGAATTAGGTCAGACCAAGGGTGAGCTTGGACCTTTGTAAGAAGATATGATTTTATCTTATTTATTTTTGAAATATTAATGAATAAATAAAAATAATTAAAATAAAAAATAGGTCAAGGGTGCATGAACAATATTTGATGTGTACAAGGAGTGTAATACACGTTTGGAATTTAAAACAATGGCCCAATAATCAAAATATCAAGTTTGCCCAATTTGAACTTCATGCATTTGCTCAAAATATCCCAACTTGCATTGGTCATAACTCTCTCAATTTTCATATTTTGAAGGTGACCTTTTATTTTTTGGAAAGCTCAAGATGTCCTCTACAATATCTCTTTTGATCATTTTTTCATTTGGAGACTTTATATTGATGTAAGTTGTCTTGACAAAAAGTGTCTTTTTGTTGACTATTGAAATGACCTGTAATGTATTGGCTCATATCTCTCAAATGAAGCATTTTTTGGACTTGAGACTAGATATACAAAGTTGTAGAGAATTGAGTTTCCTTCAAAATGAGCTTTTATTGGAGAAAAACTGATGAAGCATGTGAAAGTTATGCTTGGTCAAAGTTCAGTTGACTTCTCCTAAGAAAACCCTAATTTGGAAACTTTTAACTTTTGATGATTTGAGGGTTTTTCTTGAGGAATAATGGTCAACCCTTGATAAAATGATGAATGTGACTTCAAAATGTTGATGTTGACCAAAAATCTTGAAGTTTGACTGCATGTTGACCATAATTGACTTTTTGCCCAATACAATTGATTTTTTTAATCATCTGAGCCATTGACTGAGCAAACTCATGATGTAAGGCGTGAAACTTGGTATGAGAATCCTTGAAGACATATAAGGAACCATGAAAACCTATTGAGACCTTATAAACCAAAATTTATTTGTGAAGGATGAAACCCTAGTTGGGGACCCATTGCTTAGGAGGTGAATTTATCTGATCAATTCTTGAGCATTTGAGAACCCTAGTAGAATGTCTTGGAGAAAAGGGAGGGAAAATTTTGGGGTACAATAGCTGCCCCTGTTCAATCTTCGTAAAATTGAAGAGTTAGATTAGCATGTCCGTTATTCGTGATCTGAGGGTGGAAGAGGATTGAACACCTAAGTGCCCAGAAATTCACACTCAGAAGTAACAATGTTGGTTGGTGATATTGCTTGAATGGGATTAGGGATGCCATTCAGAGAGGTGATGGAATGTTGTCGGAGATGGGCTTATAGATGCCATCTAAAGTAACTGTTGATAGAAGTATCAAAATGAGTCTATGCTTAACTGTATCTAAAGAATGCTTTCCAAAATGAACCTCTGGGGAAGGTGTTTGAGTAGCTTATTGTTAGATTTAGTCTCTGAAGGAAAGATGCTTGTCAGAATTCAGTTTCTGAGCGAGATGCTTTTCAGAATTCAGTCTCTGAAGGGAAATGTTTATCATGTAGATAGTCGCCCCGTCCTGTTTCGGGAATTGATCTACAATCTGCTTTTGTTGGTAAACTCGTCCTATTTCGGGAATTCATACCACCTGGTGATAAAGATAGTCGCTTCGTCCTATTTCGGGAATTGATCTTCACCTGGCCATAAAGATAAAAAAAATATTTTTCCCATCCTGTTACGGGAGTTAATCTTTGCTTGGTCGTATAGATAGTTTCCTCGTCCTATTTCGGGAGTTAATCTTCAACCTGTTCATGTAGATAGTTGTCCCATCTTGTTTCAGGAATTGATCTACAACTTATTTTCACAGATAGTTGCCCTGTCTTGTTTCAGGAATTAATCTATGACCTTTTTAAAAATTGTTGATGATATTCGTCTGTATGTAGACTTTACCTGATAAGATAAAGAGTTAGTTGTATGAAATATCATGATGCATGTAATGCATTGCATAATGATGTTCTCAAAGTAAATGATAGTGTGATATGCATGTTGTATTCCTATGTTATGATATTTTATAAATAATGTATGGATGTAAGATGTCGCTGGAATGTATTGGTAGCTTTGTATAACATCTTCGATTGGGAAAATAAATCCCTGACTGCTGTTGGGGATGAAGAATATGTGTAATCTTCAATCTTGTTTAAAATGTCTTTGCTGGGAATTCCTGCTTTCTATTTTAGGATACTCCGCTGGGGAATGTTGACTTCTGTTTTGGGAGAAGAGTTCAGGAACTTTGGTCGTTCATCACTCTACTAGGGAATTTAATTCTTATATACCCTGACTGAGGATAAACGAGATGGATCACCTCCCGAGGTGCTGTCTGGTCGGGTTTCCGATATGGATGCTGACTCGTCTTGGGAGGATAAGGTTAAAAGATATCTGGCCTGGTTTCAGATTCTGTAGAAACTCTCAAGGGATAGTAGCCTGGACTACTTTTTGCTAGAGAAAAGGCTGGTGGTTTGTAGTAGTTAGAGGAATAGACTCAAGTTGGGGGAGACTGAATTTTGTTGGGGAAATAAACCCTGCTAGGGAAATAAACCCTGCTGGGAAAATAAACCATGCTGGAGAAATAAACCCTATTGGAGAAATACTCTACATAGAAATATTCTACTGAGGAAAAGAGCCCTGCTGGAGAAGAGAATTATGCAGGGCATTTTGCAGTGTTGGAGAAATAAACTCAGCTGTGGAAGGAAATTTCTGTGAACTGTGCTGATCATATAATCTCTGATGAGGATTAGGACTCCGTAGGTTGGCGACATTGTCGGGGAAATGATCATACTCCCTTATCCTCTAGGGGGATCCGCTCGGGTGTATGATTAGGTTAATTGCTGGAAAATGCCCCAGTTTCTGTCTTGAAGGCATATTAGACTTGTGGGGGAATGTATCTCTGTTGAAGATGAACTTGTAAAGATGAATTTGTGGGGACAATCCCATGGAGGTTGTTCTGTGGGGATTCCTCCGGGGTTAATTGTGGACGACTTGAACGTTATCCAAACTTCTAGAGTCTTGAGTAAATGCGTATTCCTGTTTTTATGCATATATTTGTTAACAACAATCATATTCATATCCATATGTTCTTTCAATTTAGTCATTGGACGTTTTTGCGAACAAAACAGAAAAAGTAAAATAAAAATTTGGATTTTGAAATGGTATTTGTATTGATAATTCTACTATAAACAGGAAATTTCGTACAAAGAGACATAAATACTAGTAAGAGGAAATCGTCATAAAATGAAAAGAGTACAAAGTAAAAACAAAGAACAACAACTATGTGGAAATGATCTCGTTGAGTTTCAACTCTGCTATTGCCTTTATATCTTCAAGCATATCATCTCTCACTGTCGGAAGAAGTGGACTGAATTGATTTGTACCGTTTGAACTTGACATTGGTAACAAATCTTGTTGTAGGTAGATAATCCAATGGGACACAGTCGTGCGCTCTAATCCCTAACTTTTGCTTTGACTGCCCTTTTGGGTTTTCAGCCCACCGGGATACCCTTTTTTTCCCAAGTCGCCTTTTCAGGTTTTCGACTTACTGGGTGTACAATCTTTTATATATATCCCTGATGTTTACCCGAACCTTTTGGTTTGCCGGAGTGCCCTTATTTTTTCCTAGGCCAGTCAACCTAGCAGCTCATTTTCATGTGTAGTATCTTTTGACTATGTCCACGTTCACAGGGTGCGGAAAATCTTCACTGTCCATGGTAGTTAGTATCATAACACCGCTAGAAAATATCTTCTTGATTACAAACGGTCCTTCATAGGTGGGAGTCAATTTTCCCCTGGGATCATCTTGTGGTAAGATGATACGCTTTATTACCAAGTCTCCAGCTTGATATAACCGATGCTTAACTTTCTTGTTAAAGGATTTGATCATGCGCTTCTAGCACATCTAACCGTGCAAATAGCCGCAAGCCTTTTGTCGTCAATAAAATTCAACTGGTCCAGCCTAGTCTGAATCCATTCGTCCTCGTCTAAATCTGCATATTTCATAATTCTCAGAGACAGAATCTAAACTTCGACGAGTTGGACAACCTCCATATCATAGACCAGAGAGAATGGGGTTGCCCAAGTTCACGTTCGTTCTAAAGTGTGATAGCCATGAAGAGTGAATGGTAACATCTCGTGCCAATCTTTATACATCATTGTCATCTTCTGTATAGTCTTCTTAATGTTCTTGTTGGCGGCTTCCACTGCGCCATTCATCTTTGGTCGATATGGAGAAGAGTTGTGATGCTTGATCTTGAACTGCATGAGAGTTCCGTGATCATAGTATTGTTAAGATTAGTACCATTGTCTGTGATAATCCTTTCTGGGATGCCATATTGATAGATAAGGTTATGTTTAACGAACCGGGCGATAACATTCTTGGTAACAGAGGCAAATGAGGTTGCTTCAACCCACTTGGTGAAATAATCAATATCAACGAGAATGAAGTGATTTCCGTTAGAAGCAGTAGGCTTGATTTTTCCAATCATATCAATGAACTACATTCTAAATGGGCAAGGAGCAATTAAGACATTCAGAGGAACCAGAGGCACATGTACTTTGTCGGCATAGATCTGGCATTTGTGACAATTTCTTGAGTGGTAATGACAATCGCTTTCCATAGTTGACCAATAATAACTCGCTCTCAGAACCTTTTTAGCCATATTGTGTGTGATACGGTGGCAGAACCGACTGTTTAATATCGGTTTGCATTTTGCGTTTTGTGCTTGCAAAATGTCGCGGTAAGCAAGAGTCGCCACCGACTTTTATTTCATCCAATCGGAAAGGAAAAAAGTACAGAAAAAATCCTTTTCTGAGATGTTTCTGAGTACGGGGGGTATATTATAGAAAGGGAAGGTGTTAGCACCCTTTCTATCCATGGTTTTCCATGGTCTCTTAGGTACTGGCTCATTTTTAAATTTCTTGTGTTTGTGTGCTTTGTTTTTAAAATGTTTTACTTCGTGATAACCTTTGTATCAGTCCTCAAGGATGTGACAAAGTTGTTTTGAAAATTGTTTTTTGAAAGGTGTAAGTGTGAAAAGTTTTATTTGAGAAAGTACCTACTAGCATCTACCTACTCAAAAAAAGATTGTTTCTATTCTTGTTTCCTTTAAACAGCATTATCCTACTATTGAGAAATAGGTAGCACCGTCGTTGGAATTTGTAAGGGTCAATTCGAAAGGGACGTACGATCACTAAAGCAATATTAAGACACCTTAGTAGTAACCCTAGGGTCTTAAGATCTTTCGAGGCAACATTTCTGAGGCAACGTTTACGAGGCAACATTCGAATGGGACGTTCGATCTTTTTAGACAGGAGGGTAACCACTAAGACACCCTATGCTTAATGATCGTTTACCGAAGGCAACCGAAGTGAGAGTATACCCTAAGAGTGATATGTGCGAGTGATTTGTTTTCAGTTATTTATCTTTGCACATAAGGGTTTTCTAACTGTTTTAATTTGTCATGCATTCTTGCCATACAATTCTATTAGCATACATCTAGATAGTAAAATATTTGCGGGAATTAAAAATGCGAGAAAATAAACACGCTATTACAAGGCTTCAGGGAAGGGGGATTAATTACATAGCCAAAAATCGGGGATTTAAACAGTAAATAAAAACCCTGAATTAACTATTACAAACCATGAACAATTACAAAAATATTGGCAAAACAATTAACAAACGCGCGGCGAATTAAATGCGAGGCGATTAGGGTTTTGACCATTTGACTAATCCTATTTGCGATTGATTAAAAAAATGTTTTTGTCATGTTTTTGTTATTTGAGAAAATAATGGAATAATTAAATTAAAAGGAAGATCCTAAGTTCTAATTAATTTTAAATTAAGAAAAATAAATTAATTTATTCTAAAGAAAACCTATTTTTGTATTTTTGTTTGAAAAAAGAAAAGAATTAAATCAAGAACTAAAACCTAATTTTCTAATTGGTTTTAATTATAAAAACAAGTTAAAATTTCCCTAAATTAAATTAAACTAAATTAAATTAAATTTGATAATAAAAACCTAATTCTAATTTTTGTAAATTCTTGCTTTTATGATTTTATAAAAAAAATTGATTAATTGTCAATTAAAATAATTAAAAGAAATATTAGAAGAATTAAAAATAAGAAAGAAAAAATAGAAGTGGGCCTGATAGAATTAGCAATTTTGGGGGCTGGAAGCTGAATTTTCTGGGCCCGACAAAGCTAAAGCCTGTTTGACTACGCCTGATCTGGTGCGTGTGTTGACTTGAGGAGCATGGTAAGCCTCTTCCTACCTGGGCGTTGGATCCAGGTTGCTGGTGAATCTGATGGTGGGATATTGATGGTGTATGGTGAATGTCATAATGAACAACGCGCTGGATCCCTTATCTGAAAATAACACAAATAAAATGCTGGGACCTGGGGATCGAACCCAGGTCCCTATACTCGCTTCTAGTGCTCGCTTGCCAGCAGTGCTACGTTGTTTATTTGTTCATATAATAGAAGTAAAATAATATAATCAAAAAAATAATATACTCAGAAAAATGCGCAAAAATTCAAATGGACGAGTCACACGCTGCCACGCAAGCTTCTTCTTCCTCTCTCTGTCATTTTAGCAAACAAAGCTTTTACCTTTAGACGTTCTCTATAGGTACAAACTTGTTCATCTCAAAAATGGCACACAAGCAAGATAAATGAAATGTAATGGTACCAATCAACTCGTCTCATCCTCACGAGCATCATGGTACCAGAATCAAAGCCTAATTTTGCATGCATTGAAAACCCCTAAACAAGATCATGAAACCCTAACCATGGCAATATCACGTACATGCATAAAAAATGCAATCAAATGGCATGGTTAGCTTGCAAACATTATGATAATCATAACTATGGCAATTAAAAATGCTAAAGATATAAGAATCGTGCTAATTGAATTACAAAAATATGTCAAACCGTGGGGATTGTAGTGCGCGTTTTTGGGCGTGTTAAAGCTTGCAAAGGATGTTGCTAGCTTCCTGAGACGTCTAGAAAGCGATTGGAATGGCTAGCACACTTTGAATTGGCCTGTAGAATGAAAATCAACTCCCACTTTTCTTTGAATTTTTCAGTTTTGTTCCAAGCTTCTCACGACCTCTAACCCTTATTTTTTGCTTTGTTCTTGTTCATTATATATCCCTCAATGAATTAGGGTTGCAAAACAGATTGAATCTTGAAGCTTTGATGAGATTTGATTTGATTTTCAATTTGTATGATATCTTTCTATTTTCATGCCAACCATGCCTTTCTTGTACCAATTTCCATTGATTCGAATTGATCATCCAAGCTCAGCATATTTTGATTGACAATCTGTAAAAAAAAACAAATCAAGTGATATCTTTGATAATTTTCATAATTTATTTGATTTAATTCACTTTTTAATTAATGAAAAATCAAGATAAATTGAAAAATGAAGCAAATAATGTGTGGATAAGTATTTGAGTCGTGGACCACATTATAATTGAGGCGCAAGCATAAAAAGTTGGGCCCATTTAGCAAAAAATGAAAATTTGAGCATATTTGACTTTTGGCAATTTTGCAAAAAGGATCAACTTTGACAAGGCATATCTCTTCCAATTTTAACCCTAGAGAGGTGTTCTTGGACTTTTTAGAAAGCTTAAGATGTCCCCTAAGCCACCCTTTCTCTATCATCTCAATTGAGTCTTCCATGTTCATGTATGAAGCTTTGACCCAAAAGGTGTTTTTGTTGACTTTCCAAAAGGACCTATAATGTCAAAATTCATATCTTTTTGTGAGTGTATATTCTGAACTTGGGAGCTGAAGATGAATTGTAGGTAATTGTATCCTCTTCAAACTGAGCTTTGGATGGATCATTTATGATAAAGTATGAGAAAGTTATGATTGGTCAAAGTTTAGTTGACTTTTCCTACAAAACCCTAATTTAGCAACTTTTGGGTTTTGATGAATTGTAAGCAATCCTTGAGAAATCATGATAAAACATTGATCAAATGATTAATAATAATTCAAAATGAGGATGTTGACCAAAAATCTTGAAGTTTGACTGTATGTGGGCCACAATTGACTTTTGACCTAGTATAGTTGATTTTCAGGCATTTGAGCAATTGACTGAGTAAACTTCTTCTGCAAGGCTTGAAACTTGATATAGATGATCTTGAGGACATATTAGTACAATGGTGAGCATTTGAGTCCTTTGTGGTTCACACATCTTTATGAAGATGGAAACCCTAATTTGAGATAGACTGCCTTAGGAGAGAGTTTGTCTGGTCAACTCATGAACTTCCTTGAGCAATTTAGGGACCTCACTTGACATTTGTTGAGAAATATGGGACGGAAAATTTTGGGGTAAAACAGTGTGTCCATTGAAGTGAGTACCAAAGATACCTTCGTACATATCCATCATAATATTCTCTGCTTCCTTCTTGTCCGTACAACGAAGCAGAGTTGAATCGTGATTGCGTCTGTATAAAATTTCATTGCTCAAGAAGAACTTAGTAGAGAACCTCCGTAGGAATTTTTTGTTATACATAAACACTCATTCAGGGTACTCTTGAGCCTCGAGGTATCTTTTCACTTCATGAAACCAAGGCTTCTCTTCTACTCTGTCAGTTTCAACTTTGTAGCAGTGTGTCGTCTCGTCTAGCCTTTCAATGGTAATTTAAGGAGCTTCATTGTCCCATGTGACCTTGAACATAGATGACATGGTAGCTAACGCAACTTCTAGCTGATTCTCTCCTCCATGGATATGCTCAAAGGTGATTTCCTCTAAGTACAAGATTAAGGTCAACACATGTTCTCGATAAGGAATGAGATTCGGGTGCTTCGTATCCCATTCTCCCTTAATCTGATTGATCACTAGGGCCGAGTCCGCGTATATGCTCAAGAACTTGATTCTCAGGTCAATAGCAGCTCTGATGCCCATGATGCATGCTTCGTATTCTGCCATGTTGTTGGTACAGTCAAAGCATAATCTGGCGATGAAGGGCGTATGGTAACCCTGTGGAGAGATAATTACATCACCGATTTCGTTTTCAAGTGCATTGGAATCCCTATCAAAAACCATAGTCCATTGGGATCCTGGCTCAGGTCCTTCATACGGTCCAGGTACTTCACAATATGCAACTAGCATGATATTCTCATTCGAGAACTCGAAATTCATAGACTGATAGTTGTCTACAGCTTGATGACCCAAATGATCTGCCAGTACACTCCCTTTGATTTATTTCTGAGTGGTGTATTGAATTTCGTATTTTGTTAAGACCATTTGCCATTGGGCTAATCTTTCAGAGTGAGCCAGCTTCTCGAATATGTATTTGATGGGATCCATTTTAGAGATCAATAAAGTAGTATGGGTCAACATACAGCCCATTCCAAAGCGCAACAAGTTTTCTCGGGCAGTGAATATCTTATTTCACAGTCGGTATAGGTTTTGCTAATGTAGTATATTGCACGCTCTTTTCGACCAGACTCTGTATGATGGCCCGTACACACCTATTGTACCCCAAATTTTTCCCTCCCATTATCTTCAAGACATTCTTTAAGGGTTCTCAAGTACTCAAGGGTTGACCAGTCAAACCTCTTCCTAAGCAATGGGTCTACATCTAGGGTTTTGAGTTTCTCAAGGAAGTTTGGGCTGCAAAGGTCTCAAGTGGTTTCCATAATTCCCCATTGGTCTTCAACAATTTTCATGTCAAGTTTCAATCCTTGCATATAAGTTTGCTCATTCAATGGCTCAGATGACTGAAAATCAACTATATTGGGCAAAAAGTCAACTATGGTCAACATACAGTCAAAATTCAAGAGTTTTGGTCAACACCAACATTTTGAAGTGATGTTCATAATTTGATCAAGGATTGATCATGATTCTTCAAGGAAAGCCCTCAAATCATCAAAAGTCAAAAGTTTCCAAATTAGGGTTTCCTTAGGAGAAGTCAACTGAACTTTGACCAAGCATAACTTTCACATGCTTCATCAACTTTTCCCCAACCAAAGCCCATTTTGAAGGAAATTCAGTTCCATACAACTTTGTATATGTATGCTCAAGTCTAAAAAGTGCTTCATTTGAGAGATATGAGCCCATACATTATATGTCATTTCAAAAGTTGACAAAAAGACACTTTTTGTCAAGGCAACTTACATTAAGATAAAGTCTCCAAATACAAAACTGATCAAAAGAGGACATCGTGAGATTTCCAAAAAGACTAAGATCATCTTCAAAGGATAAACATTAAGAGAGTTATGACCATTGTAAGTAGGGAAATTTTGGTAAAATGCATGAAGTGCAAAGTGAGCAAACTTGTGATTTTGAGCTAATGGGCCTAACTTTTGATGTTCAAACATGTTCATGATGCCTTAGAGGACTCCTAAACTCATTCTTACCTTACCTTAATTTTTATTTTTGTTTATTTGAATTTTTACTCAATTAAATTCTATATAAATATAATAAAATACAAGTAAAAAGTAATGGGCTTATGGATATTCATGTTGGATCAAATCAAAAGCCCAAAACCTTGCCAACTAATGCTAGAAACCATGTGGTCTTTTTTTGGAAATGAATCTTTACATTTTGGAAAGTATTTGAAATTTTTTGGAAATAAATCATGCTTTGATCACACTAGGATGGTACAAGATTTGGCACTACTTTTGTTGACCTAATTCTACAAGGCCAGAAATAGACAAATTCACCAGAGGCAAGGGAGGCAGCTACCATGAGCTTAAGGGGGGAAATTTCGTGTAGCAATTTCTAGCCATATTCAGACAGAACCAAGCACTCTTATCACTTCCTGAATATCTAAGAGTAAGTACAATTGGTTTTCAATGGTCTCCCATGCTTGAAATGACCATGTTCATCATCTCAGATTGCATTTTTTCCATTAGTTGTATTTTTAATGTTATGCATTGCTGGATATTTCTAATCATCTAGATCAGTTTATATGAATGTCTAGAGCAGGTTTCAGCCATCGCATGGAGTTGACAACGTCCAAATATTGGTTCACCATTTTTGAACCGTGCTAAGGTTTCTTATTCGAAACCCAAGATACAGAGACTTTTAGCCAAAACGGACCCCATATTTGAACTCAGGAGGAAACTTTAAGGGGAATAATATGTATTGTATGCTTTAATATTATGTATTTCGTAGGTTTTAGAAATCTCCTCATCGGAGAACACGGTGGAAACCACCATGGGCGGTGTTTTGATATTTCTGACCGTTTGTGTGGCAAGATGGAGCATTATGATTGGCCTTTTCTAAATACCAGGGACCCATCATGCACGCGTGTTCTTTGATTGTTTGACATCAACACTTGTTTTATAATATATTTTTATTATTTGATTTAGGTTAACAGATGTAAAAGCCGGCCCAGCGATCGGAGTGTGTATTGCTAAGGTGTTAATGTACCAGGGAATGTGTTCAATCTCTGCCCCTGATATTATATTTTTTATGTTTTCTCTTTACAAATCCAATGTCTGTCAGTCCACACACATACCATGGATCCTCGTGTCATCACCATCAAATACTCACCAAGCCAGAACTAGCGCTCTAGATTCACAGGCACGTCATGGAACCCTTGGAGAGTAATGCACTGGATCCCACGCAAATATTGGGCTGGTGTTTGGGCCTAATGGATTTGTTTTTTTACACCCCCCAGATTTCTGCTTCAGGCCCATTTCTTCATTTCTTTTTTATTTATTTATTTATTTATTTATTTTCTAATTTTCTTTTTTACATAATTAACTTCTTTTTTATTGATTAAAATCAATTTAGATTTAGGTTTTTTTTCTGTCTTTGAAATCAAATTAACTTAACATTTTTTTATTAAACTAATTAAATTATTATTTTTTCTATTAAATTAATTGAAATAACTAAATTAGCTTCTTTAGGGTTTTTATTATTAATAATCAATTTCTTTTCTAAATTAAAACAATTAGGTTAGATTAATCATCATTTTTTATCAAGACAACTTTTCCATATGTTTTCCCATTACAATCTTCGTGATGTTCTTATTTTTGCATTAATTTTTCATAATTATGTAACGGATAAAGGTTGTAATAGATTAAATAGGTTTTTTATTTTTATTTTCATTTCCCCTAATTTTGTGGTTTGTATTCCCCTTCTCCGAAGCTTTGTAATAGCGTAGGAAATCTATTTTCTATCTTTACCACTTTCCTTATAACTGTTAGATGTATGCTAATAGACTTGTATGGAAAGACTAAAAGCAAACCATAGCTAACCCTAATTGAAGATTAAAATTAACTGAAATCAAAAGCACTTTTCACACACGCACCTCTAAGGCGACCCCACTTATTGCCTTCGGATGAAGCAATCATGTCCCTCGAACATGGGATGCTTTAGCAAAGACCCTCGATTAAAAGATCGTAGTCCCTCGATGACCCTTCGATGTTGCCTCGGTAAACGATCTTAGTCCCTTACAATAAATTGCTAAAGTATCTTACAAGTTGCCTTTATGACTGAACGATGAAAAGAACATCCAACGATAAGGCTTCCTACTAACTAATAGTGGGATACCACTATTTAAAGGAAGATGAAAAGAACAAAATACTTTTGAGTAGGTAGATAGCTTTTAATAGCTTGCTCACAAAAACATCTATTTTCACACAAACACTTTTCTGAAATATTTTCAAAACAAACACTTTGTACGCATTCTCAACTGATACGAGAATCATTACAAAGTTGCCGAACTTAGGCATTTTCAAAATATTTCCAAACTTACGCATTCATGAAGCATTTTTTTAAAAAGTGAGCTAGCAATTAAGAGCCCGTAGATAACTACAGATGAAAAGGGTGCTAACACCTTCCCTTTTCATAACCTACCTCCCTTACTCAGAAAAATTCTCAAAGGTCTTTCCTGTTCTTTTCACCCTTTCCTTTATTGGATAAAATAAAAGTCAGTGGTGACTCTTGCTATCCGTAACATTTGCGATGAAATGCAAAACCAAAAGTTAGTTCTCCCACCATATTACAGAACTGACGACTCTACCGGGGATGACTAAAAGTGGGGTTACCTTAAGATCACATTTAAAATACTTTACTTGCTTGATTTGTATGCTTTACATTTCGGGGTTTTGCTCGAGTTTATTTTTGTAAAGATCCTATACCCGGATCTGGGGAATTTTAGGTAAGTAGTAATAGATCGTGAAAATTGTACGACGTATACCGATATGGTTGAAGCAATGGCTATGTTAATGTGACATATTGGTTTGTGCCGATGTCCCTTGAGTTAAGTCAAGGAGAATGTTGGGATGTCATGTGGTGTCATAAAGCACTAACTGACCGTAGAACCTTAGTTGACACAACTTAGCCATTAGAAAGTAGTGAGATGGCCGACTTTGGTGCAAACTGAAGTTGGTCAATACTGGATACTACACTCATTGAGGTCGGACTCTCGGGATATTTCGGTCGCAAATCAGATGGTTATGCTGAAATAATGCCTGAGATAAAGATCAAGTATATTGAGGCTCCTAGAACCCAACTACTTCTTTTAGGATAGGTTGAGCCAACTAAAACTTCAAGAGGGTACTTGCCTACAAACTCCATGCAAGCTTGAACCTAAGGCCTTGTGTGTTTTGTTTGTGTCTGATTAATTGGTCGGACATGATAACATAACATCATGCCATTATACCATATCATTTTTACTAACCATTTCGAGGACCAAGGGATTTATCTTTGTTCTTTGTTGGGTTATGGCCTCCGCTCGAAGAAACACTGTCTGAATCAAATTTGTAAGGATACCTTCTCAACTTAAGGAGTTAGTCTCAAGGGTTATCGAAAGTTCTCAATTCATCAAAAAACATTATCGACTACTCAGTCTGGTTACCCCAGGTTTTAACGAAGACATGATGAGTGTTCTATTCTAGTTCTTTGACCATGTGCATCACTGTTTCACCTTTCCAGATTATTAGTTGGTACCCATAATGGAAGAGTTCTCTAAACTAATGGGAGTACTTGTTCTAGACACCCTTCACCGGTTTAGAGGAAGCTCCAAAAGAAGAAGATATTGCAATAACTTTATATCTGAAGCAATCTGACATTGTATCTAACTGGGAGACAAGGAGTGGAGTAAAGGGTTTTCTTGCTAAATTTCTGATAGAGAAGGCTCAATTGTTTCTGGATGCTATGAGTTTTCAGGCTTTTGAGGAGATCTTGGCTCTATTAATCTATGGGTTGGTACTATTCACTAATCTAGACCAACTCATAGATGTGAATTCCATCAAAATATTTCTTGCTCATAATCCTGTGCCTACCTTGCTTAGAGATATTTTGCATTCCCTTCACACTCGTACTATGAAGAGGCGAGGAACTCTCATGTGTTGTATACGTCTGCTATCCAGGTGGTTTATTTCACACATTCCCCGCTTGATAATGAAGAATGGACAAGGTTGGAGGTGTCCTCAAAGAATAATGCCACTCTCTCATACAGACATCTATTGGTACTCCCGATCTCACGAGGATATCAATATCATTGACCATTGTGGAGAATTCCATAATTTTCCACTCCTTGGTATTAAGGGAGGTATTACTTACAACACTTCTCTGGATCTATGTAAATTTGATTATGCTCGAAGAGATGGTCCTTATGACACGCTTATCCAGGGTATTATATTTGATTATGATAATGATCCTCAAGGGTATCATCAAACATTTATACATGCTTGGAGCATGGTGAGCAAGATTGATAGCAAGGCTTTAGGACAGAAAAATTCCATCCCTCTGGAGCCCTATCTCAAATGGGCACGATATCATGCTCAAAACCTTATGATTCCATATCCTGCTATCCTACCAGTAATCACAGAGCCTGTTGTCGAAGGAGACATTTCTCACAACATCCTTCATCTAGACATGCCTACTGACCTTGAAGAATTATTAAAATCCTGGATTCAACTCAAAGAAGATCGAGACACCTTTGAGACTCAATTCTATGCAAGTGAGAAGAAAGTGTTGGAGCTCACGAAGCAACTTCACGAATAGCAGATTCATAACGTATATATATATGAACACAAAGAGGAGGCGTCTAGGAGAAACTTAAAGTTTTAGGAGTTTTTAATTTATTTCTTTGTAATCTTTTTGTATTCACATAAACTTATTAATAAAAATCCTTGTTTTTGTTTACTTTCGGTTAGAAAATTTAAATCCCATAAGGCCCTTGAAAACATTGCATATACATATCATGCACATCACTACATGACAGGTGTTTCAAGACAGGTTTCTTATCTTTTTTGTTGTTTATTTCAGCAGAAAGAATGGCTCTTGAACAAACAGTTAAGGATCTCAAGGCTCAGAATGCCTAGTTCCAGCAAATGTTACCGAGTCTAACCAATGGGGCAGGAAGAGCTGAAGGCCCTCATCACTAAAGAGAAGAAGGAGAAAGTCAAGAAACCAGTTGGTGTCCTCAACATGGGTAGGAGGGTCAAAGGTCTAGTTAAGCGAGCTTTAGAGTTTGAAGAAGAAAATGATGACCTAGAGGAAGATGACAAAAGTATGAAGGCTAACAACCAGGGTTCTGATGAAGAAGAAGAAAACTATTCAGATGAACAATATCCCCCGACTGATGAAAAGTATAAAAAGCTGGAAGATCGACTCAATGCTACGAAGATCCAGAGAGTTCCTGGGTTAGATTTTGAGGAATTGGGTCTTACCCCAGGGGTTGTTATCCCCCACAAGTTCAAGGCCCCCGTCTTTGCCAAATATGATGGTGTGTCTTTCCCTAAGTTTCACCTGTTGTCTTATGTCCGAAAAATCCAACCTCATACTACTGATAGAAAATTATGGGTGCATTTCTTCCAAGAAAGTGTGTCTGGGACACAATTAGACTGGTTCTATCAACTGGAAGGAACCAACATTCACACTTAGGAAGACTTGGCTACTGCTTTTTACAAGCAGTATCAATATAATACTGACCTTGCACCGACTCGAGTGCAATTACAAAACATGTCTATAGGCTCGAACGAGGGTTTCTAAGAATATGCCCAGAAGTGGAGAGGATTAACTGGAAGGGTGCAACCTCCCTTGTCTGATTGGGATCTAACTGATATGTTCATGGGCACTCTGATAGGTCCATTCTTTAATCTTCTAATTGGGAGTTCGTCAACTGGTTTTACTGAGCTAATTCTGACTAGGGAATGAGTTGAAAGTGGTATCAAGAGTGGGAAGATTCTGGTGGTTGCGTCTTCTAGTGCTGTAAAGAAGACGTTCAATAATAAGAAGGAAACCAATTTTGTTTATGGCCATAAAGGCCGAAGTAAGAATGATCATTATAAGTCTGTGGGAGTGGTGTTGATTTATAATCATGCACCCGTTCAACAACAACAACAGGGGAATCAACGTAGGTCAGACGCTCTGAGGAGGCAGTTCACCAAGATTAGTATACCTTTGTCTCATGCATTACAACATCTGTTAAAGGCAGAAATGATAACACTACGGGATCCTCCTCAAAATCCCAACACCTCATCTCCTAAGTACAACCCGAATGCAAAGTGTGCCTATCATTCTAACGGTCCTGGGCACGACACCAACAACTGCTGATCCCTGAAGAACAAAATACAGGATATGATTGACACGAAAGAGATTGAATTTGATCCTCCCGAGACCCCTAATGTGATTACTGCGCCTATGCCCAGTCATGGTAAAGGTGTTAATGCTATTAACGATGTTTCTTATGTCTCCACCATAAGTGACTTGACCACTCACTTGATGATTGTTAAGAAGAATCTGTTGTGAGCCGGTTTATTTTTGGGTTGCCTTGAAAGTTGTTTCCGTTGTGCGCCCCAAGCTGATGGTTGTATGTGGCTGAAGAAGGGTATTCATTATTTGATCGATAGCCGTGAAATTCTGTTTTAGAAGACTTTGTCCATGAAGAGTTTGCATGAAAGTATGTCTCAAGAGCTGAGACTTGAAGATGTTTCTATAATCACAATTTTCAATACTCCTATAAGGATCACCTCTAAAGGTCCTATAAGGATTCCTTCCGAGCCTAGGGTGGCTCCCCTTATCATCATTGTATTGGGGCCAGTCCCCTATTCCACTGACAAGGTTGTTCCCTGGAATTATGGAGCTGAAGTTTATTACCATGGTGTTAGGAAAGAACCATGGATTATCCAAGATGAAGATTCTGAAGTTACCAACCTTAATGTCGAGAATATTGTTAGGAATAGAAAAGTTACTAGAACAGGAAAGGTCTTCTCTCTAGAGATCTCTCCTCCAAAGACTATCACAACACTTGTCTGTATCCCTGTTACTGAGTCGAATACTGACACTCGAGGCAAGGAGAAGATGATTGAGCCTGCCCAGACGAAGGCGCCATCAAAATATGTTACTGTTGAAGATTCCTCCAAACACTAGATGGATGAAATATTGAAAATCATCTGCAAAAGTGACTACAATATAGTTGAACAGTTGGGGCAGACGCCCTCCAAGATATCCATGTTATCCTTGTAACTATGGTCTGAAGCCCATGCTTAAGCTTTGGTGAAAATTTTTAAAGAATTCTCATGTACCACAAGAGACATCTGCTGATCAGTTTGAGAATTGTGTAGCAAGCTTAGCAGCTGATAATGGATTAGGTTTTCTGATGCCGACTTAACACCGGCAGGAAGGAATCATAACAAGGCCCTGCACATCTCTATTGAGTGTAGGGGCACTACCTTGGCGCATGCGTTGGTGGATACAGGTTCCTCACTAAATGTATTACCAAAAGGTGCTTTGGATAGACTGGACTGTGAAGGGGTTGTTATGAAACCCAGATATATTGTGGTAAGAGCATTTGATGGGTCAAGGAGGATGGTGCACGGAGAAGTTGATCTTCCGATCAAGGTGGGATCTCAGGTCTTCAACTCCAATTTCTGTGTAATGGATATTCATCCGGCCTATTCCTGTCTGCTTGGACGCCCCTAGATTCACGGGGCAGGCACTATTACCTCTACCTTGCATAAAAAATTGAAGTATCTGGTGGAAGGGAAAATCGTTACAGTTTATAGAGAAGAAGAATATATGGTCATCCATTTGAATTCATTCAAATATGTTAAGATGGATGGTGAATTCATTGAAACTCCCTGCCAGACCTTTGAAGTAATCCCTCCGATGATTGTCGTTGCTAAAGCTACTCTTGCTACTCCTAGGATTACTAATGATCTACCGAGAATAGATTCTCTAAAGGATGCTAGAGTTGTGGTAGAAGAAGACGTTTGCACTATTTGGGGTCAGCTTCCTGACATTCCTTACAAGTCCAACAAATTTGGTTTGGGTTTCACCTCAGAGGCTCAGAAGGTGGTTCGTCGTGCTCATGCTGGGAGACCACCTTTCTGCTTCAGCAATAATAAAGTCAGTGCCATAGAAGACACTGATAGTGACTGTGATTTGGACAACTGGATATTCCCTACTACTGGCGGTGGACTCAACAACTGGAAGGCTAAAGAATTTATACCAATATCATTTAGTCAGGAGTATCTGCTATTTCCTATTTTATTGCTTTCAAGTTTTTGGGATATGTAAATTTTAAACAATAACTTTAAGCTTTGTGCCTTACCCAAGGCACAACGGTCCACTTGTTAGGGTTGTTATCTTTCATCCGCATATGCTCATCTAATAAAATATTGGACGTTTTTGCATTCAAATTTTGTGCTCTCTATATTTTCATTACTTTATTTCTTTCAAATATAACTATGTGTTTCTTATACACACCCACACACTATATTTCAGACCCACATCCACTATGGATCTCGTCGATATTGATCTGTTATTTCCACTCATGACATTGAAAATTCGATCTACCAAGCCGAGGACGAAGGTTAGGAAGATTGTGAAACACCTGGAGAAATTTCCAGAATCTTAATACAAGAAGAAAAGGCTATCCAGCCACATAAAGAGCCAGTAGAAGTTGTAAACTTGGGTACCGAGGCAGACTGGAAAGAAGTCAAGATAAGCACTAACTTAGAAAGCAGCATCAAGAATAGGTTAATTTAGATGTTGCATGACTATATTGAGATATTTGCTTGGTCATATGAAGACATGTCAGGGCTCGATACTGATATTGTGGTCCATCGTCTGCCAATGAAAGAGGATTTTTCTCCGATTAAGCAGAAGGTTCGCCGCATACGTCCTGAGATATCAGAGAAGATCAAAGTCGAAGTTATAAAGAAATTCAATGCAGGTTTCTCAGTAGTGGCATCATATCATCAATGGGTGGCTAATATTGTTCTGGTACCAAAGAAAGACAGAAAGGTGCGTATGTATGTCAAATATAAGGATTTGAACAGGGCGGGCCACAAAGATGACTTCCCACTTCCACATATTGATGTTTTGGTCGATAATATTGCTCAACACAAATTGTTCTCTTTCATGGATGGTTTCTCAGGGTATAATAAGATCAAGATGGCGCCTGAAGATATGTAGAAAACTACCTTTGTCACACAATGGGGCACTTTCTGCTATAAGGTTATTCCTTTTGGGTTGAAAAGCGTTGGCGCAACTTATCAGCGTGTCATGGTAGCTTTATTCCGTGACATGATTCACACGAGATAGAGGTCTACATCGACAACATGATAGAAATATCACAGACTGAAGAAGAGAATCTTGATCATCTGCATAAATTATTTGAAAGACTGAGGAAATACAAGCTAAGGTTAAATCCGAACAAGTGCACCTTTGGGGTGAGATCTGGTAAACTCCTAGGTTTCGTCGTCAGCGGTAAAGGTATTAGGGTTGATCCCACCAAGGTCAAATCCATTTAAGAAACGTTGGCTCCTCATACCGAGAAGGAAGTTAGAGGTTTCTTGGGACGACTAAATTGCATTTCCCGATTCATTTCTCATGTGACTGCTACTTGTGAGCCGATCTTTAAGCTGCTGAAGAAAGATCAAGTAGTAAGGTGGAACGATGACTGCCAAGTGGCCTTTGATAAAATTAAGGAGTACCTGCAAGAACCTTTGATTCTGATTCCACCAGTTGAAGGAAGACCTCTAATCATGTACCTAACAGTGTTAGAGAACTCAATGGGGTGTGTATTGGGGCAGCATGACGAGTTTGGTCGAAAAGAGCATGCAATATACTACCTTAGCAAAAAGTTTACCGACTGTGAAACAAGATATTCATTGCTCAAGAAAACTTGTTGTGCTTTAGCATGGGCTGATCACCGACTAAGACAATATTTGTTGACTCATACTACTCTATTGATTTCTAAAATGGATCCCATCAAGTACATATTCAAGAAGCCAGCTCTCTCTGGGAGAATAGCCCGATGGCAAATGCTCTTGACATAATTTGACATTCAGTATACCACTCAAAAGGCAACCAAGGGAAGTGTATTGGCAGATCATTTGGCACATCAAGCCGTCGACGACTATCAGTCTATGAATTTCGAATTCCTAGACGAGAACATTATGCTAGTTACAAATTGTGAGGAACCTGAATTATATGAAGGACCTGAGCCAGGATCCCAATGGACTATGGTTTTCGGCGGAGCTTCCAACGCACTTGGCAATAAAATTGGTGCTGTAATTATCTCTCCTCAGGGTTACCATACGCCCTTCACTGCTAAATTATGCTTTGATTGTACCAACAACATGGCCGAATACGAAGCGTGCATTATGGGCATTAAAGCTGCTATTGACCTAAGAATCAAGTTCTTGGATATATATGGGGACTCAGCCCTGGTGATCAGTCAGATCAAGGAAGAATGGGATATGAAGCACCCGAATCTCATTCCTTATAAAGAGCATGTGTTAACCTTGACCTCGTACTTCGGGGAAATCACTTTTGAGCACATCCCACAATAAGAGAATCAGTTGGCGGACGCATTGGCTACAATGTCATCTATGTTCAAGGTCAGATGGGATAACGAGGCACCCAAAATCACCATTGAAAGACTCGAAGAACCGGCACACTACTATGAAGTTGACACTGACAGAGTAGAAGAAAAACCTTGGTTTCATGAAGTGAAAAGATACCTTGAGGCTCAAGAATACCCTGAAAGAGCATCGATCAATGACAAGAAATTCCTACGGAGATTCTCGGCTAAATTCTTTTTGAGCAATGGAACTTTATACAAGCGCAATCATGATTCAACTCTGCTTCGTTGTATGGACAAGAAATAAGCAGAAAAGATTATGGAAGATATGCACAAAGGTATCTTTGGCACCCATTCCAGTGGACATACTATGGCCAAGAAGATTTTGAGAGCAGGTTACTATTGTTAGACTATGGAAACCGATTGTCACCACTACTTGAGAACTTGTCATAAGTGCCAGATATACGCTGATAAAGTACATGTGCCTCTAGTACCTCTTAATGCCTTGACTTCTCCCTGGCCATTTACGATGTGAGGCATTGATATGATTTGAGAGATCAAACCTACTGCTTCTAACGTACACTATTTCATCCTTGTTTCCATTGATTACTTCACCAAGTGGGTTAAAGCAGCCTCATTCGCCTTTGTTACCAAGAACATCATGGCTCGATTCATTAGGCATAACCTTATCTATTGGTATGGCATCCCCGAGAGGATTATCATAGACAATGGTACTAACCTCAACAACACTATGATCACTGAACTCTACATGCAGTTCAATATTAAGCACCATAACTCTTCTCCATATCGACCGAAGATGAATGGCACAGTGGAAGCCGCCAATAGGAATATTAAGAAGATTATACAGAAGATGGTTTTGACCTACAAAGACTGGCATAAGATGTTACTGTTTGCTCTTCATGGCTATCACACTTCGGCTAGAACATCAACTAGGGAAACCCCATTCTCTTCGGTCTATGGTATGGAAGTTGTCATACTAATGAAGTTCAGATTCCCTCTCTGAGAATTATGAAAGATGCAGACTTAGATGAAGACGAGTGGATTCATACTAGGTTGGATCAATTGAATTTGATTGACGAGAAAAGTCTTGTGGATGTTTGTCATGGTCAGATGTATCAGAAGCATATGATCAAGGTATTCAATAAGAAAATCAAGCATCAGGTATATCAGGCTGGTGACTTGGTAATAAAACTCATTATCCTACCGCAGGGTGATCCCAGGGGAAAATGGAGTCCCACTTACGAAGGACCATTTGTAGTCAAGAAGATATTTTCGGGCCGTGCTATGATACTGACTACCATGGATGGTGAAGATTTTCCGCACCCTATGAATGCGGACATAGTCAAAAAAATACTACGCATGAAAAGCGACCCGCTAGGTTGACTGACCTAGGCAAAAATAGGGGCATCCCGGTGAACCAAAAGGGTTCGGGATATATATATATATATATATATATATATATATATATATATATATATATATATATATATATATATATATATATATATATATATATATATATATATATATATATATATATATAGTGTACATCGGGCAAGTCAAAAACCTGAAAAGGCAGCTTAGGGAAAAAAGGGTATCTCGGTGGACTGAAAACCCGAAAGGGAGGTCTAGGAAAAAGTTAGGGATTAAAGAGAACGGCTATATCCTGTTGGATCACTTATAGCGAGCTTTATTACCAACATCAAGTTCAAATGGTACAGATCGATTCAGTCAACTTCTTCCGACAGCAAGGGATGAGATGCTTAAAGACATAGGGGCGATAACATAGTTGAAACCCGACGAGATTATTTTCACATAGCTATATGTTTTGTTTTCACTTTATACTCTTTTCGATTCACGACGATTTCCTCTTACTAAGATTTTTGTCTCTTTGTACAAAACCGTCTATTTATGGGCAAACTATCAATAGAAATACAATTTTCCAAATTCAAACTTTTGATTTACCTTTTTCTGTTTTGTTTACAAATACGTCCAATGAGAAAATTAAATGAACATATGCATATGAATATGATTACTGCTAACAAGTACATGCATAAAAATAGGAATAATCATTTGCTCAAGACTCAAGGAGTTGGGATAATGTTCAAGTCATCCACGTATCCCCACAGAAAAATCCTCACAAGATCATCCCCGCAAAACAATTTCCATGAGATTATCCTCAGAGTAGTCTTAATAAACTCATCTTCAACAAATATATATTTCACCAACAGATCCCTCTAGCGGATAAGGGAATATGATGTTTTTCTCGACTATGTCGCCAACCTACAGAGTCCTAATCTCCATCAGAGATTATGGCATCAGTAGAGTTTATGGAAATTCTCTTCCCTAGCTGAGTTTATTTCTCCAACATCATAAAATCCCCTACAATATTCCCTTCCTCAGCAGAGGTCTTGTCCCCAGCAAGGGTATTTCCTCAATAGAGTATTCCTCCATCAAATTTTAGGGTTTATTTCCCCAACAGAGTTTATGTCCCCAAGAAGGGTTTATTTCCCCAGCGGAGTTCAGTCTCCCCAACTTGAGTCTATTTCTCTGACTACTACAGATCACCGGCAAAATCTCTCTCTCCAGTAAAGGGCAGGCCAAAACAGTAACCCCAGAGAATTGTTACAGAAGGCCCAGATATCATTCAAACTTATCCTCTCCATATGAGTCGACATTTTCATCAGAAGCTCAATCATACAACATCTTGAAAGGTTATACATCTCTTTTATCCCTAGTCAGGGTACATCAGAATTAAGTTCCGCTGTAGAGCAGTGAACGGCCAACATTCTTGAACCTTTCTCCTCAAACATAAATCAACATTCCCCAGCGGAGTTCCCTCAATTAAAAAGCAGGAATCCCTATCAAGATTGAAGATACACATATTCTTCCTCCCCATCAACATTCAGGTATTTATTTTCCCAGTCAAAGATGCTACATGAAGTTACTAATACACTTCAATGACATCTTACATCCATACATCATATACAAACATCATAGCATATGCATACTAAACGCATACAACACACTCTCATCTATTTTAAGAATATCATTACACAATACATTTCATACATAATGACATTTCATATAGTTAACTCTTTATCTTTTCAGGTAAAAATCTACAAGCAGATTCCTCAAAAGCTATATCTTGCAAAAAGCTACTTAAGAACTTTCCCCAGAAGCTAGTGCTAAAAGAGCACCTCTCCTAGTTGAAGTCGGGCTTAGACATCTTCTAGTTCAGATGAAATCGAGCGTAGATTTCTTTCTGCTACACTTTTTGGAAAAGTCAAGTGTAGACTCTTTCCGGTACCTTTTCTAATTGAAGTCTGGCATAGACATCTTCTAGTTCAGATGAAATCGAGCATAGATTTATTTCTGTTACTCTTTTTGGAAAAGTAAAACGTATAATCGTTCGGGTACCTTTTCTAGTTGAAGTCGGGCGTAGACATCTTCTATTTTAGATGAAATCGGGTGTAGATTTCTTTCTGATACTCTTTTTAGAAAAGTCGAGCGTAGACTCTTTCTAGTACCTCTCCTAGTTGAAGTCGAGAATAGACATCTTCTAGTTCGGATGAAATCGGGCGTAGATTTCTTTCTGATACTCTTTTTGGAAAAGTCAATCGTAGGCTTTTTCCGGTACCTCTCCTAGTTGAAGTCAGGTGTAAACATCTTCTAGTTCAGATGAAATCGGGCGTAGATTTCTTTCTGTTACTCTTTTTTGAAAATTCAAGCGTAGACTCTTTCCGGTACCTCTCCTAGTTGAAGTCAGGCGTAGACATATTTTGATTCAGATAAAATCGAGCATAGATTTATTCTAATTCTTCTTTTGGACAAATTCGTGCGTAAACTCATTATAAATACATCTTCTAAGACAAAGTCGAGCGTAGACTTAGTCTGATATTCTTATAAACAGTTATCTCGGATGGAATCTATAAGCCCATCTCCTACGACTCTCCGTCACCTCTCCAAATGGAATCTTTAAACCCGTTCTCGGTATAATCAACCAACAATGTTACATGGTGCATGTGCGAGTGCAAATTTCTGGGCACTTAAGTGTTCAATCATCTTCTACCTTCAAGTCACGAATGGAGGACATGTTAACTTAACTCTTCAGGTTTAAGAAGATTGAACAGGGGAAGCTGTTGTACCCCAAAATTTTCCCTCCCGTTTTCTTCAAGACATTCTTCAACGGTTCTCAAGTACTCAAGGCTACTCAGGGGTTGACCAGTCAAACCACTTCCTAAGCAATGGGTCTACAACTAGGGTTTTGAGTTTCTAAAGGAAGTTTGGGTTGCAAAGGTCTCAAGTTGTTTCCATGATTCCCCATAGGCCTTCAACAATGTTCATGTCAATTTTCAAGCCTTGCATCACAAGTTTGCTTAGTCAATCACTAAAATGACTGAAAATCAACTGTATTGGGTAAAAAGTCAACTATGGTCAACATACAGTCAAACTTCAAGATTTTTGGTCAACATCAACATTTTAAAGTGATATTCATCATTTGATCAAGGGTTGATCATGATTCCTCAAGGAAAGCCCTCAAATCATCAAAAGTCAAAAGTTGCCAAATTAGGGTTTACTTAGGAGAAGTCAATTGAACTTTGACCAAGCATAACTTTCACATGCTTCATCAACTTTTCCCTAATCAAAGCCCATTTTGAATTAAATTCAATTCTCTACAACTTTGTTTTTGTATGCTCAAGTCTAAAAATTGCTTCATTTGAGAGATATGAGTCCATACATTATAGGTCATTTCAAAAGTCAACAAAAAGATACTTTTTGTCAAGGCAACTTACATAAAGATAAAGTCTCCAAATGAAAAAATTATCAAAAGAGAAATTAAAGAGGACGTCATGGGATTTCCAAAACAACAGATATCACTTTCAAAAGATAAACATTGAGAGAGTTATGAACATTGCAAGTTGGGAAACTTTGATAAAATGCATGAAGTGCAAAGTGAGCAAACTTTTGATTTTGAGCTTATGGGCCTAACTTTTGATATTCAAACATGTTCATGATGCCTTAGAGGACTCCTAAACTCATTCATACCTTATGTTAATTTTTACTTTTGTTTATTTGAATTTTTACTCGATTAAATTCAAAATAAATATAATAAAATACAAGTAAAAGGTAATGGGCTTATGGATATTCATGTTGGATCAAATCAAAAGCCCAAAACCTTGCCAACTAATGCTAGAAATCGTGTGGTCTTGTTTTGGAAATGAATCTTCACATTTTGGAAAGTATTTGATTTTTTTTGGAAATAAATCATGTTTTGATCACACCATGATGGTACAAGATTTGGCACTGCTTTTGTGGACCTAATTTTACAAGGCTATAAACAGACAAATTCATAAGAGGCAAGGGAGGCAGCTACAACGAGCATAAAGGTTTTTTAAAAAAATTCTTTCAAAAAGAACTTGCAATTTCGTGTAGAAATTTCTAGCCATATTCAGACAGAACCAAGCACACTTATCACTTCCTGAATATCTACAAAGTAAGTATAGTCAGTTTTCAATGGTCTTCCATGCTTGAAACAACCATGTTCATCATCTCCGATTGAATTTTTTTTTCATTAGTTGTATTTTTAATGTTATGCATTGTTGGATATTTCATATTATCTAGATCAGTTCATATGAATGTTTAGAGCAGGTTTCAGCCATCGCATGGAGTTGACAACATCCAAATATTAGTTCACCATTTTCGAACCATGCTAGGGTTTCTTATTCGAAACCCAAGATATAGAGACTTTTACTCAAAACGGACCCCATATTTGAACTCAGAAGGAAATTGTAAGAGGGGATAATATGTCTTGTATGCTTTGATCTTATGTATTTCACAGGTTCTAGAAATCTCCTCATCGGAGAAGACGGTGGAAACCACCATGGGTGGTGTTTTGATATTTATGACCCTTCGCGTGGACGAATGAAGCATTATGATTGACCTTATCTAAATACCAGGGACCCATCATGCGCACGTGTTCTTTGATTGTTTAACATCAGCACTTGTTTTATAATATATTTTTATTATTTGATTTAGGTTAACAGATGTAAGGGCCGCCCCAGCGGTAGGAGTGTGTATTGCTAAGGTGTTAAAGTACCAGGGCATGGGTTTGATCCCTACCCCTGGTATTATATTTTTTTATGTTTTCTCTTTACAGATCCAATTCCTGCCAGTCCACGTGCATACCATGCAACCTTGTGTCATCACCATCAGATACTCACCAAACCAGATCTAACGTTCCAGATTCGCAGGCACATCATGGAACCCTTGGATAGTAATGCATTGGATCCCACGCAAATACTGGGCTAGTGTTTGGGCCTAATGGACTTGTTTTTTTTACACCCCCCCCGGATTTCTGCTTCATGCCCATTTCTTCATTTCTTTTTATTTATTTATTTATTTCGAATTTTCTTTTTTACAAATTAACTTCTTTTTTATTAACTAAAATCAATTTATATTTAGGTTTTTTTTTCTTTCTTTGAAATCAAATTAACTTAACCTTTTTTTTTAAATTTTATTAAACTAATTAAATTATTATTTTTCTATTAAATTAGTTGAAATAACTAAATTAGCTTCTTTAGGGTTTTTATTATTAATAATCAATTTCTTTTCTAAATTAAAAACAATTAGGTTATGTGATACGGTGGGAGAACTGACTTGAGGTTTTGCGTTTGTTTTCGCAAATGTTTCGGTTGAGCAAGAGTCGCCACCGACTTTTTATTTTATCCTAAGGAAAGGTTAAAAAGCACAGCAAAAACCTTTGAGATGTTTTCTTGGGTTCGGGGAGTAGATTATAGAAAGGGAAGGTATTAGCACCCTTTCTATCCATGGTTATCCATGGGCTCTTAGTTACTTGCTTAGATCACTTGCCTTGATTTTCAATTGTTTGAAGTGGTGCTTTCAATTGTTTAAAATGGTGCTTTGTGTGTGTGTTTGAAAATGTTTTGAAAAGAGGCCAATGTGGTGGCAACCCTTGTAATGATCCATGTTTGGATGTATACAAAGGTGTATATCTTTTGAAAAGTTTTCAATGTTTTTGAAGGTTGTTTTGAAAGTGTATAGTGATGTGTGGTTTTGAAAAGTAGGCAAGTGTTTTTGCAAGTTTATCAAGTAACTAAGAGTTTTGTCTACCCCTAAATTTCTCAAAGATTCTTTCTATGTCTTAACCCTTTTAACAATTTTGTGCCACCATTGTATTTGGTGGACAATCTTGTGTTAGGATGTGAACGGGACGGGCGCGGGTCATCGTTTAGACCATGATTGCAATGGTGCCAAGTGTCTTTGGGCAATTTTTTCTTTAAGGGACTTGATCATTTGTTTAGGCAACTTTCGAAAGCGTCATCGAGGGACTATGATCATTTGATATTATTTTGTTTTACCAAAGACACCCATCATGCAATATGGCCCATTATTGAAGGCAACAAGTGGAGTAACCCTAGGGGTGCAAGTGTGATTGGTGTTGTCCATTTGCATGCTTTGTTATCTTTGAATTAGGTCAAGCTATTTGTTTGGTTGATTTTTGCATACGAACCCTAAGTCTATCATGGCATATTTAGAAAGCTTTTAAATGCGAAAAATAAAATCCTAAATTATTACAACACAAATTATGGGATGGGGGCTACAAATGTTCAAATGGGGATATTTAGCAAGAAATTTAAATCTAAGCTATTACAATCCAAATGGAATTTACAAGGTATTTAATTGTATAATAATTAAATAAAATACAATAAATATGCAAGATGCAAAAATGATTTTTATATGTATGTAAAAGTATTTTTTATGTGAAAAATAAACAAAAATAAAAAGGGTAATTTTTTGGGTATTTTTATGTTTTTAGGGCAAAACCCTAGTTTGCTAAATAAAATGTATTAATTATTTATTATATACAACATTTATTAATTATGTACAAAAAATAAATAAAAAGAAAGTATATTGTAAAAAAAGTATTTTTGAGGTTAAATATTAATAAAAATAAAAATGTATTATTTTTATGTTTTTTATCCTAAATATTCTAATAAATATATAAGTATTTATATTATTTATTAAATATATTAAATATATTAAATATGTACAAAAATAAAATATTTATTATTTACAAAAAAAAGTATATTTTTAGAAAATGTTTTCAAAAGATAAAATAAAATAAAATCAGAAAACAAAATATGTTGGTATTATTTTTGTATTTTTGAATAAAAGGCAATATGTTTATTTACATGTATAAATTCAAATAAAACAAACAAAAATCCAAATAAAATGCAAAAATGGTTGAAAAAATGTTTTTAATATTTTTTATATTTTGGCAAAAAATAATAAGTCAGAAACAAAAAGAAAAAGTCAAAAAATGATAAAAATAAACACAATGGGCCAAGGGGGTGCAAGTGTGGAAAAGTGGTGCAAACAGAAAGACAAAACTCAGGCCCAGCCCAAGGAGGCTTCTTCAACCTCCAGCTAAACTTCTGTCAAAAACGCGCGCCAATCACACCTTGTTCAAACATCCTGATTCTTTGATCTTTTGACAAATCTTAAAACATGAAACTTGTAGAGCTTGAAGCCACGATTCTAAACATATAAAAAAGTCAATCTATCTCTCAGAAATGAGAGAGAATTTCTTCTCCCCCAATTCCTGACCTAGCTTTTTTCCAAAGTTCAGGTTCAAAATACTCTTAGCACACACAATATAAATGAAAAGTAACTATATGGATGGCTTCAGGGCTATGATTAGAACATGCTTTCTTCACAAACTTAAGCCTAACTATGCTTGGATAGAGAGATAGAAGTTTAAAAACTTACCTGTTCAGCTTGAATCGTGTATGACAATGGAGGTACTTTCAATGCAATGTGAGGACTTGTACAACTTGCTTGAAGTTCAGGGATGCTTCTCCAATGCTTGGTGTGCTTTGAATCTTGCTATATCAAGCTACAGAAGTCAACCTGCAAGAGAGAAAAGTGAAAATGGCTAATAATGTTAGGGATGTTACAGTTCGTGTCCAATGCTTGGGATAGTTTGTATAGGTGGTAGGGAGTGTGTTTGAACTGGTTTTGGCCAAGGCGCACGAAAGGATTGAGTTGTGGACCTCAATCTGCAGCAGGTGCCCTGTTTTGCCATAAAACTGTGTTTTGATGAATGAGAAGGTTTGAACTCTGATTGATTCGTGCTTTAGGTTAGTTGGATCAAGGGAAAAGTGTTTGCAAAGTTTGTTTTGGCTAGTTGTTGCAGCAATGTGAGTTGGTGTTGTGTTTGCAAAGTTGCTTCTATCTTAAGTTAAAAATGCCAAGTTGAGTTACAAGCTTATGCAGGCCCCCTAAACATGTTGCAAAGTTAGTCTTGATCAATGGGATTAGTTCAATAACTTGTGCCTCAGAGATTTGCATTGTACTTCTTGGATTTGTGTTTGACATAAAGTCATGCTTTACAAGAATGGATAACTTGCTTTTTCCAAATATGGCTTAATTCTTCATGTAATGTCCAAATGCACAAAATAATGCTAGAACACAATGGATTGGAATTTAATTATTGAGTGTAAATGAGATTAGAGGCCTGTAACTAGCTTGTGCAAGCTGATTTCAAAAATGCAAAGTGTATGAACATGCCTTTGGCCATGAATCAAAGTGACTTTTGCCCATATTGACAAATTCGATTCTCCCTAACCACAAGGGTGTTTGAGAAGTTCTTGGACAATTTGGAAAGATTGGAATGTGTACTACAATCCATATTTGTAACGCAATTTGAAATTCCAAGTGGAAGCATGTGAAAAGTGGCCATGTAGTTAGGCAAAAATCCTGCCTAGAATAGGTCAAAAATTTTCTAAGTTAAGAATGTTTTGCACCCTTGTTCCAAAAATTATAACTTGAGCTACAAGATTCTTTTGAGGAAACTTTGTGAATCAAAGTTGTAGATTTTTAAATGGACTACAACTTTCATGTTTTGAGTTTTGTTTGAATCCAAATGTATCTTGATGAAAAGATGGGACAAAGTTGGGAAAAAATTAGGAATTTTCATAACTTAGAAAAATTCTAAGTTATGAAATTTCTTCATTTCAAACCCTAATTTGTAATTTTTGATTTCTTGATGAACAAGTTTCATAATTTGACATGTCTTGGTGAAAAATGAATCTTGACACTTGATTTTGACCAAAAAGTCAAAGTTTGACTTTTCAGTATACAGTCAAATTTGGCTCAGTTGACTGGAAAATTCATCTGTCAACCTTGTGCATTTGGGATCTTTTGAATTTGTTGAACATGTCAAGACAATGCCATTGAGTCCTTGAGTCCATATTTGAGCTTGGTTTTCCATTGGTTAGTTCAAACAGTCAAAAATTGCCTTTGTGCAGTCAAAACCCTAAAAATGACCATTTTGCCCTTTTGGTGATCTGATCAAATTTCTTGTGAAATTGTGATCCAAACTTGATCAAATGGTTCATATGAGTCCATAATGTTGATGTGGGTTAAAAATCATGAGGTTTGACTGTCAATTGACCACATTTGACTTTTTCCCCAATACAGCTGATTTCTAGATCAACTGTCTAATTGACTGGGCAAAGATTGGAATCAAGGCTTGAAACTTGGTATGGATAAACTTCTGAGTCCAACATGAAGCATGAAAGTCACTTTGGGCATTTTAGGTAAAAACATCTTTGTGCCAACTCAAACCCTAATTTGGGTCAACAGTGCAAGGAGAAGTCTTGAGTAGGGCAAACCCTAGTTTGGTCTTGAGCTCCAAGGATCTTGTGGTGAGAAAATATTGAGGAAATGGGAGGGAAAATTTTGGAGTACAACAGTTGCCCCTGTTCAATCTTCTTGAACCTTAAGAGTTAGATTGGCAAGTTTGCCTTTCGCGACTCGAGGGTAAAAGGAGATTGGACACTAGAGTGCCCTGAAATTTGCACTCGCATGGTAGAGTATCAGCAATGTGATGGCGAGAATGGGCTTATAGATGCCATTTGGAGAGGTGATGGGTAGGAGGACGGGATTATAGATGCCATCTGGAGATGTGACAGAACCTTGTCGGGAATGGGCTTATAGATGCCATTTGGAGGTGTCGATCGCGTAAGAGATTCCTTAGCGAGAATTTGCGTATTTGAGAAAGAAAGATGGTTTCCTGGCTTGCTAAAGGTGTTGATATTCAGTCTCTTCATGCATATATGCCCTGGCTAGATACAGGTATCGAATCTATGATCAGACGCTCACAGATATGCCCTGGCTAGATACAAGAATCGAATCCAGAACTTCAAAAGGTTGCTTACAGACGTGCCCTGGCTGGATACATGTATCGAATCTCTAAACTCTTCATGCAGATGTGCCCTGGCTAGATACAGGTGTCGAATCCACAATCAAATACTCACAGATATGCCCTGGCTCGATGCAAGTATCGAATCTGGAATTTGTCGTCTACAAATATGCCCTGGCTGGATACAGGTATCGAATCTGGAAATTGTCGTCTACAGATATGCCCTGGCTGGATACAGGAATCGAATCTGGAAATTATCGTCTCCAGATATGCCCTGGCTGGATACAGGAATCGAATCTGGAATTGCAAAAGGTTGGTAGAGATAGCTTTCCTGGCTGGATACAAGTGTAAACCTCTGACCTGAGAATGAAAGATAATTTCCTGGCCTGTTACAGGGGTTGATCTTCAAACTCTTCATGCAGATATGCCCTGGCTAGATACAGGTATCGAATCTACAATCAATCACTCACAAATATGCCCTGGCTAGATACAGGTATCGAATCTGGAATTACGATAGTTGATAGTAATCACCTTTGGATTGACCTTTTCCTGAAAAGGTAAAACATCAGTTGTGTGCAATGTCATGATGTATGAAATGCATGATGGCATGATGCTCAAAATGAGATAGTGTTGTAAACAGGATGTATGAAATGTGAAATGTCTATGAGTGTATTTTCGTCTAGGAAAATAAATCTTTGACGAGTGCCAGGAGCTTGTTGAATCCTGGGCTGATGTTGAAGAGTAGAGTTCTTCGCTTCCGCTGGGGATGATGGTTGCAAGAATAAACCGATAGGAGAAGATGACTCCGTTGGGGAATAAACTTTTGGGAGAGATTACTCTGCGGGGAATTACTCTGTGGGAAGAAATACTTCGCTGAGGTTTTGATAAGGGCTCCGCTGGGGATCCCACTGATAAGTTATGTTGGGTAATTTGATGAACTCCGCTGGGGATAGGAAGAACTTCGCTGAGGATGAACTTTCCGTGGTAATCAGCTGAGGATAACCCAGTTATACCCTGGTGGGGAAATAACCTTTGAATAAAGCCGGGGAGATGCGTTCGCGCTCTGCAGGTGATAAGCTTCCAGAATCTACTGGGGATAAGCTTACAGAATCTACTGGGGAGGATTACTCATCTCTCCTGGGGAAACCTTTGAACTGTACTGGGGAATGGTTCCGCTGGATGCCTGTATTCCACCGGGGAACAATCTTATACTAAGACCGCAGTGGATGCTTGCTGAGGAATGCCTATACTCCGCTGGGGGAATGTTGAGATCTTCTGGGGATACCCAACTCCCTTAAGGCTGACGGTAGACTAACTCTGCTTGGGGAGAGTATTGCTGACTTGCTAGGGGAATACCGTGCCTTGTTAGGGGCTGACGGGAGACCAACTCTGCCTGGGGAGAGTATTGCTGAATCTTGTCTTACTCTATGGGGAGTTGAGGTAACTTGGTTTCATTCTTCATCTGAACTTACCTTGGTGCCTCGGTGGACAGCGCAACTAGACTGCTTGGACAATTCTAAATTGCCCCTGTTTCTGATGTCACCTGTAATCAGTCCTTTGTTTCGCATGCAACTATTCATGATTAGCAAATAATGTCAAATGCATATATCAAAAACGAACATTGGACGTTCTTCGCAAAACAAAACAGAAAAAGAAAAAACAATGGATGATTTGTCTGAAAAATTGAACTTGTATTGATTTTGAAATTTGCATGTAAATAGGCGTTTTTGTACAAGAGGCTGACGTCCTAGTAAGAGAACGCCGCCGAACAAAATAGAGTTTATACAATTTTGTGAAAAGGAAACAAAACAGCTATGTGAAAAATAATACCACTGGGTTCTAACTCTGCTATCGCCTTTATGTCTTCAAGCGTCTCATCATTTTGCTGCTTAGTTGAAGATGAAGCTGATTTGATCGATGCCGTCTGAGCCCGATAGTTGATGCCGAATTCTGGATGCAAGGTGATCCAATGAGCCATAGTATTACGCTTTATCCCTAACTTTTGCCTGGACCTCCCTTTCGGGTTTTCAGTCCACCGGGATACCCATTTTTGCCCAAGCCGCCTTTTCAGGTTTTCGACTTGCCGGGTGTACAGATTTTTTTTCATTTTCATCCCTTATTTTTGCCCGAACCCTTTTGGTTCGCCGGGAAGCCCTTATTTTTTCCTAGGTGTGTCAACCTAGCGGGTCTTTTATTCATGCGTAGTATATTTTTACTATGTCTTCATTGGCGGGGTGAGGAAGGTCGTCACCGTCCATGGTGGTTAGAATCATAGCTCCTCCTGAGAAGATATGCTTAACCATAAATGGCCCTTCGTACGTGGGGGTCCATTTGCCCCTGGGATCACTTTGAGGAAGAATGATGCACTTGACTACCAAATCTCCGACTTGATACTCTTGTCGTCTGACCTTCCTGTTAAATGCCCTGATCATCCGTTTTTGGTACGTCTGACCATGACAAATAGCAGTGAGTCTCTATTCGTCAATTATGTTTAATTGATCAAGCCGAGTCTGGATCCAGTCATCTTCGTTCAAACCTGCATCCTTCATTATCTGGAGAGAGGGTATCTGGACTTCAATAGGCAAGACTGCCTCCATGCCATAGACCAAGGAAAAAGGAGTTACCCCTGTTGACGTCCGTGCTGAGGTACGGTACCCATGAAGAGCAAACGGTAACATTTCGTGTCAATCTTTGTAGGTCACTGTCATCTTCTGCACAATCTTTTTGATGTTCTTATTCGCTGCTTCTACAGCCCCATTCATCTTCGGCCGGTAGGGAGAAGAGTTGTGGTGCTATATCTTGAATTGCCCGCAGAGCTCAGTGATCATTTTGTTGTTAAGATTGGTACCATTATCCGTAATGATCCTCTCAGGTACACCGTATCGACAGATCAGGTTATGCCGAATGAACCGTGCCACGACGCTCTTGGTTACGGTGGCGTAGGAAGCTGCTTCGACCCACTTTGTGAAGTAATCAATCGCTACCAGGATAAAGCGATGCCCGTTAGATTCCGTAGGTCGGATTTCGCCGATCATATCAATGCCCCACATTGCAAAAGGCCAAGGTGCTGTCAAGACGTTCAGAGGAACCGGAGGAATATGCACCTTATCAGCATAGATCTGGCATTTATGACAAGTTCGAGAATGCTAGTAACAGTCGGCTTCCATTATGGACCAGAAATATCCTGTCCGAAGGATTTTCTTTGCCATGGTATGTCCACTGGAATGTGTTCCGAAGGTACCTTCATGTAGCTCCGCCATGATCTTTTCTGCTTCAGTCTTATCCACACAACGCAGTAAGGTTGAATCATGGTTTCGCTTGTAGAGAATGCCATTGCTGAGGAAGAACTTTGCCGCAAACCTTCTCAGGAACTTCTTGTCATTAACGGATGCACCGTCGGGGTATTCTTGAGCTTCCAAGTACCTCTTCACTTCATGATACCAGGGTTTTTCTGTTACCTGCTCGGTCTCGAGATCGCAGCAATGTGCAGGTTCGTCCAATTTCCAGATAATGATCCGGGGAGCCTCGTTGTCCCATTTAACTTTGAACATAGAAGACATTGTAGCCAACGCGTCCGCTAATTGGTTCTCCTCTCTTGGGAAGTGTTCAAAAGTTATCTCCTCGAAGTGGGGAAGCAATGTCAGCACATACTCCTTGTAAGGAATAAGATTTGGGTGTTTCGTATCCCACTCGCCTTTGATCTGATTGATCACGAGAGCGGAATCTCCGAAGACACTCAGAAACTTGATCCTTAAGTCAATTGCAGCTTGAAGACCCATGATGCATGCCTCATACTCCGCCATGTTGTTGGTGCAGTTGAAACATAACCGGGCGGTGAGTGGAGTATGAGTGCCTTTAGGGGATATGATCACAGCGCCGATACCATTACCCAAAGCGTTCGAGGCTCCGTCAAAGTGCATAGACCATCGGGATCCTTCCTCAGGTCCTTCATCAAGTCCAGGTACTTCACAATCAGTCACTACCATGATATCCTCGTATGGAAATTCAAAGTTCATTGACTGGTAATCGTCCACTGCCTGATGTGCCAAATGGTCTGCCAATACACTTCCCTTGATTGCTTTTTGAGTCGTGTACTGGATGTCATATTCTGTCAAGATCATTTGCCATCTTGCTATTCTTCCAGACAGAGCAGGCTTTTCAAATATGTATTTGATTGGATCCATTTTCGAAATCAACAGAGTAGTGTGAGTCAACATATACTGTCTCAGCCGGCGAGCAGCCCATACCAGAGCGCATCAAGTTTTCTCGAGCAGTGAGTATCGGGTCTCACAGTCGGTAAACTTTTTGCTTAAGGTAATAAATGGCGTGTTCTTTTCGGCCAGACTCGTCATGCTGCCCCAGCACACAACCCATTGAGTTGTCAAGTACTGTCAAGTATAGGATTAGAGGTCTCCCTTCAACCGATGGCATAAGAATGGGTGGTTCTTGGAGATACTCTTTGATTCTTTCGAAAGCGGCCTGACATTCATCATTCCAGCATACTACTTGATCTTTCTTCAGTAGCTTGAAGATTGGTTCACAGGTAGCAGTTAGATGTGAGATGAATCGGGCAATGTAGTTCAACCGTCCTAGAAAGCCTTTAACTTCTTTCTCTGTCTTGGGAGTTGGCATCTCTTGTATGGCTTTCACTTTGGCAGGGTCCACTTGAATGCCTTTGTCGCTTACGATGAAGCCTAACAATTTTCCAGATCTCACCCCGAAGGTGCACTTGTTCGGGTTCAACCTCAGCTTGTACAACTTCAGACGGTCAAACAGTTTCCGTAGATGGTCAAGTTGTTCCTCCTCAGTTTGGGACCTTGCAATCATATCGTCGATGTATACTTCTATCTCGTGATGGATCATATCATGAAATAAAGCAACCATGGCACGTTGGTAGGTTGCCCCAGCATTTTTCAACCCAAAAGGCATGACCTTGTAGCAAAAGGTGCCCCACTGAGTAACAAAAGTGGTCTTCTCCATGTCTTCAGGAGCCATCTTGATCTGATTATAACCGGAGAAGCCGTCCATGAAGGAGAAAACTTTATGCTGAGCAGTGTTGTCAACCAGAACGTCGATATGAGGCAGAGGGAAATCATCCTTGGGGCTGGCCCTGTTTAAATCCCTGTAATCAACATACATTCAGACCTTACCATCTTTCTTCGGCACTAGAACCACGTTGGCAACCCACTGAGGGTAAGAAGTTACTGCTAGAAACCCGACATCAAATTGTTTCATAACCTCAGCTTTGATTTTCTCGGACATTTCTGGACGCATACGGCTGACCTTCTGTTTAATCGGAGGGCAATCTTCCTTGGTAGGCAGGTGATGAACCACAATATCGGTATCCAACCCAGGCATGTCTTCGTAAGACCAGGCAATGATTTCCACATAGTCATGAAGCATCTGAATCAACCGTTGTTTCACACTGAGCTCTAGATTGGCACCAATCTTGACTTCCTTTCTGTCTGTCTCAGTACCCAGATTTACTATTTCCACTGGCTCTTCATGTGGCTGAATGGCCCTCTCTTCCTGGAGTAGTAGTCTTGCAAGTTCACCAGGCACTTTGCAATCATCTTCACCTTCGTCTTCGGCTAAGTTGATCGGATTTTCGAAGTCATAACTGGCAGTAACAGAGTCGTTACCAATGAGATCCAGAGTGGATTGGAACCTGTATAGGTGAGTGTGTGTAAATATAGTTGTTTTTCAATATATGATAAAGAAAGAAAAGGAGCACAAGATTTTGAAATGCAACAAACGTCCAATGTTTTTATTGATGATATATGAAAATGACACACAAAAGCCCTCACAAATGAAGCCACGGTGCCTCGGGTAAGACACCGAGCCATAAAAGTTTCAAAACATTGTTTGTTACAAATTCAAAACAAAAGAGTTCATTACTGAGTGACAAAAGTAATAGGTGTGAAGTCTTTCGCAGTCCAGTTGCTTGGTCCACCGTCGGTTGTTGGGTAGATCCAGCTGTCGAATTCAGATTCCTCCACGTCATCTTCAATAGCATTTATTCCCGGGTTGGTGATGAACACATGAGGTCTTCCAATCATTGCCTTATGGACAGCCCTCTGAGCCTCTGCAGTGAAGCCCAAACCAAACTTGTCAGTCTTTGGAGTGAAATCAGGAAGTCGGCCCCAGTTTGTGCACTCACCCTTCTCAATCACAGCCCGGGCATCCTTTAAGGAAGCCATCTTCAAAGGAGGGTCTTCAATCACAGTTTCAGCTGATGCCAGTGTCTGAGGCACCTCTTCAAAGTGCTGGAATGGAGTCTCAATGAATTCCCCATCCATTTCTATGTATCGGAATGAGTTGAGGTGGCTGACCATATATTCTTCCTCCCCCTGCACTGTAACAATCTTTCCTCTAACCGGATACTTAAGCTTCTGATGTAATGTGGAGGTCACAGCTCCGGCCTTGTGGATCCATGGACGACCCAGCAAACAGGAATAGGATGGTCGGATATCCATCACATAGAAAGTAGAATCAAAAACTTGAGAACCAACCCTGATTGGAATGTCAACTTCCCCATGTACCATCCTTTTCGAACCGCCAAAGGCTCGGACAACAATGTTACTAGGCTTGAGCTCTAAACCCTCATAATTCAACCTGTCTAGGGCCTTCTTGGGCAATACGTTCAATGAAGAACCGGTGTCTACCAACACATGGGCAAGAGTAGTGCCCCTGCATTCAATGGAGACATGCAGGGCATCATTATGGTTCTTTCCTTTGGCAACCAGATCGGCGTCAGAGAAGCCCAAACCATTATCGGCAGTCAAGTTGGCCACACAATCGGTAAATTGATCAGCAGATGTTTCTTGTGGCACATGGGCCGTCTTCAGGAAGGAGATCAGGGCCTTGGCATGGGCCTCTGAACACAACAACAATGATAGCATAGAAATCTTTGATGGGGTGTGCCCCAACTTCTCAACTACATTGAAATCACTTTTCTTGATAATCTTGAGAATTTCTTCCATCTCTTGTTGGGAAGCTTCAACATTGGTTGTCTTTGGTGCCTCCGTCAGGGCAGGCAAATCAGTAGCAATCCCTTTGCCCCGAGCGTCAGATGACTCGGCAGCAGGGGTAGAAACAGGAACTTGATTAGGAAGGGGAACATGCACACTTGCAGGTGTGATGATAAGAGGTTTCTGAATAGCTGGTGGTGCAATATCAGGTGAGAACAGCCTACCACTGCGAGTAATTTTGGCAGGTCCGGTGATGTTACTGACGCCGGTACTAGTATCAAACTCTTGCTTAACTCCAAGCACATAACATCTGCCCCATAGTGCCATGGGACAGCTTTGTCGGATGTATAGGGGAGAGGCCCCGGAACAGTGATGATGATAGGATCAATCTTCTGAGTGGACATGATTTTGACAGGTTTCTTTGAAGGAGCCTTAGGAGGTTTGTTGAAAATAGTGACAATAGAAACTTCTTCAGCAGGGGCAGCAGGAACAACAATCTTCTCGAACAAGATTTCTTTGCTATCCATCAGGCTTTGGATACCTGATTTCAGCAAAGGACAACCAGCAGGTGAAGCAGCACACAAAAGGCAACCTTTACCACATCCCGGAAATAAACCGGCTATCAACAGGTTCCTTTTAACAGTCAATAACGGAGTAACAATCTCTTCCACGGAGGCTACATACCGGTCTTCTTCCACAGCATTCACTCCATGCTGGGGCATGGGAGCAGTCACAACATTGGGCCTTTCGGGCGCCTCAAACTGTATTTCTTTAGCATCAATAAGGTCTTGAACCTTATTCCTCAGAGCCCAGCAATCGTCCGTAGTATGCCCCGGGCTATCAGAGTGATAAGCGCAACGGGCGTTGGGGTTGTACTTTGGAGAAGTTGTGTTCACTACCTTCGGAGCTTCTTTGACAGTTACCAGATTGGTTGACAGAAGTTGCGGCAAAATCTGAGACAGGGTCGTACTGAGCCGAGTGTACTACCTTTTAGGCCTCTCACCCCTTGGTTGGTTGTATTGCTGAGGAGCAGCAGCAGGCTTTGAAATTACCAATGCATTAACAGCCTGGCGGCGTTCCGGCTTAATTTGTCTTCTGGGACCATAAACAGCACTGGCTTCCTTCTTGAAGGGCTTCTTTTCAATACTCGAGGAGGCACCTTTCTGTATCTTCCCCGACATGATACCAACTTCTATTCTCTCACCAGTCAAGATCAAATCTGTAAACCCAGCAGAAGAATTACCAATCAGGTGGTTGAAGAATGGACCGGACAGAGTCCCTAATAACATGTCCACAAGCTCACGGTCCGTCAAAGGTGGCTGCACCCTGCCAGCCAAGTGTCTCCACTTTTGCGCATACTCTTTGAATCGTTCGCCCGTTCCCAGTGACATACCCTGAAGTTGGGTACGCGTGGGAGCGAGGTCAGAATTGTACTGATACTGTTTATAAAATGCAGTAGCCAAGTCCTCCCAGTTTCGGATACTTGCTCCATCTAGATAATAGAACCACTCGAGTTGAGCCCCTGAAAGGCTATCCTGAAAGAAATGGATCCATAGGTTCTTGTCTGCAGTGTAAGGTTGGATCTTCCTTACATATGATCTGAGATGCATTTTTGGGCAAGATAGCCTGTCATATCTTGCAAAAACTGGCACTTTGAACTTCGGGGGGATCACAATTCCAGCAACTAATCCCAAATCCTCGAAATCTAAGCCGGGAACTCTCTGCAGCTCTATAGCTGCCAACCTGTCTTCCAAGCCTTTGTACTTATCATCGGCGGGCGGGTATTATTGCTCAGAGTAGTCTTCGTCTTCTTCAGCCTCTCCTTCTTCAGCTTCGGATTCGGAAGGTACCGCAGCCGCATTCCCTTTACTGGTTCTCTCTTCAAAAGTATGGGGAAATTCAAGAACTCTTCTGGCTTCACCCTCAAACCTTCTTCCTAGGGTAGCCACCCCGATTCTTTTCTTCTTCTTTTTCACTTGCTCTTTGTTCCCAAGCAGGGCTTTTAGATCCTCCTGACCCTTAGCCAAGGTCATCAGGAGATGTTGAAACTGTGAGTTTTGAGACTGCAAGTCCTTGACCGTCTGTTCGAGATCCATCTTACTGAAATAAACAACAGAAAGATAAGGAAACTTGGTGTGGAGACCTGCTTATGCGCATGATGAATGATATGCTTATGTATGCAATGCATTCAAGGATTTAGAAAATTCAAAATTGTTGCAAACAAAAAGAACGCACGTCATATTAATAAGAAGAAATTTGTCAGTACATAAATGCCCCATGGGCCAAATATTACAAAAAACTTCTCAAGGTAAAAAGACGTTGCGCATCCTCTTTGGTGCGATGTAGGTGTTGAGGGTCTCTTCCTCATGGAGTCGGCGGGTAAGCTCCAAAACCTTCTTCTCACTGGCGTAGAAGCTGGCTTCAAAAGTGTTTTGTTCCTCCTTGAGTTGGATCCAACTCTTCTGCATCTCCTCCCACGATGTAGGCATGTCAGGATATAGGATGGTGTAGGGAACCTCTCCTTCCTTAACGGGCTCTTTAATCACAGGGAGAACATGAGGGTAAGGCATCATTAGACTCTGGGCTCGGGTTCGTACCCACTTGAGATAAGGCTCAAGAGGGATGGAGTTCTTGTGCCCCAGTGTCTTGCTGTCTACCTTGTTAGGCATCCTCCAAGCTCTGATGAATCTTTGGCAAAGTCCTTGCGCATTGTTGTCGAAGTCAAAAACTAGGTCAGGAATCAACATGTCATGAGGGCCATCCCTCCGTGCATATCCAAATTGTCTCAAAGCTAGACAAGGGTTGTAGGTAATGCCCCCTCTAATGCCAAGCAATGGAACATTAGGGAACTCTCCACAACGATCGACGATGATGACATTTTCTCTAGACCGAGAACACCAATGTACATTAGAGTGAGTGAGGGTCATCAACCGTTGTGACCACCTTAATCCTTGGTCATTCTTCAAGACAGATTGTGGAAGGTGCGAAATAAACCACCTTGCAAGGAGAGGAGTACAGCACATGAGAACACCCCTCTTTCTCATTGTTCGTGTGTAAAATGAGTGAAGAATGTCCCCAAGCAATGTTGGTATTGGATTCTTGGATAAGAAGATTTTGACGGCGTTGACATCTACAAGCTGGTCAGGATTTGGGAACAAGACCAACCCATAAATGAGGAGTGCCACAATTTCTTCAAAGGCTTGTAGATCCAATGAATTCCAACACTCTTGTGCCTTCTCAAACAAGAATTTTGCCAAGAAGCCTTTGACACCGCTTCTGGTTTCCCAATGCCCCTTGATGTCAGATGGTTGCAAGTGTAGTGCTTGAGCAACATCTTCAGGCTTTGGTTCTTTTTCCGTACCGTTGTAGGGTAGTTGATTAAGAATAGGAATTCTCAGGAGTTGAGAAAATTCCTCCAAAGTGGGCACCAATTGGTAGTCGGGGAAAGTGAAACAGTGGTGAAGGGGGTCAAAGAACTGAAACAACACCTTTACCATGTCCTCTTCAATGCTGGTGTTGACTAAGCTGAGCAGTCTACCATGTCTTTCACTGAAGGGAGAGCTTTCCGGAATCCTAGATGTGAGCTCCTTGAGTTGAGGAGGGATTCTCACAAGGTTGACTTGGATAGTTTTCCTGCGAAGAATTTCCATAACCTACAAAACAAGAACAAAGATGAAGATCTAAACCCTTGAAATGGTTAGTGTATGCATGTGATGTTTTATGATGCTTATGATGTATGCACAAACATATGTACAAACAAATCACACAAAACCCTAGTTTTAGGCTTGCATGAGGTTTCATAGGTAAGTACCCTCTTGAGTGAAGTTGGCTTAAAAACCTGTCCTATAAATAGTAACCGGGTTCTAAGGAGCTCAATATCATTGGATTGTTTTCCATGTTCATTGTTTTGGTTTAGCCACTTAACTAGCGACCAAAATATTCCAAGAAAACAACCCTCAATGAGTGTAGTATCGAGTATCTACCAACTTCGGACTGCACCAAAGCCGGTCATCTCACTACCCCTAATGAAAGGCCAAGATGGTCAAGTAAGGTTCTAGGTCATTAGTGTTTAGTGACATCACTCAGCGGCCCCGTACTCTCCTTGATTGAACTCAAGGGTTACCGGTACTCACAAATATGTCGCACTAATATAGTTATTGCTTCAACCGTGTCGGTATACCCCACACAGTTTCCACAATGTATTGCTATCTATGAATGTTTCCCAAATCCGGGTGTAGGATTTCAAACCCAAGCAAGAGAGCCAAGATATAAAGCAATCAAAGAAAACAATTAGTCATGCAAGAGGGTGATCTAATCCCTAAGGTTACTCCACTTTAAAATTTTCCCCAGCAGAGTCGCCAGTTCTGTGATACGGTGGGAGAACTGACTTGAGGTTTTGCGTTTGTTTTTGCAAATGTTTCGGTTGAGCAAGAGTCGCCACCGACTTTTTATTTTATCCTAAGGAAAGGTTAAAAAGCACAGCAAAAACCTTTGAGATGTTTTCTTGGGTTCGGGGAGTAGATTATAGAAAGGGAAGGTATTAGCACCTTTTCTATCCATGGTTATCCATGGTCTCTTAGTTACTTGCTTAGATCACTTGCCTTGATTTTCAATTGTTTGAAGTGGTGCTTTCAATTGTTTGAAATGGTGCTTTGTGTGTGTGTTTGAAAATGTTTTGAAAAGAGGCCAATGTGGTGGCAACCCTTGTAATGATCCATGTTTGGATGTATACAAAGGTGTATATCTTTTGAAAAGTTTTCAATGTTTTTGAAGGTTGTTTTGAAAGTGTATAGTGATGTGTGGTTTTGAAAAGTAGGCAAGTGTTTTTGCAAGTTTATCAAGTAACTAAGAGTTTTGTCTACCCCTAAATTTCTCAAAGATTCTTTCTATGTCTTAACCCTTTTAACAATTTTGTGCCACCATTGTATTTGGTGGACAATCTTGTGTTAGGATGTGAACAGGACGGGCGCGGGTCATCGTTTAGACCATGATTGCAATGGTGCCAAGTGTCTTTGGGCAATTTTTTCTTTAAGGGAATTGATCATTTGTTTAGGAAACTTTCGAAAGCGTCATCGAGGGACTATGATCATTTGATATTGTTTTGTTTTGCCAAAGACACCCAACATGCAATATGGCCCATTATTGGAGGCAACAAGTGGAGTAACCCTAGGGGTGCAAGTGTGATTGGTGTTGTCCATTTGCATGCTTTGTTATCTTTGAATTAGATCAAGCTATTTGTTTGGTTGATTTTTGCATACAAACCCTAAGTCTATCATGGCATATTTAGAAAGCTTTTAAATGCGAAAAATAAAATCCTAAATTATTACAACACAAATTATGGGATGGGGGGTACAAATGTTCAAATGGGGATATTTAGCAAGAAATTTAAATCTAAGCTATTACAATCCAAATGGAATTTACAAGGTATTTAATTGTATAATAATTAAATAAAATACAATAAATATGCAAGATGCAAAAATGATTTTTATATGTATGTAAAAGTATTTTTTATGTGACAAATAAACAAAAATAAAAAGGGTAATTTTTTGGATATTTTTATGTTTTTAGGGCAAAACCCTAATTTGCTAAATAAAATGTATTAATTATTTATTATATACAACATTTATTAATTATGTACAAAAAATAAATAAAAAGAAAGTATATTGTAAAAAAAGTATTTTTGAGGTTAAATATTAATAAAAATAAAAATGTATTATTTTTATGTTTTTTATCCTAAATATTCTAATAAATATATAAGTATTTATATTATTTATTAAATATATTAAATATGTGCAAAAATAAAATATTTATTATTTACAAAAAAAGTATATTTTTAGAAAATGTTTTCAAAAGATAAAATAAAATAAAATCAGAAAACAAAATATGTTGGTATTATTTTTGTATTTTTGAATAAAAGGAAATATGTTTATTTACATGTATAAATTCAAATAAAACAAACAAAAATCCAAATAAAATGCAAAAATGGTTGAAAAAATGTTTTTAATATTTTTTATATTTTGGCAAAAAATAATAAGTCAGAAACAAAAAGAAAAAGTCAAAAAATGATAAAAATAAACACAATGGGCCAAGGGGGTGCAAGTGTGGAAAAGTGGTTCAAACAGAAAGACAAAACTCAGGCCCAGCCCAAGGAGGCTTCTTCAACCTCCAGCCAAACTTCTGTCAAAAATGCGCGCCAATCACACCTTATTCAAACATTCTGATTCTTTGATCTTTTGACAAATCTTAAAACATGAAACTTGTAGAGCTTGAAGCCACGATTCTAAACATATAAAAAAGTCAATCTATCTCTCAGAAATGAGAGAGAATTTCTTCTCCCCCAATTCCTGACCTAGCTTTTTTCCAAAGTTCAGGTTCAAAATACTCTTAGCACACACAATATAAATGAAAAGTAACTATATGGATGGCTTCAGGGCTATGATTAGAACATGCTTTCTTCACAAACTTAAGCCTAACTATGCCTGGATAGAGAGATAGAAGTTCAAAAACTTACCTGTTCAGCTTGAATCGTGTATGACAATTGAGGTATTTTCAATGCAATGTGAGGACTTGTACAACTTGCTTGAAGTTCAGGGATGCTTCTCCAATGCTTGGTGTGCTTTGAATCTTGTTATATCAAGCTACAGAAGTCAACCTGCAAGAGAGAAAAGTGAAAATGGCAAATAATGTTAGGGATGTTACAGTTCGTGTCCAATGGTTGGGATAGTTTGTATAGGTGGTAGGGAGTGTGTTTGAACTGGTTTTGGCCAAGGCGCACGAAAGGATTGAGTTGTGGACCTCAATCTGCAGCAGGTGCCCTGTTTTGCCACAAAACTGTGTTTTGATGAATGAGAAGGTTTGAACTCTGATTGATTCGTGCTTTAGGTTAGTTGGATCAAGGGAAAAGTGTTTGCAAAGTTTGTTTTGGCTAGTTGTTGCAGCAATGTGAGTTGGTGTTGTGTTTGCAAAGTTGCTTCTATCTTAAGTTAAAAATGCCAAGTTGAGTTACAAGCTTATGCAGCCCCCCTAAACATGCTGCAAAGTTAGTCTTGATTAGTGGGATTAGTTCAATAACTTGTGCCTCAGAGATTTGCATTGTACTTCTTGGATTTGTGTTTGACATAAAGTCATGCTTTACAAGAATGGATAACTTGCTTTTTCCAAATATGGCTTAATTCTTCATGTAATGTCCAAATGCACAAAATAATGCTAGAACACAATGGATTGGAATTTAATTATTGAGTGTAAATGAGATTAGAGGCCTGTAACTAGCTTGTGCAAGCTGATTTCAAAAATGCAAAGTGTATGAACATGCCTTTGGCCATGAATCAAAGTGACTTTTGCCCATATTGACAAATTCGATTCTCCCTAACCACAAGGGTGTTTGAGAAGTTCTTGGACAATTTGGAAAGCTTGGAATGTGTACTACAATCCATCTTTGTAATGCAAGTTGAAATTCCAAGTGGAAGCATGTGAAAAGTGGCCATGAAGTTAGGCAAAAATCCTGCCTAGAATAGGTCAAAATTTTTCTAAGTTAAGAATGTTTTGCACCCTTGTTCCAAAAATTATAACTTGAGCTACAAGCTTCTTTTGAGGAAACTTTGTGAATCAAAGTTGTAGATTTTGAAATGGACTACAACTGTCATGTTTTGAGTTTTGTTTGAATCCAAATGTATCTTGATGAAAAGATGGGACAAAGTTGGGAAAAAATTAGGAATTTTCATAACTTAGAAAAATTCTAAGTTATGAAATTTCTTCATTTCAAACCCTAATTTGTAATTTTTGATTTCTTGATGAACAAGTTTCATAATTTGACATGTCTTGGTGAAAAATGAATCTTGACACTTGATTTTGACCAAAAAGTCAAAGTTTGACTTTTCAGTATACAGTCAAATTTGGCTCAGTTGACTGGAAAATTCATCTGTCAACCTTGTGCATTTGGGATCTTTTGAATTTGTTGAACATGTCAAGACAATGCCATTGAGTCCTTGAGTCCATATGTGAGCATGGTTTGCCATTGGTTAGGTCAAACAGTCAAAAATTGCCTTTGTGCAGTCAAAACCCTAAAAATGACCATTTTGCCCTTTTAGTGATCTGATCAAATTTCTTATGGAATTGTGATCCAAACTTGATCAAATGGTTCATATGAGTCCATAATGTTGATTTGGGTTAAAAATCATGAGGTTTGACTGTCAATTGACCACAATTGACTTTTTCCCCAATACAGCTGATTTCTAGATCAACTGTCCAATTGACTGGGCAAAGATTGGAATCAAGGCTTAAAACTTGGTATGGATAAACTTGTGAGTCCAACATGAAGCATGAAAGTCATTTTGGGCATTTTAGGTCAAAACATCTTTGTGCCAACTCAAACCCTAATTTGGGTCAACAGTGCAAGGAGAAGTCTTGAGTAGGGCAAACCCTAGTTTGGTCTAGAGCTCCAAGGGTCTTGTGGTGAGAAAATATTGAGGAAATGGGAGGGCAAATTTTGGGGTACAACAGGTTAGATTAATCATCATTTTTTATCAAGACAACTTTTCCATATCTTTTCCCGTTTACAATCTTCGCGCTTTTCTTATTTTTGCATTAATTTTTCATAATTATGTAAATGATGAAGGTTGTAATAGATCAAATAGGTTTTTTATTTTGATTTATATTTCCCCTAATTTTTTGGTTTGTATTCCCCTTCCCCGAAGCTTTGTAATAGCGTAGGAAATCTATTTTCTGTCTTTACCACTTTCCTTATAACTGTTAGATGTATGCTAATAGGCTTGTATGGAAAGACTAAAAGCAAACGATAGATAACCCTAATTGAAGAATAAAATTAACTGAAATCAAAAGAACTTTTCACACACGCACTTCTAGGGAGACCCTACTTGTTGCCTTCGGATAAAATAGTCATGTCCCTCGAACGTGGGATGCTTTAGAAAATACCCTCGGTTAAAAGATCATAGTCCCTTAATGACCCTTCGATATTGCCTCGGTATATGATTTTAGTCCCTTATAATAAATTGCTAAAGTGTCTTACAAGTTAATTTTATAACTGAATGATGACTCGCGCCTATCCCTCAAACATCCAACGATAAGGCTTCCTACTAACTAATGATGGGATAGCATTATCTAAAGGAAGAGGAAAAGAACAAAAGACTTTTGAGTAGGTAGATAGCTTTTAATCGCTTGCTCACAAAAACATCTATTTTCAAACAAAACATTTTCTGAAATATTTTCAAAACAAACACTTTGTATGCGTTCTCAACTGATATGAGAATCATTACAAAGTTGCCTAACTTAGGCATTTTCAAAATATTTTCAAACTTACACATTCACGAAGCATTTTTTCAAAAGTGAGCTAGCAATTAAGAGCCTGTAGATAACTACATATGAAAAGGGTGCTAACACCTTCCCTTTTCATAACCTACCCCCTTACTCAAAAAAAATCTCAAAGGTCTTTCCTATTCTTTTCACCATTTCCTTTATTGGATAAAATAAAAGTCAGTGTTGACTCTTGCTATCTACAACATTTGAAACAAAATGCAAAACCAAAAGTTAGTTCTCCCACCGTATTACAACACCCCATTGAATTCTCTAGCACTGTTAGGTATATGATTAGAGGTCTTCCTTCAACTAGTGGCATCAAAATCGAAGGTTCTTGGAGGTACTCCTTGATTTTGTCAAAGGCTATATGGCAATCGTCATTCCATTTTACTACCTGATATTTCTTCAGCAACTTGAAGATCAGCTCACAAGTAGCATTCAAATGAGAAATAAATCGGGTAATATAGTTTAGCCGTCCCAAGAAAACTCTGAATTCCTTATCAGTACAGGGTGCCGACATTTCTTGAATAGCTTTGACTTTGGCTAGATCAACTTCAATGCCTTTACTGCTGAAAATGAAACCCAGGAGTTTACCAGGCCTCACCCCAAAGGTGCACTTGTTTGGATTCAATCCTAGCTTGTACTTCTTTAGTCTCTCAAACATCTTGTGTAGATGGTCAAGATGTTCCTCTTCAGTCTGGGATCTGGCTATCATGTCGTTGACGTAGACCTCTATCTCGTGATGAATCATGTCATGGAATAGAGCTACCATGGCACTCTAATATGTGGCATCGACGTTCTTTATCCCAAAAGACCTGACATTGTAGCAGAAAGTGCCCCACTATGTGACAAAGGTAGTTTTCTCCATATCTACAGGCACCATCTTGATCTGATTATAACCTGAGAAACCTTCCATGAAAGATAATATCTTGTGTTGAGCGGTCTTGTCAACCAGAACATAAATATGTGGAAGCGGAAAGTCATCCTGGGGGCTCGCCCTATTCAGATCCCTGTAGTGCACACACATACGCACTTTACCGTCTTTCTTTGGTAACGGGACCACATTTGCAACCCATTTAGGATATGATGTAACAGCTAAGAAACCTACACTGAGTTGTTTCATAACCTCAACCTTGATCTTCTTTGACATCTCGGGATGCATGCAACAAACCTTCTGCTTTATCGGAGAACAACCCTCTTTCATTGGTAGACGGTGAACCATAATATCGGTATCGAGCTCTGGCATGTCTTCGAATGACCAAGCAAAGATCTCAACATATTCGTGCAACATCTGAATTAGCCTATTCTTGACATTGTCTTCTAGATTGGCGCCTATCTTGGCCTCTTTTATGTCTGCTTCAGTACCCAAGTTTACAACCTTGACTGACTCTTCATGCGATTGTATAGCTTTTTCCTCTTACACTAACAGTTTGGCAAGTTCTCCAGGTATTTCACAATCTTCCTTACCTTCATCCTCAGCTTGGTAGATCGGATTTTCAAAGTAATAGGTGGCAATAGCATAATCGTTATCAACGGGATCCATAGTGGATGTGGATCTGCAATTTATTATATGGGTGTGTGTAAGAACACATGGCTATTTGAAAGTGCAATAAGGTAAAAGAAAGACAGAGAGCACAAAATTTGAATGTAAAATGTCCAATACTTTATTAAATTAAAATATGCTTATGAAATGACAACCTTTAACAAATGGACCATTGTGCCCTGGGTAAGGCACTAGGCTTAAAGTCATTGTTTAAAAATTACATAACCGAAACTTAGAAAGCAATAAAAATAGAAATGTAGTTATTACTCCCGACTAAAGGAGATATGGATAATGTCTTGAGTCTTCCAGTTTTTGATCCCGTTACCGATGGTAGGAAAGATACAACTGTCTAGGTCGTAGTCAACACCAGCATTGTTTATAGCAGAAACATCATCAATAGCATTGATGCCTTTGTCGTGCTTTAGCATAGGTGCAGTAATCATGTTGGGAGTCTTTAGAGGATCAAAATCAATTTCTTTAGACTCAATCATATATTGAATTTTGTTTTCAGGGCCCAGCAGTTATTGGTATCGTGCCCAAGATTGTTGGAATGGTAAGCACACTTCACATTTGGATTTTAGCGGGAAGAGGAGGTGTTGGGATTCTGAGGAGGCTCCCTCACTGTTATCAACTATGCTTTCAGTAAATGTTGTAATGACTGAGATAGTGGAATGTTGATCTTCATAAACTATCTTCTCGGAGCGTCTGAGCTATGTTGATTGCCCTGTTGTTGTTATGGAACAGGTGCATGATTAGAAATTAGCACCGCTCCTACAGACTTATTACAGTTACTTCTAGTACGACTTTTCTAGCAAACAACATTGGTTTCCTTCTTATTGTTGAACATCTTCTTCACAACACTTGAAGATGCAGTCGCTTAAATTTTTCCGCTCTTGATACCACTTTCAACTCGTTCCCCAATTAGAATTAACTCAGTAAAACCAGACGAAGAGCTTAGAATTAACTCTCCATTTTTTGGCATACTCTTTGAACCCTTCATTTGAGCCCATAGTCATATTTTGTAATTGCACGCGAGTTGCTGAAAGGTCATCATTTTATTGATACTGCTTCTAAAAAGAAGTAGCCAGGTCTTCCCAAGTACGAATGTTGATTCCTTCTAGCTGATAGAACCACTTGAGTTGTGTACCATACAAACTTTCCTGAAAGAAGTGAACCCATAAATTTCTGTCGGCAGTATAGGGTTGGATCTTCCGAACATAGGACCTCAGATGAAGTTTGGGACAGGAAACACCATCATATTTAGCTAAAGTAGGGACCTTGAACTTGTGAGGGATAACAACCCCTAAAATAAGACCCATCTCTTCAAAATCCAATCCAGGCACTTTCTGGGAATTTTTTTTATTAATAACCAAGTATTAAAAAAATATTTCGCAAATAACCGGGTTTCGGAAAAAATTACGCAAATAACCATGTTTGAGATGGCTCCACAAAGGAGGAGCCATCTCATTTGGCGCATCCTCCTAATTTTTTAAGGGAGGCGCCATCTCATTTGGCGCCTAAGGGCAAATGGCAAGCCCTAAGCCAAATGAGATGGCGCCTATGTGTAAAGCTAGGGCAAAAAATTTTTTTTTTTTTTCCTTTCCTGCGCGTTGCGTATTAGACAGAGATAACCAAAATTGAATTTTTATTTGAAAAAAAATAATTACATTCTACTGTTTTACATTTAAATAACAGTAAAAAAATAGATACAAAAAATACTAAAAAAAAAAAAGATACATCAATGATCCCCAGGAACCCGGTAATGACCCCCTGTCCCGCATCCCCGTCCTCGCCTTTCTCTTGCTGGGTGCCGTCTCGTTTCCTGTTGCGGCAAGGTCGATGGCCCAGCGAAGTCAATGCGATCCGAATCCATAAAATCCGTAAGATCTCCATATCTCGAAGATCCGCTCTGGTACAGTCGGTTACCCATGCCCTCGAAGTTTGGTCGTGTTGGCGGTGGGTGGGGTTCCATGGTTGGTCGGTAGCATTGGTCGTCTGAGTATGGGGGGTAGAAAGGAAATGGATCTTGGGGTGTTTGGTACTGTGGATGTTGGGTTGTTTGGTGATATGGTGGTTGATGGTAGGTTTGGTCGGGTTGGTCGTAATCTTCTGACATTCCCATATCAGGGCTTAGGCTGGATGTTGAGGGCCCCATATTGGGATATGTGGAAGACTGAAATTGTGTATGGGGTATGTGGGTTTGCTGGTATTGGGGTTGGTATTGTGGTTGGGTTTGAGGCATATCTGGGTATTGGTAGTTTGGCGGTGACTGTGGTTGGTAGTACGGCATTTGGTTGTAGTTGTGTTGTGGTGGGGATTGTGGTTGTGTGTTTGTTGGTCTATTTCTTCTTGGGGGTGGGTTTGAGGTTGAAGGATTTTGGGTTTGTTGGTGGGGAATCGAGGGTTGTGCCCATTGTGTGCGTGGGTCAACCAAGTACCTCGGATGAGACACGTGCATATCTGGGTTACTAACCGACCTGTACCACGACATATATTGATCGGTGTGTCGCATGTTACCTTGAGTAAGGAAAACAGGGGATTGCAAGATGAAGCGGTGACGCCTTTGCCACATTTTACACCATTCTGGAGCAAAGTCTTTCCAGTTGGTTAGATTCCACTGGGCGTCGACCCTTTTTAGATGCCAGGGGGACAAATCTGTTGGGTCACTCGGTATCTCTTGGATCATTCCGAACTGCATCTTCACGCGGTCGCTGTGGTGCATCTCCACAATGTTGAACCGAATGAGTGCAGTCTTTGCAGTCCAAGTTGCTGCATCCTCTGGATTTGGAGAATGGTCCAGACCCAAATATGGTCTCCAGACGAACTGCGATAAAATTTAAATCAGGTAAGCGCAAAAGTAATGTATAAATAAATAAAATGAACAAAAGTTAAAAGCTACGACTTACGTCATCTGGGCCTAGGTGATCCAACAGATTCCGGTAGAGTGCGACATTGAATCTGGGATTCTTGCCGTAATCCATACCCCTCACGCAGTACCTATAGGAAATGAGAAACATGTTATTTTTAGCATATATTTTGGAAAGAGAAGAATAGTTATAAATGCTATAACTTAATGACTTACTTTGTTGCGTAAGGGAAACCAAAAGTGTTGTTGTTGATGGGGTTTAAGGACTCCATCCTCCACCATCCCCAGGCTTGTAGTAAAAATGCGCACCCATAAAATGTACATTTTTCCTTGACTGCGTTTTTGCACAAGGAACTGTACAGGTGGGCTAATACTGCAGAACCCCAACTAAATTTTCTAGTTTTATCAAAATTGGTTAGTAAATGTAAGTACATGAAATTTACACTATTTCCCGTACTTTCGGGAAATAAAAAAGTACCAAAAAGTATCATAATATACGTTCGGGCTTTTACTACTCGGTCATTTTCTGAGGAATTTTCATTTAATTCCATACTTGCATAATGCCGTTTCAGGTCAGTGAGTAGTATTCCCTGCCCTCTTGCTCCACCACCTTCTACCATGTCCCTACCCAACAGTTCTTCACACTGTGAGTTGGGTTGTTGAACCGACCCGTTCACCGCTTTACCGTCAATAGGGAGGCCCAGTAGCATGTAGACATCTTCGAGAGTGATGGTACATTCACCTATTGGTAGGTGAAATGTATGGGTCTCCGGTCTCCACCTCTCCAACATTGCAAGGATGAATTTGGAGTCAATGGTGCAGTTGGAGATCTTTATCACGTGTCCAAAACCTGCATATTCCAGATAAGGGACGATAAAAGGGTCGGGGGCCAGGTATTTGTGCGAACGGATTCTGAATCTTTGTGTATCCTGAGATCATAATTAAACAAGAGTAAGATTAATTAAGATGAACAACACGTTTTTTAAAGTATGAAAAATGTATAACCAAAGAAGAGACTTACAAATGCAGCAATGTTTTCCCTTGTGCCTCTGTGAGTATCTCCCATTGTTAGAAGGGCCATTCTTCAGAACGCTTGAGTGAATGAAAGACTTAGGAAGAAATAAGGAGTATGAGAGACTTAAGAAATATTTCGTAGCAGAGAGTGAGAGAGTGAGAGTTGTGTGGGTGTGAGATATGTTTCATAAGGTATGTATTTATAGGCAACTAATTCTGATGTAGTGGTTGCATGCCTGCGAGGTGTCACATTTGCATGCTTAGGGAGTTACACATATGCATGCATGCATTTACAAATAATGTAAGGTGTCACTCTTGCAGGCTAGGTGGCAGCCTAAGCCCATGCATGTAATACGATTGGACAGTAAGGGAGGCGCCATCTCACTTGGCGAAATAGTACAAAAATGAATGTTGTCGCCACCCCATTTGGCGAATAAGAGGTGTCACGTTTTACAGCATTGTCTCAGGCTAGGTGGCAGCCTTTGGGATGCCTTTCTCTGTTGCATGCAAGGCCATTGGAGCTGACGGGTGGCAGGCTTAGACAAAACATTTATGTGTGTATTATAGGGCCAGGCTAGGTGGCAGCATAAGCCCATGCATGTAATACGATTGGACAGTAAGGGAGGCGCCATCTCACTTGGCGAAATAGTACAAAAATGAATGTTGTCGCCACCCCATTTGGCGAATAAGAGGTGTCACGTTTTACAGCATTGTCTCAGGCTAGGTGGCAGCCTTTGGGATGCCTTTCTCTGTTGCATGCAAGGCCATTGGAGCTGACGGGTGGCAGGCTTAGACAAAACATTTATGTGTGTATTATAGGGCCAGGCTAGGTGGCAGCATAAGCCCATGCATGTAATACGATTGGACAGTAAGGGAGGCGCCATCTCACTTGGCGAAATAGTACAAAAATGAATGTTGTCGCCACCCCATTTGGCGAATAAGAGGTGTCACGTTTTACAGCATTGTCTCAGGCTAGGTGACAGCCTTTGGGATTCCTTTCTCTGTTGCATGCAAGGCCATTGGAGTAGACGGGTGGCAGGCTTAGACAAAACATTTATGTGTGAAGAATAGGGCCAGGCTAGGTGGCAGCATAAGCCCATGCATGTAATACGATTGGACAGTAAGGGAGGCGCCATCTCACTTGGCGAAATAGTACAAAAATGAATGTTGTCGCCACCCCATTTGGCGAATAAGAGGTGTCACGTTTTACAGCATTGTCTCAGGCTAGGTGACAGCCTTTGGGATTCCTTTCTCTGTTGCATGCAAGGCCATTGGAGTAGACGGGTGGCAGGCTTAGACAAAACATTTATGTGCGAAGGAACAAGAAGGGTCGTCCCAAAAGCAGGCGCATAACAACAGAAATGGACGATCTTGACAGGTTGGAAAGAAAGTGTGGTTTATGCCGTCAGGTCGGACACAATCGCAAAAACTGTCCGAATCGGGCGTCTGGCTCGACCACATAAATTTTGTAATACAATAAATCTTTTCAATATTTGTGTTGTAAACATTATGGGTTTTCCGTTAATAAAACTGTTCACACAATTTAAGAAATTCAATATAGGAAATTACATTAGGGTTTTCGCGTACAACAATGATTAACGATAATCAATCTAGGAAATTAAATTAGGGTTTTCGCGTACAACAATGATTAACGATAATCAATCTAGGAAATTACAACTGTTAACACAATTTCATCTGACCCATGCATCATCAGCATTACATCACTGTCTGTTTTGACTTCCTCCAACCACACATTAGGTCTTCCTGTCGCATGCGAGGTTGTTGTTCGTTTTCGCTGGATCCTTCGAATTTTTTCCCCCTCGGCGATGTCTCCATCTAGCCACCGCATCAACTCCCGCTTCAGACGCTCCATGGAGTGAATGTGCCAGAATTTCATTTTCATCGCGGGTTTCGTGGCGGAGAATATAACGTAACCATCTCTGCTAAAAATCATAGGCGACGTCATTACGTAAATAAGGGAGTACAAAATAAAAATACAGTGCGAGAAAGTGTGAGAAATTTCAAAGAAACGGACGAATTATTTATAAAACGGCAAAAAACCCTAGTTTTGCCCTAGGCGCCAAGTGAGATGGCGCCTCCTCTCCTTTTTAAGGAGCATGCGCCATCTCACTTGGCTAAAAGCCAATGGAGGCGCCAAGTGAGATGGCGCCTAGGGCAAAACCCTAGGTGCATGCGCCAAATGACTTGGCTCCTCCTTTGTGGAGCCATCTCAAACATGGTTATTTGCGTAATTTTTTCCGAAACCCGGTTATTTGCGAAATATTTTTTTAATACTTGGTTATTAATAAAAAAAATTCACTTTCTGGATTTCCATAGCATTAAGGAAATCTTCCAACTGTTTGTATCTGTCATCAGCGGGAGGATACTGCTCATCCGAATAGTCTTCATCATAAGGAACCTTACCCGAATCAAGGTTGCTCCGCCTTCAGCTTTAACACTCATAATGTCTTCCTCTTTATTGTCGTCTTCATCAGAGGAGATATCAGTAGCCTGAACCTGTTTAGCATGACCTTTGAATCTTCTCCCCATGTTGAGGAATGTAACTGGCTTTCTAGTCTTCTTATTTTTGGAGATGGGCGCCATCATCTCTTTCTGCCCCTGGGCTAAGTTCAAGAGCATTTCCTGGAATTAAGCGTTATGAGCTTGGAGTTCCTTAACAGTTTGTTCAAGAGCCATCTTTTGCTAAAATAAACAGCAAGAATATGAGAAAACCCTGTATAGGAAAGCCTGTTATGTAATTATGCATGATATGTAGATGCAATGTTTTCAAGGATCTCGCAGGGTAAACAAGAAGAAGTGTTAGAAATTGAGTCTAGATGCAGCTTTGACTGAAGAACTTCACATCGTTGAATGCCCTTCTATGGGTATCAAGCTTACCATGTCAAGTGGGTCCTAGCCTTTGACTCAAGGTAATGTACTTAGGTCTTTGAAGGTATTTGTTAGAGGAAAATAAACCCCCCTGCCCATTGCTAGACGTTGGTTCATGATACTTTGACGACATTTGGTTAGAGGGAAGTAAATCCCCTTGCCCATTGCTAGACATCTGGTTCATAATAACCTATATCACAGGCCCCCGAGATCCTTGAAATGGTCAGTGAAAATTATATGGAATGATGTCATGATGTTATTATGCCATGTTCGAACAGATAATCAAACACAAGCAAAACACACAAGGCCTTAGGTTCAAGCTTATGTGGAGTTTGTAGGTAAGTACCATATTTAAGTTTAGTTGGCTCAACCTATCCTAAGAAACTCAACCAGGTTCTAGGAGTCTCAATATCACCGATCTTTCTCCCAAGCATTATTTCAGAACATCATTTGATTTGCAACTAAAATATCCCGAGAGTCCGATCTTAATGAGTGTAGCATCGAGTATCAACCAACTTTGGACTTCACCAAAGCCTACCATCTCACTATCTTCTAATGGCTAAGTTGGGTCAATTAAGGTTCTACGGTCAGTTAGTGCTTATGACACCACGCGACAGTCTATTATTCTTCCCGACTGACTCGAGGGACACTAGTACCAACCAATGTGTCGCACTAACATATCCATCTCTTCAACCATATCAGTCTACGCTGTACAATATCCACGATCTATAGCTACTTACCTAAAATGTCCCCAAATCCGGGTATAGGATCTTTGTAAGAAATAATCCTAAGCAAACCCCAAATTATAAATCAATTAAATCAAACAAGTAAAGCATTTAAAAATGATCTAACTCTAAAGGTAATCCCACTTTTTAGTTCTCTCCAGTAGAGTCGCCAGTTCTGTAATACGGTGGGAGAAATGACTTTTGGGTTTGCATTTTGTTGCAAATGTTATGGATAGCAAGAGTCGCCACTGACTTTTCTTTTATCCAATAAGGAAAGGGTGAAAAGAACTGGAAAGATCTTTGAGATTTATTGAGTTCGGGGGGTAGGTTATGAAAAAGGAAGGTGTTAGCACATTTTCATCTGTAGTTATCTATGGGCTCTTAATCGCTAGCTCACTTTGTTTCTAAAATGCTTTGTGAATGTGTGTTTGAAAATATTTTGAAAAAAATACCTAAGTACGACAACTTTGTAATGATTCTTGTATCAGTTAAGAATGCGTACAAAGTGTTTATTTGAAAATATTTTTGAAAGTGTTTGTGTGAAAAAGATGTTTTTGTTTTATGAGCGAGCAAGCGATTAAGAACTATCTACCTATGTCTTTATTGTTCTTTTCCTCCTTCTTTAGATAGTTTTATCCTACCATTAGTTAGTAAGAAGCCCTATCATTGGATGTGAAGGGACAAGTGCGGGTCATCGTACAATCATCGAAGGCAACTTATGGGGGCACTTTAGCAATTCATAAAGGACTAGATCGTTTATCGAAGGCAACATTGAAAGGTTCATCGAGGGACTACGATATTTGTATCGAGGGATAATGCTAAAGCGTCACCACGTTCGAGGGACATGACAGTTTTTGTTCTGGGGAAACAAGTGAGGTTACCCTAGAGGTGCGCCTGTGAGAGTGTTTTGATTTCAATTATTTTTAGTCTTGGATTAGGGTTTTCTACTGTTGTTCTTAATCTTTCCTTACAAACGCTATTAACATACATCTAACAGTTATATACAAGGAAAGCAATAAATGCGGAAAGTAAAATCCTATGCTATTACAAGGCTTCGGGAATGGGGGTACAAATAGTAAAAAACAGAGGGGGGGGGGGGGGAGTAAAAACATAATTAAACTATTACAAACTGTAAGCAGATACATAATTGAAAAAATGAAAAATAATAAAATGCGCAAAAGGTAAAAAAAAGGGGAAAGGCAAAGGGAAATTGTTTTGTGATTTTTTTTATAGAAGAAGATTTGATGATTAACCTAAAATCTAAATAATTTTAATTAAGAAAAAGAATTAATTAATTAAACAAACCCTAAATTGATTTTGATTAAAAGAAAGTTTAGTGAAAAACCTAAAAAAACTAAGTTAATTAATTAAATGAAAACCTAAAAAATTAATTAGGGTTAATTAAATAAAAACCTAAAAAATTAAATTAGGGTTAATTAAATAAAAACCTAAAAAACTAAATTAGGGTTTGTAAAAATGTTAGGGTTTTTTTTAATAAAGGGGTTTTGAAAAAGGTTTTGTTTTTGTGAAAATAGGAAAAGGAAATATTAAGAAGCATAAATAATTTGAAGAAAAAAACCAAAGTGGTAGGGGTTGGTGTTGAACCCACGCCCTCAGAACCATCAAGCAACACATTCACCACTCGGCCAAGCACACCTTGGTGATAGGAGATGGCTTCAGCGTGTTTTGTAAACTACCCTGCATAATATGAAAATGTAAGGAAAATAAATCGGCAAAAGGATGGATCAAACCCATGCCCTTTGATACTGATGCCTTAACGCGCGCGCTTCAACCGCTAGGACGGTGATACATCCTTTAACTTATATCAAACAATAAATATAAAATATAAGATCTTTTCCTAAACCGGAGAGATGTCGGGGCCCTAGCTCCGATCGTCTTCTCCAGTTTCCTTTTTTCAACAACCTGCAAAATCAAAGGCATTAGCAAACAAAAGGCACCCTACCCCCCTAAATCGAGGGCTGCGAGCCAATGGAAGGATTATTGTGGGATAAAATGCAAGGGATTTTGATTTACGAAGAAAAACACATGGATCAGTGCTAACATGGTGTTTTATGATTTCGATTTCAGGAGATCTTTATGATGATCCAGACCTGTACAAAGAAATCTCAGAAACACGTTAATGATATTAGTATGGCTTAAAACAAAGGGAAAATCAGAATATAAATTTTGTGAAAATATGAAATCAGAGATGTAATACAATGGGGTTTCATGCATGTTGGACCATACAATTTGGTCCATCTTACTCTACAGGCTTGCTGGAAGTGCACGAGATGGCTAGTTCGTAGTCAAAGGGATGTGATAAGGGTTTTGAATTGTCTAGGGTTCTTGAAATCAGTTTGAGATTTTGACAAGTTTCTTGAGGCAAGGTTTTTTGTGTAAGGTTTCTCCCTTATTGATGTCTGAATGAAGATCATATATAGAGAGGAATTAGGTCAGACCAAGGGTGGGCTTGGACTTTTGTAAGAAGATATGATTTTATCTTATTTATTTTTGAAATATTAATGAATAAATCAAAATATTTAAAATAAAAATAGGTCAAGGGGTGCATGAAAAATATTTGAGGTGTATAAGAAGTGTAATACACGTTTGGACTTTAAAACAATGGCCCAATAATAAAAAAATATCAAGTTTGCTCAATTTGAACTTCATGCATTTGCTCAAAATTTTCCAACTTGCACTGGTCATAACTCTCTCAATTTTCATATTTTGAAAGTGATATTGGACTTTTCGGAAAGCTAAATATGTCCTTTACAATCTCTCTTTTTATCATTTTTGCATCCAGAGATTCATCTTGATGTAAGTTGTCTTGACAAAAGGTGTCTTTTTGTTGACTTTTGAAATGGCCTGAATGCATTGGCTCATATCTCTCAAATGAAGCATTTTTTGGACTTGAGCCTAGAAATACAAAGTTGTAGAGAATTGAATTTACGTCAAAATGAGCTTTGGTTAGGGAAATACTGATGAAGCATGTGAAAGTTATGCTTGGTCAAAGTTCAGTTGACTTCTCCTAAGAAAATCCTAATTTGGCAACTTTTGACTTTTGATCATTTTAGGGTTTTTCTTAAGAAATCATGATCAATCCTTGATAAAATGATGAATGTGACTTTAAAATGTTGATGTTGACTAAAAATCTTGAAGTTTGTCTGCATGTTGACCATAGTTGACTTTTTGCCGAATACAGTTGATTTTTTAAATCATTTGAGCCATTGACTGGGCAAACTCGTGATGTAAGTCCTGAAACCTGGTAAGAGCATCCTTGAAGACATATAAGGAACCATGAAAACCACTTGAGACCTTAAAAACCAAAACTTCTTTGTGGAGGATGAAACCCTAGTTGTGGACTCATTGCTTAAGATGAGAATTTATCTGATCAATTCTTGAGCATCCTTGAGCATTTGAGAACCCTAGGAGAATGTATTAGAGAAAAGGGAGGGAAAATTTTGGGGTACAACACCATCACCACTCGAGAACTTGTCACAAATGCAAGATCTATGCTAAAAAAGTACATGTGCCTCTGGTTCCTTTAAATGTCTTGAATGCTCCTTGGCCGTTTGCAATATGGGGCATTGATATGATTGGGGAGATTAAGCTGACCGCTTTTAATGGACATTGCTTCATCCTAGTGGCTATTGATTATTTCACGAAGTGCGTTGAAGCAGCCTCATTTTCCTTTGTTACCAAGAATATTGTGGCCCGGTTCATTAAGCATAACCTTATCTGTCGGTATGGCATCCCTGAGAGGATTATCACAGACAATGGTACCAATCTCAATAACACTATGATCACAAAACTCTACATGCAGTTCAAGATAAAGCACCGTAATTCTTCTCCATATCGACCAAAGATGAATGGCACAGTGGAGGCTGCCAATAAGAACATCAAGAAGATTATACAGAAGATGACAGTGACATATAAAGATTGGCACGAGATGTTACCATTTGCTCTTCATGGCTATCGCACTTCAGTATGGACATCAACTGGGGAAACCCCGTTCTCTCTAGTCTACCAGACAAAAGTTGTCCTACATGACAAAGTCCAGATTCCTTCTCTGAGGATCATGAAAGATGCAGATTTAGACGAAGACGAGTGGATTCAGACTAGGATGGAACATATAAGTTTGATCGATGAGAAAAGCCTTGTGGCTGTTTGTTGTGGTCAGATGTACTAGAAACGAATGATTAAAGCCTTCAACAAGAAAGTCAAGCATCAGGTATATCAGGCTGGTGACTTGGTGATAAAGCACATCATCCTATCACAAGGTGATCCCAGGGGCAAATGGACTCCCACCTACTAAGGGCCATTTGTAGTCAAGAAGATATTTTCTGGTGGTGCTATGATACTCACTACCGTAGACGATAAAGATTTTTCACACCCTGTGAACACAGACATAGTCAAAAGATACTATGCATGAAAATGACCTGCTAGGTTGACTGGCCTAGGCAAAAATAAGGGCATCCCAGCGAACCAAAAGGGTTCGGGCAAAAATTAGGGATATATATATATATATATATATATATATATATATATATATATATATATATATATATATATATATATATATATATATATATAAAGATTGTACACCCGACAATTTGAAAACCTGAAAGGACAGCTTGGGAAAAAAAGGGTATCCCGGTGGACTGAAAACCTGAAAGGGCAGTCCAGGAAAAAGTTAAGGATTAAAGCGTGCAACTATGTCCCATTGGATCATCTACTTACAACAAGCTTTGTTAGCAATATTAAGTTCAAATGGTACAGATCAATTTAGTCAACTTCTTCTGACAGTGAGGGATGAGATGCTTGAAGACATAGAGGAAATAGTAGAGGTAAAACTCAATGGGATAATTTCCACATAGCTATATGTTTTGTTTTACCTTGTACTCTTTTCATTTTAAGATGATTTCCTCTTACTAGGATTTTTGTCTCTTTGTACAAAACTGCCTGTTTATAGGCAAATTATCAATATAAGTCAATTTCAAAATTCATAATTTGTTTTACTTTTCCTGTTTTATTTGCAAAAACTCTAGTGACTAAATTGAATGAACATATGCATATGAATATTATTACTGTTAACAAATATATGCATAAAAATAGGAATGAGCATTCACTAAAGACTCTAGGAGTTGGGATAACGTTCAAGTTGTCCATAAATCCCCATAGAGAAATCCCCACAGAGCTAGTGTCACAAGATCATCACCAACATAGATACATTACCCACAAGTCTAATATGCCTTCGAGAAAAAAATTGGGGCATCTTTCAGCAGTTAACCTAACCATACTCCTCAACATATCCCTCTAGCGGATAAAGGAGTTTGATCATTTCTCTAGCCTATAGTGGAGACTTCATTTGCATAGTCTGTGAAATTCCAATCCTCATCATATATTATGTCCTCAATATAGTTCACAGGAATTTAATTCCCCAGTTGAGTTTATTTCTCCAACACTGTGAAATCCCCTACATAATTCTCTTCTCCAGCAGGGTTTACTTCTCTAGAAGGGTTCATTTCCCCAACAAGGTTTATTCCCCCAATAGAGTTTATTTCCCCAATAGAATTTAGTTTCCCAAGCAAAGTTCATTTCTCCGACTACTGCAAATCCCCAACAAAATTCCCCTCTCCAGAAAAGAGTAGTCCAGGCTGCCATCCCCAGAGAGTTTCTACAGAATCTGAAACCATGACATACATCATTTAACTTTTTCCTCCCTAGAATAGTTGGCATCCATAACAGAAACCTGATCATACAGCACCTCTGAAGGCTATTCATCTCTTTTATCCCCAGTCAGGGTATATGAGAACTAAACTCCCAGTAGAGTGATGAACGACCATTGTTCCTAAACTCTTCTATCCCCAAGTAGAAGTCAAATTTTCCAGCAGAGTCTCCTCAAAACAGAAGGCAAGAATCCCCAGCGGGGACATTCGAAATAAGATTGAAGATTCACATTCATCATCCCCGGTGATAATCAGGGTTTTATTTTCCCCAGTCAAAGATGTTATATGAAGCTACCAATACGCTTCAACGACATCTCATATTCATATATCATTTACAAGTATCATAACATATACATAATAAACGCATATAACACTCTCATTTACTTTGAGAACATCATTACGCAATGCATCACATACATCATGACATTGCATGAAGACTAACTTTGTCTTTCCAGGTAAAAGTTTATAAACAGACAAATATCTTCAAATATTCTCAAACAGGTCGAAGATTAATTCCTGAAACAAGACAAGGAAACAATCTCTATGATCATATCAAAGATTAATTCCCGAAACATGATGGGGAAACTAACTATACGACCAGACGACATGAATTTCCGAAACAGGACGAGTTTACCAACATGAAGCAGGTCAAAGATTAACTCCCGAAATAGGATGGGGAAACTATATGTATGACCAAGCCATGATTAATTCTCGAAACAGGACAGGGAAACTATCTGTATAACCAGGCAAAGATTAACTCCCGAAATAGGACGAGTTTACCAACAAAAATGTATTATGGATCAATTCCCTAAACAAGACGGGGCGACTATCTACATGACAAGTGTTTCCCTCAGAGACTAAATCTGACAAGCAGCTACTTAAGTACCTTTCCCAGAGGTTCATTTTGGAAAGCATTCTTCAGATACAGCCGAGCGTAGACTCATTTTGATACTCCTATTAACAAGTATTTTTTATGGTCATTATAAGCCCATCATCAATGAATTTTTCATTTTTCGAACGACATCTTTATGCATATTCAACCAATATTATGACAAACAACATTACCTCCTGCACATGCGAGTGCAAATTTATGGGCGCTGAAGTGTTCAATCATCTTTCACCTTCAGATCACGAATGGCGGACATGCCAATCCGACTCTTCAGGTTCAAGAATATTGAACAGGGGAAGTTGTTGTACCCCAAAATTTGCCCTCTCATTTTATTCAAAACATTCTCCTAGGGTTCTCAATTGCTCAAGGTTGCTCAAGAATTGATCAGACAAATTCTCCTGCTAAGCAATGGACTTGCAACTAGGGTTTCACTTTTCACAAGGAAGTTTGGGTTTCAAAGGCCTCAAGTGGGTTCCATGTTTCATCATATGTCTCCAAGAATGCTCATACCAAGTTTCATGCCTTGTATCACTAGTTTGCTCAGTCAGTTACTCAGATGACTGGAAATCAACTGTATTGGACAAAAAGTTAATTCTGGTCAACATACAATCAAAATTCAAGATTTTTGGTCAATATCAACATTTTGAAGTGATATTCATCATTTTATCAAGGGTTGATCATGATTTATCAAGAAAACTCTCAAACCATCAAAAGTCAAAAGTTGCCAAATTAGGGTTTTCTTTAAGAGAAGTCAACAGAACTTTGACCAAGCATAACTTTCACATGCTTCATCATATTTTCCTCAACCAAAGCTCATTTTGAAGGAAATTCAATTATATACAAATTTGTCTCTCTAATATCAAGTCCAAAAAAAGGCTTCATTTGAGAGATATGGGCCAATACATTATAGGTCATTTCAAAAGTCAACAAAAAGACACTTTTATCAAGGCAACTTACATCAAGATAAAGTATTCAAATGCAAAATGATCAAAAGAGAGATTGTAGAGGACATCTTGAGCTTTCCAAAAAATCCAAGATCACCTTTAAAATATGAAAATTGAGAGAGTTATGACTAATGCAAGTTGGGAAATTTTGGGCAAAGGCATGAAGTTCAAATTGAGCGAACTTGATTTTTTGGGCTAATGGGCTATTCTTTTAGATTCCAAACGTGTTTTACACTCTATATGCACCTCAAGACTTGTTCATACACCTCCCTTTGGTTTATTATTTTTTATTTTTATTATTTTAAAAGTCCAAATAAGATAAAATAAGACAAGGCTTATTACACAAGTCCAAGCCCATGTTATTTGACCTAAAATGCAAGCTATATATTCTTCCTCATTCAAAAAAATGAAGCACGAAACCCTTGCAACAACATCACCCTCCAAAATTCACAAAAATAATCTTAATTAGGACAACTTGCAAACCCTTACTTCAGCCACCTTCAACACATATTATCCCTTCCATTCAATTCCAGGAAGGTCATAGGGTAAGGTTGGATCATCCTTGTTGATCCAAAAGGCTCAAAACACCACTACATGCATCATCAATTTTCAATCTTTACATGAATCTTACAATTTTGTTTTCTTTATGTTTTAAGATAAACTAACCATGCTAGTGTGTTCATGAGGTCTCCATATGCAGGAAAAGTCAATCGCATGACCTTCATGTTGCCAGAATCATGAGTTGCCACAACCACACCGATCCATGCAATTTTCTTTGTACTTCACAAACCATTGCATTTCAATAAAAAATAACCATCCCGCCGAATCCGCAAGCCTTGATTTAGGGGGGTAGAGTATTCCTGGATTGCTAATGTTTATTGTTTTACAGGTTTGAAGAAATGAAGCTACCAAAGAAGATCACCGGAGCTAGGGCTCTGACGCTCTCTGATTCAGGTAGTGTTTTCATATTATATACGTTTTGTTTCATTTAAGACAACAGATGTATTACCACCCCAGTGGTTAAACGCACGTGCTAAAGACACTACTATGCCAAGGCGTGGGTTCGATCCCATCCTTTTGGCATTTTTAGTTTTTTCATATTTTTCTGTTTTGCAGATAACAAAATGCGCTGACTTCAATTCCTTAACACAGGCGCGCGCTTGGCCTAGTGGTGAGCATGCTGGATGGGAATGCTGAGGGCATGGGTTCAACACCCACCCCTGGCAATTGCGGTTTTCTCTATTTTTCTATCCTTCTTAATATTTTTCATTTCCTTTCCCTTAATTTTACCAAGAAAAACTTTTACCCAAACCTCTTTTTTCATAAACCCTAATTAGGTTTTTAGGGTTTTTCACTAATCATTTTTTGATTAAAATCAATTTAGGTTTCTTATGGGTTTTTAATTTAATTAATCAATTCCTTTTTTTTAATTAATTAAAATTAATTAGGTTTTTAAGTTAATCATCAAAACCTTTTTATCAAAAAAAAATCGCCCAAAAAATATTTCTTTTCCTTTTTTTTAGTCTTACAATTAGCGTAGTTTATTATTCTCGCATTTTTTATAATTATTGCAACTTCTCACCGTTTATAATAGTAATTAGGTTTTTATTTTCCGCATTCCTACTTATGTAACTACCCTGAAGCATTGTAATAGTCTAGGGCTTTGCTTTCTGCCTTTTACTTTCCGCACATTTACTGCTTTATTATTTTTACTATTATTGTTAGTAATTAGGTCATGTATGGCAAGATAAAAATAAAACGATAGCTAAACCTAATCAAAGATTAAAATAACCGAATCACAACACACATGCACACTCGCACCTCTAGGGTAACCTCCCTTGTTGCCTCAGAACAAAATAGTCATGTCCCTCGAACGTGGGGACTCTTTAGCACTGTCCCTCGAAAACAAAGATCGTAGTCCCTCAATGACACTTTTGATGTTGCTTTCGGTAAACCATCTAGTCCCTTAACATTTAATACTAAATCGTCCCTACCAGTTGCCTTCTATGACTATATAATGACCCACGTATGTCCCTTCACATCCTACGATAGGGCTTCAGACTAACTAATGGTAGGATAACATTATCTAAAGGAGGAGGAAAATATCAAAAAAGACCTTGAGTAGGTAGACCGTTTTTCTTGTACCCCAAAATTTTCCTTCCCTTTTCCTCAAAACATTTCTCACCAAAGATCTCAAATGTCAATGGTTCTCAAGAGTTTGATCAGGCAAGCTCACCTCCTAAAGCACTGAGTTCACAAATTAGGGTTTTGGTTTTATCAAGGACAATTGGACTTTTGATGCCTCAAAAGACTTTCATGGTTCATTATGGGTCTCCAAGAATTCTCATGCCAAGTTTCAAGTCTTGCATCACATATTTGCTCGGTCAATTGCTCAGATGACTGGAAATCAGCTGTATGGGGCAAAAAGTCAATTGTGGTCAACATACAGTCAAACTTCATGATTTTTTACCAACATCAACATTTTTAAGTAATATTCATCAATTTATCAAGGGTTGATCATAATTCCTCAATGAAAGCATTCAAATCATAAAAGGGGCAAAATTATCAAAATTAGGGTTTTGATTGAGAATGACTGATCATTGACTTTGACCTAGTACATGACCTAATGGCTTGAAGCATGATCTCAAGGACTCAAACATAACATATTGACTTAATTTCATTGCTCAAAATCATTTCTCAAGATCAAAGGATTGATGAAATTTGGATCAAATGATGAAAAGTCAACTAACACACAAAAAGTCAAACTTTGACTTTTTGGTCAACAGTGAATTTCAAAGATCAAGATTCATCAAGACATTCAAAAATATCAAACTTGATCATCAAGAATCAAGAAAGTCAACAAAAAGTCAAGATTTTCAATACTTAGAAAAATTCTAAGTGTTTTTATCCTTGATAAATTCACTACTTCATGACAATTTTTCATCAAGATGAAAGATGATTCAAGGAAAACTTTTGACATGAAAGTTGTAGATCTTGATGAATTCTACAACTTTTTCCTTGAGGGTTGATGTCAAAAAAATTCTTAGATTTGAAGATATAGGCTCATGAAGTCATGACATTTTTACAAAAACACTTAGTGAAAATTTTAGTCATTTTGGTCACATTTTTGTCCCAACTTCTTGGCAATTTTTCACCTATTTCAAATTTTATTTAGCCAAAGTGGTAAACATTAAGGTTGTAGGCAATGTTTCAATCTTTCCAAAATGTCCAAGAACTTCAAGAGATCATTCTTGAGCTAGAAGTTTCGAAGGGAAGAAGATTGCATCACAAACTTGAGTTTTAGGTCATTTTGTGATGAACCTTATGATCCTTCAAGCATGCTGCATAATCTTGCTTTGCAGGCCTTCAAACTTGAAAATCACTCAATAATTAAATGTTTACACAACTAATTGAGCCATTATCCAAGCATTTGAGTCTTTGTCCAAGTTGATTTTCCATTTAAGGAAGAAAGCCAAGACTTCCATTTTGGAAAAGTGGCTTTAATCACAAAGTCCACTCTCCTTGAGCTTTACACTTGTTCCTTATGAACACACATAATCTCAAAGCCAAAAGAAACTTTTCTAGAGCCTCTAGCTACTCAAACCATGCTTTTACTATGCATTGAAACTATGTATTTCAAATTTACTTCAAAAACAAGTTTTAAAACTATAACATGTGATCTCTTGAATCTGATGTTCTCCTTACCTCAAACCTTTCCTCTATAAATAGAGGGCTTATTTACAAGCCAAGGGACGAATTGACAAGCCTTGAAACACTAACAAACTCTATGAAATCAGAATTGGCACTCAAGTTCACCATTGTTACACATTCTGACATTAAATTCCAAATACACAATCCACTCACGTGTTTTCACTTTTAATCAATGACAAAGCTTCTATAACTCATATAGAGGCTATCCAAACACTTGCTACACAAATGTAACACCATTTGCACCACCCTCCATTTCAAAAAACTCAAACTTGCAACTTGACTTCTCCATAAATATTCAGCCACTCTCAACTCAAAGTAGGTGTTGCAATAGCTTCCTAGGAGTTCAGTGAATCTATCCAGATCATCACAACACTTCCAGAAGTGCTAAAATTCCAAACACGATTTCTAGTTTTGAGGTAAGTTTTCTTAACTTTGAACTCTCTATACAATCATCATTAATGGTTACTTTGTGAATGAAAAATGTAGACATCATTTCCCTAAAACTAACCATGCCTATAGTTTTCATTTATATTGCCTGAGTGATGTGAATTTTGAAGTTGAACTTTCTGAAAAAATTAGGTTTTTATTTGGTATCAGAAAAATTCTTATTGACCTTTGATTTATAGCTTATGAAATTTAATTGGTTGGATTCATGGTGAAAATTTAAGCAAGTTTCATGTTTACATTTTTTGAATTGGTTGAGAAATGAGGAAGTTCCAAAAATAAAAAATGGTGGTGTTGTTCTGCACGCGCGAAGGAGGAAGAAGATGAAGTTCAATTTTCAGAATTGATTTTATTTTAAGTTTATTGCAAGTTGTCTTATTAACGGATGAAACAGCTACCCCAGTGATAGAGAAGCGTGCGCTAAGGCATTGATCTATAGGGACCTGGGTTCGAGCCCGAATGATACCCTTTTGTTTTTCACTTATTTTTTATTACATATTCTATGCATACAAGCCACATGCGCCTACCATGGGCTTCATATCAACACCATCAGATCAGCCAAGCAACCAGATCCAACACTCCACATGAGTAGGACCATGATGCACTCCCAAAAATCAATCACACTGGATAAACAAGCATTGGACTTTGTTTATGAGTCTTGACTGATTTTCTTTCATACCCCCCCCCCCCCCGATTCGCTATATCATGTGCAAGCCCACATCATTTTTATTCTTATTATTTTCTGATTTAAAAAAACCATATTGGGCCTGACAAAAATGATTTTTAACCCTCATTTTATCTTTTGACACCCAACCCATTTATTTTTATTTCTTTTTATATTTTCATTATTTTTATTTATCTATTTATTTTATTTAAACCAAAAATACAAAAAAAAAGTATTTTTCTTGAATAATTAGATTTAAAATATTTTAATTTAATTCATTTTTATTTTATTTTATTTATTTCATTTCTTCAAACAAATAAAACCTCAAAAATTATATCTTAGACAATTAAGTTAGAATTAGGTTTTATTTTAATTAACTTATATTTTAGGTTTTGTTTAAAATAACTAATTAACTTCTCTTGTAATTAAAATTAACTAATTTAATTAGGTTAACATTAAACCTTTTTCTCCATCAAAAACCCCCGAAACAATTTCTTTCTCTTCTTCATCTCTACATTGTGTACATTATATTATTATTCATATACAATGGTTTGTAATAGATAATTAGGTTTTATTGCTTTCCTCCCCTCATTCACAAATTGTATCCCCAATTCCCAAAGCGTTGTAATACCGTAGGACATTTAAATTCTGTAATATACCAATTTCCTTATTATTGTTAGTAATTAGGATTTGTATGACAAGATTTAAAATCCAACATTAGACAACCCTAATATAAGACAATATACATGAAATCAACACACATTGCACACATGCACCTCTAGGGTAACCAACACTTGTTGCCTCGGATATAAACAGTCATGTCCCTCGAACAAGGGATGTTTTAGCAAAGACCCTCGAGTTAAAATATCGTAGCCCCTCGATGCCCCTTCGATGTTGCCTTTGGTAAACGATCTTAGTCCCTTACGACAATTGCTAAAACATCTTACAAGTTTCCTTCTATGACTATATGATGACCCACGCCTGTCCCTCACATTCAATGATATGGCTCCTTACCAATCCATGGTAAAATAGAACTATCTAAAGGAGGAGGAAAAGAACATAACTTTTTGAGTAGGTAGATTGCTACTAATTTCTTTCTCACAAATAAAACCATTTCCACACTTCACACTTTCAAAACACTTTTCAAACAAACATTTTGTATATATTCTCAAAGATACGAGAATCATTACAAAATTGCCTATAATTGGCATTTTCAAAACACCTTTCCAAAACACTCCTTTAGAACAAATATTTTCAAAACCAACACTTTGTATATATTCTCAATGATACGAGAATTATTACAAAGTTTTTCGTACGAAGGCGTTTTCAAAATATTTTCAAACTTACACAAAACACAAAGCATTTCAAAGTGAGCTAGCAATTAAGAGGCCGTAGATAACTACGGATGAAAAGCGTGCTAACACCTTCCCTTTTTCATAATCTGCCCCCCGAACTCAAGAAAATATCTCAAAAGATCTTTCATGTTCTTTTCAACATTTTCCTTTATTAGATAAAAGAAAAGTCGGTGGCGACTCTTGCTATCTGCAACATTTGCGATCAAATGTAAAACACCAAGTCAATTCTCCCACCGTATCATAGAATTGGTGACTCTGCTGGGGAAGATAATTAAAAGTGGGGTTACCTTAAGAGCTATATCACCTTTATTACTTTATTTGTTTGCCTTGTTTGCTTTACATTTTGGGTCTATGCTTGGGTTTATTTCTTGAAAAGATATTATACCCGGATCTGGGGCATTTCAGGTAAGTAGCAATAGATCATGGGAACTATGAAGTGTAATACTGACATGGTTGAAGCGATGGCTACGTTAGTGTGACCCATTTGTTGGTACCGGTGTCCCTTGAGTTAAATTAAGGAGAATACGGGGCCGTTGTGTGGTGTCATGAAGCACTAACTAACTGTAGAACCTTAGTTAAACAACTTGGCCATTATAAAGTAGTGAGATAGTTGGCTTTGGTGCAGACTAAAGTTGGTTAATACTCGATACTACACTCATTGAGATCAGACTTTCGAGATATTTTGGTCGCTAAAACAGAATCTTATGCTGAAACAATGCCCGACGAAGAAAGGTTAATGATATTGAGATTCCTTAGAAATCAGTTACTTCTTTTAGGACAGGTTGAACCAACTAAAACTTCAAGAGGGTACTTACTTATAAACCCCATGCAAGCCTAAACCTAAGGCCTTGTGTGTTTTGTTTGTGTATGATTATTTGTTCATGACATCATAACATCATGCCATATCATTTTTACTAACCATTTCAAGGACCTAGGGATTTATCTTTGTTCTGTTTTGCAGGTTATGGCTTCCGCTCGCATAAATACCATCCGAATCAGCTTTATAAGGGTGCCTCCTCAACTCAAAGAGTTAGGATCAAGGGTTCCTGAGAATTCTTCGTTCACCAAAAGATATGGTTGACTTCTCAATTTGGTTACCTCAAGCTTTGAAGAAGACATGATGTGTGTGCTCTTTCAATTCTTTGACCCTATACATCATTGCTTCACCTTTCCCGATTGCCAATTGGTGCCCACAATAGAAGAATTCTCTCAACTATTGGAAGTACCATTCCTTGATCAAATGCCATTCACTAGTTTAGAGGAAGATCCAAAACCTGAAGTTATTTCTAATGCCTTACATTTGAAAAGGTATGTCATTGTAGCTAATTAGGAAATAAGGAGTGGAGTCGAGGGTTTGCTAGCTAAATTTCTGTTAGAGAAGGATCAACTGTTTTGGGAGGCTATGGATTTGCAAGCTTTTGAAGAAGTCTTGGCTCTTCTAATCTATGGATTAGTATTGTTCCCTAATCCAGACCAACTCATAGATGTGAATGTTGTTAATATTTTCCCCTCTCGTAACCCTGTGCCTACTTTGCTTGGAGACATTCTACATTCTCTTCACACTCGCACCATGAGGAGGATAAGGACTCTTATGTGTTGCATGTCATTGCTGTCTAGGTGGTTTATTTCTCACCTTCCCCGAGCAGTATTGAAGAATGAACAGGGATTGTGGTGGTATCAAAGGATGATGTTGCTCTCTCATTCAGATATCTTTTGGTGTTCCCGGTCTCTGGAAGATGTCACTATCATTAACCGCTGTGGGGAATTCCCTAATGTTCCACTCCTTAGAATTAGGGAAGGTATTACTTATAACTCTTCTCTATCTCTACGACTATTTGGTTATACTAGAAGAGATGGTCCCCATGACGCACTCATCCAGGGTATTATGTTCGACTACGAGAACGATGTCCAAGGTTATCGTCAAAGGTTTGTACGAGCTTGGGGCATGGTAAACAAGGTCGATAGCCAAACTTTGGGGCATAATAACTCCATACCTTTGGAGCCTTATCTCAAATGGGTGCGAGCTCACGCTCAAAGTCTCATCATGTCATATCCAGCTATCCTACCAATAGTTTTGGAGCCTGTTGCTGCTGGGGATATTCCTTATACCATTCTCCATCCTGACATGCCTACCGACCTCGAGGAATTGCAGAGATTATGGATTCAAATCAAGGGGGAATGAGACACCTTTGAAGCTCGATTCTATGCAAGCGAGAAAAAAGTGTTGGAGCTCATCAAGCAACTTCATAAGGAGCAAAGCTTGAATGCCTACATCGACACAAAAAGGAAGCGCCCGTGGGAGACTTGAGTCTTTTGTTTTAGGAGTCTATTTTGTTGTCTCCTTGAGACTTTTTTTCTTTTTCCATTGTAATCCCAAGGGGTAGTTGTAAGCTTGAACTTATTAATACCATTGTTGTGTTTGTTTCCTTTTTGGCTAGCAAATTTAAATTTCCTGAGGTCCTTAAAAACATTGCATCTGCATATCATGCATCATGTCATAAGCAGGTTTTCTGATACAAGTTTCCTCATCTTTTTACTGTTTATTTCAGTATAAGATGGCTCTAGAGAAAACCGTCAAAGATCTACAAACTCAACACGCACAGTTCCAAGGGACTCTCCTCAACTTAGCTAAAGGACAACAAGAAACGATGGTGTTTCTCGTCCTCAAGGAGAAGACCAAGAAACAAGCTGTTATTCCCAACATGGGAAGAAGGTTCAAGGGGCCCGCCCGACTGGCTCAAATAGAAGAGGATTCTTCTGAGGAAGAAGACAATCAAGAAGAGGAAGTTAGAAGCACTAGAGTTGGGGGTGAAAATAACCAGATTTCTGAGGTCGAAGACTACTCCAATAAGCAGTACCCACCGGCGGATGACAAACAAACAATTGGAAGACCGACTTAAGGCTGTAGAGATCCAAATAATGTCTGGTTTGGACTTTGGAGACTTATCTTTGGTCCTTGGGGTGGTCATTCCCCATAAATTTAAGATCCCTGTCTTCACCAAATATGATGGGATCTCTTGCCCGAAACTCCATTTAAGGTCATATGTCTACAAGATTTAACCACACAACACTGATAGGAAGTTATGGGTTCATTTCTTCCAAGAGAGCTTATCTGGGACACAGTTGGAGTGGTTCTATCAACTAGAGGGGACTAATATCCACACATGGGAGGATCTGGCTGCTGCCTTCTACAGACAATACCAATACAATGCTGACCTTGCACCAACTCACGTCTAATTACAAAGTATGACTATGGGCTTAAATGAAGGCTTTAAGGAGTATGCTCAAAAATGGAGGGACCTAGATGGAAGGGTGCTACCCCCTTTGACTGATAGAGAATTAGTGGACATATTCACGGGCACCTTGACTAGTCCATTCTTTAATTTTCTGATTGGGAGCACTTCCTCAGGGTTTACTTAGTTGATTTTGACTGGGGAGCAAGTTGAAAGTTTAATTAAAAGCGGGAAGATCCCAATGGCCTCAACCTCTAATGTTGTAAAGAAACCATTTATTGGTAAGAAAGAAACTAATTTTGTTTATGGACAAAGGATCCGTCTCAAGAATGATCGTCATCAGTCGGTAGGAGCAGTGTTGATTTCTAACCCGACCCCAGTTCAATGACCATAAGGAGACAGTTCACTAGGATCAACATGCCACTGTCTCAAGCTTTACAACATCCGTTGAAGGCGGATGTGGTAACGCTGTGAGATCCTCATCCTAATCCCAATACTTCCTCTTCCAAATATAATCTGAATATGAAATGCTCCTATCACTTAAATAGTCCCGGGCATGACACAAACAACTGTTGGGCGTTGAAGAACAAGATCCAAGATTTGATTGATAACAAGGTGATTGAGTTTGGCCCTACATAGACCCCTAATGTGATTACCGCACCCATTCCTAGTCATGGTAAAGGTGTCAATGTTATTGACGATGTCTCCTTTGTCTCCTCCATTAGTGATTTGGATACTCCCTTAATGACCGCTAAGAAGAATCTATTAAGAGCCAGTTTATTTCCAGGCTGCTTTGAAAATTGTTACCTTTATGCTTCCCAAATTGATGGATGTATGTGGCTGAAGAAAGGTATTCAACGTCTGATTGATAGCCATGAAATTTTGTTTGAGAAAACTCCATCCGTGAAGAGTTTGCCTGAAAATATACCCCAAGAATTGAGACTTGAATATGTTTCCATAATCACCATTTCAAACACTCCTATTAGGATAACCTCTAAAGGCCCTATAAGGATTCCTGCTGAGCCAAGAGTGCCTCCCCTGATTATCACTACACAAGATCCATTCCCCTACTCCTCTAACAAATTTGTTCCCTGGAACTATGAGGCAGAGGTTTATTATCATGGTGTCAAGTAAGAGCCATAGATTACTGAAAATGAAGATCTTTAAATTACAAACATTTCCAGAACTAGTAAGGTCACTAGGACAGGAAGGGTCTTCTCTCTGAAGATCTCTCTTCCAACAACTACTACAACACATGTTTATATCCCTGTTCTTGGGTCAAATACTACTGCCTGAGGTAAAGAGAAAGTAGTTGAGCCTACCCGAAGGGAGGCACCATCCAAAGATGTTACAATTGAAGACCCATCTAGACAAGAGATGGAAGAAATTCTGAAGATCATCCAAAAAAGTGACTACAAAATAGTTGAGCAACAGGGGAAGACACCCTCAAAAATATCCATGTTGTCCTTTTTGTTGTGCTCTGAAGCACATGCCTAAGCTTTGTTGAAATTTATAAAGAATGCCCATGTACCACAAGAGACCACTGCTGGTCAATTTGAGAATTATGTTGTGAGTCTAACTGTTGATAATGGCTTGGGATTTTCTGATGCAGACTTAACTCCAGCGGGGAAGAATCATAACAAATCTCTGCATATCTCTATTGAATGCAAAGGGACTAATTTGGCGTATGTGCTGGTAGATATTGGGTCCTCCTTAAATTTTTTACCCAAAGGTGCTTTGTATAGGCTGGATTATGATGGGCTAGTGCTGAAACCCAGTGATATTGTGGTAAGAGCCTTCAATGGTTCTAAAATAATGGTCCACAGAGAGGTTTATCTTCAGTTCAAGGTGAGATCTCAAGTTTTCAATTCAAATTTTTATGTAATGGATATCCGCTCGACCTATTCTTGCTTGCTGGGACGCCTATGGATTCATGGGGTAGGTGCCGTTACCTCTACATTGCATCAAAAGCTGAAATATCCGGTGAAAGGGAAGATTGTCACAGTCTGTGGAGAGGAAGAATATATGGTCAATCATTTGAATTCTTTCAAATATGTTAAAATGGATGGGGAATTCATTGAAACCCCTTTCCAAGTATTTGAAGTAATCCCTCCAACGATTGTTGTTGCTAAAGCTATTATTCCTGATAACTCCAAAGACACACCAAGAATAGCCTTTCTGAAGGATGCTAGGGCTATGGTAGAAGATAGATGTTGCACTATCTGGGGACAACTTCCTGACATCCCCTACAAATCCGACAAATTTAGGTTGGATTTTACTTTAAAGGCTCAGAAAGAGGTTCCTCGTGTTCGCGCTGGAGGACCACCTCTCTATATTAGCAAAAACGAAGTCAATGCTCTGGAAGACACTGATAGTGATGGTGACTTATACGACTGGATATTCCCAACTACTGCGGCAGACTCAACAACTAGGTGGCCAAAGACTTTGTCTCAATCTCCTTAAGCCAAGAATAATTGATATTTCCTTTTTTATTTGCTTTAAGAAGTTTGTCTGTATAATTTATTTAAAAACAATGACTTTAAACCTTGTGCCTTGACCGAGGCACATTGGTCCATTTGTTAAGGGTTATCATTTCATATATCATATGCTTATTTAATGAAAACATTGGATGATTTTGCATTCAAATTTTGTGCTCTTTGCCTTTCTTTTACTTTACTGCATTTTCAAATAGCCATGTGACCTTACATGCACACACACATATTTGCATATCCATATCCACTCCGGATCTCGTTGACAACAATTATGTTATTTTCGTTTATGACTTCGACAATCCAATCTATTGAGCCGAAGACGAGGGTGAAGAAGATTATGATATACCTGGAGAACTCGCCAGACTTCTGATACAAGAGGAAAAGGCTATCCAACCGGATGAAGAACCGGTCAAAGTGATAAACTTGGGTACTGAGGAAAATAAGAAAGAAGTCAAGATTGGAGCCAACATGGAAGACAGTGTTAAGAGAAGATTAGTTCAGATGTTACACGACTATGTTGAGGTATTCTCTTGGTCATACGAAGACATGTCAGGGCTCGATACTGATATCGTGGTTCATCGTCTACCAATGAAAGAGGGTTGTTCTCCGATCAAACAAAAGGTTTATCGCATGCATCCGGATATGTATGAGAAGATCAAGGTTGAGGTGATGAAACAATTTGTCATACAGAGGGAGAACTGAATCGGGTGTTTCGCGTTTTATCACAAATGTTACAGATAGCAAGAGTCGCCACCGACTTTTCTTTTATCCAATAAAGGAAAGGGTGAAAAGAACAGGAAAGACTTTTCAAGATTTTTTTTTGAGTTTCGGGGGTAGGTTATGAAAAGGGAAGGTATTAGTACCCTTTTCATCCGTAGTTATCTATAGGCTCTTAATTGCTTGGTAGATCACTTTGAAAAATGCTTTGTTTGAAATGTATTTGTGGTGGGTTTTTTAAAGTATTTTGAAAAAGCCTTTGTTTCGGAAAACTTTGTAGTGATTCTCGTCTCTATAAGAATGTATACAAAGTGTTGGTTTTGAAAATAGTTCCAAGAGATGTTTGTTTTATGAAGGTGTTTTGAAAGTGTAAGTGTGAAAATGGTTTTGATTTATGAGCAACAAACTACGAGCGTCCTACCTACTCAAAAGGTCTTTGTTCTTTTCCTCCTCCTTTAGATGTTGATATCTTACCATTGATTAGTAAGAAGCCTCATCATTGGATGTGAAGGGACAAGTGCGGGTCAATCATATAGTCATAGAAGGCAACTTATGAGATGCCTTAGAAATTTTTGTAAGGGACTAGATCGTTTACCGAAGGCAACATCGAGGGACTACGATCTTTTATTATCTAGGGTCTTTGCTAAAATGCCCATGTTCGAGGGACATGACTATTTTCCAAGGCAACAAGCGAGATTACCTTAAAGGTGCGCGTGTGTGCAGTGTGGTTGATTGTATTCAATGTCTTTGAGATTAAGGTTCTCTAATGATTGATTTTATCATTCCATACACACCCTAATTACTAACAATTATATGAAAAGTGATAAATTTGCGATAATTAAAATCCTATGTTATTACATCACTTTATGGGATGGGGGTGTAAGTTTATAGATGGGGAGATAAAAGCAAATAAAACCTACTTTTACTATTACAACCAAATCGAATGAAAATAAAAGGAAAAAATCAAAGAAAAATCAAGATTTATGCTGTCTGGTCTGACACGGGCCGTGTCCTATGACACGGCCACCCATGTCAGCACCCTGTAATGATCCATGCACGTTTTTCCTTTCTGTATCAGCTAAGCTGACACGGTCCATGTCCCGTGACACGCGCACCCATGTCAGCACCCTGACTTGCCATTTTGTACATTTCTAGTTCCAGTAGACCTCACACGCGCCGTGTCCTATGACACGGGTACCCGTGTCAGCACCCTGTCTTTCCATTTTGTACATTTCTAATTCCAGTATACCTGACACGGGCTGTGTCTTGTGACACGGGCACCCGTGTCAGCACCCTGTCCTGCATATTTGTTAGATTTTTTAAACATATGAGCTGACACAGGCTGTGTCGTGCGATACGGGCACCCGTGTCAGCCCCCTGTCTTGGCCTTTTTTACTGATTTTTCTCTTTTGAACTATATTTTTTGCATATATTTTGAACACAAACAAAAAATAATGTATGGAAAAATATATTACAGGTTGAAAAAAAAATTATAACTCTTGAAGCGAAACTTTAGAACACGTACGGATATCTTCGGATGTGAAGCGATGAATGACCGAGATCCTATTTGGAGCAACTCCAATCCTTTCTATGTGCCACAAAGTTCCAAGATCGCTCCAACCCATTCAAAGGTGAAAAATATTGTTTTTTGTTTGTTTATGTTTGGAAGGTGATGATAAAGGTGTTACATAAATTGTTCTTATGTTAGAACAATCTCTATGTGATGTATATGACGTGTTTGGGTAGTTTGTTTAGGGGAAAGTTTGCAAGGTTGTACAATAATGGGTTGAGGATTTTTCTATTTTGTGAGTGAAAACAGAGTTTAACAAAAGTTTCGTTTTTATTTTCTCTCTTTTTACTCTCCAAAAAATTATCCCCCTCATGTCTTATGAAATAGTCCCTTTTATAAATCCTTGACTGAGGTTTAGGAGGGAAACAAAATAAGTTAATTTGAACTGTTTTTGCCTACTATTTTGATACTTTTTCCGCACAATTTTCTTTTGCCATTTTAGTGCAATTTTGTGGCTGTTATGATGCAGGTTGGTGCAGACTGCATATAACTTAACTTAGAAAAAGACATGAAGCAATGAACTTAACTTAGAAAAATTTCCAAGTCTTGCAAAAGTTGGATTTTTGACTTTCTTAATTTTGGATGATCAAGTCTTGATGAAATATGATTTTTGGGACTCAATTTTTATCAAAAAGTCAAAGTTTAACTTTTTAGTGTACAGTTGACTTTTTCCACAAGTTGACCCAATTTTTTCTATCAATCCACTGATCTCAGGAGATGAATTAAAACATGCAATTAGGTCAAAATGACGTGCTCAGATCCTTGGGATCATGCTTCTAACCAATAAGCCAGGTATTAGGTCAAAAATCAAAGTTCAATCATTTTTAATCAAAACCCTAATTTTGCCCATTTTGTCCTTTTGATAATTTGAATGACTTTCTTGGAAAATTGTGATCCAAGACTTGAAACTTGACAGAAATAATCCTGAGGTTCCATAATGATCCATGAAAGTCATTTGAAACATTAGAAATCCAACTGCCTTTTTACAAATTCAAACCCTGATTTGAGGCATCAGTGCCGAGGAGATTATTTGACCTAGTCGATGCTTGCGCAAACTTGAGTCATTGAAGATCTTTGTAGGAAATATCTTGAGAAATGAGAGGGAAAGTTTTTGGGGTACAACAGCTGCCCCTGTTCAATCTTCTTAAACCTCAAGAGTTAGATTAGCGAGTCTGCCATTTGTGACTTGAAGGTGGAAGATGATTGAACACTAGAGTGCCCAGAAATTTGCACTCGATGGTAGGTTGGTTGATTGCATCGGGAATGGGCTTATAGATGCCATTTGGAGAGTGATAGGGAGTCGTTGGAGATGGGCTTAAAGATACCATCCAGAGTGATTGTTGGTAGAAATTGGAAGAAGTGTCTGTTGGTTGATTTATACTGAAACAATAAATGTCTTGAAGGAAGTGTTGCTTATGTAGATAGCCGCCCCGTCTTGTTTCGGGAATTGATCTACAATCAATTTGTTGGTAAACCCGTCTTGTTTAGAGATTTCATGCCATTGGTGATAAAGATAGTTGCCATGTCTTGTTTCAGAAATTGATCTTTATCTAACCAAAGAGAAAGAAAGACAGTTTCCCCGTCCTGTTTCGGGAGTTAATCTTCAATCTTCTCATGTAGATAGTTATTATGTCTTGTTTCATGTATTAATCTACAATCAGTTGTTCACAGATAGTTGTCCTGTCTTGTTTTAGGTATTAATACGGAACCTTCTTTTTGTTGGTCGTAGAGATAGTTTCCCTGGTTTGTTTCAGGAATTAGTCTCTGACCTTAGAGAAAGGAAGATAATTTCCCCGTCTTGTTTCAGGAGTTAATCTTCCATTTTCTCATGTAGATAGTTGTCCTATCTTGTTTCAGGTGTTAATCTACAATTGGTTGTTAACAAATAGTTGTCTTGTCTTGTTTCAGGTATTAATATGGAACTTGTTGAAAATTGATGATGATATTTGTTTGTCAATCTTTTCTGAAAAGGTAAAGAATTAGTTGTATGAAATGTCATGATGCATGGCATACCTTGTGTAATAATGTTCTCAAAATAAATGAGATTGTGCTATGTGTATTTTATATGCATATGCTATGATGTTTGTAAAGTAATGTATGAATGCGATATATGAACTGATAAGTTTTTCATTGTAGCTTCGTTGAAATGAGGGAAAATAAATCCCTGACTGCTGCTGGGGATGAAGAATGTGATTCTTCATTATTTGTTTAGAATGTTTCCACTGGGGATTCCTGTTTTGTTGTTTGAGGAGAAATACACTGGGGATGTTGATTTTGCTTAAGGGAAACTCTATGGAGAGTGTTGATTTCTTCTTGGGGAAAAGAGTTCAGGATTTTTAGTTGTTCGTTGCTCTAATAGGAGTTATTTCTTGATTTGAGAGAATGGAAGTTAACAACCTGTTGGGGATTAACTGTTATCTGGTCAGATTCCAGGCTTTGCAGCAATTCACTAGGGATAGTGGCAAACTCTATTGGGGAGGAGGAATTTTGTCTATTGATTTGTAATCGTCTAAGAAGCAAACTCAAGCTGGGGAATTTGTAGTTGGTTGGGGAAATAAACCCTGTTAAAGGGTATATTTTGATGACCTGATGGGGAGGTGTTTTCTTAGGGAGAAATCAAAGCGGTTCCTTTTTTAAGACCAACTCACCAGGGGATTATTGAATTGCTGGGAGATGGACTTCCGTGGCTAGAGAAATAAACTCTATTGTGGAAAGAAAACTTCGTAAACTGCTTAGGGATTTTTATGAAGTCGTGTTGGGGAACCCAAGAAGTTTAAGAACCATGTTGTGGAATTCTTCGAGATGATTGGAGACTCTTGCTCTGCGGGGGATGTCGGGACCTCTGACATCAATAGGTTGTATGATAAAGATATGGCAATGACTTCGCGGGAGGACGTCTTTGTATCTATTGTGGGATGTATCTGGGGGATTTGCAGATGGCTTTTTTAGACATTATCTCGCTTCTTATAGCCATTAATAACTGTCTTTCTGTTTTTATGTGTGTATTTGTAAACAGTGATTATATTCAAATGCATATGTTAAAAATAATCACTGGATGTTTTTGCAAAACAAAATAGAAAAATAAAAACAAATAGTTTATGCATTTTCAAAGAGATAGCTTTTGTATTAATCTGAAGAAGTTTGCCTATAATAGACGTTTTTGTACAAGGGGACATACATTCTAATAAGAGAATGTCGTCGTAAGAATGAAAATTATACAAAGCAGTATACAAAGAAAAAAAGCTATGTGAAATGATCCCATTGGGTTCCCATTCTACTAGTGCCTTTATATCTTTGATCGTCTCATCCCTTTGCTGCTTGAGCGAAGCTGCCTGGATTGATTAGTACCATTTGACTTTGACACTTGATATTGAAGTCGGTTTGTAAGGTGATCCAACAGGAACATAGTCGACGCTTCTAATCCCTAAATTTTGCATGGACCTCCCTTTCGGGTTTTCAGTCCACCGAGATACCCCTTTTTTTGCCCAAGCCGCCTTTTCAGGTTTTTGGCTTGCCGGGTGTACATATTTTTTTTTCATATATATCCCAAACTTTTTCCCAAACCCTTTTGGTTCGACGGGATTCCCTTATTTTTGCCTAGGCCAGTCAACCTATTAGGTCTCTATTTATGCGTAGTATTTTTTAACTATGTCCGCGTTTACAGGATGCGGAAGGTCGTCACCGTTCATAGTGGTTAATATCATGGCTCCACCAGAAAATATGTTCTTGATCATAAATAGTCTTTTGTATGTGGGAGTCCATTTGCCCCTGGGATCACCTTGTGGCAGGATAATGCGCTTGATTACTAGGTCGCCAACCTGATATACCTGACGTCTGACCTTCCTGTTAAAAGCTTTGATCATACATTTTTGGTACATCTGACCATGACAAACAGCTGCGAGCCTCTTCTCGTCAATCAAGTTCAAGTGGTCAAGTCGAGTCTGAACCCATTTGTCTTCATTCAAACCTACATTGTTCATGATTCTTAAGGAAGGGATCTGGACTTCGATGGGTAGGACAGCTTCCACCGTATACAAGAGAGAAAGCCGTTTCCCCTATTGACGTGTGTGCTGAGGTACGGTAATCATGAAGAGAAAATGGTAACATTTAGTGCCAATCTTTGTATGTCACCGTCATCTTCTGTATGATCTTCTTGATGTTCTTATTAGCAGTCTCAACAGTGCCATTCATCTTCGGCCGGTAAGGAGAGGAGTTATGATGCTGAATCTTGAATTGCGTACAGAGCTTGGTGATCATAGTATTATTGAGATTGGTACCATTATATGTGATGATTATTTCTGGAATACCATACCGATAGATAAGCTTATGTTTGATGAACCAGGCCATAATGTTCTTGGTAACAGAAGCAAATGAGGCTGCCTCGACCCACTTTGTGAAGTAATCAATGGAAACTAGGATGAAGTGGTGCTCATTAGAAACATTAGGTTTAATCTCTCCGATCATATAAATGCCCCACATTGTGAAAGGCTAGGGAGAATTCAAGACGTTCAATGGAACCGGAGGCCATGTACTTTATCGGCATAGATCTGGAACTTGTGACAAGTTTTGGAATACCGATAACAGTCTGCTTCCATAGTGGACCGGTAGTACCCTGCCCCCAGAATCTTCTTGGCCATTGTGTGCCCACTAGAATGGGTGCCAAAGTTACCTTCGTGCATATCTTCCATAATTTTCTCTGCTTCACTATTGTCTACACACCGAAGCAAAATAGAATCATGGTTGTGCTTGTAGAGGATTCTGTTACTGGGGAAAAACTTGGTAGACAACCTTCTTAGGAACTTCTTATCATTAACAGAAGCTCCCTCTGGATACTCTTGGGCTTCGAGGTATCTTTTCACTTTGTGGAACCAGGGTTCGTCCACTACTTCTTTAGTATTAACCACATAATAGTATGATGGTTCGTCCAATATCTCAATAGTGATCTGAGGAGATTCATTATCCCATCGGACTTTAAACATGGATGACATAGTAGCTAGCGCGTCCGCTAACTGATTTTCCTCTCATGGAAAATGTTCAAAGGTGACTTCTTCAATGTGTGGAATTTGTGTCAACACATGCTCTTAGTAATGGATGAGATTAGGATGCTTCGTGTCCCATTCTCCTTTGATTTGACTGATCACCAGGGCGGAGTCTCTAAATACACTCAAGAATTTGATTCTCAAGTCGATAGCAGCTTTGAGACCCATAATGCATGCTTCATATTCAGCCATGTTGTTGGTACAGTTGAAACATAGCCTGGCAGTGAAAGGAGTATGACATCCTTCGGGAGATATGATCACATCACCGATGCCATTACCAAATGCATTGGAAGCTCCATCAAAAAATAAACTCCACTGGGAACCTTTTTCAAGTCCTTTATCTGGTCCAGGTTCTTCACAATCAGTCACTAACATAATGTTCTCGTCCGGGAACTCAAAATTCATGGATTGATAGTCATCCACAACCTAATGAGCCAAATGATCTGCCAATACACTTCCTTTGATGGCTTTTTGTGTTGTATATTGAATATCGTATTCAGTTAGAATCCTTTTCCATCTAGCTATTCGTCCGAAGTGAGTGGGGCTTCTCGAAGATATACTTGATGGGGTCCATCTTAGAAATCAATAAAGTGGTGTGAGTCATTCTATATTATCTTAGCCGGTGAGCAGCCCATGCCAGAGCGTAACAAGTTTTCTCGAGCAGTGAGTATCTTGTTTCACAGTTGGTAAACTTTTTGCTAAGGTAGTATATTGCATGCTCTTTTCGACCAGACTCGTCATGCTTCCCCAGCACACACCCCATTGAATTTTCTAATACTGTTAAGTACATGAATATAGGTCTTCCTTCAATCGACGACATCAAAATTGGAGGTTCTTGAAGATACTCCTTGATTCTGTCAAAGGCAGTCTGGCAGTCGTCATTCCACTTTGCTACTTGATCTTTCATTAGTAATTTGAAGATTGGCTCACAAGTAGCGGTTAAGTGGGAAATGAATATGGAAATGTAGTTTAGACATCCCAATAATCCCCTAACCTCCTTTTCGGTGCAGGGAGTTGGCATTTCTTGAATATCTTTAACCTTCGCAGGATCTACTTCGATACCTTTGCCGCTGACAACGAAACCTAATAGCTTACCAGATCTTACTCCAAAAGTACACTTGTTCAGATTCAGCCTTAACTTGTACTTCTTCATCCTTTCAAACAGGTTCTGCAAGTGATCCAAGTGCTCTTCTTCAGTATGAGACCTGGCTATCATATCATCTACGTAGACCTCTATCTCGTGATGGATCATATTGTGGAACAAGGCTACCATAGCACGCTGATAGGTTTCCCCAACGTTCTTCAACCCAAATGGCATAACTTTGTAGCAGTAAGTGCCCCACTGCGTGATGAAAGTCATTTTCTCCATATCTTCAGGTGCCATTTTAATCTGATTATACTTGGAGAAACCGTCCATGAAGGAGAATATCTTATGTTATGCAGTATTGTCAACCAGAACATCAATATGGGGAATCGGAAAGTCATCCTTGGGGCTCGCCCTATTCAAATCTCTGTAATCCACACACATACGCATCTTGCCATCCTTTTCAGGTACTGGTACCACGTTTGCAACCCATTGTGGATAATAAGTAACAGCTAAGACCCTGGTGTTAAACAGTTTCATAACTTCAGCCTTGATCTTTTCTGACATCTCAGGACGCATACAACGAACCTTTTGCTTCACTAGAGGACAGACTTCTTTCGTTGGTATACGGTGAACCACAATATCGGTGTCCAGCCTCGGCATGTCTTCGTATGACCAGGCGCAGATCTCAATGTAGTCATGTAACATCTGGATTAACTACTTTTTAACACTCTGCTCCAAGTTGGAACCTATCTTGACTTCTTTCTTATCCTCTTCAGTACCCAAGTTTACCGTCTCGACTGGCTCTTCATGAGGCTGTATTTCTCATTCCTCCTATTGTAACAGTCTAGTAAGTTCTCCTGGTACTTCATAACCTTCCTCGCCTTCGTCCTCAGCTTGGTAAATCATATTTTCAAAGTCATAACTGGAAATAGCATAATCGTTATCAATGGGATCCAGAGTGGATATGGATCTGCGATTTGATATGTGGGTGTGTGTAAGAGAGCATAGCTATTTTGATAAAGTAAAAACAGAAAAGAAAAACAAAGAGCGCAAAATTTGTATGTAATACGTCCAATGATTTATTTATGACATATAAAAGTGAAATGATAACCCTCACAAATAAACCATTGTGCCTCGGGTAAGACACAAGGCTTTAGAGTTTAAATTGTTCAAATATTACATACCCTAACAAACAAAAAGACAATTACTCCTAGATGAAGGTAATGGGAACAAAGTCTCTAGATGTCTAATTGTTGAGTCCACCATCAGTAGCAGGGAAGATCCAATTGTCCAAGTCGTAGTCATTGTCAGCGTATTCTACAACATTGACTCCATGGTTGTTGATGCGTAGTGGTGGTCCTCCGGCGCGAGCACGACGAACGGCTTTTTGAGCTCCTAAAGTGAAACTCAAACCAAATTTGTCAGACTTATAGGGGATGTCAGGTAATTGGCCCCAAATAGTGCACCCACATTCTTCAATTACAACCCTAGCATCTTTTAAGGAAGCCATCTTTAGTGGAGGTCTAGTAATCTCTAGAGCAGCGGTGGTAGCTTTGGTAACAACAATTGTCTGAGGAACTTCTTCAAAATTCTGGCAGGGGGTCTCGATGAACTCGCCGTCCATCTCGACATATCAGAAAGAGTTCAGATGGCACACCATATACTCTTCTTCTCCATGGACTGTAACAATCTTTCCATTAACTGGATATTTTTGCATCTGATGCAAGGTGGAAGTGACAGCGCCGACCCCATGAATCCAAGGGCGTCCCAACAAACAAGAGTAAGACGGGAGAATATCCATCACATAGAAAGTGGAGCCAAAAGTTTGGGAACCAACTTTAATAGGAACTTCCACCTCCCGGTGTACCATTCTCTTGGAACCATCAAAAACACTCACCACGAAATTACTGGGCTTCAGAGTCATTCCTTCACAGTCCAACCTGTCTAGAGCACCCTTGGTTAGAACATTTAGCGATGAACCCGTATCAACTAGAACATGAGCCAGGGTAGTTCCCCTGCACTCAATAAAGACATGCATGGAATCATTATGCTTTCTTCATTTAGACGTCAAATTAACACCGGAGAAACCAAGTCCATTTTCAGCAGTCAGACTAGCAACACAATTCTCGAAATGGTTAGCAGAAGTCTCTTGCAGCACATGAGCCGACTTCAGGAACTTCACCAAAGCCTTTGCATGGGATTTGGAGCATAATAACAAGGAAGGCATTGAAATTTTTGAGGGTGTATGCCCCAATTGTTCCACAACATTATAGTTACTCTTTCGTATGATTTCCAAAATTTCCTCCATTTCTCGTTTGGAGGCTTCAGGAATGGCTTCTATGGGTGCCTCTGTCTGGGCAGGCTCAACCAATACTTCTTTGCCCCGAGTCCTAGCTGAATCAGTAGCAGGAATAACAAAAGGAGTAACATGTGTTTTAGCAGGAATAACCAAAGGAGTGGCAACAATCTTTGGGGAGATTTCAGGAGAGAAAATCCTTTCGCTTCTAGTAATTTTACTGGTCCCAACAATGTTGTCGATGTTAGAATCAGTATCTTTAGTAACTTCATTCTTAATGGCCAAGAGGTCTTGTTTGACGCCATGGTAGTAGACATCAGCTCCATAATTCCAAGGAACAGCCTTGTCGGAGGAATATGGTATTGGCCCTCGAGAGGTGATAATTAGAGGAGCAACCTTAGGAGTGGATGTAATCCTGACAGGTCTTTTGGAGGAGACCCTGGGAGGATTTCCGAAAATGGTAATAATTGATATATCTTCACACAGAATTCTCGTAGAGGGAGTCTTCTCGAACAAAATTTCCTTGTTGTCCATCAGGCGTTAGACACCTATCTTCAACAATAAGCAACCATTGGGTAGAGACGTACACAGGTGGCAACCTTCACCACAGCCCAGAAATAAACCGGCTCGCAAGAGATTCTTCTTAAAAATCGGAAGAGGAGTAGCTATTTCATGAATATAAGAAACAAACAGGTCGTCATCAACGGTATTAACACCCTGACCATGCTTGGGCATTGGTGCAGTTATCACATTAGAGGTCTTGGGAGGGTCAAATTCAATCTCCTTTGCCTTAATAAGATCCTGAACTTTATTCTTCAGAGCCCAACAATCATTTGTATCATGACCTGGACTGCTGGAGTGGTAGGCACACCGAGCATTCAAATTATAATAGGGATATATAATGTTTGTGTAGGTGTTTAGGTATTGGCTTGCATTTTTGGTAAATCCCAAGTGTATGTGTGAATGTCATGACTGATGTCATAACATTCTAGCTTAGTTTGTACTGATTCATTAGGTACCTTTGCAGAAAAATATTGTCATTCAGGAACTGATGTTTATAAGTGTGTATCTGAGCATTTTGCAAAATGATCACATTTTTCTAAATCAGTAGACAGGTTTTCTCAGATGTCATAACAGATGTTAAGACATCCTGTTCTAAACTAACAGGTTTGCAGGTTGGATAAGTCTGAGTTTTTTCAGGAAAATAACTCAGTCTCTCCAGAACAGAATCCTGCGTTTTCTGAGGAGTAACCTAGCTCAACCCTAACCTGGTTAATAAAGTCCTGTGACCTGGTCTTGAGGTCAAACGGAATTAACCCTAGGTTTTTGTGGAAACCCTAACTGAAGTTGCAGCTGCTATATATTCAACAGAGCTGCTGTTTTGCAAGTAATCCCTTTTTGATCAGAAGATCATTTGTAATCTGTATAGGTTTGATTATTGTACTCCAAGCAATTATCATTGTGATAAGTGACTTGGAATAGGTTTTTAATTGTAAGGGTTGTGTAGCACTCAAAGCTTTGAAGCAAGAGTGTTTGAATGTTCCTTGACTAAAGCTGTGAAGCAGAGTCAAGATTAGTTGTGTGCATCACTCAAAGCTGTGAAGAAAGAGTGATTGTGTTGCTTGATTAAAAAGCTGTGAAGCTTAATCAAGTGTTTGTTTTTGAAGAGTGTCTTCATCAAATCATTAGTCAAATTGTTTTATGTATCACTGCTGTGATTGAGGGGGAGTGAGTAGGAACTCAGGTTTAAGTTGTACTTAGATTGAAATTGCATTGGGTAGGTTTTAAGTGAAGGAGATAAACTGGTTGGTTTATTCCTGAATTAACATCTCTTATAGTGGATTTCCTCCCTGGCTTGGTAGCCCCCAGAGTAGGTGTTGTTGCACACTGAACTGGGTAAACAATTGACTGTGTTCTTTATTGTTTTTGTATTTACTGTCATATAGTAAGTCAGATACGGTGTCATAACATTGAATGTGACATTGAGTATCTGCAGCCAGAATTTCAATTGGCATCAGAGCAGGCACCCTGCCTGTATTATTGGGTGAGATCTAGGGATATCACTTTCTGGCACTATGGACAAAGAAGGAGTTTTTGGAAATAGACCACCCATTCTGGATGGAACTAATTATGACTACTGGAAACCCCGTATGATTGCCTTCCTAAAATCTCTGGACAAAAAGGCTTGGAGAGCTGCTGACAAAGGATGGATCCATCCCACCATAACTGAGAAAGATGGGACAATCAGTCTGAAGCCTGAGGAAGATTGGAGTAAAGAAGAAGATGAGTTAGCCCTGGGAAATTCCAAAGCTTTAAATGCCTTGTTCAATGGAATTGATAGAAACATTTTTAGATTAGTACATCAATATGAACTGGCCAAGGAAGTTTGGGACACTCTCAAAATTACTCATGAGGGCACTTCCAAAGTAAAAATGTCAAGGCTTCAGATGTTGACTACCAAATTTGAGAATCTAAAAATGATGGAAGATGAAACCATTCATGAGTTTCACATGAACATCTTGGAGATTGCCAACACCTCAGGAGCACTGGGAGAAAAGATGTCAGAAGAAAAACTGGTGAGGAAGATTCTCAGATCCTTGCCTAAAAGATTTGCAATGAAGGTAACTGCCATAGAGGAAGCCCAGGACATTAGCAAGTTGAAAGTGGATGAACTTATTGGGTCTCTTCAGACTTTTGAGATGGGGATCACTGATAATGGTGACAAGAAGAACAAGAGCATAGCACTTATGTCCAACACTGATGTTGAAGAAAATATTTCAGAAGCTGTAGCCATGCTTGGAAGACAATTCAACAAACTCATCAAAAGAATAGATCCAAAGTCAAGGTCTAATCTTCATAACATTCCCTCTGACATTGACAGTTCCAGCAGAAGACCAAGGTCAGAAGAGAAGGGAATTCAAGGCAGAGGAATTCAATGTCATGGTTGTGAAGGATATGGGCATATTCGAGCTGAATGTCCTACCTTTCTTAAGAAACAAAAAGGAATGACAGTTACTTGGTCTGACTGTGATTCAGAAAGTAATTCTGAAGAAGAATCTGCCAAATGAGTTACTGCTTTAACTGGTGTTTGTACCTCTGAAAGTGACATCAGTGATGAAGAGGTGACTTTTAAAGAACTGGCTGATACTTACAAGAAATTGTGTATCAGAAGTACTGAAGTCTGTGTGCAGAATGAGAAACAATCAAAACTCATCATAAAGCTGGAGGCTAAAAAAGGGCAAACCTTGAAACTATAAGTCATCTAGAAGGAGAAGTTCAATTGCTGAACTCACAACTGAATCAAATGACCAAATCTGTCAAGATGTTGACAAATGGAACAGACAAATTGGAAGAGATCCTTCAGGTTGGACAAAATGTGGGAAATAAATCTGGACTAGGATTTATGGAAGCAAAGAAATCTGGTACTGGTAAGCAAATGTCAAAACAGATGTCTCAACACAACTCTCAACATCAGGAACAGAGACATATGAAGAAAAGGTACCAAAGATGGAGATGTCATCATTGTGGGAGATATGGCCACATAAAGCCCTTCTGCTTCAGATTACATGGATATCCTAATCAGAACTCAGGTGTCAAACCTAAGTCTAAAAAGGTACCACATGCTCCTAAATGGAAGAAAAAGGCTACTGCACTGATAGCTCACACTTCCCTGAGGGTCTCTGCAAAGGAAGACTGGTACTTTGACAGTGGATGTTCCAGACACATGACTGGAATCAAGAACCTCCTCAATAATGTTAAGCCTCACACCACCAGTTTTGTGACCTTTGGAGATGGGGCTAAAGGTGAAATCAAAGGAGTTGGTGATTTGGACTGCCCTGGAGTTCCAAGTCTGAATGAAGTACTGCTGGTGAAAGGGCTGGCCGCTAATCTCATTAGTATCAGTCAATTGTGTGATCTAGGATTCAAGGTCAATTTCTCAAAATCTGAATGCCTTGTAATCAATGATAAACAAGAGATAGTAATGAAAGGAGTCAGATCCAAAGACAACTGTTACTTGTGGGAGCCTGAGAACACTAATTTCTCATCTGTGTGTTCCATTGCAAGAGAAGAAAAAGAGGTGAAACTGTGGCACCAAAAACTTGGCCATCTTCATCTAAGGGGTATAAAGAGGATTATCTCCTTGGAGGCAGTCAGAGGGATTCCAAGACTGCAAATTGATGAAGGAAGAGTTTGTGGTGAATGTCAGGTTGGTAAGCAGACTAGGATGTCACATCCAAAGTCAAGACATCTGACCACCTCTAAGGTTCTAGAACTCCTCCATATGGATCTGATGGGACCAATGCAAGTAGAGAGTCTTGGTGGTAAAAGATATGCCTATGTGGTTGTGGATGATTTTTCCAGATTCACCTGGATTAATTTCATTAGGGAAAAATCAGATGTATTTGAAGTTTTTAAAGAATTGTGCAAAAGAATTCAAAGAGAGAAGGAAGGATGTATTGTCAGAATCAGAAGTGATCATGGCAAGGAATTTGAAAACAGCAAGTTTGGTGATTTCTGTTCTTCAGAAGGAATTAGTCATGAGTTTTCTTCTCCTATAACACCTCAACAAAATGGAGTTGTGGAAAGAAAAAACAGGACCATACAGGAATCTGCCAGAGCAATGTTACATGCCAAAAGACTTCCTATGTATTTTTGGGCTGAAGCTATGAATACAGCCTGCTATGTTCATAACAGGGTCACCTTGAGGAAGGGAACCTCATCCACCATATATGAACTCTGGAAAGGAAGAAAACCAACTGTGAAGTACTTCCATGTGTTTGGCAGCAAATGCTATATTCTGGCTGATCGTGAACAAAGAAGAAAACTGGACCCTAAAAGTGATGAAGGCATATTTCTAGGATACTCCTCAAACAGCAGAGCTTATAGAGTATTCAACTCCAGAACCAAAACCATGATGGAATCAATAAATGTTATAATTGATGATTATCATGAAGAAATAGATGTTCCTTGTACTGTTGAGACATTCTTTGAGACTTCAACCCAACAGAATGACCTACCCAACTCCACCACAACAGAATATGAATCAAAGGAAACTAGCAAGATCCCTTCCATCAGAATTCAGAAGGATCATCCAAAAGAGCTCATCATAGCAGATCCCAATAGTGGAGTAATCACAAGATCTAGAGAAATCATCTCAAACTCTTGTTTTGTGTCCAAAATGGAACCAAGAAATGTCAAGGAAGCCTTAACTGATGAATATTGGATTGGTGCAATGCAAGATGAACTGAACCAATTCAAGCAACATGAAGTTTGGGAACTGGTTCCTAGACCTGAAGGAACTAACATCATTGGGACAAAATGGATATTCAAGAACAAGTCAGATGCTGAAGGAGTTGTCACCAGAAATAAGGCAAGACTTGTTGCTCAAGGATACACCCAGGTTGAAGGGGTTGATTTTGATGAAACCTTTGCACCTGTAGCCAGGCTGGAATCAATCAGACTCTTGTTGTCAATTGCTTGTCTTCTGAAGTTCAAGTTATTTCAAATGGATGTGAAAAGTGCCTTTCTAAATGGGTACTTGAATGAGGAAGCTTATGTGGAACAACCTAAAGGATTTGTGGATCCAACCCACCCTGATCATGTCTACAAATTGAGAAAAGCCCTATATAGCCTGAAACAAGCTCCTAGAGCATGGTATGACAGGTTAACAAAGTTTCTCTCAGACAAAGGCTACAGAAAAGGAGGCTTGGACAAAACTCTCTTTGTCAAAACTGAAGGAGGGAAGTTGATGGTTGCCCAAATATATGTTGATGACATAGTGTTTGGAGGAATGTCAGAACATATGGTTAAACACTTTGCTGACCAAATGCAGGCTGAATTCGAAATGAGTCTCATGGGAGAACTAACTTATTTTCTTGGACTGCAAGTCTCACAGATGGAGGACTCAATCTTCTTATCTCAAAGCAAGTATGCTAAGAACATTGTAAAGAAGTTTGGTATGGAGAATGCAAGTCACAAAAGGACTCCTGCTCCTACTCATCTAAAGCTTTCCAAAGATTCAAGTGGGGTTAAGGTGGATCAAAGTCTGTACAGAAGCATGATAGGAAGCTTGTTGTACTTAACTGCCAGCAGACCTGATATTGCCTTTGTAGTTGGAGTTTGTGCAAGATACCAAGCTGATCCCAAAGTTAGTCATATCAATCAAGTGAAGAGAATTTTGAAGTATGTAAGTGGAACTTACAACTATGGATTGATGTATACTCATGGCTGTGAACCAGCTCTGACTGGCTACTGTGATGATGATTGGGCTGGTAGTGCTGATGACAGAAAAAGCACCTCTGGAGGATGTTTCTTCTTGGGAAATAATCTGGTTTCCTGGTTCAGCAAGAAACAGAATTGTGTGTCTCTCTCTACTGCTGAAGCTGAATACATTACAGCTGGTAGTAGCTGCTCTCAAATGATCTGGATGAAACAGATGCTCACTGAGTATAATGTCACACAAGATGTCATGACATTGTACTGTGACAATCTGAGTACAATCAACATTTCCAAGAATCCCATACAGCATAGCAGGACCAAACATATTGACATACGACATCACTTTATCAGAGACCTTGTAGAAGAGAAGACAATCAAATTGGAACATGTTGCCACTGAGCTACAGCTGGCTGACATTTTTACCAAGGCTCTAGATGCAAATCAATTTGAAAACTTAAGGGGTAAGTTGGGTATTTTCCAACATGAGGAATTGTAGCAATTAATTTTGCTTAAAACAAGGATCAAAGGAGCTATGCCTGTTCTGATTGGGTTAAAATTATATTTTCGCATTTCCTACAATTCTTTTAAGAAGTTGAAAAGACACTCCTTTGCTTCCTTCCCCTCTCGTCTCCTCATCAAAACCCAGCCTCTCAATCAGAATTTTCTCCTCAGTTGTTGTTGGTCCTCTAGGACTGTCAAAATGTCTCAAACACCATCATCATCCAATACGACTATTTCAACCTCTTCCTCTGATCAAGATTCTAGGACAATCTCTTCATGTCTGGACTCTGAAGTTCTGGAGATCTCTTCTCATAGAAAAGTGGGAACTAACCCCACCAAGGTCAAAGAGTTGAGAACAAGACATGCAGGAAAGTCCCAAGCTTCTGCCTCTGGTAATCCATCTCATCCTTCTTCTTCAGTTCCCCCTGAAATTGCAAATAGGGAAGGGACAGCCTATGTTAATCAAGCAATAGCAAAAATTGTTTCAAGAATTATGAATGAGAACAACTCAGTTCCTGGCATTTCTGTTCCTCTGAACCAAGAAAGTTCAAATGCTAATGTCTCTAAGAATGTTGAGACATCAAACAAAGAGAAGAATGCTGACATTGCTCACAAGAAAAGGAAGAAGCCCGAATCCTCTGAGTCTGATGACAGTGCTTAAAGGATGGTTGTTGTTTGGTGGTGCTGCTGGTTGGTGCTGATATTCAGTTGTTTTCTGCTGCTGCTCTTATTATTTTTGTAGGTGTTTAGGTATTGGCTTGCATTTTTGGTAAATCCCAAGTGTATGTGTGAATGTCATGACTGATGTTATAACATTCTAGTTCAGTTTGTACTGACTCATTAGGTACCTTTGCAGAAAAATATTGTAATTGAAGTACTGATGTTTATAAGTGTGTATCTGAGCATTTTGCAAAATGATCACATTTTGCTAAATCAGTAGACAGGTTTTCTCAGATGTCATAACAGATGTTATGACATCCTGTTCTGAACTAACAGGTTTGCAGGATGGATAAGTCTGAGTTTTTTCAGGAAATAACTCAGTCTTTCCTGAACAGAATCCTGCGTTTTCTGAGGGGTAACCTAGCTCAACCCTAACCTGGTTAATAAAGTCCTGTGACCTGGTCTTTAGGTCAAACGGAATTAACCCTAGGTTTTTGTGGAAACCCTAACTGAAGTTGCAGCTGCTATATATTCAACAGAGCTGCTGTTTTTCAATTGATCCCTCTTGATTGATCAGAAGATCATTTGTAATCTGTATAGATTTGATTATTGTACTCCAAGCAATTATCATTGTGATAAGTGCCTTGGAATAGGTTTCAAATTGTATGGGTTGTGTAGCACTCAAAGCTTTGAAGCAAGAGTGTTTGAATGTTCCTTGACTAAAGCTGTGAAGCAGAGTCAAGTTAGTTGTATGCATCACTCAAAGCTGTGAAGCACGAGTGATTGTGTTGCTTGATTAAAAAGCTGTGAAGCTTAATCAAGTGTTTGTTTTTGAAGAGTGTCTTCATCAATTCTTAAGTCAAATTGGTTTATGTATCACTGCTGTGATTGAGGGGGAGTGAGTAGGAACTCAGGTTTAAGTTGTACTTAGATTGGAATTGCATTGGGTAGGTCTTAAGTGAAGGAGATAAACTGGTTGGTTTATTCCTGAATTAAAATCTCTTATAGTGGATTTCCTCCCTGGCTTGGTAGCCCCCAGAGTAGGTGTTGTTGCACACTGAACTGGGTAAACAATTGACTGTGTTCTTTATTGCTTTTGTATTTACTGTCATATAGTAAGTCAAATACGGTGTCATAACATTGAACGTGACATTGAGTATCTGCAGCCAGAATTTCAATTGGTATCAGAGCAGGCACCCTGCCTGTATTATTGGGTGAGATCTAGGGATATCACTTTCTGGCACTATGGACAAAGAAGGAGTTTTTGGAAATAGACCACCCATTCTGGATGGAACTAATTATGACTACTGGAAACCTCGTATGATTGCCTTCCTAAAATCTCTGGACAAAAAGGCTTGGAGAGCTGCTGACAAAGGATGGATTCATCCCACCATAACTGAGATAGATGGGACAATCAGTCTGAAGCCTGAGGAAGATTGGAGTAAAGAAGAAGATGAGTTAGCTCTGGGAAATTCAAAAGCTTTAAATGCCTTGTTCAATGGAATTGATAGAAACATTTTCAGACTAGTACATCAATATGAACTGGCCAAGGAAGTTTGGGACACTCTCAAAACTACTCATGAGGGCACTTCCAAAGTAAAAATGTCAAGGCTTCAGATGTTGACTACCAAATTTGAGAATCTAAAAATGATGGAAGATGAAACCATTCATGAGTTTCACATGAACATCTTGGAGATTGCCAACACCTCAGGAGCACTGGGAGAAAAGATGTCAGAAGAAAAACTGGTGAGGAAGATTCTCAGATCCTTGCCTAAAAGATTTGCAATGAAGGTAACTGCCATAGAGGAAGCCCAGGACATTAGCAAGTTGAAAGTGGATGAACTTATTGGGTCTCTTCAGACTTTTGAGATGGGGATCACTGATAATGGTGACAAGAAGAACAAAAGCATAGCACTTGTATCCAACACTGATGTTGAATACAAGGAGGATGAAGAAGAAAACATATCAGAAGCTATTGCCATGCTTGGAAGACAGTTCAACAAGCTCATCAAAAGAATGGATCCAAAGTCAAGGTCTAATGTTCATAACATTCCCTCTGACATTGACAGTTCCAGCAGAAGACCAAGGTCAGAAGATAAGGGAAACCAAGGCAGAGGTATTCAATGCCATGGATGTGAAGGATATGGACATATTCGAGCTGAATGTCCTACCTTTCTTAAGAAACAAAAGAAAGGAATGACTGTTACTTGGTCTGACTATGATTCAGAAAGTAATTCTGAAGAAGAATCTGCCAAACTAGTTACTGCCCTAACTAGTGTTTGTACTTCTGAAAGTGACACTAGTGATGAAGAAGTGACATTTGAAGAACTGGCTGATACCTACAAGAAATTGTGTATCATAAGTGCTGAAGTCTGTGTGCAGAATGAGAAACAATCAAAACTCATTATAAAGCTGGAGGCTGAAAAAAGGGCAAATCTTGAAACTATAAGTCATCTAGAAGGAGAAGTTCAATTGCTGAACTCACAACTGAATCAAATGACCAAATCTGTCAAGATGTTGACAAATGGAACAGACAAATTGGAAGAGATCCTTCAGGTTGGACAAAATGTGGGAAATAAATCTGGACTAGGATTTATGGAAGCAAAGAAATCTGGTACTGGTAAGCAAATGTCAAAACAGATGTCTCAACACAACTCTCAACATCAGGAACAGAGACATATGAAGAAAAGGTACCAAAGATGGAAATGTCATCATTGTGGGAGATATGGTCACATAAAGCCCTTCTGCTTCAGACTACATGGATATCCTAATCAGAACTCAGGTGTCAAACCTAAGTCTAAAAAGGTACCACATGCTCCTAAATGGAAGAAAAAGGCTACTGCACTGATAGCTCACACTTCCCTGAGGGTCTCTGCAAAGGAAGATTGGTACTTTGACAGTGGATGTTCCAGACACATGACTGGATTCAAAAATCTCCTCAATAATGTTATGCCTCACACCACCAGTTTTGTGATCTTTGGAGATGGTGCTAAAGGTGAAGTCAAAGGAGTTGGTAATTTGGACTGCCCTGGAGTTCCAAGTCTGAATAAAGTACTGCTGGTAAAAGGGTTGACTGCTAATCTCATTAGTATCAGTCAATTATGTGATCTAGGATTCAAGGTCAACTTCTCAAGATCTGAATGTCTAGTAATTAATAAAAAACTAGAAGTTGTAATGAGAGGAATCAGATCCAAAGATAATTGTTACGTGTGGCAGCCTGAGAACACTGATATCTCCACTATGTGTCAAATCATCAAAGAAGAAAAAGAGATGAAACTGTGGCAGCATAAGCTTGGTCTCCTTCATCTAAGAAGAATGAAAAGAGCTATTTCTATGGAAGCTGTCAGAAGAACTCCAAAACTACAGGTTGATAATATCTGTGATGTGGCAAATAAACTTGAGGAAGGATGTGTTGTCAGAACCTTAAGTCATCTTGACAAGGATGTTTGAAATAACAAGTTTAATAAATTATGTTCTCAAAACATCTGGTCAAAACAGATGCTCCCTGAGTACAATGTTACACAAGATGTTGTGACATTGTGTTGTGACAATCTGAAAACAATCAACATTTCCTTGAACCCTATTGACTTTGAAGAGAAGAAGTCATTTAAACTGGAACATAGTTTCTCTAAGCTTCAGCTGACTGATTCTTCTACCAAGGCTCTTGTTGGAAATAAACTTGAAAATTTGAGGGGCAGGTTGGGTATTCACCAACATAAGAAATTATAGCAATTAATTTTGCTTAAAACAAAGGTTGAAGGAATTAACTTTATTAAGTCTATCATTAGTGGGTTAATCTTATACTTTCACAATTCTTTCAAAATCTTTAAGAAGTTGAAAAGACTTCCTTTTACCCTCTACCTCTCTCGTCCTTGCAACCTGTTTTCTCCTCTCAATCAAAGATCTTTCTCAAACTGCTACCATTACTCAAAGTCAATCAAAATGTCTCAGACATCGCCTTCAACCATGGCAACTTCGTCATCCTCATCATCGTCATCATCTGACCAAGATTCTAGGGCAATCACCACAAGCATAGAATCTGAAGTTCTTGAGGTCACTCCTCTCAGAGAGATGGCAACTGACCCAGCCAAAGTCAAAAAGCTCAGAACCAGACATGCAGGAAGAGCTCAAGCTACAGCCTCTGGTAATACTTCTCATCCTTCGTCTTCTGTACCTAATAGAGAAGGATCCGTTCAAGTTCACCAAGCTATTGCTAGGCTGGTTACTAGTATACTGAGTGGCAACAAATCTGTACCGGGGATTTCTGTCCCTTTAAATCAATCAGAAAGTCCAAATGTGGAAGTTTCTGAAAACTGTAATGTAGATGTCACTGAGAATGTTGTGACACAAAAAGACAACATTCAGAACCTCTCAGAAAAGGCTGTTGATCCACCTATCATTGATGTGGATGAGGATTACTCAGATAATGATCTGATTGCTAATGTGAACCCTAACATAGCTAGGAGATTGATGAAAAGAAAGAGTAGTCAGAATGATAAACCTAATGCTAAGAAATCCAAGGCTGAAGGCATGGCTGAGAAAAGTATTCAGACAAAAGGGAAGAAGGCCCAGGTGCATACTGCTAGACAACCAATCTCTAAGAAGAGTAAAGAACCTGAAACTTTTGATTCTGATGAGGAATCAGAATTTGAGATTGATATTGAAGAAACTCCCATCAGAAGGAAGCTCCCCTCCAGCAAAATTGCTAGAGTGCCTGAAGTGCCAACAGATAACATCTCTTTTCATCATCCTGACAATGCAAACAGATGGAAGTATGTTTGCTTAAAGAGAATAGCCTTAGAGAGAGAACTCAACAATGATGCCTTGGAGTGCAAAGACATCATGGACCTGATCAAGAATGCTGGACTAATGAAGACAGTGATAAAGTTTAACAAATGTTATGAAAATCTGGTCAAGGAGTTTGTAGTGAACTTGTCTAATGATTGTGCTGATGGAAGGTCAGCTGACTTTGAAAGTGTTTTTGTTAGAGGAAGAAGGGTCAAGTTCTCTCCATCAGAAATCAACAAGTTTCTTGGAAGAACAAATGAGGACTGTCCTGATCTAGAGGCAACTGACAATGAAGTTTGTCTAACCATCACAGCCAGGCAAGTAAAGTGCTGGCCCTTGAAAGGGAAGCTGAATGCTAGTAAACTCAGCATGAAATTTGCCATCTTGCATAAAATAGGTGCAGCCAACTGGGTGCCTACAAATCACAAATCAACTATCTCCACATGATTGGGGAGATTTATCTATGCTGTGGGAACCAAGACTGCTTTTGACTATGGGAGGTACATCTTTGAACAAACTTTAAAGCATGCTGGAAGTTATGCTGTCAAAGGACCAATTGCCTTTCCCTCCCTCCTTTGTGGAATCATCCTTGCACAATACCCTGATATCCTTGTGGCAAGAGATACAGTCTGCAAAAGAGCTCCTGCCCTTGGCCTGCACTACAAACTGTTTCAGGGATCTCATGCTCCAGACATTGTCATAACATCAGCTGAGACATCGTCTGTGAAGACCCAGTCCAAGACATCAGATGTCATAGCTGTTTTAAAAGAAACTTGCAAAGAGCTGGATGCTAGAAAAAGGACCCTAGAAATTCTAATTGCCAGGCTAGAAAAGGAGGAAGCTGAAGAAAACAGAAGGGAAGAAGGTGTAGAAGCTGAAGGACATCTCAACATTGAAGAAACTAGCTCCTCTGAGTCTGATGACAGTGCTTGAAGGTTGATTGCTGTTTGGTGGTGTTGCTGGTTGGTGATGATATCTGGTGGAGTTTGGAAGTGAATTCAGTTGTTTTCTGCTGCTGCTCTTATTATTTTGTTTTGGATAACTGTATAATTTTATGAACATGTATCTTTGGCCCATTTGTGGCTAAAGAGGGGGAGAATATTTTGGTACTTACTTAATTAGTACTTGACATTCTATTTTTCTGCTGTCACTTATTTCTGCTGCTATCTATCTCTGATTGCTTAGGGTCTTTAGCCAAAAATCTGCCAAAGGGGGAGTTTGTAGGTGTTTAGGTATTGGCTTGCATTTTTGGTAAATTCCAAGTGTATGTGTGAATTTCATGACTGATGTCATAACATTCTAGTTCAGTTTGTACTGAATCATTAGGTACCTTTGCAGAAAAATATTGTAATTGAAGTACTGATGTTTATAAGTGTGTATCTGAGCATTTTGCAAAATGATCACATTTTGCTAAATCAGTAGATAGGTTTTCTCAGATGTCATAACAGATGTTATGACATCCTGTTCTGAACTAACAGGTTTGCATGATGGATAAGTCTGAGTTTTTTCAGGAAATAACTCAGTCTTTCCTGAACAGAATCCTGCGTTTTCTGAGGGGTAACCTAGCTCAACCCTAACCTGGTTAATAAAGTCCTGTGACCTGGTCTTTAGGTCAAACGGAATTAACCCTAGGTTTTTGTGGAAACCCTAACTGAAGTTGCAGCTGCTATATATTCAACAGAGCTGCTGTTTTTCAATTGATCCCTCTTGATTGATCAGAAGATCATTTGTAATCTGTATAGATTTGATTATTGTACTCCAAGCAATTATCATTGTGATAAGTGCCTTGGAATAGGTTTCAAATTGTAAGGGTTGTGTAGCACTCAAAGCTTTGAAGCAAGAGTGTTTGAATGTTCCTTGACTAAAGCTGTGAAGCAGAGTCAAGTTAGTTGTATGCATCACTCAAAGTTGTGAAGCACGAGTGATTGTGTTGCTTGATTAAAAAGCTGTGAAGCTTAATCAAGTGTTTGTTTTTGAAGAGTGTCTTCATCAATTCTTAAGTCAAATTGGTTTATGTATCACTGCTGTGATTGAGGGGGAGTGAGTAGGAACTCAGGTTTAAGTTGTACTTAGATTGGAATTGCATTGGGTAGGTCTTAAGTGAAGGAGATAAACTGGTTGGTTTATTCCTGAATTAAAATCTCTTATAGTGGATTTCCTCCCTGGCTTGGTAGCCCCCAGAGTAGGTGTTGTTGCACACTGAACTGGGTAAACAATTGACTGTGTTCTTTATTGCTTTTGTATTTACTGTCATATAGTAAGTCAGATATGGTGTCATAACATTGAACGTGACATTGAGTATCTGCAGCCAGAATTTCAATTTTGTTTTGGATAACTGTATAATTTTATGAACATGTATCTTTGGCCCATTTGTGGCTAAAGAGGGGGAGAATATTTTGGTACTTACTTAATTAGTACTTGACATTCTATTTTTCTGCTGTCACTTATTTCTGCTGCTATCTATCTCTGATTGCTTAGGGTCTTTAGCCAAAAATCTGCCAAAGGGGGAGTTTGTAGGTGTTTAGGTATTGGCTTGCATTTTTGGTAAATCCCAAGTGTATGTGTGAATGTCATGACTGATGTCATAACATTCTAGCTTAGTTTGTACTGATTCATTAGGTACCTTTGCAGAAAAATATTGTCATTCAGGAACTGATGTTTATAAGTGTGTATCTGAGCATTTTGCAAAATGATCACATTTTGCTAAATCAGTAGACGGGTTTTCTCAGATGTCATAACAAATGTTAAGACATCCTGTTCTGAACTAACAGGTTTGCAGGTTGGATAAGTCTGAGTTTTTTCAGGAAAATAACTCAGTCTCTCCAGAACAGAATCCTGCGTTTTCTGAGGAGTAACCTAGATCAACCCTAACCTGGTTAATAAAGTCCTGTGACCTGGTCTTGAGGTCAAACGGAATTAACCCTAGGTTTTTGTGGAAACCCTAACTGAAGTTGCAGCTGCTATATATTCAACAGAGCTGCTGTTTTGCAAGTAATCCCTTTTTGATCAGAAGATCATTTGTAATCTGTATAGGTTTGATTATTGTACTCCAAGCAATTATCATTGTGATAAGTGACTTGGAATAGGTTTTTAATTGTAAGGGTTGTGTAGCACTCAAAGCTTTGAAGCAAGAGTGTTTGAATGTTCCTTGACTAAAGCTGTGAAGCAGAGTCAAGATTAGTTGTGTGCATCACTCAAAGCTGTGAAGCAAGAGTGATTGTGTTGCTTGATTAAAAAGCTGTGAAGCTTAATCAAGTGTTTGTTTTTGAAGAGTGTCTTCATCAAATCATTAGTCAAATTGTTTTATGTATCACTGCTGTGATTGAGGGGGAGTGAGTAGGAACTCAGGTTTAAGTTGTACTTAGATTGAAATTGCATTGGTTAGGTTTTAAGTGAAGGAGATAAACTGGTTGGTTTTGTTCCTGAATTAACATCTCTTATAGTGGATTTCCTCCCTGGCTTGGTAGCCCCCAGAGTAGGTGTTGTTGCACACTGAACTGGGTAAACAATTGACTGTGTTTTTTATTGTTTTTGTATTTACTGTCATATAGTAAGTCAGATACGGTGTCATAACATTGAATGTGACATTGAGTATCTGCAGCCAGAATTTCAGTTTGGATTTTGGGGAGGCTCCTTCAGAGTGACCAGATTAGATTTCAACAAGTGTGGCAAAACCTGAGATAAGGACATGTTAAGTCGGTTGAACTGTCTTCTAGGCACATCCTGCTTGCGCTAATTGTTTTTCCGTTGAGTTGATACAGGGTTGGAGATCATTATAGCTCCTATCATTGGACGGTGTTCAGCTTTGCTTTGATTCTTCTGACCGTAGGCAACACTTACTTCTTTCTTCCCAGATAATGGTTTCTTTACTGTACTTGAAGACACATCTCTCTGAATCTTACCGCTCTTGATACCAGCTTCTACTCTTTCACCTGTCAATATCAGCTCGGTGAACCCAGTTGAAGAGCTCCCAGTCATATGTTTCAAGAATGCGTCTGACAAAGTACCCAAGAACATATCTACTAGCTCTCTATCAGACAGAGGAGGCTGGACTCTTCCCGTAAGATCTCTCCACTTCTGGGCATAATCTTTGAAACCCTCATTGGAACCCATAGACATGCTTTGAAGTTGTGTACAGGTTGGAGCGAGGTTAGCATTGTATTGGTACTGCCTGTAGAAAGAAGCAGCCAGATCCTCCCAGTTGCGGATGTTGGTTCCCTCTAACTGGTAGAACCATTCTAATTGAGTTCCCGATAAACTTTCCTGAAATAAATGCTCCCATAAATTCCTACCAGCGGTGTGAGGTTGGATCTTCCTAACATAAGATCTCATATGCAGCTTAGGACATGAAACTCTATCATACTTAGAAAATGCGGGAACCTTGAACTTCGGTGGAATGACCACTCTAGAAACTAACCCTAATTCTTCAAAATCCAGACCAGGTACTCTCTGAATTTCCATGGTGTTGAGACGATCCTCAAGTTGTTTATATTTGTCATCAGCAGGAGGATATTGTTCTTCAGTGTAGTCAACCTCTTCTTTCTCAGACCCAAGGTTGTGGTCCCCTTCTTTTGTCTTCTCTTCCTGATTGTCCCCCTCATTTGACGGAGTTGCGAATTCTAGAGCTCGCTTTGCTGGTTCTCTGAATCTCCTTCCCATATTCAGGACACCCACTAGTTTCTTTGTCTTTTTCTTCTTGTCTTTGATCATGAGATCTTTCAGGTCCTCTTGTCCTTTAGCCAGAGCCAGGAATATCTATTGGAATTGAGCATTTTGTGCTTGAAGATCCTTCACTATTTGTTCGATATCCATCTTACTGAAATAAACAGTAGAAAGATAAGGAAACCTGTTGTGGAAAACCTGTTTATGTTATGATGCATGAACATGTGTATGCAAATGATTTCAAGGAATTATAAGATTTGAATTTGTTTAGACAAAAGGGAACACACATTAATTGTATTAATAAGTTTAAATTTCTTACAACATGCCTCTTGGGCTTACATTGGAAGAAACAAAAATAATACAAAATAAACTTTATAAAACAAAAAAAAATTAAGCTTCCCACAAGCGCATCCTCTTTGGTGCAATGTAGGCATTCAAACTCTGCTCTTCATGGAGTTGTCTCGTAAGCTCCAGAACCTTCTTCTCGCTTGTGTTGAACTGGGTTTCAAAGGTGTCTCGTCCCCCTTTGAGTTGAATCATAGATCTTTGCAACTCCTCGAGAGTAGTCGGCTTGTCAGGATGGAGAATAGTGTAAGGAACATCTCCCGCAGCAATGGGCTCCATGATGATAGGTAGAATAGGCTCATAAGGCATCATGATATTTTGAGCACGAGCTCGCACCCACTTGAGATAAGGCTCCAAAGGAATGGAGTTCTTATGCCTCAATGTCTTGCTATCAACTTTGTTTATCATGCCCCAAGCTCGTATGAATCTCTGACAATAACCTTTGACATCGTTCTCATAGTCGAATATAATTCCTTGGACAAGTGCATCATGAGGACCATCCCTCCTAGCATACCCAAACTGTCACAACACCAAACAAGGATTGTAGGTAATACCTCCCCTAATGCCAAGTATATGTACATTAGGGAATTCCCCACAACGGTCGATAATAGTAATATCCTCCAAGGATCGAGAACACCAATGAATATCAGAATGTGTGAGCGACATTAGTCTTTTGGACCACCTCATGCCTTATTCGTTCTTCACAACAGATCGAGGTAGGTGAGAAATAAACCACCTAGCTAAAAGAGGAGTGCAACATATAAGGGTCCCCCTTCTTTCCATAGTGCGAGAGTGAAGAGAATGTAAGATGTCCCCAAGCAAAGTAGGCACCAAATTGCGAGATTTAAATTTTTTGAATGTGTTCACATCTATAAGTTGGTCAGGATTGGGAAACAGTACCATGCCATAGATGAGAAGAGCCAAAACTTCTTCAAAGGCTTGTAAGTTTAAAGTATCCCAACAATCTTGAGCCTTCTCCAACAAAAACTTGGCTAGAAACCCTTTGACACCACTTTTTATTTCCCAATTAGCCACGACGTCGGATCGTTGCAAATGTAGAGCTCGAGCAATCTCCTCAGGTCTCGGGTCTCTTTCAATACCATTGAAAGGTAATTGATCAAGAATAGGAATTTCCAAGAGTTGAGAGAATTCTTCCATAGTAGGCACAAGTTGGTAATCATGAAAGGTAAAGAAATGGTGTAAAGGGTTGAAGAACTGAAAGAGAACCTTCATCATGTATTCATCAAGGCTTGAGGTAACCATATTGAGAAGTCGACCATGTCTCTTGGTGAACAGAGAATTCTCAGGGATTCTTGATGCTAATTCTTTGAGTTGAGGAGGCACTGTCACGAGGTTGACTTGGATAGTATTCCTGCGAGTGGAAGCCATGTCCTACAAAACAAAACAAAAATAAATCTATATGTCTTTGAAATGGTTAGTGCAAAATGCTATGGTATGATGTCATGATGTTATGTACGAGTAAACATAAACACACAAAGCAAAAATTCCTTAGGTTTAGGCTTGCATGGAGTTCATAGGTAAGTACCCTCTTGAAGTTTAGTTGGTTCAACCTGTCCTAGAAAGTAATCAGGTTCTAGGGAATCTCAATATCACTGATCTTTCTTCTTCGGACATTGTTTCAGTGCAAGCCTCTTTATTGGCGACTAAAATATCCCAAAAGTCCAATCTCAATGAGCGTAGTATCGAGTATCAACTAACTTTGGACTGCACCAGAGTCGGCTATCTCACTACTTCCTAATGGCCAAGGTGTTCAATTAAAGGTTCTAAGGCCAGTTAGTGCTTCATGACACCATACAGTGGCCCCGTATTCTCATTGACTAAACTAAAGGGCTACCGGTACCAACAAATGTGTCACACTAACGTAGCCATCGCTTCAACCATGTCAGTATACCCCATACAGTTTCCACAATCTATTGCTACTTACCTAATGGTGTTCTCCGATCCGGGTAAAGGATCAAAACAAGCCCAAACAAAGACCCAAAATGTAAAGCAAACAAATCAAACAATAAAATAAATTAAATATGATCTAGCTCTAAGGTAACCCTACTTTTAAAATTCCTCAGCAGAGTCGCCAGTTCTGTCATACAGTGGGAGAACTGAATCGGGTGTTTCACATTTTATCGCAAATGTTGTGGATAGAAAGAGTCGCCACTGACTTTTCTTTCATCCAATAAAGGAAAGGGTGAAAAGAACAGGAAAGACCTTTCAAGATTTTTTTCTTGAGTTCTGGGGGTAAGTTATGAAAAGGGAAGGTATTAGCACCCTTTTCATCCGTAGTTATCTATGGGCTCTTAATTGCTTGCTAGATCACTTTGAAAAATGCTTTGTTTAAAATGTATTTGTGGTGGGTTTTTGAAAGTATTTTGAACACTCTTTTGTTTAGGCAAACTTTGTAATTATTCTCATCTCTATAAGAATGTATACAAAGTGTTGGTTTTGAAAATAGTTCCAACAGATGTTTGTTTTTTGAAGGTGTTTTGAATGTGTAAGTGTGCAAATGGTTTTGATTTGTGAGCAAGCAACTACGAGCGACCTACCTACTCAAAAGTTCTTTGTTATTTTCCTTCTCCTTTAGATGTTTCTATCTTACCATTGATTTATAAGAAGCCTCATCATTGGATGTGAAGGGAAAAGTGTGGGTCAATCATATAGTCATAGAAGGCAACTTATGAGACGCCTTAGAAATTTTCGTAAGGGACTAGATCGTTTACCGAAGGCAACATCGAGGGACATCGAGGGACTATGATCTATTTTTATCGTGGGTCTATACTAAAATGCCCATGTTCGAGGGACATGACTATTTTCCGAGGCAACAAGCGAGATTACCTTAAAGGTGTGCGTGTGTGAAGTGTGTTTGATTGCATACATTGTCTTTCAGATTAGGGTTTTCTAACGATTGGGTTTATCTTGCCTTACACACCCTAATTACTAACAATTATATGAAAAGCGATAAATTTGCGTAAATTAAAATCCTACGCTATTACATCACTTTAAGGGATGTGGGTGTAAGTTTAGAAATGGGGAGATAAAAGCAAATAAAACCTACTTTTACTATTACAACCAAATCTAATGAAAATAAAAGCAAAAAATCAAAGAAAATCAAGATTTATGTTGTCTGGTCTAACACGGGCCGTGTCCTGTGACACGGGCACCCATGTCAGCACCCTGCAATGATCCATGCACGTTTTTCCTTTCTGTACCAACTAAGCTGACATGGGCCGTGTCCTGTGACATGGGCACCTGTGTCAGCACCCTGACTTGCCATTTTGTACATTTCTAGTTCTAGTAGACCTGACACGGGCCGTGTCCTGTGACACGGGCACCCGTGTCAGCATCCTGTCTTGCCATTTTGTATATTTCTAGTTCCAGTAAACCTGACACGGGCTATGTCCTGTGACACGGGCACCCGTGTCAGCACCCTGTACTGCATATTTGTTACATTTTCTAAACAGATAAGCTGACACAGGTTGTGTCGTGTGACACAGGCACCCGTGTCAACCACCTGTCTTGGCCTTTTTTACTGAGTTTTCTCTTTTGAACTATCTTTTTTGCATATATTTTGAACATAAACAAAAAATGATGTATGGAAAAAGATATTACAGTTTGAAAAAAATAGTAGACCTCTTGAAGCGAAACTTTAGAACACATATGTATATCTCTAGATGTGAAGCGATGAATGATCGAGCTCCTCTTTGGAGCTACTCCAATCCTTACTCTGTGTCACAAAGTTACATAATCGCTCCAACCCAGTCAAAGGTGAAAAATATTGTTTTTTTTGTTTATGTTTGGAAGGTGGTGATAAAGGTGTTACAGAAATTGTTCTTATGTTAGAACAATCTCTATGTGATGTATATGAGGTGTTCGGGTAGTTGGTTTAGGGGAAAGTTTGCAAGGTTGTACAATAATGGGTTGAGGATTTTTCTGTTTTGTGAGTGAAAGCAGAGTTGAAGATAAGCAGAGTTTAACAAAAGTTCTGTTTTTCTCTTCTCTTTTTTCTCTCCAAAAAATCATCCCCTCATGTATTATGAAACAGTCCCTTTTGTAGATCCTTGACTGAGGTTTAGAAGGGAAACAAAATAAGTTAATTTGAACTGTTTTTGCCTAATATTTTGATACTTTTTCCACACAATTTTCTTTTGCCATTTTGGTGCAATTTTGTGGCTGTTATGATGCAGGTTGGAGCAGACTGCATAGAGCAGTTTTGGACTGGTTTTATGGACAGATTTTGGACTGTATAGGACAACATATGCAAGTTTTGTGACAGGTTTGTGGTGCAGCATAGCACAAGGTTTTTTGTAGGACAACAATGGAGCAAGGTTTTAGAGTGTTGTGGCAATGTATAGAAGTAGCATATCATACTTTGTTCATCAATAACTTGGACATCATAGTTGGCAGCAACATATCATACTTTGTTCAACAATAACTTGGACATCATAGTTTGCATCATGAAACAAGTTTGGTTTGTGGAGCAATTTATGTAAATTGTATAAAAGACAAAGCATTGTGGAAAGGTTTTGAGTCAAAGGAAACAGTTCAAACAAGACAAAGTTTAGGATTTGTAAACTTGCAAAAATGCCACTTTGTAATAACTTGAATTATTTGTAACATCTTGAACTATTTTGAATTGTAGTGAAAAGATGTCATGAAGCAATGAACTTAACTTAGAAAATTTTCCAAGTCTTGCAAAAGTTGGATTTTTGACTTTCTTGATTTTTGATGATCAAATTTCGTATTTTGGATGTCTTGATGAAATATGATTTTTGGGACTCAATTTTGGTCAAAAAGTCAAAGTTTCACTTTTAGTGTACCGTTGACTTTTTCCACCAGTTGACCAAATTTTGTCTATCAATCCACTGAACTCAGGAGATGAATTAAAATATGCAATTAGGTCAAAATGACGTGCTCGGTTCCTTGGGATCATGCTTCCAACCAATAAGCCAGGTATTAGGTCAAAAATCAAAGTTCAGTCATTTTCAGTCAAAACCCTAATTTTGCCCATTTTGTCCTTTTGATAATTTGAATGACTTTCTTGGAAAATTGTGATCCAAGACTTGAAAATTGACAGAAATAATCCTGAGGCTCCATAATGATCCATGAAAGTCATTTGAAACATTAGATATCCAACTTCCTTTGTACAAATTCAAACCCTAATTTGAGGAATCAGTACCGAGGAGATTATTTGACCTAGTCGATGCTTGCGCAAACTTGAGTCATTGAAGATCTTTGTAGGAAATATATTGAGAAATGAGAGTGGAAATTTTGGGGTACAACACAATACAATGCATGTTTCTTGGCAGTGACGTCGTATCCCCAATGGGTTGAAAATGTTGTTCTAGTACCGAAGAAAGACGGTAAGGTCCGTATGTGTGTAGACTATAGGGATCTGAATAAGACAAGCCCCAAAGATGACTTCCCCTTACCGTATATTGATGTCTTAGTTAATAACACTGCTCAACACAAGGTATTATCTTTCATGGATGGCTTCTCAGTGTACAACCAAATCAAAATGGCGCCCGAAGACATGGAGAAGACTACTTTTATCACACAGTGGGGCACCTTCTGTTATAAGGTCATTCCTTTTGGACTGAAGAACACAGGCGCAACTTATCAACGGGCTATGGTGGATTTATTTCATAACATTATTCATCATGAGATAGAAGTCTACGTTGATGATATGATAGCTAGGTCCTAAGCTGAGGAAGAGCACCTTGATCATCTATACAAGTTGTTTGAAAGGCTTAAGAAATACAAGTTGAGGTTGAATCCAAACAAATGCACCTTCGGGGTAAGATCTAGAAAACTCCTAGGCTTCATTTTCAGTGGTAAAGGAATTAAGGTTGATCCAACAAAAGTCAAGGCTATCCATGAAATTCCAGCTCCCCGTACTGATAAGGAGGTCAAAGGTTTCTTGGGACGACTCAACTATATTGCCCGATTCATTTCTCACATAACTGCTACTTGTGAGCCACTCTTCAAGATGTTGAAGAAAGATCAAGTAGTAAAATGGAATGACGACTGTCAAATAGCTTTTGACAAGATTGAAGAGTACCTTCAAGAACCTCCAATTCTGATGCCACCAGTTGAAGGAACACCTCTTATCATATACTTAACTGTTTTAGAGAATTCAATGGGGTGTGTGCTAGGGCAACATGATGAGTCTGGTCGAAAAGAGCATGCAATATACTACCTTAGCAAAAAGTTTACCAAGTGTGAAATAAGATATTCATTACTTGAGAAAACTTGTTGTGCTTTGGCATGGGCTGCTCGTCGGCTAAGACAGTCTTTGTTGACTCATACTACTCTATTGATCTCTAAGATGGATCCCATCAAGTACATCTTTGAGAAGCCAGCTCTCGCCAGAAGAATAGCCTGATGGAAAATGATCTTAACTGAATACGACACTCAATACACTACACAAAAAGCAATCAAAGAAAGTGTACTAGAAGATCATTTGGCACATCAAGCTGTGGATGATTACCAATCTATGAACTTTGAATTCCCATACGAGTATATCATGCTGATTACGGATTGTGAAAATCCTAGACCATATGAAGGACTTGAGCAAGGATCCCGGTGGACTATAGTTTTTGATGGAGCTTCTAATGCATTGGGTAACGGAATTAGTGTTGTGATCATTTCCCCTGAAGGTTTCCATACGACTTTCACTACTAGACTTTGCTTTGACTATATCAACAACATGGATGAGTACGAAGCGTGCATCTTGGGTCTTAAAGTTGTTATTGACCTAATAATAAATTTTTTAAGTGTATATGGAGACTCAGCCTTGGTGGTCAGTCAAGTTAAAGGAGAATGGGATACAAAACATCTGAATCTTATCCCTTACAAAGAACTTATTCTAACCTTGATCCCATACTTCGAAGAGATTACCTTTGAGCACATTCCGAGGGAAGAAAATCAATTGGCCAATGCCTTAGCTACCATGTCATCTATGTTCAAGGTCATATGGGGCAACGAAGCTCCCAGGATTACTGTCAAAAGATTTTACAAATCGGCGCACTACTATGAGGTTGACACTGATGGAGTAGAGGAGAAGCCTTGGTTTCACGAAGTGAAAAGATATCTTGAAGCTCAAGAGTATCCTGAAGGGGAGTCAATCAAAAACAATAAATTTCTACGGAGGTTCTCTGCCAAGTTCTTCCTAAGAAATGGAATTTTATACAAGCATGTAACGCAATGGGAGAACTGACTTGGGTGTTTTGTGTTTTGTCACAATTGTTGCGGATAGCAAGAGTCGCCACCGAGTTTTCTTTTATCCAATAAGGAAAGGTTGAAAAGAACATGAAAGACCTTCGAGATTATTTTCTTGAGTTCGGGGGTAGTGTGATACGGTGGCAAAACCGACTGTTCTACTGGTTTGCGTTTTGTATTCGCAAATGTGCGATAAGCAAGAGTCGCAACCGAATTTTCTTTTATCCAACAAAGGAAAGGGTGAAAAGAACAAAAAAGACATTTTTCGAGATTTTCTGAGTAAGGGGGTAGATTATGGAAAGGGAAGGTGTTAGCACCCTTTCCATCTGTGGTTTTCCAAGGGTTCTTAGGTACTTGCTCATTTTTGAAAATTGCTTTCGTGATTGTGTGTTTTGAAAAGTTTTGTTTGCTTTATGATAACTCTTGTATCAGTCCTCAAGAGTGTTGATAAAGCATTTTTTAAAAGAATTTTGAATGCGTGGTGTGAAACAGTTGTTTTTTTAGAAAGTACTTAACAGTCATCTAACTACTCGAAAAAGGCATTATTTTCCTCCTTTCCTTTAGATAGTGCTATCCTACTATTAGTGAGTAGGTAGTCCTATCGTTGGATGTTTGAGGGACTATCAAAAGGGACGTTTATGGTCACAAAGGCAACTGGGCAAGAACTCTTAGTAACTGTCCTAAAGTTCTAAGATCACTTATTAACTGAGGCAACAGTCGAGAGGGTTATCGAGGGACTTGTGATCTCTTGAACTAAAGGATAATCACTAAAAATCCTCACGTTTCGAGAATTGTGATCGTTTCGAAGGCAAATGAAGTGAGAGCTACCTTAGGGGTGAGCATGTGCAAGTGTGTTTAATTCAGATTTATTATTTTGCGCATTTAGGGTTATCTAATCGTTTTAATTTCAGTCTTTTTTCATGCAATCCTATTAACCATTCATCTAAGCAGTTTATAGTGCGGAAAATAAATTGCAGAAAGTAAAAACTCCTAAGCTATTACATGGCCTCGGGGCAATTACACAATCAGATGCGGAAATTTAAACCCTAATTAAACTATTACAAACCCAAAAACAATTATATAATTGAAAAAAATAATAGTACGAAGAATAACAACACGCAAAAGTTGAGACGGGAATAAGTTTGACAAAGCCTAAAAATCTAATTGCTTATTAAAAATATTTTTGGTATTTTAAATGAAAAAAAGATTTGAGATTCAATCCTAATTTCTAGTTAATTTTAATTTTAAAGAAAAAGGATTAAAGTAGTTAAACTAGATTAATTTATAAAATTAATTTTAATTATATAAAAAAACCTAATCCTATTTTTTTGTGATTTTATGATTTTATGATTAAAATAAAAAATGATTTTAAAAATAAATAAAATAAAATAAAGAAATTTAAAAAATGACAAAAATGAAAAGAAATGGGCCTGAAGTGCATCAGCAATCTGGGGGTATGCGTCTGGATTTGCTAGGCCCATAACTAGAGCAAGCCTAAACTCCTGCATGTGATCCAGTAGTGCTGCTCATTGGGAGGACTATCGTGAGCTTCTGGATCTGGAATATTTGATATGGCCTTGATGAGATCATATGGTCTGGAGATAGGAGCGCATAGTGGACACGCTGGGACTTGGAGTATTGGATTTGCATGCACAAATTAGAAAAATAATATGCAAGAGGTAGGGATCGAACCCCTTCCCTTGCACCTTATAATGCTTTAACACCCTTCATTCTCACCACTGGACCATGCTGTTCATTCATGAATATAAATGAAACAAAATAATATAATATAAAAACAACATAATTGTTGAGTTGTCAACGCGAGCCTCTTCAGTGCCCCCCTGGGAATTTGAATGGACCAATCAAACATTGTTATTCATCCACGCCAGCGTAGGGAGGGTCAAAACACCCCTCACGATGGTTGACCACCATCGTCTCCGGCATCTTCAAAACCCTAACCTGCAAAATAACACGTTTCTAATCCAGAAATTTAACCTACCCCCTAAATCATAGGCTGCGATCATGATGGTGGTGTTCGTTTGGTATGAAAGTCCTTGTACAGGGAGAAATGAAGCTTGCATTTCACTATGCCCTAGCCATGGCAGGTGGCTATTTAGCCATCAAAGCTCATCAACGATTTCCCAAATTTGATCCTCGGGAACACCAAGGAATGGTTAGAATACTTTGAAGCTAGCTGCAAATGTGAATACGAGGATGCAAGTTTATGGATAATTTTTTATATTTGAAACCCTAGTGTAAAGGCTCTGGTTGCGTGTATGTGTGCTTCTGAATGATTGTGTATATGTAGTAGATAAGATTAGGTCAACAAATAAATCCATGAGATCAAATATAAGCATGCTCTTAAAGTCATGAAGATTTGATCCAAAATTTCTAAAATAAGAAGATATTTCCCTCCTCTTGCCTTGTGCGTTTTTTACAGCTATTTGTGAGCTTTTTGGGCCTCCAACATGACCAAATCTCCAGCTTTATTGTGTAGGGCATGAAATTTGACATGGATAACATTGAGGACATATTAGGGCCATGGAAAATATTTGAGACCATTGGAGCTCAACCATCTTGATGAAAAGTGAAACCCTAATTAGAGGTTCATTGCCTTAGGAGGAGAATTTGCCTGGTCAATTCTTGGTCATCTATGGGATAGTTGGGGACCTTAATAGGCATGTCTTAAGTAAAATGAGAGGGAAAATTTTTGGGTACAACAACTGCCCTTGTTTAATCTTCTTAAACCTGAGGATGTAGATTGGCTGGTATGCTTTTCGTGATCTGAAGATGGAAGATGATTGAACACTAGAGTGCCCAGAAATTTGCACTCGTCTACAGTAACACTATTGGTGGATAATATCGGGAATGTGCTTATAGATGCAATTTGGAAAAGATGACGGAATATCGTCAGATATGGGCTTAAATATTCCATCCAAAAAATATGATGGAGAGTCGTCAGAGATGGGCTTAAAGATGCCATCTAGAGAACAATGTTGATTTCATGAGACATTCTTTTGTAGGGATTCCTATTCCTGTTGTTGAGGAGGACTCCGCTGAGGAATGTTGGTCTCTGTTTTGGGAGATAGAGTCTAGGAGTTTCGGTGGTCCATTACTCTACTAAGGAATTATCTCTTGACTAGAGAGACGGAAGTGAACTGCTATCTGGTCGGGATCCATGCTTCACAGCAACTTGCTGAGGATAATAAGGCTGACTGCTATCTAGTTGTATTCTAGGCTTCACAGCGACTTACTGGGGAAACATGAAATTAACTGTTATCTGGTCGGACTCCAGGCTTTGCAGTTTCTTTAACTGGATAAGAATCAGAAAAATCTTAGTATCGATTTAACTGAACCAGAGGAATATCTTGAATTAACTTTAACTAGAATAGAAATCATAAAAAATCTTAGTGTCGATTTAACTAAACCAGAGAAAGGTCTTGAGTTGTCTTCAACTAGAATAGAAATCAGGAAAATCTTAGTGTCGATTTAACTGAACCAGAGAAGGTCTTGTATTAACTTTAACTGGAATAGAAATTAGAAAAATAATAGTGTCGATTTAACTGAACCAGAGAAAGGTCTTGAGTTGTCTTCAAGTGGAATAAAAATCAGAAAAATCTTAGTGTAGATTTAACTGAACCAGAGGAAGGTCTTTTGAGAATGATCATTCTGAGGAAAATGTTGAAATAGCCCTTCGTCAGACGTAGCCTTTGCGAAGACTTCCAGGTAATATAAGTAGCTAACGGTGTTTGTTGATTTGATCTTTCCTGCAAAGGTAAATAGTTAGTCGTATGCAATGTCATGATGTATGAAATGCATTGTGTAATGATGTTCTCAAAATAAATGAGATTATGTTGTATGTGATGTGTATGCGCATGCCATGATGCATGAATATGGAATGGTGTTGCGGTATCTCCTAGTCTGGGAAAGTAAATCCCTGACTGCTGCTGGAGAGTACTGGGAAGTTGGATCCTAAACTACTGTCTGGTAGATGTGGAAAGTGATTCTTTCATTTTCGTTGGGGGAACATGATGAATGGAGATGATTTGTCGGGGACTTTTGACTCCTGCTTGAGAATGACTCTGTGGGGAGAAAGATGCTTTGTCGGAAGATTTTACCGATGTATAGAAATAAACTCTGTTGGGGGATAAACTTCTACATCTAGAGAAATAAACTCTACCAGGGATACGGCTTTATAAACTGTTCGAGATTATAAAAACTTAGCTGGAGACATGGATTTTAGTTCTCTGAGGGATCTCTGCTGGAAGAGGTAATTCCTGCTTGTGGAAGAAGAGATAAAAATTTATGTTGTTTCCACTCTGTGAGGAACATACACATCACCAGGTCGTATGCTAAGAAGGTAGAGGTGACTTCATCTCAAGGTGTCCCTGCCCCTGTACCTGTTGGAAAGAGTAACTATCGGGACTACAAATGGCTTTTTTAGACTTTACCCTATTTCTTAAAGTCATTAGCATCTATCTTTATGTTTCTTATGCAAGTATTTGTAAACAGTAATCATATTCAGATGCATATGTCAAAAATAGTCATTGGACGTTTTTGCAAAACAAAACAGAAAAATAGAAAACAAATAGTTTTGTACTTTCAAAGAAATGATTTACATTGATTTTGAAGTTTGCCTATAACAGGCATTTTTGTACAAAGAGACTGGCGTTCTAGTAGGAGAATGCCGCCGTGAAAATGAAAACTATACAAAATAGTGTACAAAGAGAAAACAACTATGTGTAATAATCCCATTGAGTTTAAATTCTGCTATTGCCCTTATGTCCTTGAGCGTCTCATCACTTTGCCACTTGTACGAAACTGACTGGATTGATTGGTACCATTTGAGCTTGATAATTGATACTGAAGTCTGGTCACAAGGTGATCTAATGGGACATAGTTATACGCTTTAAATCCCTAACTTTTGCCTAGACTTCCCTTTCGGGTTTTCAGTCCACCGGGATACCCTTTTTTGCCCAAGCCGCCTTTTCAGGTTTTCGACTTGCCGGGTGTACAGATTATTTTTATATTTATTCATAATTTTTTCCCGAACCCTTTTGGTTCTCCGGGATGCCCTTATTTTTGCCTAGGCCAGTCAACCTAGCGGGTCTTTATTCATGTGTAGTATCTTTTCACTATGTCCACATTCACAGGGTGAGAAAGGTCGTCACCATCCATGGTGGTTACAATCATGGCTCCACCAGAAAATATGATTTTGATTACAAAGGGCCCTTCGTACGTGGGAGTACACTTGCCCCTGGGATCACCTTGTGGAAGTATGATGCGCTTGATTACTAGATCACCCACTTGATATACCTGACGTCTGACCTTTTTGTTTAAATCCTTGATCATTCGCTTTTGGTACATCTGACCATGACATACAACAGCAAGCCTTTTCTCATCAATCAGATTCAGTTGGTCAAGTCGGGTCTAGATCCAATCCTCCTCATTCAAACCTGTATCCTTCATGATTCTCAAAGAAGGGATCTGGAACTCAATAGGAAGGACAACCTCCATATCATACACCAGAGAATAAGGTGTCTCCCTTGTTAACGTATGTGCTGAGGTGTGGTACCCATGAAGAGAAAATGGTAACATCTCATGCCAGTCTTTGCATGTCACCGTCATCTTCTATGTGATTTTCTTAATGTTCTTGTTAGCAGCCTCCACAGCGCCATTCATCTTCGGCCGGTAAGGGGAAGAATTATGATGTTGGATTTTGAATTGTTTACAGAGTTCGATGATCATCGTATTATTGAGATTTTTACCATTATTTGTGATGATTCTTTCTGGAACACCATACTGACAGATAAGGTTATGCTTGATAAATCGCGCCACAACATTCTTGGTAACAGTAGCGAAAGAGGCAGCCTTAACCCACATCGTGAAGTAATCAATGGCCACTAGGATGAATCGATGCCCATTGGAAGCGGTAGGTCTAATATCTCCGATCATGTCAATTCACCACATTGCAAAGGGCCAGGGAGCCGTTAAGACGTTCAAGGGAACCAGAGGTACATGAACTTTATCAGCATAGATCTGACATTCGTGACAAGTTCGGGAATACTGATAACAGTCTGCTTCCATAGTGGACTAGTAATATCCTGCCCGTAGGATCTTTTTAGCCATGGTGTGTCCACTACAATGGGTACCAAAGGCACCTTTGTGTAAATCTTCCATAATCCTCTCTGCTTCGCTCTTGTCTACACACCGAAGTAAAGTAGAGTCGTGGTTGCGCTTGTAGAGGATTTCATTACTGAGTAAGAACTTTGAGGAGAACCTTCTCAGAAACTTCTTATCATTGACCGATGTCCCCTCAGGATATTCTTGATCCTCGAGATACCTTTTCACTTCATGGAACCAAGGTTTATCCATTACTTTTTTAGTATCAATCTCATGACAGTATGCTGGTTCATCCAATCTCTCAATAGTGATCTGAGGAGCCTCGTTGTCCCATCTGACCTCGAACATGGATGACACGGTAGCTAGTGCATCCGCTAACTGATTCTCTTCTCGTGTAAAATGTTCAAAGGTGACCTCTTCAAAGTGTGGAAGCAATGTCAGCACATGTTCTTTGTAAGGGATGAGATTAGGGTGCTTCGTGTCCCACTCTCCTTTGATTTGACTTATTACCAAGGCCGAATCTCCGAAAACACTCAAGAACTTGATCCTCAGGTCAATAGAAGCTTTGAGACTCATGATGCATGCTTCATACTCCGACATATTGTTGGTACAATTGAAACATAATCTGGCGGTGAATTGGGTATGACAGCCCTCGGGAGATATGATTACAGCACCAATGTTATTGCCGAGTGCATTGAAAGCTCCATCAAAAACAATAGTCCATCGGGATCCTTTCTTAGGTCCTTCATTCGGTCCAGGTTCTTCACAGTCAGTTACTAACATGATATTCTCATCCGGGAATTCAAAGTTCATGGATTGGTAGTCATCCATAGCCTGATGAGCCAAATGATCATCTAATACATTTCCTTTGGTTGCTTTATGGGTTGTGTATTGAATGTCATATTCGGTCAGGATCATTTTCCATCTCGCTATTCTTCCGGAGAGAGTGGGCTTCTCGAAGATAAACTTGATCGGATCCATATTAGATATCAACAAAGTAGTGTGAATCAACATATACTGTCTCAGTCAGTGAGCAGCCCATGCTAAAGCGCGGCAAGTTTTCTTGAGCAGTGAGTATCTTGTTTCACAGACGGTAAACTTTTTGCTAAGGTAGTATATTGCATGCTCTTTTCGACCGGACTCGTCATGCTGCCCCAGCACACACCCCATTGAATTATCTAACATTGTTAAGTACATTATCAAAGGTCGTCCTTCAATCGATCGCATCAGAATTGGAGGCTCTTAAAGGTATTCCTTGATTCTATCGAAGGCAGTCTGACATTCGTCATTCCACTTTACCACTTGATCTTTCTTCATGAGTTTGAAGATTGGCTCATAAGTAGCAGTTAGATGGGAAATGAACCTGGAAATGTAATTTAGGCGTCCCAAGAAACCTCTAACCTCCTTCTTAGTGAGAGGAGAAGGCATCTCTTGTATAGCTTTTACCTTTGCAGGGTCTACCTGAATACCCTTGTCACTGACAATGAAACCTAGGAGTTTACCAGACCTTACCCCGAAGGTGCACTTATTCAGATTTAACCACAGCTTGTATGTCTTCAACCTATCAAACAACTTTTGTAGATGATCAAGGTTCTCTTCCTCAGTTTGAGACCTGGCTATCATGTCATCAACATAGACCTCTATCTCATGGTGAATCATGTCATGGAACAAAGCTACCATGGCTTCGTGATAGGTTTCCCCAGCGTTCTTCAATCCAAAGGACATCACTTTGTAACAAAAAGTGCCCCATTTTGTGACGAAGGTTGTCTTCTCCATGTCCTCGGGTGCCATCTTGATCTGATTGTAACCAGAGAAACCTTCCGTGAAGGAAAAGACCTTATGTTGTGTGGTGTTGTCAACTAGAACGTCAATGTGGGGAAGCGGGAAGTCATCCTTGGGGCTTTCCCTGTTCAAATCTCTGTAGTCCACACACATCCGTACCTTGCCATCCTTTTTAGGCACCGGGACTAAGTTAGAAACCCAATGCGGATAGGAGGTGATAGCTAAGAACCCGATGTTGAACTGCTTCATAACTTCTTCCTTGATCTTCTTTGACATTTCAGGGCGCATACGACGGACCTTCTACTTTACTGGAGGGAAGTCTTCTTTAGTCGGGAGACGATGAACCACAATATCCGTGTCTAGCTCTGGCATGTCTTCATATGACCAAGCAAAGATCTCAACATAATCATGCAACATCTGTATCAACCGTTGTTTGACACTAAGATCTAAATTTTCACCTATCTTGACTTCTTTTCTGTCCTCTTATGTGCCCAAATTCATTGTCTCAATTGGCGCTTCATGAGGCTGTATAGCCCTTTCTTTCTGCTGTAACAGTCTGGCAAGTTCTCTGGGTGCCTCACAATCTTCCTCACCTTCGTCCTTGGCTTGGTTGATCATATTTTCAAAGTCATAACCGGTAATAGCAGAACCGTTATCAATGTGATCCAGAGGGGATATGGATCTACAGTTTGATACGTGAGTGTGTGTAAGAGCATAGATGTATTGACAAAGTAAAAAGCAGAAAAGAAAAATAGAGAGCGCAAAATTTATATGCAAAACGTCTAATGCTTTATTAATGACATATGATATTGAAACATGATAACCCTCACAAATAAACCATTATGCCCCGGGTAAGACACATGGCCATAGATTTTATATTGTTTAATTATTACATATTCGAAAACAAGAAAGACAATTACTTCTGAACAAAATTAATCAGTACAAAGTCTTTAGTCGTCCAGTTACTGGGTCCACTGTTGGTAGTAAGGAAGATCCAGCTATCCATGTCATAGTCACCGTCACTGTATTCTAAAGCGTTGACCCCATGATTATTGATGCATAGGGGAGGTCCTCCAGCACGAAGAACATCCCTTTGAGCCCCTGAAGAGAAACCCAAACCAAACTTATCAAATTTTTATGGAATGTTAGGGAGTTGGCCCCAAATGGTACACCCACCTTCGTCAATAATAGCTTTGGTGTCCTTGAGAGAAGCCATTTTCAAGGGAGGTCTGGTGATCTTCGGCATATTGGTAACAGTCTCAGTTGCAGCCATGGTCTGGGGCACCTCTTTGATGTTCTGATAAGGAGTCTCGATGAACTCGCCATCTATTTCCACATACATGAAAGAGTTCAGGTGACTTACCATGTATTCTTCTTCACCATGTACCGTGACAATATTTCCTTTTACCGGATACTTCATCATTTGATGTAGAGTGGACGTGACAGCTCCCGCCCCATGGATCCAAGGACAACCCAACAAACAAGAATAAGATGGTCTGATATCCATCACGTAGAAGGTGGATTCAAAGGTCTGAGAACCAAATTTGATGGAGATATCCACCTCCCCATGCACAATTCTTTTTGAACCATCAAAAGCCCTCACTACAATGTTGTTGGGCTTCAGAGTCAAACCTTCACAGTCTAATCTATCTAGAGCCTTCTTGGGCAGCACATTCAACGATGAACCAATATCTACTGAACATGGGCCAAAGTAGTGCCCCTGCATTCGATGGAGACATATAACGCATCATTGTGTTTTCTTCCTATGGGTGTTAGATCAGCATCAGAAAAACCCAAACCGTTATAAGCCGTTAAACTGGCCACATAATCTTCAAATTGGTCAGCGGAGGTTTCTTATGGCACATGGGCAGTTTTGAGGAATTTCACCAAAACATTTGCATGAGCTTCGGAGCATAATAGTATGGATAACATTGAAATATTAGAAGGGGTCTGCCCCAGCTGCTCGACCACATTGTAGTCGCTCTTTTTAATTATCTTTAGGATTTCTTCCATTTCCTTCTTGGAAGCCTCTGGAATGAATTCTAAATGTGCCTTCATCTGGACAGGCTCAATCAATATATCTTTTCCCCGAGTCTCGTCCGACTCAGTTATAGGGGTGGCAACAGGGGTAATCACATGAATTGCGGTGGTAGTATCAGCAAGAACAACAATAGGAATGATCACAGGAATAGTAACGACTTTTGGAGTATAAATCTCAGGGGAGAACACTCTTCCACATCTCGTTATTTTGCTGGTCCCAACAATGTTGGCAATGTCGGGATCAGTATTTCTAGAAACTTGGTCTTCAGCAGCTAACAGGTCTTGCCTGACGCCATGGTAATAAACGTCAGCCCCATAGTTCCAGGGAACAGCCTAGTCCGAGGAGTATGGGATTGGCCCTGGCATAGTGATGATTAGGGGAGCCAACTTTGGAGCAGATGAAATCTTGACGGGTCTTTTGGTGGAGACCCTGGGAGGATTGGCGGAAATGGTTATAATCGAAACATCCTTACAAGAAACAGTTGTGGCGGGAGTCTTCTCAAATAGAATCTCTTTATCATCCATCAGGCGATGAACACCTGCTTTAAAAAAATAATGCCCAGTTGGTAGAGAAAAACATAAGTGGCAATCTTTACCATATCCCGAAAATAAACCGACTTGTAACAAATTCCACTTAACAGTCATAAGAGGAGTAACGAGTTCCTCAACAGAAGTAACAAACATATCATCGTCAACAGAATTAACACCACAGTTATGCTTGGGCATGGGAGAAATTATAACATTGGGAATCTCAGGAGCGTCAAATTCAATCTCCTTCGCCTTAATAAGGTCTTGCACCTTGTTCTTCAAAGCCCAACAGTCATTTGAATCATGGCCTGGACTTTCTGAATGGTAAGCACAACGAGCATTTGGGTTGTAGTGAGGAGATGCGGTGTTGGGATTCTTTGGAGCTTCCCTCAAGGTAACCAGATTGGATTTCAGTAGGTGAGGAATAACTTGAGCCAAAGTCATATTTATCCGGGTGAATTGCCTTACAGTTCTTTCTGTTCTAGGCAGATTATTTCGTTGTTGAGTAGCTGCAATCTTGGATATCATAACGGCCCCTACCATTGGATGACACTCGGTTTTGCCCTGATTTCGTTGATTGTAAATTGCATTGACCTCTTTTTTTCCTACGAAAGGTCTCTTTACCGCACTTTAAGAGGAATCCTTCTGAATCTTGCCACTTCTAATCCCAACTTCCACTCTTTCTCCCGTCAAAATCAACTCAATAAAGCCAACTGAGGAGATTCCAATCAGATGATTGAAAAATGGACCAGATAGGGTACCCAAAAACATATCCACTAACTCCCTATCAGATAGGGGGGTTGGACTCTTCCTGCTAAGTCCCTCCACTTCTGAGCATAGTCCTTAAAACCCTCGTCGAACCCATAGACATACCTTGGAGTTGCGTACGGGTGGGAGCAAGGTCTGCATTATACTGATAATGTTTGTAGAAAGCAGCAGCCAGGTCTTACCAATTACGAATATTGGTCCCCTCCAGCTGATAGAACCACTCTAGTTGAGTCCTAGATAGACTGTCTTGAAAGAAGTGGACCCATAAGTCCTTATCTACAATGTGAGGCAAAATATTCCTCACATAAGATCGGAGATGCATCTTGGGACATGAGACCCCATCGTACTTAGTGAACACTGGAACCTTTAACTTCTGTGGGATAACAACCCCAGAAACCAAACCCATCTCTTCGAAATCCAGCCCAGGTACCTTGTTGATTGCAATTGCATTTAGACGATCCTCCAGCTATTTTTATTTTTCATCGGCCAGAAGATATTACCCCTCATTATAGTCAGTCTCATTATCAGATTCCCTTGGACTGGGGTCTTCCTCTCTTGTTTCCCCTTCTTGATTGTCTCCTGCTTTTGATGAAGATGCTAGTTCTACAACTTGCCTCAACGGTCCTCTGAACCTCCTTCCCAAATTCACCACAACAGCTGGCTTCTTTGGCTTCTTGGTCTTATCTTTGACAATCAGGGCTTTTAGTTCCTCTTTCCCCTTGGCCAGAGCCATGATCATTTGTTAAAATTGAGCATTTTGGGTTTATGGATCCTTCACTGTTTGTTCGAGAGACATTTCTTTACTGCTAAAATAAACAACGAAGAATATGAGAAACCTGTTTATGCAATGATATGTATGATATATGTATGCAATGATTTCAAAGACCTTATTGAATTTAAGCTCTTTTAAACAAAACAGGAAACAAACTCTTTATTAGTAGTTTTTAAAGAAACAAAAGATTACACAGGGATAAACATTGAAAGGAAATTCTAAACTCCTAAGTCTCCCATGGGCGCTTCCTCTTGGTGTTGAGGTTCCTCTCTTCGTGAAGTTGCTTTGTTAATTCCACCACCTTATTCTCACTTGCTTAGAATTGAGCCTCAAAAGTATCCCATTTTTCCTTGAGCTGGATCCAAGACTTTTGTAACTCTTCTAAGTTGGTTGGCATTTCAGGATGGAGAATAATACGGGACTCGCCCCCTTGAACAAAAGGTTCCGAGATCACCGGTAAGATGGAATCATATGGCATCATAAGCCTTTGGGCTCGAGCTCGCACCCATTTGAGGTAAGGTTCCAAAGGGATGCTGCGCCCCAAAGTCTTACTATCAGTCTTCTTAATAATGCCCCAAGCGCGGATGAACCTCTGACGATAATTTTGCAAATCATCTGAAGGTGGACCATCTCTCTGTGCATAGCCAAATTGACGTAGTGCTAAATAAGGATTATAGGTGATTCCTCCCCTAATTCCCAGGAGTGGCATATTAGGAAATTCTCCGTAGTGATCAATAAAAGAGATGTCTCCTTGAGAGCGAGGACACCAATGGATGTCGGAGTGAGAGAGAGACATTAGTCTTTAACTCCACCTTAAGCCTAAATCATTCTGCATTATTGACCGAGGAAGGTGCGAAATAAACCACCTATATAGCAGAGGGGTGCAACACATGAGAGTTCCTCGCTTCTTCAGAGTACGAGTATAGAGAGAATGTAGGATATCCCCGAGCAATGTAGGAACCGGATTGTGAGCAAGAAAAATGTTGATGGCATTCACATCTATAAATTGATCTGAATTAGGAAACAGGACTAACCCATGGATTAAGAGAGCTAAGACATCTTCGAAGGCATGATAACTCATAGCATCCAGGAAAATCTGATCTTTCTTCATCAGAAAATTTGCAAGGAGACCCTTAACTCCACTTATTTTTTCCCAATTGGACTCAATGTCATATGGCTTCAAGTGCAAAGCTACAGCAACATTTTCAAAAGTTGGGTCTTATTCTAAACCAGTGAAAGGTACTCGCTCCAATATAGGTAAACCAATTAACTTAGAGAACTCTTCCAGTGTAGGCACCAGTTGATAATCGGGGAATGTGAAGCAATGGTGCTTAGGGTCGAAGAACTGGAATAAGACACTCATCAAACCCTCGTCAAATCCGGTGGTAACCAAACAAGGTAAGTGACCATGCCTTTTGTGGAATGATGAGTCCTCGGGGACTTTCAAGACTAATTCTTTGAGCTTGGGAGGAACTTCTGTGAAGTTAATCCATATGGCTTTTCTACGACCTGGATTCATATCCTACAAAATAGAAAAGAGGTAAATCCAACAGGTCCTTAAAATGATTAGTATATATGAATGTCATGATGTTTATGATGTCATGATTATGCTTAAAATCTCATATAAATACAAGAAAATCACACAATAGACCTTAGGTTCAAAGGCTTGCATGAGGTTTTAAGGTAAATACCCTCTTGAATGTTCAGTTGGCTCAACCTGTCCTATTCATAGTAACCGGGTTCTAAGGAGTCTCAATATCATTGACCTTCCCTTTAGAACTTGTTTCAACTCAACACCAAAGTATTGCGGCCAAAATATCTCGAAAGTTCAGTCTCAATGAGTGTAGCATCGAGTATCAACCAGTCTTCAGTCGGAACCAAAGCCGGCTATCTCACTACTTCCTAATGGCTAGGATGAGTCAATTAGAGGTCCTAAAGGTCAGTTAGCGCTTAGTGAAACTATGAGAAAGCCTAATGTTATCCTTGACTTACTCAAGGAACATTAGTACAATCTAGAGTATCACGCTAACGTAGCCACCACTTCGTCCATATCGGTCTACGCCATACAACCTTCATGGTTTATTGCTACTTACCTAAAAGGTGCCCTAGATCCGGGTATAGGATCTTTACAAGAATACCCCAACAAAACCCTTAAGAGTAAAGCAGTCAAGGAAAACAAAGATATCAATTTTAAAATGATCTAGACCCTAAGGTAAACCCCACTTTATTCATATTCCCCAGCAGAGTCGCCAATTATGTGATACGGTGACAGAACCGACTGTTATACTGGTTTGCGTTTTGTATTTGCAAATGTGTGGTAAGCAAGAGTCGCCACCGACTTTTCTTTTAACCAACAAAGGAAAGGGTGAAAAGAACAGAAAAAGACATTTTTCGAGATTTTCTGAGTAAGGGGGATAGATTATGGAAAGGGAAAGTGTTAGCACCCTTTCCATCCGTAGTTTTCCATGGGCTCTTAGGTACTTGCTCATTTTTGAAAATTTCTTTCGTGTTTGTATATTTTAAAAAGTTTTGTTTTCTTTATGATAACTCTTATATCAGTCCTCAAGAGTGTTGATAAAGCGTTTTTGAAAAGAATTTTGAAAGCGTGGTGTGAAAAAGTTGTTTTTTAGCAAGTACTTAACAGTCATCTACCAACTCAAAAAAGGTGTTCTTTTCCTCCTTTCCTTTAGATAGTGATATCCTACTATTAGTGAGTAGGTAGCCCTATCGTTGGATGTTTGAGGGACTATCGAAAGGGACGTTTCCGGTCACTAAGACAACTGGGCAAGAACTCTTAGTAATTGTACTAAAGTTCTAAGATCACTTATTAATCGAGGTAACAGTCGAGAGGGTCATCGAGGGTCTTGTGATCTCTTGAACTAAAGGACAGTCACTAAAAATCCTCACGTTTCTAGAATTATGATCATTTCGAAGGCAACCGAAGTGGGAGATACCTTAGGGGTGAGCATGTGCAAGTGTGTTTAATTTAGATATATTATCTTGTGTATTTAGGGTTATCTAATCATTTTAATTTCAGTCTTTTTTCATGCAATCCTATTAACCATTCATCAAAGCAGTTTATAGTGCGGAAAACAAATTGCAGAAAGTAAAAACTCCTAAGTTATTACATGGCCTCAGGGCAATTACACAATCAGATGCAAAAATTTAAACCCAAATTAAACTATTACAAACCGGGAAACAATTACATAATTGAAAAAAAATAATAGTTCGAAGAATAACAACGCTCAAAAGTTGAGACGGGAATAAGTTTGACAGAGCCTAAAAATCTAATTGCTTATTAAAAATATTTTTGGTATTTTAAATGAAAAAAATATTTGAGATTTAATCCTAATTTCTAGTTAATTTTAATTTTAAAGAAAAAGGATTAAAGTAGTTAAACTAGATTAATTTACAAAATTAATGTTAATTATATAAAAAAAACTAATACTAATTTTTTTTGTGATTTTATGATTTTATGATTAAAATAAAAAATGATTTTAAAAAATAAATTAAATAAAACAAAGAAATTAAAAAAATGACAAAAATGAAAAGAAATGGGCCTGAAGTGCATTAGCAATCTAGGGGGTATGCGTATGGAATTTTCTAGGCCCATAACCAGAGCAAGCCCAAACTCCTGCGTGTGATCCAGTAGTGCTGCTCATTGGGAGGTCTATCATGAGCGTCTGGATCTGGAATATTTGATATGGCCTTGATGAGATCATATGGTATGGAGATAGGAGTGCATAGTGGACATGTTGGGACTTGGAGTACTGGGTCTGCATGCACAAATCAGAAAAATAATATTCAAGAGGAAATGATCGAACCCCTGCCCTTGCACCTTGTAATGCTTTAACACCCTTCATTCTCACCACTGGACCATGTTGTTCATTCGTGAATATAAATGAAACAAAATAATATAATATAAAAATAACATAATTGATGAGTTGTCAACGCGCGCCCCTTTAGTGGGCCCCTGGGAATTTGAATGGACCAATCAAACATTGCTATTCATCCACGCCGGCGCAGGGAGGGTCGAACCACCCCTCACGGTGGTTGACCACCATCGTCTCTAGCGTCTTCAAAACCCTAACCTACAAAATAGCACGTTTCCGATCCAGAAATTTAACCTACCCCCCCCCCCCCAAATCACAGGCGGCGATCATGATGGTGGTGTTCGTTTGGTTTGAAAGTCCTTGTACAGGGAGATACGAAGCTTTTAGTTCATTATGCCCTAGCCATGGAAGATGACTATTTAGCCATCCAATCTCATCAATGATTGTGCAGATATGTTCCTCAGGAACACCAAGGAATGGTTAGAATGCTTTGAAGATGGCTGCAAATGTGAATACGAGGATGCAAGTTTATGGAGAATTTTTTATATTTGAAACCCTAATGTAAAGGATCTGGCTGCGTGTATATGTGCTTCTGAATGATTTTGTATATGTAGCAGACAAGATTAGGTCAACAAATCCATCCATGAGATCAAATATAATCATGCTTTTAAAGTCATGAAGATTTGATCCAAAATTTCTAAAACAAGAAGATATTTCCCTCCTCTTGCCTTGTGCGTTTTTGACATCTATTTTTGATCTTTTTGGGCCTCCAACATGGCCAAATCTCCAGCCTTGCACACCTTATACATCAATCTTGCATTTATTTAATGTATTTTGATTTTATTTGGATAAAAATCAACAATAAATATAGTAAAAATCAAACTTATGCATGGCTGAGTTTATAGGTTCTTGGACATGTTAGGAATAAGTTTTCAAACGTAAAAAGATAGGCCCATTTGGAAAAAATCCAAGTTAGCTCAATATTTGCTTCATGCCCTTTTCAAAAAATTGGTCAACTTTAGCAATGCATATCTCTCTCATTTTTAACCCTAAGAGGGTATTCTTGAACTTTTTTGAGAGATTAGGATGTCCTCCAAACAAACCTTTTAGTTTCATTTCAATTGGATCTTCCATGTTCATGTAAGGAGCTTTGACCCAAAAGGTGTTTTTGTTGACTTTTTGAAAGGACCTATAATGTCTGAGCTTATATCTTTTAGCTGGGGCATTTCTTAAACTTGAGGGATGAAGATAAGCTGTAGGGAATTGGATTCTCTTCAAAATGAGCCTTAGTGGAAAAATTTCTGATAAAGCATGAGAAAGTTATGCTTGGTCAAAGTTTGGTTGACTTTTCCTATAGAAACCCTAATTTACAATTTTTTGACTTTGATGAGTTAGGAGCATTTCTTGAGGAATCATGATCAATCCTTGATCAAAAGATGAATATTACTTCAAAATGTTGACGTTAACCAAAAATCTTGAAGTTTGATAGTATATAGGCCACAATTGACTTTTGACCTAGTACAATTGATTTTCAAGCATTTGAGCAGTTGACTGAGCAAACTTGTTGTGTAGGGCATAAAATTTGACATGGATAACCTTGTGGACATATTAGGGCAATGGAAAATATATGAGACCATTTGAGCTCAACAATCTTGATGAAAAGTGAAACCCTAATTAGAGGTTCATTGCCTTAGGATGAGAATTTGCCTAGTCAATTCTTGGTCATCTATGGGCAAGTTAGGGACCTCAATGGGCATGTCTTGAGTAAAATGAGAGGGAAAATTTTGGGTACAACAGGTAGGTTATGAAGAGGGAATGTATTAGCACCCTTTTCATCCGTAGTTATCTACGGGTTCTTAGTTGCTTGCTAGATCACTTGCTTTTGTTTGAAAATGTGTTTGTGATGTGAGTTTTGAAAGTATTTTGAAAACATCTTTGTAATGGCTCTCGTTTCTATAAGAACGCGTACAAAGTGTTGTTTTGAAAATGTTTCAAAGAGGTGTTTGTGGGATGTGTTTTTGAAAGTGATTTTGAAAAGGTGTCTTTGTAATGGTTCTCGTTTCTATAAGAATGCGTACAAAGTGTTTGTCTTTTGAAAATGTTTCAAGATGAAAGTGTTGGTGTATAAAATGTGTTTGTTGTGAACAAGAGAGCAACTAGGAGCATCCTACCTACTCAAAAGGTCTTTAACGTTATTTTCCTCCTCCTTTAGATGTTGCTATCTTACCATTGATTTGGTAAGAAGCCCCATCATTGGATGTAAAAGGATGGGCGTGGGACGTTTGTATAGTCATAGAAGATAACCTATGGGATGTTTTAGTAATGTCGTTTAGGGACTAGATCGTTTACCGAAGGAAACATTGAGGGTCATCGAGGGAATATGTTATTTTATCTAGGGTCTTTGCTAAAACGCCCATATTCGAGGGACGTGACTATTTTTCTGAGGAAACAAGTGGAATTACCTTAGGGGTGCATGTGTGAAAAGTGTGTTTGATTTGCATGCATTTTTGTCTTTGATTAGGGTTGTCTACTTTTTGTTTTTCATCTTGCCATATGTTGTACCCAAAAATTTTCCCTCTCACTTATCAAGAATTTGCTCACAAGATCTCCTTTGGTTCAAGACTGCACTAGGGTTGATCAGCTCAAGACACCTCCTTAAGCACTGATGACCAAAATTAGGGTTTGAGATTTCACAAGGATATTTGAACTTCCAATGCCCCATATGACTTTCATGGATCATTATGAACCCTCAAGATTACTCATGTCATGTTTCAAGCTTTGGATCACACTTTTGCTTAGTCAATTGAACAGTTGACCTAAAAATCAGTTGTATTAGGGGAAAAGTCAACTATGGCCAATTTATAGTCAAACTTCATAATTTTTGATCCACATAAAATTTTTTAACTCATATATATCATTTTATGAAGTTTTTACCATAATCCCTCAAGAAATTTGATCAAATCATCGAAAGGGAAAAATGGTCAAAATTAGGGTTTTGACTGGGAAAGGGCAATTTCTGATTTTTGACCTAGACAATGATCAATTGGTTTAAGGCATGATCTCAAGAGTCCAATTGCATAATTTTAACCTAATGACATGGTACAAAACATTGCTCAAGTCCAACGGATTGACAAATGAATTTTCAGTCAACTGATCAAAAGTCAATTGTATATTGAAAAGTCAAACTTTGACTTTTTGGTCAAAATCAAATGCCAAAGATCACAATTCATCAAATCATGTCAAAATATGAAACTTATTCATCAAGAAATCAAAAATTCAAGATTTCATTTTGAAAAGTTAAAATTTCTAAACTTAGAAATTTTTCTAAGTGTTGGAAATTTCTTATTTTTTCACAACTTTGAGCAAAATTTTCACCATGATGCAAGAGGATTCAAAAGAAACTTCCAACATGAAATCTACAAATTTTATTTACATAAGTCATTCTAAAAGTTCTTGGATCTCAATTTATAATTTTAAGAACACATGGTCATGAAACAAAACACTTAGTGAAATTTTGCCCTAATTTGGTCAGGATTTTGATCCAACTTCATGGAACTTTTTCATATAGTTCCAAGGAGAATTTTCAAAAGTGATTCAAAGATGGGTTGTATAGAACATTAAAAGCTCTCCAAAATTTCCAAGAACTCCTTGAGATCATTTTTGAGTAGGGAGAATCGAAGAGATGAACTTAGGGTTTTATCACTTGAATTACAAGTCATTTTGTGATGAACAAATTCAAAATTCAAACTTATGTTGCATAACCTCTACTTTTCAGGCCTCAAACTTTTTAGGCACTCCATAATTAATTTCTTACACATCTGTTAGAGGTCTCATTTCAAGCATTCAATGCAAGGTCATGCTTTATATCCATTTTGGGAAGAAAGTGCACATTGCCATTTTGATAAAGTGACTTTTGCATAAAACTTGTTCTTGAGCCTTGAACTTGTTCTCTTCTGATCATACATGTCTTATAACTCAAGAGAAACTTGTTAGACACTTACAATCACCCAACCCATGCTTGTACTACACATTGAAACTTGTTTTCCCACTTTTCTTGAAAATCAAGTAACGTAGCAAATTGCTTGTAACTTGTACTTCTGACTTTCAAAAGCACTCAAACCCTTTTGCTTATACATACACAAGTCATTTGCCACAAAACCCCCGCATGCTTAAGCCCTGAAAACACCAAGAAGAGGGAATCACCAAAAACACTTCAAAACTTGTCATTTCTGAGTTTTGAATCCAATCTCCAAATTTGCTCGTGCGTTTCTTGGACTTTTGATTTCAGAAGCTTCTAAACAACATACACAAGCAATCCCAACACCTGTAGCACCACTGTAACACCTCCATCCTTGTGATACGGTGGCAGAACCAAATGTTAATACTGGTTTTCATTTTTTGTTTGCAAAATGTCGCGGTAAGCAAGAGTCACCACCGACTTTTATTTTATCCAATCAGGAAAAGGAAAAAGAATAGAAAAAACCTTTTTCAAGATGTTTCTGAGTACGTGGGTAGATTATAGAAAGGGAAGGTGTTAACACCCTTTCTATCCACGGTTTTCCATGGGCTCTTAGGTACTTGCTCATTTTGAAAATTTCTTGTGTGTGTTTTGAAAAGTTTTTGTTTAACTTCGTGATAACCCTTGTTTTTGTCCTCAAGAGTGTGACAAAGTTGTTTCGAAAACTGTTTTTGAAAAGTGTTTGTGTGAAAAAAAAATTTTGATCAAGTACCTAGGAACTAATCTACCTACTCTAAAAAAAAGTCTATTCATTTTCCTTTAGATGACGTTATCCTACTATTAAGGAGTAGGTAGCCATATCGGAATTTGAGGGACTATCGAAAGGGACGAAATGGTCATTGAAGGCAACATATAAGGATACCTTAGCATTTCGAAGGGACCATCATCATATATTCATAGGCAACATCGGGGGACCAGATATCATTTCTCGTAGGCAACTCGAGGGACAGTAAGGGACCATGATCTTTTATGATGACTTTTATACCGAGGGTCTTTATTAAGATATCCTTATGTTCGACGGACTTGACCATTGTTTTTCGAGGCAACCAAGTGAGGTATACCCTAAGGGTGCAAGTGTGCAGCAATGTTTGTTTTCATATATTTATCTTGTAATTAAATGATCTATTTAATTGATTAAGAATACAAACCTAGGTTGCTAACAATTATATACAAGCATATAAAATAAAAGCGAGAAAATAAAAGAGTCATACGCTATTACAAGGCCTCGGGGAGGGGGTTACATAATAAAACCTGGGAGTAAATAGTAAATAAAAGGCAGTAAAATAAACCCTAATTAAAAGCTATTACAAACTCGAAGCAGGTACAATAATTGGAAAAATAAATAAATAACTGCGCGCGAAGAATTAAGACGGGAATAAAGTCAAAGTCCTAAAAAATCTAATCAATTAAAGAGAAAATATTTTTGTATTTTTATTATTGAGAAAAATATTTGAAATCTTAATCTAAATCTAATTACTTAAAGAAAAATATTTTTGTGTATTTTTTAGTGAGAAAACAATTTAATTGCAAATTAAACCTAATTCTATAATTAATTTTAAATAAAAAACAATCAAGTTAATCTAATTAAACTATTTTATTTTAAATAAAAATTATTTCAAGAAAAACCTAATTCTATATTTTTTGTGATTTTTGATTTTTATGATTTTTTTTTGTTATAAAATGATTAAATAAATAAAACAAATAGAATGATAAATAATAATAAAAATAAGAAAAATAAAATTGGGCCAGATGTTGTTAGCAACTTAGGGGTGTGGAATGGAATTGTTAAGCCCAGAATTATAGGCCCATTTGCCCACGTGAGGTTTTAGTGCAGCTGGCCTTCAGGAGGTCCACCACGCCCCTGCATGCTTGAGGCGTTACATCTGGCCAGGACATGATCTGATGGCGTGGATTTGAGGATGCATGATGGCCCTTTTGAAGGCGAGGCTCGTTGGATCTGGGACAAAGAAATTGGAAAATATGAAAACGTGAGATTCTGGGATCGAACCCAGAACCCTTTGCTTCACCGCCTGCACCTTTGCCATCTGTGCTAGGATGGTTAGTTGTAAATATAATAACATAAATAAAATATAAAGGAAATAAAGTGGTCTTTCCCAAACGCGCGTGTGATTCAAATCACCCAATGGGATTCTGCCACCTAATTGTCTTCTTCCCCATAACTGTTGTTTTTGGCCACACTTTTACCTACAGTAATTTCTGTCACTAAAATCTATAGTGACAGATTTTGTTCGTAGCCATAAACCTGTAAAATTCAAAAAAGCAGCACAAGCAGGATAAATTCAAACCAAATACATGGATCAATTGCAAATCATCTTCTAAGCATGATAGTACCCCTGATTTTGTCCAATTTTGCCTCTATATGGAATTCCCAATTTGGGACCTCAAAACCCTAACAATGGCATCGTGCCACTCTTACACTTAAACTTCAATCAAACCAATCAAAAACAATGCAAATATGATAGCAAGCATGTATATATGATCAAAACATGTTTATGATGGATAAATTACTGAAAACGAATCTTGAAAAAGGATTCAAACCGTGGCACTGTGAGGCGTGATTTCTGAAGGTTTTAAGACTTGAGGGTGATTGGAATGGCTTCAGAAAATGTCCAGGAACGGATTGCTGGCCTTGGAATTGCTTGAATCAGTCTATGGAGGAATATGTGATCAGTATTTTTTTTTTTTACAAAAAATTAAAGTTGACCTCCTTGTTTTCACGACCCAAAAACCTTTCTTATGCTTTGGAAATGTTGTGTATATATCATAGAATGATTTAGGTCAACAAAAACTGCTCATATCTTTGCAAATTATGGAGATTTGATTTAATTTTTTGCCTTGTATGATTTGTTTCCAGAATAGATGAAATTAAGATCTTTTCCAATAAATTAGATCTTGCATGAATTTTTTGATTTGCTAGTTGTTCATGGACTCATAATATGCTCATAAAATCAAATCTTTGATTTTATTTGATTATTCTACTATTTAAATTTATTTATTTTGATTTAAATGGATAAAAAATAAAAATAAATAATAATAAAATAATAGGTGGATAAGCTCAGGGGTCGTGGGCCATCTTAGGAACAAGTTTCAAACAAGAAAACACGGGCCCATTTGGAAAAAATGTCATTTTGATCAATGTTGACATCATGCGCATTTCAAAAAATTGGTCAATTTTGACAATACATATATCCATCAATTTTAACCCTAAGAGGGTGTTCTTAGACTTTTTAGAAAGCTTAGGATGTCCTTTAAACAACCCTTTTGGGTTTATCTCACTTGGATCTTCCATGTTCATGTAAGAAGCTTTGACCCAAAAGGTGTTTTTGTTGAATTTTCAAAAGGACCTATAATGTAGAAATTCATATCTTTTGATGAGTGCATATTTTGAACTTGTGGGCTGAAGATGAATTGTAGGGAATTGCATCCTCTTCAAGAAAAACCTAATTGTATATTTTTTTTTTGTGATTTTTATTATTATTTTTGTTGTAAAATTATTAAATAAATAAAACAAATAGAATGATAAATAATAAGAAAAATAAGAAAAATAAAACTGGGCCTGATGTTGTTAGCAACTTAAGGGTGTGGAATGGAATTGTTAAGCCCAGAAGTATAGGCCCATTTGCCCACGTGGGGATTCAGTGCAGCTGGCCTTCAGGAGGTCCACCACGCCCCTGCATGCTTGAGGCGTTACATCTGGCCAGGACATGATTTGATGGCATGGATTTGAGGATGCATGATAGCCCTTTTGAAGGTGAGGCTCGCTGGATCTGGGACAAAGAAATTGGAAAATATGAAAACGTGAGATTCTGGGATCGAACCCAGAACCCTTTGCTTCACCGCTTGCGCCTTTGCCATCTGTGCTAGGATGGTTAGTTGTAAATATAATAACATAAATAAAATTTAAAGGAAATAAAGTGGTTTTTCCCAAACACGCGTGTGATTCAAATAACCCAATGGGATTGTGCCACCTAATTGTCTTCTTCCCCATAACTGTTGTTTTTGGCCACACTTTTACCTATAGTCATTTCTGTCACTAAAAGCTATAGTGATAGATTTTGTTCGTAGCCATAAACCTGTAAAATTCAAAAAAGAAGCACAAGCAGGATAAATTCAAACCAAATACATGGATCAATTGCAAATTATCTTCTAAGCATGATAGTACCCCTGATTTTGTCCAATTTTTCCTCTATATGGAATTCCTAATTTGGGACCTCAAAACCCTAACAATGGCATCGTGTCATTTCTGCACTTAAACTTCAATCAAACCAATCAAAAACAATACAAATATGATAGCAAGCATGGATATATGATCAAAACATGTTTATGATGGATAAATTATTGAAAACGAATCTTGAAAAAGGATTCAAACCGTAGCATTGTGAGACGTGATTTCTGAAGGTTTTAAGGCTTGAGGGTGATTGGAATGGCTTCAAAAAATGTCCAGGAACGGATTGCTGGCCTTGGAATTGCTTGAATCAGTCTATGGAGGAATATGTGATCAACATTTTTTTTGACAAAAAATTGAAGTTGACCTCCTTGTTTTCACGACCCAAAAACCTTTCTTATGCTTTGGAAATGTTGTATATATATCATAGAATGATTTAGGTAAACAAAAATTGATCATATCTTTGCAAATTATGGAGATTTGATTTCATTCTTTGCCTTGTATGATTTGTTTCTAAAATAGATCAAATTAAGATCTTTTCCAATAAATTAGCTCTTGCATGAATTTTTTGATTTGCTAGCTGTTCATGGACTCATAATATGCTCATAAAATCAAATCTTTGATTTTATTTGATTATTCTACTATTTGAATTTATTTATTTTGATTTAAATGGATAAAAAATAAAAATAAATAAATAATAATAATAAAATAATAGGTGGATAATCTCAGGGGTCGTGGGCCATCTTAGGAATAAGTTTCAAACAAGAAAACACGGGCCCATTTGGAAAAAAAAAGTCATTCTGATCAATGTTGACTTCATGCACATTTCAAAAAATTGGTCAATTTTGACAATACATATATCCATCAATTTTAACCCTAAGAGGGTGTTCTTAGACTTTTTAGAAAGCTTAGGATGTCCTTTAAACAACCCTTTTGGGTTTATCTCAGTTGGATCTTCCATGTTCATGTAAGAAGCTTTGACCCAAAAGGTGTTTTTGTTGACTTTTCAAAATGACCTATAATGTAGAAATTCATATCTTTTGATGAGTGCATATTTTGTACTTGTGGGCTGAAGATGAATTGTAGGGAATTGCACCCTCTTCAAGAAAAACCTAATTCTATATTTTTTTGTGATTTTTGATTTTTATGATTTTTTTTGTTGTAAAATGATTAAATAAATAAAACAAATAGAATGATAAATAATAATAAAAATAAGAAAAATAAAACTGGGCCTGATGTTGTTAGCAACTTAGGGGTGTGGAATGGAATTGTTAAGCCCAGAATTATAGGCCCATTTGCCCACGTGGGGATTCAGTGCAGCTGGCCTTTAGGAGGTCCACCACGCGCCTACATGCTTGAGGCGTTACATCTGGCCAGGACATGATCTGATGGCGTGGATTTGAGGATGCATGATGGCCCTTTTGAAGGCGGGGCTCGCTGGATCTGGGACAAAGAAAATGGAAAATATGAAAACGTGAGATTCTGGGATCGAACCCATAACCCTTTGCTTCACCGCCTGCGCCTTTGCCATTTGTGCTAGGATGGTTAGTTGTAAATATAATAACATAAATAAAATATAAAGGAAATAAAGTGGTCTTTCCCAAACGCGCGTGTGATTCAAATCACCCAATGGGATTCTGCCACCTAATTGTCTTCTTCCCCATAACTGTTGTTTTTGGCCACACTTTTACCTACAGCCATTTATGTCACTAAAAGCTATAGTGACAGATTTTGTTCGTAGCCATAAACCTGTAAAATTCAAAAAGGCGGCACAAGCAGGATAAATTCAAACCAAATACATGGATCAATTGCAAATCATCTTCTAAGCATGATAGTACCCCTGATTTTGTCCAATTTTGCCTCTATATGAAATTCCTAATTTGGGACCTCAAAACCCTATTTTGTCCAATTTGGGGGCATTCCTTGAGGAATAATGATCAACCCTTGATCAAATGATGGATATCACTTCAAAATGTTAATGTTGACCAAAAATCTTGAAGTTTGACTGTATGTGGGCCATAGTTGACTTTTGACCTAGTATAGTTGATTTTCAAGCATTTGAGCAATTAACTGAGCAAACTTCTTGTGCAAGGCATGAAACTTGACATGGATGATCTTGAGAACATATTGGGACCATGGAAGGAATTTGGGACCTTTGGAGTTCCCACACCCTGATGAAAATGGAAACCCTAGTTTGAGGTACATTGCCTTAGGAGAGAGTTTTTCTTGTCAACTCTTGGGCATCCTTGAGAAAGTTGAGGACCTCAATGGGCATGTGTTAAGTAAAATGAGAGGGCAAATTTTGGGGTACAACAGCGGCCCATGTTCAATCTTCTTAAACCTGAGGATGTAGATTGGATGTCTGCCTTTCGTAATCTGAAGGTGGAAGATGATTTAACACTAGAGTGCCCAGAAATTTGCACTCGTCTGAGATGGTGCTGGACTGTGTAGGTAGTATCGGGAATGGGCTTATAGATGCCATTTGGAGGACATGACGGAAGGTCACCAGAGATGGGCTTAAATATGCCATCTGAAAGATATGACGGAGAATCGTCGGAGATGGGCTTAAAGATGCCATCTAGAGGATGTTGATTTCCCGAGATATTCCTTTGATGAGAATTCATGTTCCTGTCATTGAGGAGGAATATGCTGAGGAATGTTGGTCTCTGTCTTGGGAGAAATAGAATTTTAGGAACTTCAGTTGTCCGTTACTCTACTAGGGAATCATCTCTTAGTCGAGGATATTAAAATGAACTGTTATCTGGTCGTGCTCTAGGCCTTACAGTGATTTGCTAAGGATAATAAGACTGACTTCTATCCGGTCATGCTCCATGTTTTACAGTGACTTACTGGGGAGATGAGATTAAACATGCTATCCGGTCGTGCTCCAGGTTTACAATCTCAAAAACTGTTATCTGGTCGTGCTCTAGGCTTCAGAAGGAATTAAGTGGTTATCTGGTCGCATCCGGGTTTCAACTTGAATTTAAGTCATACTAGCATCCGGTCGTTTCCAGGCTTCAATAGTAATTGGCCAAGTAAACTGCTATCTGGTCAAATTCCAAGCTTTGCAGTACCTGATACTGTTATTTGGTCGTGCTCCAAGTTTCACAGTGTCTCTTGCCGCTATCTGGTTGTGTTCCAGACTTCACAACGTCTCATACCATTATCTGGTCGATTTCCAAGCTTCACGATGTCTTATACCATTATTTGGTCGTGTCCCAGGCTTCAGTAATTTGGAGAAATTAAGATATTATCCGGTCGATTTCCGGGCTTCATAGCTTGAATTTGAGATATACCACTATCTGGTCGATTCCAGGCTTCGTAGTATTTTGGAGAAATTAAGATATTATTCGGTCCATTTTCGGGCTTTATAGCTTGAATTTGAGATATATCATTATCTGGTCGATTCCAGGCTTCATAGTATTTTGTAGAAATTAAGATATTATCCGGTCGATTTTTGGGCTTCATAGCTTTTTTAACTGGAATAGAAATAGTATCGATTTGACTGAACCAGGGAAAGGTCTCGAGTTGTCTTCAACTGGGAGAGAAATCTTAGTATCGATTTGACTGAACCCGGGAGAGACCTCGGATTAACTTTGACTGGCATAGAAATCAGGAGAATCTTAGCCGCGATTCGGCTGACCCAGACGAAAGTCTTAGAACATCTTCAACTAGAATAGAAACCTTAGTGTCATTTTGACTGAACCAGAGAAAATCTTGAAAAGTGTTGAAATATCTTCAACTGGAATAGAAACCTTGGTGTCAGTTTGACTGAACCAGAGACAACTTGTGAGAACTTCAACTGGGAGAGAAATCTTAGTATTGATTTGACTGATCCTGGGAGAGGTCTCGGATTAACTTTGTCTGGCATAGAAATCAGGGGAATCTTAGCGGCGATTCGGTTGACCCAGATGAAAGTCTTAGAACATCTTCAACTAGAATAGAAACCTTAGTGTCGGTTTGACTGAACCAGAGAAAATCTTGAAAAGTGTTGGAATATCTTCAATTGGAATAGAAACCTTGGTGTCGGATTGACTGAACCAGAGAAAACTCGTGATAACTTGATTGCATCTTTCCCTGAAAGATAAAGAGTTAGTCGTATGTAATGTCATGATGTATGAAATGTATTGAGTAATGATGTTCTCAAAATTAATGAGATTGTGTTGTATAATATGTATGTGCATGCCATGATGTATGGATATGCAATGCTATTGTGATATTCTCTAGCTGGGGAAAATAAATCCTGGACTGCTGTTGGAGAGTATAAGGAGTTGAGTTCTTTGTTTCCGCTGGGGATAGTGACCGAAGATGATTAGCTGGGGATTTACATCCATTCTGCTTGATAATATTCTGCCGAGAGAGACTATGTCTGAGAATAATCCTACGGGGGAATGACTATGTGGGGAAGAGAGATACTTTATTGGAAGATCTGCTAATTTGGAGAAATAAACTCAGTTGGGGATGAACTTCCATTGCTGGAGAGAAGAGCTCTGTTGGAGATTGAGCTTCCGCTGTCATAGAAATAAACTCTGCTCAGGAGATGGCTTTATAAACTGCTCATGGTTATAAAACTTGGCTGGGGAATGCAGATATCAGCTTTCTGAAGGAACCTGCTGGGGAAGGAATTCCTGCTTGGGGATACGGAGGTTGGACCTTTGTTGTCCTTACTCTATGGGGAATATAAATATCATGGGCGCGTATGTGATAGTGAATTCGCTTCCAACTGTCTCTGCCCCTTGTACCATGCTGGAAAAAGTACATGCGAAGATTTTGTGAATGGATCTATGTCGTGATTGTACTTGAACATGTATTTAATGAGTGTCAGGATGACATCCGTCTCTGGATCGTATCTGAACTGTACTTGAAACATGTATCGAATGAGTGTCAGAATGACATCCGTCTCTGGATCGTATCTGAACTGTATCTGAAAGTTGAATCTGAATGAGTATCAGAATGGCATCCGTATCTGGAGTGTATCTGAACTGTATCTAAAAGTTGAATCTGAATGAGTATCAGAATGTCATCGGTATTTGGAGCGTATCTGAACTGTATCGGAAAGCTGAATGAGTATCAGAATGATATCTGTATCTGGAGCGTATCTGAACTGTTTCTTAATTTTGGTGCTCTTGATGAATGTTGATCAAGGTATAAGTCTTCCACTGATAGACATCTGACGGGACATAGTCGTACGTTTTAATTCCCTAACTTTTTCCTAGACCGCCCTTTCTGGTTTTCAGTCCACCAGGATACCTTTTTGCCCAAGCCGCCTTTTCAGGTTTTCGACTTGTCGGGTGTACATATTTTTTTATGTATATCCCTAACTTTTTCCCAAACCCTTTTGGTTCACCGGGATTCCCTTATTTTTGCCTAGGTGTGTCAGCCTAGTGGGTCTTTTTTTTCATGCGGAGTATTTTATGACTATGTCCATGCTTTTAGGATGTAGAGAGTTGTCATTGTCCCTAGTATTGTGTTGTAGTACTGTCAAAAATGTTTTCTTGATGGCACATGATTTGTTGCTGGAATGCGTGTGTAATGCCCCAAGCGATTCAAATGAGATCTACCCCTGGTTATTTGGCACTTTTGGAGAGACTTCCTCGGGTGTGCTTAGACATCATGTCATGCCCCTTGCTTATGAAAGACCTGTTATTAGAAGTGTCTTTCCCACTGAGGTGATTCTGTCCATTGAGAGGATGAATGTTCATTGAATATCCATTGTGTGGATTTTCTCTACTGTCAAACAATTAGTCATATGAAAACAATGTCATTTAAAGAATGCAAAACTCATGTATGTCTTGAATTTTTTTTTGAAAATGTGTTTTGTGTAGTAAAACGAAATTTGCAAGAATGTGATATCAACTCAGGATTCGTAACAAAGCCTACAGGAGTCAGGATACCTTTGTAACAGTATGCTCTCAAACTAACCCATGCTTCAGCTAGGACTTTTAAGGGTTATAAAGTGGCCTGGTTCACGGTTCAAGAAACAAAGGATAAAGGCTCAAATTTTATTTGTACCCAACCCGCTCTTCGTGATGTTCTTCAGTCCTATGCTCAGTTAATTGTGCGTTTAGATCCCGATTGAGTCTGGAATCTTTGCTCTGATACTTGGTGATGATTTAGAAATTGAACATTTGTTTTGAAAAGGCAGTCATTTTTGTAATCTTATTTTTGTCGAGGATTTATAGTAACTTTTTTTCTTGTTTTCGTTATCCCTTCTTTTTCCTGAACCGTTTCTCTTGTGATTACAGTCAGCGGGATGCCCCAATTTTTCTCTTAAGTCTCCTTCATAGGTTTTGACTTAATGGGCTTTTATTTCGAGAGATAATGACTGTCTATCTTAACGATTATACAGAACCATCACCGTCTGTTGTTTTGGAAGGACGTCTTCGATGCCATTCCTTATGTACGAAGTGGCAGATTGTGACTGAATGCGCCTCTGAATTAACTGAGAAAACTACCCTTCCCTAGGTTATGATTAAGGGTTTTAATTTGTGTGAAAATAAAAACTCCTACTTCTTTGGCTCGAAGGGGTTGACTAGGGATTATCTTCCTTATAACTCCATTGTTTAGGATTTGAAACAACGCTTGTACATCGTCAGCGGGGTCTATTCAAAAGTATATTGTAGAGATTGTGGTATCATTTTTGTCATCCTCCCTCTAAGGCTTAGAGTTTTTAATCGAGAGTTGAATATCACAAACTGAAATAAGAACGCATTTCTGAAATAGTGAATACGAATGAATTGATTCAAGACAAACATGTGAAATTCATTGATGAAATAACGAGGTTTGATATGAATAAATGTTCAAACAAATCAAAAGAAAATTACACATTGAAAATTCTAATGAACGAAAAGTCTTCTTGTGAGAACTTGTCACTTCAGATGGTATGCCTTGGAGGGATGGCAGAAGAACTCATCATGACCGTCTTGTGGGAATTCTAGCGCTCCTTCATTAATTAGGTCTTGAATTTTATTTCTCAACGCCCAACAGCTGTTGGTATCATGGCCAGGACTGTTGGAGTGGTACGCACATCTTACATTTGGATTGTACCTTGGGGAGGCTATGTTGGGATTCTGAGAAGGGTCCCTTAACATAACCAACTTGGCCTTCAACATGTGTTGCAATGCTTGAGCTAATGACATGTTGATTTTGGTGAAGTGTCTTTCAGATGTATTCTTCTTATGTCGATTTCCCCATTGTTGTTGGCGAGGTTGTGGTTGGGCTTGTGATGTAGTAGTAATCTGGAAAGGTCTGTTCTTGACCAAACCAACCTCTTCTCTCACTGGGGGATGATTAATGCCTTGATCCATAATTTTAACTGTTTGTTTCATGGATCTGCATCCATCTTGGTGAAGCTTGTTGAGGAAGGCTCTTAGCCCTTCTTGTCCTCGAGCTAAGTTTTGGATAAGAGCCATCTGCCCCAGCATCTGGATTCTCATTGCTTCTACCTCAGCATGCAGTTGTTCCAATTGTTCATCCTTGTTGTTGTCAGGACGTTCCTTGGTCAGATTCCCAGCGAAGAGTGTTTTCAGGTCTTCTTGCCCCTTAGATAGATTCAGGAGAAATTCCTTGAACTGGGCATCTTGAGCTCGGAGATCTCTGTTGTCTTGTTGGAGAGCCATTGCTGAAATAAACAACAAGAACATGAGAGACCTGCTTTGAAACCTGCTTATGCAATGATATGTATTATATATGTATGCAATGTTTTCAAGGATCTCGTGAGGTAAACAAGAAAATGTCAGAAGTTGAATTTTGCAGCTTTGTTTGAAGAATTTTGTATCGTTGAGAGTCCTTCTGCGAGAGTCAAGCTCACCATATAAAGTGGTCATAGCCCCTGACTCTAGTTGTTGAGTTTTGATCTTCTGACGACATTGGCTAGAGGAAAATAAATCCCCTTGCCCTTTGCTAGACGTCTGATTTATCATAACCTGCATCGCAGGCCCTCGAGATCCTTGAAATGATTAAGGAAATGTTAAGGCATGATGTTATGATGTGTATGCTATGCTTTTAAGCAAAGATTCGAAGTGATATAAGCAAGTAAACCTTGCAAGAAATTCAAGTTATTAGATAATAACTGTAAACAAAACCTGCAAGGAACTCATGTTGTCAAGTAATAAAACTCTGCAAGTAGTTCAAGTTGAAAGCACACAAGTCACGCAAACCACCTTAGGTTTAGGCTTGCATGGGTTTTAAGGTCATACCCTCTTGAAGTTGGATTAGTTCAACCTGTCCTATAAATAGTAATCGGGTTCTAAGGGATTTCAATATCACCGATCTTTCCCCCAGCTTCGTTCAATAGGCGATTGACTCGCAACCAAACAAAAATCAAGAGTCAAACCTCAATGAGTGTAGCATCGAGTATTTGTCTACCTTGGGCATATACCAAAGCCGACCATCTCTCTATGTCCTACTGGATAAGTTGTGCAATTAAAGGTTCTAAGGTCAGTTGATGCTTTATGACACCACGCGGCGGCCCCGCACATCTCCCTGATTGACTTAAGGATTACAGGTACCAACCAAAGTGCCACATCAACGTAGCTACTACTTCAACCGTGTCGGTATACCCCAGCACAACTCCCTCACAGTTTATTTCTACTTACCTAAAAGGTGTTTCTCGATCCGGGTGTAGGATCAAATAACCCAAACATTTCCCATAAATATAAATCAAGCAATACAATCAAGAGAAAGCAATTAAATATGACCTATATCCTAAGGTTTACCCCACTTTATATTTTAGTCCCCAGCAGAGTCGCCAGTTCTATGATACAGTGGCAGAACTGACTGTTAATACCGGTTTGCGTTTTTTGTTTGCAAAATATCGCGGTAAGCAAGAGTCGCCACCGAATTTTATTTTATCCAATCAGGAAAAGGAAAAATAACATAAAAAACCTTTTTCGAGATGTTTCTGAGTACGGGGGGTAGATTATAGAAAGGGAAGGTGTTAACACCCTTTTCTATCCATGGTTTTCCATTGGCTATTAGGTACTTGCTCATTTTGAAAATTGCTTGTGTGTGTTTTGAAAAGTCTTTGTTTAACTTCGTGATAACCCTTGTTTCTGTCCTCAAGAGTGTGACGAAGTTATTTCGAAAACTATTTTTAAAAAGTGTTTGTGTGAAAATTTTTGTTTGAGCAAGTACCTAGGAACTAATCTACCTACTCGAAAAAAAGTCTGTTTGTTTTCCTTTAGACAATGTTATCCTACTATTAAGGAGTAGGTAGCCCTATCATTGGAATTTGAGGGACTATCGAAAGGGACGAAATGGTCATTGAAGCCAACATGTAAGGATACCTTAGCATTTCGAAGGGACCGTCATCATATTTTCATAGGCAACATCGAGGGACCAGATCATTTCTTGTAGGCAACTCGAAAGACAGTAAGGGACCATGACCTTTTATGATGACTTTTATACCGAGGGTCTTTGCTAAGATATCCTTACGTTCGAGGGACATGACCATTGTTTTCCGAGGCAACCAAGTGAGGCATACCCTAAGGGTGCAAGTGTGCAGCAGTGTTTGTTTTCAGATATTTATCTTGTAATTAAATGATCTATTTAATTGATTAAGCATACAAACCTAGGTTGCTAACAATTATATACAAGCATATAAAATAAAAGCGAGAAAATAAAAGAGTCTTACGCTATTACAAGGCCTCGGGGAGGGGGGTTACATAATCAAACCTGGGAGTAAACAGTAAATAAAAGGCAGTAAAATAAACCCTAATTAAAAGCTATTACAAACTCCAAGCAGGTACAATAATTGGAAAATTAAATAAATAATTGCGCGCGAAGAATTAAGATGGGAATAAAGTCTAAGTCCAAAAAAATATAATCAATTAAAGAGAAAACATTTTTGTATTTTTATTATTGAGAAAAGCATTTGAAATCTTAACCTAAATCTAATTACTTAAAGAAAAATATTTTTGTGTATTTTTTAGTGAGAAAACAATTTAATTGCAAACTAAACCTAATTCTATAATTAATTTTAAATAAAAAACAATCAAGTTAATCTAATTAAACTATTTTATTTTCAATAAAATTAATTTCAAGAAAAACCTAATTTTATATTTTTTGTGATTTTTGATTTTTATGATTTTTTTTTGTTGTAAAATGATTAAATAAATAAAACAAATAGAATGATAAATAATAATAAAAAATAAGAAAAATAAAAATGGGCCTCATGTTGTTAGCAACTTGTGGGTGTGGAATAGAATTGTTAAGCCCAGAATTATAGGCTCATTTGCCCATGTGGTGATTCAGTGTAGTTGGCCTTCAGGAGGTCCACCACGCGCCTGTATGCTTAAGGCGTTACATCTGGCCAGGACATGATCTGATGGCGTGGATTTGTGGATGCATGATGGCCCTTTTGAAGGTGAGGCTCGCTAGATCTGGGACAAAGAAATTGGAAAATATGAAAATGTGAGATTCTGGGATCAAACCCAGAACCCTTTGCTTCACCGCCTGTGCCTTTTCCATCTGTACTGGGATGGTTAGTTTTAAATATAATAACAAATAAAATATAAAGGAAATAAAGTGGTCTTTCCCAAACGCGCGCGTGATTCAAATCACCCAGTGGGATTCTTCCACCTAATTATCTTCTTCCCCATAACTGTTGTTTTTGGACAGACTTTTACCTACAGTCGTTTCCGTCACTAAAAGCTATAGTGACAGATTTTGTTCGTAGCCATAAACCAGTAAAATTCAAAAACCAACACAAGCAGAATAAATTCAAACCAAAGACATGGATCAATTGCAAATCATCTTCTAAGCATGATAGTACCCCTGATTTTGTCCAATTTTTCCTCTATATGGAATTCCCAATTTGGGACCTCAAAACCCTAACAATGGCATCGTGCCATTCCTGCACTTAAACTTTAATCAAACCAATCAAAAACAATGCAAATATGATAGCAACCATAAATATATGATCAAAACATGTTTATGATAGATAAATTATAGAAAACGAATCTAGAAAAAGGACGCAAATTGTGGCACTGTGAGGCGTGGCTTCTGATGGTTTTAAGGCTTGAGGGTGATTGGAATGGCTGTAGAAAATGTCCAGGAACGGATTGCTGGCCTTGGAATTGCTTGAATCATACTATGGAAGAATATGTGATCAGCACTTTTTTTGACAAAAAATTGAACTTGACCTCCTTGTTTTCACGACCCAAAAACCTTTCTTATGCTTTGGAAATGTTGTGTATATATCATAGAATGATTTAGGTCAACAAAAACTGATCATATCTTTGCAAATTATGGAGATTTGATTTCATTCTTTGCCTTGTATGATTTGTTTCCAAAATAGACCAAATTAAGATCTTTTCCAATCAATTAGCTCTTGCACGAATTTTTTGATTTCCTAGCTGTTCATGGACTCATAATATGCTCATAAAATCAAATCTTTGATTTTATTTGATTGTTTTACTATTTAAATTGATTTATTTTGTTTTAAATGGATAAAAAATTAAAATAAATAAGTAAAATAATAAAATAATAGGTGGATAAGCTCAGGGGTCGTGGGTCATCTTAGGAACAAGTTTCAAACAATAAAACATGGGCCCATTTGGAAAAAAAGTCATTTTGATCAATGTTAACTTCATGCACATTTCCAAAAATTGGTCAATTTTGACAATACATATCGCCATCAATTTTAACCCTAAGAGGGTGTTCTTGGACCTTTTAGAAAGCTTAAGGTGTCCTTTAAACAACACTGTTGGTTTTATCTCACTTGGATCTTCCATGTTCATGTAAGAAGCTTTGACCCAAAAGGTGTTTTTGTTGACTTTTCAAAAGGACCTATAATATAGAAATTCATATCTTTTGATGAGTGCATATTTGGAATTTGTATGATGAATATGAATTGTAGGAAATTGCATCCTCTTCAAATTGAGCCATGGATGGAAAATTTCTGATAAAGTATGAAGAAGTTATGCTTGGTCAAAGTTTGATTGACTTTTCCTAAGAAACCCTAATTTAGCAACTTTTGGGTTTTGATGAATTTGGGGGCATTCCTTGAGGAATCATGATCAACCCTTGATCAAATGATATTTATCACTTCAAAATGTTGATGTTGACCAAAAATCTTGAAGTTTGACTTATGTGGGCCATAGTTGACTTTTGACCTAGTACAGTTGATTTTCAGGCATCTGAGCAATTGACTGAGAAAACTTCTTGTGTAAGGCATGAAATATGACATGGATGATCTTGAGAACATATTGGGACCATGGAAGGAATTTGGGACCTTTGGAGTTCCCACACCCAGATGAAAATGGAAACCCTAGTTTGAGGTACATTGCCTTAGGAGAGAGTTTGTCTGGTCAACTCTTGGGCATCCTTGAGCAAGTTGAGGACCTCAATGGGCATGTGTTGACTAAAATGAGAGGGAAAATTTTGGGGTACAACAATCCTCATCCACCATTTTCAAAAACAACACCTTGCACCTTGACTTCTCCAGAACTCGTCAGGCACTTTTAGCTCAAGCTAAGCATCCCATTAGCTTCCTGTGAACTTGAGGAAGCTAATCCAATCATTGAAATCACTAAAATCTACTCAAACTCCAAACCCGATACCCTCTTGCAAGGTATGTTTTCTGAATTTTGAACTCTTCATACAAGCATCATTAATGGTTTATTTGTGCATGAAAAATGTAGATATCATTTCCCTAAAGCTAACCATGTCCATAGTTTTCATTAATTTTGTTTGAGCTTAGAGAATTTTAAGATTGAAGTTTCTGAAATTTTTAGGGTTCAAATTAGGGCCATTAAAATTCATGCTTATCTTTGATCTATAATTTTATTGCTTTGCATTTCTGAAATCGTGAGGAAACTTGCTACAAGTTTCCTTTTTATAGTTTTCATTTTTGTTGAGACTTGAATAAGATATAGAGGCTATGGTTGGGCGTGAGGTTGAAGATGAAGTTCAGGCCTTGGACTTGTTTACTATCATATATTTATTGTTTTGATTATATAAACGGATGTATAGCCACCCAAGTGGTAGAAGCGCGCGCCTGTGACTAGAGGGACTTGGGTTCGAGCCCCAGTGGTACCCTTTTGGTTTTTTTACATTTTTTACACATTCTGACTTTTTTGGACAGGCGCCTGGGCCTCCCTTGGGCCTTATTGTTTTTTTCTTACTGCTAACCCCCCTTGCTGGCTATCCACACCCCTGGCCCATTTTATTTTCTTTTTCTTATTTTTATTTATTTGTTTTCTTAAATATTTTTCTAATACTAAAAAATCATAAAAATTATAAAAACTTTAGATTTATATTTTGTTAAAGTTTATTTATTTTTTACACAAAAAATTTTATTTTATTTTATCATACTTTAATTATTTTGCTAATTATTTTGTAAATTTAATTAAAACTAGGGTTTTAGTTATTTTCTTTTACACCATTTAAATATAATCTCTTAAAATCAAGAAACCAAAAATATTTTATAATACTATAAATTATTTTTTAAGACAAAAAATACCAAAAATATTCTTCTTATAAACTTAACTTCTTTTAATCAATTAATAGATTAGGGTTTCATTTAAAATCTTTTTCCTAGTAAATTTAGGTTTTACTTTTTACTAATTTAGTTAATTATTTTATTTTAGTTAATTAGTTTAAAACCAAAACCCCTTTTTTCTAAAAAAACCAAACAAAATATCCTTTTTTTTTTTACATTTACATTCTTGTATATTTATTCATTTTGTACATTATTTATTTCAATTCTTGTACAAATTAAATATGGTTGTAATAGATAATTAGGCTTTATTTTCTTGCAATCCCCGTTTATAATTTGTACACCCTCCTCCCACAAGTATTGTAATAGCGTAGTAATTTGAAATTCCGCAATTTATCGCTTTATATATAAATGCTAGTAATTAGGGTTTGAATGGAAATACTAAAACCAATCAATTAGAAAACCCTAATCAAAGACAAAACCAAGCATGAAAAACAATACACTTGCACATGAGCACCCCTAGGGTAAATCCACTTGGTTGCCTTACAAATGGCCATATTACACATGTGAGGTATCTTAGTAAAAAACTAGTAAAATATAAGATCATAGTCCCTCGATGACGCTATCTAAGTTTCCTTTCAAATGATCTTAGTCCCTAAAAAAGAATGCTAAGATACCTTGCAATATTGTTAATCATGGTTATACGATGACCCACGCTCGTCCCGTTTACATCCAAAGATAGGGTTACTTACCAAATCAATGGTAAGATAACAATGTCAAAGGAAAAAGGAAATGAACATGAAATACTTTTGAGTAGGTAGAATTCTCCTAATTACTTGTTCAATTTCAAAACAAACATCCTTGCTATTTTCAAAACAAACACCTACACTTTCAAAACATCTTACAAACTTGAAAACATTTTCAAAAGATCAACATCTTTGTATACATTCTTACGAACGAGAACCATTACAAAGTTTGCCTAAACAATGGCCTCTTTACAAAATACTTTCAAAAACCACATAAAGCACAATTTTAAACAAAAGCAAGTGATCTAGAAAGTAACTAAGAGCCCATGGAAAACCATGGATGAAAAGGGTGCTAATACCTTCCCTTTTCATAATATACCCCCCGAACTCAAGAAATAATCTCAAAGGTATTTCCTGTGCTTTTTCACCTTTTCTTTTGGATAAAAGAAATATCGGTGGCGAATCTTGCTAACCGCAACATTTGCGATAAAACGCAAAACCTTCAAGTCAGTTCTCCCACCGTATCACACCATACATACCTTATTTTACTAGCAAGCATACAAAATTAATAAAATGCAGAAAGATAAAATCCTACAATATTACAACCATATTGAATTGCATGAAAATATAAAGGCAAAAATAAAATAAAAGCGAGAAAAAAAAGGGTCTTTCGATTGAGGCAGAAAACCCTTCGATTCTACACATTCTGGCCCTCTTCGATTTGGCCTGAAAGGAGGTGAAGGCGTGGATTTCGACTGAGGCCTGGGGGTCAGCGTGTTATGCCTTTCGATTGGGGCCTAGAGGCTAGCATGTTGTTCCATTCGACCAGGCCTGGAACCAGTGCAAGATGTAATCTGCCTTTTTGCCTCCTTTGAATGGGGGTTGAAAGCAGTGAGGGATTGCCTTTCATCTGAGCCTGGAAGTCAACATGGTATGCCTTTAACTGACTCTTTCGTTTGACCTGGGGGCTAGTGTGGAAGCCAAAGGCTGCATTCCCTACTTCCTATTTCCTTCGTTTGAGATGTTAAATAGAAACATGGCCTAAGGCCATGCTAGCACTTCCTTAAGGCCAAATTAGTTTTAAAAAAACATTTGTAAGAAACCAAAGAACAAAACCAAAAAATAAAGGCAATGACAACAAACTAAAAGGATGTAAATGAAAGAGGAACAAATGATATGTATATGTTTGAAAGGAAAAGGAATTTTATTTACATGTTGTGTTCGAAATGAAGGATCCAAGGTTAAGGATGGCTTACCTTGCTTGGGACTGGGACGTGTGTTGGGCCTTTAGGTGATTGCCTTGAGTGTCCCTGGAATCGAAGAGAAGGAGCGAGGGTAGCGTCTCTACTGCTGGATTCGAAAGAGAAAAAAAAGTGAAATGTCTTTCTTGCTGGATTTGAAGGGTATCAAGATGTAAGGATGTTTCATATTTGAAAGGGACAAGAGTTTGATTCTGGGTTTGTGTTTTCATTAAGTGTTTGAGAATTTTATGGTGTTTGAGAAAATTTTGGAGATTCGTTCCTCTGGCTAAAAAGTCCTCCTTGAACATGTATTGGATCCTCTTATTTATAGGCAAGGATGCCTGAAGCTTTTGGAGGGAAAACAAAAGGTTTGAATAAATTGAGTAATATGTTCCTTGTAGCTTTCGAGAGACACTGCCTTGTATGCTATTTTGATGCAAGAATGGGGTAGTGTTTTAGGACTGCTGTGCAGCAGTCTTGACCAGTGTACCATGCCTGAACTAGGCAGCAAGCATCTTTGAATGTTTTACTCTTTGGTTTTGACTATTCTTCGACCAAGGTCTTCTCCCAACAATATTATTTGATTTCTCTCCAGCAAGTGCCTTTCGAATGAGTCACTTTTGTGCATCCTTCGAAGGAGCCAAAAGTGTGATCCTTGGATGGGTCACTAACAATCTTCCTTAAAGTGGGCTTGTAAATGCTTTGAATGGACTATCAAGCACATCCTTCGAATGGGATGCCCAGAGTTGGATTCGAAAGATGCTTATTTTAAGGGTAGAAGTTACAAACGAAACCTTGTAAAGGTGGTTCTGTCCAGTTAAAGGCTTGCCTGCCCAAAGGCCCATGTGGCGAAACGAAGGAGTGTACATAGGGAGTCCCTGTTTTGTGACTTCATGCAAACATGCAAAAGATCTATATTCAAACGAAGGATTGCATGAAGGGAAACATATACCCAAACGAAAGGTTTAACCAAAAGCTTGTACTGAAGGATTCATGTGCCCAAACGAAGCAAGCATGAAGGGAGTCAAATGCCCAAACTAAAGCTTGCAACAAAGGAAACACGTGCCCAAACGAAATGTGCATGCAGGAGGTCAAAATATCCAGATTCGAAAGAGGCATCTAGGAGGCAAAAAGTGAAAATCGAAGGATGCCAAAAGGGAGCCTTTTGCCTTTGAATCGAAGGAAGCTTTGTGCCTTGTGAATCTAAGCCAGCGTGCCAGAGTCCCACGCCCAGTCGAAGGATGCAAGCCAAGCTTGCATCGAAAGAGGCCAAAAGGCAAATTGAATGAGCTGAATCAAAAAAGACTTATTTTTGTCCAAATTTGTCAAAATATTAATTTTATCTATTTTTCCCTTTTTTGACAGTTTCATTTTAATCTTGGTACTGGAAAATCCCAATGTACTTCTGCAAGCTTGAACCTTGAGAATCCCTGTGAGAAATGCCTTGAAAAATGAGAGGGCAAATTTTGAGGTACAACAGCTGCCCATGTTCAATCTTCTTAAACCTGAAGAGTTAGATTGGCGAATCTGCCATTCTTGACTTGAAGGTGGAAGATGATGAACACTAGAGTGCCCAGAAATTTGCACTTGATGATGTGGTGGTTGATTGTGTAGGGAATGGGCTTACAGATACCATTTGGAGGGATGGTGGAGAGTTGTCAGAGATGGGCTTATATATGCCACCCAAAGGTGATTGTGGACAGAAATTTGACTAAGTCTAAATTTGAATTCAACTAGAAAAGAATTAGAATAAATCATTTGGGTGACTTATCTGAACCAAAGAAAATGTCTACCAGAAAGAAACAGGATAAACCATTGAGCGATTTAAACTGAACCAGCAGATGTCTGGAAAGAATCAGAACAAATCTTGGGGCGATTTATCTGAACCAGAGAAAATGTCTACAGGAAAGAATCAGGATAAACCATTGAGAGATTTAAACTGAAACAGCAGAGGTCTGGAAAGAATTAGAACAAATCTTGGAGCGATTTATCTGAACCAGAAAAAAAATGTCTACGGGAGAGAATTAGGATAAACCATTGGGATATTTAAACTGAACTAGTTGAGGTCTGGAAAGAATCAGAACAAATCTTGGGGAAATTTATCTGAACCAGAGAAAATGTCTTCGGGAAAGAATCAGGATAAACCATTGAGAGATTTAAACTGAACCAGTAGAGGTCTGGAAAGAAATCAGAACAAATCTTGGGGCGATTTATCTGAACTAGAAAAAAAATGTCTACGGGAAAGAATCAGGATAAACCATTGAGAGATTTAAACTGAAACAGCAGAGGTCTAGAAAGAATCAGAAGAAATCTTAGAGCAATTTATCTGAACCAGTAAAAAATTTCTACGGGAAATAATCAGGATAAACCATTGAGAGATTTAAATTGAACCAACAGAGGTCTAGAAAGAATCAGAACAAATCTTGGGGTGATTTATCTGAACCAGAGAAAATGTCCACGGGAAAGAATCATGATAAACCATTGAGAGATTTAAACTGAACCAGTAGAGGTCTTGAATTTTTTTAAGTAGAAAGAATCAGAATAAATCTTGGAGTGATTTATCTGAACCAGAAAAAGTGTCCATGGGAAAGAATCAGGATAAACCATTGAGAGATTTAAAATGAAATAGTAGAGGTCTTGAATATTCTTTAACTGGAAAGAATCAGAATAAATCTTGGGGCGATTTATCTGAACCAGATAAAATGTCTACGGGAAAGAATCAAGATAAACCATTGAGAGATTTAAACTGAACCAGTAGAGGTCTGAAGGGAGTATTCATCATGTAGATAGTCACCCCGTCCTGTTTCAGGAGTTGATCTAAAATTGATTTGTTCACAGATAGTTGTCTTGTCTTTATTGAAAATTTGTTGATGATAATTTTCTGTTGATTGATCTTTCCTAAAAAGGTAAAGAGTTAGTTGTATGCAAAGTCATGATGTATGAAATGCATGGCGTAATTATGTTCTCAAAATAAATGAGATTATGTCGTATGCATTTGTGATGTATGCGCTTATCATGTATGTAGTATGATGTATGAAAGGTTGTTGGAATGTAATTTTGTCTTGGAAAAAATCCTTTACAAGTGCTAGGGAGTTTTGGGAAGTTGAATCCCGGACGACTATTGGGGACGAAGAGTATGCACGCCTTTCTAGACCTGGCTTAGAGTGTTTGTGCTGGGGAATCCTATTTTGTTGTTTGAGGAGAAACTCCGTTGGGGAATGTTGAGCTTCAGAAATAAAACTCTGTGGAGAGTGTTGATTCCTGCTTGGGGAAATGTTGTAAGGAGTCTTCGTTGTTCGTTGCTTTACTGGAGAGTTATCTCTTGATGGAAGAGAAAGGAAGTTAACAACTTGTTAACTATTATCTGGTTATCTTCCAGGTTTCACAATGACTTGTTGGGGATAAAGCAGTTGACAGTTATCTGGTTACTTTTCCAGGTTTTGCAGTAGCTCATTGAGGATTGTAAAAGAGTCTATTAAGGAAGAGGAGTTATGGTCCCTTGATTTGTGATAGTCTAAGAGGCAAATTCAATTTGGGGAGTCTGTAGAGGAAAATTCAAGCTGGGGAGTCTGTAGAGTCTATTGAGGAAGAGGAGTTGTGGTCCCTTGATTTGTGATTTGTGATAGTCTGAGAGGAAAATTCAAGTTGTGGTCCCTGTTACCAATCTGCTGGAGAAGCGTTTCCTTTTGGTAGAAATCCTCAAAGATTCTTGAGATCAAACCCAGTTGGAGAGAAGTTTTTAGAGATTGAAACTCTGGCTAGGGATCACCTTATGAAAAATACTTTATGGGAGACTTGTCATTTCCCATAGTAGAAAGTGTTTGTAGTATTTCCAGGAAAGGTTTGCTTGACTGTACGTAACCCTTTGTTGGAGTTTATATTCAATGCCCCAAATGACTCGGATGCAAATCTACCCCTGGTTATTCAGCACTTCTTGGGGGATTTCTTGGAATCTAGACTTGACTGGCCCAGATGTATTGGATAGTGACGCATCATGCCCCCTTGCTTATAGGAGATCTGTCGTTGGAAGTGTCATCCCATTTTAAGTGATTTTGTTCACTGAGAGAGCTTTCATTCACCGGACATTCATTGTGTGAATTTCTATGTTTTCAAGCAAATAGCTATATGCAAACAGTGGTATTCAAAATAATGCAAAGTTTATGCTTGTCTTGAAGTTTTGAAAATGCATTTTAGCAAATAAAGGAATTTTGTAAGAATTTGAATTCCACTCAGGATTTAGAGTAAGCCTTACAAGAGTCAGGATACCTTTGGTAACAGTATGCTTTCGAACTAACCCATGCTTCAATTAGGACTTTTGAAAGGTTGTATTATGGTCTAGTTCACAGTTTAAGAAACAAAGGATAAGGCTCAAAGTGTATTTGTACCCTCCCATTGTTCGTAATGTTCTTCAGTCCTAAACTCAGTTAATTGTACATTTGAACTCCAATTGAGTCTAGAATGACGTTTTGGTGATAGTTCAGACAAGTTAAGTTTGATTTGTTAGAAGGCAGACATTTTTTCCATATTTTCCATGTTGTTGAGGATTTATAGTGACCTCTTTTTGATTTATTATCCCTGATTTTTCCTGACTGTTCTCGTTTTTGAGATTACAGTCAGCGGGATGCCCCAGCTTTTTTTCTTAAGTCTCCTTCGTAGGTTTTAACTTAGTAGAATTTTCTCTTAGGAGATAATAACCGCCTATGTGATAGGGAACCATCATTGTCTTTTGATTCCAGAGGAATTTTTTTGATGTCCTTCATTGTATACGAAATGAGAGTTTGTCACTGAATGCACGTTTGAATTAACTGAGAGACTACCCTGCCCTAGGTTTTGATTAAAGGTTTCAATTTATGTAATATAAAAAAGAAAACTTCTACTTCTTTGGCTTGAAGGGGTTGACTAGGGATTATCCTCCTTATAACTCCAGTGTTTAGGGATTGAAAGAAACGCCTGTACATCATTAGTGGAGTCTGTTCAAAAGCATAGTGTAGAGATTGTGGTATCATTTTCTTCATCCTCCCTCTAAAGGCTTGTAACTTTTAGCAAGATTTGAATATTATAAAAGGAGTAAAGATATCACAGTTTAAATATAATAAAAACAAATGGATGAATTCAAGACAAACATATGTGATGCATTAATGAAATAGAGTTTAACATTAATAGATAAGTGTTTGAATAACAAAAGAGATTACAATTGAAAATTCAAAATGAACTCGAATGCTCAATGATTTGGCATGGGAGTGGTGATCACGTTGGGAGTCTCTAGAGGGTCTAACTCGATCTCCTTGGTGTCAATCATGTTTTGAATCTTGTATTTCAGCGCCCAACAATCATTAGTATCATGCCCAGGACTTCCGGAGTGATATGTGCATATTGCATCAGGATTGTAGTTAGGAGAAGAAGTTTTGGGGTTTGGATGAGGCCCTATCAATGTAATCAGATTCATCTTTAACAAGTGTTGTAGTTCTTGAGACAGCGGCATGTTGATGTTGGTAAACTGTCTTTTGGGCCTGTTTGGCCTTCACTGATTTCCCCTTTGTTGTTGTGCCGTGAGGCAGGACTGGAGATCAGGACTGCCCCCACATGTTGGTCGTGGTTACTCTTGTTATAACCCTTTTGGCTGTAAATAGCATTGGACTCTTTATTTCTATTGTATGTCTTTATCTGAGTATCGGAGGATGTAGCTCCTTGGATCTTTCCGCTTTTGATGCCAGCTTCGACCGTTTCGCCAGTCATTATTAGCTCGATGAACCCGGACGAGAAGATTCTGATTAGGTGATTGAAGAAAGGTACCATAAAGGATCCCATAAAGATGTCAATCATCTCCCTATCAGTTAAGGGTGGATGAACTCTGCCTTCCAAGTCTCTCCACTTTTGGGCGTACTCTTTGAAGCCCTCGTTGGAACGCATGGTCATGTTTTGCATTTGCACACGAGTCGATCCAAGATCAGCATTGTATTGGTACTTCTTGTAGAAAGTAGAAACCAAGTCCTCTCAGGTGTGAATGCCGGTTCTTTCTAACTGATAGAACCACTCTAGTTGAGTGCCAACCAAACTTTCTTGGAAGAAATGGACCCATAGCTTCCGGTCAGCAGTGTAAGGCTGAATCTTGCGGACATATGACCTCAGGTGCATCTTAGAACAAGAGGCCTCATCATACTTGGCAAAAGTAGGGATTTTTAACTTTGGTGGGATGACCACTCCGGAAACTAGCCCTAACTCTTCAAAGTCCAAGACAGGTATCTGCTGAATCTCCATAGTATTGAGGCGATCCTCCAACTGTTTGTATTTATCATCAGCAGGAGGATATTGTTCCTCAGAGTAGTCAGCTTCATCAATCCCAAGATTGTTATCTTCTTCATGATTATTCCCCTTATTTAATGGAGTTGAGAGATCTAGATCTCTCTTGACCGGTCTTTTAAGTCTTCTTTCGAAATTCAGGACGCCTACTGACTTCTTTGACTTTTTATTTTTGTCTTTGAGAAGAAGAGTCTTCAGGTCCTCTTTCCCCTTAGCCATAGCCAGGAACATTTGTTGGAATTGGGCATTTTGTGCTTGGAGATCCTTCACCGTTTGTTCCATATCCATCTTATTGAAATAAACAGTGAGAAGATAAGGATACTTGTATGGGAGAAACCTGTCATGATATGATGCATGATATGTGGATGCATGTTTTCAAGGATCTCGCAGGATAAACATATGAAAATGTTAGAAGTTGAACAACTTTTATTGGAGAACTTTGTATCAGTGGATGTCCTTCCACGAGAATTAATCTCACCATGTCAAGTGGGTCATAGCCCTTGACTCAAGTTAACGTGCTTTGGTCTTTGACAACATTTGATTAGAGAAAGAATCCTTTTGCCCCTTGATAGGCGTCTGGTTCAACATGACCATGCATCAAAGGCCCTTGAAATCCTTGAAATGGTTATCAAAAATTCTATGGTATGATGTCATGATGTTATGTACAAGTATGCAAAGTAAGAAAATTGTTATGTACAAATAGTCATATACACACAAAGCAGACAAGTTCTTATGTTTAGGCTTGCATGGAGTTTGATAGGTAAGTACCCTCTTGAAGTTTAGTTGGCTCAACATATCCTAGTAATAGTAACTGGGTTCTAAGGGATCTCAATATCACTGGCCTTTCTTTTAGGCATTGTCTCAGCTCAATCAATCTTTTCTTGCGGCCGAGACATCCCAAAAGTCCAGTCTCAATGAGTGTAGTATCGAGTATCAACCAATTTTTAGCTTTCCACTGAAACCGGCTATCTCACTACTTCCTAATGGCCAAGTTGTTCAATTAAGGTTATAAGGTCAGTCAGTGCTTCATGACACCGCTCAACAGCCCTGTATTCTCCTCGATTCAACATAATGGATACCAGTACCAACAATGTGTCACATTAACGTAGCCATTGCTTCAACCGTATTGGTTTATGCCGTACAATTTCCACAATCTATTGCTACTTACCTAAAAGGTGCCTTATATCCGGGTAGAGGATCAAAATAAGCCCAAACAAGGAACCATAATGTAAAGCAAGAAAGTCAAACAAAGAAAGCAAGTAAAGATGATCTAACCCTAAGGTAACCCCACTTTTAACCTTATCCTCAGCAGAGTCACCACCGACTTTTCTTTTATCCAATAAGGAAAGGTTTAAAAGAACAAGAAATACCTTCGAGATTATTTTCTTGAGTTCGGAGGGTAGGTTATGAAAAGGGAAGGTATTAGCACCCTTTTCATCCGTAGTTATCTACGGGCTCTTAGTTGCTTGCTAGGTCACTTGCTTTTGTTTGAAAATGTGTTTGTGATGTGAGTTTTGAAAGTATTTGGAAAACGTCTTTGTAATGGTTCTCATTTCTATAAGAATGCGTACAAAGTGTTGTTTTGAAAATGTTTCAAAGAGGTGTTTGTGGAATGTGTTTTTGAAAGTGATTTTGAAAAGGTGTCTTTGTAATGGTTCTCATTTCTATAAGAACGCGTACAAAGTGTTTGTCTTTTGAAAATGTTTCAATATTAAAGCATTGGTGTATAAAATGTTTTTGTTGTGAGCAAGCGAGCAACTAGGAGGATCCTACCGACTCAAAAGGTCTTTAGTGTTCTTTTCCTCCTCCTTTAGATGTTGCTATCTTATCATTTATTTGGTAAGAAGCCCCATCGTTGGATGTGAAGGGATGGGCGTGGGACATTTTTATAGTCATAGAAGACAACCTATGAGATGTTTTAGAAATGTCGTTTAGGGACTAGATCGTTTATCGAAGAAAACATTGAGGTTCATCGAGGGACTGCGATCTTTTATCGAGGGTCTTTGCTAAAATGCCCATATTCGAGGGACATGACTATTTTTCTGAGGCAACAAGTGGAATTACCTTAGGGGTGCATGTGTGAATAGTGTGTTTGATTTTCATGCATTTTTGTCTTTGATTAGGGGTTGTCTACTTGTTGTTTTTCATCTTGCCATACATACCCCATTTTACTAGCAAGCATACAAAAGTAATAAAATGCAGAAAGATAAAATCCTACACTATTACAACCATATTGAATTGCATGAAAATATAAAGGCAAAAATAAAATAAAATTAAGTAAAAAGAGGTTCTTTCGATTGAGGTAGAAAACCCTTCGATTTGGCCTAAAAGGGGTGAAGGCGTGGCTTTCGACTGAGGCCTGGGGGTCAGCGTGTTATGCCTTTCGATTAGGGCCTTGTGGCCAACATGTTATTCCATTCGACTGGGCCTGGAACCAGTGCAAGATGTAATCTGCTTTTCTTCCTCCTTCAATTGGGGGTTGAAAGCAGTGAGGGTTTGCCTTTCGTCTAGGCCTGGAAGTCAGCATGGTACGCCTTTGGCTGCCTCTTTCGTTTGACTTGGGGGCTAGTGCGGAAGACAAAGGCTCCGTTCCCTACTTCCTGTTTCATGTTTCCTTCGTTTGAGATGTTAAATAGAAACATGGCCTAAGGCCATGCTAGCATTGCCTTAAGGCCAGATTAGTTCTAAAAAAACATTTGTAAGAAACTAAAGAACAAAACCAAAAAAGAAAGGCAATGACAACAAACTAAAAAGGTGTAAACAAAAGAGGAACAAATGATATGTATATGTTTGAAACGAAAAGGAATTTTATTTACATGTTGTGATGGAAATGAAGGATCCAAGGTGTGATACGGTGGGAGAACTGACTTGAGGTTTTGCGTTTGTGTTCGCAAATGTTTCGGTTTAGCAAGAGTCGCCACCGACTTTTTATTTTATCCTAAGGAAAGGTCAAAAAGCACAGGAAAGACCTTTGAGATGTTTTCTTGGGTTCGGGGAGTAGATTATAGAAAGAGAAGGTATTAACACCCTTTCTATCCATGGTTATCCATGGGCTCTTAGTTACTTGTTTAGATCACTTGCTTTGCTTTTCAATTGTTTGAAATGGTGCTTTTCAATTGTTTAAAATGATGATTTGTGCATGGTTTTGAAAGATGTTTTGAAAAGAGGCCATCATTGTGGCAACCTTTGTAATGATTCTTGTTTGAATGTATACAAAGGTGTTTTTGTCTTTTGAAAAGTTTTTCAATGTTTTGAAAGTTGGATTTTGAAATTGTGTTGTGAAGTGTGTTTGAAAATAGCAAGGATGTTTTGCAAGCTTTTGATCAAGTAACTAAGAGCTATCTACCCTATTTTACTCAAAGATCTTTCTTATGTTTTTTAACCCTTTTAACAGTGTTGTTTCACCATTGTATTTGGTGAACAACCTTGTGTTAGGATGTTAAACAGGACAGGCGCGGGTCATCGTATAGACCATTATAGCAATTGTGTCAAGTATTTTTGGCACTTTTCTTAAGGGACTTGATCATTTTGTTTAGGCAACACAGATAGCGTCATCGTGGGACTATGATCTTTTGTTTTGTTTTTGTTTTGCCAAAGTACTTGACATGCATACCATGGCCCATTTTTGAAGGCAACAAGTGGATTGTAACCCTAGGGGTGCAAGTGTGCATTGTATTTGTTTTTCATGCACTTTTATCTTGGATTAGGTCAAGCTATTTGTTAATTTGATTTTTACATACAAAACCCTAAGTCTAATCATGGCATAATTGAAAGCTTAAAGGTGCGAGAATTTTAATTCTACACTATTACAACATGATATAGGGAGGGGGTACAAATTTGAATTGGGGATTATTTTGCAAGAAATTAAATCCTAAATTATTACAACCAAATTGAATGTATAAGGCATAACAATTAAATGTACAATATTTAAATAAATACAATAAATAAAATGTATTATGCAAAAAAAAAAAATTTTATGTATGTAAAAAGTATTTTTAATGTGAAATGTAAATAAATAAAAAGTCAATTTCAATTATTTTTGTTTTTTAGGGCAAAAACCCTAATTTCTTAAACAAATAGTATTATTTATTATTTATATATAATAATGTATCAATTTGTACAAAAAATAAAAGCATATTGAAGAAAAGGTATTTTTAGTATAAAATATTAATAAAAATAAAAATATATTATTTTTGTGTTTTTTGTTCTAATTACTTAATAAAATATAGTATATATGTATATATATGTATTAAATATATTAAGTGTATAAAAATAAAATAAATTATTTACAAAAAAATGTATATATTTCAAGAAAATATTTTCAAATGTGTATAAAAATAATAGATAAAAATAAAAGTATTTTTTACATTAGTTTTACATTTAAACAAAAGTAAATATAAAGTATTTAATGAATTAATACTAGAAACAATTGAAATAAATACCAGATAAATATAAAAATTTATGAAAATATTTTTTAAGTATTTTTTATATTTGAGAATAAAATATCAAGGTCAGAAATGAAATAAAAATGCAAAAATGATAAATATACAAGAAAAGGGCCAGGGGGTGTAAAAAGAAAAGTGGGGGGTGCCAAAAGCAAGCCTCTCCAGGCCCAGCCCAAAACCAACTTCATCTTCTTCCTCTAGACAGAAACGCGCGCGTGCTATGTACAAAATACTATCTCCTGATTCTGTGCTTTTTTGACAAAACTCATAACATGAAACTTGTAGAGCATAAAACAACGAATCTAACCATATAAAAAACTTAAGCTAACTCTCAAAGACCAGAGAGAATTTCTCTGGCCCTAATTCTTAACCTAGTTTTTTTAGAAAGTTCATGGATGAAATTCTCCTAGCACGATTAATATAAATGAAAGCTAAGCACATGTATGGTTTCAGGGCTATGAATACAACATCTTTCATTCATAAACCTAAGTCTAACTATTCCTAAATAGAGAGATAGAAGTTCATGAAATACCTGTTTCAGTTGACTTCGAGCTGGACAATGCAGCAACTTCCAAGGGTGCTTGGGGTTCTTTTGAGCTTGCCTGATGTCCAATGAAGCTTTCCCAATGCTTAGTTTGTTTTGAAGTAGCCTGAATCGTGCTACAGAACTCAACCTGCAAAGCTTTCAAACAAAAATGGCAATGTGTGTTAATGGAGTTACAGTTGGCAATGGAGATCTGGAATAGTTCAGGTGAGTTGAATGGAAGGTATTGGAACAAATTTGAGGCAAAACGCACGAGGCAAAGTGGAGATAGAGGTGATTCTGCAGGGCTTGCCCTGTTTTGCATAAAAATGGTGATTTTGTGTACAAGGAGGTTTGAGGGGTCAAGGGCTCGTGTTTATGGCTCAAAGGGTTGTGTGAAATGTGTTTGTAATCTCTGTGTAAGCTGACTATGGCTGGTTTTTGAGTTGGCAAGATTTGGACAAATTTCTTCTTTTTGAAGCAAGAAAATGTAACCTGTGATTACAGGCCTGTAACCTCTATCTTGTATGCTGCATCCTTTTGCCCTTGATACTTGCAATTTGTGGATTTGATCTTGCCTCAGAGATATGGCCCCATGCTTCAAAGATCTTGGTTTGACATAAAGTATAACTTTTCAAAAATGGCAATGTACCTTTTTCAAAATAGGGATTAGTTTTGTGTACAATGCCCAAATGGCCAAGATAATGCATTAGCTCAGTGGATTTGCATTCAATTAAGGAGTGTAAAATGGTTTAGAGGCCTGAAAGCTAGTACAAAGCATGCTGGTTTGAAAATGCAAGTTGTATGAACATGTATTGGCCATGGATACAAAGTGAATTTTTGCCAACTTCAAGCATTTGATTCTCCCTAACCACAAATGTGTTTTAGGAGTTCTTAGACAATTTGGAAAGCTTGAAATATGTACTACAATCCATCTTTGTAATGAAACTTGAAACTCCAAGTGGAACTATGTGAAAAATGGCCAAGAAGATGGGTCAAAATCCTGCCTAAACTAGGGCAAAATTTCTCTAAGTTAAAAGTTTTAGGTACCCTTGTTCCAAAAATCATAACTTGAGATCCAAGCTTCTTTTGAGAAAACTTTGTGAATCAAAGTTGTATACTTTGTGATGGAAAACAACTTTCATGTTCTAAGTTTTGTTTGAATCCATTTGCATCTTGGTGAGAAAATGGGACAAAGTTAGGAAAAAAATAAGAAAATTTTATAACTTAGAAAATTTCTAAGTTATGAAATTTTTCCATTTTAAACCCTAATTTGCATTTTTGGGTTTCTTGATGAACAAGTTTCATAATTTGACATGTCTTGTTGAAAAATGACCCTTGGCACTTGATTTTTACCAAAAAGTCAAAGTTTGACTTTTCAGTATACAATTAAATTTTGATCAGTTGACTGAAAAATTCATCTGTCAATCCTATGCACTTGAGATCTTTTGAACTTGTTGAATGGGTCAAGAAAATGTCATTGAGTCCTTGAGTCCATGGTTGATCTTGATTTGCCATTGGCTAGGTCAAACAGTAAAAAATTGCCTTTGTACAGTTAAAACCCTAAAAATGACCATTTTGCCCTTTTAATGATCTGATCAAATTTCTTGTGGAATTGTGATCCAAACTTGATCAAATGTTCATATGAGTTCATGATGTTGATGTGGGTCAAATTTCATGAGGTTTGACTGTCAATTGGCCACAATTGACTTTTTCCCCAATACAGTTGATTTCTAGGTCAACTGTCCAATTGACTAGGCAAAAATTTGAATCAAGGCTTGAAACTTGGTATGGACAAACTTGTGAATCCAACATGAAGTATGAAAGTCAATTTGGGCCTTGAAGGCTCAAAAATCTCTGTGCAAGCTCAAACCCTAATTTAGGTCAACAGTGCAAAGAGGTGTCTTGAGTAGAGCAAACCCTAACTTGACCTTGAGTTCCAAGAGCCTTGTGATGAAAAATGTTGATGAAATGAGAGGGAAAATTTTGGGGTACAACAGTTGCCCCTGTTCAATCTTCTTGAACCTGAAGAGTTAGATTGGCAAGTTTTGCCTTTCGCGACTCGAAGGTAAAAGAGGATTGGACACTAGAGTGCCCGTAAATTTGCACTCGTCAAAATATAGATGAGGAAATGGGCTTAAAGATGCCATTTAGAGATGGTAGAATCTTACTGGAGATGGGATTAGAGATGCCATCCAAGAATGTTTGTTGAACTGCAATGTTGCAGGTCAGAAGAATGAGCGTCAAAATGGCATTTGTATCTGGAATGCATTTGAACTATATCTGGAGACTGAGTCTGTATGAGCAAAAGAATGGCGTCCGTGTCCGGAGCGTATCTGAGCTGTAACTATATTTGAACTTTGAATGAATATCAGAATGACTGCCGTGTCTAGAGTGTATCTGTATTGTATCTGAATTCTGAATGGGCGGCAGAGAAACATCTGTGTATGGAGCATCTCTGAGTTGGGGATAAATTCCGAATGAGTTACAGAATGGCAACCGTGTCTAGAGCGTATCTGGACTGTATCTGAAGTTGAGATATGTGTGAGTAGCAGAATGATTTCCGTGTTGACTGCACTGGGGAGAGTCAATCTTCTGGTGTAAGGGCCAGAATGGCATCCATGTTTGGAGTGTATCTGAACTTGAAATTGATAGTTGAATCTGAATGAGAGATAGAATGGCCTCCGTGTATGGAGCGTATCTAGTCTGTATCGGATTGCTGAAGTCTGAATGAGTAGTAGAATGACCGTTGCGTCTGGGGTGTATATGTACTGTATTTTGACTTGAAATTATGAATGAGTAATAGAATGACCGCCGTGTCTGGGGTGTATCCATACTGTATCTGAATAATTGTTAACGATAGCCTTTTAATCTTATCCTGAAAAGGTTAAAATGTTAGCTAAAACACAAAGTTATGTTGCATGATATGTATGATGCAATGAACTGTGTTTCATCAATGTTCATGATATATGGATGCAATGGATGCGCATGTAAGCTAAGTAGCTGTCTTGTTGAGGAAAATAAATCCTTGATAACTGGAGATAATGAAATCTTTGATTGCTGTCGGGGAAAGTAAATCCTTGACTGATACTGGGGATTCCAAAAATCTTTGATTATTGAAGATGAGAAATCCTTGTTGACTGCTTGGGGATTAAAGATCTCTGATTGTTGAGAATGAGAAATCCTGGGACCACTGCTGGAGATTGAAAATCCTCGGTGATTTATGGGGATTAACAAGGCCTTTGACGACTTCTGTAGGGAATGAGAATCCTTCATGACCTTCCTGGGATGTAGGGAAAACTCTGAAAATCTCTATTGGGGAGTTAAAACCTAGGAGGCTTCTGCTTGGAGAAATGAGACCGAGAATCTTCAATCTTGCTGGGAGATAACTCTGTGGGGGAAATGTTCACTATTCTGGCTCCGCTGGGGATAAGATTTTCAGGGTTTTCGGGCTCCATTGGGGATCTTGAAGCTTAACTCTTATGGGAATTTTGATACCTAACTCAACTGGGGAATTAAGTTTAGAATGTACTAGCTCCGCTGAGGATCTTGAGGCTTAACTCCGCTGGGGAAATATACTCCAAATTTTAGCTTTGTTGAGGATCTGAACGATGTACTGTAGGGGATTTCCTTTCTGGAACAGCACAAAGATATCTTCCCATACCTTCAACCTATCAGTAATTATCTTTTCTCAATTTCGTTTTATTTGTAAGCAGTGATTATATTCAAATGCGTATGCATATTCAATGAAACTTTGGACGTTTTCAAATAAAACATAAGTGTAAAAAGAAAATAAAGGCAAGCAAATTTCTGCACTTTGAAGTATCTTTGTATTAACTTTTGTGAGTATCTTTGTACAAAGGAGACAGACATCCTAGTAAGAGAATGTTGTCATAAAATTGAAAAAATTTATACAAAAGAAAGATGGCTATGTGTAACAATTCCATGGGATTCCCATTCTGCTATAGCCTTCACAACTCTGAATATCTTGTCCATTCGCTGCTTCGTCCGCCGATGACTGGATTGATCAGAATCTTGGAGCTTGTTGGTGAAGAGATTGTTCTTAAAGTGATCCAACGAGACATAATCATACGCTTTAATTCCATAACTTTTGCCTGGACCTCCCTTTCGGGTTTTTGATCCACCAGGAAACCCTTTTTTGCCCAAGTCTCCCTTTCGGGTTTTCAACTTGCCAGGTGTACATATTTTTTTTGTTTTATCCCTAATTTTTTCCTGAACCTCCCTTTCGGGTTTTCGATTCACCGGGATGCCCATTTTTTCCCAAGTCGCCCTTTCGGGTTTTCAACTTGTCGGGTCGTCCTATGCGTAGTATCTTTTGACTATGTCTGCGTTCGCAGCGTGTGGCAAATCATTACCGTCCATGGTGGTCAGAATCATTGCCCCACCGGAAAATATGCTCTTGATCATAAATGGTCCTTCGTAAGTAGGAGTCCACTTGCCCCTGGGATCACTTTGTGGTAAGATGATCCGCTTGATTACAAGATCTCCGACTTGATATACCTGACGCCTGACTTTCTTGTTGAAAGCCTTGATCATCCGTTTTTGATACATCTGACCATGACAAACAGCAGTAAGTCGCTTCTCCTCGATCAAGTTAAGTTGATCAAGTCGGGTCTGAATTCAATCGTCTTCACTCAAACTGGCATCCTTCATAATCCTCAAGGAAGGAATCTGAACTTCCATAGGTAGAACAACGTTCATGCCATATACCAAAGAAAAGGGAGTTTCCCCTGTTGAAGTACGTGTTGTGGTACGATATCCATGCAGAGCAAACGGTAACATATTATGCCAGTCTTTATAGGTGACTGTCATCTTTTGAATGATTTTCTTGATATTTTTGTTCGCGACTTCAACAACACCGTTCATCTTCGGCCGATAGGGAGATGAATTGTGATGATAAATCTTGAACTGTTCGCATAGGGAGGTGATCATGGTGTTGTTCAAATTCGTACCGTTGTCCGTGATGATCATGTCAGGGATACCATACCGGCATATGAGGTTCTGTTTGATGAAACGGGCAACCACATTCTTTGTAACTGAGGCATAGGAAGCTGCCTCGACCCACTTGGTAAAATAGTCAATAACCACCAGGATGAAGCGATGTCCATTGGATACTGTAGGCTTGATCTCTCCAATCATGTCAATGCCCCATATTGCGAATGGCCAAGGAGCTGTCAGAATGTTGAGAGGAACGGGAGGAATATGTACCTTATCAGCATAGACTTGGCATTTGTGGCAAGTACGGGAATATTGATGGCAATCAGCTTCCATGGTAGACCAGTAGTAGTCTGCCCTTAGAATCTTCTTAGCCATCGTATGTCCGCTCAAGTCGGTGCCAAACGTGCCATTGTGTATCTCAGTCATGATCAACTCTGCTTCAGCTTTGTCCATACAACGAAGTAGAACACAATCATGGCTGCGCTTATAAAGGATGTCATTGCTTAGGAAGAACTTGGCAGCAAATCTCTTTAAGAACTTTTTGTCATTGACGGAAGCTCCTTCAGGGTATTCTCTATTCTAGAGATACCTTTTGATTTCACGAAACCAGGGTTGTTCCACTACTTCTTCGGTATTAATCTCATGACAGTGCGCAGGTTCGTCCATTCGCTCGATGGTATTTTGGGGAGCCTCGTTATCCCAGTTGAGTTTAAACATGGAAGACATTGTAGCCAGAGCATCGGCCAACTGGTTTTCTTCTCGCGGGAAATGCTCGAAGGTAATCTGCTCGAAATGAGGCAACAATGTCAAGACATGTTCTTTGTATGGGATAAGATTAGGATGCTTGGTGTCCCACTCTCCTTTGACTTGACTGATCACCAAAGTCGATTCCCCAAATACGACCAAAGATTTGATTCCTAAGTCTATAGCAGCCTTGATATCAAAGATGTAAGCTTCATATTCAGCCATGTTGTTGGTACAGCTGAAGCAAAGTCGAGCAATGAAGGGTGTATGGCAACCTTCCGGAGAAATGAGTACCGCACCGATACCGTTGCCAAGTGCATTTGAAGCACCATAAAAGTATAGGGTCCATCGGGATCCTTGTTCAGGTACGTCATACGGTCCGTTACCTTCAATGTTGTCCAATGTCATGATGTCCTCGTCAGGGAAGTCGAATCTCATAGATTGGTAATCTTCGACGGCTTGATGAGCTAGATGGTCAGCTAGTACACTCCCTTTTATAGCTTTTGGGGTAGTATACTGGATATCATACTCAGTCAGGATCATTTGCCATCTAGCGATTCTTCCAGATAAAGCAGGCTTCTCGAAGATGTACTTGATCAGATCCATCTTGGAAATCAGCAAAGTGGTATGAGTCAACATATACTGCCTTAGCCGGCGAGCAGCCCATACCAAAGCGCAGCAAGTTTTCTCGAGCAGTGAGTAGCGAGTCTCACAGTCGGTAAACTTTTTGCTAAGGTAATAAATGGCATGCTCTTTTCGACCAGACTCGTCATGTTGGCCCAGTACGCACCCCATTGAGTTATCCAAAATAGTCAGATACATGATTAACGGCCTTCCTTCGACGGGTGGCATCAGAATAGGAGGTTCTAGTAAATACTCCTTGATCTTATCAAAAGCAGTTTGACAATCATTGTTCCATTCAACCACCTGATCTTTCTTTAACAACTTGAAGATGGGCTCACAGGTAGATGTCAGATGAGAGATGAACCTGGCGATATAGTTTAAGCGTCCCAAGAATCTGATGTGTCTGCGATCGACTTAATGTCTGACGGTATCTTAATTGCAAGCGCACAGCCTATCGCGGTAGTAATAAAAGATTGTCGAATCCACAGGGACTTTGTAATCACTCTAGTGTTGTAAAACAGGTTGGTTTAGCTAAGGCGGAAATTGTCACGTTGGTTTTGGGAAGGTTAAGGAAGGTAAATTAATTGATTTTAAAGTAATTATAAAATGAAATGGTCGGTATGCAATAGAGTCGACCTAAAGGATCTAATCGGACCTAGGCGTATAAGGATGGTCAACTTGGTTTATCTGTAGAATTAATCAGTTTAAAAACCCTAAACTCACACTTTCATGGTCTTATCTCAGATTATACGTCTAAAGCCCTATACCTGCTTTCGCTAGCCTATAAGTGTTTAGAAGTACTTTTTGGAAACTTAATTAATTCTAATTTGGTTTAAAGCGCTTTCACTGTATTTAAATCAAATGCCTAACTTTAGCTATCCGGTTAAAAACCTCACACTTTCGTGGTCTCAATCTAACCTATTTACTCTTCTTACTTTCGTAACAAAGGTTTTATTTTTAAGCATAAAAAGTTATAACCAGAGTTAAGTTGATTAAAGTTTTAGCCTAAGTTTGATCAGATGCCTAATGTCTCTTACTATCCCATACCGACACTAAAGGTTTAGCTAGCCATAGAAATTATAATGAACGTACTGGAAATAAAAACATACAAATATAGATTGGACATTATAAATAATAAATTAAACATGCATTAATTAATTAAAAGGTATGTAATACAATTGCAAAATAGAAACCTGAAAATAAAGCCAATACTTCAATCCCTCTTCCACAATTCGGAAACTCGGACTTGGTATCGGTAGTATGACAAATTCTGAGGCTTGAATAATAAATCCTAAACTATAATAATAATTCCCTGATGTTGGAAATTATTATTTGGGCAATGGAATTAAAAGAACTGAAATAAACAAATGCAGTAAAATAATAACTGAAGGAATAATCGTTTTTTATTTCGGCAGAGCTTCTGCACAAGTAAACTGTAAAAATGCTCTGCACTTCTAACGTTGAATGTTGAGGTATTTATAGAAGAATAAATTTGGCAGTTGGCTTGAAAACTTGTAACCAAGCTTTCCTTCAAAATCTCCACAAATGTAGGAACGTGGGTAGTTGAGGAAGAAGTGGTGAACGTGGGGTTTGACTGGAGAGAAATAAGGAGTTTGGAAACTCCTTCTGTTTTACTTTGCCACGTTCTGCATTTTCCAAATAACTGATATACGCGTTACGTTCGTTAGCTTGGAGTTACGAGCAGCTTTGGTCTTTCCCGTGTTACGGTCGTGGCCAATGTGTTACGGTCGTAACACGCTTCAAGATGTCTTACGGTCGTGGCAGATGCATTACGACCGCCACAGCTACAAAAATGTAATTCTTTGACAGATTTATCTTTTTCTTCTGTTCTTTTGATGCTTTCTTGCATTGTTTCATGTTTTCTTCTGTTTTGAGCTGAGTTATGAATACCTGCAAAAAGTAATGACAAACTCGAAATATTCGGGAGTTAATCGGGTCGAAATAATACATAACGGGTAAATTTCATGGAAAATAAATGATATAATTTCGTGTTATCAAATTCCCCCATACTTAAACCTTTGCTTGTCCTCAAGCAAAATAATCAATTAAAAATATCGGACAAGTTTTTTTAAACGCACATAACTAGTATACCTTTTGTTTTCAAATAATTTCAAGAAATCCTAAGTTAGTTCGGCCGAGAAAATCGAATGAAACCACAACGATATGTAAATGACACAAGCAACAAGCTAGTCGACGACTATCCGTTTTAAACGAAACGTCCAATTATACCGTTATAATTCAACTCAAGGTTTCTCGTTCATATTTCACCCGGTTTCATTCTTGCGCAATCACATTAAGCCCATTATCTTTGCACGCACGTAGTGGAATGGCCGGTTAGTGGTTCTGATCAAAACACGACGGTTTCTGGCACAATTATGTGGCAACCTCTTTTATCCAATTGCAAGATGCGGGGGATCAAACCGTAGTCTGCCCTACCGAGTTCAGTACCAGATGCTTCCGAACCACCTAGACAATGGATTCTCATGTTACTTAGTAGAAGCTTTTTGCATCCGTTGGATTAAACGATCGGGTGAGGATCGCCCAATTTAATTGGTGCAATACCTATTTCCTTAAAGCATGTAACATTCTTTTTAAAGCAATTTGCAAGATCATCCACTTATGTTCATCGACTTTCCATGTGGATTGTGTTAAGACTGGTGCCGACTGCTAATATAAACTACTAGGGGCTAATTTAAGACTTGAAACTCAAAGTATCGGTATAACGAAAATGGAGACGATTCGCGTAAGTAGAGAGTCGAAGGTGTCATAATCGTATAGTTCTCGTTGGATCGCTCTCGGCCTTCTAACTAAGATTTCAGTTAAAGTAGGTAACTAACGGTTATGCGAATATAAAAGGCGAAAAATTTTGGTATGGCTAAATAAAACGGGGAGAAAATGAAATAACGAAATATAAATGAAATTACTCGTTTTGAAATTAAGAATGCAGTACTCCTCCCACACTATATCAAACATTTTCTCAATGTTATGATATAATGGCGAGGTTAAATGAAAAATACATCGGAAAAACAAGGAAAACAACAAGAAAAGGAAAAACTACTGGCGACCACGGCGGCTTCGGGTTCGTGACCTTCTGGAAGGAGTAGCTTCAGGGTCAGTGTCCTGGGGTCCAAGAGATGTAACATCCATCCTTAAAGCATTAAGCTCGCATAGCACTTCATCAAGCCTTTCATTCGTCGAGCGTTGACCACTCAAGATTTGGACATTTTGCTGATGTAAGGCGTCGAAACGCTCCTGATTCTTTCTTTCAAGAGATACAGCCATCTGATTTTGCTGATGGAGGGCTCTAAGGATGTCCTCCATAGTAAAAGGAGGTGGTGCAGAAGAGGACGACTCGGGAATGTCAGGCGCGGGAACAGCTCGATCCAGTTCTTCCTGCATCTCATCAGCGGGGCCGACATGAGGTTCTTCTTGAGCAGCAGCAGGGCCTTCAGGGTTAAATAGCCAGTTGGCTCGATTTTGAGGGTCGATTCGGTCCCTGCAAAGCAAAACAATGTTAGTGTAAACTCAGTTTTGTATCACTGGATGAAATCTTCCGTCGTCCCGCTCGTGGATGAGGTGGGCCGATTTGCAATGATCCAGAGTAAGCAGAACCGGTGGTCGGGATGGCAGATGAGCAAGGGTGTCACCATGGTTTAGTGCTAAAGCAAGAGAAGTGACAAGCCCTCCAAAATATAAAGGTTTGCCGCCTCTGGTGCAGATGGAGTGAATATGAGCCAGGAGGAAAGGTGCGGCATTAATTTTCTGACCCGAGAATGCACAATGCATGAAAAATAGCTCCTTTGAGTTGAGCTTGTGGTTACTATCCCTTGCAAAGATTGTGTTGGATAAGATGCGGTGGAAGTAGCGAATGGCGGGGTTGTGGATTTGGGTGGCATTAAGGTGATCGTATGAATCAGCCCGATTATTGGTCAAGCTATGCCAAAGGTTGAATGATTCCTCATGAAAAGTGTCAGGCACACGTAGGTGAGCGCCTTCATCAGTACAGAAATCAAGTAGGCGACGCAATGCATTCTTAGGGAATTCGTATTCGGTGCTGAAAATGCGGAACCTTACCACACCAGTAAGTTGATTTCTTGGGCCGTTTGGAGTGATGTAGCAAAATGAACTGAGAAACTCAAGGGTGAGATTCTCGTACGTTGGTTGTGGCTGGCTACATAGCGTCCAAAGGTTGACATTCTGTAGTAGGTGTTGGACACTTTCAAGTAACCCGAGGTTTCAGAAGCAGTCAGTGTCGACGAACCTCGTAGGATGGATGCCTCGGTGCTGGAATTTCAGGAACCGTGTGTGTTGAGTTTCACCTGCTTCGCCATTTCGTAGGGTAATGCCAGGAATGGGTTGGAGATTGTTCGCCATTTGCATGCAAGAGTGTTTGAGTGAGAATGGTTGTTGTTGGTGAATGAGAGAGTGAGAAGATGATACGGGTAATGGATGTATATATGGTGGAAGGAGGTAGTGGAAGTTTGAAAATTGATAGGGATTAATGGTGGGTTGAATGGGGTTAATGGGTAGTTAATGGAGGAAGAAGAGACAAAGGTTCGGGGAAGAGGAAAAGGGAACGTTCTGCTAACAGGGTTACTGATGTAGCCTTTGTTACGGTCGTAACACCAAGCTGACGAGCGTAACGCTCTGAAAGGTGCGTTATGGTCGTGGGGGATGGATGACGATCGTGGCAGCTACAACTTTTGCAAATTTTTACAGAACAGAACACAATTACACAGAGTATATAATTTTATAGCAGGCAGAACATCTCAGGCATTCCAACATAAACACAACATTAATTTATTCAACATATAATCCAACATATATAATTTGCAATAGAGTAGAAAACCATAAAACATTGTAAGCAGCATAATGATTGTAAGTTTAAAATTGAAAACAAACAATTGCATTAATTCAAATTGAGTAACTTGTTCTTTTTGACAGAAAATAAATGACTTGTAAATTGAAATGCAGTAACTTAACAAAAAATTGAAACTACCTAGGAACAAAGCAGAATGGAAAAAAAATCTAAAAACAAAGAATTGAAAAACTGAAAACTGAAAAACTAAGAAACTAAAAACTGCAGCTGCCATTCGTGACTTCATCCAAGCTTCGCTTTAATTTCTTCGAGTGAATCATGAATATGATAAAACTGCTCCATTGTTATGTCGGTTAATCCCATTATTTCCAGACGCATGCTTTTTATCTCATCTTTTAAGCCATTAATATTAGTCTGGTAAGTATTAAGCGTGGTGGCAATTTTGTTAAGGTTATCAGTATAATCCTTAGTTTTTGTTTCAGGGGCTGCATGTGCTTCCGCCATGTTGACATTTTCGTAATAACCAGGAGGAGTCTCCGGGTCACCCATATCAGACATAATATCATCAAAGATTTGGTAATCTTACGGTGTCTCAGGTGTAGGAGGTTGGTCGGGCGGGTTTAGCTCATAGAGCCAGTTGTCACGGTTGTGGACGCTCACTTTGTCATGGTTCGGAAGGGTAAATAAGTTCACAACTTCATCTCTTATCAGATAATCATAAGGTGTGTAAGCATGGTTTGCAATCATTCGGCGGTTAAAGCAAAAAGCAAGATTCATGGGACGGATCGTACCAAAATGCGGGCACCTATTCAGCTGGTGTCTTAGGCCGAGGGCATGTGCAATCATTGTGACCAGGCCACCTATGATGATTGGTTCATCATGGTTATCTATAATGCGGTAAAAAGTTTGCATCAGGAAGGGTACGGCATTAACAGGGTGGCCTTAGTGCATACAATACAGTAAAAATATCTCGTCTTTGGACACGGCAGTCTGGTTCTCCTCTTTCCCAAATACAGTATGGGCTAGCATCTTATGGAAATAGCGGATAGCAGGGTTATGAATTTCATCGTTATCCATATTATCCGGGTCGGGGTGATAATTACCAGTCAAGGTGCCCCAAAAGTAGTCTAGCTCAATGTCCATTAGCTCAACCTGGGTAGTGGAAAAGGCGAAAGGGCCGCTAGGAAATCCTAACAAGTCAGCTAAGTCCTTATGATTGTAAACAAAATTAATTCCGAAGAGACGGAAACTTATGAATCCTTTACGGGTTCCTTTCCCGTGTTCTGGTAAATGGACTAGGGAGCTTAGGAATTCGAAAGTGAGCTCACGGTAGGTAGCAAACCTAGTCTTAATAAGGGATTTTTCCCACCCCAACTGGTTAAACAAGTACATAACACTATCTAATGTACCTAGGACATTCATAGTTGGTTCATCATGATAAAGTGTTATGCCAATGTTTCTTTTAGACAATTCCTCGAATTTTCTTTTCTGGTTTATACCCCTAAAGGTGGTTTCTAAGAAATTATGTTGCTTTGGTTCCATGGGTATTGTTAGGGAAACTAGTCAGAAGAGAAGGTGCAAAAGAAACAAAAACTTTTCAGAAATCTTGTGGCAAGTAAAATTATTTTTGAAATTAGCAGCAGTTTTCATGAAAATTATAACATAAGAAAGGAAATGAAAATGAAACTTTAAATAGAAATAAATGCAAAAATGAAAAGAATAATAACTAACAATTAACAAATAGGTGGGTTGCCTCCCACTCAGCGCTGTTTTTAACGTCAAAAGTCTGACAGCTCATGAGTGCAAGCACTCATGGTGGTTCTCTCGAGAATGACTCCTCGGTTGAAACTTTTAGTAATCATCGTTTTCCATGGCCACTTATCAAGCCATCTCACATATCCCTCACCTTTTCTTTTCTTTCTTCTGTGGGGTGGTTCATTCTTCTGAACTTGTGGTGGTGGTTCTGGATCTATCCTAAGTATCAACTTTTCAAGTTTGGGGTTAGTGATTTCATCCACCACCTCAAAGGTTAACCTTTCCTTCTTAACAGTAATTATATCCCTAGTTTCACGGTCCTCTAATTTTCTCTTTTTATGCGAGACTTCCAACAAGGGTGCATTAGTGTGGATATTTTCCAATACCTCCACATATGTCTTAGATTGGGGGTCTATCTGAGCTTCCATAAAACTTTTTGAGAAAGGAATCAGTGGGGTATATGGATGAGGAACAACAATAGGTTCTTCCTTCTCTACCTCTTCTACGACCTCCCTTTTAGATGGTGTTGGAGGATTTTTCTCAATCTTTACTCTTTTCTCGTCTGAACTCTCTTCGTCCACATCATCACTTTCCTCAACTTCATTATCGTTCTCCTCAGGATTTTCAACTTGTTTTTCACTAATGGTTGTCACAACATACAATTTTTCCTCATGGAAGGGTCCTAGAGGGTTTTGTTCAAGCTGGGAGATTTGGGTTTCTAAGGCTATGTTGTGGGTCGCGAGCGAGTCAACCGCAGTGATCAGTTACCGAAGCGTTTCACTGTTTTGAAGACTTTGTTTTCTAAACTCTTCGTTCTGGACAGTTTGTGTCTCTACAAAGTGCTCCATCATAGATTCTAACCTAGAGTGAGTTAGCGTCGCATCGGAATCCTCCATTGATGTTTCAAAGTTGAAATCATGCGATTCTTCTGATTCTTCAAATTGAGTTAGAGTCGCATTTTGCGTTTTTGTAAAGCGCTTTGTCATCATTGATATTTCATTAAAATTTCTCATTAATATTTCGAGGTCGGATTTATAGGATACTTGCGTCTCCTCGAAATATTGGGTGTGGTGATTGTAGGGGAAATTTGGTTGAGGATAAGTTTGGTTGGATCTATAATATTCTTGCGATTCCTCAAAACATTGGGATTGGTGGTTGGAAAGGTAATTCGGGTGAGAATGAGCCTGTGATGCATTGAAATTCTCCAATAGTATTTTGAGGTCGGATTTATGGGATACTTGTGATTCCTCGAAATACTCAGAGTGGGGGTTGTAGAAATAATTTGGGTGATACATAGTAATTGGGACAAGATTTGTAGATGCAAAGGCTCGTTTTGAGAACGAGTGTTTGGCATACAACAGAGGAAAATATAAAAGGTTTCCTTAGTCTAGACAGCGTTGTTTTCAGATTACACTAGTGACTAAACTAAAGACCCCGGCAACGGCGCCAAAAACTTGATGTGTTTGCGATCGACTTAATGTCGGACGGTATCTTAACTGCAAGCGCACAGCCTATCGCGGTAGTAATAAAAGATTGTCGAATCCACAGGGACTTTGTAAACACTCTAGTGTTGTAAAACAGGTTGGTTTAGCTAAGGCGGAAATTGTCACGTTGGTTTTGGGAAGGTTAAGGAAGGTAAATTAATTGATTTTAAAGTAATTATAAAATGAAATGGTCGGTATGCAATAGAGTCGACCTAAAGGATCTAATCGGACCTAGGCGTATAAGGATAGTCAACTTGGTTTATCTGTAGAATTAATCAGTTTAAAAACCCTCAACTCACACTTTCATGGTCTTATCTCGGATTATACGTCTAAAGCCCTATACCTGCTTTCGCTAGCCTATAAGTGTTTAGAAGTACTTTTTGGAAACTTAATTAATTCTAATTTGGTTTAAAGCGCTTTCACTGTATTTAAATCAAATGCCTAACTTTAGCTATCCGGTTAAAAACCTCACACTTTCGTGGTCTCAATCTAACCTATTTACTCTTCTTACTTTCGTAACAAAGGTTTTATTTTTAAGCATAAAAAGTTATAACCAGAGTTAAGTTGATTAAAGTTTTAGCCTAAGTTTGATCAGATGTCTAATGTCTATTACCATCCCATACCGACACTAAAGGTTTAGCTAGCCATAGAAATTATAATGAACGTACTGGAAATAAAAATATACAAATATAGATTGGACATTATAAATAATAAATTAAACATGCATTAATTAATTAAAAGGTATGTAATACAATTGCAAAATAGAAACCTTAAAATAAAGCCAATACTTCAATCCCTCTTCCACAATTCGGAAACTCGGACTTGGTATCGGTAGTATGACAAATTCTGAGGCTTGAATAATAAATCCTAAACTATAATAATAATTCCCTGATGTTGGAAATTATTATTTGGGCAATGGAATTAAAAGAACTGAAATAAACAAATGCAGTAAAATAATAACTGAAGGAATAATCGTTTTTGATTTCGGCAGAGCTTCCGGACAAGTAAACTGTAAAAATGCTCTGAACTTCTAACGTTGAATGTTGAGGTATTTATAGAAGAATAAATTTGGCAGTTGGCTTGAAAACTTGTAACCAAGCTTTCCTTCAAAATCTCCACAAATGTAGGAACGTGGGTAGTTGAGGAAGAAGTGGTGAACGTGGGGTTTGACTGGAGAGAAATAAGGAGTTTGGAAACTCCTTCTGTTTTACTTTGCCACGTTCTGCATTTTCCAAATAACTGATATACGCGTTACGTTCGTTAGCTTGGCGTTACGAGCAGCTTTGGTCTTTCCCGTGTTACGGTCGTGGCCAATGTGATACGGTCGTAACACGCTTCAAGATGTCTTACGGTCGTGGCAGATGCATTACGACCGTCACAGCTAGAAAAATGTAATTCTTTGACAGATTTATCTTTTTCTTCTGTTCTTTTGATGCTTTCTTGCATTGTTTCATGTTTTCTTCTGTATTGAGCTGAGTTATGAATACCTGCAAAAAGTAATGACAAACTCGAAATATTCGGGAGTTAATCGGGTCGAAATAATACAGAACGGGTAAATTTCATGGAAAATAAACGATACAATTTCGTGTTATCAGAATCCTCTAACTTCCTTTTCAGTGTGGGGGCAGGAATTTCTTATATAGCCTTTACTTTAGCTGGATCAACCTCAATGCTTTGTTGCTGACAATAAATCCCAAAAGTTTACCAGGGCTAACCCCAAAAGTGCACTTGCTTGGGTTCAGTCTGAGCTTATACGCCTTCAACCTGGAAAACAGCTTTTGTAAGTGACCAAGGTGTTCTTCTTCTGTCTGTGATCGAGCTATCATGTCGTCTACGTAAACTTCGATCTCATGATGTATCATATCATGAAACAAAGCTATCATGGCGCGTTGATAGGTTTCCCCTGCATTCTTCAGTCCGAATGGTATCACTTTATAGCAGAAGGTACCCCATTATGTGACAAAAGTAGTTTTCTCCATGTCCTCGGGGGCCATTTTGATCTAGTTGTATCCCGAGAATCCATCCATGAAGGAAAAAACCTTGTGTTAAGCTGTGTTGTCAACCAAGATGTCAATATGTGGCAGTGGAAAATCATCTTTAAGGCTAGAACTGTTCAAATCCCGATAGTCCACACACATTCTGACTTTGCCGTCCTTCTTAGGCATAGGCACAATGTTAGCAACCCATTGTGGATAGGAAGTAACAGCCAGAAAGCCAGCGTTGAATTTCTTCATTACCTCAGCCTTGATCTTCTCAGACATGTCAGGCCTCATCCGGCGGACCTTTTGCTTGATCGATGGACAATCTTCTCTTGTAGGGAGACGGTGAACCACGATATCTGTGTCTAGTCCCAGCATGTCTTCATAAGACCAGGCGAAGATTTCAACATATTCGTTCAATAACTGCACTAAGCGCTCTTTGACACTTGGTTCCAGGTTGGCACCCACTTTTACCTCTTTCTTGTCTTCCTCTGTCCCCAAGTTGATGGTTTCTAGCAACTCTTCATGAGGCAGAATAGCCCTCTCTTCTTGTTGTAGAAGTCTGGCTAACTCTCCCAGCACTTCACAGTCTTCGTCAACTTCGTACTCAGCATGATTGACCAAATCCTCAAAATTATCGAAGGCTAAAACAGAATAGTCACCCATGGAATCCAGAGTGGATGGGTACCTGCATTTGTGAGTGTGGGTGTGTGTAAGGGATAGTCATCCTTAAACAAAAAAAATGCAAAAGGAAAGAAAAATGAACACAACAGTTTGTAAATGAAAGCGTCCAATGATTCATTAAAACATGGCATATGATTATGAAGAAAATCAAGCCCTTACAAATGGACCTACATGCCCCGGGAAAGGCATGAGGTGAAAATAGTGTGCGAATTGTTTAGTTATTACAGACCATAAACGGGAAATTGTTCAAAGATAAAATTACTAATTGATAAAGGTGATGGGAATAAAATCCTTTGCTTCCCAGTTGCTTAAACCCCCTTCGACGGTCGGAAAGATCCAATCTTCAAAGTGGCTCTCCTCATCTTCATCTTCTACAGCATTGATTCCATGGTGAGAGATCTTGACGGGTGGTCCTCCAGCCTTGGAGCAACGCATAACCTTTTGTCCTACAGCAGTGAACCCTAACCCAAACTTGTCCGTCTTATGGGGAAAATCAGGCAATTGCCCCCACACTCTGCTCTTTCCTTCTTTAACCGCAGCCTCTGCGTCCTTGAGAGATGCCATCCTAGATACATGTTTGGGAGTGATAGGCACCTCAACCATTGTCTTCGCAACTGCTACCTCAGGAGAAACTTCCTCAAAATGTTGGAAAGGCGTTTCAATGAACTCTCCATCCAACTCCACATAGAGGAAGGAATTGAGATGACTTATCATGTACTCTTCCTCGCCGTGCACCGTTATAATCTTACCCTTAACAGGATATTTCAGCATTTGGTGCAAAGAGGAGGTAACTGCCCCGGCATAATGGATCCATGATCTTCCTAATAAACACGAGTATGACGGACGGATGTCCATCACATAAAAGGTGGAGTTGAAAACTTTTGTGCCTACTTTGATAGGAATATCAACCTCTCCATGAACCATTCTTTTGGACCCATCAAAGGCCCTAACAACGATGTTACTAGGTTTGAGGGTCAATCCTTCGCAGTCTAAACGGTCTAAGGCTTTCTTCGGCAGTACATTCAAGGAAGAACCAGTATCAACTAAGACATGGGTGAGGGTGGTTCCCATGCATTCAACTGAGACATGTAACGCGTTGTTATGTTTCCTTCCTTTTGGAGTCAAGTCAGCATCGGAAAAACCCAGGCCATTATCAGCAGTAAGACTGGCCACACATTCTTGAAACTGGTCAGCCGAAGTCTCTTGGGGTACATGTGCCGCCTTCAAAAATTTGATCAGGGCCTTAGCATGGGCCTCAGAGCAGAGTAGAAGAGCCAACATTGAAATTTTAGAAGGGGTCTGCCCTAGCTGTTCCATAATGTTGTAGTCACTCTTTCTGATTATTTTCAAGATTTCATCCATTTCTTTCTGAGTGGTTTCGGGGATAACCACAGCATGAGCCTTCGTCCTGACAGGAGCTTCTAGTATCCCCTTACCCTTATTGGTAGTATCAACAGATGGTCTTACTTCAGGAGTATCCAATTCTTCAATCATCGGTCCTTGCACAGATGGCCTAACAGGTACGGAAGCTTTCGAGGGTCCGAAAACTGCTCGAGGGGGAGCAATCTCCGGAGAAAAAATCCGGCCGCTGTGGGTTATCTTGCTTGTACCCGCAATGTTCCCTATATCAGGGTTTTCTTCTTCAGAATTCTCTTGGACTGCTTCGATTTCTTTGATACCATGATAGAAGATTTCTCCTCCATAGTTCCATGGTATTATTTTGCTGGATTGGTACGGGACAGGTCCCGGCATGGTGATCTTTAATGGTACACATTTAGAGTTGGGCGTAATCCTGACAGGCCTTTTGCAAGCCTTGGGAGGATTGTCGGAAATGGTTATGATTGCAATATCGTTGGTTGAAGTAGCAAAAGTAGCAGGAGTAGTGAAGGTATCAACAGGGGTTTTCTGGAAAAGTATCTCTTGGGTATCCATCAGGCGTTGGACACCTGATTTCAACATTGGACAGTCAGCTCGTATGTTCAAACAAAAATAATAGTCCTTCCCACAGCCTGCGAATATCCCGGCTTTCATCAAATTCTCTTTAATCACTAATAACGGAGTCAGAAGATCAGCAACATCAGTAACATGAAGGTCCTCCATAACGACATGAACATTATGGCCGTGCTTGGGCATCGGAGCAGATATCACATTGGGCTTCTCAAGAGCATCAAATTCTACTTCTTTGGCATCAATCAGATCCTGGATTTTATTCTTAAGCGCCCAGCAATTACTGGTATCGTGCCCAACACTGTCAGAATGGTAAGCACATTTGGCATTGGAGTGGTAGTATGGAGAGGAGGTGTTAGGGTTCTTTGGCGCTTCCTTCAAACTGGTAAGATTCAGCTTCAACAAATGAGGGAGTACTTGAGCGGGCGTCATGTTGATTCGGGTGAACTGTCGTTGTGGCCTTTCTACCCGTTGTTGATTAGGTCTCAACTGATTGCCACGAGGTTGATCATTTGAAGAGTTTTGAATCATCACAGCCCCTACAGTTGGTCGGTGCTTGGTTCTTCCCTGACCCTTCTAAGAATACACAGTAGAGGCTTCCTTCTTAGCTGGGAAGGCTTTCTTAATAGCAGTGGATGCGGAAGTATCCTTCAGAATCTTACCACTTTTAATATCGGCCTCGACCCTTTCGCCGGTCAAAATTAGTTCAGTAAATCCCGCGAAAGAGCTCCCGATTAGATGATTGAAGAAGGGGCCGGATATGGGTCCCCAGAAACTTGTCAACTAACTCCCTATCTAACAACGGTGGCTGCACCCTTCCAGCCAGATCACGCCACTTATGGGCATACTCTTTAAATCCTTCATTGGAAGCCATCCCTATACTTTGTAACTGAGTACGAGTGGGCGCCAAATCAGCATTATATTGGTATTGACGATAAAAAGCACCTGCTAAGTCTTCCCAATTGTGAACCTCTGATCTCTCGAGTTGATAGAACCAATCCAACGGTGTGCCTGACAAGCTGTCTTGAAAAAAGTGTACCCAAAGGTCTTTATCAGACGAGTGGGGTTGGATCTTTCTGACATACGACCTCAGGTGCATCTTTGGGCAAGACAGACCGTCGTACTTAGCAAATTTCGGTACCTTGAACTTGGGAGGGATAACGATCCCAGCTACCAACCCTAGTTCTTCAAAATCCAAACCAGGTACCCTCTGCAACTCCGTGGCTGCTAGTCTATCCTCAAGATTCTTATATTTATCATCTGCTGGAGGATATTGTTGTTCGGAGTAGTCTTCGTCTTCTTCCTCTTCCTCCTCTTCCACCTCAGATTCAGAAGGTACAACAGCCCCTTTCCCTTTGCCATCCCATTCATCAGACGTTGAGGGGAACTCAAGAACCTTTCTGGCATTGCTTTCAAACCTTCTACCAAAAGTGGCTACTCCGAGCCTCTTCTTCTTTTTCTCTTTATTCTTCTTCAACAGAGCTTTGAGGTCCTCTTGACCCTTTTCCAAGGTCATGAGGAGTTGCTGAAATTGTGAATTTTGTGCCTGCAGATCTTTGACCGTCTGCTCCAAATCCATCTTGCTGAAATAAACAGCAGAAAGATAAGGAAACCTGGTGTGAAGACCTGTTTATGCATATGATGAATGGTATGTTATTCATGTAATGCATCCAAGGATTCAAAAATTCAAATTTGTTGCAAACAAAAAGGAACACGCGTTATATTAAGAAGAAATTGTCAGTACATAAGTTCCCCATGGGCAAAATATTACAAAATTCTTAATGTAAAAAGACATTGCGCGTCCTTTTTGGTGCGATGTAAGTGTAGAGAGTTTCCTCCTCATGAAGTCGGCGGGTAAGCTCCAGAACCTTCTTCTCACTGGCGTAGAAGTTGGATTCAAAGGTATTTCGTTCTTCTTTGAGTTGGATCCAACTCTTTTGTAATTCTTCCAATGATGTTGGCATGTCAGGATGTGGGATGGTGTATGGAACTTCTCCTTCCATAACGGGCTCTTTGATCAAGGGGAGAATGTGAGAGTATGGCATCATAAGATTCTGGGAGCGGGTTCGCACCCACTTGAGGTAAGGCTCAAGGGGGATGGAATTCTTGTGCCCCAGGGTCTTACTATCCACCTTGTTGGGCATCCTCCAAGCTCTGATGAACCTTTGTCGAAGTCCTTGCGCATTGTTGTCGAAGTCAAAAACTAGGTCAGGAATCAGCATGTCATGAGGGCCATCCCTCCGAGCATATCCAAACTGTCTTAGAGATAAACAGGGGTTGTAGGTAATGCCTCCCCTAATGCCAAGTAGTGGGACATTAGGGAATTCCCCACAACGATCAATGATGATGACATTTTCTCTGGACCGAGAACACCAATGTACATCAGAATGTGTGAGGGTCATCAACCGTTGTGACCATCTTAATCCCTGCTCATTCTTTAAAACTGATTGCGGAAGGTGAGAAATAAACCACCTTGCTAGGAGAGGAATACATCACATGAGAACACCTCTTTTCCTCATTGTTCGTGTGTAAAATGAGTGTAGGATGTCCCCAAGCAATGTAGGTATAGGATTCCTGGATATGAAAATCTTGACAGCATTCACATCTATAAGTTGGTCAAAGGAGTGCCACAATCTCTTCAAAGGCTTGTAGATCAAGAGAATTCCAGCAGTCTTGTGCCTTCTCAAACAGAAACTTTGCCAAGAAACCCTTGACACCACTTCTGGTTTCCCAATGCCCCTTGATGTCAGATGGTTGCAAGTGTAATGCTTGAGCAACCTCTTCAGGCTTTGGTTCTTTTTCCGTACCGTTGTAGGGTAGTTGATAAAAAATAGGAATTCTCAGGAGTTGAGAAAATTCCTCCAAAGTAGGCACCAATTGGTAATCAGGGAATGTGAAACAGTGGTGTAGGGGGTCAAAGAACTGGAAGAGAACTTTCTCCATGTCTTCTTCAATGTTGGAGTTGACCAAGTTGAGAAGTCTACCATGGCTTTCGCTGAACAGAGAATTCTCTAGAATCCTAGAAGTAAGCTCCTTGAGTTGAGGAGGGATTCTCACAAGGTTGACTTGAATTGTTTTCCTGCGAAGAGATTCCATGACCTACAAAACAAGAACAAAGATGAAGATCCAAACCCTTGAAATGGTTAGTGGATGCATATGATGCTTTATGATGTTCATGATGTATGCACAAGCACATGTACAAGCAAGTCACACAAAACCCTAGTTTCAGGCTTGCATGAGGTTTCATAGGTAAGTACCCTATTGAGTTTAGTTGGCTCAAACCTGTCCTATAAATAGTAACCGGGTTCTAAGGAGCTCAATATCACTGGATTGTTTTCTATGTTCATTGTTTTGGTTTAGCCACTTAACTAACGACCAAAATATTCCAAGAAAATAACCCTCAATGAGTGTAGTATCGAGTATCTACCAACTTCGGACTGCACCAAAGCCGGTCATCTCACTACTCCTAACAAAAGGCTAAGATGGTCAAGTAAGGTTCTAAGAGTTCATTAGTGCTTTATGATATCACTCAGCGGCCCCGTATTCTCTTTGATTGACTCAAAGGCTACCGGTCCTCAAAAATATGTCACACTAATATAGCTATTGCTTCAACCATGTCGGTATACCCCGCACGGTTTCCACAATATATTGCTATTTACCTATGAATGTTTCCCAAATCCGGGTAGAGGATTTCAAGCCCAAACAAGAGAACCAAATGTAAAGCAATCAAGGCAAACAATATAATCATGCAAAGGGTGATCTAAGCCCTAAGGTTACTCCACTTTTAAAGTTCTCCCCAGCAGAGTCGCCAGTTCTGTGATACAGTGGGAGAACTGACTTGAGGTTTTGCATTTGTGTTTGCAAATGTTTCGGTTTAGCAAGAGTCGCCACCGACTTTTTATTTTATCCTAAGGAAAGGTCAAAAAGCACAGGAAAGACCTTTGAGATGTTTTCTTGGGTTCGGGGAGTAGATTATAGAAAGAGAAGGTATTAGCACCCTTTCTATCCATGGTTATCCATGGGCTCTTAGTTACTTGTTTAGATCACTTGCTTTGCTTTTCAATTGTTTGAAATGGTGCTTTTCAATTGTTTAAAATGGTGCTTTGTGCGTGGTTTTGAAAGATGTTTTGAAAAGAGGCCATCGTTGTGGCAACCTTTGTAATGATTCTTGTTTGAATGTATACAAAGGTGTTTTTTTCTTTTGAAAAGTTTTTCAATGTTTTGAAAGTTGGATTTTGAAATTGTGTTGTGAAGTGTGTTTGAAAATAGCAAGGATGTTTTGCAAGCTTTTGATCAAGTAACTAAGAGCTATCTACCCTATTTTACTCAAAGATCTTTCTTATGTTTTTTAACCCTTTTAACAGTGTTGTTTCACCATTGTATTTGGTGAACAACCTTGTGTTAGGATGTTTAACGGGACAGGCGCGGGTCATCGTATAGACCATGATAGCAATTGTGTTAAGTATTTTTGGCAATTTTCTTAAGGGACTTGATCATTTTGTTTAGGCAACTCAGATAGTGTCATCGAGGGACTTTGATCTTTTGTTTTGTTTTTGTTTTGCCAAAGTACTTGACATGCATACCATGGCCCATTTTTGAAGGAAACAAGTGGATTGTAACCCTAGGGGTGCAAGTGTGCATTGTGTTTATTTTTCATGCACTTTTATCTTGGATTAGGTCAAGCTATTTGTTAATTTGATTTTTGCATACAAAACCCTAAGTCTAATCATGGCATAATTGAAAGCTTAAAGGTGCGAGAATTTTAATTCTACACTGTTACAACATGATATAGGGAGGGGGGTACAAATTTGAATTGGGGATTATTTTGCAAGAAATTAAATCCTAAATTATTACAACCAAATTGAATGTATAAGGCATAACAATTAAATGTACAATATTTAAATAAATACAATAAATAAATATTAAATAAAATGTATTATACAAAAAAAAGTTTTTTATGTATGTAAAAAGTATTTTTAATGTGAAATGTAAATAAATAAAAAGTCAATTTCAATTATTTTTGTTTTTTAGGGCAAAAACCCTAATTTCTTAAATAAATAGTATTATTTATTATTTATATATAATAATGTATCAATTTGTACAAAAAATAAAAGTATATTGAAGAAAAGGTATTTTTAGTATAAAATATTAATAAAAATAAAAATGTATTATTTTTGTGTTTTTTGTTCTAATTACTTAATAAAATATAGTATATATGTATTAAATATATTAAGTGTATAAAAATAAAATAAATTATTTACAAAAAAAAAGTATATATTTCGAGAAAATATTTTCAAATGTGTATAAAAATAATAAATAAAAATAAAAGTATTTTTTACATTATTTTTACATTTAAACAAAAGTAAATATAAAGTATTTAATGAATTAATACTAGAAACAATTGAAATAAATACCAGATAAATAAAAAAAATTCTGAAAAATTTTTTTAAGTATTTTTTATATTTGAGAATAAAATATCAAGGTCAGAAATGAAATAAAAATGCAAAAATGATAAATATACAAGAAAAGGGCCAGGGGGGTGTAAAAAGAAAAGTGGGGGGTGCCAAAAGCAAGCCTGTCCAGGCCCAGCCCAAAACCAACTTCATCTTCTTCCTCTAGACATAAACACGCGCGTGCTATGTACAAAATGTTATCTCCTGATTCTATGCTTTTTTGACAAAACACATAACATGAAACTTGTAGAGCATCAAACAACGAATCTAACCATATAAAAAACTTAAGCTAACTCTCAAAGACCAGAGAGAATTTCTCTGGCCCTAATTCTTAACCTAGTTTTTTCATAAAGTTCATGGATGAAATTCTCCAAGCACGATTAATATAAATGAAAACTAAGCACATGTATGGTTTCAGGGCTATGAATACAACATCTTTCATTCATAAACCTAAGTCTAACTATTCCTAAATAGAGAGATAGAAGTTCATGAAATACCTGTTTCAGTTGACTTCGAGCTGGACAATGCAGCAACTTCCATGGGTGCTTGAGGTTCTTTTGAGCTTGCCTGATGTCCAATGAAGCTTTCCCAATGCTTAGTTTGTTTTGAAGTAGCCTGAATCGTGCTACAGAACTCAACCTGCAAAGCTTTCAAACAAAAATGGAAATGTGTGTTAATGGAGTTACAGTTGGCAATGGAGGTCTGAAATAGTTCAGGTGAGTTGAATGGAAGGTATTGGAACAAATTTGAGGCAAAACGCACGAGGCAAAGTGGAGATGGAGGTGATTCTGCAGGGCTTGCCCTGTTTTGCATAAAAATGGTGATTTTGTGTACAAGGAGGTTTGAGGGGTCAAGGGCTCGTGTTTATGGCTCAAAGGGTTGTGTGAAATGTGTTTGCAATCTTTGTGTAAGCTGACTATGGCTGGTTTTTGAGTTGGCAAGATTTGGACAAATTTCTTCTTTTTGAAGCAAGAAAATGTAACCTGTGATTACAGGCCTGTAACCTCTATCTTGTATGCTACATCCTTTTGCCCTTGATACTTTCAATTTATGGATTTGATCTTGCCTCAGAGATATGGCCCCATGCTTCAAAGATCTTGGTTTGACATAAAGTATAACTTTTCAAAAATGGCAATGTACCTTTTTCCAAATAGGGATTAGTTTTGTGTACAATGCCCAAATGGCCAAGATAATGCATTAGCTCAGTGTATTTGCATTCAATTAAGGAGTGTAAAATGGTTTAGAGGCCTTCAAGCTAGTACAAAGCATGCTGGTTTGAAAATGCAAGTTGTATGAACATGTATTGGCCATGGATACAAAGTGAATTTTTGCCAACTTCAAGCATTCGATTCTCCCTAACCACAAATGTGTTTGAGGAGTTCTTAGACAATTTGGAAAGCTTTAAATATGTAATACAATCCATCTTTGAAATGAAACTTGAAAATCCAAGTGGAACTATGTGAAAAATGGCCAAGAAGATGGGTCAAAATCCTGCCTAAACAAGGGCAAAATTTCTCGAAGTTAAAAGTTTTAGGTACCCTTGTTCCAAAACTCATAACTTGAGATCCAAGCTTCTTTTGAGAAAACTTTGTGAATAAAAGTTGTATACTTTGTGATGGAATACAACTTTCATGTTGTAAGTTTTGTTTGAATCCATTTTCATCTTGGTGAAAAAATGGGACAAAGTTAGGAAAAAAATAAGAAAATTTTATAACTTTGAAAATTTTAAGTTATGAAATTTTTCCATTTTAAACCCTAATTTGCATTTTTGGGTTTCTTGATGAACAAGTTTCATAATTTGACATGTCTTGATGAAAAATGACCCTTGGAACTTGATTTTGACCAAAAAGTCAAAGTTTGACTTTTCAGTATATAGTTAAATTTTGATCAATTGACTGAAAAATTCATTTGTCAATCCTATGCACTTGAGATCTTTTGAACTTGTTGAATGGGTCAAGACAATTTCATTGAGTCCTTGAGTCCATGGTTGAGCTTGATTTGCCATTGGCTAGGTCAAACAGTCAAAAATTGCCTTTGTACAGTCAAAACCCTAAAAATGACCATTTTGCCCTTTTGATGATCTGATCAAATTTCTTGTGGAATTGTGATCCAAACTTGATCAAATGGTTCATATGAGTTCATGATGTTTATGTGGGTCAAATTTAATGAGGTTTGACTGTCAATTGGCCACAGTTGACTTTTTCCCCAATACAGCTGATTTCTAGGTCAACTGTCCAATTGACTGGGCAAAAATTTGAATCAAGGCTTGAAACTTGGTATGGACAAACTTGTGAATCCAACATGAAGTATGAAAGTCAATTTGGGCCTTTAAGGCTCAAAAATCCCTGTGCAAACTCAAGCCCTAATTTAGGTCAACAGTGCAAGAAGGTGTCTTGAGCAGAGCAAACCCTAACTTGACCTTGAGTTCCAAGAGCCTTGTGATGAAAAATGTTGATGAAATGAGAGGGAAAATTTTGGGGTATAACACAAGGTTAAGTATGACTTACCTTGCTTGGGACTGGGACGTGTGTTGGGCCTTTAGGTGATTGCCTTGAGTGTCCCTAGAATAGAAGAGAAGGAGCGAGGGTAGCGTCTCTACTGCTGGATTCGAAAGAGAAAAACAAGTGAAATATCTTTCTTGCTAGATTCGAAGGGTAACAAGATGTAAGGATGTTTTAGATTCAAAGGGGACAAGAGTTTGGATTATGGGTTTGTGTTTTCACAAGTGTTTAAGTTTTTGAGAATTTATGGTGTTTGAGAATATTTTGGAGATTCGTTCCTCTGGCCAAAAAGTCCTCCTTGAACATGTATTGGATCCTCTTATTTATAGGCAAGGCTTCCTGAAGCTTTTGGAGGGAAAACAAAAGGTTTGAATAAATTGAGTAATTTTTTCCTTGTAGTTTTCGAGAGAGATTGCCTTGTATGCTATTTTGGTGTAAGAATGGGGCAGTGTTTCAGGACTACTGTGCAGCAGTCTTGGCCAGTGTACCAGGCCTGAACATGGCAGCAAGCATCTTTGAATATTTTACTCTTTCGTTTTAGCTCTTCTTCGACCAAGGTCTTCTCCCAACAATATTATTTGATTTTTCTCCAGCAAGTGCGTTTCGAATGAGTCACTTTTGTGCATCCTTCGAAGGAGCCAAAACTGTGATCCTTGGATGGGTCACCAATAACCTGCCTTAAAGTGGGCTTGTAAATCGTTTGAATGGACTATCAAGCATATCCTTCGAATGGGATGCCCAGAGTTGGATTCGAAAGATGTTAATTTGAAGGGTAGAAGTTACAAACGAAACCTTGTGAAGGTGTTTCTGTCCAGTTAAAGGCTTGCATGCCCAAAGGCCCATGTGGCCAAATGAAGGAGTGTACATAGGGAGTCCATGTTTTGTGACTTCATGTAAACATGCAAAAGATCTATATTCAAACGAAGGCTTGCATGAAGTGAAACATATACCCAAACGAAAGGTGTGACCAAAAGCTTGTACTGAAGGATTCATGTGCCCAAACGAAGCAAGCATGAAGGGAGTCAAATGCCCAAACGAAATCTTGCAACAAGGGAAACACATGCCCAAATGAAAGGTGCATGCAGGAGGCCAAAATATCCAGATTCGAAAGAGGCATATAGGAGGCAAAAAGTGAAAATCGAAGGATGCCAAAAGGGAGCCTTTTGCCTTAGAATCGAAGGAAGCTACAAGAAGCTTTGTGCCTTGTGAATCCAAGCCAGCATGCCAAAGGCCCATGCCCAGTCGAAGGATGCAAGCGAAGCTTGCATCTAAAGAGGTCAAAAGGCCAATCGAAGGAGCTGAATCGGAAAACACTTTTTTTTGTCCAAATTTGTCAAAATATTAATTTTATCTGTTTTCCCACTTTTTGACAGTTTCCTTTTAATCTTGGTACTGGAAAATCCCAATGTACTTGTGAAAGCTTGAACCTTGAGAATCCCTGTGAGAAATTCCTTGAAAAATGAGAGGGCAAATTTTGGGGTACAACAAAGCGCAACCATATTCAACTTTGCTTCATTATATGGACAAGAAGGAAGCAGAGAAAATTATGGAGGGCATGCATGAAGGAATCTTTGGTACTCACTCTAGTGGACATTCTATGTCGAAGAATATTCTAGCAGCTAGTTACTATTGGCCGACCATGGAAACCGATTGTCGTCACCACTCGAGGACTTGCCATAAGTGTCAGATTTATGTTGATAAGGTTCATGTGCCTCCAATTCCTTTGAATGCCATGACTGCTCCTTGGCCATTTGCACTGTGGGTTATTGACATGATTGGAGAAATCAAGCTTATTGCCTCTAATGGACATCGTTTCATTCTTGTCACCATTGACTACTTTACCAAGTGGGTTGAAGCAGCTTCATTTGTCTCAGTTACCAAGAACATCATGGCCCGTTTCATCAAGCATAACCTCATTTGTCGGTATGGCATCCCTGAGAGGATCATCAATGACAATGGTACCAACCTCAACAACGCCATGATCACTTAACTCTGCACGCAGTTCAAGATCAAGAAACACAACTCTTCTCCATACAGACCTAAGATGAATGGCGCAATGGAAGTCGCCAACAAGAACATAAATAAGATTATGCAAAAGAAGGTGGTGACCTACAAAGACTGGCATGAGATGTTACCATTTACTCTTCATGGCTATTGTACTTCGGCGCGAACATCAACTGGGGAAACCCCATTCTCTCTAGTCTATGGCATGGAATTTGTCATGCCTATTGAAGTTCAGATTCCTTCTCTAAGGATTATGAAAGAGTCATACTTAGGCAAAGACGAATGGATTCAGACAAGGTTAGATCAGTTGAATTTGATTGACAAAAAGAGACGGGTGCCTGTCTGTCATGGTCAGATGTATCAAAAATGTATGATCAAGGCATTTAACAAGAAGATCAAGCATCGGGTATACCAGGCTGATGACTTGGTAATAAAGTGCATCATTCTACCACAAGGTGATCCTAGGGGCAAATGGACTCCCACCTACGAAGGGTCATTTGTTGTCAAGAAAGTATTCTCGGGCGGTGTTATGATGTTAACCACCATGGACGGTGAAGATTTCCCACACCCCGTGAACACAGACATAGTCAAAAAAGACTATGCATAAAAATGACTCGCTAGGTTGACTGGCCTAGGAAAAAATAAGGGCATCCCGGTGAACCAAAAGGGTTCGGGCAAAAATAAGGGATATATACAAAAGATTGTACACCCGACAAGTCGAAAACCTGAAAGGGTGGATTGGGAAAAAAAGGTATCACGGTGGACTGAAAACCTAAAAGGGCGGTCCAGGAAAAAATTAGGGATTAAAAACGTATGACTATGTCCCATTGGATCACTTACATGCAAGTTTTATTACCAAAGTCGAAAGTTCAAATGGTTCAATCAACTTCTTCCAATGCAAGGGACGAGAAGCTCAAAGACATAGGGGCAATAGCGGAGTTGGAACACAATGAGATCACTTCCACATGGCTATACTTTTTTTCCACTTTGTACCCTTTCCATTTCAAGACGACTTCCTCTTACAAGGATTTTCTTCTCTTTGTAAAAACAAATCGCTTGTTTATAGGCAAATTATCAATACAAGTACACCTTAAAGTTTAAACTTTTTGTTTTCCCTGTTTTGCTTGCAAAAAAGTCCAATGACTAAAATTGAATAAGCATATGCGTAACTATTAACAAATATATGCATAAGAAAAGGAATAAGCATTTACTCAAGATTCTAGGAGTTGGGATGAAATTCAAGCTATCCATAAATCCCCACAAAGCCACTTCTATGAGATTACCCTCACAGAGTAGTCTTCACAAATAAGGGTACATTCCCCGTAATCTCCCCGGAAGATCACTCTAGCAAACAAAGGAGTATAATCTCTTTCTCGGCAATATCACCAACCTACGGAGTTTCCAATCAGTACACTTCTTGGAAATTCTCTTCCCCAGCTGAGTTTGGTCCTCCAAGAAGAAACCTTGCAGAGTTCTTCTCTTTAGCAAATTTAATTTCCCTAGGAAAATATATTTCTCAGTAGATTACTACTCCAACAACAGGTTTTATTTCCCTAACAACCTACAAACTCCTCAGCTTGACTCTATTCTTCAGACTACTACAAATCACTGACAAAATTCTTCTCCCTAGTAAAGTTGCCACTATCCCCAGAGACTTGCTGCAAAACCTGGAATTAGACAAAATATCAGTTAGCCTTATCTTCCTCAGACAAGTTGGAAGATATCCATCTCTTTTATCCCCAACTAGGGTATATAAATAATCCTCCACAGACGAGTCAGAAGTTTAACCATCTCTTTTATCCCCAGTCAGAGTATATAAAAAATAAATTCCCGAGTAAAGCAACGGACGACCAATGTTCCTAAACTCTACTCCCCAAATAGGAAATCAATACATCCCCTGCAGATTTTCCTCAAACAAGCGAGCAGGAATCCTCAACGGAAGAATTATAGACAAGATTGAAGATACACATACTCTTCATCCCCAGCGATTGTCAGGGGTTTATTTTTCCCAGACAAGATTCTGCACGGGTTTACAACTACACTTCAACAACGTTTCACCTTCATACATCACAACATATGCATACAAAACGCATATAGCATAATCTCATTTATTTTGAGAACATCATTATGCAATGCATTTCATACATCACGAAATTTCATACAGCTAACTCTTTACCTTTTCAGGAAAGATCAATAAATAGATGAATATCATCAACAATTTTTGGCAGTTCCAGATTAATACCTGAAACAAGACAGGGCAACTATATATAAACAACGGGTCCAAGAGTAATTCCAGAAACAAGTCGGAGCAACTATCTACGAGACCAGGTCATAGGTTAATTCCCGAAACAAGACGGGGTAACTATCTCTACGGCCAACAAAAATCAGGTTCCAGATTAATTCCTAAAATAAAATAGGGCAACTATCTGTGAAGAATAAAACTGATGAAGATCAATTCCCGAAACAGGACGGGCGACTATCTTATTAACAAATGGTACAAACTAATTGTAGATCAATTCGCTAAATAAGACGAGGCGACTATCTACATGAAAAGATTGAAGATTAACTCCCGAAACAAGATAGGGAAACTATCTTCCTTTTCTTTCTCTTTGGTCAGATAAAGATCAATTCCCGAAATAGGACGGGGCAACTATATTTATCACCAATGGTATGAACTCCCAAAACAAGACAGGTTTACCAAAAAACTGATTGTAGATCAATTCCCGAAACAGGACGACGCAACTATCTACACGAAAAAATTGAATATTAACTCCCGAAATAGGACGAGGAAACTATCTTTCTTTCTCTTTCGCGAGATAAAGATCAATTCCTGAAACAGGACAGGGCAACTATCTTTATCACCAATGGTTTTACCAACAAATTTGATTATAGATCAATTCCCTAAACAGGACAGGGCGACTATCTATATGAAAAGCATCTACTCAAACACCTTTTCTAGAGGTTCACTCTAGAAAGCATTCTTCAGATACAATCGAGCATAGACTCATTCTAATATTTCTATCCACAATTACTTTGGATGGAATCTTTAAGCTCGTCTCTGATAACTCTCTATAATCTCTTCAAATGTCATCTCTAAGCCTATTCCCGATATAATCAACAAATAGTTTTGCTTCATGCACAGACGAGTGCAAATTTTTGGGCACTTAAGTGTTCAATCCTCTTGTACCTTCAAGTCACGAATGGCGGACAAGCCAATCTGACTCTTCAGGTTTAAGAAGATTGAACAGGGGCAGTTGTTGTACCCCAAAATTTTCCTTCCCTTTACCTCAAAATATTTCTCACCAAAGACCTCAAATGCTCAAGGGTTCTCAAGAGTTTGATCAGGCAAGCTCACCTCCTAAAGCATTGAGTCCATAAATTATGGTTTTGGTTTTCTCAAGGACAATTTCACTTTTTATGCCTCAAATGACTTTCATGGTTCATTATGAGTCTCTAAGAATGCTCATGCCAAGTTTCAAGTCTTGTATCACAAATTTGCTCAGTCAATTGCTCAGATGACTAGAAATCAACTATATGGGGAAAAAGTCAATTGTGGTCAACATATAGTCAAACTTCATGATTTTTAACCAACATCAACATTTTGAAGTCATATTCATCAATTTATCAAGGGTTAATCATAATTCCTCAATGAAAGCATTCAAATCATCAAAGGGGCAAAATTGTCAAAATTAGGGTTTTGACTGAGAATGATTGATCAATGACTTTGACCTAGTACATGACCTAATGGATTGAAGCATGATATCAAGGACTCAAACACAATATATTGACCTAATTTCATGGCTCAAAATCATTTCTCAAGATCAAAGGATTCATAGTTGAAATTTGGATCAATGATGAAAAGTCAACTGACACACAAAAAGTCAAACTTTGACTTTTTGATCAACATTGAATTTCAAAGATCAAGATTCATCAAGACATTCAAAAATATCAAACTTGATCATCAAGAATCAATAAAGTAAACAAAAAGTCAATATTTTCAATACTTAGAAAAATTCTAAGTGTTTTTATCCTTGATAAATTCACTACTTCATGACAATTTTTCATCAAGATGCGAGATGATTCAAGGAAAACTTTCAACATGAAAGTTATAGATCTTGATGAATTCTACAAATTTATCCTTGAGGGTTGATGTACAAAAAATTCTTATATTTGAAGATATAGGTTCATGAAGTCATGACATTATTACAAAAACACTTAGTGAAAATTTTAGCAAGTGTGGTCAGATTTTTGTCCCAACTTCTTGGAAATTTTTCACCTATTTCTAATTTGATTTAGCCAAAGTGGTCAACATTAAGGTTGTAGAAAATGTTTCAATCTTTCCAAAATGTTAAATAACTTGAAGAGATCATGCTTGAGCTAGAAGTTTTGAAGGAAATAAGATGGCATCACAAACTTGAATTTTAGGTCATTTTGTGATGAACCTTATGATCCAATCTTCAAGCATGTTGCATAATCTTGCTTTGCAGGCCTTAAAACTTGCAAATAAATCAATAATTAAATGTTTACACAATTGATTGAGCCATTATCCAAGCATTTGAGTCTTTGTCCAAGTTGGTTTTCCATTTAAAGAAGAAAGCCAAGACTTCCATTTTGGAAAAGTGGCTTTAGTCACAAAGTTCACTCTCCTTGAGCTTTGCACTTGTTCCTTCTAAACACACACAATCTCAAAGCCAGAAGCAACTTGTCTAGAGCCTCTAACTACTCAGGCCATGCTTGTACTATGCATTAAAACTATGTATTTCAAGTTTGCTTCAAAAACAAGTTTCAAAACCATAACATGTGATCTATTGAATTTGATGTTCACCTTCCCTTAAACCTTTCCTCTATAAATAAAGAGCTTATTTACAAGCCAAGGGACGAATAGACAAGCCTTGAAACACTTACAAACTCTCTGAAATCAGAATTGGCACTCAAGTTCACCATTGTTGCACATTCCGACTTTGAATTCCAAATACACAATCCACTCGTGCGTTTTCACTTTTAATCAATCACAAAGCTTCTATAACTCATATAGAGGCTATCCAAACACTTGCTACATAACGGTAACACCATTTGTACCATCCTCCATTTCCAAAAACTCAAACTTGCAACTTGACTTCTCCAAAAAGATTCAGCCACTCTCAGCTTAAAGTAAGCATTACAATAGCTTCCTAGGAGTTCAGTGAAGCTATCCAGATCATCATAACCCTTCCAGGAGTGCTCAAATTCCAAACACGATTTCCAGTTTTGAGGTAAGTTTTCTTAACTTTGAACTCTCTATACAAGTATAATTAATGGTTACTTTGTGAATGAAAAATGTAGACATCATTGCCCTGAAACTAACCATGCCTTTAGTTTTCATTTATATTGCCTGAGTGATGTGAATTTTGAAGTTGAACTTTCTGAAAAAATTAGGTTTTTACTTGGTACTAGAAAAATTCTCATTCATCTTTGATTTATAGCGTATGAAATTTATATGGTTGGATTCCTGGTGAAATTTCAAGCAAGTTTCATGTTTACATTTTTTGATTTGGTTGAGAAATGAGGAAGTTCCAAAAATAAAAAATGGTGGTGTTGTTATGCGCGCGCGAAGGAGGAAGAAGATGAAGTTCAATTTTTAGAATTGAGTTTACTTTAAGTTTATTTCAAGTTGTATTATTAACGAATGAAACAGCCACCCCAGTGGCAGAGAAGCACGCGCTAAGGCATTGATCTATAGGGACCTGGGTTCGAGCCCTAGTGGTACCCTTTTGTTTTTCACTTATTTTGTTATTACAGATTCTATGCATACAAGTCATGCGCGTCTACCATGGGCTTCATATCAACACCATCATATCAGCCAAGCAACCAGATCCAACGCTCCACATGAGTAGGACCATGATGCATTCCCAAAAATCAATCACACTGGATCAGCAAGTGTTGGACTTTGTTTCTGGGCCTTGACTAATTTTCTTTCATACACTCCCCCCATTTGCTATATCATGCGCAACCACACATCATTTTTATTTTTATTATTTTCTGATTTCAAACAAAAAATCATATTGGGCCTGACAAAAATGATTTTTAACCCCCATTTTACCTTGACACCCGCCCATTTATTTTTATTTATTTTTATATTTTCATTATTTTTATTTATCTATTTATTTTATTTAAACCAAAAATACAAAAAAGTATATATATATTTTTCTTGAATAATTAGATTTAAAATATTTTAATTCAATTCTTTTTATTTTATTTTATTTATTTCATTTCTTCAAACAAATAAAACCTCAAAAATTATATCTTAGACAATTAAGTTAGACTTATGTTTTATTTTAATTAACTTAGATTTTAGGTTTTGTTTAAAATAATTAATTAACTTCTCTTGTAATTAAAATTAACTAATTTAATTAGGTTAACATTAAACGTTTTTATTCATCAAAAACCCCAAAAACAATTTCTTTCTCTTCTTCATCTCTACATTGTGTACATTCTATTATTATTCATATTCAATGGTTTGTAATAGATAATTAGGTTTTATTGCTTTCCTCCCCTCATTCACAAATTGTACCCCCCATTCCTAAAGCGTTGTAATAGCGTAGGACATTTAAATTACACAATTTATTGCTTTCCTTATTATTGTTAGTAATTAGGGTTTGTATCACAAGATTTAAAATCAAACATTAGACAACCCTAATCTAAGACAATATACATGAAATCAACACACCTTTCACACATGCACTTCTAGGATAACCCGCACTTGTTGCTTCGGATATAAACAGTCATGTCCCTAAAACGTGGGGTGTTTTAGAAAAGACCCTCGAGTTAAAAGACCATAGCCCCTCGATAACCCTTTGATGTTGCCTTCAGTAAACGATCTTAGTCCCTTACGACAATTGCTAAAACATCTTATAAGTTGCCTTCTATGGTTGTACAATGACCCACGTCTGTCCCTCACATCCAATGATATGGCTCCTTACCAATCCATGGTAAAATAGCACTATCTAAAGGAGGAGGAAAAGAACATAACTTTTTGAGTAGGTAGATTGCTCGTAATTTCTTGCTCACAAAAAAAAACCATTTCCATACTTCACACTTTCAAAACACTTTTCAAACAAACATTTTGTATACATTCTCAAAGATACGAGAATCATTACAAAATTGCCTTAAATTGGCATTTTCAAAACACCTTTCCAAAACACTCATTTCCAACAAATATTTTCAAAACCAACACTTTATATACATTCTCAACGATACGAGAATCATTACAAAGTTTGTCGTACGAAGTCATTTTCAAAATATTTTCAAACTTACACAAAACACAAAGCATTTCAAAGTGAGCTAGCAATTAAGAGGCCATAGATAACTACGGATGAAAAGAGTGATAACACCTTCCCTTTTCATAACCTACCCCCCGAACTCAACAAAATATCTCAAAAGGTATTTCCTGTTCTTTTCAGCCCTTTCCTTTATTGGATAAAAGAAAATTTGGTGGCGAATCTTGCTATCTGTAATATTTGCGATCAAACACAAAACACCAAGTCAGTTCTCCCACTGTATCACAGCTTTTAATCGCTTGCTCACAAACATTTCAAAACAAAACATTTTTCAAGCACTCCTTAAAATATTTTCAAAACAAAACACTTTGTGTACACTCTGAATGATACAAGAGTCATTACAAATTATTGCCTTACCATTGGAATTTTCAAAATATTTTTCAAACACACATTCACAAAGCAATTTTCAAAATAAAGTGAGCTAGCGTTTAAGCTCCCGTAGATAACTACAGATGAAAAGGGTGCTAACACCTTCCCTTTTCATAACCTACCCCCTCAACTCAAAATTGAAAAAGGTCTTTCCTATTCTTTTCACCCTTTCCTTATTGGATAAAAGAAAAGTCGATGGGGAATCTTGCTATCCGCGACATTTGCGATCAAACGCAAAACCAAGTCAATTCTCCCACTGTATTACAATTGTGGATGCGTGTTTTTTATTCCTCATCTTTGTGTGTTCTTCATCTACCAATGAATTTTTACTAGGCTTGATTCTTGATTAAGTTTGTTTTGTTTTAGAATGTTTTGTATGATTTTGTACTTAGGATTCATTTCATTTTCATGTTGTCGTTGTAGTATAGTGGTAAGTATTTACTTTGCTTGTACATTTTTATTTGAACCATACATTTGTTTTTCGTTTTAAAAACTTGTTGGTTCATGATTCTTTGGTTTGTTACTTTTGTTCTTCGAGATGTTTGGCCTTGTTTGAAGACAAACAAGTTTAAGTTGGGGAGAGTTTGATAAGTTCAAAAATGTTGTTATTTTGTGTATATAATTTATGGCGTTTATCGATTCTTTTGTTAATATTCTTTGAATAATTCCCCGCTTTGTGTGTAAATATGTATACTTTGCATACTATTACATTTTCGGTTCATTTATGTACCGTTTGATAGATTTAATGTATTTTTGTAGGTATTGTTACGTATTTGGAGCATCGAAGAATAATGTGTCAAAGGCACGACTCCGAATAGGAATTTTTGGTTAAAATCAAGAAATAAAGTTGCTTCAAGTCTCTCTTAGCACGCTCTCAGCGCGGGCTCTGGAGCACAGGCAGAGGCGAGCATGCTTAGTGTGATATTTGGCGCTTAGAACGCTCTAAGGAGGTTTAGTGTATAAATGAAGTCGCGCTTAGCACGACATTTGGCGCTTAGCGCGGTCTGTGAAAGCATAAGTAAGTATTTTTATAGGGTGATATAGGTTATATCATATCGGCTCCACAGGGATTAGTTTTGGGGAAAAACTATCGTTCAATAGTTTCAATCCTTCTAAGTTTGGAAAAGGATTTGCGGGAAAAGTAAATAAAGTAATAAATAAAGCAAGTAAGCAATCATCTATAGCCTAAGAGAATTCATTTTGGAATCGCATTTCACTATACCCGTCAAATACTTAAACTTGTTGATCAATTGCACGCAACCTAAATCACTCGTCAATACCATCACATATCGCTCACACTAAGGCTATCTCTAACACAAAGTGAGACATCACCTGTATTGCTATCCGGGTAGATTTCACACGCAACAAAAACAACCCGAATGCATTTCATAATCGATACCTACATGAATATTAAGCCTAAAATTTATGTCTAGAACTAGAACTTAATAAATATTCATTCAAGAAAGAGATTCATAAAGCATATGTCTACGAAAAACCAAACCTCCACGATAAAGCAAAAATCAAGAACAAACACCAGTATTAATTTGCGAAAGAGATTTCATACAATCCCATGATCAACAAATGTACATACATAAAGAGTAAAGATATACATACAAAATCCACCATTGGAATGAAGCATAGGGAAGAAGGAAATGAATATGAAACTTCTCGCGGTGTCAGCATGATCCGAGACAACCCATAACCAATCGACAAGATGCATCACCCAATGACGTTGGGTAAACCTATAAACTACATAAAATCGGATTAGAACTCCTCCTAGAGGGAAAGAGATGATTAAAAACCCTAAAAATCAGTTATAAGCTATTTATAGAAAAACTGAAAATTGCAGTCCATGCTAAGCGCCAATACCGCACTAAGGACGACTTCATTTATTCACTAAACCGCCTTAGATCGTGCTAAGCACCAAATATCGTGCTAAGCATGCTCGCCTAGGCATGTGCTCTAGAACCCGCACTGAGAGCGCGCTAAGCGCGACCTGAAGCAACTTTATTTCTTGATTTTGACCAAAAATGCCTATCCGGAGTTGTGCCTTCGACACCTTATTCCTCTATGCTCCAAATACGCAACAATACCTACAAAAAGACATCAAATCTATCTCACGGTACATAAATGAACCGAAAACATAATAATACACAAAGTATACATATTTACACACAAAGCGGAGAACTATTCAAAGAATATTAATAAAAGAACTGATAAATGCCACAAATTATATACAAAAAATAATGATATTTTTGAACTTATCACTTTCCCCTTTGTGTTTAACACTTGTGATGTGTGTGTTTGCTCTTATATTAGTAATTAATATCTTGTTATACTTGTGCCCCAAATCCAAGGAAAATGATAGTATTGTTGCCTTTATAGTCATGAGCATATGCATTGCCTTAAGTTTACCCTTGTGTGTTTACATTTGTATATTATCATTGTAATTATTAATGTATACCCCTTGTACAAAACCCTTGTCAATGATCACTTTATGTATTCTCATGTACTCTAAAAAACCTTTTAACCCTAAAAATCATTTTTAAACGTTCATCACTTTTACATAAAAACCTTAACTTTGTGTCATTGGATTTTGAAAATTTATTTATTTAAATAAATGCTTTCCAAACAAAAATATCCTAAAATATATTTATTTTCCCATCTCCACACTCACTTAGCAAACAAACAATTTTAAACCAAAAACATATATTATAAGTGGTTCATGTAAGTGTTTGTTGCCAGCAATTTTGGTAAAACAATGTACTGTTAATATTTTGCTAAATGTCTTGACATTTGTAGCAAACTGTTTTGAATGATGTCAAAGTAGATGTCTTGACATCTGCCTCCTGAACTGAACTCAGCCAACATCAGTTTATGTTTTCTGTTTCCTGATTTCTTGCGCACCATAATTCAATATTTGTGACTCACAGGCTGCGAAAAATATGGAGGAATATTTTTAAAAATGCATGGATTTTATCTTGACCTGTTTTTATGGAAATATTCAAAAGAATTGAATATTTGGTTTTAAGCCCAAGCCCACAACTGCGTATATATAAGGACTTGCTTCCTTATTCAAATGACTGCAACTTTTGAAGAAGAATACTTTCTTTCTGTTAGAAGTCTAAGTCTTTTAATTGTCAAACACTCTAGTATTTATTTAATACTTGTGTTGTTATTTGGATTGTTAATTGTGTATTATTCATAAGCTTTTAAGCATTGAATGATTGGAGTTTTTAAACTTAGTATTTCTGTTGTTTCTTCACTGTAAGTGATTGAAGGGATTTGAGGAGGGCCTCATACCTAGGTGAGTCTTAGGTAGAAGTATATCACGGTAGTGATTAAGTGATTAGATCATAAACTGGTTGTTTATTGAGGGTCTATGAATTGATACTATTTAGTGGACTTGTCCCTGGCTTGGTAGCCCCCAGAGTAAGTGTTGTTGTAAACTGAAATGGGTGAACAATCTCTTGTGTTTTTACTGCTTTTGTTATTACTGCTCTTTACTTGTAAACAGATATTTATGTCGTGACATCTCATTGGACATCACATATCTGATACTAGAATTTCAATTGGTATCAGAGCAGGCATCCCACTCTTTATCTGGGTGAGATCCAGGGAAGATACTTTCTGGTACTATGGACAAGGAAGGAGGATTTATGAGTAGACCACCCATTCTGGATAGAAGTAATAATGACTACTGGAAACCACGTATGGTGGCCTTTTTAAAGTCTTTGGACAGCAGGGCTTGGAAAGCTGTTTTAAAAGGATGGAAACACCCTGTCAAATTGGGAGAAAATGGAGAACCTACTTCTGAGTTAAAACCAGAAGAAGATTGGACTAAAGAAGAAGATGAAATTGCTCTTGCAAATTCTAAAGCCTTGAATTCTATATTCAATGGAATTGACAAGAATATTTTCAGATTAGTGGACACATGTGAAGTAGCTAAGGATGCATGGGTAATTATTCAATCTACTCATGAAGGCACATCCAAAGTTAAGATGTCAAGACTTCAGTTGCTCACCATAAAATTTGAGAATTTGAGAATGAAGGATGATGAAAGTATTAATGACTTCCATATGAACATTCTTGAAATTGCTAATGCATCCAATGCATTAGGAGAGAAAATACCAGAAGACAAATTGGTGAGAAAGATGCTCAGGTCTCTTCCCAAGATATTTGATATGAAAGTAACTGCTATAGAAGAAGCTCAAGACATTGACAAAATGAAAGTGGATGAACTTGTTGGATCCCTCCTGACATTTGAATTAAGCATCAATGAAAGATCTGAAAAGAAGAACAAAAGCATAGCCTTTGTATCAAATACTGAAGATAAAAAGGAATACTGTAATTTGGATACAGATGGAGGAATATAAAATTCCTTAGCTATGCTTGGAAGACAATTTAGCAAAGTGATAAAAAGAATGGATAAGAACCAAAAGTCAAATGTCAAGAACATCTCATCTGACATCCATAAGTCAAATGAGTTTGGAAGGAAAAGGGCTGAAGAAAAATCAACTCAAGGGAAGGGAGTACAATGTCATGAATGTGAAGGCTTTGATCACATTAGAGTTGAATTTCCTACATATCTTAAGAAACAAAAGAAGAATATGCATGTTACTTGGTCTGAAGAGGACTCAGATAGTGATCTTGAAGGATCTGCCAAGTATTTTAAAGGATTGATAGGGAAATATGTATATGATGAAGAGTCTTATGATTGGAACTAACCTTTGATGAGTTAGTTGCTTCATACAAAGAATTATATCTCAGAAGTGCAGAAGTGTGCCTTGAAGAGGAGAAACAGAAAGTCCTCATAACTCAGCTGAAGGCATAAAGGGAATAACATTTAAAAACTATTTTTAAACTAGAAAGTGAAGTGACCTCCTTGAAATCAAACCTTTATAGAATAGTAAAATCTCTAAAAATGTTGAATAATGGGTCTGACACTTTAGATGAAATTCTTCAAGCAGGAAGAGTGACAGGAGACAAGAGTGGTCTAGGGTTTAATAAGAAAAAGGAACCAAATTCTAAAAAACCATCAGTAGATTCCACTCATGCCAAGCCTAAACCAAGGATGTCGAATCAAATGTCTAAACATCATGGCAAGAAAGGACGTCATGGAAAGAAAAAGTTTAATTACACAAAGGAGAATCACCAGCCTTGGAGATGTCATCACTGTGGAAGGCTTGGTCATATAAGGCCCTTCTATTTCAAGTTATATGGGTATCCTAATACTACTCTTCCTCCCAAGACTAATAAGATTCCACAAAATAGCAAAAAGAAGAAACAGTGGATTCCCAACTCTAATGTTGCTAGTTTATAGCTCACACCTCCCTCAGAGTATCAACTAAATATAACTGGTATTTTGACAGTGGTTGTTCTAGATACATGTTAGGTGTCAAGAATCTGTTGGTGGACGTCAAATCTCATTCCACCAGTTATGTGACTTTTGGTGATGGAGCAAAAGGTGAAATAAAAGGTGTTGGCAAGCTTGATTGTTCAAGATCCCTAAGCTTGATGATGTGTTACTTGTTAAAGGGTTAACAGCTAACCTGATAAGTATAAGCCAATTATGTGATCAAGGATTCAAAGTTAACTTCACCAAGGAAGAATGTCTTGTATGCAATGAAAATAATGAATTTATTATGAAAGGAATCAGATCTAAAGACAACTATTATCTATGGATTCCTCAAGAGTTGAACCTCTCCTTAACATGTGTTTTAGCCAAAGAGAATGAATTTAAACTATGGCATCAAAAATTGGGGCACTTGCATCTGAAAGGTATGAAAAGAATTATATCTGAAGAAGTGGTGAAAGGGATTCCTAAGTTGAAGATAGAAAAAGGTAGAATATATGGTGACTACCAGATTGGGAAGCAAACTAAGATGTCACATCAGAAGATCCAACACCTCACTACATCAAAAGTTTCAGAACTTCTTCACATGGACTTGATGGAACCTATGCAGGTTGAAAGTCTTGATGGTAAGAAGTATGCCTATGTTGTTGTAGACGATTTTTCTAGATACACATGGATAAGCTTTATTAGAGAAAAATCAGAAACTTTTGAAGTGTTTAAAGATCTATGTCAAAAAATTCAAAGGGAAAAGGAAAGTCATGTCATAATAATCAGAAGTGGTCATGGAAAGGAATTTGAGAACAATAAATTTGATGACTTTTTCTCCTCTGAAGGAATCAACCATGAATTCTCTTCTCCCATTACTCCTCAACAAAATAGGATTGTGGAACGCAAGAATAGAACTCTCCAAGAATCTGCCAGAGCCATGATTCATGCTAAGAAGTTACCCTACCATTTTTGGGCTGAAGCTATAAATACTGCATGATATATCCATAACAGAGTCACTCTAAGGAAAGGCACTTCAGCCACCTTGTATGAAATATGGAAGGGAAGAAAACAAATACTTTCATGTTTTTGGAAGTAAATGTTACATCTTAGCTGATCATGAACAAAGGAGGAAGATGGATCCCAAGAGTGATGAAGTAATATTCTTGGGTTACTCTACAAATAACAGAGCTTACAGAGTATTTAACTCTAGAACCAAAGTTATGATGGAGTCAATAAATGTTATTATTGATGATAGAGGATGGAGTGCTGAAGAATATGTCTCAGAAGATGTTGGAACATTTGTGTCAGATATTCCAGCAGAATCAAATGATAGAAGTATTGTTTCTAATCCACCTCAAGAAGATCCTGAGCCTAGTCATCTCAATAAAGGCCCTTCAATTATAACCCAGAGAGATCATCCTAGGGAGCTTATCATAGGAGATCTAAATAAAGGAGTTACTACAAGATCAAGGGATGGAATATCAAACTTTTGCTTTGTGTCAAAAATTGATCCTAAGAATGTCAAAGAGGCCCTAACTGTTGAGTTCTAGATTAATGCTATGCATGAAGAGCTAGAACAATTCAGTAGAAATGAAGTTTGGGATCTTGTTCCAAGACCTGAAGGGACAAATGTGATTGGCACAAAAGGGGTGTACAAGAATAAATCTGATGAAACAGGGGTGGTCACTAGAAACAAGGCAAGGTTAGTTGCACAAGGGTATACTCAAATCGAAGGAGTTGACTTTGATGAAAATTTTTCCCCTGTGGCCAGACTTGAATCAATCAGACTACTCTTGGGAGTTGCATGCATACTGAAATTTAAATTGTTTCAAATGGATGTAAAAAGTGCATTCTTAAATGGATATCTGAATGAAGAAGTTTATATGGAACAACCAAAGGTATTTTTTTATCCAAGTTTTCCTAAACATGTCTACAAACTGAAGAAAGCTCTGTATGGATTAAAGCAAGCTCCAAGAGCTTGGTATGAGAGACTGACAGAATTTCTTGTTAAGAATGGATACACGAAAGGTGGCATAGACAAAACTCTTTTTGTCAAGGAAGAAGAATGAAAGATCATGATTGCACAAATTTATGTTGATGATATTGTGTTTGGAAGGATGTAAAATGAGAGGGTTCAACATTTTGTCAAGCAAATGCAGTCAGAATTTGAGATGAGTCTTGTTGGTGAATTAACCTATTTTCTTGGTCTGCAAGTTAAACAAATGGAAGATTCCATTTTTTTTATCTCAGAGCAAGTATGCGAAGAATATAGTTAAGAAATTTGGGATACAAAATACCAGCCACAAAAGAACTCCTGCTCCCACACACCTGAAGTTGTCTAAATATGAAAAAGGAGTAAGTGTGGATCAAAGCCTCTATAGAAGTATGATAGGCAGTCTTCTATATCTCACAACTAGCAGACCTGGCATTGCCTTTGTTGTAGGAGTGTGTGCAAGATATCAAGTTGATCCTAAAGTTAGCCATGCCAACCATGTGAAGAGGATTCTTAAATATGTGAATGGGATAAGTGACTATGGTATGCTATACTCTTGTGGATCTAATTCTGCCTTAATTGGTTATTGTGATGCTGATTGGGTAGGAAGTACTGATGATAGAAAAATTACATCAGGAGGATGCTTCTTTCTAGGAAATAATCTCATATCTTGGTTCAGTAAGAAGCAAAATTGTTTGTCTATGTTCACTGCAGAGGCTGAGTATATTGCTGCAGGAAGCAGTTGTTTTTAATTGGTTTGGATGAAACAAATGTTAACAAAATACAATATCATACAAGATGTCATGACATTATTTTGTTACAATTTAAGTGCCATTAACATATCAAAGAATCTCATTCAACACAGCAGGACCAAACATATTGATATTCGTCATCACTTCATAAGAGAGCTTGTTGAAGAAAATATTATTGTCTTAGAACATGTAGCCACTGAATTGCAACTGGCTGACATTTTCACCTTATTATTCTATTTAATTATTATTAGTAAATATAAATAATAGAAACTTAGTTATTTAAATTTAAATACCTCTTAGTATCACCTTTATTCCCACTTACTACCCACAACATATCATCACACATCACACAACTAATCACACATAATAAATTAAATAAACAATTCTAAAATTTTGGGGTGTTACACATAGCCCCGGAAGATGGCAAAGATTCTCTAATGAAGGTCTCTCATTTGTATGCACCTTGTAGGACGACAGGGATCTTCCCATGGGAGTCTCATAAATATAATATCTTCCTTCAAGGGTGACGGGGATATGAAGGTGGAGAAAAACACAAGAAAGAGGGGGTTTGAATTGTGTTGATAGAAACTTTCTCCCTTTCTAAATAGTTTGCGGAAGCCTTTGAGTAAGTAGAAATTAATAACAGTAAAGAACAGATTCATTTTTATACAAGTTCACCTTCTCAACTAAGGCTACATCTTGTCCACCCTTCTCAGGTGATTCTGCCTTAGAAAAGGACTTAATCCACTAATCTTGAAAGATTATAACAACCTATAAGAATCTAGAAAGACCTCTTATTCCTCTCAAGTATACACACTAGAAATTCACTTGAGAAAACACCAATTCTAGAAAGAATTATTTTTCTGGAGATTTACAAGAGTTCTTCTTATCAAGTAGATTTCTCCTACTTAAAGGACATATTGTTTTGACAAACTTTTGAGCATCAACTTCATTGTCTAAAACAATTTACATGAAGGTTTCTAAGAAATAACACAATCAGAGCAATAACTCTTGTGTTTTGCATGTTTCTACAAGATTTAATATTATAGAGATTAAGTGTAAAAGCATCTTGTATTCTTCTTATCTTCATCTTCTTTGTTAGTCAAGCTAAACAAATAGTTTCTTTCTTCTTTTCTGGTTCCTCTTGAGATGCATTTTGATTAATATTTTGAATGACATCTTGTTGATATTTTCAGCTTCTTTTCTTCAATGATTAATACACGATTATCAACTCGTGTTTCTTATTCTTGTTGATCCTTCATTCTTTCTGTTATTGTGATGTTTTTCTTGTATAATTGACAACATTTTTGGAACTAAGTTGTGATGAACATGTTGCTTCTTAGTAAGTTGTTAGCACTTTAATATGCTTAATGAAATATTACACTATAGAGCAACAACTCAGTGTAAATATTGCATTTCAAAGTGATACTACTTTTGTGCTTGTGAAATTCTTAGTGTTGTTCAGCCACACACCACATAGCTATCTTTTCACACATATTCAAAGTTGCTTTATATAGGCTTGAGAGAATAGTACTGTTGGAGAACATAAGGTGTTATAACGTGTATTTTTTTCCAGTTTAATGTGTTTTCAATGCAAATATACCTTTTGTAATTATTATTATGTAGGAGGCATGATTTCTTATTTTTATCTATCGAAGATATAGCTGAGAGTTACCATCATTGTTTTCCTCGAAAAATGTGATCATGTGTCAGTTTTGATTAGAGCATTACTAGAGATGTTTTTGGACTTCTCTAATCTTTGTTTAACTTATTTCTGTAGAACTTAATTTCTCCAGAATATGTTGTTTATTTTTCTGAAGTGCTGAGCTTGAGACTTATTGCTTGTCTTGTTCTTCTGATGAGTGGTTCAGAAATTACTAATTTGATGTAGCGTAGAAACACTAGATTGAATTTTAGGAACACGTCTTATTTTCAGAACTATAGACATCAACTTATCTGAAAGATGACTTCACTTGTAGAAGCTTTCTGATTCTGTATCTTCAACTTTCTGAGCTATATTTGTGCAAGCTCTAGAATTTTTCTGATGGACGATCACGTCTTCAGATGTATAGGCAGCAACTTATCTTGAGAGATAACTTCAGTTGTAGAAGCTTTCTGATTCTCATATCTCAGCTTTCTAAGTTATATTTGCGCAAACTCTTTTATATAATGTTTCTTGTTATTAGATCTGCACACTCAATAAAACAATTAGTAGCACTAAAATTGCTACTCACAAAATATATGGTTGTTATCATCAAAACAAAGAATTGCTAGAAGCTTTCTTGCTCTAACAGGATCCCCCTTTTTGATGATGACAAAAACCATGTATTTGGATTAAATAATTTTACTGGTATAAAATATAAACATATTTAGAGTTAACTTTCCCTGAGCTCCCCCAGAGCTGGATAGCTCCCCCTGAGTCAATGACTTTATGAGGATCGATTATACTGACTCTGAACCATTTGAGTAAAACTCCCTCTGGTTCCAATAGATCAGATATCGAGATTTTGAGAGTATTGACTTCGGGAATTTTGGAGTTTTCAACTTCTGATTTGCTCTGTTTTTCTGGAAGACATCTGCTTCTACTTTTGATTCATATTTTTTGAATATCCTGTTCTCATACATTTTACATCTTCTGAACATTATGATACAAAAATCAAGATAAATTTATCTTTTAGAAAGTTCTCATCTTCTGAAAAGTATTGGGTTTATCTGATTCTTGAACATATGTTTATAGAGTATATATCTCCGAATATATGAATAATCAATCTTTAAGAGATTAAACATATTTCTTTCATTTTGACCTGTCTTAGAGTGCCTAGTGAACTTGTTCATAGTTCCTTGGTTAATTATCAAACAGAAAAACACACGTTAGTGGTAAATGCACATTTTATATAATTATATTATTATGGTGAGTTTGTTTTTGCTTCTCTTTAGGTTCATCAAAATCGTTATACTTCCCCCCCTTTTTGACATCATCAAAAAGATAAATATTCATGAAAAACATTAAGAGTTAACAAATGAAATAATAAGTTCCAACCATAAATAGTTCCATTGATGATAGAATTGAATAAATTACAAAATAAAATACTATGGGAACCACTGATCATCAAACGTCTCACACTTTTCTTGATGCATAGCATCACTACGACCACCGGGAATCCTTCAAAGGAGATTACTTTTCATAGTAAGTAAATAGGAAATTAAAACAAATAAGAAATCAAACTAACTTAACCTTAAAACACATCACAACTCTCAACAAATAATACGTTGTTTCTGGTTAACGGATTCCTACGAATAGACTCAATTATGCCGACTGATTCAAATAGTTTGGAAAGTACGCGCCCAAAAGGAATGAAGGATTTTTTAGATTTTTTGGATTTAGGAATGGATAGATTAAGATGATTGAAGATGATTACAGAAAGATAGATGGGAATATTCTTGCAAAGAAGAAATAGGAGATACATATCCCTTGGAAAGACTGTAACAAGATCTTCTCCTCTGGGATGGATATTTGTCAGCAAGAACTTAAACCAAATTTTTGCAGGAGGTTTCAGGAAATTTGAAGGTAGAGGACTACCAAGTTCGTAATGAACAGAAGTAACTGGAACAGATGGAAAAATGTCAACATTCGTGCAGGAGTTAGGAATGGGTTGATAGTGAATGGCTTGATCAATGTAGTAAGGGGGGATGATGATTGGTATGCCACAGATATGTGAATGGGAGTATTTTCCATTTGAACTGACAGATGCATGAAGCCAGAAGTCTTTAACCAAGGCATGATAAATGGGACCTGTAAGCATAGTGGTATACCCAGACCAACCTTGACTTTCAAGGCCCGGAACAATAATATCATTTTTAGATAGATTGTTTGGTCGTTTCTCATAAAGAACTTCAAGAATATATTCATCTCCATTAAAGGTTCGCGCTGCCATAAAGTGATGGTAAAAGCTGAGATAGAGAGAGATATCTTTTTGGAGAGGAGAGAATGCATGAAAAACTAACCTTCTAGAGGAGTTAATATAGGGAATGAAAACACATAAGAAGACAGAAGATTCAGAGACGAAGATATTTATGGTCAAGGAATTTATTGAAGGACAACTTTCAAGATAATTGACTGTGCAGGTTTTTCTTGGAACAAAAAAACTATTTAGGGTAGGCGGCTAAGACATAAGAGATAAAAGTATTTAGCAAAATACAGCGAACGGCTAGAGGGTCTGACCAAATTTAAAGAAGATATGATTGTCTTCTTTATTTCTTAAATAATGTTTTGAGTGTTTATTTTCTTTATGAATCTGGAGGTCCTCAAGCTGATTTTTAATCCAGAGCTCCTGAGTTCTAAGAGTGATGTTGAGATATATTCAGCTTCTGCATTTGAGAGTGCAATGGTTGACTGTCTCTTGCCTGACTAGGAAATGAGGTTTCTTCCTAGAAACTGAAAGTTTCCAAAAGTATTCTTACATTCTATCATGTCGCCTTTCTCATTTAGCTTGTTTTTAAGAACCCACTTTGTGCCTATAACGTGAACTTCTTTGGGCTTGGGTACCAGATCCCGAACATCATTTCTGGAGAAACTGATTAAGTTCTTCTTGCATTGCCAAGATCCACTCATTATCCTGAAGTGCTTATGTAATTGATATTGGTTTAATTAGAGAAACTAATCCTAGAATGGTTTCCTCTGGTTTGCTTGAAGGTGGATCTTGTTCTGATAGGTTCTGTCTTGTTTCCTAGAATGAGTTCTTCAGAGTGATCTTGTAGTAGTTTGTGTCATTTTTGAATAGTTAAGTTTTCAGATGGATCTGATGGTTCATCATCCTTGTTACTTGTATTTGGTATTTCTTCATAACCTGCAAGTCTTATTTCTACATCTGGAGTTTTCTTACTTAGCTTTGACTTTGTAGAGTCAAGCTTATTGTTAACATGTATAGATTCCTTTATTATGTGTTTCGGTAATGTAAACTCTATACCTTTTTGATCATATTTAGAGTGTTCTGACATAGTACACTTTTGAGCTTTGGAATAAATATAAAAGTATTATAATAATGCAAGAAATTTTCATTTGATGATAATTAAAGGGAAACAAACGGACAATAAAAAATTGATCATATGCATCAAGAAAAGCAATAAGGACAATCATCTAGAATAAAAAAAACAAATAAAATTGACACCAAGAATAACAAATTAATTAAACCAAAGATCATCAAAGTTTTTACAACTAATGGTATCCAAGGCTACATCAGGACCAACACAAATTCTTCAAACAATGTGCACAATGTGAGCATTGTGGAGAATTTCTGAAAGGACCCTTCCATAAGGAATGAAGGATTTGTTCATGTCCCAGGGGATGAGGATGGATTCCTTGAAGTAGTTGAAGTTGATCTGAGGTAGGTTTAACTGATTACAATTGAGCAGACACAGAATCATGAGCTTATCATAATGATACAGAAAGTTTTTGCTCACTCCTCGATGATGGAGATTTGACAGAATGAATCGAAACTAGCTTTTGGAAAAAAGAGTTAGTGTTTCTGGATTTGTGGGTTGATAGGCAGAGTTGGAGTCAAACAAAATGAGCATCTTGACATCAGGAGTGCACCTAATGGATTCATCAGTGGTAGTAATACCTTTCTGAGGATAACCAGTGGCTTGAGCAATAGTGTCAACAATGATGGAGACTGGAAACCCATAGACTTTGGATGAAATGGTGAGACCATCAACATGGACAAAGGCATTTATCCAGAAATCTTTTACAAGATGTGGATAAACATATCCACACAGCATAGATAGATACTTATTCCACCCTTTAAAGTGTATACCAATATGGAATTTTTGCCCAGTACCCAACATTTTTGGTTGCTTCTCTATGATGACTTCTAGAAGGTCATCATTTCCATGAAAGGTTCTTGGGGTTATGGATAACATTGCCATGTTGATAAAAAGATGGAGATGAGGTGAGAGAAAAGGATAGAATATGTGATGGAACACTTAGGTGAGGAAGTGGAATGAATTGAGGAAGGTATAAATAGAAACGAGAGACATGAAAGAGTAAGTTAAAAAAACTTAGACATTTAATGTTTGAACAAGAAAAAATGGAGGAATTTTCATGCAGCTTCGTTAAAGTAAAAGGACGTGAAGACTTATATTTTCAAGGTGATTTAGGATGGAGAAAGAGCAGACAGGTAAATAAATGAAGTGGTTTTGGAACAATTTTCAAGAAGGAATAACATTGCATGGAGACTGAGACAGATATAGAGTGGATGGCGAAAAAATTATTTTCCCAAAAAGGAAACAAATAGATTTAGAAATAGAACCTAAGTACCTATGAACTGAATGTATTGGATTGGATATGACTAGCAGATAAACACATATGGTAAATAAAGTGAGTGAAGGGAGTTGGAAATACCTGGAGACACATGTGTGACTGTTTCATTTCAGACTTTAATGAATTTATAATACCTTTGAGATTATAAAATTATTACAGTGATTCTTTTATCTGAGTGTTCTCCATTATGGTTTTGACTTTAGCTTATCCTTGATAGAGCTCCTGATCATATTGTCATGTCTTTGAATATTTTCAATTCTTTCTTTCTTCAGATACATTCTGCTATGTTGTAGCGAAGAATGTCACTTCCTTGAGAACCCTTCTAGAATTTTTTGGAACTACCTTTTTATAGAGAGTTATTTTTTCTCCAGAACATAGCTAGCTCAAGTATGCATAATTTTTTATGCTTACTTCAGATAATTTCTTTTCTCAAGATGTTTGTGGTTTTCTCTAACTGGATCTCTCTACACGGTTAAGTGTTTGATTCAATAATCAATAACAAAGCCTAGCTCTGATACCAATTGAAGGTGGAGAAAAACACAAGAAAGGGGGGTTTTAATTGTGTTGATAGAAACTTTCTCCCTTTCTAAATAGTTTGTGGAAGCATTTGAGTAAGTGGAAATTAATAGCAGTAAAGAACACATTCATTTTTATACAAGTTCACCTTCAAAACTAAGACTACATATTGTCCACCCTCCTCGGGTGATTTTTCCTTAGAAAATGACTTAATCCACTAATCTTGAAAGATTACAACAACCTCTAAGAGTCTAGAAAGACCTCTTAGCCCTCTCAAGTATACAGACTAGAAATTCACTTGAGGAAACACCAATTCTAGAAAAAAATTGTTTTCCTAGAGACTTACAAGAGTGCTTCGTATCAAGAAGATTTCTCCTACTTAAAGTACATATTGTTTTGACAAACTTTTGAGCATTAACTTCGTTGTCTAAAACAATTTACATGAAGGTTTCTAAGAAATAATACAATTAGAGCAATAACTCTTGTGTTTTGCATGTTTCTACAAGATTTAATATTATAGAGATTAAGTGAAAAAGCATCTTGTATTCTTCTTATCTTCATCTTCTTTGTTAGTCAAGCTAAACAAATAGTTTCTTTCTTCTTTTCTGGTTTCTCTTGAGATGCATTTTGATTAATATTTTGAATGACATCTTGTTGATATTTTCAGCTTCTTTTCTTCAATGATCAAGACACAAGTATCGAGTCATGTTTCTTATACTTATTGATCCTTCATTCTTTCTGTTGTTGTGATGTTTTTCTTGTATGATTAACAACCTTTTTAGAACTAAGTTGTGATGAACATGTTGCTTCTTAGTAAGCTGTTAGCACTTTAATATGCTTAATGAAATATTACACTATAGAGCAACAACTCAGCGTAATATTACATTTTAAAGTGATACTACTTTTGTGCTTGTGAAATTCTTGGTGTTGTTTAGCCACACACCACATAGCCATATTTTCACACGTATTCAAAGTTGATTTATACATGTTTGAGAGAATAGTACCGTTGGAGCACATAATGTTTGTAACATGTATTTTTTTCCAGTTTGATATATTTTCAATGAAAATCTACCTTTTGTAATAATTACTGTGTATGGGGCGTAATTTCTTCTTTTTATCTATCCAAGATATAGCTGAGAATTACCATCATTATTTTCCTCGAAAACTGTTATGATGTGTCAGTTTTGATTAGAGCATTACTAGAGATGCATCTGGACTTTTCTGATCTTTGTTTAACTTATTTCTATAGAACTTGATTTCTCCAGAAGATGTTATTTTTGTTTCTGAAGTGTTGAGCTTGAGACTTATTTCTTGTCTTGTTCTTCTAATGAGTAGTTCAGAAACTACTTATTTGATGTAGCGTAGAAACACTAAATTGAAGTTTAGGAACACATCTTGTTTTCATAATTATAGACATCAGCTTATCTGAAATACAACTTCAGTTGTAGAAGCTTTCTGATTTTGTATCTTTAACTTTCTGAGCTATATTTGTGCAAGCTCTAGAATTTTTCTGATGTACGATCACGTCTTCATATGTATAGGCAACAACTTATCTTGAGAGACAACTTCAGTTGTAGAAGCTTTTTGATTCTCGTATCTTCAGCTTTCTTAGTTATATTTGCGCAAGCTCTTTTATAGAATGTTTCTTGTTATTAAATTTGCACACTCAATAAAACTATTAGTAGCACTGATATTATTACTCACAAAATATATGATTGTTATCATCAAAATAAAGAATTGCTTAGAAGCTTTCTTGCTCTAACAGGATCTACATGTGGAAGTCTAATGTTCTTGTATTTTTCCTTGAGAGGCGGCAAGGAATTTTTTGTTGGGAGTCCAACATTGTTGTATTTTTCCTTAAAGGGCGGAAAAGATTTTCCCATGGGAATTTCGCACAAGCAATCACCTCGAGAGGTGTCAAGGATCTTTCTGTGAAATTCTAGTTATGTATATTGCCTTTAGAGGTGGCAAGGATCTTTCTATTGGAGTCCAACTATGTATATTGCCTTGAGAGGTGGCAAAAATCTTCGCGTGAGAGCCTAACAAATATAATTTCCTCGAGGGGCGTCAAATATTTTCATGTGGAAGTACATTTGTGTATATTGTCTTGAGAGGCAACAAGGATATTTGTGTAGGAGTCCAGATATGTATATTGCCTTTAAAGGCGGTAAGGATCTTCCCGTGAAAGTCCACCAAATGTAATCACCTCGAGAAACGGAAAGGATCTTCATGTGAAAGTCCAACTATGTATATTGCTTTGAGAGGCGACAAGGATCTTCCCGTGAGAGTCAAACAAAGGTAATTGCCTCGAGGGGCAACAAGGACCCTCATAATGATGTCCAATGTAAAATACATTTTAAAGAAGGAGTATCCCTAGTTAAAAAAAATACTTGAATAACTGTTGAGAGTTACATGGGCATAATGTTTATTAGAGAGTTACAAATAATTCTAACCACGAAGATGAATAGCGTTCTAAGTCTTGGGTAGAAGTGGTCCTTCAAGCTCCGACAAGTTGTATGCTCTATGAGGGAGTTTCTGGTATATGTGATATGGTTCTTCCCATTTAGGTAGCAGCTTTCTGTGTTGTGCAGGTATGACTACTTCCTTAAGTACTAAGTCACCCGCATAAATCTCTCTTAGTTTCACCTTGAAGTTGTATTTTCTTGCGGCCTTATGTTTGACTGCAAATTCTCAGACATGAGCGCAATTGAACAACAACAAACAATAGTAAGTGAATATGAGTTGAACGGAAACAAACAAGTCACAATTGAAAAACGACAAATAATATTGAGTTCAACAAAAATCAATATTGAGTTGAACAATGTGATTATGTTTGAAAGAGATGATGTGATGATGATGAAATACGGTTGAAAGAAGAAAAAAAACTATAATAGAGTGATAAAACTTAAAAATTTGTATGTTTTAAAGTTTTGATATTGACATATTAAAAATTAAAAAATATATATAATTTTATGTATTTTATTGTATCGAGCGGTTTTACAAAATTGACTTTAATTCTTTAGCTCAAACGATTTTAGAAAGTTCAATTTAATTTATTTATTTTATTTTACTCCGATTTTAATCCACTAACGATTTTTCAAAATTAACCGAATTAAATTTAACTCTAATTTTCAATTCAATTGATTGAACCAACCAATTTGATTCAATTTTTAAAACCTCAGATAATACAAGACCTACCTTAGCAAATAGTGTATTAATATTTTACCATAAAAACTACTCCCTTTGACTAAAATAAATGATTTAATAACTAAGAATAAATAATAATAATAATAATAATAATAATAATAATAATAATAATAATAATAATAAAATACCTCAATTAAAAGCGAAATGTCACAACCTACATATCTGTTGCTTAAAACAAAAAATGTCTATATCAAAACTCTTTAATGTTAGTAATTCAATTGTAGATACATGTTTTTATATTCCAAAGTAGATATACATGTTTATTTTCTACTTATTTTGCATTTAATATATCACTCACATGCTTAAGAAAAAAGTCAACATCTCATACAAATCTTCCTTGATTAATGCTACAAATTTATAATGGAGAAATGTGAAACTATTATATGCACATATACACAAACACATATGTATTGATTATAGAATCAAAATACAAACATAGGTAAAAAAAAAAAAATTTGATTACACTGATTTATAGATGAAGTGAAGTATCAACATCTGAGGCATCAAAATTTCTTGATGTTGATGATGATGCACCTTGTGACCATTCACTCAAAGAAGTGTTTGATTTCGTGTTGTTCTTATCACCTTGCTTGTATGTCAAGTTGAGTCCAAGAGAAAGAGAATCATGATCATAACTTGACCTAACCATCAACCTTTGTTCTGTGTTGGTGTTGGTCTCTGATGATGACAACAACCTAAGAAGTTGTTTACCTTCTCTTCTTTCTTTCACTTTCTCCAATTGTCTAAACCTTTCTTGAAGAAGAGCAATGGAAGAGTTCTTCACCATGGTTGAATTTGAATTTGGATCATTATCTTGCCTACCCATTTGGAACTAGTGACTAAAGTTTCAATCTTTGAGAAATTTGAGGAGAAAGGAACATTATATTTTTGGTGGGTTTGGAATGTTGTGTTTTGGAACATATATTTTGAAGATCATCATCATTTGTAGCTGTTGAGCATTATTTTTTAGTATTTTGGGACCTTCTAATTGATTCTTGATGAAAGCAACATAGATTAGAATCAAGTGATGTTTGACAAAAGGACAAAGGGAAAGTTGTTGAGGTTAGTATAGAGGAAGGAAGGGTAGGATATATGTGTGGACAAAGGGACTTTTTGAAGGAGGAAAAGGGTGAGAGGTAAAGGACAAAATGATGATGAAGAAAGTAATTGGAAGAGAGTATTTTGGAGAATAAATGGTTAGGTAATTGCTTATCTGTGCTTGTCATTTTTAGGTTACTATTTTGCTTAGGATGAGATAGTGCATATTTGTTTGGTCTTTATGGTATGTTGCTTCTTTTTTTGTTTTTTATGTTTTTAACTATTGGATGTGTTGTTTATTTTCAATCATGTAGTGCACCGGCACATCTTGAATTATAATTTTGAAAATTTGAGGAACTTAAAATACAAAATATATATGAATATAATGTGTTTAATTAGTTTTAAAAAAATTAGGAATTGGACAAGATATTTTTTTAATGTTCTGTTTCGTTTAGAAATTGATTATGAAACAAAATAAAATAGTAGTTAGCATAAAATCTTTTTGAGCATGTAACAATATTAAATTTTTTATTAAAAAAATAGTTTATCCTCTATTGTAGTTCTTCTTTATTTAAATAATTATTCAATATCATTGTGTGCATATAATATCTAATATCTACTAAAAGAATATGAATATTAATCTCGTTAAATTATAAAACTTTTTTTTAATATAAGTTATATCACAACTATTAAAATATAGAAAATGCTTATTAGTAAGAAAGTATGAAAGCAAGAAAAATAAAAAATAAATCTCAACTATTCATTATTACCATTATTCTATGATTTCTATTAAAAAGGAAATTAAATTAAAAATGAATTTAAAATTGTCCTCTAAAACAATGACAAAGATACATTCTTGTCTTTTTTATTCAAATGATTCTTACTATATAGCATTACACTTAAAATATATTTTTTTATTGTAATATGTCTTAAAATTTTTGTTGATAAAGAGAAAGAAAATATATTTTGGAGATTGCATATACCGTGAAAATCGAAAGTTTTAAAAAGTCGATCAAAAATCCAAATAACCAGAAATCGGGAAAATACGATCGTACGGATGATGAATAGTAAAATCATACGGGCATACGAACAATGGATAGTGAACCGTAATGACAGGGAATAGCGAACCGCACAGGCGATGATTAGTGATTTTGGTTTTTTTGAACTTTTATAGCAAATTCTCGTTTTGCGTGCTTTAGGCTATTTGGTTTGATCCATGGATCCATGTGTGATTGGATTGTGATTTTGGGCTTTAGTTGTTGGATATTTGCTATTATAAATATGTATCTTTCATATGGTTGCTACTATTCTTTGCCTCACAAATTTATATTGAACATTATCGTTAATTTACAACAAGTGGTGCGGTGAGCGTGAAGCAAATGGGTATTGTTTACAACTGAGCATCATGGTTTGATGGGAGATCGAGAAATTTTCTGGTAACAGCGACTTCGGGTTGTGGAAAATTAAGATGTAAGAAATTTTAATTCAAGAGAAATATATTGATGCTTTGAAGAGTGAAACATTGATGCATGTAGGGCTTATACAGGTACAAAAGACTGAGATGTTGGATAAGACGAAGAGTTCCATTATTTTGTGCCTCGTGGATAAAGTTCTAAGAGAAGTCGCCAGGGGGCAAACTACGGTTGTTATGTGGACAAAATTTGAATCATTGTATATGACAAAGTCTTTGGCTCACAGGTTGTATCTAATACAACAACTCTATTCATTCAGAATGGTGGAGAACAAATCCATAGTTGAGCAACTTATAAAATTTTACAAGATTATTGATGATCTTGAGAATATTGAAGTGAAGATTGAAGATAAGGACAAGACTTTGCTCCTGTTGAGTTCATTACCCATATCCTTTGGGCATTTTAAGGATGCCTTTCATTATGGTAAGGAAGGTACTATTACTTTGGATGAAGTCCAGGCGACAATGAAATCCAAAAAAAATTCAAAGTCGAAATATTTGGAGATTGAAGATTGTGGTGAAGGCTTAAATGTGTCACGAGGAGGATGTGAGCATAAAGGGATGTCCAAATCAAAGAGGTTTGACAAGTCAAAGGTAAAATGTTTTAATTGTCAGAAAATCAATCACTTTAAAAGGGATTGTCCTGAGAGAAAGGTCAATGAAGATTCTTTTCAAGCTGTAGTTGCCTTGGATGAGGAAAGTTATGAGGATGTCGATGCACTAATAGTATCGAGTTTGGAAACTGAAGATAGATAGGTCATTGACTCAGGTTGCTCTTATCACATATGTTCAAGAATATAATACTTTGAAACTTTGAAGATGGTGCAAGGTGGAGTAGTTTTCCTCGATGATAATAAGACATGTGTTGTACCCCAAAATTTTCCCTCTCATTTTATCAAGATTTTCCTCACAAGACTCTTTGGACTCAAGACAAGATCAGGGTTTGCTCAGCTCAAGACCTCACCTTGCACTGATGACCTGAAATTAGGGTTTGAGTTTGCACAAGGAATTTTGGACCATAAATGCTTCATGTGACTTTCATACACCATCTTGGACCCCTAATATTGCTCATGTTAAGTTCCAGGCCTTGAATCACATTTTTACCCAGTCAATTGGACAGTTGACCTAAAAATCAGCTGTATTGGGGAAAAAGTCAACCATGGCCAATTTACAGTCAAAATTCATAATTTTTTATCCACAACAACATTTTAGACTCATATGAACCATTTGATCAAGTTTGGATCACAACTCCTCAGGAAATTTGATCAAATCATCAAAAGGGAAAAATGGTCAAAATTAGGGTTTTGACTGAGAAAGGGCAATTTCTGATTTTTAACCTAGCCAATGGCCAATTGGGTTCAAGCATGATTTCAAGGACTCAATAGCATCATCTTGACCTAATCACATAGTTCAAAAGATCTCAAATGCATAGGATTGACAGATGAATTTTGCAGTCAATTGTACACTAAAAAGTCAAACTTTAACTTTTGGTCAAAATCAAGTGCCAAGGGTCATAATTCATCAAGATATGTCAAAATATGAAACTTGTTGATCAAGAAAATCAATTTTGCAAATTAGGGTTTTAATTTGAAAAATTTTCATAACTTAGAAAATTTCTAAGTATTTTTGGCAATTTTCTTGAGGGCCTTAATCATTTTGTTTAGGTAACCAAGACAGCGTCATCGAGGGACTATGATCTTTTTGTTTTGCCAAAGTACTTAACATGCATACCATGGCCCATTTTTGAAGGCAACAAGTGGAATTACCCTAAGGGTGCATGTGTGCAAAGTGTGTTTTATTGCATGCATTTGTCTTTGATTTTTAGGTTGTCTACTTGTTGATTTTATCTTGCCATACACGCCTAATTTCTAGCATTTGTACAAAGTAAATAAAATGCAGAAAGATAAAATCCTACGCTATTACATCCATATCGAAAGGCATAAAAATATGAAGGAAAAAATAAGATAAAAGTAAGAAAATGAGTGTCTTTCGACCCAGGCAGTAGCACCCTTCGACTTGCATTTTGTTGGCCTCCTTCGATTGGGGCTAGCCCCAGTGAGGTCATGGCCTTCGATTAGGGGCTGGCACCAGTGAGGTTCTGTCCTTCGATTGGCCTGGAAGTCAGTGTATGGTGAAGCCTTCTGGTTCTGCCTTGTTGCCTTGTTGTCCTCTTCGACTGGAGGTTAAAAGCAGTGAGGGAATGCCTTTCGACTGATCCTAGAAGTCAGTGAAGGCATGCTTTTCATTTGGGCCTAGAAGTCAACATGGTTTTCCTCCTGGTTGTCTCTTTCGTTTGACCTGGAGAAAGAGGGTAGAAGCCAGAAGCTTCGTTTCCTATTTCCTGTTTCCTGTTTCTTTCATTTCAAGCATTAAATGGCAACATGGCCTGAGGCCATGCTAGTATTTGTCTTGTAAACAATTTAATAGTTAAAGCAAGTTCAGGTAAACAGAAAGAAAAATGAAAAGCTTAACTCTAAAAAATATGTTAAAAAGGGTGGAAACTAAAGGAACAATGGTATGTACATGTTTCAAACGAAAGGGAAAATTACTATGCCATGGAACGAAAAGTTCAAAGGTAAGAATAACTTACCTTGCTTCAGGCCTTGAATGGATGTGGGTTTCGAACTTGAACTGCTACCTGGACGTTTCTGGAATTCGAAGAGTAGTCACAGGGGGTTTGCTTTTGGTTCGAAGAGTTGTCACAGAAGGTTGTCTTTGAGTTTGAACAAACTTCTATGTGTGGGGTGTTCTTCATAATCGAAAGAGGTGAGTGTTTGGGATTCTGGGTTTTGATTTCTCAAGTGTTGATGAACGTGAGAGTTTTGTTGTGTTTGAGAAAATTTGGGGGATTCATTCCTCTGGTCCAAAAATCCTCCCCTAGCTTTGTAAATGTTCCTCTATTTATAGAGAAAGAATGGACATGTTGTCCAAAGCCAGCCTTGCAAATAAATGATAAAATAATGTAACGTGAAAGTACATGTGGGGGGCCTCTTGGCAGTTGGGGTGCAGAAGATGTGACTTATGCTTCTGACGTTGCTTGTGCTCAGACCAAAATCAGGTTGAAAGCTGATTTTGTGACTAAAGTACTCTCTATGAAAGGAAAGAGCATGTAGCCTTTAACCAATAATAGTAGTATCTAAAAGACAAAGTTTAAAACCTTTGTACAAGCTTCTGACTATGTAAAGATTTAGACGCAACATAGCCTAGCAAACGAGATTTGGTCTTGAGTCAAATGCAAGAATGAGATCGAAGCGCACTTGTTCGAAGGAAGCCTTTGCCTCAGTCGAAGCTTGTGGTTGAAACAAGCTTACTCGAAGGAAGCTAATGCCCTGTCGAAGCTTGGATCGAAACAAACATATTGCCCAATCGAAAGACTGTGTTCGAAGGAAGCAATGTTTCCTAATCGAAGCATGTGGATCGAAACAAACATAAAGGGAGTCATTGCCTTGTGTCTTTTTAGCATGAGGGAAGTTCCTGGCTTCTGAATTGAAGGGCGCTTTTTCAAGGGAAGCAAGAACTTAGTCACATCTTGTATGAAGATATTTCTTGGATCAAATGAAGCTTGTATGAAGCAAAGTATGCAAGAGGCCCTTGGTGCAAGTGGATTTGAAGGATGCATAGAGATGGTTACTTTGTCCCATCGAAACTTGTCCAAACGAAGCAAGCATGCAGGCATCAAACTTGTCCAGTCGAAGCAGGCTTGTAGGCAGTAAACTTGTCCAAATCGAAGTAGGCTTTACAGGCAACACGCTTGGTGAATCGAAAAAGTTTCCTTACAGGGGGCATGTGTGGCCAACATGTCATGGCCTTTGATTGCAACCATGTAGGCAGCACACTTATCCAATCAAAAGGCTGAATCGAAGGAGGTTTCAAATCCAAACGAAGGATGTACCTAAGTTGCATTCAAAGGAGGTTTCAAATCCAAACGAAGGATGTACCTAAACTGGCATTCGAAGGAGGCTTTAAGTTCAAAATGAAGGATGTAATCCAAGTTGCATTCGAAAGAGGCCAAGATTCAATCGAAGGGTGCTGAATCGAAAGAGACCTGTTTTCCTCCAAATTTGTCTAAATGTTATTTTTATCTGTTTTCTCCATTTTTGACAGTTTCCTTTTAATTTTGGTATTGGAAATTCCAAATGCACTTGTTCCAACTTGAACCTTGAAAATCCTTGTAAGAAAGGCCTTGAGAATTGAGAGGGAAAATTTTGGGGTACAACAGTATTTTTCAAATCTCTATCTCTTTATTTAGGCATCCTTAAGTCACGATTTGTGAAGCAAAAATGTAGTCATTAACTTGCAGAAGCTGTACATATGCATAGTTGTAATTTATATTAACTGAGTAGTGAGAATTTGAAGCTTGAAGTTCATGAAAAAATTAGGTCAGGAATTAGGGCCACTGAAATTCTCTCTAGTATTTTAGAGTTAGGTCACAAACTTTATATCACTGGAATCGTGAGATCATAAGCTACATTTTTTGTGTTATAAGTTTTTGTTTTTGTGCAAAGAATAGAGAGTTACAGGTTGAAGCAAAAAATGCGCGCATTTGGAGAAGCTGGAGGACAGGGATGAAGTCCTGGGCCTGGCGCGCCTTGGGCCTCCTGTTTCTACTTTCCACATCCCCCCTGGCTACTATCCACACCCCCTGACTTATTTTTGTATTTTCTTTATATTTTCTTATATTTTCATGTTTATTGACTTTAATTATTTTTTTTTTAACATTAAAAAATCACAAAAATATTTTCTTATTTTTTTGCATTTTATTTTATTTTTTATCTTATTTTTTGCATAAAATATTGATTATTTTAAATATAATAGAAATTATTTTCTTAAAATAAATAATAAACACATTTAAAAATATCATACTTTTTATTTTTATTATTCATACACATAAAATATTATTTCCACATATATTTTAATTTTGAATATTTGTAAATGATTTTATTTATTTTTCTTGTGCATAAATGGATAAAATAAATAATAAGAAACATATATTTTCTTTAATCAAAAACTAGGGTTTTTCACCCTTTCAAAAAATAATGATATTATTTTTTTCTTATTTATAGGAATTAAATAATTTATTTTTTCTCATATATAAAATAAATACAAAAACATTTTGCGTCCATACATTTTATTGCATATTTAAATAATTGTTTATTTATTTATTGTACAATAATTCAATTGGGTTGTAATAATTTTTAGGGTTTTATTTTGAGCAATATCCCCCATTCAACACTTGTATCCCCCCTCCTATAATAATTGTTGTAATAGCTTAGATTTACTTTACGCAATTTATCGCATTATATACATGTTTAGTAAAACTAGGGTTTTGCATGATAAGACAAAAATCAAGCAAATAGAATGACCTAATACAAGACAAACAAATGCATGAAAAATGACAACACAATGCACACAAGCACCTCTAGGGTTTCACCCACTTTGTTGCCTAAAAATGGCCATGGTATGCATGCAAAGTATCTTGGCAAAACAAAACAAAACAAAAGATCATAGTCCCTCGATGACGCTATACAAAGGTTGCCTAAAAACAAATGATCTTGGTCCCTCAAACAAGCTAAGATACTTGGCACCATTGTTATCATGGTCATACGATGACCCACACCCGTCCCGTTTAATATCCAAAGATAGGGTTGTCTACCAAAACAATGGTAAATCAACAATATCAAAGGAATAAAAATGTACAAGAAACACTTTTGAGTAGATAAAATGCTTCTAGTTACTTGATCATTTAAAAAACAATCCTTGATATTTTCAAACAAACACACACATTTCAAAACAATTTACAAACAACTTTCAAAACATTGAAACATTTTTCAAAAGACAAACATCTTTGTATACATTCTTACGAACAAGAATCATTACAAAGATTGCCTAAACAAAGGCCTCTTTTCAAAATACTTTCAAAACCACACAAAGCACCATTTCAAACAATTGCAAAAGCAAATCAAGTGATCTAAACAAGTAACTAAGAGCCCATGGAAAACCATGGATGAAAAGGGTGTTAATACCTCCCCTTTTCATAATCTACCCCCCGAACTCAAGAAAACATCTCAAAGGTCTTTCCTGTGCTTTTTTACCTTTCCTTTTGGATAAAATAAAAGTCGGTGGCGACTCTTGCTGACCGCAACATTTGCAATCACAAACGCAAAACCTCAAGTCAGTTCTCCCACCGTATCACAGAACTGGCGACTCTGCTGGGGAAGCTTTTAAAGATGGGGTTACCTTAGGGTTTTAGATCACCTTTACATGCTTATCTTGCTTGACTTGTATGCTTTACACTTTGGTTCTATTGTTTGGGTTTGAATCTTCTACCCGGATTTGGGAAACATTCATAGGTAAATAGCAATACGTTGTGGGAACTGTGCGGGGTATACCGACATGGTCTAAGCAATAGCTATATTAGTGTGACATATTTGTGGGTACCGGTAGCCTTTAAGTCAATCAAAGAGAATACAGGGCCGTTGAGTGATGTCATGAAGCACTAATGGACTTCTAGAACCTTTACTTGACCAACTTGGCCTTTTTAGGATGTAGTGAGATGACTGGCTTTGGTGCAGTCCGAAGTTGGTAGATACTCGATACTACACTCATTGAGGGTTGGTTCCTTGGAATATTTCGGTCGCCAGTAAAGAGGCTGAATTGAAACAATGAACAAGGAAACAATCCAGTAATATTGAGCTCCTTAGAACCCGGTTACTATTTCTAGGACAGGTTGAGCCAACTAAACTTCAAGAGGGTACTTACCTATGAAACCCCATGCAAGCCTAAACTAGGAACTTGTGTGATTTTCTTGTACATATATACTTGTGCATAACATCATGGACATCATGAAGCATCATATGCATCAACTAACCATTTCAAGGATTTTTGAGATTCATCTTTGTTCTTGTTTTGTAGGTTACGGATTCACTTCGCAGGAAAACCATCCAAGTCAACCTTGTAAGAATTCCTCCACAACTCAAGGAGCTAGCTTCAAGGATTCCTGAGAATTATCCATTCACCAAGAGACATGGTCGTCTACTCAACTTGGTCACCACCATCACTGAGGAGGATATGATGAAAGTTCTCTTCCAGTTCTTTGACCCTTTGCATCATTGCTTCACATTTCCTGACTACCAACTTGTGCCTACTTTAGAGGAATTTTCTCAACTCTTGAGGATTCCTATTCTCAATCAACTACCCTTCAACGGTACGGAAAGAGATCCAAAGCCAGAAGAGATTGCTCAAGCCTTGCACTTGCACTCATCTGATGTCACAACATATTGGGAAACTAGAAGTGGTGTCAAAGGCTTCTTGTCAAAGTTTCTATTTGAGAAGGACCAAAGCTGCTGGAATTCCTTGGACTTACAAGCTTTTGAGGAGATTTTAGCTCTTCTCATCTATGGTATGGTCTTGTTCCCTAACCCTGACCAACTCATATATGTGAGTGCTGTCAAAATCTTCATGTCTCGCAACCCGGTACCTACATTGCTTGGGGATATCCTCCACTCTTTTCACACTCGTACAATGAGGAAAAGAGGAGTTCTCATGTGTTTCACTCCTCTCCTGGCAAGATGGTTTATTTCTCATCTTCCCCAATCAGTCTTGAAGAATGAGCAAGGCTTGAGGTGGTCACAACGGTTAATGACACTTAACCATTCAGATATCCATTGGTGTTCTCGATCAAAAGAGAATGTTATCATCATTGACCATTATGGGGAATTCCCTAATGTCCCTCTACTTGGCATTAGGGGGGCATCACCTACAACCCTTTCTTGGCTCTGAGACAGTTTGGTTATGCCCGAAGGGATGGCCCATATGACATGCTAGTTCAAGGTTTAGTTTTCGACTTCGACAACGACAATCAAGAACTCCGACAAAGGTTCATCCAAGCTTGGAGGATGCCCAACAAGGTAGACAGTAAGACCTTGGGACACAAAAATTCCATCCCTCTTGAGCCTTACCTCAAGTGGGTACGAACCCGCGCCCAAAGTCTTATGATGCCTTACCCCTCCATTCTATCAGTGATTATAGAGCCTGTTATGGAAGGAGAGGTTCCATACACCCTCCTACATCCTGACATGCCAACATCACTCGAAGATCTACAAATGAGTTGGATACAGCTCAAGGGAGAGCGCGATACTTTCGAAGCCCAATTCTACACAAGCGAGAAGAAGGTTTTGGAACTCACTCGTCAACTTCATGAAGAGCAGACTCTCAACACCTATATTGCACCAAAGAGGATGCGCAACGTCTTTTTACCTTAGGATTTTGTATTATTTTGCCCAAGGGGCATTGATGTGCTAACAATTCTATCTTATTAATATGACGTGTGTTTCTTTTTTTTTTGTTTAAAACAAATTTGAATTTCTGAATCCTTGAAAGCATTACATGAATACATATCATTCATCATATGCATAAGCAGGTCTTCACACCAAGTTTCCTCATCTCTCTCCTATTTATTTCAGCAAGATGGATATTGAACAAATGGTCAAAGATTTGCAAGCTCAGAATTCACAATTTCAACAGCTACTCTTGACCTTGGCCAAGGGGCAGGAGGAGCTCAAGACTCTCCTAGAGAAAGAGAAAGATAAAAAGAAAAAGAAGCGAGTCGGTGTGGTTATCATGGGCAGAAGGTTTGAAGGACAAGCCAGACGGACTTTGGAATTCCCATTAACATCTGAAGAGGGGGAAGGAAAAGGAAAAGGAACGGCAGTGTCATCTGAGCTTGAAGCAGAAGAAGAAGAGGATGGGGACTACTCTGAACAGCAGTACCCTCCGGCTGATGACAAATACAAAAACCTGGAAGAGCGTCTAGCTGCTATGGAGGTACAGAGAGTACCGGGGCTGGATTTTGAGGAGTTAGGGTTGGTTTCTGGAATTGTAATCCCTCCTAAATTTAAAGTGCCACTGTTTGCTAAGTATGACGGGGTGTCTTGCCCAAAAATGCACCTCAGATCCTATGTCAGGAAAATTCAACCACATTCTTCTGACAAAGACCCGTGGGTCCACTTTTTCCAGGACAGTCTATTAGGAGCGCAGCTTGATTGGTTCTACCAATTGGAGAAAGCAGATGTCCATAATTTGGCAGACTTGGCAACCGCCTTCTATAAACAATATCAATACAACGCTGACTTGGCGCCAACCCATACTCAGCTACAGAGTATGGCCATGGCTACCAATGAGGGCTTCAAATACTACGCCCAGAAGTGGAGGGATTTAGCCGAAAGGGTGCAACCACCTTTATCTGAAAGAGAGCTAGTGGACATATTCTTGGGGACTCTGTCAGGTCCTTTCTTTAATCACCTGATCGGAAGCTCCTCTGCAGGTTTCACTGAGTTGATTTTAACCGGCGAAAGGGTGGAAGCCGGTATTATAAGCGAGAAAATTCAGAAGGACGCATCTACCTCTGCAACTGTAAAAAAGCCCTTCACTGGAAAGAAGGAAGTGTCAGTTGTCTATGCCCAGAGGAATTAGGGAAGAATTGAAAGACAACCAACCGTGGGGGCCGTTATGATTCAAAAGTCTGCATCTGACCAGCCGAGAAATGATCAGCCGAGAAATAACCAACAAAGGGTGGAAAGGCCTGTAAGGAAATTCACCAAGATAAACATGACTCCCGCTCAAGTGCTACCACATCTCTTGAAGTTGAATTTGGCCATGCTAAAGGAGGCCCCTAAAATTCCTAACACTACTTCTCCATATTACCATCCCAACGCCAGATGTGTGTACCATTCAGAAAGTCCAGGGCACGACACCAACAATTGTTGGGCCCTGAAGAACAAGATTCAAGATCTTATTGATGCAAAGGAAGTTGAATTTGAAGCTCCTGAAAAACCAAATGTTATCTCCGCCCCAATGCCTAGGTGTGATCGGTGGAAATAGAACTGACTGTTTTGAAATGCTGGTTCGCGAAATGTCGCGGTAAGCAAGAGTCGCCACCATCTTTTATGTTCTCCAACAAGGAAAGGACAAAAGCACAGCAAAATTCCTTTTCGAGATGTTTCTCGATTCGGGAGGTAGATTATAGAAAGGGAAGGTGTTAGCACCCTTTCTATCTGTGGTTATCCACGGGCTCTTAGGTACTTGCTCACTATGTTTTCAAAACATGTTTGCTTTTCTTGTGTTTGTGGGTTTTGAAAAAGTTTCGTTTTGAAAACTTCTAGGTAACTCTTGTATCAGTCCTCAAGAGTGTATGAAGTGTTTATTTGAAAACTTTTTGAAAGTGTAGGTGCGAAAAGTTGTTTTTTTGTTTTGAAAGAGCAAGTACCCAGGAGAAATCTACCTACTCTAAGGAATTAAGCTGTGTAAATGTCCTTTAGACAGCACTATCCCACTATTGAGAAGTAGGTAGCACCGTCGTTGGAGTTATTCGGGTCAATTCGATTATAGGGACATGTGTGGTCACCAAAGCAATAGTAGGACGCCTTAGCGGTAACCCTAATGTCCTAGATCCTTTTTATTCGAGGCAACCGTTTCGAGGCAACTGGATCTTTAGACAAGAGGGCGACCTCTAAAACACCCTATACTCAATGACCACCTCGAGGCAACCAAGTGAGGCGTACCCTACGAGTGGCATGTGCACGTGTGTCAGGATTCAATTCATATTATCTTTGCACATGTATTATGGTGAGCTACGAGTTGGTTTTATTTTTCAAGCAAGTTTTGTCATGCATAGTTAACAGTTAATAATTGTGCGGAAAATAAATTGCAGAAAGTAAATCTACGCTATTACAAGGCGACGGGTATTTACATCGCCAAAAACATAACCCTTGAAAAATAAATTGCGAGAAAATAAAAGAAAGCGATAAAAGTCCTAATTATCTATTACATCCTCGGAACAGTTACATAAATATAATCAAAATAATAATCAAGAATAAACATGCGCGAAATAAAATTGAATCGGGAAAAGTCTTAGGGTTTTGACCCTTTTTGAGAAAAGAATGGAACTTTAGTCCTTTTTGCAATTAATTAATACTAAACCTAATTTACTAATCAATTAATTAATTAAAAGAAAAAGTATTTTTTATTTTTTTTATGTCTTAATGAAAATAAAATAAAAAGAAATTAAAATTGTCAAAAGAAAAACCTAATTCTAGATTGATTTTATTTATTGTGAAAAAGATTAAAGTTAACCTAATTAATTAAATTAATTATATTTAGAATTTATTTACAAAATAATAAAGTGAAATTAATAAGTAATAATAATAATAAAAATATTTACATTTTTTGGTTTTTTTGAATTTATTATAAAAAATTAATTTGTGAGTTGATTAAATAATAGTGATAATAATTATAATTAATAAAATAATTAAAGATAAAATATAAAAGAGAAAAAATAAGAAACAAAACCCAGGGGGTGTTAGGCCCAGATGGAGGTGTTGATTAGCAATCTTCAAGCCCAATAACCATCCCAGTCCATTGACTTTTTGGGATCCTCCAGAGTGCGTGTTGACTGGGAGCATGGTGTTCCTCATCCTTTGCCATTGGATCCAGGCTTGGGGCCACATGGAACGCTGATGCGTGAGGCACATAGTAAACTCTTTTGGGCATCCTGCATGTGAACATATGAAACAAAATAATATAAGGGTTTTGGGGTTGACCTGGGAATCGAACCCAGGTCCTAATGGTTGCCAGCCAACGCACCATCCACTGAGCCAACTGCACGCCTTTGTTAGTATAGTAATCAACAAATAATATATTAAGAAACCAAACAATATGCAATAAAACAAAACACGCGCGCCCTGATTTGAACGGACCAATGGTATATCAACGCGTCATTGTCTTCTTCAATTGTCCCTGAAAAATACAAACAGATAGCGGGGGTTTTTAACCCCCACAATATGGAACGAGGAATAATAGCGATTAGGCGTAGGGGATACATAAATATTTTGCGATATGTCCTTTGAATTCGTATGGTTCTCATGAGTTCAGTCATGGGTCTCTCAAGGTTTGATTTTTCCTGTACAGCAAAGCCCTAATCTGGAAGCTCAAGAACCCTAAAGTTCATCCATGGCGTTTTATGATTCTGGGCATTATAATGCAATTAAACCACACCATCAGCTTCCTATGAGTTCAAGCAATACAAAACAAACACAAAATCATGTTAATGATGCATGAAATAAACAATTCGATTCTAGAAAAAAAACGCAAACCGTTAAACTGTTCTTGATGATTTTGATAGCTTTAAGGCTTAGTTTTGATTGCAATATGTCCCTGAGAGTTCCAGCAATGTATTAGAAACCACAAAAGCCTTTGAATCACGTTGGAATATGGAAATCAGTTTTGACTTTTTCTTGATTTTTTTCAATATGCTTATGGTTTTTCTGCAGCAATTTTCACGTCCAATGCATTAGGTTTAGCTTGTGAATATATAGTAGAAGAGAATTAGGTTAAATCTTGCACAAGAAATCCATTGCATGATGGTTTGAATATTTGATTTGCAATCATGTCTTTTTGCATCTTTTTGATTGAGAAAACTTGCCAAACTTGGAGATTCTTGTCCCCTTGATGTGCACACGAGTTTTCCAGCTCTTTTAGGTCATATTTGCTTCATGAAAAGATTGAAAAACCATATCTTGATATTTCCTACAATTTAAATTAATTAAATGAATTAAAATTGATTAAAAATCCAATTAATTAATAAAAATAAGAAAATAAATCAATTTAAGCTTGATGGGTCGTGCATAGGCCTTGGATAAAGTTTCAAGAAGAAATTTGAGGCCCATTAGCAAAAACAAGGTGTTTTGGGCAAAGTTGACTTTTGCAAATTCACAAAAATTTCCCAACTTCTCCAATGCATATCTTGCTCAATTTTAATCATATGAACATGTTCTTGGACATTTTGGAAAGGTCTTGAAGTCCTCTAACCAATTCCTTTGGTCCCATGTCATTTGGATTTACCAATCTCAAGTTATGGTCTTTGACTTAAAGTGCATTTTTGTTGACTTTTGAAATTGACCTATAATGTAAAAATTGATAACTTTTTGTGAGAGGATTTCTTGGACTTGTAATGTGAAGATGAGTTGTAGGAAATGTCATCCCCTTCAAAATGAGAATTGGATGGGATTTTTATGATGAACCATGAAAAAGTTATGCCTTGGTCAAGATACAGTTGACTTTTCTACTGTCCAAAAATAGTAAGTTTTGCATCCTTGATGATTTTTGAGCCATTCTTGTGGAATCATGATCAAGGCTTGATCAAATGATGATTGTGGCCTCAAAATAAGATGTTGACCAAAAATACTGACTTTTGACTGTAAAATGACCATTTTCCCCTGCAGTTGACTGTAGAGCAATTGAAGCTTTTGACTGTGCAACTTGGGACTGTGAGTCTTGAAATTTGGCATATAGGTGCTTGACAATGCATATAGGCCTATGGGACTTGGTTGAGCCATTTAAAACCTCAATTTCCTTGGAAGAAACAAAACCCTAATTTTGACTGGCTTAGGAGGCATTTGGACTGTGCAATCCTTGAGTAGTCTTGAACCATTTGAAGGTGATTCTTGATAAACCTTGAAGAATATGGGAGGGCAAATTTTGGGGTACAACACTAGGCATGGACACAATGCCATTGCTGTGGAAGAAGATATGTTTGTTTCTACTATGGATGAACTGTTAACTCCTCTCCTAACCATCAAATTGAATTTGTTGAAAGTCGGGGTGTTCCCAGGTTGTGACCAAGATTGCCATGCTTGCCTATCCTCTCCATTTGACTGTCCTCTATTGAAGAAAGGAATCCAACAATTGATTGATAACAAGGAAATTTTGTTTGAGAAAGCTCCTATTTCACCCATTCCAGTTCCAGAAGTTTCAATAATAACCATATACGCCAATCCTTCCAGGGTTCCTAAAAAACCCGTTAGGATTACATCTGCTCCAATGACTACTCCGTTGAAGATAACAATGTTCGGGCTAGCCCCATACAAATTCGATAAAATGGTACCATGGAACTATGGTGGAGAAATCTACTACCATGGTGTCAAACAGATTGAACAGATTGCAGAAGAAGAAAGCTCCGAAGAGGATACTCCCGACATCGGTAACATTGTCAGAACAAGCAAGGTTACCCGTAGTGGAAGAATATTTTCTCCAGAGATTGCTCCTCCAACAACAGTCTTTGGACCCATGGTCATTCTGAAGATAACCTCTGCACTAGTAATTGTACCTACAAGTGTACCCGCTGACAAAAACAATATAATTCCCATCCATGTTTCCGCTGCTGAGAAGAAAGGAAAGAATGTTCAAGAGGAGCCTGTCTTGACGAAGGCTCAATCATTAGTCATTCCTGAAACATCCAAGAAGGAGATGGAAGAAATCATGAGGATTATTAAGAAAAGTGATTATGATGTAGTAGAACAACTGGGGCAGACCCCCTCCAAAATCTCTATGTTAGCCCTGCTGTTGTGCTCTGAGGCACATGCTAAAGCTTTGGTCAAGTTTTTGAAGACGACCCACGTGCCGCAAGAGACTTCGGCAGATCAATTCCAAGAGTGTGTAGCCAGTCTGACAGTTGACAATGGTCTGGGTTTCTCTGATGCCGACTTGACCTCCAAAGGTAGAAAACATAACGACGCACTACATGTCTCGGTGGAGTGTAGGGGAACCACCTTAGCTCATGTTTTGGTTGATACTGGATCATCTTTAAATGTCTTTCCAAAGAAAGCCTTGGATAGACTGGATTGTGAAGGCTTAACCCTGAAACCCAACAATATAATTGTCAGAGCCTTTGATGTTTCTAAGAGGATGGTCCATGGAGAGGTGGACATCCCGATCAAGGTGGGTACCCAGACGTTCAATTCAACATTCTACGTGATGGACATCTGTCCTTCCTATTCTTGCCTGTTGGGATGCCCCTGGATCCACAATGCCAGAGCTGTCACTTCCACCTTGCACCAGATGCTCAAGTACCCCGTCCAAGGGAAGATTATAATTGTCCATGGGGAAGAGGAATATATGATTAGTCATCTGAATTCCTTCTGTTATGTGGAGTTAGATGGCGAATTCATAGAGACCCCTTTCCAGCATTTTGAAGAAGTCTCTGAAGAAATAGCGGCAACCAAGGCGGTGTCTTCAACTCCTGTGATCACAAGACCTATACCTCGAATGTCATCTTTAAAGGATGCAAGAGCAGTAGTGGAAGAAGGCAGATCCACCATCTGGGGGAAGCTTCTAGACTCTCCTTTCAAATCAGATAAATTCGGCTTGGGGTTTACTTCGACTGGTCAGAAGGCTGTGCGCCGCTCCTATGCCGGAGGGCCACCTGTGAAGATCAGCCACCGAGGGGTTAATGCACTAGAGGACAGTGAAGAGGAAGGCAACTTGGAAGGCTGGATTTTTCCTACTGTAGGCAGAGGATTGTGAAACTGGGAAGCAAAAGACTTTGTTTCGATTACTTTCATACCGCAGTAATTTATCTTTTCCATTTCTGTTGGATCTGTAATAATTCACAAACAATTCGTACTTTTTCAACCTTGTGTCTTACTCGAGACACATAGGTCCATTTGTAAGGGTTCTTATTTCATTTTCATATGTCATTTTAATGAATCGTGGATGCTTTTCATATTTAAACCTTTTGTGCTCATTGTCTTTCTTTTACATTTTGTTATTTTAAGATGGCTATCCCTTACACACACCCTCACTCACAAATGCAGGTACCCTTCCATTCCGGATCCCATGGGTAACGATGCTGCTATAGCCTTCAGTGACTCTGAAGATCTGGTCTACCAAGCTGAATACGAAGGTGAGGAAGATTGTGAGGTGCCAGGGGAATTGGCCAGACTTTTACAGCAAGAGGAAAGAGCAATTCAGCCTCACGAGGAGCAGTTGGATACAATCAACTTAGGTACTGAGGATGACAAAAAGGAAATCAAGATAGGTGCTAATCTAGAGCCGAGTGTCAAGGAGCACCTAATTCAGCTATTGCATGATTATGTTGAGATCTTTGCCTGGTCATACGAAGACATGTCGGGACTCGATACAGACATTATGGTACACCGTCTACCCACAAGAGAAGACTGTCCACCGGTTAAACAAAAGGTTCGCCGCATGACACCTGACATGTCAGAAAAGATCAAAGGAGAAGTTATGAAACAATTCAATGCTGGATTTCTGGCTATTACTTCCTATCCACAATGGGTTGCTAACATTGTGCCCGTGCCTATGAAGGACGGCAAAGTGAGAATGTGCGTGGATTACAGAAACTTAAACAGGGTCAGCCCTAAAGATGACTTTCCACTTCCGCATATCGACATCCTGGTTGATAACACAGCTCAACACAAGGTATTTTCTTTCATGAACGGATTCTCAGGCTATAACCAGATCAAAATGGCACCTGAGGACATGGAGAAAACTACTTTTGTCACACAGTGGGGTACGTTCTGCTACAAAGTGATGCCATTCAGACTGAAGAATGTCGGGGCAACCTATTAACGCGCCATGGTAGCTTTGTTTCATGACATGATACATCATGAGATAGAGGTCTATGTAGATGACATGATAGCCCGATCACAAACTGAAGAAGAACACTTGGATCACTTGCAAAAGTTGTTTGTCAGGTTAAAGGAGTACAAGCTAAGACTGAACCCAAACAAGTGTACATTCAGAGTCCGATCCGGTAAGCTCTTAGGTTTCATTTTCAGCAACAAAGGTATCGAGTTTGATCCTGCCAAAGTCAAAGCTATACAAGAAATGCCTGCTCCTCACATTAAGAAGGAGGTCAGAGGTTTCTTGGGACACCTAAACTACATTGCTAGGTTCATTTCTCACCTAACGTCTACTTGTGAACCAATCTTCAAGATGTTGAAGAAATATCAGGTAGTTCGATGGAATGATGACTGTCAAATTGCTTTCGATAAAATAAAGGAGTATTTGCTAGAACCTCCTATCTTAATGCCACCCGTTGAGGGAAGGCCGCTAATCATGTATCTGATCGTCCTAGAGAATTTAATGGGGTGCGTACTGGGGCAGCATGACGAGTCTGGCCGAAAAGAGCATGCCATTTATTACCTTAGCAAAAAGTTTACCGACTGTGAGACCCTATACTCACTGCTCAAGAAAACTTGTTGCGCTTTGGTATGGGCTGCTCGTCGGCTAAGGCAATACATGTTGACTATACCACTTTGCTGATATCTAAGATGGATTCGATCAAGTACATCTTTGAGAAGCCTGCTCTATCTGGAATAATAGCTAGATGGCAGATGATCCTAACAGAATACGACATACAGTACACGACCCAAAAAGCTATAAGGGGAGTGTGCTAGCTGATCATTTAGCCCATCAAGCTGTCAAAGATTACCAATCCATGAAATTCGACTTCCCTGACGAAGACATCATGACATTGGACAACATTGAAGAGAACAGACCATATGACGGACCTGAACAAGGATCCCGATGGACCCTGTACTTTGATGGGGCCTCCAATGCACTTGGCAACGGTATCGGAGCGGTACTCATCTCCCCAGAAGGTTTCCATACTCCTTTTACAGCCAGGCTTTGCTTCAATTGTACGAACAACATGGCAGAGTACGAGGCATGCATCTTTGGACTCAAGGCTGCCATAGACTTGGGAATCAAATCTTTGTTTGTGTTTGGGGACTCAGATTTGGTCATCAGTCAGATCAAAGGAGAGTGGGACACTAAGCATCCAAACCTCATCCCTTACAAAGAACATGTCTTGACATTGTTACCACATTTCGAGCAGATTACCTTCGAGCACTTCCCGCGAGAAGAAAATCAGCTGGCAGATGCTCTAGCTACAATGTCATCCATGTTTAAACTTAACTGGGATAATGAGGCTCCCCAAATTTGTTATCTATAAGTATGTTTGATGATATAGGCTATTGTACTAGAGTTGAACATGGAGTGTTGAAAATTTCGCGTGATGAATTGATTATCACTAAAGAGTCTAAAATATGTGATATATATATATATATATATTAGAAGATTCAAATGTTGTTATCCCTTCATCGTTAACTAGTGGAGGCTTTTACGATAACAAAGAACTATGAGATTTGAGTTTAGGGCGTTGTGAATGCCTTGAGAAATTTTCAGAGGAGTACAATGAATTTTGTTGAATTCAAGGGATAAAAATGCGTGTTACCGCTGAGTTGTTATTGTGTTTTTTAGGGAAGAGCTGAGGATAAAAAAACTTCCTTGGTTGGTAGAGAATTTCTTCAGAGGGAGAATCGTGAAAACCAAGGGAGAAACCTGTCAGAAACTATAACGGAGGGAATTCAATTTGTGGTAGAGTTTCCTACTATGGATGCTAGAAGTAGTGAGAGAACGATTACAGAGATCTCTAATTATCATTTGAATCATGATAAGGTAAGGAGGATTATTGTAGCATCTCAAAGGGACGATTATGTTAGCCTTGGATATTATGTTTAAAATATGGCTGAAGGATTGCAAAATACTAAAATAAGAACCTTCAGGGAGGCATTTGGAAACAGGTGGAGTCAAGGGTGGTTGAAAAATCATACTTGTGGACTTGTTAAATTACCTAGGCAGAAAAGGGTAATTGGAAACAAGTGGATGTAAGTGGCGAGATCAAGATTCAAGGGTTGCTTGAATTTGATCAAGGTTATTGATTAGAGTTTCAACATGATAGAGAGCAACAATATTGTTGATGGTTAAATTGGTATCAACACGGTTTAAAGTCAAGGTGAAGATTGTTGTAATGTGCCTTAAAACCTTTGTTGATTAAGAGAAATAAAACATATTTTGGAGATTGCATATACAGCGAAAATCAGAAGTTTCAGAAAGTCGGTCAAAAAGCCAAAAACCAGAAATCTAGAAAAATCGTACCGATGATGAATAGTAAAATCGTACAGACGGCGAATAGTGAACCGTACGGATAATGAAGTGAATCGTACGAAAAATGAATAATGAACCGTGCGAACGGTGAATAATGATTTCAGGTTTTTCGTGCTTTTTCATCAATTTCTCGTTTTGCGTGTTTCAGGCTCTTTTTGTTTAGTCCATAGATCCATGTGTGATTGGATTGTGATTTTGGGATTTATTTGTTGGGTATTTGTTATTATAAATATGTATCTTTCATATGGTTGCAGGTGTGACAATCTTAAAGCTTACAACAACAAAGCAGGGCAAGAGTTTAAATGTATAACATAGGATTTTGGCTATTCTCATGGGAAACCTTAGAAAAGCAAAGGTTTTGGGAAATCTTTGGAGTTATCTAAGGAAATTGGAAATAGGAAACATTTGTTTACACCTTGGGTTTGAGTTATTCATATATTGAAAGTTGAAGAGGTTATAAAACACTTGGAGAGGTTGAGAGTCACTTGGGTAGAAAATAAGGTTGTTCTTGGGCGCCTTCAAGGTTGTTCTTAGGAACCTGAAGATGAAAATTATTTTCTTGTAACTCATCTGTAATCTCTTGTAACAACTTTATGAGTAAAGTGAATTGGATAACTGCTCTTTCCCCCATAATAGATCGTTCGATCGAATTGGATAAACAAACCTTCGTTTTTTTCTCGCCTTATTCTGTTATATTATCTATGTACTAACTATTATTATTATAGACTATTTATTTTTATTATTACTGTTCTTTGTCTCACAAATTTATATTAAATATCATTATTAATTCACAATATTTTTTAATTTTAATTTTCTAATTAAAAAACATATTATATCCCTAACTCGGATGTCTCTTTCTCTTATCTCCCCCATTTCCTCTCTTTATTTCTCTATCTCTCTCTATCTCATGTCTCTCCCTCACTTACCTTTTCTCTCTTGTTTTCATTTATTTAGTTTCTCTACATTCTTTTTCTTTTTCTAAACATCAATATATATATATATATATATATATATATATATATATATTAAAAAAAGTTCAATTATCATCTCAAATAAACTAAATGCTTTTTGATCTTGAGTTAGACTAATAGAGAGAGTTTGAATTTAAACCTTGAAGGTGGGGATATAAATTTGTTGTTAATGTAATTTTAATTAATAAATTTCTTATTCTTATTTTTATTTATTTAAACGTGTTGTTAATACTTTGGAGCTTGGAAGGAGAGAGGAGAGAAGAGAGTCTTGCTGTGAACAACAGACAAAAGGAATTGGTGTGGAATAATTTTGGAATTAGCCATCAATCATTAATAAGTCATTAGTGTCTATCAAAGAAAAGAAAGAAGAAAAAAAAGAACTCAATGTGTAAGTATATGATTTGTGTAAGTATATGATTTGTGCAATTATACTCTTTATCTGGACCAACTATCTTTAAAATGGAAAAAGACATTGTTTTTTGTCTTTCACTTTCTTTTATTGATCTCTTTATCTTATCTATTTGTTTTTTTTTTCTTTCTCTATTATATATAATACACAAACTATACTAAATATATATTTTTAATGCAATTTTATTGGCTTATTTTTAATTATAATTTATAATTTAGAGTATTTACTATTTTGTTTTTTCATTTTAATATTTTAAAATTTTATTTTTAATCTCATTATTTTTATGACATAACAGTTTAACTAATGACATGTCAATATTTAATTAACAAAAGTTAAATTTTACATTGTTTATGATTATTTTTTATCATAATAATAATAATAATAATAATAATAATAATAATAATAATAATAATAATAATATAAATCATTGTATTTGAAAAGAAAAAAAATAAAAGATTTAAATAATTTAAAAAGTTAAGTTATCGTGAATGTTTAAATTATATTTTTTTTAAACAATTTTTAAAATTATATATGTCCATTGTTTAAAGGGATTAATCCATAATAATTTACAAAAAAAAATTATTTAGCATGGGGAGGAGGTTCGAACTTAGGCTCCTTGTCACCTGCGCCACAATAACTTCGTTGATGAAATTTGTCAACATAAACGGTTACTATTTTCATAACGAGATTGCCTAGTAGGTTATTGCATAAGTATATCATATAATTGAAAATTAAAATTTTTTTTATAATATTTTTGAATACACATAAATCACAACTAAGATACACTATTTTGAGATGCATCTCATTTTAAATAAAATATAGTTTGAAAACGCATCTTCATATAGTATATAGATATTTTCGGAGATGCATTTTTAAATTATTTTCTAAAAATTTCTAGAGGTATGGTAAATAAAAGGGGAACTATTTCGGATATGCATCACCAAAATCCTCTGTGATTCACATTAAAACAACATAATTGTCCAAACATTCAATTTTTGTGAGACCAAAATTTCTACAATAACTTATATTAATTTAAATTAACTTCAAATCAAAGTAAATTTAAAGTTAAAGAAGGGTAAACATTCATACATTAATAAAAAATAGTCAAGATAATTAAAGTCAAAGAAGGGTAAAAGTTCATACATTAATCAAAATAAAGTCAAGATAATTCATACATAACAGAAGTTCGAAAATACATCCGAAAATACCAAAAAAAATAATATATTCTAATATAAATTATTGGATATGTCTAACCGCCAGCCTCCTCCGTCTCGTGTACGACACGCAATTTTGTAACTCGGCAACCATGATCTGCACGTGGGCCAATTAGGGAGAACTATCCTCAAAGAGTCATGCCTCTATGCTCCTCTACCAATCTCCGTAACACGCCGATATACCGTTGTCATGCTCTCTGCCTGCTCGTCCCGAACCTCAAGTACCTCCAGGTTGTGGAATCTTGTTTTGCAGGTAATAGATTTTCTTTTGATGATGACAACTGTGAAAAACGGAATAGATATTCAACATAATTAAGATGCAACATCATGACAACTGTAAAAGATCAGAAAAGATAACATTCAGCATAGTAAAGATGCAACCATTAAGAAAGTCAACAAATGTACTTAAGTGGTTAAAGATGCAAGCCATGAGTTTGATAAAGATTGAAAAAGCTGCAGACAAAGGCAAACAAGTGTATTACATCAAAAGTCTCAAAAGAAATCTCAGAGCAAGTGTCAACACAAAAGAATCTATCAGACAAGGCTTAGAGGAGTCAATCTCCTAATTTAGTAAGTGAGTGGAAATTTTGTAAAAGCAAAAGTTATTTCTTTGTAGAAGTAGATGGTTATAAACATACACACACTTAAAACCTTTTTATAAAATGTTGAGAAGTATATAGAAGTTGCATAGAAAAGGATGGGAGCATTCAAAAAGCTAGAAAATGTTTTTTTGACTGAATCTAATCGATTAGAATAAAGTGTTAATCGATTAGATCAATGTGCTTTTAAGAAACAAGGCAATTTGAATGCACTCAAATGATTAGCAACGACTATATATCACTTATATCATATTTTAGAATTCATAGACGTTACATTTAAATGAGTTAATTGATTGGCTCAATCGATTAACAACAATCATTTTGGTTTTAATACTATTTCCTCTTTTGGAATTTTTCAAACCTATAAATAGAGGTCTCATTCTTCGGTTCAAAGCATCCAGAAAACAAATTTTGTATTGACACACACATACACACACTCTATGTCTCTAAGTTTCATTTTTCACTTTCTCTCATGAGTTCTTATATCCAAATGTTTTTGTAAGGAAAGATCTTTTGTGAGTGAGGTCTTCTTGTAATTCTGGATGGGTAGCATTGTATAAGTTCTCCAAGAATGTTCTTTATGCATCTTAGATGAACACACTCCATTTTGGGATAAAATATGTGGTTAGAAGCTAAACTTGTTAAAAGCTTTGGTTGGATATTGTGTGATAAGTTCCTATATTTATTTAGGTTGAAGATCGTCAATATTGATGAACTTCCCTTTGGCTCTTAGTAAGCCTAGTTTGAAGATGGAAAATTATCAATATTGATAAACTTACCATTAGTTCAGGGTTATCCTGTTTAAAACCATAGGTTAGAAGATCAACCTTTTAAAATCTCAAGAGGTTATTGGTTATCATGTTAAACCAAATTGAGCTTAGTTATTTTTGTGGAGAGAAGACTAATCGCTTCAATCTACAGTTGGGAAGGAAGCTTGGCCACTTGAGTCTCAGCAATTTCAATAGAGAAGACGCAAACGATCATATCTTCTGTCTTATAATACTTTGGTTGTACGACAACCACCATTTCCTTGTATAAGGAGGTTCGTAAGTTTTACCTACTAAAAACTCTCAAGTGTATAATGGAAACTCTCAAGATAAATTCTTGGAGAGAGAATTAGGTCAATTTTATTATGAGCAAACCTCTATAACTCTCGATGTTTTTCTTCTTCCATTAACTCTTTTATTTTCCGGAATTTATTTTGATAAGGGAATAGAGGAAATAGATGTACTTTTAAGTTGGTAAGAGGAACTAGTATAAATTGTTGTGTGTTATTGTTGACAAGCAATTTTCGACTTGGGTTATAAGCCTTAAGCTAGGGGGTTTATTTGGCTGAAGAGGCATAAAGTTTTCGTAGAAAACAACAAGATGCATTGATCAAGTCAAGAGACATCGACCAAAAGGAGCTAGTCGACAAAAGGCCTAGGATGCATATGTGGTCATCTACAGGAGCATGTGACGACAAATAGGGATTCATATTGACAAGAACAATTATCAACGTGCAAAGCCAGTGAAGACCTGGGAATATTCAAAACAGTTTTCCATGAAGCCTAACATGGGCTAGCAACCGTCGACGGTTACGCATCTAGGATGTATATTTAAGCAAATTTTTGTATATGTGTTAGGGGTCGCATTTCTTCACATTTAATAGCAATACACTTAAAGTACCCACATCTAAGAGAGAAACGACTTCAAGCTTAACAATGTATGAATGCTTCCACATCTAAATTCATAGAAATTTCCAGCTTTTTACTTTAAATTATAAGCCCTGTCTTTAATTTATCTACTTTGTAATTGTCTTTATCTTTTGCCCTTTCATCTTTTATGAACCAATTTCAACCCAAAAAACACTCAAAACACTAAGTCTAGGATTATTGTAGTCGTTCCTGTAAGTAACCTTTAATAAGAGGCTAGTGATTATTTCACGGAGAAACAATTGGCACACCTGGTGGAACACGTTTGTGTTTGAGTCTTCTTGTTTCGTGCATGAAATTAAGAAGTAGTAGAAAAATGGTAGATCCTAGAACTCCTGAAAGGGATCAGAATCTGGGAGGAAATACCAGCACGGCGACAAGTGTGGGTTTTAGTCGTGCGGTCGTATCTTCGACAACTCCAAATATAGTTACTACAACACAGCCAGTAACTGCAAGACCAATAATGGTCACAACTTATGGGCATTATGCGCCTAGTTTTACAAGAGAAACACACAAGGGTGTGGTTCTAACTTTTGGGTAGTATGTGCCTAGTTTTGCAAGAAATATACATGATTATGAAATTCCCACAGCAATGATGGCAGAATTGCATACTAGCAGTCCGACATTTGGAAAAAATTATGCATTTTCACCATACCGTGCTCAGGGGCTGTCGGGAAGCCAATTTGGGCATTCGTCTGGGTAGGGATTTTCCAACCAAATTATGTCTACTTTCACCCTAAGTATCGATGCTGTCATGAGGCAACAAATGGATGAGAGTAACCATGAAATGGTCAATATGCTCACTCAACAGATGAGTCTCATATTAATACCTTTAATTGAAAATTCGGTGCAGAGTTATCAGACTTTATCAACTCATATGACTCGCATTGGATATTTTCTTGGTGCTCTCAGAGTTCCAGTTTGACAAGCTGCACCCTTACCCCGTGGGGAACCAGTGCAATACTAGGAGATTTTCGATGAAACGGTCGAACAAGATCCACCAAATCTTCTGCGTGTCGACCCCATACTTAGGGTAGTACAACAACCCCAATAGTAATAGAAAACCGAAACCAGAATGTCGACCAATTGGTCAGGCAGGTTCAACGTGAAACAGTGACTGGGGAACAAAACCTAGAAGCCATTGTTGAACGAATAATGGTTACGAATGGAATAAATATTGGCTTCCAGAGGACTACGTATGTTTCTCTGTTGCCAGATTTCGTGTTACAAACGAAGTTACCAAGAGCTTGGAAACTCCCAAAATTCACTAAGTTTATAGGGGATATCAAAGAATCCAAGGCCGAACATGTTACCAGATATCAAACTGAACTTGGAGACTTAGTAGTGAATGAGGACCTGAGGATGAATCTTTTCCCAATTCACTCACAAAGAATGCGTTCACTTGGTTTACAATGTTTCCCCCACAGTCAGTCCAAAAATGGGTTCAGTTAGAGAAATTGTTCCATGAGAAATTCCACATGGGGCAGTCCAAAATAAGCCTAACAGAATTGTCCAGTGTTAAACGAAAGAGCACTCAGTCAATAGACCAATACCTCAACAGGTTTAGACTTCTGAAAGTGCAGTGCTTTACACAAGTCTCTGAACATGAGTTGGTCGAAATGGCTGCAAATGGGTTAGAGTATTCTATTAGGAAGAAATTGATGGATACTCAGTCCTTGAAGGATATGGCTCAATTAGCTATCAAAATTCGACTGATCGAACGTTTGAAAGCTGAAAAAACCAAGCCAAACATATATCACAAGAAAGGGAAAGTTTCTTATGTGGAAACTGATGATTATTTTTTTAGATACATCGTTTTTTATTTTGAATTAAAATAGCTTTTTTTTAATTTTTTATTATTATTATTATTGTTATTATTAATATATAATTTATTTTGATAATAAATATTATAATTATGAACCACTTTTCTTTCTAGAATTACTAACTTGTTTTATTTAATTCAAATTAAAATTTTTTTTTACTAACTTCTATATCGTTCAAACATTTTCAAAATTACACCTTGCGTTTAAAATTACTAACCAACTTCAAATTATTATTTTTTCTACTAACTTAACAAAATTCAATATTGTTTTCAAAAGGAGGATTGTGAATTTACTTTCAAATTCGACTTCGAACTACGTCTACGACTATGCAACTTTCAAACACAGACGAATTTCAAAGGATCGTTCGAAAGCATTTACATAATACTATAAAAAATTAACTAAACCCATACGAAATACGAAATGGACTCTGATTTCTTTGCAAGAGGATATCAGACATGCGATTAAAACCAAGGCGAGTCCCTTAATTAAAAATTAAATCTTTTCTTATTTGCATGGAAATAATAACATTTAAATCGAAATTCCTGATCTACCCTAAAACCTAAATGGGACGCCCCTTGAGAACAAGGGAGATGAAGGGTACCTAAAACCTTCCCTTCGTATAACCAACTCGCAAATCTATAATCTCTAAACCAAATTAGGGTTATTCGTTCTTTCTCGTCCTTCGGACAAAAAGTAGTGGTGGCAACTCTCATATTTTTTACCGGTTACGACATCGGGGTTGGAGAAATCCTCGAGCCACAAAATGCATATGGCAACATGAATGTTGATATTGTTTGGGTCAAGTTTATCTTCTTCGATTTTCTTTGATTCAAGTGCGTCCTCAGGGGGACCAGTCTTCTTGTACTGCTTGAGATGCCCATCTCTGATAAGGATCTCAATGGCATCTTTTAAGTGGATGCATTTTTCTATTGTGTGCTTGTGGCTCTTGTGGAACCGACAATATTTTGATTTGTCCATCCCAGGCTTAGACAGTTTTTGTCGAGGAAACCAGACCCCTGCCTCGCAAAAATATGAATTGGTGCAGTTGGTCAGGATGCGCTCGCGAAAGGTGGTTAGAGGCGTGTAGTCATGAAACTGGCCAGGTGGTCCCTTGTATTTCTGCAAACTGTGGAGCTTGTCGTCTTTCCTCTTCTCGGCTCCCTGATGAGATTTTAAGGGATTGTCGTGTTTTGAACCCTTGGCATTCTTCTGGTGCCTTGAGTGTCTGGCACAATTGGATGTTTCCTTTTCTTCATATTGTATGTACGCTTGTGCCTTGAGGAGGAAGGCGTCCATGGAGGAGAGAGTTTCAATGCTGACGACTTTGGAAAAGTTGTTGCATGGGTGCAGTCTGTGCTCGAGCAGGTATTTCTTCATATCACCAGTGGTGGATACTTGAACGGCCTCACAATTAAATCTCTCAATATATGCCCGAAGAGAGCCATCTTTGCCTTAGATGATTGCCTCGAGTGATTCTTATGACTTCGGGTGCCAATGAGAAGCCGTGAAATGCCTAGAGGAATGCTTTCTAATGTTCCGCCAAGACGTGATAGATTCGTCAGGCATACTTTTGTACCACTCCATAGCTCATTTCTTGAGTGTTGTGGGGAATAGCCCGCATATTATGGCGCCCTTGATGCTTAGGTAATCGAGCAGAGCATCAATGTTTTTGAGGTGGTCATCCAGATCAACAGTCTCATCGTATGTCCCTAGGTTGGGGGTTTCTCCAGTCCGGTAGGGAGGGGTGTCTCCATGATTTCTCGCGATAACAGACCGCGGGGGTCGTCATCGTCACTCCGGCTTTTGGATCGAGGAGGAGAGTTATTCCTTCCTCGGCGTGGACTGTCGGCTCGTTGGGGAGATGGGCTCCTTGGGTGAATCTTTGATTTCGGTGGAGGCGAATGATGGTCATTTGGCTGTGGCTCGGCCTATGTCTTCTTCGAGGAGTGACGGTCTACGAGGAGGTGAGTGATTATGCTTTCTGTCTAACGCAATCTCTGGTTTCTCCTGCGTTGGTCAATGATCACGTGGTTGTGGCAAAGGACTGCACGACATGCATTGTCGATATCTCTGAGGAGGAGATCTTGATTGTTTCTTCACCAATGCCTCGATCCTGTTGTTCTGGAGAAGAATCATGGCGTTGGTTTGACTTAGGGCAGCAAGTGGAGCTGCCATGGCCGGATTGGCACTGGTCGGCATTTGGATCAACTAAAGAGTAGTTAGCACCTCTTCTTGGGCTTTCTTGGATCAACCAACATCCAAGAAATGAATGTCTTCTTCGTCATCCTCGACAGATGAGGAAGACGTCGTGGAACCGTCTCTCTTGAAGGGGATGTCCTCGAGAGGATGGAATTTGTCGTCATTGTCAGTTTTACAAACGAGGGATAAGATGGTTTTTCCAGCAAGCTGGTCGTCATCGTGATCGACCATGATCAGAATCTGGTGATGTTGCTTTTATCTTTGGTTTCTGGGAAAGAAAGATGAAGAATATAATTTCTTATAGACGGCGCCACTGATCTTACCGGTGATCAGAACCTGAATGATGCCGATATCTTTGTCTGCAATGTCGATAATAAGGAGGAGGGGTGTACCTGCAAGGCACTCTGACGCTCAAGTAAGAAAGAGTGCAAATAGATTCAAGATAGAAAGTCTAGGATTTTAGAAGTGGGTAATGAATATTGAATACCCTACCCTCACACGTGTGAGGATTTATATAGTGCCCCCGGCGCTTGGCCATTGGTCCCTATTTTTAGACCTAGATATCAGGTCCGCAAAAATAGGTAATTGCCAAAAACTAGCCGTTATAACGAGAAGGCATGCTCGTAACTAACCATTATAATGGGAAGACGTGCTCGTAACTAGTCGTTTCTACGAGCAAGGGCGCGACTACAGGCAATCGCATCAAAGTCGTTCTTGGTTGTATGTTTCACGTGTGTCGAGCAGAACAAGGGATAGATGCTGACGCGAGCAGGCATATGGTTCAGGGCATCATTGGTCATGTTGTTTCTGAGGTACAGCTGACCAAGTGTCCTCGGCTGAGGGGTAGATAGCAAGGTTCCCCTTGTTTTTCCCAATTGACTGGGACAGAGTTATTGGGCTAGATTCGTTGGGCCATATTGGACGTAGAAGCAGATTGGGTCAAGTTTATCCCTTGGGCCAGTCCAAAATAGGAGCCCCCCAAGTTGTTTCTCCTAGGAAGAGGTGTAATGACTTAAGGCGTGCTCGTGCGTTGAGGACGTAGTGCTGGCCGATGCAAGTTTTTTAGTGCGGGGATTGTTGTACCCCAAAATTTTCCCTCCCGTATTTCTTAATACATTTCAAGTGAGATCCTCAAATTGCTCAAGGAAGTCCAAGGGTTGACCAGACAAACTCCCTCCTAAGGAAGTCTACCTCAAATTAGGGTTTCATGTTGCATCAAGATACTTGAGTCCAAGGGATCCCAAATTCTCACCATTGTCCTAATATGTTCTCAAGATTATCCATGTCAAGTTTCAAGCCTTGTAGAGAAAATTTTCTCAATCAATTGCTCAAAGCCTGAAAATCGACTGTGCTAGGGCAAAAGTCAACTGTGTCCTACATACAGTAAAACTTCAAGATTTTTGGTCAACATCCTAATTTTTAATTATTATTCATCATTTGATCAAGGGTTGATCATGATTCATCAAGGATTGCTCACAATTCATCAAAACCCAAAAGTTGCTAAATTAGGGTTTTGTAGGAAAAGTCAACTCAACTTTGACCAAGCATAAATTTATCATACTTTATTAGAAATGAATCATCCAAAGCTCATTTTGAAGAGGATGTGATTCCCTACAATTCATCTTTATCTCCCAAGTTCAAAATATGCACTCACAAGAAGATACAAATTTGGACATTATAGGTCATTTTGAAAAGTCAACAAAAACACCTTTTTTGTCAAAGCTTCATACATAAACATGGAAGATTCAATTGAGATGATACCAAAAGGGTTGCTTAGAGGACATCTTGATCTTTCTAAAAAGTCCAAGAACACATCTCTAGGGTCAAAATTGAAAGAGTTATGCATTGGTGAAATTGACCTTTTTTGCAAAATTGCCAAAAGTCAAAAGTGCCTCAAATTGCAATTTTTTGTCAAATTGGCCCAACTTTTTGTGCTTGTATTGAGTTTGTAACATGGTCCACGACCCATGATCCTTCCCACTTGCCTTTATTTTATTTTTGTCCTTTATTTTTATTTTTATTTCATTTAAATCAAATTAAATCAAAATAAAATCATGAAAATATCAAAATCATTTAAACCTTGAGATTTTGTGCATATTTCAGGTCCATGAATAGGTGGCAATGAGATCAAACCGTGCAAGGCTTGTTTGTACACAAAAATATTGGTTTTTGGCTTGTTTTGGAAAGATTTACATGAGAATCAAATCTTGATCAATGATCATTATTGGAGAAGATTTGGAGCAAACTTGTAAACCTAATTCACTCAAGGCTACAGATAAAACAAATCCAGAACAAAAGCACAAGGGTTAGAGGCGTGAGAAGCTGAGGAAAAACTCAAGAAAAGTAGCAATCTATTTTCATAATTCCATGCGCTTTCAGGCCATTCCAAGCACACCTTTCACTTGCTGGACATTCAAGGAGTCTATCCCAATCATCAACAAGTATTTTCGTGCCCAAAAACGCACTATAAGTGCCTCACGATACCCTTACCTTTTTTGAAATCGAATCTCATGAATTTGGCATTGTTAGCATGAATTTTTTACATATTCTTGTTCAGTGAAACATTTGCAAGCTAATGGATATATTCAATTGCGTTTTTGTTAGCCATACTGAGATCCACCATTGTTAGGGTTTAGGTTTCGTTTTTAGGAGTTTTGATTGCAGGTAAAATTGGCCCAAAAGAGGGATGCCATGGTGCTCACAAGGTCAAGACAAATTGATCTGCACCATTCATTTTCATTTATTGTGCTTGTGTGAGATTTTGGAAATCACAGGGGCTATAGCTACAGACTTTTGTATGTAGGTAAAAGTCTTGGACTTTTACCAACGGAGAGAGGAAGAAGAAGGGTGGCGTGGCACCCCCTGACTGGCCCATTTAAAATTTTGCGCGCTGGAAAATTGGCATCTTGTGTTTTTTAATATAATGATTATTTGATATTCCATGTACAACAAAGCGCGTTGGTTCAGTTGGTCAGGAGGTATGTGGAAATTGCCAAAGGGCCTGGGTTCGATTCTCAGGTCCCCTTGTTCTTCAATATTATTTTTCTATACATGTTTCCATGCGCAGGCTTCTAGGATATCCACCATAAGTCCTCAATGATCATCCAGCCAGATGTCCAACAAACCAAATCTAACGCTTGGCATGTGAGGGTCTACCAAAGGCCTAGTCAAACGTGCAACATGGAATCAGGAAGGTCAACATGGACCAAGGCTTTTGGGCTCAGAGATTGCTATTGGTACCCCCTCAAATTGCTAGCATACCAGGCCCAATTCTTTCTTTTTCTTTCTATACTTCTCTTTATTTCATTTATTTATTTAAATTATTTTCTAAATCACAAAATTAATTCTTTTTTATAAAAAGCTCATAAAAATCAATTTTCACCAAATTAGATTTAGGTTTTATTTTTTTATCAAAAATTAACTTAACTAGTTTAATTTAATTTTAGGGTAATTAAGTTTGTATCATATTTAATTAAAACCTTATTTTCTTAAAATAATCAAAACAACCAAAAAAATGATTTTTCTTTTAATTAGGTTAGACGGGGTCAAAACCCTATTTTTTTCTCGTTTCATCGCGCGCTTTTATTTATTTTTACAATATTAATGTAACTTCTCATGGGATGTAATAGTTTAATTACGATTTTCCTTTCATTTATCGTTTTACGGGTTTTTGGCTATGTAATTAATCCCCCTCCCCGAAGCCTTATAATAGCGTAGTTTTATTTTCCGCATTTTAATTTTCGCAAATATTAACTGTTAGATGTATGATAATAGGATTGCATGACAAGACTGTATGTTAATTTTAAAATGATTAGTAAACCCTAAATATGCAAAGATAATAACTGAAATCGAATCACTCGCACATGCGCACTCCTAGGGTATACTCTCACTTCGGTTGCCTTCGGTAAACGATCATTAAGTATTGGGTGTTTTAGTGGTCGCTCTCTTGTCTAAACAAGGATCAAATGTCCCGTTCGGAAATGTTGCCTCGCAAATGTTGTCTCGCAAATGTTGCCTCGAATATGATCATAAGACATTAGGGTTATTACTAAGACGTCCTAACATTGCTTTAGTGATCGTACGTCCCTTTCGAATTGACCATTACAACTCCAACGACGGTGCTACCTACTCTTTAATAGTGGGATAGCGCTGTCTAAAGGAAACACGAGCATAAACATTCTTTTTCGAGTAGGTAGATACTAATAGGTACTTTCTCAAAATCAAACTTTTCCACACTTACACTCTTTTCAAACAAAGTTTTCAAAAACACTTCGTAACACTCTTGAAGACAGAAGCAAGGTTTAAATCGAAGTAAAACAAAAACTTTCAAAACAAACACACACAAGCAATTTTTAAAATGATGAGCAAGTACCTAAGAGCCCGTGGAAAACCACGAATAGAAAGGGTGCTAATACCTTCCCTTTCTATAATCTACCCCCCGTACTCAAAATCTCGAAAAAGGAATTTTTCTGTGCTTTTTTCCTTTCCAGTTGGATAAAATAAAATTCAGTGGCGACTCTTGCTTACCGCGATATTTTGCGAACACAAACGCAAAACGCAAACCAGCATTCTCGTAAAACAGTCCGGTTCTGCCACCGTATCACAGAACTGGCGACTCTGCTGGGGACAAATAAGTGGGGTATACCTTAGGATTAGTTCATCATAAATTGCTTCTCTTGTTTGATTTGATTGCTTTACTTTTGAGGGTTTTGTATTGGGAGTTACTATAGATCCTAACCCGGATCTGGGGGACACCTGTTAGGTAAGTAGCAATAAACTATGAGAGAATTGTACGGCATAGACTGATACGGTTGAAGCAGTAGCTACATTGATGTGGCACATTAGTTGGTACCGGTATCCCTTGTGGAGAAACGGGAAGAATACGGGGCTGCTATATGGGTCGTTAAGCATCAACTGACCTTAGAACCTATAATTGACCAACTTGGCCATAGGAAGTAGTGAGATAGCCGGTCACAGTGTAAAGCTGGGAACTGGTTGATACTCGATGCTACACTCATTGAGACCATACTCTCGAGATAGTTCTGGCTGCAAGAAAAGATTGTGTGAGTCGAAACCATGACCGATGGAGGATGGTCAGTGATATTGAGAACCTCTAGAACCCGGTTACTATTATTAGGACAAGTTGAAACCAACTGAACTTCAAGAGGGTAATACCTAGACCCCATGCAAGCCTGAAACTTAAGGGCTCTTGTGTGACTTGTTTGCCTTTACCATGTCTGTTATCTGCTATACCTATTGTATGTTTTATCATGACATCATGCATCATAACGTAGCATGCATACCCATTATGCTAACCATTTCAAAGACCGAGGGGATTTATCTTTATTCTGTTTTGCAGATTATGGCTTCCTTATGCAGAAACACCATTCGAGTTAACTTTGTGCAAATACCTTCTCAACTCAAAGATTTAGCCTCGAGAGTTTCTGATACTTCTTTATTCATTAGGAGACATGGTCAGCTTCTTAGCTTGGTTACCTCAAAGTTTGATGAGCAGATGATGAGTGTGCTTTTCCAGTTCTTTGATCCAGTGCATCATTGTTTCACTTTCCCGGATTATCAGTTGGTTCCTACTATGGAAGAGTTTTCTCACTTATTGGGTATATCCATCCTTGAGCAGATGCCCTTCACAGGTTTGGAAGAGACTCCTAGACTAGAAGACATTGCTTCAGCTTTACACTTTGTGATACGGTGGCAGAACCGACTGGTTAATACTGGTTTGCGTTTTGCGTTTGCAAATGTCGCGGTAAGCAAGAGTCACCACTGACTTTTATTTTATCCAACTGGAAAGGAAAAAAGCACAGAAAAATTCTTTTTTCAAGATTTTGAGTACAGGGGGGTAGATTATAGAAAGGGAAGGTGTTAGCACCCTTTCTATCCGTGGTTTTTCATGGGCTCTTAGGTACTTGCTCATCATTTTCAGAATTGCTCGTGTGTGTTTGATTTGAAAAAGTTTTTATTTTACTTCGATTTAACCCTTGCTTCTGTCTTCAAGAGTGTTAAGAAGTTTTTTTTGAAAAACTTTGTTTTGAAAGTGTTTGTGTAAAAGATTTGTTGTTTTGAGCAAGTACCTAACAGTTATCTACCTACTCGAAAAAAGATCGTTTTTGTTCTTGTTTCCTTTAGACAGCGCTATCCCGCTATTAGTGAGTAGGTAGCACCGTCGTTGGAGTTTGTAAGGGTCAATTCGAAAGGGACGTAATGGTCATTGAAGGCAACATGTAAGGATACCTTAGCATTTCGAAGGGACTGTCATCATATATTCATAGGCAACATCGAGGGACAAGATCATTCTCGTAGGAAACTCGAGGGGCGTTAAGGGACTATGATCTTTATGATGACTTTTAGATTGAGGGTCTTTTGCTAAGATATCCTTACGTTCGAGGGACATGACCATTGTTTTCCGGGGCAACCAAGTGAGGAGTACCCTAGGAGTGAATATGTGCATATGATTTGTTTCAGTTATTTAATCTTTACATATTAGGTGATCTACCGTTTTAATTTTCCAGACATTCTTGCCATACAATCCTATTAACATACATCTAAGCAGTTTATAGTTTGCGAAAATAAAATGCAAAAAGTTTAAAGTCCTAGCTATTACAAGGCTTTTGCAGATACATAATTACCTTGGACTGAAAATAAAAATATGGAATTTAAAACCCTAATTACTATTACATCCCGGAAGCAATTACATAATTAGAAAAAAATGCGAGAAAAGATAAATCTACGCTATTACATTGATAATGCGACCTATACAATTTTTCTAGAAATTAAAATGTAAAAGAATAAATAAAAAGAAATTAAGGGAAAATTAAAACTCAAAATTCTAAGTTAATGTTTTTGGTGATTTTTTTTATGAAAAAGTGATTTATAATAATTAATTAAATAAACCTAAAAAACCTAATTAATTTTAATTAGTAAAAAATGTTAATTTTGAAAAAAAGTTAATTAAAATACCTAAATCCTAATTAAATTTAATTAATAAAAAAAAGGTTAATTTTGAAAAAAGTTAAAAAAATATAAAATTAATTAACCTAAAAATTAAATTAGGTTTTTTTTTGTAAAAAAAAGGTTTGTGAAAAAAGTTTTGTGGTTAAGTGAATTTAAGATTGAAAAAGACAAATTGTTTAGAAACCAAAAACAAACAATGAAATTAAAAACCTAAAATTAAATTAAAACCTAAAATTAATTATTCGAGTTTAGGAGGAAATATCAAAGGTTTGTGAAAAATATTAGGTTTTATGAAAAAAAAGTTTTAAACAGAAAGAATGAAAATAGGTAAAAGGATAAATAGAAAGGAAGAAAATCAATACTAATAGGGGTGGTTGTTGAACCCACGCCCTTAACCTTCTCAGGATGTCTGCTTCATCATGCATTGGTGGTTGTTCTATTTTGGCCATTAGTGTTTTGGCTTCAACGTTCTGTAATGAACCTGCATGGGACCCTGTCTAAATCTGCAGTGTTGAATCTCATGAACACATTAAATAAATTACTATATATCATGAAATACAAATAAAGCAAATATAAAGAAGAAAAAAAATTTAATGTTAAAACCGATATGGCATGTGAATGATTATACCCTTTTAATCATGGAGATCAAACCAGCCTTACCCTTACTGGAGAAGTAGTGGGATGTGGGTTTGTAATAAGGATGACTTGTTTGTAGTGTGGTGGGGGTTTGTAATAAGGATTTAAAGGTTTTAGAGTTCTTGAAAGAATTTGATATTCTGACAGCGTTGTGGCAAAGGTTTTTTTTCGTCTCTTTTTTTTTGTTTGTGTGAAAAGAATGTGGTTATATAATGGAAATTAGAGCAAAGATATGGGCTTTGAATGTGCAATTGGGCCTCCAATGTTCACTTGAAATCGTCATGTTGCAGGCTAAATCGCAGGGGCTTAAGTGCAATTTTTGAAGTTGAAATGTGAAATCAAAATGTATCTGACATCAAGAACTAACTCCTGTCCAAAAATGGGCTCAATCGGATAAAAGGTGAATTAGTTATGAATTTTTGAAGTTTCAGCTCAGACAATCTTATTTTGGGCTCTAGTGTCGACTCTGACACGTTCTTCAATACAAAACTGGTATTGATCAGAGCATAATCCGGTCTCGAATTTGGAAGAAAAGTTGTAGATCTCTGAGTCAGTGGCCTTGTGTAAAAATATGGGTCCGATCTGGTAAAAATTGACCGAGTTATGAATTTTCGAAGTTTCGACCCATATGAAATAATATTCAGCTTTCAGGATTTTCGACGCGTCACGCGCATTCTGAGCAAAAAATGAAGGCCTTTTGAATACAGTTCGAACTCGATACCTCCTGTGAAAGCGTATTCAACTCAATTTGTGAAATTTTGGCGCCGGAACCAGCTCGATACGATGAAAATCGACCAAGTTATAATTTTCTGAACATGACGTAAATAAACTTCTGTCACAAATTTTTTGTACGGAAATACTTGATAAATCCGCATTTTTGAAGACCTTCTGATCGAAATTGGCTTCTAGATGTCAGAGATGAAAACATATATGACTTCAATACGAAATTTTGGCTACCGGAACGAGTTCAAAATGAGCCACGATCTTCAAGTTATGAATTTTTTAGCGCGTAAAAACTGCACTTTCAGCACACTTTTTCACCATATTTCTTCGAGAAAACTCGCACATTCGGAGACCTTCTTTAAATAATTTGCTCTCAAGCATAACCTAAATTTGAGAATACATTATCAAAGATATCTTAGCAAAAGAACACCTGAATATGACGCGCCGGGTTGGACTTGTGAATCTTTGAACCCCGAATCATTGCAAAACGACGAACCGTTCTTCAGCACGGAAAATACTCTGAGAATATCCATTGACGAAATAAACGTCACTTGTAACCTGAAGAAGCTTGATAAATATACCTTTATTCCATAACCATAAAACCAATAATATGCGTGTATGAAAAGAGGGCAAATTTTGGGGTACAAAAACTGCCCCTGTTCAATCTTCTTAAACCTGAAGATTTAGATTGGCTTGTCTGCCTTTCTTGATATGAAGGTGGAAGATGATTGAACACTAGAGTGCCCAGAAATTTGCACTCGTCTGTAATGATGCTTGACTATGTAGGTAGTATCGAGAATGGGCTTACAGATTCCATTTGGAGATGAATGACAGGAGATGGGCTTAAAGATGTCATCCAAAGGAGTGTCGATCGCATAAGAGATTCCTTTGCGAGAGCCGGTATACCTGTTGTTGAGGAGGACTTCGCTGGGGAATGCTGGTCTCTTCCTTGGTAAAAGTTGAATTTTAGGAGCTTCGGTCGTCCGTTATTCTACTGGGAAATTGTCTCTTAGTCGAAGAGGTGAAAATGAACTACTATCTGGTCGTGATCCAGGCTTCATAGTGATAAGATCGACTGCTATTTAGTCGTGTTCCAGGCTTTACAGTAACTTACTGGGGAGATGATATTAAACTTGCTATCTGGTTGTGGTCCAGGCTTCGCAATTTCTCAATTCTTATCTGGTCGTAATCCAGGCTTCAGAAGGAATTAAGTTGTTATCCAGTTGCATCCGGGCTTCAACTTGAATTTAGGGCACACTAATATCCGATCGACTCCGAGCTTCTTAGTAATTATCCAGGTAGACTGCTATTTGGTCGAAATCCAAGCTTCGCAGTGTCTTGTACTATTATCTGGTTGTAATCCAAGCTTCAGTCTTTTTATCGTTATCTGGTCGTAATCCAGGCTTCACGATGTTTTATACCATTATCTAGTCGAATCCAGGCTACATGGTGTCCTGTACTGCTATCTGGTCGTAATACAGGCTTCACAATATCTTACTTCTTATCTGGTCGTAATCCAGGCTTAAGAAATCAAGTGGTTATCTGATCACATCCGGGCTTCCATTTGACTTTTGGGCCTACTAATATCCGGTCGAATCCGGGCTTCATAGTAATTGGCCGGGTAAACTGCTATTTGGTTGTAATCCAAGCCTCACAATGTCCCTCACTTTTATCTGGTCGTGATCCAGGCTTCAGTGTTTTTTTACCGCTATCTGGTCGTAATCCAGGATTCGCGATGTCTTTGGCTGCTATCTGGTCGTAATCCAGGCTTCACAGAAATTTGTATTGCTATCTAGTCGTAATCCAGGCTTCACAATAACTTGTTGAGCTGTTTTCCAGTCATAATCCGGGCTTCACGGCTTGTGTTTATGATATACCATTATCTGGTCGAATCCAGGCTTCATGGTACCTGCTGAGCTGTTATCCGGGCTTCACGTCTTGCTGGGGATTAAACTATTATCCGGTCGAATCCGGGCTTCATAGCTTAAAGATAAACCACTATCTGGTCGAATCCAGGCTTCGCGCTGTTTGATAATGCTATCCGGTTGAATCCGAGCTTCACAATATGCTGTAGAAATCAAGGTACTATCCAGTCAAATCCGGGCTTCATAGCTTGAACTGGAATAGAAATCTCTAGCATTGATTTGACTGAACCAGAGAAAACTTGTGATAATTTGATTGTATCTTTTCCTGAAAGATAAAGAGTTAGTTGTATGTAATGTCATGATGTATGAAATGTATTGAGTAATGATGCTCTCAAAATAAATGAGATTGTGATGTATGATGCGTATGCGCATGCCATGATGTATGGATATGCAAATGTTCTCGTGATGCTTTCTGGCTGGGGAGAATAAATCCTAGACTGCTGCTGGAGAGTATAAGGAGTTGAGTTCTTCGTTCTCGCTGGGGATAGTGATCGAAGATGATTAGCTGGAGATTTGCATCCGTTCTGCTCGAGAATATTCCACCGGGAGATACTTTATTTGAGAATAATCCTGTGGGAGAATGACTTTATGGGGAAGAGAGATACTCTATTGGAAGATCTGCTGATTTGGAGAAATAAACTCAGCTGGGGATGAACTTCTGTTGCTGGTGATAAACAAGCTCTGTTTGGGGAGAATTTTGCCGACTCACTCGCGATTGTGAACCTCGGTTGGGGAGAGTTATGTCCTGTTCGGGAAAGCTAACATCACTGTCTTTGGATACTTCTTACTCTGCGGGGAGTGTATGTTATTGGGACGCATGCTGAGGATATGACAATGACTTCATATCAATACTTTTCTGCCCTTGTACCTGCTGGAGAAAGTTCCCGCGGAGGCCTTGTGGATTGAGTGTCATCCCAACTTATGAGGTGCTTGGTAACTCCCGATCAGAATGATAAGTCTTCTACTGATAGGAAAATGATAAGATAACGGGACATAGTCGTACGCTTTAATCCTTAACTTTTGCCTGGACTGTCTTTTCAGATTTTCAATCCACCGGGATACCCCTTTTTGCCCAAGCTGCCCTTTCGGGTTTTCGACTTGCCGGGTGTACAAATATTTCATTTTTTTATCCCTAATTTTTTCCGGAACCCTTTTGGTACGCTGGGATGCCCTTATTTTTTCCTAGGCCAGTCAACCTAGCAGGTATTTGTTCATGCGCAGTATTTTTTGACTATGTCCACGCTCTCAGGGTGTAGGGAGTTGTCACTGTCGGTAGTGTTATGTTGCCACACTACCCGAAGATGTTTGTTTGGTCGTACAGGATTTGTTGCTGGAATTCATACCCAATGCCTCCAAGTGATTCAGATGGAGATCTGCCCCTGGCTATTTGACATCTTTGAGAGATTCCTTGAATCTTGACTTGACTGCCCCAGATGATGGACAATGATCCTGCCGTGCCCCTTGGTTGGAAGTGTTTTTCCACTTGAGGTGATCCTTTTTATTGAGAAGGTTTTTTGTTTACTAGATATTCGTCATGCGAATCTCTACGCTGTTGAATAAATAGTCATATGCAAACAATAATATTTTAAGAATGCAAAGCTTATGTCTGTCTTGAAATTTTTGAAAATGCATTTTTCAGTAAAACAGGCAAATTTTATAAAATGTGATGTCAACTCAGGATTTACAGCAAGTCCTACAGGAGTCAGGATACCTTTTATAACAGTATGCTTTCGAACTAACCCATGCTTCAGCTACGACTTTTAAGGGTTATAACGTGGCCTGGTTCACGGTTCAAGAAACAAAGGATAAAGGCTCAAAATTTATTTGTACCCACCCGTTCTTCGTGATGTTCTTCGATCCTATACTCAATTAATTGTGCATTTAGATCTCGTTTGAGTCTTTGCTCTGATATTCCAGTGATGGTTCGGATACTGACAGTTTATTTTGAATAGGCAGTCATTTCTTTTTGTTGAGGGTTTGTAGGACCTCTTTCTTTTTGATTTTATTATCCCTGTCTTTTGTCTGAACCGTTTCTTTTTATGATTACAGTCAGCGGGATGCCCCAGTTTTTTTCTTAAGTCTCCTTCATAGGTTTTGACTTAATGGGCTTTTATTTCGAGAGATAATGACTACCTGTCTTAACGATTATAGGGAACCATCATTGTCTTTTGTTTTGGAAGGACGTCTTTGAAGCCATTCATTGTGCACCTGGATTAATTGAGAAAACTATCCTTCCCCAGGTTGTGATTAAGGGTTTTAATTTGTGTGAAAGTAAAAACTCCTACTTCTTTGGCTCAAAAGGGGTTGACTAGGGATTATCTTCCTTATAACTCCACTGTTTAGGATTTGAAACAATGCTTGTACATCGTCAGCGGGGTCTGTTCAAAAGTATATTGTAGAGATTTTGATATCATTTTCGTCATCCTCCCTCTAAAGGCTTAGAGTTTTTAATTGAGAGTTGAATATCACAAAAGGAAATAAGAACGCATTTTTGAAATAGTGAATACGAATGGATTGATTCAAAACAGACATATGCAATGCATTAATGAAATAATAAAGTTTTGACATGACTAAATGTTAGAACAATCAAAAGAAAATTACAAATTGAAAATTATAATGAACAAAAAGTCTTCTTGTGAGAGCTTGTCACTTCAGATGGTATGCCTTGGAGGGATGGCAGAAGAACTCAACCTGACCGTCTTGTGTGAATTCCAATGCTCCTTCATCAATCAGGTCTTGAATTTTGTATTTCAACCTCCAACAGTCGTCAATATCATGCCCCGGACTGTTGGAGTGATATACACACCTTGCATCAGGATTGTAGTTAGGCGAAGAAGTCTTGGGATTCGGATGAGGTCCTATCAACATAACCAGATTCATCCTCAACATGTGTTGTAAAGCTTGAGACCGCGGCATGTTGAGTTTGGTAAACTTCCTTTTGGGCATATCCGGCTTACTCTGATTAACCCGTTGTTTTTGGCGAGGTTGTTGTTGGACCCGTGATGTAGTAGCAACTTAGAAAGGTCCACTCTTCACCAAACCAACCTTTTGTCTTCTTGGAGGTTGATCAATGCCTTGGTCCCCGGCCTCAGCTGTTTGCTTCATACTGTTGTATTCGTCTTGATGAAGTTGGTTGATGATGGTTTTCGGCTCTTCTTGTCTTCGGGCTAGGCCTTGGATAAGAGCCATCTGCCCCATCATCTGGGTTCTTATTTCACCTACCTCAGCTTGCAGTTGTTCCAGCCGTTCTTCCTTATTGTCTTTAGGACTTTTCCTGACCAAGTTTCCAACGAGGATTGTTTTCAACTGTTCCTGCCCCTTGTATAGGTTTAGGAATATTTCCCTAAAATGAGATTCTTGAGTTTGAAGATCTCTGTTGTCTTGTTTGAGAGCCATTGCTGAAATAAACAGCGAGAACATGAGAGACCTGTATTGGAAGACCTGTTATGCAATGATATGTATGATATATGTATGCAATGTTTTCAAGGATCTCGCGGGGTAAACAAGACACTGTTAGAATTTGATTGCAGCTTGATTGAAGAAACTTTGTGTTGTTGAGAGTCCTTCTTCAAGAGTCAAGCTCACCATATCGAGTGGGCCATAGCCACTGACTCAAGTTATCGTGTTTTAATCTCTAGACGACATTGGCTAGAGGAAAATAAATCCCCTTGCCCCTTGCTAGACGTCTGATTTACCATAACTTGCTTCACAAACCCTTGAGATCCTTGAAACGGTTAAGGAAATATTAAGGCATGATGTTATGATGTGTACGCTATGCGTTTAAGCAAAAGTGCGAGGTGATGTAAGCAAGTAAATCCAACAAGAAATCCAAGTTATTGGATAAGGACTGTAAACAAAACTTGCAAGGAACTCATGTTGTCAGATGATAAAACTATGCAAGTAGTTCAAGTTGAAAGCACACAAGTCACACAAAAAGCCTTAGGTTTAGGCTTGCATGGGTTTTAAGGTAGTACCCTCTTAAAGTTAAGTTGGTTTCAAACCTGTCCTAGCAAAGTAACCGGGTTCTAGAGGATCTCAATATCACTGACCATCCTCCATCGGTCATGGTTTCAGCTTACGCAATCTTTTCTTGCGACCGGAACTATTCCGAGAGTATGGTCTCAATGAGTGTAGCATCGAGTATCAACCAATTCTCAGCTCTACACCGAGGTCGGCTATCTCGCTACTTTCTAATGGCCAAGTTGGGAGATTAAAGGTTCTAAGGTCAGTTGATGCTTAACGACACCACGCAGCGGCCCCGTATTCTCCTCGTTTCTCCACAAGGGATACCGGTACCAAGAAATGTGCCACATCAACGTAGCTACTGCTTCAACCGTATCGGTCTATGCTGTATAGTTCCCTCACAATCTATTGCTACTTACCTAAAAGGTGTCCCCAGATCCGGGTTAGGATCTATAGTAACTCCCAAACAAAACCCTTAAAAGTAAAGCAAACAAAACAAACAAGAGAAGCAATTATGATGAACTAGATCCTAAGGTATACCCCACTTTATATTCCCCAGCAGAGTCGTTGGTTATATGATACGGTGGCAGAACCGACTGGTTAATATTGGTTTGCGTTTTGCGTTCGCAAATGTCGCGGTAAGCAAGAGTCGCCACTGACTTTTATTTTATCCAACTGGAAAGGAAAAAAGCACAGAAGAATTCCTTTTTCGAGATTTTGAGTACGGGGGGTAGATTATAGAAAGGGAAGATGTTAACATCCTTTCTATCCGTGGTTTTCCATGGGCTCTTAGGTACTTGCTCATCATTTTCAGAATTGCTTGTGTGTGTTTGATTTGAAAAAGTTTTTGTTTTACTTCGATTTAACCCTTGCTTCTGTCTTCAAGAGTGTTACGAAGTTGTTTTGAAAAAACTTTGTTTTGAAAGTGTTTGTGTAAAAGATTTGTTGTTTTGAGCAAGTACCTAACAATTATCTACCTACTCGAAAAAAGATCGTTTCTGTTCTTGTTTCCTTTAGACAGCACTATCCCACTATTAGTGAGTAGGTAGCACCGTCGTTGGAGTTTGTAAGGGTCAATTCGAAAGGGACATAATGGTCATTGAAGGCAACATGTAAGGATACCTTAGCATTTCGAAGGGGCTGTCATCATATATTCGTAGGCAACATCGAGGGACAAGATCATTTCTCGTAGGCAACTCGAGGGACGTTAAGGGACTATGATCTTTATGATGACTTTTAGATTGAGGGTCTTTTGCTAAGACATCCCTATGTTCGAGGGACATGACCATTGTTTTCCGGGGAAACCAAGTGAGGAGTACCCTAGGAGTTAATATGTGCATATGATTTGTTTCAGTTATTTAATCTTTACACATTAGGTAATCTACCGTTTTAATTTTCCAGACATTCTTTCCATACAATCCTATTAACATACATCTAAGCAGTTTATAGTTTGCGAAAATAAAATGCAGAAAGTTTAAAGTCTTAGCTATTACAAGGCTTTTGCAGATACATAATTACCTTGGACTGAAAATAAAGATGCGGAATTAAAAACCCTAATTACTATTACATCCCGGAAGCAATTACATAATTAGAAAAAATGCGAGAAAAGATAAATCTACGCTATTACATTGATAATGCGACCTATACAATTTTTCTAGAAATTAAAATGTAAAAGAATAAATAAAAAGAAATTAAGGAAAAATTAAAACTCAAAATTCTAAGTTAATGTTTTTGGTGATTTTTTTTATGAAAAAGTGATTTATGATAATTAATTAAATAAACCTAAAAAACCTAATTAATTTTAATTAGTAAAAAATGTTAATTTTGAAAAAAAGTTAATTAAAATACCTAAATCCTAATTAATTTTAATTAATAAAAAAAAAGGTTAATTTTGAAAAAAGTTAAAAAAATATAAAATTAATTAACCTAAAAATTAAATTAGGTTTTTTTGTAAAAAAAAGGTTTGTGAAAAAAGTTTTGTGGTTAAGTGGATTTAAGATTGAAAAAGACAAATTGGTTAGAAACCAAAAACAAACAATGAAATTAAAAACCTAAAATTAAATTAAAACCTAAAATTGAATTAAAACCTAAAATTAATTATTCGAGTTTAGGAGTAAAAATCAAAGGTTTGTGAAAAATATTAGGTTTTATGAAGAAAAAAAGTTTTAAACAGAAATAATGAAAATAGGTAAAAGGATAAATAGAAAGGAAGAAAACCAATACCAATAGGGGTGGTTGTTGAACCCACGCCCTTAACCTTCTCAGGATGTCTTCTTCGTCTTGTATTGGTGGTTGTTCTATTTTGGCCATTAGTGTTTTGGCCTCAACGTTCTGTAATGAACCTGCATGGGGCCCTGTCTAAATCTGCAGTGTTGAATCTCATGAACACATTAAATAAATTACTATATATCATAAAATACAAATAAAGCAAATATATGGAAGAAAAAAAATTTTAATGTTAAAACCGATATGACATGTATGAATGATTATACCCTTTTGATCATGGAGATCAAACCAGCCTTACCCTTACTGGAGAAGTAGTAAGATGAATGCTTCTACGTCCTTTTGATCATGGAGATCAAACCAGCCTTACCCTTACTGGAGAAGTAGTGAGATGTGGGTTTATAATAAGGATGACTTATTTGTAGTGAGATGGGGGTTTGTAATAAGGATTTAAAGATTTTAGGGTTCTTGAAAGAATTTGATATTCTGACAGCGTTGTGGTAAAGGTTTTTTTGTCCCTTTTTTTTTTGTTTGTGTGAAAAGAATATGGTTATATAATGGAAATTAGAGAAAATATATGGGCTTTGAATGTGCAATTGGGCCTCCAATGTTCACTTGAGTTCGTCATGTTGCAGGCTAAATTTCAGGGGCTTAAGTGGAATTTTTGAAGTTGAAATGTGAAAACAAAATGTAGCCGACATTGAGAACTAACTCCTGTCCAAAAATGGGCTCAATTGGATAAACGGTGAATTAGTTATGAATTTTTGAAGTTTCAGCTCAGACAAACTTATTTTGGGCTCCAATGTCGACTCTGACACGTTCTTCAATAAAACACTGGAATTGATCGGAGTATAATTCGGTCTCGACTTTGGAAGAAAAGTTGTAGATCTCTGAGTCAGTGACCTTGTGTAAAAAGATGGGTCCGATCCGATAAAAATTGACCGAGTTATGAATTTTTGAAGTTTCGACCCAGATGAAATAATATTCAGCATTCAGGATTTTCAACGCGTCACGCGCACTCTGAGCAAAAAACAAAGACCTTTTGAATACCGTTCTATTGTACCCCAAAATTTGCCCTCTCATATTTCTCAATACATTTCAAGTGAGGTCTTCAAATTACTCAAGGAAGTCCAAGGGTTAACCAGACAAGCTCTCTCCTAAGGCAGTCTACCTCAAATTAGGGTTTCATGTTGCATCAAGATACTTGAGTCCAAGGGATCTTAAATTCTCACCATTGTCTTAATATGTTCTCAAGATCATCCATGTCAAGTTTCAAGCCTTGCAAAGGAAGTTTGCTCAGTCAATTGATCAAAGGCCTGAAAGTCGACTTTGCTAGGGCAAAAGTCAACTGTGGCCCACATACAGTCAAACTTCAAGATTTTTGGTCAACATCCTCATTTTGAAGCATATATCATCATTTGATCAAGGGTTGATCATGATTCATCAAGGATTGCTCATGATTCATCAAGAACTAAAAGTTGCTAAATTAGGGTTTTGTAGGAAAAGTCAACTAAACTTTGTCAAGCATAACTTTCTCATAATTCATGAGAAATGACCCATACAAATATCATTTTGAAGAGGATTCAATTCTCTACAATCCATCTTCAGCTCCCAAGTTCAAAATATTCACTCACAAGAAGTTATGAACTTGGACATTATAGGTCATTTTGAAAAGTCAACAAAAACACCTTTTTTGTCAAAGCTTCATACATGAACATTGAATACCAAATTGAGATTATACCAAAAGGATTGCTTAGAGGACATCTCAAGCTTTCTAAAAAGTCTAATAACAACTTCAAAGAGTCAAAATTGAGGAAGTTATGCATTGGTGAAGTTGACCTTTTTTGCAAAATTGTCAAAAGTCAACTATGCCTCAAATTGCAATTTTTGCTAATTGAGCCCAATCTTTTGCACTTGTTTTGAGTTGGTAGCATGGTCCACGAGCTCTAGCTCTTTCCATTTGTCTTTATCCTATTTTTATTATTTATTTTGATTTTTATTCTAATTAAATCAATTTAAATCAAAATAAATCATGAAAAATCCAAATCATTGAAACCTCAAGATATTATGCATGTTTCAGGTTCTATATCCAGCTAGCAAAAGATTGAATTCGTGCAAGACAAAAGTGGGCACAAAAAGATTGATTTTGGCCTATTTTGGAAAGAATTTCAAGTGAATCAAATCAATATCAAAATCAATAATTGGCAAAGATTGAATGGACTTTTGTAAACCTAATTCATTCCTCAGTATATAGGGAACATTTGCAAACAAAAATCACAAGGCTTTGGAGGCTCACAAAGGCAGAACAAACTTGGAAAAATCACAAGAAAGTGCTAAGTTGATTTCATAATTCCAGGAGATTATAAGGCTCCCTGACCATCTCATTCACTTCCTGGGATCACAAGCAAGCTATACCAATCAAGAACAAGCACTTTCAGGCGCTAGAACTCACTGTAAGTCAGCCACGACCATGGCTTCTTCTTGAAATCGAATTGCATGACTTTGGCATCTATAGCATAAAATACTTATATATTCTTGATCCTTGAAACATTTGAAAGCTATCTATAACATTCAATTGCATTTTTATGGACTATATCAAGATTTGCCATTATTAGGGTTTTATGCTTCATTTTAGGATCTTTGTATGTTGGCAAAATTGGTTCCCATAAAGAGCATCATGATGCTCATAATGCCAAGGTGGTTCAATCCATGGCATTAGATGTTATTTATCGTGCCCATATTCGATTTTGAGATATGCAGGGTTTGTAGTGACAGCCCTGTGTCCGTAGGTAAAAGTCTCTGACTTTTACCAACGGAGCAAGGAGGAAGATGACTAGCGTGGCAGCCCATGATTGCTCCGTTTAAAATTTTGCGCGCAAGATTTAGCAAAGTTGTTTTTTTTATATAATATTTGTTTGTTATTTTGTATACAAAGCGCGCACGTAGCTCATCTGGCATTGATGCTATTGGAAAAGGCATCAGAGCCTGGGTTCGAATCCCAGGTCCCCCCCCATTATTTCTTATTATTTTCATTCAGGTGATCAAGCGTGCACACAAGGCCAAAGGATCCAACCATTGGATCTCCAGATGGCCAGATCTAAAGGCCATCACATGAAGGACCATCATACAGCCCAGTCAACGCATAGCATTGGAACAGGCAGGTCAACGTGGACCAGCTGTTTTGGGCATAGAATCTACTTTTGACACCCTCCAAAATTACTTTCACATGGCCATTTCTATTTTCTTTTCTTTTTATATTTCCCTTATTTAATTTATTAATTTATTTTACTAACACAAATTAATTATTTCTTTTTATCAAAAGATCACAAAAATAATTATTTCATCCAATTAGATTTAGGATATTTATTTTTGTACAAAAATTAATTGAATTAGGTTATTTAATTTTAGGTAACTTTAATTTCTTTTGTAAAATAAATTAAAACAAGTTAGAAATTAGGGTTTGTTTATTTTTAAATTCTATTTTCTTTTTCTTAAAATAACCAAAAACATAAAAATAGGTCATGTAAATTATTTTCTTTAAATTAATTTAATTACTAATTAGATTTGTATTTAATTTAAAAACCTAATTCTTTTTCTTAAAAATAATTAAAAACAACAAAAATAGTTTCTCTTTCGATTAGGTTTGACGGGGTCAAAACCCTAGTTCTATCTCGTTCTTAAATTCATCGCGCGTGCTTCATTATTTTATTTTTACCATATTAATGTAATTGCTCACGAGTTGTAATAGATTAATTAGGACTTTTACTTTCGTTTATCATTTTGTTACGGGTTGTTTTTGGCTATGTAAATACCCGAAGCCTTGTAATAGCGTAGCTTTACTTTCCGCAAAATATTAAATTGTTAGATGTATGAAGGGTTGCATGACAAGAATGTATGATTAACTTTAAAACAGTTAGCAAACCCTAAATATGCAAAGATAATAATATGAAATTGAATCACTCGCAGATGCGCACTCCTAGGGTACACTCCCACTTCGGTTGCCTTCGGTAAACGGTCATTAAGTATAGGATGCTTTAGTGGTCGCTCTCTTGTCTAAATAAAAGATCAAAGTCCCGTTCAGAAAAGTTGCCTCGGAAAGTTTGCCTCGGATATTGTTGCCTCGAATATTGATCTTAAGACATTAGGGTTATTACTAAGACATCCTAACATTGCTTTAATGATCATACGTCCCTTTCGAATTGACCCTTTAAACTCCAACGACGGTGCTACCTACTCACTAATAGTGGGATAGCGCTGTCTAAAGGAAACAAACATAGAACAATTCTCTTTGTCGAGTAGGTAGGTTAGTTCTTAAGTACTTGCTCAAACAAAACAAACATTTTTACACCAAACACTATTTTCAAACAAAGTTTTCAAAACGACTTCGTAACACTCTTGAAGACAGAAGCAAGAGTTAAATCGAAGTAAAACAAAAACTTTTTTTCAAATCAAACACACACAAAGCAAATTTTGAAAATGATGAGCAAGTACCTAAGAGCCCGTAGAAAACTAAGGATAGAAAGGGTGCTAATACCTTCCCTTTCTATAATCTACCCCCCGTACTGAAAATCTCGAAAAAGGGAATTTTTCTGTGCTTTTTTCCTTTCCAGTTGGATAAAATAAAAGTCGGTGGCGACTCTTGCTTACCGCGAAATTTTGCAAACACAAACGCAAAATGCAAACCAGCATTCCTAAAACAGTCCGATTCTGGCCACTGTATCACAGAACTGGCGACTCTGCTGGGGAAATAATAAGTGGGGTATACCTTAGGATTAGTTCATCATATTTGCTTCTATTGTTTGATTTGATTGCTTTATTTTTGTGGGCTTTGTATTGGAGTTACTATAGATCCTAACCCGGATTTGGGGAACACCTTTTAGGTAAGTAGAAATAAACTGTGAGGGAACTGTACGGCGTAGACCGATACGGTTGAAACAGTAGCTACATTTATGTGGCACATTAGTTGGTACCGGTATCCCTTTTGGAGAAACAAGGAGAATACGGGGCTGCTATATGGGTCGTTAAGCATCAACTGACCTTAGAACCTATAATTGACCAACTTGGCAATATGAAGTAGTGAGATAGCCGGCCTCGGCATAGAGCTGAGAACTGGTTGATACTCGATGCTACACTCATTGAGACCATACTCTCGAGATAGTTCAGGCCGCAAGAAAAGATTGCGTGAGATGAAACCATGACCGATGAAGGATGGTCAGTGATATTGAGAACCTCTAGAACTCGGTTACTATTACTAGGACAGGTTGAAACCAACTGAACTGCAAGAGGGTAGTACCTAGACTCCATGCAAGCCTGAAACTCAAGGGCTATTGTGTGACTTGTTTGCCTTTACCATGTCTACTATCTGCTATACCTGTTGTGTGTTTTTATCATGACATCATGCATCATGACATAGCATGCACATTTAATTAGACTAACCATTTCAAAGACCGATGGGATTTATCTTTGTTCTGTTTTGCAGATCATGACATCCATGCACAGACACACCATCCGAGTTAACTTTGTGCAAATACCTGCTCAACTCAAAGATTTGGTCTCGAGAATTTCTGATACTTCTTTATTCATTAGAAGACATGGTCAGCTTCTTAGTTTGGTTAGCTCCAGGTTTGATGAGCAAATGATGAGTGTGCTCTTCCAGTTCTTCGATCCAGTGCATCATTGTTTCACCTTTCCGGATTATCAGCTAGTTCCTACTTTGGAAGAGTTTTCTCACTTGTTGGGTATATCCATCCTTGAGAAGATGCCCTTCACAGGTTTAGAAGAGACTCCTAGGCCAGAAGACATTGCCTTAGCTTTACACTTGAAAAAGGCTAATGTGGTGTCTAATTGGGAGACACGGAGCGGGGTTAAAGGTTTCTTGGCCAAGTTTCTAATGGATTAAGCTCAACAGTTCTTGGATAACTTGGACTTTCAAGCTTTTGAAGACATCTTGGCTCTCCTCATCTACGGTTTGGTTCTTTTCTCGAATCCAGATTCCTTCATAGATGTGAATGCGGTCAAGATCTTCTTGTCTCATAATCCAGTGCCTACTCTTCTGGGTGATATTTTACATGCTCTCTATACTCGTATTGTGCGAAGAAGGGGGACCCTCATGTGTTGCACGCCACTGCTGGAGAGGTGGTTTATTTCGCACCTCCCCAAGTCTGTATTGAAGAATAAGGAAGGTGTAGGTTGGGCTTACAGAATCATGTCCCTTGCTCATACGGACATTCTTTGGAGTTCTAAGGATATGGAAAGAGTAGCTGTCATTAATCGATGTGGGGAATACCCTAATGTCCCGTTGTTTGGAATTAGAGGGGGTATAACTTACAGTCCTTGTTTGGCTTTGAGACAGTTTGGTCGCGCTCGGAGAGACGGTCCCCATGAGATGCTTCTTACATACATTGTCTTTGACTACAAGGAGGACGTTAAAGAGCATCGCCGAAGGTTTATACGAGTTTGGGGCATGGTGAACAGGTCTGACCCTCAAGAGCTAGGATTAAAGACTTATCTCCCTATGCAACCTTATCTCCAGTGGGTTCGAGCCCGGGCTCAGAAGATTGGGATGCCTTAGAAGCTGTGTTTCCAGTGATTGTGGAGCATACTAACGAAGAAGGGGTTCCTTATACAATGCTTTATCCCTACATGCCTACTAATCTTGGGGCATTAAAGAGATCCTGGATTCAGTTGAAGGAAGAAAGGGATACCTACCGGGAGAAGTATCATGAATAAGAGAGGAAGATCTTGAAGCTTACAAGGTAGCTTGAGAATGAAAGGATGATCAACGACTACGTCAGCACGAATGAAAGGCGACCATGGGATTTCTGATTTTTTGTTGTTTTTCTAGTTTAGATTTATTTTCAGTTCATCTCTTTTGTAATGCCTTAAATTGTTAAACATTTTACAAGTTTGAATCTAATAAAGTTTGTTATTTCTTGGTTTGCAAATTTAAATCTCCCAAAGTCTTTGAAATTATTTCATACGCATTCCATTATCATGCACCTCATTACAAGTATCATTACAGGTTTCTCATCTTCTTCGCTGTTTATTTCAGCACAGAATGTGTTCTGAAACACCTACAGATCAAGCCATCAAGGCTCTTCAATCACATAATGCTCAATTCTAAGAGATGTTCTTGAGCTTGGCTAAAGGACAACAGGATTTGAAGACTCTCATCCTGAAAGAGAAGAAAAAGAAGAAGGTGGTCCTCCTGAATATGGGTCACAGATTTGGGAATAGGTTGTGACAGGAAACTGATATGTCTCATTCATCTGGAGGAGGAGAGAATCAAGAGGAAATAAAGGGCCCTAGTCCTGTGGTCTCTGATAATGACACTGATTTTGATGAAGAACAATATCCTTCTGATGAGGACAGGTATAAGCAACTTGAAGACCGGTTGAGTGCAATGGAGATTCAGAAGATCCATGGGTTGGACTTCGGAGATCTGGGATTAGCATCTGGGCTGGTGATCCCTCACAAGTTTAAAGCTCTTGTTTTTGCTAAATACGATGGGGTATCCTGCCCGAAGCTCCATCTTTGCTCATACGTCAGAAAAATCCAACCCTATACTGCTGATAGAAACTTGTGGGTTCATTTCTTTCAGGATAGTCTGTCAGGGACTCAGCTTGAATGGTTTTATCAATTGGAAGGAGCTAACGTCCGCAACTGGGATAACCTTGTTGCTGCTTTTTACAAGCAATACCAGTATAACGCCGACCTTGCTCCCACGCGTACTCAGCTTCAGGGTATGTCTATGGGTACAGGTGATGGCTTTAAGGACTATGCTCAGAAATGGAGAGATCTGGACGGAAGAGTCCAACCCCCTCTGTCTGACAGAGAGTTGGTGGATATGTTTCTTGGGACTTTGTCATGCCCTTTTTTCAATCATTTGATCGGTAGTTCATCATCTGGGTTTACTGATTTGATTTTGACTGGGGAGAGAGTAGAAGCTGGTATAAAAAACGGTAAGATACCAAAAGGTGCTTCATCCAGTGCAGAAAGAAAGCCTTTCAAGAAAGAAGCTAGTGCAGTTTACAGCTCGAGGAGCCAAAACCGACCTGAATGCCACCAAGCAGTTAATGCGGTAGTAATATCAAGACCCACCGTTGCCCCACAATGCAACAATCACCAAAGAATGGAGAGACCGCAAAGACAGTATACTTGGCTCAGCATGACTCTGTCTCAAATTTTATCGCAGTTATTGAAAACCAACCTGATAACTCTGAGGGAAGCCCCAATGAATCCCAGCACCACATCTCCACTGTATAACCCGAACGCCCGCTGCGCCTATCACTCTGATAGCCCAGGGCATGATACAAACAACTGTTGGGCCTTGAGGAATAAGGTGCAAGATTTGATTGAAGCTAAATAAATTGAGTTTGACGCTCCGGAGAAGCCCAACATCATAACTGCGCCCATGCCCAAGCATGACTCGGGAGTTAATGCAATTGAGGCTGGTGAAGAAGAGTCAGATATTGACAGTTGGATTTACCCGACTACCGAAGGTGGATTGAACAATTGGACGGTAAAGGATTTCGTGCCTGTTTCTTTTATTACACAGTAATAGACTTTTGTTTTTGAGATTTGCAATAAAGAGTTTAAAACTTTACGGCCCGGTGCCTTGCCCGAGGCACCTTGGCTTTGTTTGTGAGGGATTAACATTTGTCATTTTCATATATCATCAATAAAGCATTGGACATTTTCTTGCATTACAAATTTTGCGCTCCTTGTTTTTCTTTTCTATCTTGGACCTTACCAAAATAGACATTGTCTTACACACACTCACGTATCATGATGCAGATCCACATCCACTCTGGATCCCACTGATAACGACTCTGCTACTGCCACTTATGACTTCGAAAGTCCGATCAACCAAGCCGAGAACGAAGGTGAGGATGATTGTGAAGTGCCTGGGGAACTTGCCAGACTATTACTATAGGAAGAGAGGGCCATACAACCCCATGAAGAGCCAGTGGAATCAGTAAATTTGGGTACGAAGGAAGACAAGAAAGAGGTCAAGATCGGTGCAAATCTGGAGCCTAGTGTTAAGCAACGGTTGATACAGATGCTACGTGACTATGTTGAGATATTCACTTGGTCTTATGAAGATATGCCTGGGTTGGATACTGATATTGTGGTACACCGCTTGTCAACTAAAAAAGACTGTCCTCCGGTAAAGCAGAAAGTTCGTAGCATGCGCCCAGAGATGTCTGAGAAAATCAAAGCTGAGGTCATGAAACAGTTTGATGCCGGTTTTCTAGCTGTCACTTCTTACCTACAGTGGGTTGCCAACGTGGTTCCAGTGCCGAAGAAAGATGGTAAGGTATGAATGTGTGTGGATTATAGGGATATGAATAGGGCAAGCCCCAAGGACGATTTCCCACTCCCTCATATCGATGTTCTGGTCGACAACACCGCATAGCATAATATCTTATCCTTTATGGATGGTTTTTCTGGTTACAATCAGATTAAGATGGCTCCCGAAGACATGGAGAAGACAACGTTCATTACGCGGTGGGGTACCTTTTGCTACAAAGTCATGTCGTTTGGATTAAAGACTGTTGGGGCAACGTATCAGCGCGCCATGGTCACTTTGTTCCATGACATGATTCACCATGATATTGAGGTATACGTTGACGACATGATCGCAAGGTCCCAGACTGAAGAGCAACATCTTTACCATCTCCAGAAGTTATTTGACAGGTTGAAGATGTACAAGCTGAGGTTAAACCCGAACAAGTGCACCTTCGGGGTAAGATCTGGTAAGCTGCTGGGTTTCGTCGTAAGTGATAAGGGTATTCAAGTGGACCCTACAAAGGTGAAGGCTATACAAGAGATGCCAGCTCCCCGAACGGAAAAAGAAGTCAGAGGCTTTCTGGGACGTCTGAATTACATCGCCCAATTCATTTCGCACCTGACTGCTACTTGTGAGCCAATCTTCAAGCTGCTGAAGAAAGATCAAGTGGTAAGATGGAATGATGAATGTCAGGCCGCTTTCGAAAGGATCAAGGAATATCTCCAAGATCCACCCATTTTGATGCCTCCGGTTGAAGGGAGACCTTTGATCTTATACTTGACAGTACTCGACAATTCGATGGGGTGTGTGTTGGGGCAGCATGACGAGTCTGGCCGAAAAGAGCATGCTATTTACTACCTTAGCAAAACATTTACCGACTGTGAGACCCGATACTCACTGATTGAGAAAACTTGATGCACTATGGCATGGGCTGCTCGCCGGCTGAGACAGTATATGCTGACTCACACTACTCTATTGATATCAAAGATGGACCCAATCAAGTATATCTTCGAAAAGCCTGCCTTGTTCGAAAGAATAGCAAGATGGCAGATGATCTTAACAGAGTATGATATCCAGTACACAACCCAAAAAGCAATCAAGGGGAGTGTGTTGGCAGATCATCTGGCGCATCAGGCCGTGGATGATTACCAGTCTATGAATTTCAAATTTCCGAATGAGAACATCATGTTGGTGACCGACTGTGAAAAACCTGGACCGGATGAAGGACCTGAGGAAGGATCCCGATGGTCTATGTATTTTGACAGAGCTTCAAACACGTTGGTTAATGGCATTGGCACCATGATCATATCTCCTGAAGGCTGTCATACTCCGTTTACCTCCCAATTATGTTTTAACTGCACTAACAACATGGCGGAGTATGAAGCATGCATCATGGGCCTTCGAGCTGCTATTGACCTAAGGATTAAGTTCTTGAGTGTGTTCGGAGATTCTGCTCTCGTGATCAGTCAGATTAAAGGTGAGTGGGATATGAAACACCCAAACCTTATTCCTTACAAAGAGTATGTATTGACGTTGCTTCCACACTTCGAGGAGATAACCTTTGAACATTTCCCCAGAGAGGAGAATCAATTAGAGGACGCGCTAGCTACCATGTCTTCTATGTTCAAGGTCAGGTGGGACAATGAGGATCCCCAGATTACCATTGAGAGGTTGGACGAACCCGCGTATTGCTGTGACATTAAGACTGAAGAGGTAGCAGATAAACCATGGTTTCACGAGGTAAAGAGGTATCTTGAGGCTCAGGAGTACCTCGAGGGTGCATATGTTAATGATAAGAAGTTTCTGAGGAGATTCTCTACGAAGTTCTTCATTAGCTATGGTATCCTTTACAAGCATAACCATGACTCGACCTTACTGCGATGTGTGGATAAGAACGAGGTAGAAAAGATCATGACAGAGTTACATGAAGGTACTTTCGGAACTTATTCCAGTGGACATACCATGGCAAAGAAAATCCTATGGGCGGGATATTATTGGTCCACTATGGAAGTCTATTGTTATCAGCATTCTCGGACTTGTCATAAGTGCCAAGTCTATGCTGATAAGGTGCACATACCTCCAGTTCCTCTGAACATTCTGATGGCACCTTGGCCTTTTGTGATGTGGGGCATCAATATGATCGGTGAGATCATACCTACAGCATCCAACGGGCATCGTTTCATCCTGGTAGCAATTGATTACTTTACAAAGTGCGTTGAGGCAACTTCCTTTGCTACAGTAACCAAGAACGTCGTGGCACAGTTCATTCGGCACAATTTGATCTGTCGATATGGTGTACTAGAGAGGATCATTACGGACAATGGTACAAATCTCAATAATACGATGATCACCAAGCTCTACAAGCAGTTCAAGATACATCATCACAACTCTTCTCCTTACCGGCCGAAGATGAATGGGGCTGTTGAGGCGGCCAATAAGAACATTAAGAAGATTGTGTAGAAGATGACGGTGACATACAAAGATTGGCAGGAGATGTTACCGTTTTCTCTTCATGGGTACCGAACTTCAGCGCGGACTTCAACAGGGGAAACACCATACTCTTTGGTGTATGGAATGGAAGCAGTCTTACCCATTGAGGTCCAGATACCCTCTCTTCTGATTATGAAGGATGCAGGTTTGAGCGAGGACGATTGGATCCAGACCCAGCTTGATCAGCTGAACTTAATCGATGAAAAGATACTTACTGCTATTTGTCATGGTCAGACGTATCAAAAGCTAATGATTAAGGCATTTAACAAGAAAGTCATACGACAAGAATATCAAGTCGGGGATCTGGTGATCAAATGCATCATACTACCGCAAGGTGATCCCAGGGGCAAAGGGACCCCTACGTATGAAGGCCCATTTGTGGTTAAGAACATTTTCTCAGGAGGAGCTATGATTCTAACCACCATGGATGGTGACGACCTTCCTCACCCTGTCAATGCAGACATAGTGAAAAAATACTATGCATAATCAGAGACCCATTAGGTTGACTGGCCTAGGAAAAAATAAGGGCTTCCCGGCGAACCAAAAGGGTTCGGGCAAAAATAAGGGATGAAAATAAAAAAAAAATTGTACACCTGGCAAGTCGAAAACCTGAAAAGGCGGCTTGGGCAAAAAAGGGTATCCCGGTGGACTGAAAACCCGAAAGGGCGGTCCAGGAAAAAGTTAGGGATCAAAGCGTAACACTATGTCTCCTTGGATCATCTTGCAATCAGACTTCGGTATCGACTATCAAGCTCGGACGACACTAATCAATCTGATCTACCTTCAACCAAGTAGCAAGGTGATGAGATGCTCGAAAATATAAAAGCAGTAGCAGAGTTGGAACCCAGTGGGATTGTTCACACAGCTGTTTTTCTTTGTTTTACACAAATTGTATAATTTCTATCATTCGGCGGCGTTCTCTTACTAGGACGCCAACCTCCTGTACAAAAACGCCTATTTACAGGCCAACTTCAAAATCAATATAATTCATTTTCACAAAGAAATTTCAAATTGTTTTTCTTTTTCTGTTTTGTTTTGCAAAGAACGTCCAATGTTCATTTTTGATATATGCATTTGACAATAATTGCTGCTCATAAATATTTACATGCGAAACAAAAGACGATTACTCGTAATATCAGGAACAGGGGCAAACAAGGAATGTCCAAACCTTACGGTTGCTCTGTTCACCAGGTATAGGGATAGACCTAGATGGAGAATACTTTTAAAGGTACATTCACTCCCCGTGGAGCAAAGGGTATCTGAAAACAGCGATTCTCCCCAAGCAGAATTTACCTATCACCAACATTAGAAGTTTATCCCCAGTGGAGTTTATTTCTTCCACAGACAGAAACTCAATCCCCAACAGGTTTCATTATCGCCAGCAACGGTAATTCATCCCCAGTCGAGATTATTCCTCCGAATCAGCAGATCTTCTAGCAGAGTATCTCTTCCCCATAGAGTCATTCTCTCACCAGTTTATTCTCCAGCAGGATTATTCTCACAATCATCTTCGGTCGTTATCCCCAGCGAGAATGAAGAATTCAACTCTTTTGCTCCAGCAACAGTCCAAGATTTATTTTCCCCAGCTAGAGAACATCACAAAAACATTTGCATATCCATACATCATGACATATGCATACGCATCATACAACACAATCTCATTTATTTTTGAGAACATCATTGCTTGATACATATCATGCATTACATACGACTAACCTTTACCTTTCAGGAAAGATACAATCAAATTCTCACCAAGTTCAAGCTATGAAGCTCGGATCCGACCGGATAGTATCTTGATTTTTCCCATCATATTGTGAAGCCCGGATTCGACTGAATAACAGTATCGAATACCGCGAAGCCTGGATTCGACCAGATAGTGGTTTATCTTTAAGCTATGAAGCCCAGATTCGACCGGATAATAGTTTAATCCCCAGCAAGCCGTGAAACCCAGATTACGACCGGATAACAGCTTAACCAATTACTGTGAAGCCTGGATTACGACCAGATAGCAGTGCAAGACACCATGAAGCCTGGATTCGACCAGATAGTGTTATAGCATAAACATAAGCCGTGAAGCCCGAATTACGACCAGATAACAGCTTAGCAAGTTATTGTGAAGCCTGGGTTACGACCAGATAGCAATACAAGTTTCTGTGAAGCCTGGATTACGACCAGATAGCAGCCAAAGACACCGCGAAGCCTGGGTTACGACCAGATAGTGGTAAATATTTAACGCAAGTTATGAAGCCCAGATTCGACCGGATAGTATCTTGATTTCTCCAAACACCATGAAGCCTGGATTCGACCAGATAATGGTATGAGACATCGTGAAGCCTGGATTACGACCAGATAGCGGTAAAATACACTGAAGCCTAGATTACGACCAGATAACAGTGAGGGACCCTATGAAGCTTGGATTTCGACCAAATAATAGTTTACCCGGCCAATTACTATGAAGCCCGGATTCGACCGGATATTAGTAGGCCCAAAGTCAAATGGAAAGCCCGGATGCGACCGAATAACCACTTGATTTCTTTTGAAGCCTGGATTACGACCAAATAAGAAGTGAGGTATTGTGAAGCCTGGATTACGACCAGATAGCAGTACAGAACACCATGAAGCCTGGATTCGACCAGATAATGGTATAAAGTATCGTGAATCCTGGATTACGACCAGATAATGATAAAAGGACTGAAGCCTGGATTACGACCAGATAACAGTACAAGACTATGTGAATCTTGGATTTCGACCAAATAACAGTTTACCTGGACAATTACTAAGAAGCCCAAAGTCGACCGGATATTAGTGTGCCCTAAGTTCAAGTTAAAGCCCGGATGCGACCGGATAACAACTCATTCCCTTCTGAAGCTTGGATTACGACCAGATAAGAATCGAGAAATTGCGAAGCCTGGATTACAACCGGATAGCAAGTTTAATCTCATCTCCCCAGTAAGTCACCGTAAAGCCTGGATTACGACCAGATAGCAGTCGGTCTTATCACTATGAAGCCTGGATCACGACCAGATAGTAGTTTACTTTCACCTCCTCGACTAAGAGACGATTCCCCAGTAGGATAACGGACGACCGAAGCTCCTAAAATTCTATTTCTCTCAGGACAAAGATCAGCATTCCCCAGCGTAGTTTTCCTCAACAACAGGTATGTAGACTCTCACTAAGGGATCTCTTAGGCGATCAACACTCCTTCAAATGGCATCTTTAAGCCCATCTTCCCTCATCAATCTCCAAATGGAATCTGTAAGCCCATTCCCGACATCACAAGACAAATACCACTTCATGTGAGTGTAAATTTCTGGGCACTCTAGTGTTCAATCCTCTTCCACCTTCGGATCACGAAAGGCCAGCAAGCCAATCTACATCCTCAGGTTTAAGAAGATTGAACAGGGGCAGCTGTTGTACCCCAAAATTTTCCCTCTCATATTTCTCAATACATTTAAAGTGAGGTCTTTAGATTGCTCAAGGAAGTCCAAGGGTTGACCAGACAAGCTCTCTCCTAAGGCAGTCTACCTCAAATTAGGGTTTCATGTTGCATCAAGATACTTGAGTCCAAGGGATCCCAAATGCTCACCATTGTCCTAATATGTTCTCAAGATCATCCATGTCAAGTTTCAAGCCTTGCAGAGGAAGTTTGCTCAGTCAATTGATCAAAGGCCTGAAAGTCGACTGTGCTAGGGCAAAAGACATTTGTGGCCCACATACAGTCAAACTTCAAGATTTTTGGTCAACATCCTCATTTTGAAGCATATTTCATCATTTGATCAAGGGTTGATCATGATTCATCAAGGATTGCTCATAATTCATTAAGAACCAAAAGTTGCTAAATTAGGGTTTTGTAGGAAAAGTCAACTCAACTTTGACCAAGCATAACTTTCTCATACTTTATGAGAAATGACCCATCCAAATATCATTTTGAAGAGGATGCAATGATCTACAATCCATCTTCATCTACCAAGTTCAAAATATGCACTCATAAGAAGTTATGAAATTGGACATTATAGGTCATTTTGAAAAGTCAACAAAAATACCTTTTTTGTCAAAGCTTCATACATGAACATGGAATACCAAATTGAGATGAGTCCAAAAGGGTTGCTTAGAGGACATCTCAAGATTTCTAAAAATTCCAAGAACATCTTCAAAGAGTCAAAATTGAGGAATTTGTGCATTGGTGAAGTTGACCTTTTTTACAAAATTGTCAAAAGTCAACTATGCCTCAAATTGCAATTTTTGCTAATTGGGCCCAATCTTTTGCACTTGTTTTGAGTTGGTAGCATGGTCCACGAGCTCTAGCTCTTTCCATTTGTCTTTATCCTATTTTTATTATTTATTTTGATTTTTATTGTAATTAAATCAATTTAAATCAAAACAAATCATGAAAAATCCAAATCATTGAAACCTCAAGATATTGTGCATGTTTCATGTTCTATATCCAGCTAGCAAAAGATTGAATTTGTGCAAGACAAAAGTGGGCACAAAAATATTGATTTTGGCCTATTTTGGAAAGAATTTCAAGTGAATCAAATCAAGATCAAAATCAATAATTGGCAAAGATGGAATGGACTTTTGTAAACCTAATTCATTCCTCGGTATATAGGGAACATTTGTAGACAAAAATCACAAGGTTTTGGAGGCGCACAAAGGCAGAACAAACTTGGAAAAATCACAAGAAAGTGCTGAGTTGATTTCATAATTCCAGGCTGTTGTACCCCAAAATTTGCCCTCCCATTTCTCATTGATTTCTCTTCACAAAGCCCTTGAAGATCAGGGTCCAGTTAGGGTTTCATCTGTTCAAGACTTCTCCTTGCACTACTGACCCAAATTAGGGTTTATGTTTGCACAAAGATGTTTTGACCTAAAATGCATAAGGTAAATTCCTTGCTTCATATTGGACTCATAAGTTTATCCACATCAAGTTTCAAGTCTTGATTTCAAGTTTTGCCCAGTCAATTGGACAATTGACCTAGAAATCAGTTGTATTGGGGAAAAAGTCAACTGTGGCCAATTGACAGTCAAACCTCATGAAAGTTGACCCACATCAACATGATGAACTCCTATGAACCATTTGATCGAGTTGGGATCACAATTCCACAAGAAATTTGATCAGATCACCAAAAGGGCAAAATGGTCATTTTTAGGGTTTTGACTGCACAAAGGTAATTTTTGACTGTTTGACCTAGCCAATGGCAAACCAAGCTCACATATGGACTCAAGGACCCCATGGAATTATCTTGACATGCTCAACAAACTCAAAAGATCCCAAGTTCACAAGATTGACAGTTGAATTTCCCAGTCAATTGATCAATTTTGACTGTATACTGAAAAGTCAAACTTTGACTTTTTGGTCAAAATCAAGAGTCAAGATTCATTTTTCATCAAAACATGCCAAATCATGAAACTTGTTCACCAAGAAATCAAAAAATGCAAATTAGGGTTAGAAATGAGAATTTTTCATAACTTAGAATTTTTCTAAGTTATGAAAAAACCCTAATTTTTCCCAACTTTGCCTCACTTTCTCACCAAGATCTATTTGGATTCAAACAAAAGTCAAAACATGAAAGTTGTAGCTTGTTGCATAATCTACAACTTTGATTCACAAAGTTTTCCCAAATGAGGCTTGTATCTCAAGTTACAAATTTTTGAATAAGGGCACTAAACCATTCTTAACTTAGTGAAATTTTAACCTATTTTGACAAGGTTTTCTACCCAACTTCAAGGCCATTTTCCATACACTTCCACTTGGAATTTCAATTTTCATTTCAAAGGTGGATTGTAGTACACATTCCAAGATTTCCAAAATGTCCAAGAACTTCTCAAACAACCTCATAACTTGAGAGAATCGAATTTCACAATATGGCAAAAACTCACTTTTGAATTGGCTATTTTCCATGTTCATAATTTGTGCAAACTTCTCAAACCAGCATGCCCCTTGATTACAGGTCCTTAAAACATCCAACACTCAATAATTTAATGCATGTTCATTGTGCTAAGACCTTGTTTCATGAGTTCAAGCATTGCCTAAAGGATTAATCCCAAATTGGAAAAAGCATTATATCCATTTTTGCAAAAGATTCACTTTATGTCATGATGCAAATCCACAAGTACAGATGAGATCTAATTGGCACAAGATTATGAGAAAAACACTCTGATCAAGGAGAGATTATGCAGCACATTAGGGGGCCTTGTTGGCTCTTAAATTCGACACCCTTGTTTCATTAATGTCAGCCATTAAGGCTGAGGGATGTTTTTGACCAGCTAGGTCCGTCGAAATGCCCATCGAAAGATGGCAATGTACTTAGAAGATTTCTTCCAAGGGAGAAGTTGGTTGCCTTCGACGTCGAAGATGCTTCTCGACGAAGGTGTTCGATGGTTCAGAGTGGAACGGTTTGAAGTTCAAGCGTTTGGAGGGAAAACGGTTTCCAGCGGTTATCAAGTGCAACGTGCAAAGATCTGGAGCGTCGAACGTTGAGAACGTGCCAAGTGGGATCATCTCGAAGCAGTGTAACTGCCCGACGGTTACTTGGGTTATTTTAGTATAAATAGTAGTAGTTCACGCAGTTTCTCATGTGTGTTCACAATTATATACAAAGTCACTCATATAGATTCGAGTACCCAGCGTGTGAGAAAGAATTGTTGAGAAATGTATGTATGAAACACCAACTTTATTAATCAAAGTCATTTACTTTTCCAGAAATTTACTTGCTTTCTTCTTTACTTTCCTGTCGAAATCCTTTACTTTAAGCCTTCATTTATTTTACCAAGCCTACTTCTTCATGCAATTTACTTAAAGCCTCTTTATTTTATTGCCACTTAATCAATATCCAATTTAATCAAAACCTCAAAATCAACCTATGTCCTAGGATCAATCTGATCGATCCTGCGAGTAACCAAATAAGTAACCATTTGGAGGATCAGCGGTTGTTTACCAATAACCACGGTAAACAAATTGGCACACCTGGTGGGACTGTGTGTTGATTCTTGAAAATAATCTCATCTTTTCGAGGAGTGTTGCATGTTATTGAGAAGTGGTAGAATATACACTAACGATACCAATACTGCCAGAAGAAGGGAAGAGATGGCGAATCCGCCAAACAATAGCGAAATCCCACAAACGAATGTGGGAGCAACGGTTATCCCGACCGTAAGTGAAGCGATAACCGCTGGTTCGACACCAGCAGTAACGGTCACATCAACGGGGCCATTACCTCCGTTCACAGGCCCCAGAGTGCCTTTGGGAACTCCCCCACCAAGGGGAAATTTAGGCACAAGGCCTTTTGTTCCCCCAGGATTTATGACGGGCGGTCATAATCGAGAACCACTCTATGGCATGCCAACTTCTGACTTGGCTAGCCTGACGAATGCTGCGTCCACTTTTTCAGACCCTTTAGTGAGTGCCTCTTTGCCACTCCAAGGTTCTGGAGTAGGTATGGCGAATAGAAACAGGACCCAACTCTTAGGAGGAACGTCCCAAGTAGCCCATGGCCTTACAAATGCCTCGACAGCAGTCTTGAGGCAACAAATGGACGAAAGCAACCATGATATGGTGCAAATGTTGGCACAAACTTTAAGTACAGTGCTGAACCCTCTAATACAAAACACTACTCAATCGAATCAGCAGGTGACAGCGCAAATGACGCGTTTGGCTGATTTCTTTGGAGTACCCCAACCTATTCGACAGCCCCAAAGGGCGCAAATAAGGGGAAACCAGGGTATATTCTTAGAGGAAGAAACCACCATCAACCAGGTTCAACAGCCTGTCGAAGAAAACCTTAGGGCACGATTGGAGCAACCCGTCGAGGAACCTAGGGTAATAACCCCAGAGGTAAGGTTAGTTAACAGAAACCAAAATGCTGACGAAGTAGTTCAGCATATCCAATACCAAAACACGGGTTTGGAAAACAATATGGCAACCATGATCGAAAGGATCATGACTCAAAATGGGATGAACATGGGCTTTCGAAGGCCCAACTTTACATCCCCATTGTCAGAATACGTGTTACAAACAGACTTACCTCCTAGATGTAAAGTCCCCAAATTTACTAAGTTCTCTGGGGACACGACAGAATCTACTGTCGAACATGTGGCGAGATACTTGATCGAAGCAGGAGATATTTCGAATAACGAAAACCTGAGGATCAAGTACTTCCCAAGTTCTTTAACAAAGAACGCTTTTACTTGGTTTACAACTCTCCCCCCCAATTCGATCCATCACTGGACCCAGTTGGAAAGATTGTTCCATGAACAATTCTACATGGGGCAAACCAAGATAAGCCTGAAAGAATTGGCCAGTGTAAAGAGACGTTTCACTGAACCTATAGATGAATATCTAAATAGGTTTAGGTTGCTCAAAGCGAGATGTTTTACACAAGTGCTGGAACATGAGTTAGTCGAAATAGCCGCAGGCGGTTTAGATTATTCCATTAGGAAGAAGCTAGACACCCAATACCTGAGAGACATGGCCCAACTGGCCGATAGAGTTCGACAGGTAGAACGCCTCAAAGCTGAAAAAGCAAAGGCAACGAAAACTCATAAGAGAGAAAGGATAGCGTATGTTGAGATGGATGACGAAGATCCAGAATCCTTCGACGATACTATAACTGTCGAAGAAGGAGAAGTCGATTTAGCAGAACTAAAACAAGGGCCACCATACTCTTGCAAACTGTTAGTCCCCTCAAGTGAGAAAAATCCCATTGGTCCAGAAAGGACCAACGATAGGTTCCCCAAAGAAGACTTATAGTTTTGACATCACAAAATATGATGAAATATTTGACTTGCTTGTAAAAGATGGCCAAATGATAGTACCCCCAGGGGTAAAAGTGCCTCCTCTTGATCAAAGAAAGAAGAGAGGTATTTGCAAATATCATAATTTTTTGGGCCATAAAACTTCTCAATGTTTTCTTTTCAGGAATCTTGTGCAAGACGCTATCGAAGAAGGGAGGTTGAAGTTTGCTGACAAAACCCCCATGGCTGTCGACTCAAATCCGTTGTAGGCTGAGGCCCACTATGCTGAGCCTTCTGAGGTGAACGTGATCGAGGCAACTAGGAGCCAGTCGAAGAGGCCAGGAATCACGATGGTCGAAGTCTCAAAGGACCATATCAACATGCCAATCTTTGGCAGTTTTTCTGGAAATTTATCCAGAAAGACAATTGAAGCAGTTCAGAAAGCGGTCGAAAGCCCCAAGCTGGAGACCGTTGAAGCACAAAAAACTGGACCAAAACCCAGTTCTCACTTGGCCACAGTTCAAGGCCAGACGGATAATTTGGAGATTCAAATGAAGCAGTTAACTCTTGCCAACAAAGATACAATGAATATCAACATGGTCGAACTCTCTGACCCAAAAGCATCAGAAGAGGCCATGAGGCAAGAACAAGCTAATAAGACTGCTTTCCCTCGGGAAAATGAAAATCTGGCAGATTTCCTGCAAAGATGCCAGAAAAAGAAGTCAGAGGTGATGCTGTATCCAAGATGCAGTTCGATCTTTGACAAAAAAGATGCTGAGCACATTCAAGGCGTAAGAGCAGCAAACAAGAGAAAGGAAAATGTTGATCTTCGACATGACCCCAGAAGAGCCTCCCAAAGAGGTTCAAACCAAGAAAAGAGGCCATTGACTTTCAGGCCTCCAACAAATGTGCCGGTAGATACCTGGTACAAAACCTCTGGTCGAAAAAGGCCAAGTGAGGAGAGATGGCACTCTTTCGACGTGCCAAGGGGTTCATCTTTAACTCAAAAGAAAGAGCCTCAAGTTGCTGCACCTAAAGTTGCACAAGTGTTAAGCAACTACAAAGGGAAAAATCCCATGTCTCGATCTCAATGGAGGAGATATCAAAGGAGACGAAAAGCTGAGAGGGAGGCTGCCAATGAACCAATGGCAGAAACCAGTTCGAATGTTCCTCTAAGGAAGCAAAGGAAACCTCTAGAAAGAGAGCCAGTAACCAACAGGCTAGTTTGGCCTAACCAAGGTGAAGTCGAGGACGAAGACGATTCTGAGTCTGATGATACTTTGGACATAATGGTGAATATAGTCTCAGTGCTGCCCAGAGAATTCAACCGACAGGTGGAGGTCGAAGCAAGTGACTGGGAAGTGGAGCAAGAAATGGCCAAACACAGGCCAGTGTGCTATTTCGTCATGGACAATGGCACCACTGAGGAACAAAATGGATTCTTTGAACCACCCACAGAGGCGATGAAAAATCACCTCAAGCCTTTATTTATAAGGGCTAAACTCGAAGAAACTACAGTGAATAAAATATTGGTGGATTGTGGGGCAACCATCAACATTATTCCTCACTCTATGCTAAGGAAAATTGGCAAAAGGGATGAGGATATTAAGCCTCACAACATGGTCCTGTCGAACTATGAGGGCGGCATAGGGACCACTATGGGAGTGATCCAACTAGATATCAAAGTAGGGTCTATCCTTCGACCAACAATGTTTATGGTCATATCGGCCAAACCTAACTACAATCTTTTGTTGGGCCGTGAATGGATTCATGGTGTTGGAGCTGTGCCATCATCAATGCACCAGAGGCTGCTCCTATGGCGTCCAGATGGGATGGTCGAAAACATAGAGGCAGATCAAAGCTATTACCTGGGCGAAGTGAATCACCTAGGGTTGGCAGATTTCGACAAGAACTTGGCTCACATAGGGCCATGTCCAACACCTGACTTCGACATGGCGCCAGCGCCAAATACTTTTTGTTCCCTATACCTGCATCCTGAGCATGGTTTCCAATGGGACAGAGAAGACTTGTCCCACATAGACTTCAGTGGGTTAACTGATATCCAACCAACTGGTTGGGGAAGTGAATTCAGTGATAATGACTGAGTCACAATCTTTGAAGCGAATTTCGGCTTATGTAGCCGAAACTAAGATGATAACGGCTCTCGAAGCCGAAGTGAAGTACATGGCCACACAGGCCAATGATCAACAGTTATCTGCTGCAGGTCCAGGAAAGGATTTCGATCCAGAACCCCCTGATATCATGCCAGAAGAAATGCAGGAACAGAGGCTCGACGCCATCTATGACGATGAGCCTTTGGGCTTCGAAAAGGACCCCTTGGCGAACAACATTAAAATGTTAGCGCAAGATCCTTTAGAAGAAATCAACTTAGGCGAAGGGTCAGAGAAAAGGCCAACTTACATCAGCACCAAAATTGACCCAGAACTTAGGTTGGAAGTAATCCAATTGTTGAAAGAGTTCAAGGACTGTTTTGCATGGGATTACAACGAAATGCCTGGTCTCGACAGAGGATTGGTAGAACTTCAGTTGCCAATCAAACTTGGGAAGAAGCCAATCAAGCAAAGTCCAAGACGCTTCGCTCCAGAAATACTGTCGAAGATCAAAACGGAAGTCGAAAGGCTTCTGAAATGCAAATTCATACGCGTTACAAGGTATGTCGAATGGATTGCAAACATTGTGCCAGTAATTAAGAAAAATGGTACATTAAGGGTGTGCATAGATTTCAGAGATTTGAATGCTGCTACGCCCAAAGATGAATATCCTATGCCTGTGGCGGAAATGCTAGTCGATTCTGCCGCTGGCTATGAATACCTGAGTATGCTCGATGGTTATTCAGGATATAATCAAATATTCATTGCTGAAGAGGATGTGTCGAAAACAGCTTTTCGATGCCCTGGGGCCCTAGGCACTTACGAATGGGTAGTGATGCTTTTTGGCCTAAAGAACGCTGGGGCAACATACCAGCGAGCAATGAATACTATCTTCCATGATTTTATTAACACTTTTATGCAAGTATATATTGATGACATTGTTATAAAATCTGTTTCCAGGAAGAATCATATTGACCACCTTCGACAATCATTCGAAAGAATGAGAGAACATGGTCTGAAGATGAACCCTTTGAAGTGTGCATTCTGTGTGAAAGCTGGAGATTTCTTGGGTTTCGTTGTCCACAAGAAAGGAATCGAAATCAACCAGAACAAGACGAAGGCAATTCTAGAAGCGAAAGCGCCATCGAATAAGAAGGAACTGCAATCTCTGTTAGGCAAGATAAATTTCTTAAGGAGATTCATATCTAACCTAAGTGGGAAAGCTCAAGCCTTTTCACCCTTACTTCAATTGAATAAAGAGGGGTTCGAATGGGGGCAAGAGCAACAAGAAGCCTTCGACAAAATCAAAGGGTACCTCACTAAGCCACCTATTTTGGTGCCTCCTTGTAGCAATAGGAGTATGAGATTGTACATAGCTGCATCCGACAAAACTTTGGGAAGCATGTTAGCCCAAGAAGATGAGAATGGAGTCGAAAGACCCATTTACTATCTTAGTAGAGTTTTGAACGATGCAGAAACTAGATATAGTGAAGTTGAAAAACTGTGTCTATGTCTGTATTTCTCTTGTACAAAACTCAAGCAATATATAAAACCAGTTGATGTGTATGTTTCGTCTCATTTTGATGTTTTCAAGTTTATGTTGTCGAAACCTATCTTGCATAGTCGAATTGGCAAGTGGGCATTAGCATTAACTGATTACTCCTTGACCTTTATGCCTCTTAAGGCAGTGAAAGGACAAGTGGTTGCAGACTTTATAGTCGACTACTCAATTCAAGTTGAGGATATTAATTATGTGGAGATAGAGCCTTGGAAATTCTACTTTGATGGTTCCAGCCATAAAGATGGAACAGGGGTAGGAGTCTTGATCATTTCTCCAGAAAAAATTCCAACAACATTCAAGTACAAGATATCAGGTTCTTGTTCGAACAATGAGGCTGAGTATGAAGCTCTAATTACTGGCCTTGAGATATTGTTGGAATTGGGGGCAACTCGAGTCGAAATAATGGGAGACTCAGAGTTAGTCATTAAGCAAGTCACAAAGGAATATAAGTGCATAAGAGAAAATCTCATTATGTACTTTGTGATAGCAAATCGTTTATTGAAAAAATTTGAAATGGTTAATATTTGACACATACCCAGATTGGAAAATCAAATAGCCAACGACTTGGCACAAATCGCATCTGGGTACAAGATTTCAAAAACGAGATTACAAAGAGCAATCGAAGTTCGAGAAAAGATAAAAGCAACTTGTCTATCACCAACAGACTTGGAATCGACAAGACTAGGATATGCTGATCAAAGTAACTTCGAAATTTCGTTCATAGATAATTTGTCAGAACAAGATTGGAGGAAACCCATTGTGGATTATCTTCAAAATCCAGGAGCTTCGACAGAACGAAAAACAAAGTACAGGGCGTTGAGTTATGTACTCATGGGTAATGAGTTATTCAAGAAGACGCCTGAAGGGGTATTGCTAAAATGCTTAAGTGAAACTGAGGCATACATAGCCCTTTCGACTACGCACGCTGGAGCATGTGGGGCTCACCAAGCAGGCCATAAGATGAAATGGTTGTTGTTTCGACAAGGACTATACTGGCCCACTATGCTGAAAGATTGTGTTGAGTTCACCAAAGGTTGCCAAGAATGTCAAGTCCATACAGGCATCCAGCATGTACCAGCAAGCGAACTTCACTCGATAGTGAAACCTTGGCCCTTTAGAGGATGGGCGTTGGACCTTATTGGAGAGATTCGACCAGCATCATCAAAGAGTCAGAAGTATATACTGGTAGGCATTGATTATTTTACTAAGTGGATCGAAGCTATCCCTTTAGTCAATGTAGACCAAGAAAATGTCATTGAATTTATTCAAAAGAACAGTATCTTTAGGTATGGAATCCCTGAGACTATAACAACTGATCAAGGATCAGTTTTCACTGGTCGAAAGATGCAGGAATTCGCTCAGGAAACAGGTTTCAAACTCCTAACATCAACGCCTTATTATGCACAGGCAAATGGTCAAGTCGAAGCAGCAAACAAAGTAGTGATTGGCTTGATAAAAAAGCATGTTGGGAAGAAACAAAAAAATTGGCATAAGACGTTAGACCAGATTTTGTGGGCTTGTCGAACGTCCCCAAAAGAAGCCATAGGTACAACACCATACAGGCTAACTTTTGGTCATGACGCAGTGTTGCCAGGAGAAATTTGTCTTCAATCTGCAAGGGTTCAGAGACATTATGATATTCCCTCTGAAATTTATTGGAATATGATGTTAGACGAACTAGTGCATTTAGACGAAGAAAGATTGCACGCTCTTGACCTACTCAGGCTTCAGAAGAAAAGAGTAGAAGACTCTTATAAAAAAAGGGTGAAACCTAAGGTATTTTCGCCTGAAGAACTAGTTTGGAAGGTGATTCTTCCCATGGATCGAAGGGATCGAAGCATGGGGAAATGGTCACCCAAATGGGAAGGACCATTCAGAGTTATCCAGACTTTTTCTGGTGGAGCCTATGAAGTCGAAGAGCTAGGTGAAGATAAAAGGCTCTTGAGAGTAAATGGTAAATATTTGAAAAAATACAAACCTACACTCCAAGAGATAAAAATAAAATAACAAAGTTATGACTAAATTAACCATAAAAAAGCCAAAATGGAAATTTTTTATAATTTAGCCAAGATGGCAATGTTGTCGAATACATATTACAAAATATGGTTAAAAAGCTGAATCAATCAGAAGGGAATGGAGTCCTTGAGTCGAAGGTATTTGATTTGCTGCAGCTCCAATCTTTTGTTGCACCAGGCATTCGCCTGCACAAGCTTGGCAATCTGATCGTCGAAGCCTTGAGCCTTCTCAGCAAATTCTAGGCCTTGTGTGATTTCAGTTTGACTTTCGGTGTCTGGGACGGTCGAGAGAAGTTCTTCCTTGCGCTTAGTATTGGCATTTATCTTAGCCTATATTTCTTCGATTTGCGCCCTGAAGGAAGCATTCTCTCGATCGATGGCATCCACTTCTTCTTGTTTAGATGCTTTTTGCTTCGACAATTCCGCAATTCGAGAAGTTGTCTCTGCTACAGCAGTCCATGCAGAAGAGCTTTTGCCATATAACACTTCAAGCTGGCTATTAAAGCCCCTTTGTCGCCGATAATCTGCTGAGACCTGATCAATAATGGAGTGTAACTCCATGATAAAGCCTGAGACTTCTGGAGGCACAACTAACAAGTCTACGACATTCAAAACAGCCCCCAAATATGATGGGGCAGTAGGGTCCCCCTCCAAAGCTTTCATCAAGTCCTTCTTGAAAAACTGAGCCTTAACCTTCGTCAAAGCCTCATCGAGAGGAGAAGTTTCAGTGGACTTCCCCGACAGGGTAGGAACCTCATGGCTAGCGTCAGACGAACTCTTGCTCTCGATGATGGCGTTCAGATAGCTAACAGGATCAGTTTGCTTCAAGAGTTCTAAGTCCTCTTTCGACCTGTGCTTTGTTGAGGTAACGGCCCTTGCAACAGCATTGTCTTGGGTTTGAGGCTGTTGAGTGACATTTTCCTCGACTTGATTCCCTTCGACTCGGACTGCGGCAGTACCAGCGTCATCATGGTGTCTTTCGCCAGCGTCACTTTGGTTCCCTTCGCCAGAGTCACCGTGGTTCTCTTCGCCAGCGACACCTTGATCCTCTTCGCCAGCGTTGCCGTGGTCCCCTTCGTCACGATTCTCTTCCGACAGATCCACCACCTGAATCTCTTTTGGCTGTTGCTCTTCTGCTTGTGGATCTTCTGCTGGTCTTTCTGCCGTCTCAGCATTGGCCTCATTTATTTCAGTGTGGGCTTCATCGTTCGCCAAGTCTTTTTCTTGTGGCCTGCTGAGTTCAGCAGACTCCAATGTTTCAGAAGTCCTTGGCGGTGAGCTTTCAGTGGTGTCCTGAAAAGAGAAGAAGAAGAATCTTCAAAATTCGAAAGAGACATAGTCGAATGTAGGTATCTACACTTGAGTTACAAAGAGATCTAAGAGATTACCTGTAAATTAGCTTCAGCCCCAGGGCTGGAATTGTCGCTTTTGACAGGCTTATTGAGAAGAACGTTTAATTCCTCCTCCGTTGGCTCCTCAATGATCACTGGAGGTGGCCTGGGCTTTCTCCCAGCAACCTTTATTCTAATTGTTCGACCCTCAGGAGCGGAAACGTCCTTCTTCAGCTTTCGCCTTTTTAGAGGAGCAGGAGGAGAATCATCTTCTTCGTCGCTCCCGGATTCGACCATCAGTGCTGGCCGTTTCTTGGGCGAAGGTGCCTAAAAAACCAATGGGAATTCAATTTAGCAGTTGCATCGAAAGTCAAAAATTAAAGCCAGAAGAAGATAATGAAAGTCTGGTTACCGGTGCAGAAGCCTTTTTCGAAGGGCCTTCCCCCTGTTGGTTTGTTGTGGTCTTCGCCGGCGCTATAGTCTTCGCCGGCGGTGGAGGTTTTGTTAAGGGGCCTCCTCCCTGTTGGCCTTCTGCAGCCTTCTTGGCCGCAGGCTTTCGAACAACTGAAAGCAGATAAAATAGTTAACAGGCTAGCAGTCGAGAGAGAAAGACAAAGTAATTTGAAAGGATGAACTTACATTTCTTTATTTTGTCCAAGACAAGGACAAAAGATTTCTGAAGCTCATCCACGAAGTCCTTCTCGTCGAAAAACTCCTCAGCGTAATAACTTTTCCACCACTCCTCGAAGGATGGTGAGCAAAGAAAGTTAAGCTGGTAGTCAAACAACGAAAGAACTGTTCGACCAGCATATCTTCCGATATGTTTAGTGGCAGCTTCTTCGGTGTAGTCGTTGCAGAAGTATAACATAGACTTCTCCCTTGGAAAAATTGGAGAAGGTAGTGTTTGAATAATACCAAACTGGCGAGACACCAGGTTTGGTTGATATGCAATCAGACTCAAGTGAGTCTTAGAGCTCCTGAATCGAAGAGGCATGATTCTTGGTGTGAGGAACGCCTCCCACATTGTTGTATGTTCGTCAACCTGAGGACCACTCGACGTCCTAGGATGTGGCCTTGTGAACCACTCTGGGCCAACCTTCCGTCGAGCAAACGGAGCCATAGTCGAAACAAACTCTTTCCTTTTAGCAAACATCAAAACGAAGTTTGTAAAATTTTGTTGAAGCTCCAGCCCATCTTCCATTGGAGTCAACAGAGCCAATCTAGTGCCTTCGACGCGTCTGTTTGCTATTTCTGGAGCCTGTTCATTTATTTGAATCTTCTTAGGCAAGAAAGATTCGAAGGTGGCATTGAGCCACAGTTGAAGCAGCCAAAAAGGCCCAGCAAGCAGCAGACTGGCCCTGTTCTCGATAATCTTCAGAAGAGTCGCTCCATTACTAATCGACTCATACAGGCTAGCCAAAATCAATTCTGCCAAACAAATATTTTGGCCATGATGGAGTTGAGTGGCGAGAGTGACCATCTTCTTGGTCACCTGTAAGGACTTGGAACAAAACACGAAGCGTGTCAGCCATAAGGCTAGAAACGCAATGTGTTCGACATCCGACACAGCATCTGTCGACCTGTCGTGGTAGTGATTGATGAAGGTGGTGTAGGTTGGTTTTGTGGCAGAGAATCCAATTTGATCCTCCGACATTTCTTCCGGGTCGAAATAGTCCCCGGTGGGTCGAAGGCCAGTGATGGCGGCCACATCGAAGAGTGTGGGAGTCAGCATTCCACAGGGAAGATGGAAGGTGAAATGGGTGTAGTCCCAGAAGAGTAGAGAAGCTATCAACATCTCTGGGGAATAGTTAAGACCTGTCTTCGACAGCATAACCAGGTCGAAAATCCCCATATCTTTCCAGATCGAAGTCTGGCGTTTTTCCATTTTTTCCAGCCAAGCACTATAATCAGGAGTAAGGCTAGGGCCAGACCTGAAAGCCCTAACACCTTTGTTGAAGAAACGGAGGTCGATTTTCTCTTTAGCAGGGTCTTCATTATCCTCTGCATCTTTCTTGGAGCATGCAACCGGTTTGAGTCTCTCAACTACCGGAAAATAACTTTTGATCTTCATGGCCTCAGCAATGCTTGGGTACAATGGGCCAGACATAGCAAAGATCTGGTTGGAATATCCAACCGGAATCATGAGGTGGCGTGAGTAAGCATCACGTACAGTAATGTCCAAAGGTTCAGGGACCCTTCGTTGGCCCGTGGAAGTCACTACGGGAGCGGTCGAGAAAACCCTAGGTTTGACGTTTCCAGATGGTACGTTGGCGCTAGGAGCATTGGAAGAACCAGATGCCATTGTTGGTAGTGAGGTTGAAGACGAAGTGAAGGAAAAGAGGTTTGCAAAGTTGACAAGTTTGAATGCAAATGAGGAATTCTGAAAGCAAGGTTGCGTAAAAAGTCCCACAATGGGTGATTACTGCTATTTATAGTAGTGGGGGAAATCCCCAAATTCGAGGACATTAAATGCCATTTAATGTTGCAGAAGGTAGTGGGACACGTGGCGTCTCCCTGTGGTTTTAGCCGTTCTGCAGAAATGGAAGGGTGCAGCGTGCGCCCTCGTTTTTGGGAATTGTCATGATGACAATTTGTGAAATGACGTTTGGCACACTGCACGCCGTACTGGGGTGACGTCTTAGGTACGGATAAATGATGGTTTTTCTTGGGATTGTCAGTGGTTGGTAGAAGACAACAAAAAGTGCACAATTTAATTTGTGACTAAGAATGAAAAGACAGGTGTCGAATGGTATTTCAAAGAATGCCTTTTTCTTTCAGAGTCGAAATAAGGCATTCTTGGGGGGCAATTTGTTGGCTCTTAAATTCGACACCCTTGTTTCATTAATGTCAGCCATTAAGGCTGAGGGATGTTTTCGACCAGCTAGGTCCGTCGAAATGCCCATCGAAAGATGGCAATGTACTTAGAAGATTTCTTCCAAGGGAGAAGTTGGTTGCCTTCGACGTCGAAGATGCTTCTCGACGAAGGTGTTCGATGGTTTAGAGTGGAACGGTTTGAAGTTCAAGCATTTGGAGGGAAAACGGTTTCCAGCGGTTATCAAGTGCAACGTGCAAAGATCTGGAGCGTCGAACGTTGAGAACGTGCCAAGTGGGATCATCTCGAAGCAGTGTAACTGCCCGACGGTTACTTGGGATGTTTTAGTATAAATAGTAGTAGTTCACGCAGTTTCTCGCGTGTGTTCACAATTATATACAAAGTCACTCATATAGATTCGAGTACCCAGCGTGTGAGAAAGAATTGTTGAGAAATGTATGTGTGAAACACCAACTTTATTAATCAAAGTCATTTACTTTTCCAGAAATTTACTTGCTTTCTTCTTTACTTTCCTGTCGAAATCCTTTACTTTAAGCCTTCATTTATTTTACCAAGCCTACTTCTTCATGCAATTTACTTAAAGCCTCTTTATTTTATTGCCACTTAATCAATATCCAATTTAATCAAAACCTCAAAATCAACCTATGTCCTAGGATCAATCTGATCGATCCTGCGAGTAACCAAATAAGTAACCATTTGGAGGATCAGCGGTTGTTTACCAATAACCACGGTAAACAGGCCTCTACTGACCTAGAACACAACTTGGGTATTGTTGCTTAAAGTGTAAGTAACATTGCATTTTGTAGGAGAACTCTCATATCTGCTTACAAACACTTAAGCAAACTTGTAAAACACATCCAGGACATCCCAACTAAGCTAGTACACGACCCTAACATCCCTCATACACTCCCAATCCCAGAATCACCTTCAAACTTCAAGAACAGGGCAAGGCCTGCAGTTTGAGTGCCATCTTTCATTCCTCTCAAGCTTTCTTGCCCAAACCAGTTCACACACATTCCCTAGCATCAATGCAAGCTAACCAAGACCTGAAACACGATCTGTAATTCCTCTAACAAGTTCTACCATTTTAACTTTCTCATTTTGCAGTTGAAGTTCCACAACTCGATTCAAAGTGTCTCAAGGCAAAGTAAACATTGGAATAGCATCACCACACCTCAAGGAAGCTATACCAACCATCACCTTGCACTGAAAGCTTCCCCATTGCCAGATAGAACTTCAACTGAACAGGTATTTTGGTGAACTTCTAACTCTTAGTATAGGCATCATTAGCTCTAGGTTTGTGAATAAGAAATGTTCTACTCATGCCACTGAACCTGTACATGCTTTTACTTTTCATTTCTTTTGCTTGAGCTGTGAGAATTTAAGGTTTGAAAATGGCAGAAAACTTAGGTCAGGATTTGGGAATGTTAAAATTCTCTCTCATTTCTGAGAGTTAGGATGAGTTTTTTATATATTTAGAATCGTGATTCAATGCTTAACATTTCTTATGTTGGAAGTTTGTTCAAAAAATCAAGGAATCAGGATGTTCGAATGAAGGTTCTTGCGCGCGTTTTTTTGAATAATTTTGTTCAGAGGTTGAAGAAGGTGCCTCATGGGCTGGGCCAGCTTTTGTTTTGCTTCTTACACCATATTTTTTGATTCATACCCCCCTGAGCCCATTTGTTTGATTTAATGTTTTTTTGATCTTTCTTTTTTATTTCTGACTCATTTATTTTTCTTAATAATATTTAAAACTTGAAAAAAATCATTTTTACACCATTTTTGCATTTTTTAAGTATTTATTTGTAAATAATAGACATTTATACATAAATATATATATATGCTATTCTTTAGAAATATTAGAAAAAATAATGTAGACATATTATTTCTGATTTTTATTTCATTTCTCTCTTTTGGAAACATTTTGTATAAAAAATACTTTTCTTATGAAAAATTAAATATTACTATTTTGTGCATATTTAATATATTTTGTAAATAATATATATATATATATATATATATATATATATATATATATATATATATATATATATATATATATATATATATATATATATATATATATATATATATATATATATATATATATATATATATATATATATATATATATATATATATATATATATATATATATATATATATATATATATATATATATATATATATATATATATATATATATATATATATATATATATATATATATATATATATATATATATATATATATATATATATATATATATATATATATATATATATATATATTAGTACACTTAGAATAAAATACCCAAAAATATACATATTTTTATTTTATTAACATTTAACATTAAAAATACATTTTTACAAATATACTATATTTTATTTTATTTTTGTATATAAATAGTGAATATTGTATATTTTGAATAAATAATGCATTTTATTTAGTAAATTAGGTTTGTGCCATAAATTTGAAAATACTCCAAAATAATATTTTTTTCATTTTTTATTTATGTGACATAAATAATATTTTTTTCATACATATAAAAATTCTTTTTTTTTGCATCTTGTATATTTATTTCATTTCCATTTAATTTATGCCTTTAATTATATTGTAAATATTCAAAGAAAATGATGTAATAGCTAGGTTTAATTTCTTGTCTAAATAACCCCCATTTGAAACATTTGTACCCCCCTCCCCATATTGTTGTGTTGTAATAGTGTAGGAATTTAAATCTCGTGCTTTAATGCTTTCTAAACATACCATGCTAGAGTTAGGGTTTGTATGTAAATAAAAAGAACAAAAATAGTTTGACCTAATCTCAAGATAAACAAGCATGAAAATGGACAACACATTTCACACTTGCACCCCTAGGGTATTCCACTTTGTTGCCTTCAAATAATTGGGCCATATTGCATGTTAGGTTTCTTTGGGTAAAACAAACAATCAAACGATCATAGTCCCTCGATGACGCTTTCGAAAAGTTGCCTAAAATGATCAAGTCCCTTTCAAAGAGAAATTTTCCAAAGAGACTTAGCACTATTGCAATTATGGTCTAAACGATGACCCGCGCTCGTCCCTTTCACCTCCTAATACAAGATTGTCCACCAAATGCAATGGTGGAACAAAATTGTCAAAAGGTTTAAAACATAACAAAAATATTGAGAAAACTTTAGGGTAGATAACTCTTAGGTACTTGTCAATTTGCAAAGAAAACACTTGCCTATTTTCAAACCACACTTTTCAAACCACACTTCACAAACACTTTCAAAACCAACTTTCAAAAAACCTTGAAACATCTTTTCAAAAGACAAGACACCTTTTGTAAAACATTCGAGTAAAGAATTGTTACAAGGGTAGCCTATACAAGGCATCTTTTCAAAACATTTTCAAAAACCACACACCAAGCACCATTTCAAACAATTGAAAACCAAGGCAAGTTGATCTAAGCAAGTACCTAAGAGCCCATGGATAACCATGGATAGAAAGGGTGCTAATACCTTCCCTTTCTATAATCTACCCCCCGAACCCAAGAAAAATCTCAAAGGTTTTTGCTGTGCTTTTTAAGCCTTTCCTTAGGATAAAATAAAAAGTCGGTGGCGACTCTTGCTCAACCGAAACATTTGTGAAAACAAACGCAAAACCATAGTCAGTTCTCCCACCGTATCACAGAACTGGCAACTCTGCTGGGGAGAATTTTTTTTTTAAAAAAAAGTGGAGTAACCTTAGGGCTTAGATCACCCTCTTGCATGACAAATTGTTTGAAATGTTTGCTTTATATCTGGGCTCTATTGTTTGGGTTTACAATCCTACACCCGGATTTTGGGAAACATTCATAGATAGCAATACTTTGTGGAAACTGTGCGGGGTATACCGACACGGTCGAAGCAATAGCTATATTAGTGCGACATATTTGTGAGTACCGGTAACCCTTGAGTTCAATCAAGGAGAGTACGGGGCCGCTGAGTGATGTCACTAAGCACTAATGACCTAGAACCTTACTTGACCATCTTGGCCTTTTATTAGGGGTAGTGAGATGACCGGCTTTGGTGCAGTCCGAAGTTGGTAGATACTCGATACTACACTCATTGAGGGTTGTTTTCTTGGAATATTTTGGTCGCTAGTTAAGTGGCTAAACCAAAACAATGAACAATGAAAATAATCCCGTGATATTGAGCTCCTTAGAACCCGGTTACTGTTTATAGGACAGGTTTTTAAGCCAACTACACTCAAGAGGGTACTTACCTATGAAACCCCATGCAAGCCTGAAACTAGGGTTTGGTGTGAATTGCTTGTACATATGTTTTGTGCATACATCATAAACATCATAAAGCATCATATGCATTCACTAACCATTTCAAGGGTTTGGATCTTCATCTTTGTTCCTGTTTTGTAGATCATGGAAATTCCTCGCAGAAACACCATTCAAGTCAACCTTGTGAGAATCTCTCCTCAACTCAAGGAGCTCACCTCAAGAATTCCGGAAAATTCATCCTTCAGTGAAAGACATGGTAGATTGCTCAGCCTAGTCAACACCAACATTGAAGAAGACATGATGAAAGTGCTATTCCAGTTCTTTGACCCTCTTCACCACTGTTTCACTTTCCCTGATTATCAGTTGGTACCCACTTTGGAGGAGTTTTCTCAACTCCTGAGAATTCCTATCCTCAATCAACTACCCTTCAACGGTACGGAAAAGGAACCAAAGCCGGAAGATGTTGCTCGAGCATTACATCTACAACCATCCGACATCAACGGGCATTGGGAAACCAGAAGCGGCGTCAAGGGATTCTTAGCAAAATTCTTGTTTGAGAAGGCACAAGAATGTTGGAATTCATTGGACCTACAAGCCTTTGAAGAGATTGTGGCACTCCTTATCTATGGGTTGGTCTTGTTCCCAAATCCTGACCAATTGGTAGATGTCAACGCCGTCAAAATCTTCTTGTCCAGAAATCCAATACCAACATTGCTTGGGGACATCCTTCACTCATTTTACACACGAACAATGAGAAAGAGGGGTGTTCTCATGTGCTGTACTCCTCTCCTTGCAAGGTGGTTTATTTCGCACCTTCCACAATCTGTCTGAAGAATGACCAAGGTTCAAGGTGGTCCCAACGGTTGATGACTCTTACTCACTCTGATGTGCATTGGTGTTCTTGGTCCAGAGAAAATGTCATCATCGTCGATCGTTGCGGAGAGTTTCCTAATGTTCCTTTACTTGGAATCAGAGGAGGTATCACCTACAATCCTTGCCTAGCTTTAAGGCAATTTGGATATGCACGGAGGGATGGCCCTCATGACATGTTGATTCCTGACCTAGTGTTTGATTTCGACAACGATGCGCGAGGACTTCGCCAAAGATTCATCAGAGCTTGGGGAAAACTCAACAAGGTTGATAGCAAGACTCTGGGACACAAGAACTCCATCCCTCTTGAGCCTTATCTCAAGTGGGTACGAGCCCGAGCCCAAAGTCTGATGATGCCTTATCCTCATGTTCTCCCTGTAATTAAAGAGCCCGTCAATGAAGGAGAGGTTCCCTACACCATCCTACATCCAGACATGCCTACGTCGTGGGAGGAAATGCAGAAAAGTTGGATTCAGCTCAAGGAGGAACGGAATACTTTTGAAGCTAGTTTCTACGCCAGTGAGAAGAAGGTTCTAGAGCTTACCCGCCGACTCCATGAGCAAGAGGCCCTCAACACCTACATCGCACCAAAGAGGATGCGCAATGTCTTTTTGCCTTAAGAAGTTATTTTGTAATATTTGGCCCATGGGGCATTTATGTACTAACAAATTTCTTCTTATTAATATGACGTGCGTTCTTCTTTGTCTGAAACAATTTTGAATGTTCTAAATCCTTGAATGCATTGCATACATAAGCATACCATTCATCATGTGCATAAGCAGGTCTCGCTCCAGGTTTCCTTATCTGTCTGCTGTTTATTACAGTAGGATGGATCTCGAGCAAACAGTCAAAGACCTACAAGCTCAGAATGCACAGTTCCAGCAACTCTTGATGACCTTGGCTAAGGGTCAGGAGGATATCAAGACTCAATTGGGGAATAAGGACCCAGTGAAAAAGAAGAAAAAGAGGATCGGGGTGGCTACTTTGGGGAGAAGATTTAACGGAGAAGCTCGGAGAGTGCTTGAGTTTCCTCCAACTTCTGATGAAGGGACCAGTAAAATAGATGGAGCTGCGATGCCTTCCGAGTCTGATGCGGAAGAAGAAGAGGTTGAAGAGGATGAAGATTATTCTGACCAGCAATACCCTCCAGTTGATGATAAATACAAGGGTTTAGAAGACAGATTGGCCGCCATGGAATTACAAAGAGTACCGGGTTTGGATTTTGAAGACTTGGGTTTGGTTGCCGGGATTGTGATTCCCCCAAAATTCAAGGTGCCAGTGTTTGTGAGGTATGATGGGCTGTCCTGTCAAAAAATGCATCTCAGGTCCTACGTGAGAAAGATTCAACCCTATACGGCAGATAAAAACCTTTGGATTCACTTCTTTCAAGACAGCCTTTCTGGAGCTCAGTTGGAGTGGTTTTATCAGCTAGAAGGAACCAGCGTCCAAAATTGGGAAGATTTGGCCACCGCTTTCTACAAACAATACCAGTATAATTCTGACCTTGCTCCTACTCGTACCCAACTTCAGGGTATGTCGTTAGGAACAGGCGAAGGATTCAAAGAATATGCACAAAAATGGAGGGATTTGGCTGGCAGGGTGCAGCCTCCTTTAACCGATCGTGAACTCGTTGATATGTTTCTAGGGACCCTATCTGGGCCATTTTTCAATCATTTAATTGGTAACTCTTCCGCGGGGTTTACCGATTTGATCTTAACAGGCGAAAGAATAGAAGCTGGCATCAAGTCAGGAAAGATTCAGAAGGGTGTTGCTGCAAGTGTTGAGAAGAAGCCTTTTAAGAAGGAAACAACTATGGTATATTCTCAGAGAAGAGCAGGGAAGACGGAGCGTCGGCCAACTGTGGGGGCCGTAATGATTCAAAACACTCCAAGTGAGCAGCCTCGCTATAACCAGTCCAGACCAAATCAACAACGGGTGGAACGGCCACAACGGTAGTTCACCCGCATTAATATGACTCCAGCGTAAGTGCTTCCCCATCTGTTAAAGTTGAATCTTGCCACCATCAAAGAGGCACCAAAGAATGTGAATACGTCCTCTCCGCATTATCATGCTAATGCTAAATGCGCCTACCATTCAGACAGTGTTGGACACGACACCAATGATTGTTGGGCACTCAAGCATAAAATCCAAGACCTGATAGAGGCGAAGGAGGTAGAGTTTGACGCTCCGGAGAAGCCTAATGTGATATCTGCACCCATGCCGAAGCACGGCCGAAATGTCAATGCCATTGAAGAAGGTTTGTATGTTGCTGATGTCAGCGATCTAACTACTCCATTGCTAACCATTAAGTTGAATCTGTTGAGGGCCGGGATCTTCCCGGGATGTAGGGAAGACTGCTATTGTTGTTACTCTCTGCCATTTGATTGTCCGTTACTGAAGGAAGGTATCCAAGGCCTTATGGATAGTCGACAAATTTTGTTTGAAAAAATTTCTGCTGTTCCGGTTCATACTAAAGATGTCTCAATCATAACCATTCACGCCAATCTTTCCAAGGCCGTCAAAAGGCCTGTTAAGATTACACCAGCTACGAAATCCGTTCCTTTGAAGATAACAATGCCAGGGCCTGTTCCCTATGTTTCTGAGAAGTCGATACCTTGGTACTATGGCGGTGACGTCTACTACCATGGTATCAAACAAATCGAAATAACTGAAGAAAGTTCGGATGATGAAGAAGCCAACATTAGTAACATTGCGGGCACTAGCAAAATCACTAGGAGCGGGAGAATATTTTCTCCATATATTGCCCCTCCAAGAGCAGTCTTTGGACCCTCATCAGCCGACAAGGTCATCCCGGCACCAATAAAACTTTCTGCCAGAACTCCTTTGATTGAAGACGTTGTTGTTCCTAGTACTGTCTCTCCTACCGCTGCTGACAAAGGTAAAGGAATCCAAGATGAGCACGTCAGGACGAGGGCTCAACCCTTGGTAATCCCGGAAACCTCCAAGAAGGAAATGGATGAGATTTTGAGGATAATCAAAAGAAGTGATTACGATGTAGTTGAACAGCTGGGGCAAACCCCCTCCAAGATCTCCATGCTGGCACTACTACTTTACTCAGAAGCGCACGCTAAAGCCCTAATAAAATTCCTGAAGGCAGCCCATGTGCCCTAGGAAACCTCTGCAGATCAGTTTCAAAATTGCGTGGCTAGCCTGACTGCGGACAATGGATTAGGGTTCTCTGATGCCGACCTAACTCCTAAAGGTAGAAATCACAATGATGCTTTGCACATCTCAGTCGAGTGCCGAGGAACCACTCTCGCGCATGTCTTGGTTGACACTGGTTCGTCGCTGAATGTATTGCCTAAGAAGGCCTTGGACCGACTAGATTGTGAAGGGTTGGAATTGAAGCCGAGTGATATTGTTGTCAGAGCTTTCGATGGTTCGAAGAGAATGGTCCATGGAGAGGTTGAAATTCCCATCAAGATAGGCACTGAGGTATTTAAATCCACTTTCTATGTGATGGACATCCGTCCGTCATACTCTTGCTTGCTAGGTAGGCCTTGGATACATCATGCTGGGGCAGTCACCTCCTCCTTACATCAGATGTTGAAGTATCCTGTCAAGGGAAAGATCATTACTGTCCATGGCGAAGAAGAGTACATGATTAGCCACTTAAATTCTTTTCGATATGTGGAGGTCAAAGGGGAATTCATCGAAACGCCTTTTCAGAATTTCGAAGAAGTCCTTCCTGAAATAGCAGTAGCAAAGTTGGCAGCTGAGACACCGAAGCAGATGGCCAGGATGGCATCTCTGGAGGATGCAAGGGCCGCAATAAAAGAAGGGAAGAATTCAGCATGGGGGCAGTTACCTGACATTCCGCATAAGACCGACAAATTTGGGTTAGGGTTCACAGCCGCAGGCCAGAAAGCTATGCGCCGTTCGAAGATTGAAAGAGCGCCGGTCAAAATTTCTCCCTACGGAATCAATGCTTTGGAAGATGAAGACAAAGAGAGCAACATCGAAGAGTGGATCTATCCAACTGTCAAAGGAGGATTGAGCAACTGGGAGGCAAAAGACTTTGTCCCCATCACTTTTATTCATCAGTAATTTATCTGTTAAAAATTTCTTATTTGGTATGTAATATTTACTTTCAAACAATCCGTACACTATCTTTTCACCTCCTGCCTTGCCCGGGGCATGTAGGTCCACTTGTAAGGGTTTTGATTATTTTTCATATCCATATGCCATGTTTAATGATTCATTGGACGTTTTTCATTTGATAAACTGCTTGTGTTCATTTTCTTTCCTTTTGCATTTTTTGTTTAAGGATGGCTATCTCTTACACACACCCACACTCACCAATGCAGGTACCCATCCACTCCGGATTCCATGGGTGACTATTCTGCTATATCTTTCAATAACTCTGAGGATCTGGTCAATCTAGCCGAGTATGAAGATGACGAAGGTTGTGAAGTACCAGGGGAACTAGCCAGACTTCTGCAACAAGAGGAAAGGGCCATCTTACCGCATAAAGAGTCACTGGAAACTGTCAACTTAGGGACCGAGGAAGACCGGAAAGAGGTGCAAGTGGGTGCCAATCTGGAACCAAAAGTCAAGGAGCGCCTGGTACAGTTGTTGAATGAGTATATTGAAATCTTCGCTTGGTCTTATGAAGACATGCGGGTTTAGACACAGACATCGTGGTTCACCGTCTCCCCACAAGAGAAGACTATCCACCGATCAAGCAAAAAGTTCGCCGAATGAGGCCTGACATGTCCGAAAAGATCAAAGCAGAAGTAATGAAGCAATTCGATGCTGGCTTTCTGGCTGTTACGTCCTATCCTCAATGGGTCGCTAACATTGTGCCAGTACCTAAGAAAGATGGCAAAGTCAGGATGTGTGTGGACTACCGGGATTTGAATAGGGCCAGCCCCAAAGATGATTTCCCGCTACCTCATATTGACATCTTGATCGACAATACAGCTCAGCACAAAGTGTTTTCCTTCATGGATGGATTCTCGGGCTACAATCAAATCAAAATGGCCCCCGAGGATATGGAGAAAACAACTTTTGTCACACAATGGGGCACTTTCTGTTACAAGGTGATGCCGTTCGGGCTGAAGAACGCAGGGGCGACTTATCAATGCGCCATGGTAGCTTTATTTCATGATATGATACATCATGAGATTGAAGTTTACGTAGACGATATGATAGCTCGGTCACAAACAGAGGAAGAGCACCTTGAACATCTGGAGAAGCTGTTTGCCAGGTTAAAAGAATACAAGCTCAGGCGGAATCCAAGTAAATGCACTTTTGGAGTTAGGTCTGGTAAACTCCTGGGATTCATTGTAAGCAACAAAGGCATTGAGGTCGATCCCGCAAAAGTAAAAGCAATACAAGAGATGCCTGTTCTCCGTACGGAGAAGGAAGTTAGAGGATTCTTGGGGCGTTTAAACTATATTTCCAGATTCATCTCACATCTGACTTCTACCTGTGAGCCAATTTTCAAACTCTTGAAAAAAGATCAGGTAGTCGAGTGGAACGACGATTGTCAAGCTGCTTTCGATAGAATCAAGGAGTATTTGCTAGAACCTCCTATTCTGATGCCACCCGTCGAAGGAAGACCATTGATCATGTATTTGACCGTCTTGGATAACTCAATGGGGTGTGTTTTGGGCCAGCATGACGAGTCTGGTCAAAAAGAGCATGCTATTTATTACCTTAGCAAAAAGTTTACCGACTGTGAGACTCGCTACTCACTGCTCGAGAAAACTTGCTGCGCTTTGGTATGGGCTGCTCGCCGACTAAGACAGTATATATTGACTCATACTACCTTGTTGATTTCCAAAATGGACCCTATCAAGTATGTTTTCGAAAAGCCCGCTTTATCTGGAAGGATAGCTAGATGGCAAATGATCTTAACTGAGTATGACATCCAGTACACCACCCAAAAAGCTATAAAAGGGAGTGTACTAGCTGACCATCTGGCTCATCAGGCTATCGAAGATTATCAACCCATGAGATTTGACTTCCCAAACGAGGACATCATGAGTTTGGACAACATTGAAGGTAATGGACCGTATGACGGACCCGAAAAGGGATCTCGATGGACCCTGTACTTTGATGGTGCTTCAAATGCACTTGGAAACGGTATTGGCGCGGTACTCATTTCTTCGGAAGGTTGTCACACACCTTTCACGGCCCGACTTTGCTTCAGCTGCACAAACAACATGGCTGAGTATGAAGCTTGCATCTTTGGTCTCAAGGCTTCTATAGACTTGGGGATCAAATCTTTGATCGTATTCGGGGACTCGGCTTTGGTTATCAGTCAAATCAAAGGAGAGTGGGATACCAAGCATCCTAATCTTATCCCATACAAAGAACATGTCCTGACATTGTTGCCTCATTTCGAGCAAATTACCTTCGAGCATTTCCCGCGAGAAGAGAATCAGCTAGCAGATGCTCTAGCCACAATGTCCTCCATGTTTAAACTCAACTGGGATAACGAGGCTCCCCAAATCACCATCAAGCGAATGGATGAACCTGCGCATTGTCACGAGATTAATACCGAAGAAGTAGTGGAACAACCCTGGTTCCATGAAATCAAAAGGTATCTCGAGACTAGAGATTATCCTGAAGGAGCTTCCGTAAATGACAAGAAGTTCTTAAGGAAATTCGCTGCTAAGTTCTTCCTGAGCAATGGCATCCTTTACAAACGAAGCCATGATTGTGTATTACTCTGATGCGTAGATAAAGCTGAAGCAGAGTTGATCATGACTGATATACACAGCGACACATTTGGCACTCACTTGAGCGGGCATACAATGGCTAAGAAGATCCTAAGGGTAGGCTATTACTGGTCTACCATGGAAGCTGACTGCCGTCAACATTCCCGTACTTGCCACAAGTGTCAAGTCTATGCTGACAAAGTTCATATCCCTCTGGTTCCTCTCAACGTCCTGACTGCCCCTTGGCCCTTTGCAATGTGGGGCATTGATATGATTGGAGAGATCAAGCCCACGGCTTCCAATGGACATCCCTTCATCCTGGTTGCCATTGACTATTTCACCAAATGGGTCGAAGCAGCTTCCTTCGCCTCTGTTACTAAAAATGTGGTTGCCCGCTTTATCAAGCAAAATCTCATATGTCGGTATGGTGTTCCAGACAGGATCATCACAGACAATGGTACGAATCTGAATAACACAATGATCACCGCCTTGTGCGAACAGTTCAAGATTTATCATCACAATTCATCTCCCTATCGGCCGAAGATGAACGGTGCTGTTGAAGCTGCGAACAAAAACATTAAGAAGATCATTCAGAAAATGACAGTCACTTACAAAGACTGGCATGAGATGTTACCGTTTGCTCTGCATGGATACCGTACGATGGTACGTACTTCAACCGGGGCAACCCCATTTTCGTTGGTATATGGCATGGAAGCTGTCTTGCCTATGGAAGTCCATATTCCTTCTCTAAGGATTATGAAGGATGCAGGCTTGAATGAAGATGATTGGATGCAGACCCGACTGACCAACTCAATCTGATCGACGAAAAGCGACTTGCCGCTATATGCCACGGTCAGACGTATCAAAAGCGGATGATCAAGGCCTTCAATAAGAAAGTCAGACGTCAAGTGTATCAAGTCGGAGATCTCGTAATCAAGCGGATTATCTTACCGCAAAGTGATCCCAGGGGCAAATGGACTCCTACATATGAAGGACCATTTGTGATCAAGAGCATATTTTCTGGTGGTGCAATGATTCTGACCACCATGGACGGTGACGATTTGCCGCACCCTGCGAACGCAGACATAGTCAAAAGATACTACGCATAAAATGACCCGACAAGTAGAAAACCCGAAAGGGCGGCTTGGGCAAAAATGGGCATCCCGGTGGATCGAAAACCCGAAAGGGCGGTTCAAGCAAAAATTAGGGATAAGAACAAAAAAAAATCTGTACACCCGGCAAGTTGAAAACCCGAAAGGGAGGCTTGGGCAAAAAGGGGTTTCCCGGTGGATCGAAAACCCGAAAGGGCGATTCAGGCAAAAGTTAGGGAATTAAAGCGTATGACTATGTCTCGTCGGATCACTTCAAAGACAATCTCTTCATCAACCGGTTCCGGGCTTCTGATCAATCTAGTCATCGTCAAACGAAGCATTGAATGGACAGATATTCAGAGTTGTGAAAGCTATAGCGGAATGGAATCCCATGGAATTATTTCACATAGCCATCTTTATTTTGTATAAATCTTTCAATATTTACGACAAAATCCTCTTACTAGGATGATTGTCTCCTTTGTACAAATATACTCATAGAAAGTCAATACAAATACTTTTCCCAGAAATTTGTGTCATTTCCTTTTCTTTTCTCTTGCAGTATTTGAGAAACGTCCAATGTTTTGTTAAATAGGCATATGCATTTGAACATAATCATTTCCTTATGAACTAAGAAAGAGGATTACTGATAAGTCAAAGGTACAATTGGATATCTTGATACCCCTTCAAAGGAAATCCCCAGTAGATTCTGGAAGCTTATCCCCTACGGAGTACGGACGTCTCTCCCGAGTTTTATTCAAAGTCATTCCTCACAAGGGCTTATAACTGGGTTATCCTCAGCTTATTGCCACGGAAGATCGCACTCGCCAAAATTCTTCCTATCCCCAGCGGAGTTCATCAAAGTTCCCTAGCAGTAACTTATCTTTACAATCCCCCAGCTAGAGGGTCCTCAGGAATTCAATTCCCCTCGGAGTTTAAGTTTCAGAATTCCCGGTGAAGCCAGACTAACGAACCTTATCCCCACAGAGTTTTAGGAGAGCAAATCTTGAGTTCCCCAGTGAAGTCGCCAGAAGTACTTCCCTCCAGGCTGGAGTTTCTCAAATCTTGCATCCCCAGCATGAGTCTACTAGATTGGTACTCCCCGGTAGAAGTCATCAGGAATTCCCCAGAGGCTTGGTATACAACCCAAGCTCCTTGTTCCCCAGCAACAGCCAAGGAATTGTTCTTCCCGGCAGCAGTCAAGATGCTTTTATCTTCAGCCATCCAGGATTCATCTATCACCAGCAAGACAGCTCATCAGCTTACATGCGCATTCATTACATTCATATCATAAACACTGATATAACCTATACTGTATCATACATTTCATGCGACATAATTTTGTGTTTAGCTAACATTTTGTCCTTTTCAGGATAAGAATAAAAGGCTATCATTAACAGTTTCAGATGCAGTTTTACATAGGCTCATCATCAGGCAACCCTACACCGGTTCCTCCTCAAACTCCAAGATTTCTGAAAACAGTTCACGGGTTCTCCAAGTAACGGATGTCAACATATCGCTTATTCAGTTTCTTCTCCAGACTTCTGAAAACGGTCTATGGATTCTTCCCAACAACGGATGTTAATCTATCACTTGTTCAGATGCAACCTTTGAAAACAGTTTACAGAAGCTTCCCAACAACGGATGGTGCTCTATTGCTTATTCAACTCCAAGACTTTTGAAAACAGTTTACGGGTTCTCCAAGTAACAGATGTTAACCTATCGCTTGTTCAGTTTCTTCTCCAGACTTCTGAAAACGGTCTATGGATTCTTCCCAACAACGGATGTTAATCTATCACTTGTTCAGATGCAACCTTTGAAAACAGTTTACGGACGCTTCCCAACAACGGATGGTGCTCTATTGCTTATTCAACTCCAAGACTTCTGAAAACAGTTTACGGGTTCTCCAAGTAACGGATGTTAACCTATCGCTTGTTCAGTTTCTTCTCCAGACTTCTGAAAACAGTCTATGGATTCTTCCCAACAACGGATGTTAATCTATCGCTTGTTCAGATGCAACCTTTGAAAACAGTTTACGGATTCCTCCCAACAACGGATGTCAATCTATTGCTTATTCAGACCCCCAGTTCGAAGATGGTCCAAAGCATGGACGCCTTCCTGATACTCATTCCAGATGGCATCTCTAAGCCCATCTCCAAATGGCATCTCTAAGCCCATTCCCGCATCCATTGCTTTGACGAGTGCAAATTTCCGAGAACTCTAGTGTCCAATCTCCTTTTACCCTCGAGTCACGAATGGCAAATTTGCCAATCTAACTCTTCGGATTCAAGAAGATTAAACAGGGGAAACTATTGTACCCCAAAATTTGCCCTCCCATTTCTCATTGATTTCTCTTCACAAAGCCCTTGAAGATCAGGGTCCAGTTAGGGTTTCATCTGTTCAAGACTTCTCCTTGCACTGCTGACCCAAATTAGGGTTTGTGTTTGCACAAAGATGTTTTGACCTAAAATGCCTAAGGTAACTTCCTTGCTTCATATTGGACTCATAAGTTTATCCACATCAAGTTTCAAGTCTTGATTTCAAGTTTTGCCCAGTCAATTGAACAGTTGACCTAGAAATCAACTGTATTGGGGAAAAAGTCAATTGTGGCCAATTGACAGTCAAACCTCTTGAAAGTTGACCCACATCAACATGATGAACTCCTATGAACCATTTGATCAAGTTGGGATCATAATTCCACAAGAAATTTGATCAGATTACCAAAAGGGCAAAATGGTCATTTTTAGGGTTTTGACTGCACAAAGGCAATTTTTGACTGTTTGACCTAGCCAATGGCAAACCAAGCTCACATATGTACTCAAGGACCCCATGGAATTATCTTGACATGCTCAACAAACTCAAAAGATCCCAAATTCACAAGATTGACAGTTGAATTTCCCAGTCAATTGATCAATTTTGACTATATACTGAAAAGTCAAACTTTGACTTTTTGGTCAAAATCAAGAGTCAAGATTCATTTTTCATCAAAACATTCCAAATCATGAAACTTGTTCACCAAGAAATCAAAAAATGCAAATTAGGGTTAGAAATGAGAATTTTTCATAACTTGGAATTTTTCTAAGTTATGAAAAACCCTAATTTTTTCCCAACTTTGCCTCACTTTCTCACCAAGATCTATTTGGATTCAAACAAAAGTCAAAACATGAAAGTTGTAGCTTGTTGCATAATATACAACTTTGATTCACAAAGTTTTCCAAAATGAGGCTTGTATCTCAAGTTACAAATTTTTGAATAAGGGCACTAAACCATTCTTAACTTAGTGAAATTTTAACCTATTTTGACAAGGTTTTCTACCCAACTTCAAGGCCATTTTCCATACACTTCCACTTGGAATTTCAATTTTCATTTCAAAGATGGATTGTAGTACACATTCCAAGCTTTCCAAAATGTCCAAGAACTTCTCAAACAACCTCATAACTTGAGAGAATCGAATTTCACAATATGGCAAAAACTCACTTTTGAATTGGCTATTTTCCATGTTCATAATTTGTGCAAACTTCTCAAACCAGCATGCCCCTTGATTACAGGTCCTTAAACCATCCAACACTCAATAATTTAATGCATGTTCATTGTTCTAAGACCTTGTTTCATGAGTTCAAGCATTTCCTAAAGGATTAATCCCAAATTGGAAAAAGCATTATATCCATTTTTGCAAAAGATTCACTTTATGTCATGATGCAAATCCACAAGTACAGATGAGATCTAATTGGCACAAGATTATGAGCAAAACACTCTGATCAAGGAGAGATTATGCAGCACATTAAGGGGCCTCTACTGACCTAGAACACAACTTGGGCATTTGTTGCTTAAAGTGTAAGTAACATTGCATTTTGTAGGAGAACTCTCATATCAGCTTACAAACACTTAAGCAAACTTGTAAAATACATCCAGGACATCCCAACTAAGCTAGTACACGACCCTAACATCCCTCATACACTCCCAATCCCAGAATCACCTTCAAACTGCAAGAACAGGGCAAGGCCTGCAGTTTGAGTGCCATCTTTCATTCCTCTCAAGCTTTCTTGCCCAAACCAGTTCACACACATTCCCTAGCATCAATGCAAGCTAACCAAGACCTGAAACACGATCTGTAATTCCTCTAACAAGTTCTACCATTTTCACTTTCTCATTTTGCAGTTGAAGTTCCACAGCTCGATTCAAAGTGTCTCAAGGCAAAGTAAACATTGGAACAACATCACCACACCTCAAGGAAGTTATACCAACCATCACCTTGCACTGAAAGCTTCCCCATTGCCAGATAGAACTTCAACTGAACAGGTATTTTGGTGAACTTCTAACTCTTAGTATAGGCATCATTAGCTCTAGGTTTGTGAATAAGAAATGTTCTACTCATGCCACTGAACCTGTACATGCTTTTACTTTTCATTTCTTTTGCTTGAGCTGTGAGAATTTAAGGTTTGAAAATGGCAGAAAACTTAGGTCAGGATTTGGGAATGTTAAAATTCTCTCTCATTTCTGAGAGTTAGGATGAGTTTTTTATATATTTAGAATCGTGATTCAATGCTTAACATTTCTTATGTTGGAAGTTTGTTCAAAAAATCAAGGAATCAGGATGTTCGAATGAAGGTTCTTGCGCGCGTTTTTTTGAATAATTTTGTTCAGACGTTGAAGAAGGTGCCTCATGGGCTGGGCCAGCTTTTGTTTTGCTTCTTACACCATATTTTTTGATTCATACCCCCCTGAGTCCATTTGTTTGATTTAATGTTTTTTTGATCTTTCTTTTTTATTTCTGACTCATTTATTTTTCTTAATAATATTTAAAACTTGAAAAAATCATTTTTACACCATTTTTGCATTTTTTAAGTATTTATTTGTAAATAATAGACATTTATACATAAATATATATATATATGCTATTCTTTAGAAATATTAGAAAAAAATAATGTAGACATATTATTTCTGATTTTTATTTCATTTCTCTCTTTTGGAAACATTTTGTATAAAAAATACTTTTCTTATGAAAAATTAAATATTACTATTTTGTGCATATTTAATATATTTTGTAAATAATATAAATAAATAAATATATATATATATATATATATATATATATATATATATATATATATATATATATATATATATATATATATATATATATATATATATATATATATATATATATATATATATATATATATATATATATATATATATATATATATATATATATATATATATATATATATATATATATATATATATATATATATATATATATATATATATATATATATATATATATATATATATAGTACACTTAGAATAAAATACCCAAAAATATACATATTTTTATTTTATTAACATTTAACATTAAAAATACATTTTTACAAATATACTATATTTTATTTTATTTTTGTATATAAATAGTGAATATTGTATATTTTGAATAAATAATGCATTTTATTTAGTAAATTAGGTTTGTGCCCTAAATTTGAAAATACTCCAAAATAATATTTTTTTCATTTTTTATTTATGTGACATAAATAATATTTTTTTCATACATACAAAAATTCTTTTTTTTTTGCATCTTGCATATTTATTTCATTTCCATTTAATTTATGCCTTTAATTATATTGTAAATATTCAAAGAAAATGATGTAATAGCTAGGTTTAATTTCTTGTCTAAATAACCCCCATTTGAAACATTTGTACCCCCCTCCCCATATTGTTGTGTTGTAATAGTGTAGGAATTTAAATCTCGCGCTTTAATGCTTTCTAAACATACCATGCTAGAGTTAGGGTTTGTATGTAAATAAAAAGAACAAAAATAGTTTGACCTAATCTCAAGATAAACAAGCATGTAAATGGACAACACATTTCACACTTGCACCCCTAGGGTATTCCACTTTGTTGCCTTCAAATAATTGGGCCATATTGCATGTTAGGTTTCTTTGGGTAAAACAAACAATCAAACGATCATAGTCCCTCGATGACGCTTTCGAAAAGTTGCCTAAAATGATCAAGTCCCTTTCAAAGAGAAATTGCCCAAAGAGACTTAGCACTATTGCAATTATGGTCTAAACGATGACCCGCGCCCGTCCCTTTCACCTCCTAATACAAGATTGTCCACCAAATGCAATGGTGGAACAAAATTGTCAAAAGGTTTAAAACATAACAAAAATCTTTGAGAAAACTTTAGGGTAGATAACTCTTAGGTACTTGTCAATTTGCAAAGAAAACACTTGCCTATTTTCAAACCACACTTCACAAACACTTTCAAAACCAACTTTCAAAAAACCTTGAAACATCTTTTCACAAGACAATACACCTTTTGTAAAACATTCGAGTAAAGAATTGTTACAAGGGTAGCCTATACAAGGCATCTTTTCAAAACATTTTCAAAAACCACACACCAAGCACCATTTCAAACAATTGAAAACCAAGGCAAGTTGATCTAAGCAAGTACCTAAGAGCCCATGGATAACCATGGATAGAAAGGGTGCTAATACCTTCCTGTTGTACCCCAAAATTTGCCCTCCCATATTCTTCAAGAAATTGCCAAGTCAAGTCACAAAATTCCCCAAGGGTTACTCAGTCCAACTGTCTCCTACACAGTCAAAACTAGGGTTTGTGTTCTGATCAAGAAAAAGAAGTTTGCAAAGGCTCAATCAAGTCCCATAGGCCTACAAATGTGGTCAAGCATCTTCATATCAAGTTTCAAGGCATTCAGCACAAAATTGCACAGTCAAAAACCCTAATTGCACTACAGTCAACTGTAGGGGCAAAATGGTCATTTGACAGTCAAAAGTTCAAATTTTTGGTCAACATATCATTTTGAAGCCACAAACATCATTTGATCAATGCTTGATCATGATTCTCAAAATTTGGCTCAGAAAATCATCAAGATGCAAAAGTTTCCTTATTTGGACAGTTGAAAAAGTCAACTGAAATTGACCAGGGCATAACTTTCACATGGATTATCAGAAAAATTCCATCCAAAGCTCATTTTGAATAGAAAGACATTTCCTACAACTCATATTCATACTTCAAGTCCAAGAAATGCTCTCACAAAAAGTTATCAATTTCAACATTATAGGTCATTTTCAAAAGTCAACAAAAAGGGACTTTAAGTCAAAGGCCATAACTTGAGATTGGTAAATCAAAATGACATGGGACCAAAGGCATTGGTTAGAGGACTCAAAGACCTTTCCAAAATGTCCAAGAACATGAGAAAAGCTTAAAAATTGAGCAAGTTATGCCTTGTGGAAGTTGGGAAATTTTTGGATATTTTGAAAAGTCAACTTTGATCCAAGTGACCTAAAATTGCTAATGGGCCCATTTTTCTTCCATGATTCATCATTCTAAGCATATGCACGACCACTTGGCCCAAAGGGAAGTATTTTCTCATTTTTTATTTATTTATTTGAATTTTTATTCACATTAATTCATTTAAATCAAATTAAATATAGGAAAAATACTAATCTAAGTTTTCAAATCTTTTTATACATGCTTTGCCATCAAGATTTCGTGCATAGGTCAAATAGGAAAGAATTGGATTGATTTGAGCATAATTGACACAAAATACACTTGAAAAAGATATGAAAAGATCTTAAGAAAATCAAATATGCAAAACCATTAATTCATTGGATTTTATTGAGTTTTCTTAACCTAATTAATTCACTACAAAGGCCTGATCACAACCCTAATGTCCATACACATTGAAGCTGCGCAGAAAAGCTCTCTACAAGCTTGAAATTTTGGCCAAAAAATCTCAATACTGAAAATCAATTTGCAGGTGGTTTCAAGCCAAGATTTTCATCCCATTGGCTTCCTCAAGATTCCTAGAAGCGATTCCAATCCCTAACATTCATTCAAACCCCAAGAATTGGTATACAGCATTCCAAATATGGCGTGAAAAACTCACAATCGTATTCTTAAATTTAGGCATTTTCATAACATTTTCTTCATGGATTCTTATTCCTCATCTGATTCTGAAGCTAACTAATACACTTAATTGCGTTTTCCTGTGTTATGTACAAAGATACCATTGTTGCTTTTTAGGGTTTGCAGGTTCTTGAATTAGGGGTTTCCACACAAAGCAAAATTGGAACAACACAGTACCACCATTCGAATCACCGCGCTTGGACGAACAAGAAGCACCCATCGCGCCAAATTTATGGACACCTGAGACTTAATCGCTATTTTCTGTAAACCGGCCTAAGGAAACGCATCATAAACCGTTGCCCAATGTTTTTATTTTCAGGAACATGAGGAAGACGACCTCGTTGTCAGAACGTGATAGGCCGGTTTGAAATTTCGCGTGCTACCCACTAACTCCTTGGTTTCTTTTTATATTATTTAAATGCTATTATATATTAAATGAAATCCAAATGGCTTAGTGGCAATACGTGTTGGCTGGTGAGGTGCAAGACCTGGGTTCGAACCCCAGGTCTGTATTATTCTCAATAATATTTTTCCCATGACGTTCACATGCAGTAACCACATTCAAGCCCACCATACGCCTTCCAGGATCCAACATACACGTGCCTCTGGAGATCAGATCAAGGGCTGAGGATTGATGGACACCATGAGGACGAGTCAGCGCGTGTATACGTGTCATACAAAATCAACAAAAGCCATGCTTTTTGGGCCAGATTATTCAAAATCATACCTCCAATTTGGGACTTCCACCCCCCCTGGTTTGCAATTTTTCTCTATATTTTATTTTTAATTATTGTTTTATTTTCTTTATTTGCTCTAATTAATTATTTTTACAAAATATAAAAACCTCATAAAAAAATCAGAAAAGATGAAGAACTATAATAAATTATTTTATTCTAATATTTTCATAAATAAATTAACATGTAAATTAATTTAGTATTAATTTAGGTTGCAACTTTAATTCTTTCATAATAAAATATAAAAAGATATAGAATTTAGGTTTAATTGTTAATTTTATTCCTCTCAATTTTTCTTTTTTCATAATAATAATATTACTCATTTTATTTTCATAATTAAATTGTACATAAAAGAATTTAGGTTTAATTTAGGTTATATTTTAATATTTTCATAACAAACTTAAAAACCATTAGAATTAGGGTTAGTTAATTTTAATTAATTCTTTTTCTCATTAAATTCCCAAAATACTAAAAATACCCAAAAACATTTTCTTTTGATTTTAATTTTTTTATTAATTCATGTAATTCTGATTTTTTGCAAAAGGGTCCAACGCCCATATTGTTTAATTGTTTAATTTCGCATACTTATTTCCTTTTCCGCTTAAATAATTATGTATCTCTCCCGAAGCTTTGTAACAACTTAAACTTCTCGCACTTTTATTTGCTTTATTTATTTTTCTGTCAAATCGGGTCCGGTTTAATTTTGGCGATGTGGACCCGCGCCATTTGTAATAGCCTTAGAATTTATTTTCCCGCAAATATTCTAACTGTTAAAAGCATGCAAGAATGAATGGCCCTAAATAAAATCAAGCGTAGATCACTTTAACATGACAAGACAAATAAATGAACATGACACACAAAATCACACACCACCCCTAGGGTACGCCTCACTGTTGCCTTGCCTCGAAAGGTGATCGTCGAGTAGAGGATGTCTTAGTAAGTCCTCATGATCCGGGAACCTGGCATGAGGGTAGCTTCTAAGGTGTCTTCCTATTGCTCTGGTGATCACCACGTCCCGAACCTTCGAATTGACCCGAACACCTCCAACGATGGTGCTACCTACCTCTCAATGGTGGGATGGCACTACTTTAAAGGACATTTACACAGACGAATTCCTTAGGGTAGGTAGGTTCTCGTAGATACTTGCTCTCTTCAAAAACAAACGAAAATCTTTTCACACCAACACATTTTCAAAAAGCTTTCGAAAGCAATTTTTCAAACACTCTTGAGGACTGATACAAGAGTCGAACTGGAATTTTCAAAGAAACTTTTTAAAACCCACATTGAAAAGCAAACAAACCATTTTTGAAAACACAAGTGAGCAAGTGTCTAAGAGCCCATGGATAACCATGGATAGAAAGGGTGCTAATACCTTCTCTTTCTATAATCTACCTCCCGAACCGAGAGCAATCTCTTTAAGGAATTTTTCTGTGCTTTTGTCCTTTCCATTTGGAGAAAATAAAAGACGGTGGCGACTCTTGCTTCCGCGACATTTCGCGAACCAGCGTTAAACAGTCAGTTCCAGATCCACCGATCACAGAACTGGCGACTCTGCTGGGGACTTAACTTAAAGTGAGGTGTACCTTAGGGTTAGTTCATAACTGTGTTTTCAATTGCTTTCCTTGTGTGCTTTAAATTGTGGGACTGTCTCGGGAGTTCTATAGATCCTAACCCGGATCTGGGGATACCTTCTTAGAAAGTAGCAACAAGGCTGTGAGGGAACTGTGCGGGGTATACCGACATGGTTGAAACAGTCTGCTACGTTGGTGTGGCACTTTGGTGTGTACCGGTAACCCTTGAGTTCAGTCAAGGAGAGTACGGGGCCTCCGCGTGGTGTCGTGAAGCATCAACAGACCTTAGGAACCTTAATTGAACTATCTTGGCCGCTTTAGGGTAGTGAGATAACTGACTTTGGTGCAGTCCGAGGTTGGTTGATACTCGATACTACACTCAGTTGAGGGTTGCTTTCCTGGAATATTTCGGTCGCCAGTTCAGTGGCTAAATCGAAACGATGAACAACGAAAGCAATCCCGTGATATTGGGAACCTTAGAACCCGGTTACTTTGATTAGGACAGGTTGAACCCACCAACTTCAAGAGGGTAGTACCCCAAACTTCATGCTGGCCTAAACTCTAAGGGCTCTTTTGTGTGACTTGTGTGCCTTCGTACTTGACTATCTGCATGCTTGTTACCTGACGCCTGTTTCTTGCAGGTTCTGTTTTAGTCCTTAACTGGGACTCATGACAGATTCTATTTGAGTTTCTTGCAGGTTTTGGTTTGCAGTCCTTAATCGGGACTTATAACAGGGTTATTCACATTACCCCATGCATCATGACATCATACCATTGCATACCTCCTAACCCATTTCAAGGATCCCAAGGGCTTGTGATGCAGGTCATGATGAATCAAACATCTAGCAAAAGGCAAAGAGGATTTATTTTCCTCTAAGCAAGGCTGTCAGGGGCTATGACCCACTGGATATGGTGAGCCTTTGACCCTTGAAGAAGGACTCTCAACAACATGAAGTACCTTCAATCAAGTTACCAGCTTCCAAACTCTAACAAGTTTCTCTGTTCACCCCGCGAGATCCTTGAAATCATTACATGCATGTCATACATCTCATTGCATTGCAGGTATCCCTTTGACAGGTTGCTTACCCTTCTTCGCTGTTTATTTCAGCCGATCGTCATGAATCCTGAATCATCAGCTGAGCAGTCCATCAAGGCCCTCCAGGTTCAGAACGCCCAGTTCCAAGGGCTGATCATGAATTTGACCCAGGGGCAACAAGATCTGAAGGCTTTGCTCCTGAAGAAGGAGAAGAAGAAGAAGAGGACTGTTTTGTTCAGCCCTAGACGCAGATCTGGGAACACACCGCAGACTGAAACTGAGAGGACTACCCCATCTGTGAGGGAAAGCAGTCACCATGAGAGAGAGGTGCCTAGTCCAGTGGTCTCCGACAACGAGACAGATTTCAACGACGAACAATACCCTCCGGCTGAGGACAAGTATAAGCAGTTGGAAGACCGTTTGAAGGCTATGGAAATACAACAAGTACCTGGGCTGGATTTTGGAGATCTGGGTTTGTCAACTGGTGTGATTATTCCTCGGAAGTTCAAAGCACCATCATTCACTAAATATGACGGGGCGTCTTGTCCCAAGCTACATCTCAGGTCTTATGTTCGGAAAATCCAACCATACTCAGCAGATAAGAACTTGTGGATCCACTTCTTCCAGGAAAGTCTTTCAGGGACTCACCTCGAATGGTTCTATCAACTGGATGGGACCAAAGTTCGTAACTGGGAGGAGTTGGCAACTGCTTTCTATAAGCAGTATCAATATAATGCCGACCTTGCTCCTACACGTACCCAACTCCAGGGTATGTCGTTAGGGTCAAGTGAAGGTTTCAAGGAGTACGCACAAAGATGGAGAGACCTTGCTGGAAGGGTACAGCCTCCCTTAACTGACCGGGAGCTCGTTGATATGTTCTTGGGGACCCTATCCGGGCCGTTCTTCAATCACCTCATTGGTAATTCATCTGCTGGATTTACCGACCTCATCCTGACTGGCGAAAGAATTGAAGCTGGTATCAAGAGCGGGAAAATTCAAGAAGCCACACCTTCTGATATTCATAAAAAGCCTTACACGGGAAAGAAGGAATCTAATGCTGCATACAGTCAAAAGAGTCGCCGTGATCAACATGCAGGGGCAGTCATGATCTCCGGTTCTGCACCACGCCGTCAACCACAAAAGGGAAACCAGCAAAGGCCGGACGGGCCTAAAAGGCAATTCACCAACATTAACATGCCATGGTCACAAGCATTGCAACACATGTTGAAGATGAACCTGATTGCAGTGATCAACCCTCCTGCCAATCCTAAGACCTCCTCTCCTAGCTACAATCCAGAAGCTAGGTGTGCTTATCACTCCGATAGCCCGGGGCACGATACTGAGGACTGTTGGGCACTGAAGTACAAAATTCAGAACATGATCGATGCCAAAGAGATCGAGTTCGAGCCTACCGAGACTCCCAACGTGATCACTGCTCCATTGCCAAAACATGGCTAGGATCGAGAGATTTTTGTTCATTTGAATTCAAGTTGTATTTTTCTTTTCTTGTTCAGATAAACAATTATCATGTTAAACTCTTTTATTTCATGAATGCATTACACATGTCTGTCTTGATTTAATTATGTTTACTATGCTTAAAACTGCTTTCATATTTTTGCGATGGTCAACTCTTAATTGAAAATTCTAAACCTCTTGAGGGAGGATGACGAAAACGATACCATAATTTACAGTATGCTTTCGAACAGACCCCGCTGATGAGGTACAGGCATTGTTTCAATCCCTAAACACTGGAGTTATAAGGATGATAATCCCTCGTCAACCCATCAGAGCCAAAGAAGTAGGAGTTTTTATTTTCGAAAATCAAAACCCTTAATCATAACCTGGGGCAGGGTAGTTCTCTCAGTTGATCCAAGTGCACAATGAATGGCACCAAATGAGTTTTTCAAAAACAAAAGACATGATGGTTCCGAACAATCATAAGGACAGGCAGTCATCATCAAAAAAAATCATAAATAAAAAGCCCAATAAGTCAAAAAAGAGACTTATAAAACTGGGGCATCCCGCTGACTGTAATTCCAAAAAGGAAACAGCTCAGGCAAAAAATAGGGATAACAAAAATCAAGAAAGAGGTCTTACAAACCCTCAACGAGAAAGGAATGACTGCCTATCCAAAATAAGTTATCAATGCCAGAACCATCACAGGAGAATCAGAGCAAAGACTCAAACAAGGTCTAACGTATGATCAACTGAGTTTAGGTTTGGAGAACATCACGAAGAGCGGGTGGGTACAAATAATTTGAGCCTTTATCCTTTGTTCTTAAACCGTGAACCAGGCCACGATATAACCCTTAAAAGTCCTAGCTGAAGCATGGGTTAGTTCGAAAGCATACTGTTACGAAGGTATCCTGACTCCTGAAGGTTTGCTGTAAAATCTTGAGTGGACATCGCACTGTATTACAAAAAATGCATTTTCAAAATTCAAGACAGACATAGGCTTTTGCATTCTTAAAATAACCTTGTTTGCATATAACTATTTGTTTGAACAGTAGGGAAATCCGCACGATAAACACCTTGTGAACAGAAGTACCTCCAATCAAGGGGCACAGTAGGAGCATTGCCCATTATCTGGGGCATGGCAAAATACTTCCAACAGGGGCAACTCCCTACATTCTGAGAGCGTGGACATAGTCGAAAAGATACTACGCAAAATCAAAGACCCGCTAGGTTGACGTACCTAGGCAAAAATAAGGGCTTCCCGGCGAACCAAAAGGGTTCGGGCAAAATGAAGGGATGAAAATGAAAAAACATGTACACCCGGCAAGTCGAAAACCTGAAAAGGCGGCTTGGGCAAAAATGGGTATCCCGGTGGACTGAAAACCCGAAAGGGCGGTCCAGGCAGAAGTTAGGGATCAAAGCGTACGACTATGTTCCGGTATCTCATCACTTGTCTACTCGAAGATTTGTCAATCACCCACACAGGTATCCTCTTCCCTCATCTCCGAAGCAGAGGCAATAATAAGTTATCCAGGCGATCCAATTACTCTGTCAACCAAAGTACAACGGAACGATCAACATAAGGATGATTACCATCTACCTTTACAAATTCCAGATCGTGGGTTAACATCCGAAACCAAACAGGACAATCATCCACTTAATCAAAATCATGTAACCCTACACCGGTTCCTTCAATTTTCAGACAAAGTCGTACACAGACTCCTCATCCCGAAGCAACCTTACCCCGGTTCCTCCAGAAATCTCACATGGATTTATCCCAAGGTAACCTAACCCCGGTTCCTCCTGAAGTCTTACATGGACCTAGCTCAAGATGACCTGACCCCGGTTCATCAAGAAGTTTTTACACAAACTTATCCAAGTAACCTAACCCCGGTTCCTCCGAAAGTCTCACATGGACCTATCTCAAGATGACCTAACCCCGGTTCGTCAAGAAGTTTTTACACAAACTTATCCAAGTAACCTAACCCCGGTTCCTCCTGAAAGTCTCACATGGACCTATCTCAAGATGACCTAACCCCGGTTCGTCAAGAAGTTTTTACACAAACTTATCCAAGTAACCTAACCCCGGTTCCTCCGAAAGTCTCACATGGACCTATCTCAAGATGACCTAACCCCGGTTCGTCAAGAAGTTTTTACACAAACTTATCCAAGTAACCTAACCCCGGTTCCTCCTGAAAGTCTCACATGGACCTATCTCAAGATGACCTGACCCCGGTTCATCAAGAAGTTTTTACACAAACTTATCCAAGTAACCTAACCCCGGTTCCTCCGAAAGTCTCACATGGACCTATCTCAAGATGACCTAACCCCGGTTCATCAAGAAGTTTTTACACAAACTTATCCAAGTAACCTAACCCCGGTTCCTCCTGAAAGTCTCACATGGACCTATCTCAAGATGACCTAACCCCGGTTCGTCAAGAAGTTTTTACACAAACTTATCCAAGTAACCTAACCCCGGTTCCTCCTGAAAGTCTCACATGGACCTATCTCAAGATGACCTAACCCCGGTTCGTCAAGAAGTTTTTACACAAACTTATCCAAGTAACCTAACCCCGGTTCCTCCGAAAGTCTCACATGGACCTATCTCAAGATGACCTTACCTCGGCTCGTCAAGAAGTTTTACCCGAACTTATCCTGCGGCAACCTAACCCCGGTTCCCCTCAGAAGTCTTACATGGATTTAGCTCAAGATAACCTCACCCCGGTTCATCAAGAAGTTTTACATGAACTTACCTCACCAAGCAACCCTACACCGGTTCCCTCTCTTCAAGATGCAGTTTTACATGGACTCGTCACCCAGAAACCCTACACAGGTTCTCCCTTTCCAAGAACGAAGTTTTACACGAACTCATCATCAAAATAACCCTACCCAGGTTCCTTCTCCATTTCAAATACAGTTTTACACAAACTCATCAGCATGCAACCCTACATAGGTTCCCCCTTTCAACTTACAAAATTACAGTCCAAAATCTCCCCAGAAAAGTCCAATCTAGTTTCCCCAGGAAAGTTGGAATTTATCTCCCCAAGCAGTAAGCTTATCCCCAGTAAATTCTGGAAGCTTATCCCCTCGCAGAACACGAACGCGTCGTCCGGCTTTATTCAAAGAGTTATTTCCTCAACAGGATATAACTGGGTTATCCTCAGCCAAAAGCCACGGAAAGAGCGTCGTCGACGAAGTCTCCTTACCCCAGCAAAGTCTATCAACACTTCCAGCACAACAAGGGTATTCCTCAGCAAGTTACTATCAACACTCAGCAAGGCATCTCTCTCCCTACAGAGTATTGCTTCCCAGCATGGTCGCTAGAGTATCTTTTCTCCCCGCAAAATCTTCCATTTGCCAAGTTTATTCCTCAACGGAGTCATCTTCTCCTACCGGTATTCTTGCAGTTATCATCCCCAGCGGAAGCAAAAATCTATTCTTCAATATCAGCCCAGGATACGACTTCCCGGCACCCGTCAAGGATTTACTTTCCTAGACGAAAACATACATAAAACATCACATACATCATTATAGCATGCATAGACGCATCATATCTCACAAATCTCATTTATGTTGAGAATATCATTGCTTGATCCATATCATGCATTGCATATGACTGACCTTTACCTTTCAGGAAAAATGCAGTTGAAATTCTCAATCACGTTTCAAGACTTTGACCGGTTCAGTTAAATCGACCCCAAGATTTTCCTGATGCTTATCCAGTCAAAGGCCTTCTCTGGTTCAGTCAGATCGACCCTAAGATCTCCCTGATGCTTACCCAGTTTAAGATATTTCAAGACCTAGACCGGTTCAGTTAAATCGACCCCAAGATTTTCCTGATGCTTATCCAGTCAAAGGCCTTCTCTGGTTCAGTCAGATCGACCCTAAGATCTCCCTGATGCTTATCCAGTTGAAGATATTTCAAGACCTTGTCCGGTTCAGTTAAATCGACCCTAAGATTTTCCTGATGCTTATCCAGTCAAAGGCTTTCTCTGGTTCAGTCAGATCGACCCTAAGATCTCCCTGATGCTTATCCCAGTAGAAGACACCCAAGATTTTTCTCAACGAGCGTTGTTGAAGTTAAAGTCACCCAAGATTTTTTCTCAACGAGCGTTGTTGAAGTTAAAGTCACCCAAGATTTTTCTCAGCGAGCGTTGTTGAAGTTAAAGTCGCCCAAGGTTCTCTTACCATTCATGCTAAGACAGCAACCATCCCTGGTTCATTCATCATCGTTTGAAGCTCCAGATTCAGCTCCTGTAACCAGTCAGGACACATCTATACCAAGCATCTGAAAACCAGCTCCTGCAACGCGTCAGGTACTCATTTGTTCTTTTGCAGGTATGCAGGTTCTCGCTAAGGAATCTCTTACGCGATCAACATCCAGATGGCATCTATAAGCCCATCATCCTATCCAGCAATCTCCAAATGGCATCTATAAGCCCATTTCCATCACACTGCTACCATGTGAGCGCAAATTTCTGGGCACTTTAGTGTTCAATCATCTTCTACCTTCGGATTACGAAAGGCACGTCAGCAAATCTGCATCCTCAGGTCTAAGAAGATTGAACAGGGGCAACTGTTGTACCCCAAAATTTGCCCTCCCATATTCTTCAAGAAATTGCCAAGTCAAGTCACAAAATTCCCCAAAGGTTACTCAGTCCAACTGTCTCCTACACAGTCAAAACTAGGGTTTGTGTTCTGATCAAGAAAAAGAAGTTTGCAAAGGCTCAATCAAGTCCCATAGGCCTACAAATGTGGTCAAGCATCTTCATATCAAGTTTCAAGGCATTCAGCACAAAATTGCACAGTCAAAAACCCTAATTGCACTACAGTCAACTGTAGGGGCAAAATGGTCATTTGACAGTCAAAAGTTCAAATTTTTGGTCAACATATCATTTTGAAGCCACAAACATCATTTGATCAATGCTTGATCATGATTCTCAAAATTTGGCTCAGAAAATCATCAAGATGCAAAAGTTTCCTTATTTGGACAGTTGAAAAAGTCAACTGAAATTGACCAGGGCATAACTTTCACATGGATTATCAGAAAAATTCCATCCAAAGCTCATTTTGAAGAGAAAGACATTTCCTACAACTCATCTTCATACTTCAAGTCCAAGAAATGCTCTCACAAAAAGTTATCAATTTCAACATTATAGGTCATTTTCAAAAGTCAACAAAAAGGGACTTTAAGTAAAAGGCCATAACTTGAGATTGGTAAATCAAAATGACATGGGACCAAAGGCATTGGTTAGAGGACTCAAAGACCTTTCCAAAATGTCCAAGAACATGAGAAAAGCTTAAAATTTGAGCAAGTTATGCCTTGTGGAAGTTGGGAAATATTTGGATATTTTGAAAAGTCAACTTTGATCCAAGTGACCTAAAATTGCTAATGGGCCCATTTTTCTTCCATGATTCATAATTCTAAGCATATGCACGACCACTTGGCCCAAAGGGAAGTATTTTCTCATTTTTTATTTATTTATTTGAATTTTTATTCACATTAATTCATTTAAATCAAATTAAATATAGGAAAAATACTAATCTAAGTTTTCAAATCTTTTTATACATGCTTTGCCATCAAGATTTCGTGCATAGGTCAAATAGGAAAGAATTGGATTGATTTGAGCATAATTGACACAAAATACACTTGAAAAAGATATGAAAAGATCTTAAGAAAATCAAATATGCAAAACCATTAATTCATTGGATTTTATTGAGTTTTCTTAACCTAATTAATTCACTACAAAGGCCTGATCACAACCCTAATGTCCATACACATTGAAGCTGCGCAGAAAAGCTCTCTACAAGCTTGAAATTTTGGCCAAAAAATCTCAATACTGAAAATCAATTTGCAGGTGGTTTCAAGCCAAGATTTTCATCCCATTGGCTTCCTCAAGATTCCCAGAAGCGATTCCAATCCCTAACATTCATTCAAACCCCAAGAATTGGTATACAGCATTCCAAATATGGCGTGAAAAACTCACAATCGTATTCTTAAATTTAGGCATTTTCATAACATTTTCTTCATGGATTCTTATTCCTCATCTGATTCTGAAGCTAACTAATACACTTAATTGCGTTTTCCTGTGTTATGTACAAAGATACCATTGTTGCTTTTTAGGGTTTGCAGGTTCTTGAATTAGGGGTTTCCACACAAAGCAAAATTGGAACAACACAGTACCACCATTCGAATCACCGCGCTTGGACGAACAAGAAGCACCCATCGCGCCAAATTTATGGACACCTGAGACTTAATCGCTATTTTCTGTAAACCGGCCTAAGGAAACGCATCATAAACCGTTGCCCAATGTTTTTATTTTCAGGAACATGAGGAAGACGACCTCGTTGTCAGAACGTGATAGGCCGGTTTGAAATTTCGCGCGCTACCCACTAACTCATTGGTTTCTTTTTATATTATTTAAATGCTATTATATATTAAATGAAATCCAAATGGCTTAGTGGCAATACGTATTGGCTGGTGAGGTGCAAGACCTGGGTTCGAACCCCAGGTCTGTATTATTCTCAATAATATTTTTCCCATGACGTTCACATGCAGTAACCACGTTCAAGCCCACCATACGCCTTCCAGGATCCAACATACACGTGCCTCTGGAGATCAGATCAAGGGCTGAGGATTGATGGACACCATGAGGACGAGTCAGCGCGTGTATACGTGTCATACAAAATCAACAAAAGCCATGCTTTTTGGGCCAGATTATTCAAAATCATACCTCCAATTTGGGACTTCCACACCCCCTGGTTTGCAATTTTTCTCTATATTTTATTTTTAATTATTGTTTTATTTTCTTTATTTGCTCTAATTAATTATTTTTACAAAATATAAAAACCTCATAAAAAAATCAGAAAAGATGAAGAACTATAATAAATTATTTTATTCTAATATTTTCATAAATAAATTAACATGTAAATTAATTTAGTATTAATTTAGGTTGCAACTTTAATTCTTTCATAATAAAATATAAAAAGATATAGAATTTAGGTTTAATTGTTAATTTTATTCCTCTCAATTTTTCTTTTTTCATAATAATAATATTACTCATTTTATTTTCATAATTAAATTGTACATAAAAGAATTTAGGTTTAATTTAGGTTATATTTTAATATTTTCATAACAAACTTAAAAACCATTAGAATTAGGGTTAGTTAATTTTAATTAATTCTTTTTCTCATTAAATTCCCAAAATACTAAAAATACCCAAAAACATTTTCTTTTGATTTTAATTTTTTTATTAATTCATGTAATTCTGATTTTTTGCAAAAGGGTCCAACGCCCATATTGTTTAATTGTTTAATTTCGCATACTTATTTCCTTTTCCGCTTAAATAATTATGTATCTCTCCCGAAGCTTTGTAACAACTTAAACTTCTCGCACTTTTATTTGCTTTATTTATTTTTCTGTCAAATCGGGTCCGGTTTAATTTTGGCGATGTGGACCCGCGCCATTTGTAATAGCCTTAGAATTTATTTTCCCGCAAATATTCTAACTGTTAAAAGCATGCAAGAATGAATGGCCCTAAATAAAATCAAGCGTAGATCACTTTAACATGACAAGACAAATAAATGAACATGACACACGAAATCACACACCACCCCTAGGGTACGCCTCACTGTTGCCTTGCCTCGAAAGGTGATCGTCGAGTAGAGGATGTCTTAGTAAGTCCTCATGATCTGGGAACCTGGCATGAGGGTAGCTTCTAAGGTGTCTTCCTATTGCTCTGGTGATCACCACGTCCCGAACCTTCGAATTGACCCGAACACCTCCAACGGTGGTGCTACCTACCTCTCAATGGTGGGATGGCACTACTTTAAAGGACATTTACACAGACGAATTCCTTAGGGTAGGTAGGTTCTCGTAGATACTTGCTCTCTTCAAAAACAAACGAAAATCTTTTCACACCAACACATTTTCAAAAAGCTTTCGAAAGCAATTTTTCAAACACTCTTGAGGACTGATACAAGAGTCGAACTGGAATTTTCAAAGAAACTTTTTAAAACCCACATTGAAAAGCAAACAAACCATTTTTGAAAACACAAGTGAGCAAGTGTCTAAGAGCCTATGGATAACCATGGATAGAAAGGGTGCTAATACCTTCTCTTTCTATAATCTACCTCCCGAACCGAGAGCAATCTCTTTAAGGAATTTTTCTGTGCTTTTGTCCTTTCCATTTGGAGAAAATAAAAGACGGTGGCGACTCTTGCTTCCGCGACATTTCGCGAACCAGCGTTAAACAGTCAGTTCCAGATCCACCGATCACACTTCCCTTTCTATAATCTACCCCCCGAACCCAAGAAAAATCTCAAAGGTTTTTGCTGTGCTTTTTAAACCTTTCCTTAGGATAAAATAAAAAGTCGGTGGCGACTCTTGCTCAACCGAAACATTTGCGAAAACAAACGCAAAACCATAGTCAGTTCTCCCAGCGTATCACACAGGCGATTACAAGGCTCCCTGACCATCTCATTCACTTCCTCTGATCACAAGCAAGCTATACCAATCAAGAACAAGCACTTTCAGGCGCTAGAACTCACTGTAAGTCAGCCACGACCATGGCTTCTTCTTGAAATCGAATTGCATGATTTTGGCATCTATAGCATGAAATACTTATATATTCTTGCTCCTTGAAACATTTGCAAGCTATCTGTAACATTCAATTGCATTTTTGTGGACTATATCAAGATTTGCCATTATTAAGGTTTTATGCTTCGTTTTAGGATCTTTGTATGCAGGCAAAATTGACTCCCATGAAGGGCATCATGTTGCTCAGAATGCCAAGGCGGTTCGATCCATGGCATTAGATGTTATTTATCGTGCACATATTCGATTTTTAGATATGCAGGGTTTGTAGTGACAACCTTGTGTCCGTAGGTAAAAGTCTCTGACTTTTACCAACGGAGCAAGGAGGAAGATGACTAGCGTGGCAACCCATGATTGCTCCGTTTAAAATTTCGCGCGCAGGATTTAGCAAAGTTATATTTTTATATAATATTTGTTTGTTCTTTTGTATACAAAGCGCGCACGTAGCTCAACTGGCATTGATGCTATTAGAAAAGGCATCAGGGCCTGGGTTCGAATCTCAACCCCCCCCCCCCTCATTATTTCTTGTTATTTTCATTCAGGTGATCAAGCATGCACACGAGGCCAAAGGATCACCATGTGCCCTCAGGATCCAACCATTGGATCTTCAGATGGCTAGATCTAAAGGCCATCACATGAAGGACCATCATACAGCCCAGTCAACGCATGGCATTGGAACGGGCAGGTCAACGTGGACCAGTTGTTTTGGGCCCAGAATCTGCTTTTGACACCCTCCAAAATTACTTTCACAGGCCCATTTTCTATTTTCTTTTCTTTTTATATTTCTCTTATTTAATTTATTTATTTATTTTACTAACACAAATTAATTATTTCTTTTTATCAAAAGATCACAAAAATAATATTTTCATCCAATTAGATTTAGGATATTTATTTTTGTACAAAAATTAATTGAATTAGGTTATTTAATTTTAGGTAACTTTAATTTCTTTTGTAAAATAAATTAAAACAAGTTAGAAATTAGGGTTTTTTATTTTTAAATTCTATTTTTTTTTCTTAAAATAACCAAAAACATAAAAATAGGTCATGTAAATTATTTTCTTTAAATTAATTTAATTACTAATTAGATTTGTATTTAATTTAAAAACCTAATTCTTTTTCTTAAAAATAATTAAAAACAACAAAAATAGTTTCTCTTCCGATTAGGTTAGACGGGGTCAAAACCCTAGTTCTATCTCGTTCTTAAATTCATCGCGCGCGCTTCATGATTTTATTTTTACCATATTAATGTAATTGCTCACGAGTTGTAATAGATTAATTAGGATTTTTACTTTCATTTATCGTTTTTTTACGGGTTGTTTTTGGCTATGTAAATACCCGAAGCCTTGTAATAGCGTAGCTTTACTTTCCGCACTTTAATTTCCGCAAAATATTAAACTGTTATATGTATGATATTAGGATTTCATGACAAGAATGTATGATTAACTTTAAAATGGTTAACAAACCCTAAATGTGCAAAGATAATAATCTGAAATTGAATCACTCACACATGCGCACTCCTAGGGTAGACTCCCACTTCGGTTGCCTTCGGTAAACGGTCATTAAGTATAGGATGCTTTAGTGGTCGCTCTCTTGTCTAAACAAAAGATCAAAGTCCCGTTCGGAAAAGTTGCCTCTGAAAGGTTACCTCGGATATTGTTGCCTCGAATATTGATCTTAAGACATTAGGGTTATTACTAATACATCCTAGAATTGCTTTAGTGACCGTACGTCCCTTTCGAATTGACCCTTTAAACTCCAACGACGGTGCTACCTACTCACTAATAGTGGGATAGCGCTGTCTAAAGGAAACAAACATAGAACAATTCTCTTTGTCGAGTAGGTAGGTTAGTTCTTAAGTACTTGCTCAAACAAAATAAATATTTTTACACCAAACACTCTTTTCAAACAAAGTTTTCAAAAAGACTTTGTAACACTCTTGAAGATAGAAGCAAGAGTTAAATCGAAGTAAAACAAAAACTTTTTTTCAAATCAAACACACACAAAGCAAATTTTGAAAATGACGAGCAAGTACCTAAGAGCCCGTAGAAAACTACGGATAGAAAGGGTGTTAATACCTTCCCTTTTTATAATCTACCCCCCGTACTCAAAATATCGAAAAAGGGAATTTTTTTGTGCTTTTTTCCTTTCCAGTTGGATAAAATAAAAGTCGGTGGCGACTCTTGCTTACCGCGACATTTTGCAAACACAAACGCAAAACGCAAACCAGCATTCCTAAAACAGTCTGGTTCTGGCCACCGTATCACACGTTCGAACTTGATACCTCCTGTGAAAACATAGTTAACTCAATTTGTGAAATTTTGGCGCCGGAACCAGCTCGATACGATGAAAATCGACCAAGTTATGATTTTCTGAACATGACGCAAATAAACTTTTATCGCAAATTTTTTGTACGAAAATACTTGATAAATCTGTATTTTTGAAGACCTTCTGATCGAAATTGGCTTCCAGCTATGAGATATGAAAACATAGATGACATCAATGCGGAATATTGGCCACCGGAACGGGTTCAAAACGAGCCACGATCTTCAAGTTATGAATTTTTTAGCGCGTAAAAACTGCACTTTCAACACACTTTTCACCATATTTCTTCGAGAAAACTCGCACATTCGGAGACCTTATTTAAATAATTTTCTCTCAAGCATAACCTAAATTTCAGAATACATTATCAAAGATATCTTGGCGAAAGAACACCTGAATATGACGCGCCGGGTTGGACTTGTGAATATTTGAACCCCAAATCATTGCAAAACGACGAACCGATCTTCAGCACGGAAAACATTCTGAGAATATCCATTGACGAAATAAACGTCACTTGTAACCTGAAGAAGCTTGATAAATATACCTTTATTCCATAACCATAAAACCAATAATATGCGTGTATGAAAAGAGGGTAAATTTTGGGGTACAACACACTTAAAAAGGGCTGATGTAGTATCCAACTGGGAGACACGAAGCGGGGTTAAAGGTTTCTTAGCCAAGTTTCTGGTAGATCAAGCTCAACTATTCTGGGATAATTTGGACTTTCAGGCTTTTGAAGACATCTTAGCTCTCTTTATCTACGGTTTGGTTCTTTTCCCGAATCCAGATTCCTTCATTGATGTGAATACGGTTAAGATCTTCCTGTCTCGCAATCCTGTGCCTACTCTTCTGGGTGATATTTTGCATGCCCTCTATACTCGTACTATGTGAAGAAGAGGGAATCTCATGTGTTGCATGCTGCTGCTGGCGAGGTGGTTTATTTCGCACCTCCCCAAGTCTGTGTTGAAGAATGAGGAAGGTTTATGATGGTCTTACAGAATAATATCCCTTGCTCATACAAACATTCTTTGGAGTTCCAAGGCTATGGAAAGCACTACTGTCATTGATCGATGTGGGGGATATCCTAATGTCCCATTGCTTGGAATCCGAGGAGGAATAACCTACAGTCCTTGCTTAGCTCTGCGACAGTTTGGTCGTGCTCGGAGAGACGGTCCTCACAAGCTACTTCTCACGGACATTACCTTTGACTACAAGAAGGATGTTGACGAACATCGCCGAAGGTTTATACAAGCTTGGGGCATGGTGAATAGGTCTGACCCTCAAGAGCTAGGACCAAGGACTTCTCTCCCTATGCAACATTATCTCCAGTGGGTCCGAGCTCGTGCTCAGAAGCTTGGGATGCCTTATGAAGCTGTGTTGCCAGTAATTGTGGAGCCCACCAATGAAGAGGGTGTTCCTTATACAGTCCTTTATCCCTATATTCCCACTGAACTGGGGGCACTGAAGAGATCCTGGATTCAGTTGAAGGAAGAGAGGGATACCTACCGGGAAAAGTATCATGAGCAAGGAAGGAAGATCTTGAAGCTCACCAGGAAACTCGAGAATGGAAGAACGATCAATGACTACGTCAGCACCAAGGGGAAGCGTCCATGGGATTTCTGATTTTTGCTTTTTCTAGTTTGGATTTGCTTTTCATTTATTTCTTTTGTAACGCCTCAAAGGCATTGTTAAACATTTTTACAAGTTAATCTAATAAAGTTTGTTTATTTCTTGATTTATAAATTTAAATCTCCCAAAGTCTTTGAAACCATTACATATGCATCCCATTATCATGCACATCATTACAGGTTTCTCATCTCCTTCGCTGTTTATTTCAGCACGAAATGTCTTCTGAAATACCTATCGATCAAGCTATCAAAGCTCTTCAGGCACATAATGCCCAATTCCAAGAGATGTTCTTGAACTTGGCTAAAGGGAAAGAGGATTTGAAGACTCTCATCCTGAAGGAGAAGAAGAAGAAGAAGAAGAAGAAGAAGAAGAAGAAGGTGGTTCTTCTGAATATGGGTAACAGATTTGGGAATAGGTTGCGATAGGAAGCTGATCTGTCTCTCTCATCCAAAGGAGAGGAGGACCAGGAGGAAGAAAAGGGTCCCAGTCCTGTGGTCTCTGATAATGATACTGATTTTGATGATGTGCAGTATCCTCCTGCTGAGGATAGGTACAAACAACTTGAAGACCATCTGAGTGCTATGGAGATTCAGAAGATACATGGTTTGGACTTCAGAGATCTGGGACTAGCATCTGGGGTGGTGATCCCTCATAAATTCAAAGCTCCAGTTTTCGCCAAGTACGATGGAGCATCCTGTCCAAAACTCCATCTCCGCTCGTATGTCCGAAAAAACCAACCTTACACTGCTGATAGAAATCTATGGGTACATTTCTTTCAAGATAATCTGTCAGGGACTCAGCTTGAATGGTTTTATCAATTGGAAGGAGCTAATGTCCGAAACTGGGAAGACCTTGTTGTTGCTTTCTACAAGCAGTATCAGTATAACACCGACCTTGCTCCCACTCGTACTCAGCTTGAGGGTATGTTTATGGGTGCAAGCGAAGGTTTTAAGGACTATGCTTAAAAGTGGAGAGATTTGGCTGGAAGAGTCCAACCCCCTCTGTCTGATAGGGAGTTGATGGATATGTTTCTAGGGACATTGTTTGGTCCATTTTTCAATCATCTGATCGGCAGTTCGTCATTTGGGTTTACTGAATTGATCCTGACTGGGGAGAGAGTAGAAGCTGGTATCCGAAGCGGTAAGATACAGAAAAGTATTTCATCAAGTGCAGAAAGGAAGCCTTTCACTGGTAAGAAAGAAGCTAGTGCAGTTTACAGCTCGAGGAGCCAAAACCGACCTGAACGCCGTCAAGCAGTGAATGCAGTAGTAATATCAAGATCCATTGTTGCCCCACAATGCAACAATCAGCAAAAAATGGAGAGATCGCAGAGACAGTACACTCGGCTTATTATGACCTTGTCTCAAATTCTACCACAATTATTGAAGACTGTGATACGGTGGGAGAACTGACATGAGGTTTTGCGTTTGTGTTTGCAAATGTTTCGGTTTAGCAAGAGTCACCACCTACTTTTTATTTTATCCAAAGGAAAGGTCAAAAAGCACAGGAAAGACCTTTGAGATGTTTTCTTGGGTTCGGGGGGTAGATTATGAAAAGGGAAGGTGCTAGCACCCTTTTCATCCATGGTTTTCCATGGGCTCTTAGTTACTTGTTTAGATCACTTGCTTTGCTTTTCCAATTGTTTGAAATGGTGCTTTGTATGTGGTTTTGAAAATGTTTTGAAAAGAGGCCATCGTTGTGAAAACCTTTGTAATGATTCTTGTTTGAATATATACAAAGGTGTATTGTCTTTTGAAAAGATTTTTCAATGTTTGAAAGTTTGATTGTGTTGTGGAGTGTGTTTGAAAATAGCAAGGATGTTTTGCAAGTTTTGATCAAGTAACTAAGAGTTATCTACCCTATTTTACTCAAAGATCTTTCCTATACGTTTTAATCCTTTTGACAGTGTTGTTTTACCATTGCATTTGGTAAACAACCTTATATTTGGATGTTAAACGGGACAGGCGCGGGTCTTCGTATTGACCATGATAGCAATTGTGCTAAGTATCTTAGCAAATTTTTTGAGGGACTTAGATCATTTTGTATAGGCAATCAAGATAGCGTCATCGAGGGACTATTATCTTTTGTTTTGTTTTTATTTTGCCAAGATACCTAGCATGCATACCATGGCCATTTTGTAAGGCAACAAGTGGAATTACCCTAAGGGTGGAAGTGTGCAAGTGTTTTTGATTGCATACATTTGTCTTTGATTTTCGGTGACCTACTCATTGGTTTTATCTTGCCAAACACGCCTAATTACTATACAGTATAAGGAAAACAGTAAATTGCGGCAAATGAAATTCTACGCTATTACAATATTTAGGGGATGGGGATACATATGTACGAATGGGGATTGCAAGTAAAAATAAGTCCTAAGTTATTATTATTACAACCATATTGAAATGCATAACATAAGAAAGAAATGGACTTGTTTTAAAAGAACGTTTTTGTCTTAAGGAAATAAATTAAAAGGAAAATATTTCTATGTTTTTTTATGTCTTTTTGTGTTAATATAAAAAAAATGAAAAGGAAGATAAATGCAAGGTGGAAACAACGTGTTGCTATAAAAATAACAACTAGGATCAGAAGTTCTGAAGCCGAGAGCATTGTGACTTAGCAGTAAACATCTGTGGGATCAGAAGTTCTGGACTGGTAAACTCTGAGGTCCTGCAAGAAATGTTAGAGGGAAAACACAGAGGTTCTGGATGGTGTTCAACCAGTAAACCAAAAGTCAGAAGTTTTGTATTTCACTAAAACAGTAAGCAAACGTCAGCAGTTCAGTGTATTTGACATGTAAGGAGAACTCAGAAATTCTGTGTTGTGCTGAGATTGTTAGTGAACATCATAAGTTTTGTATTATGCTGAGCCAGTGGGTGTACATCAAAAGTTTAGTGTGTGTTAACAGTGAGTGAAAAACAGAAGTTCTGTGATACATTTCAGCTCTTTAATCAGCACAACAACAATTTATTCAGTTTAGCAAATCAGAATGATCACAACACAACAAATCATAAAAGTTCCAATCCTAAGTATGAGCCTAGCATTATTCTAGAAGTTCTGATCCATAGTTTTTCTATTCATACAATGATATATACAACATTAATACTATGATATTTACATGTTAATGATGTTCAGAATGAAAAGCAAGTAAAGTCAGACAGACTTACCTGGAGCGTGCTTGGAGCTTTGGGTGGCTGCCTTTGGATGTTCTGAGTCAGCAAGAGAGACAGAAGAGTGGTTGTGTTCTTTGGTTCAAAGGAAAGAACAAAGGTTTATTTTTGTGTATGAGAAATATGGATTTTTATGAAGGTTTCACAACTTCCTTTTCTCTCTTTTGGCCAATGTCTCTCTTCAAAAGCCAGCCCCTAGCCTTCAGCCTCTCGTCCCAAAAAAAATCCCCCTTTAACGTATGATAGAGCCAAGTATTTATAGATGAATTTGTTGTGATTTTGGGGGGAAAAACAAATAGGATTTGAACCTGTTTAGGCATCCTCTTTCTTTTCTTTTCATCACAATTTTTGTATGCTAGTTTGGTGTAATCATGGGATGCAGGCGTAGGCTGAGCTAGCTGTTGGTTATAGGTCTGCAACAGGTTGTATAAACAAGGTTTTGGGATTTGGTCAAGTTCTGACCAAAGCGTTGAATATAACCTTCATATGCTGAAGTGCTGCCTTGTCCTTGAAGCAAGCATGGTGGTTGTCAGCAGGAATTAAGGAAAAGCAAAAAGCAAAGCATGGGCTTAGTAGCGAAGTTGCTATCCCAAGACACTAGAGGTACACGTGGTGAAAATCCTTTGGATAAAGACTCAGAAGGTGGTTGTGAGCATTAAATGAGCATTAAATGATGATGAGACTTATCACAACCAGAAATCCTGCAACGTGAGATTCTGCACCAAGGCTTAGCTCTGGATCAGGAGTTCTGCTTCAACGTAGCATCCAACCTCTGATCTTTGTATCTTCTGGCTCCAACATATTTTGAAGGAGATTTTAGACTTTCTGGATAGCTTGCAGCATGCTTCTTAACCTTCTTTGTATTACCTTGGCAAACACTGACTGAGCTTGCGTAGAGGCTGAAGAGCCATGTTCTGACTGAAGGCTATATGCTGAACCATGTTTACAACTTCTGACCGCACCTTCCTGGAGGCTGGCTCAGAAGTTCTGAAGTGTAATTCTTCTTAAATACTTAGAAAAATCCCAAGTATTTAGAAATTTGGCTTTTCCAAAGTAATTTTGAATTTTTAACGTGATCATGACAATTTCGCCCTTGCAGGCGACTTTCTTGAAAAATTTGTAATTCAAAGCTTGGGATTGGATGGGAGTAAACCTGAGGATCCAGGGTGATTTCTTAAGAAACTGAGAGGGCAAATTTTGGGGTACAACAGCTGCCCCTGTTCAATCTTCTTTAACCTGAAGAGTTAGATTGGCGAGATTTGCCATTCGTGACTCGAAGGTGGAAGATGATTGGACACTAGAGTGCCCAGAAATTTGCACTCAGTGATGATATGAGGAATGGGCTTAAAGATGCCATTTGGAGAAGTGACAGAATCTTGTCGGAGATGGGCTTAAAGATGCCATCCAAGAATGTTTATTTAATTGTATGTTATAGGTGAAAGAATGAGTATCAGAAAGGTATCCGTGTCTGGAGCGTATCCTAACTGTATCAAGAAGCTGGATCTGAATGAGTATCAGGATGGCATCCGTATCTGGAGCGTCTCTGTGCTGGGGATAAGCAATAGATTAACATCCGTGTTTGGAAGCATCCGTAAACTATTTTCAGATTGTATACTGGTGGCTTGTTAATCTTATCCTGAAAAGGGTAAAATATTAGCTGGAACACAAAGTTATGTTGCATGAAATGTATGATGCAATATATGTGTTTTATCAATGTTTATGATATATGAATGCAATTTATGCGCATGTAAGCTGATAAGCTGTCTTGCTGAGGAAAATAAATCCTGGATAGCTGGAGATAATAAAATCTTTGACTGCTGCCGGAGAAAATAAATCCTGTCCCATTGTTGAAGAGTATGTGTGTCTTTAAGCTTTGCTTAGAATACTTCTACCGGGGATTCCTGTTTTGTTGTTTGAGGAGAACTCCGCTGGGGAATATTTGAAAACTCTATGGGGAATTGAGAATGTGAATCTTCATTCTGCTGGAGGAATTTGTATTGAGGAGTCAAGAACGAGAATCTTCGATCTGCAGGGGATTAAAAACTCTGACAAATTTATGCTGAGAGTAAAGAAAGGCTCTGGAAACTTCACTGGAGAATCAAAGATGAGAATCTTGATTTTGTTGGGGAGTAAAAACTATGTGGGGAGTAGCTATCCTGCTGGAGAGTAAGCTCAGGACTCTGGGAAAAGCTTATTCTTGTTTGGAAGAAATTCAAGAGCTTAGGTTGTATGCCACTTTGAGAATGAGAATCTTCATTCTGTCGGGAATATCAGGAACTCGGGTTATATGCCACTTTGAGAATGAGAATCTTCATTCTGTTGGGAATATCAGAAGCTTGGGTTATATGCCACTTTGAGAATGAGAATCTTCATTCTGTCGGGAATATCAGGAATTCAGGTTATATGCCACTTTGAGAATGAGAATCTTCATTCTGTCGGGAATATCAGAAATTTAGGTTATACGCCACTTTGAGAATGAGAATCTTCATTCTGTCAGGACTATTAGGAATTCAGGTTATACGCCACTTTGAGAATGAGAATCTTCATTTTGTCGGGAATATCAGAAACTCGGGTTATACGCCACTTTGAGAATGAGAATCTTCATTTTGTCGGGAATATCAGGAACTCGGGTTATATGCCACTTTGAGAATGAGAATCTTCATTCTGTCGGGAATATCAGGAATTCAGGTTATATGCCACTTTGAGAATGAGAATCTTCATTCTGTCGGGAATATCAGAAATTCAGGTTGTATGCCACTTCTGGGTAAGCAAGAATGAGAATCTTCATTCAGGTGTTTGGGTCAGGAGCTTGGGTGTATGCCAATCTTCTGAGGTTTTAAGGATGAGAATCTTCATTCTGTTAACGGTATCAGGAGCTTAGGAGTATACCAATCTTCTGAGGTTTTAAGGATGAGAATCTTCATTCTGTTAACGGTATCAGGAGCTTGGGAGTATACCAATCTTCTGAGGTTTTAAGGATGAGAATCTTTATTCTGTTACAGGTATCAGGAGCTTGGGAGTATATCAATCTTATGAGGTTTCAAAAATGAGAATCTTCATTCTATTAACGGTTAACTGTTATTTGGTCAACGTCCAGGTTTCACAGTGTTGCATTGCTATCTGGTCAACATCCAGGTTTCATAATACCTTTCTTCCTATCTGGTCAACGTCCAGTCTTCAGAAGGAAAATCAAATGGTTATCCGGTCGCCTCCGGTTTTCCTTTTGATTTTAGGGCCTACTAATATCCGGTTGAATCTGGGCTTCAAAGTAATTGGCCGAGTAAACTGTTATTTGGTCAACGTCCAAGTTTCACAGTATACCTTACTGTTATCTGGTCAACGTCCAGGTTTCACAGTCTTGTATCGTTATCTGGTCAACGTCTAGGCTTCACGATACGAAATTTGGTGAGAAATTGATTGTATCTTTCCTGAAAGATAAAGGTTAGTGGAATATATCAAACAACGACGTTCTCAAAATAAATGAGATTGCATTGCATGATGTCCTGATGTGTAATGTTTTTCAAGACAACCTCTTGCTGTGGAAAATAAATCCCAAACTGGTGATGGAGAAAAGAGTTGGATTCTTCGTCTCTGATAGTGAAAAAGTATGGAAGTGAATCAGAATAAATCGTTGAGAGATTTATCTGAAACAGCAAAACCCGGAATATCTTCCACTGCCGATCAATCTGCATATGTTATGAATGTTGTTGAAATGTAAATTTGTTTTAGAGAATAAATCCTTGACAAGTGTTGGGGAAATAAACCCATGACTGTTGGTTTGCTAGAGAGGTGATGAACTTCTCGAGGATTCTTGAATTTCTTTTTAGAAGGACTTTGGAGAGGTTCGTCATTGCCCCTAGTACCAAATGTTTGTGGCACTGCCAGGAAATTTGGACTGTCTGTAACCCTTTAATGAGATTGACGTTTACTTCCCCAAGTGATGGAGATGGAGACTTGCCCCAGGCTACTCTGTAATTGAGAGATTTCTTGAAATCTTGACTGAACTGCCCCAGGTTAACTGGACTTTGAGAGATTTCTTGAAATCTTGACTAGACTGCCCCAGGTTTACTGGACAATGCCATGCCAAGTCCCCTTTGTTGATAGGAGATTTTTGCAATGGGAGTGTCATCCCACTTGAAGCGATTTTGTTCGCTGAGAGAGCTTTCGTTCATCGGAACATTCACTGTGTGAATTTCTTCGCTGTCAAACAAATAGCCATGTGCAAACAACGATATTCAAATAATGCAAAGTTTATGCTTGTCTTGAAATTTTGAAAAATGCATTTTTTAGCAGAAAACTTTTATAAGACAAATTCAACACAAGATTTAGAGCAAAGCCTTACAGGAGTTAGGATACCTTTTGTAACAGTATGCGTTCGAACTAACCCATGCTTCAATTAGGACTTTTGAAGGGTTGTAACGTGGCTTGGTTCACGGTTTAAGAAACAAAGGATAAAGGATCAAAGTATATTTGTACCCACCCTCTCTTCGTGATGTTCTTCAATCCTAAACTCAGTTAATTGTGCATTTGAACTCCAAATGAGTCTGGAACGACGTTTTTGGTGATGGTTCACACAAGTTGAATTTGTAGGAAAACAGTCATTTTTGCAACATTTTTCATATTGTTGAGGATTTGTAGTGACCTCTTTCTTTTGATTCATTATCCCTAATTTTTCCTGACTGTTCTTTTTTTCGAGATTACAGTCAGCGGGATGCCCCAGCTTTCGCAAGTCTCCTTTGTAGATTTTGACTCAGTGGGCTTTTCTTTTTTGATAGATAATGACTTCCTGTGAGATAAGGAACCATCACTGTCTTTTGGTTCCAAAGGAAATTTTGATGTCATTCGCTGTATTACGAAATGAGAGTTTACGGCTAAATGTACATTTGAATTAACTGAGAGATTATCCTGCCCTAGGTTTGATTAAAGGTTTCAATTTGTGTTTAAAACAGAAAACTTCTAATTTTTTGGCTCGAAGGGGTTCACTAGGGATTATCTTCCTTATAACTCCAGTGTTTAGGATTTGAAAGAAACGCCTGTATATCGTCAGCAAGGTCTGTCCAAAAGCATACTGTATGAGATTATGGCATTGTTTTCGTAATCCTCCCTCTAAAGGCTTGTAATTTTTAGCAAGAGTTAAATGTCATAAAGAAAGTAGAAAGCATAGTTCAAGAATAGTGAAAACGAATGGATAAATTCAAGACAAACATATGTAATGCATTAATGAAACAGAGTTTGACATCAACAGATAATTGTTTGAATAACAAAAGAAATTACAACTTGAAAATTCAAATGAAACAAAAGCCTCTTAGTTCGAACTTGTCATTTTAGGTGGATAACCCTCAGCGGAAGATCTTCATCTAGCCATCCTGTGTGAATTCCAGCACCCCTCTGTCAATCAAGTCTTGGGTCTTGTTTTTCAAAGCCCAACAATCGTCGGTGTCATGTCCAGGACTATAGAAGTGGTATGCACATAATGCATTAGGCTGATAGCTAGGAGCAGAGGTATTGGGATTCCAAAGAGGATCCGTTAATACAGTCAGATTGACCTCCAACAAGCGTTCCAGTACTTGAGATAATGGCATGTTAATCTCAGTGAAGCGCCTTCCAGATGTATTTTGCTTACGCCGATTACCCTGTTGATGCTGGTGAGGTGGTTGTGAGCTTGTGACCCTGAAGCACACCGGGGAGACTTTCCCTTGGCTTCCTGTCTCAAGGGAGGCTGAATGATGACTTGATCCTCAACCCTAGTTGTTTGCCCCACTTGGTTACATCCATTTTGATGCAGTTTGTTGATGAGGACCTTTAACTCCTCTTGTCTTTGAGCCAAGTTTTGGATGAGAGCCATCTGGCCCACCAGTTGTCCCATCATCTGAATTTTCATTGTTGCCAACTCAATCTATAGCCCTTCCAACTGATCATTCCTGATGCCGCATGGATTCCCTAGGACCATGCCCCTTGTGAGGAGAGCTTTCACTTCTTCTTGCCCCTTGGACAGGTTCAAGAACATTTCTTGAAGTTGAGCGTTTTGAGCCTAGATATCTTTGACAGTCCTTTCTAGAGCCATCTCTACTGAAATAAACAGTAGGAAAATAAGGAGACCTGAAAAGGGGAAACCTGTCATGATAAGATGCATGATACGTGGATGCATGTTTTCAAGGATCTCGCGGGGTAAACACAAGAAAATGTTAGAGGTTGAACTTCGATCAACATCTTTGATTGGAGAACTTTGTATTGGTGAATGTCTTTCCACAAGAATCAAGCTCACCATGCCAAGTGGGTCATAGCCCTCGATTCAAGTGGTTGTACTTGATCTTTAACGGCGTTTGTTTAGAGGAAAATGAATCCTCTTGCCCTTTGGTAGACGTCTGGTTCAACGTGACCCTGCATCAAAGACCCTCGAGATCCTTGAAATGGTTATTGAAAATGCTATGGTATGATGTTATGATGTTATGTACAAGTATGCAAAAGTAAGCAAGTGTATATACAAATAGTCATATTCACACAAAGCAGAAAAGTCCTTAAGTTTGGGCTTGCATGGAGTTTGTAAGTAAGTACCCTCTTGAAGTTAGTTGGCTCAACCTATCCTAGAAATAGTAACCGGGTTCTAAGGAGCTCAATATCACCAGATTATTTTGTGTTCATTGTTTCAGTTTAGCCACTTTACTGGCGACCGAAATATTCCAAGAAAACAAACCTCAATGAGTGTAGTATCGAGTATCTACCAACTTCGGACTACACCAAAGCCGATCATCTCACTACCCCTAAAAGGCCAAGTTGGTCAAGTAAGGTTCTAAGAGTTCATTAGTGCTTCATGACATCACTCAACGGCCCCGTATTCTCTTTGATTGACTCAAAGGCTACCGGTACCCACAAATATGTCGCACTAACGTAGCCACTGTTTCAACCATGTCGGTATACCCCGCACAGTTCTCTCGCAGTTTATTGCTACTTACCTAAACGGTGCCCCCAAATCCGGGTGTAAGATTTAAAACAAACCCAAACAAGGAACCCAAAAAGTAAAGCATACAAATCAAGAAAGATAAGCATGTAAAGGTGATCTAAACCCGAAGGTAACCCCACTTTTAGATTTGTCCCCAGTAGAGTCACCAGTTCTGTGATACGGTGGGAGAACTGACTTGAGGTTTTGCGTTTGTGTTTGCAAATGTTTCGGTTTAGCAAGAGTCGCCATAGACTTTTTATTTTATCCAAAGGAAAGGTCAAAAAGCACAGGAAAGACCTTTGAGATGTTTTCTTGGGTTCGGGGGGTAGATTATGAAAAGGGAAGGTGCTAACACCCTTTTCATCCATGGGCTCTTAGTTACTTGTTTAGATCACTTGCTTTGCTTTTCCAATTGTTTGAAATGGTGCTTTGTGTGTGGTTTTCAAAATGTTTTGAAAAGAGGCCATCGTTGTGGCAACCTTTGTAATGATTCTTGTTTGAATATATACAAAGGTGTATTGTCTTTTGAAAAGATTTTTCAATGTTTAAAAGTTTGATTGTGTTGTGGAGTGTGTTTGAAAATGGCAAGGATGTTTTGCAAGTTTTGATCAAGTAACTAAGAGTTATCTACCCTATTTTACTCAAAGATCTTTCCTATACGTTTTTAATCCTTTTGACAGTGTTGTTTTACCATTGCATTTGGTAAACAACCTTGTATTTGGATGTTAAACGGGACAGACGCGGGTCTTCGTATTGACCATGATAGCAATTGTGCTAAGTATCTTAGCAAATTTTTTAGGGACTTAGATCATTTTGTATAGGCAACCAAGATAGTGTCATCGAGGGACTATGATCTTTTGTTTTGTTTTTGTTTTGCCAAGATACCTAGCATGCATACCATGGCCATTTTGTAAGGCAACAAGTGGAATTACCCTAAGGGTGGAAGTGTGCAAGTGTGTTTGATTGCATACATTTGTCTTTGATTTTCGGTGACCTACTCGTTGGTTTTATCTTGCCATACACGCCTAATTACTATACAGTATAAGGAAAACAGTAAATTGTGGCAAATGAAATTCTACGCTATTACAATATTTAGGGGATGGGGATACATATGTACGAATGGGGATTTCAAGTAAAAATAAGTCCTGAGTTATTATTATTACAACCATATTGAAATGCATAACATAAGAAAGAAATGGACTTGTTTTAAAAGAACGTTTTTGTCTTAAGGAAATAAATTAAAAGGAAAATATTTCTATTTTTTTTATGTCTTTTTGTGTTAATATAAAAAAAATGAAAAGAAAGATAAAAGCAAGGTGGAAACAACGTGTTGCTGTAAACAGAACAACTAGGATCAGATGTTCTGAAGCCGAGAGCGCTGTGACTTAGCAGGAAACATCCATGGGATCAGAAGTTCTGGACTGGTAAACTCTGAGGTCCTACAAGAAATGTTAGAGGGAAAACACAGAGGTTCTGGATAGTGTTCAACCAGTAAACCAAAAGTCAGAAGTTATGTATTTCAATGAAACAGTGAGCAAACGTCAGCAGTTCAGTGTATTTGACATGTAAGGAGAACTCAGAAATTCTGTGTTGTGCTGAGATTGTGAGTGAACATCAGAAGTTTTGTATTATGCTGAGCCAGTGGGTGAACATCAGAAGTTTAGTGTGTGTTAACAGTGAGTGAAAAACAGAAGTTCTGTGTTACATTTCAGCTCTTTAATAAGCACAACAACAATTTATTCAGTTTAGCAAATCAGAATGATCATAACACAACAAATCATAAAAGTTCCAATCCTAAGTATGAGCCTAGCATTATTCTAGAAGTTCTGATCCATAGTTTTTCTATTCATACAATGATATATACAACATTAATACTATGATATTTACATGTTAATGATGTTCAGAATGAAAAGCAAGTAAAGTCAGACAGACTTACCTGGAGTGTGCTTGGAGCTTTGGGTGGCTGCCTTTGGATGTTCTGAGTCAGCAAGAGAGACAGAAGAGTGGTTGTGTTCTTTGGTTCAAAGGAAAGAACAAAGGTTTGTTTTTGTGTATGAGAAATCTGGATTTTTATGAAGGTTTCACAACTTCCTTTTCTCTCTTTTGGCCAATCTCTCTCTTCAAAAGCCAGCCCCTAGCCTTCAGCCTCTCATCCCAAAAAAAAGCCCCCTTTAACGTATGATTGAGCCAAGTATTTATAGATGAATTTGTTGTGATTTTGGGGGAAAAAACAAATAGGATTTGAACCTGTTTAGGCATCCTCTTTCTTTTCTTTTCATCACAGTTTTTGTATGCTAGTTTGGTGTAATAATGGGATGCAGGCGTAGGCTGAGCTAGCTGTTGGTTATAAGTCTGCAACAGGTTGTATAAACAAGGTTTTGGGATTTTGTCAAGTTCTGACCAAAGCGTTGAATATAAACTTCATATGCTGAAGTGCTGCCTTGTCCTTGAAGCAAGCATGGTGGTTGTCAGCAGGAATTAAGGAAAAGCAAAAAGCAAAGCATGGGCTTAGTAGCGAAGTTGCTATCCCAAGACAGTAGAGGTACACGTGGTGAAAATCCTTTGGATAAAGACTCAGAAGGTGGTTGTGAGCATTAAATGAGAACTAAATGATGGTGAGACTTATCACAACCAGAAATCCTGCAACGTGAGATTCTGCACCAAGGCTTAGCTCTGGATCAGGAGTTCTGCTTCAACATAACATCCAACCTCTGATCTTGGTATCTTCTGGCTCCAGCATATTCTGAACGAGCTTTTATACTTTCTGGATAGCTTGCAGCATGCTTCTTAACCTTCTTTGTATTACCTTGGCAAACTCTGACTGAGCTTGCGTAGAGGCTGAAGAGCCATGTTCTGACTGAAGGCTATGTGCTGAACCATGTTTACAACTTCTTACCGCACCTGCTTGGAGGCTGGCTCAGAAGTTCTGAAGTGTAATTTTTCTTAAATACTTAGAAAAATCCCAAGTATTTAGAAATTTGGCTTTTCCATAGTAATTTTGAATTTTTTAACGTGATCATGACAATTTCGCCCTTGCAGGCGACTTTATTGAAACATTTGTAATTCAAAGCTTGGGATTGGATGGGAGTAAGCCTGAGGATCCAGGGTGATTTCTTGAGAAACTGAGAGGGCAAATTTTGGGGTACAACAAAGACCAACCTAGTAACTCTGAGGGAAGCCCCGAAGAATCCCAGCACCACATCTCCTTTATATAACCCGAACGCCCGCTGCGCCTATCACTCTGATAGCCCAGGTCATGATACAAACAAATGTTGGGCCTTGAGGAATAAGGTGTAAGATTTGATTGAAGCTAAAGAAATTGAGTTTAACGCTCCGGAGAAGCCCAACGTCATAATTGCTCCCATGCCCAAACATGATCAGGGAGTGAATGCAATTTAGGATGATGAAGAAGAGTCAGATATCGACAGCTGGATCTACCCGACTACCAACGGTGGATTGAACAATTGGACGACAAAGGACTTCGTGCTCGTTTCTTTTATTACATAGTAATTGACTTTTGTTTTGATATTTGTAATAGACAGTTTAAAACTTTACGGCCCGGTGCCTTTCCCGAGGCACCTTGGCTTTGTTTGTGAGGGTTTATTATTTTTCATTTTCATATATCATCAATAAATCATTAGACGTTTTCTTGCATTACAAATTTTCCGCTCCTTGTTTTTCTTTTCTATTTTCGCACTTTATCAAAACAGTTATTGTCTTACACACACTCACATATCATAATGCAGATCCATATCCACTCTGGATCCCATTGATAAGGACTCTGCTACTGCCAGTTATGACTTTGAAAATCCGATCAACCAAGCCGAGGATGAAGGTGAGGATGATTGTGAAGTGCCTGGGGAACTTGCTAGACTGTTACTACAGGAAGAGAGGGCCATACAACCTCATGAAGAGCCGGTGGAATAAGTGAACTTGGGTACAGAGGAAGACAAGAAAGAAGTTAAGATAGGTGCGCATCTGGAGCCTAGTGTCAAGCAACGGTTGATACAGATGCTACGCGACTATGTTGAGATCTTCGCTTGGTCTTATGAAGATATGCCTGGTTTGGACACTGATATTGTGGTACACCACTTGCCAACTAAAGAAGAATGTCCTCCGGTAAAGCAGAAGGTTCGCCGTATGCGCCCCGAGATGTCTGAGAAAATCAAAGCTGAGGTCATGAAACAGTTTGATGCCAGTTTTCTAGCCGTCACTTCTTACCCGCAGTGGGTCGCCAACATTGTCCTAGTGCCCAAGAAGGATGGTAAGATGTGGATGTGTGTGGACTATAAAGATCTGAATAGGGCAAGCCCCAAGGATGATTTCCCACTTCCTCATACCGATGTTCTGGTCGACAACACCATGCAGCATAAGATCTTCTCCTTTATGGATGGTTTTTCTGGTTACAATCGGATTAAGATGGCTCCCGAATACATAGAAAAGACAACTTTCGTTACACAGTGGGGCACTTTCTGTTACAAGGTAATGCCTTTCAGTTTGAAGAATGCTAGGGCAACTTATCAGCGTGCCATGGTCGCTTTGTTCCATGAAATGATTCACCATGAGATTGAGGTTTATGTTGATGACATGATTGCAAGGTCCCAGACTGAAGAAGAACATCTTAACCTTCTCCAGAAACTGTTTGATAGGTTAAAGATGTACAAGCTGAGGTTAAACCCGAACAAATGCACCTTCGGGGTAAGGTATGGTAAGCTGCTGGGTTTCGTCGTTAGTGATAAAGGTATTCAAGTGGATCCTGCCAAGGTGAAAGCTATACAGGAGATGCCGGCTCCCCGAACGGAAAAGGAAGTCAGAGGCATTTTGGGACGGCTAAACTACATTGCCCGATTCATTTCACATCTAACTGCTACTTGTGAGCCAATCTTCAAGCTGTTGAAGAAAGATCAAGTGGTAAAATGGAATGATGAATGTCAGGCAGCGTTCAAAAGGATCAAGGAATATCTCCAAGAGCCACCTATTCTGATGCCTCCAGTTGAAGTAAGACCTTTGATCTTATACTTGACAGTACTCGACAATTCAATGGGATGCGTGCTGGGGAAACATGACGAATATGGCCGAAAAGAGCATGTTATTTACTACCTTAGCAAAAAGTTTACCGACTGTGAGACTCGATACTCACTGCTTGAGAAAACTTGCTGCGCTTTGGCATGGGCTGCTCGCCGGCTGAGACAGTATATGCTGACTCACACTACCCTATTGATATCAAAGATGGATCCAATCAAGTATATCTTTGAGAAGCCTTCCTTGTCTGAAAGAATCGTAAGATGGCAGATGATCTTAACTGAGTATGACATCCAACACACAACCTAAAAAGCAATCAAGGGGAGTGTGTTGGCAGATCATTTGGCGCATCAGGTCTTGGATGATTACCAGTCTATGAATTTCGAGTTTCCGGATGAGAACATCATGTTAGTGACCGACTGTGAAGAACCTGGATCGGATGAAGGACCCGAGGAAGGATCCCGATGGTCCATGTATTTTGATGGAGCCTCAAACACGTTGGGTAATGGAATTGACGCCATGATCATATCCTCTGAGGGCTGTCATACTCCGTTCACTGACCGATTATGTTTTAACTGCACCGACAATATGGCGGAGTATGAAGCGTGTATCATGGGTCTTCGAGCAGCTATTAACCTAAGGATTAAGTTCTTGAGTGTGTTCGTAGATCCTCTCTAGTGACCAGTCAGATCAAAGGCGAGTGGGATACGAAACACCCAAATCTTATTCCTTACAAAGAGCATGTACTGACATTGCTCCCACATTTTAAGGAGATAACCTTTGAACATTTCCCCAGAGAGGAGAACCAGTTAGCGGACGTGCTAGTTACCATGTCTTCTATGTTCAAGGTCAGGTGGGACAATGAGGCTCCCCAGATTACCATTGAGAGGTTGGACAAACCCGCACATTGTTGTGACATCGAGACTGAAGAGCTAGCAGATAAACCCTGGTTTCACGAGGTAAAAAGGTATCTTGAGGCTCAAGAGTACCCCGAGGGGGCATCTGTTAATGACAAGAAGTTTCTGAGAAGGTTTTCCACAAAGTTCTTCATCAATAATGGTATTCTTTACAAGCGTAACCATGATTCAACCTTACTGCGATGTATGGACAAAAGCGAGGCAGAAAGGATCATGGCAGAGTTACATGAAGGTACCTTCTGGACTCATTCCAGTGGGCATACCATGGCGAAGAAAATCCTACGGGCAGGATATTATTGGTCTACTATGGAAGCCGATTATTATCAACATTCTCGGACCTGTCATAAATGCCAAGTCTATGCTGATAAAGTGCATGTACCTCTGGTTCCTCTAAATGTTTTGACAGCTCCTTGGCCTTTCGCAATGTGGGGCATCGACATGATTGGTGAGATCAGACCTACTACATCCAACAGGCATCGTTTCATTCTAGTAGCAATTGATTACTTTACAAAGTGGGTTGAGGCAGCTTCTTTTACTACAGTAACCAAGAACATCGTGGGGCGATTTATCCGACACAATCTGATCTGTCGATATGGTGTACCAGAGAGGATCATTACGGACAACGGTACAAATCTCAACAATACGATAATTACCAAGCTCTGCAAGTTGTTCAAGATTCAGCATCACAACTCTTCTCCTTATTGGCCGAAGATGAATGGGGCTATTAAAGCGGCTAATAAGAACATTAAGAAGATTGTGCAGAAGATGACGGTGACATACAAAGACTGGCACGAGATGTTACTATTTTCTCTTCATGGGTATCGTACCTCAGCACGGACATCAACAGGGGCAACACCCTACTCTTTGGTATATGGCATGGAGGCATTCCTGCCCATTTAAGTCCAGATAACCTCTCTTAGGATTATGAAGGATGCAGGTTTAAGCGAGGACGATTGGATCCAGACCCGGCTTGATCAACTGAACTTAATCGATGAAAAGAGACTTACTGCTATTTGTCATGGTCAGACATATCAAAAACGAATGATCAAGGCATTTAACAACAAAGTCAGACGACAAGAGTATCAAGTCGGGGATCTGGTGATCAAACGCATCATATTACCGCAAGGTGATCCCAAGGGCAAATGGACCCCTATGTACGAAGGGCCATTTGTGGTTAAGAACATTTTATCGAGAGGAGCTATGATTCTAACCACCATGGATGGTGACGACCTTCCTCACCCCGTCAATACAGACATAGTGAAAAAATATTACGCATAATCAAAGACCCGCTAGGTCAACTGGCCTAGGCAAAAATAAGGGCTTCCCGGCGAACCAAAAGGGTTCGGGCAAAAATAAGGGATGAAAATAAAAAAAAAACTGTACACCCGGCAAGTCGAAAACTTGAAAAGGCGGCTTGGGCAAAAAAGGGTATCCCGGTGGATCGAAAACCTGAAAGGGGGGTTTAGGAAAAAAATTAGGGATTAAAGCGTAACACTATGTCTCATTGGATCATCTCGCAACCAGACTTCGGTATCGACTATCAAGCTCGGACGACGCTGATCAATCTGATCTACCTTCAACCAAGTAGCAAAGTGATGAGACGCTCAAAGATATAAAGGCAATAGCAGAGTTGGAACCCAGTGGGATTGTTCACATAGTCGTTTTTCTTTGCTTTTCACAAATTGTATAATTTCTATCTCTTGGCGGAGTTCTCTTACTAGGACGTCAACCTCTTGTACAAAAAACTCCTATTACAGGCCAACTTCAAAATCAATACAATTTATTTTCACAAAGAAATTTCAAAATTGTTTTTCTTTTTCTGTTTTGTTTTGCAAGAACATCCAATGATTCACTTTTGATATATGCATTTGACAATAATTGCTGCTCATAAATATTTACATGTGAAACAAAAGACAATTACTCGTAATTCCAGGAACAGGGGCAAACAAGAAATGTCCAAACCTTACAGTTGCTCTACCCACCAAGTACAGGGATAAAGCCAGCTTGAGAAAATGACTAAAAGTGCATACACTCCCCGCAGAGTAAGAGGTATCTAAAGACAGTGATGTTAATTCTCCCCAAGAAGAGTTCATTTATCACCAACAATGGAGGACCATCCCCAGTGGAGTTTATTTCTTCCACAAGCAGAAAATCAATCCCCAACAGGGTTCATTATCGCCAACAACGGTAATTCATCCACAGCCGAGGTTATTCCTCCAAATCAGCAGATCTTCTGACAGAGTATCTCTTCCCCACAGAGTCATTATCTCACCAGTTTATTCTCCAGCTGAGTTTTTCTCTCACCAACTTATTTCGGTGGTTACCCCCAGCAGAAACGAAGAATTCAACTCCTTGTACCCTCCAGCAGCAGCCCAAGATTTATTTTCCCCAACTAGAGAATGTCATGAGAACATTGCATATTCACACGTCATGGCATATGCATAAGCATCATACAACACAATCTCATTTATTTTTAAGAACATCATTATTTGATACATGTCATGCATCATGACATTACATACGACTAACTCTTTACCTTTCAGGGAAAGGTACAATCTAAATTCTCACAGGTTTTCTCTGGTTCAGTCAAATCAATGCTAAAGATTTCTATTCCAGTTCAAGTTATGAAGCCCGGATCCGACCGGATAGTATCTTGATTTCCCCATCATATTGTGAATCCTGGAGAATGATCGGATAACAGTATCAAACACACCGTAAAGCCTGGAATCAACCAGATAGTGGTTTATCTTAAAGCTATGAAGCCCAGATTCGACCGGATAGTAGTTTAATCCCCAACAAGTTACTGTGAAGCATGGATTACGACCGGATAGCAGTACAAAGACACCATGAAGCCTGGAGTCGACCAGATAGTGGTATATCATAAACACAAGCTGTGAAGCCCGGAGATCGACCGGATAACAGCTCAACAAGCTATTGCGAAGCCTGAATTACGACCGGATAGCAATACAAAACACCATGAAGCCTGGAAGCGACCAGATAGTGGTATATCTTTAAGGCAAGTTATGAAGCCCGGATTCGACTGGATAATATCTTGATTTCTCCAAATACCGCGAAGCCTGGATTCGACCAGATAATGGTATGAGACGTTGTGAAGCCTGAATTACGACCAGATAGCAGCCAAGAATACTACGAAGCCTGGAGTCGACCAGATAGCGGTATATCTATAATGTAAGTTATGAAGCCCAGATTCGACCAGATAATATCTTGATTTCTCCAAACGCCATGAAGCCTGGATTCGACCAAATAATGGTATAAGACATCGTGAAGCCTGGATTACGACCAGATAGCGGTAAAATACACTGAAGCCTGGATTACGACCAGATAATAGTAAGGGATACTCCGAAGCTTGGATTTCGACCAAATAGCAGTCTACCCGGCCAATTACTATGAAGCCCGGAAATCGACCGAATATTAGTAGGCCTAAAAATCAAAGGGAAGCCCGGATGCGACCGGATAACCACTTGATTTCTTTTGAAACCTGGATTACAACTAGATAAGAAGTAAGGTATTGTGAAGCCTGGAATCGACCAGATAGAAATACAGGACACCATGAAGCCTGGATTCGACCAGATAATGGTATGAAACATCGTGAAGCCTGGATTATGACCAGATAGCAGTAAAGGACTGAAGCCTGGAATCGACCAAATAACAGTATAAGACACTACGAAGCTTGGATTTTTACCAAATAGAAGTTTACCTGGACAATTACTAAGAAGCCCGGAGTCGACCGGATATTAGTGTGCCCTAAAATTCAAGTTGAAGCCCGGATGCGACCGGATAACAACTTAATTCCTTCTGAAGCCTGGAGTACGACCAGATAATAATTAAGAAATTGCAAAGCCTAGATTACGACCGGATAACAAGTTTAATCTCATCTCCCTAGTAAGTCACTATAAATCCTAGAGCACGACCAGATAGCAGTCGATCTTATCACTATGAAGCCTAGATCACGACCAGATAGTAGTTCATTTTCACCTCTTCGACCAAGAGACGATTCCCCAGTAGAATAATGGACGATCGAAGCTCCTAAAATTCAACTTTTTCCAAGACAGAGACCAACATTCCCCAGCGTAGTCTTCCTCAACAACAGGTATACGGGCTCTCGCTAAGGAATCTCTTAGGAGATAGACACTCCTTTGGATGGCATCTTTAAGCCCATCTTCCGTCATCAACTTCCAAATGGAATCTATAAACCCATTCCCGACATCGCAAGATGGATACCACTTAATGTGAGTGCAAATTTCTGGGCACTCTAGTGTTCAATCATCTTCCACCCTCGGATCACGAAAGGCAGACAAGCCAATCTACATCCTCAGGTCTAAGAAGATTGAATAGTGGCAGCTGTTGTACCCCAAAATTTGCCCTCCCATATTTCTCAATACATTTCAAGTGAGATCCTCAAATTGCTCAAGGAAGCCCAAAGGTTGACCAGACAAACTCCCTCCTAAGACAGTCTACCTCAAATTAGGGTTTCATGTTGCATCAAGATACTTGAGTCCAAGGGATCCCAAATTCTCACCATTGTCCTAATATGTTCTCAAGATTATCCATGTCAAGTTTCAAGCCTTGCAGAGAAAATTTGCTCAGTCAATTGCTCAAAAGCCTGAAATCGACTGTGTTAGGGCAAAAGTCAACTGTGTCCTACATACCGTCAAACTTCAAGATTTTTGGTCAAAATCCTCATTTTTAAGTATTATTCATCATTTGATCAAGGGTTGATCATGATTCATCAAGGATTGCTCACAATTCACCAAAACCCAAAAGTTGCTAAATTAGGGTTTTGTAGGAAACGTCAACTCAACTTTGACCAAGCATAACTTTCTCATACTTTATTAGAAATGACTCATCCAAAGCTCATTTTGAAGAGGATGGAATTACCTACAATTCATATTTATCTCCCAAGTTCAAAATATGCACTCACAAGAAGATACAAATTTGGACATTATAGGTCATTTTGAAAAGTCAATAAAAACACCTTTTTTGTCAAAGCTTTATACATGAACATGGAAGATTAAATTGAGATGAGATCAAAAGGGTTGCTTAGAGGACATCTTGAGCTTTCTAAAAAGTACAAGAACGCATCTCTAGGGTCAAAATTGAAAGAGTTATGCATTGGTGAAGTTGACCTTTTTTGCAAAATTGCCAAAAGTCAAAAGCGCCTCAAATTGCAAATTTTTGTCAAATGTGCCCAACTTTATGTGCTTGTATTGAGTTTGTAACTTGGTCCACGACCCATGATCCTTCCCACTTGCCTTTATTTTATTTTTGTCATTTATTTTGATTTTGATTTCATTTAAATCAAATTAAATCCAAATAAAATCACGAAAATATCAAAATCATTTAAACCTTGAGATTTTGTGCATATTTCAGGTCCATGAATAGCTGGAAATGAGATCAAATCGTGTAAGGCTTGTTTGTATACAAAAAGGTTTTTGGCTTGTTTTGGAAAGATTTACATGAGAATTAAATCTTGATCAATGATCATTATTGGAGAAGATTTGGAGCAAACTTGTAAACCTAATTCACTCAAGGCTACATATAGAACAAATCCAGACCAAAAGCACAAGGGTTAGAGGCGTGAGAAGCTGAGGAAAAACTTGGAAAAACTCAAGAAAAGTAGCAATTTGTTTTCATAGTTCCAGGCGCTTTCAGGCCATTCCAAGCACACCTTTCACTTGCTGGGCATTCAAGGAGTCTATCCCAATCATCAACAAGTATTTTTGTGCCCAAAAACGCACTGTAAGTGCCTCACGATACCCTTACCTTTTTGAAATCGAATCTCATGAATTTGGCATTGTTAGCATGAATTTTTTACATATTCTTGTTCAGTGAAACATTTGCAAGCTAAAGGATATATTCAATTGCATTTTTGTTAGCCATACTGAGATCCACCATTGTTAGGGTTTAGGTTTCGCTTTTAGGCGTTTTGATTGCAGGTAAAATTGGCCCAAAAGAGGGATGCCATGGTGCTCACAAGGTCAAGACGAATTGATCTGCACCATTAGTTTTCATTTATTGTGCTTGTGTGAGATTTTGGAAATCACAGGGGCTATAGCTACATACTTTTGTCTGTAGGTAAAAGTCTTGGACTTTTACCAACGGAGACAAGAAGAAGAAGGGTGGCGTGGCACCCCCTGACTGACCCATTTAAAATTTCGCGCGCTGGACAATTGGCATCTTGTGTTTTTTAATATAATGATTATTTGATATTCCATGTACAACAAAGCGCGTTGGTTTAGTTGGTCAGGAGGTATGTGGAAATTGCCAAAGGGCCTGGGTTCGATTCCCAGGTCCCCTTGTTCTTCAATATTATTTTTCTATACATGTTTCCATGCGCAGGCTTCTAGGATATCCACCATAAGTCCTTAATGATCAGCCAGCCAGATGTCCAACAAACCAAATCTAACGCTTGGCATGTGAGGGTCTACCAAAGGCCTAGTCAAACGTGCAACATGGAATCAGGAAGGTCAACATGGACCAAGGCTTTTGGCCTCAGAGATTGCTATTGGCACCCCCTCAAATTGCTAGCATACCCGACCCAATTCTTTCTTTTTCTTTCTATACTTTTCTTTATTTCATTTATTTATTTAAATTATTTTCTAAATCACAAAATTAATTCTTTTTTTATAAAAAAACTCATAAAAATCAATTTTCACCAAATTAGATTTAGGTTTTATTTTTTTATCAAAAATTAACTTAATTAGTTTAATTTAAGTTTAGGGTAATTTTAATCTTTTGCAAATAAATTAAAATAAATTAGAAAATTAGGTTTTATTTGATTTAACTTTTATTTCCTTTTTCTTAAAATAACCAAAATACAAAATAGGTCAAAATTAATTATTTTTCTTAATTTAATTTAATTAGTAATTAGGTTTGTATCATATTTAATTAAAACTTTATTTTCTTAAAATAATCAAAACAACCAAAAAAATGATTTTTCTTTTAATTAGGTTAGACGGGGTCAAAACCCTAATTTTTTCTCGTTCTCGTTTCATCGCGCGCGTTTATTTATTTTTACAATATTAATGTAACTGCTCATGGGATGTAATAGTTTAATTAGGATTTTCCTTTCATTTATCGTTTTACGGGTTTTTGGCTATGTAATTAATCCCCCTCCCCGAAGCCTTGTAATAGCGTAGTTTTATTTTCCGCATTTTAATTTTCGCAAATATTAACTGTTAGATGTATGATAATAGGATTGCATGACAAGACTGTATGTTAATTTTAAAATGATTAGTAAACCCTAAATGTGCAAAGATAATAACTGAAATCAAATCACTCGCACATGCACACTCCTAGGATATACTCTCACTTCGGTTGCCTTCGGTAAATGATCATTAAGTATATGGTGTTTTAGTGGTCGCTCTCTTGTCTAAACAAGGATCAAATGTCCCGTTCGAAAATGTTGCCTCGGAAATGTTGCCTCGAATATGATCTTAAGACATTAGGATTATTACTAAGACGTCCTAACATTACTTTAGTGATTGTACGTCCCTTTTCAATTGACCCTTACAACTCCAACGACGGTGCTACCTACTATTTAATAGTGGGATAGCACTGTCTAAAGGAAACACGAACAGAAACATTCTTTTTCGAGTAGGTAGATACTAATAGGTACTTGCTCAAAATCAAACTTTTCCACACTTACACTCTTTTCAAACAAAGTTTTCAAAAGCACTTCGTAACACTCTTGAAGATAGAAGCAAGGGTTAAATCGAAGTAAAACAAAAACTTTCAAAACAAACACACAAAAGAAATTTTTAAAATGATGAGCAAGTACCTAAGAGCCCGTGGAAAACCACTGATAGAAAGGGTGCTAATACCTTCCCTTTCTATAATCTACCCCCCATACTCAAAATCTCGAAAAAGGAATTTTTTTGTGCTTTTTTCCTTTCCAGTTGGATAAAATAAAAGTCGGTGGCAACTCTTGCTTACCGCGACATTTTTCGAACACAAACGCAAAACACAAACCAGCATTCTGCTAAAACAGTCCGGTTCTGCCACCGTATCACAGGGATGTTTCATGATTTTTAGAGGACAAGTTCGTATCAAGTGTTGCTTCACATGCTCGGTGTGCGGGGAGACGAACAATTGACTAATATCTGCATAGGTTGCATGTCACGCTTGTATCGAGCCAAATGTTGTAGTTACTGCGTCGTGATGGCAGTCTAGGGGCTAGGGTTAATGATAACCCATACATTTCCCTAGGCCAGTGCAGGTGCACGTGCCAGCGGGGTTCTTTATAAATAGGAAAGGGATGGCTTTATTTTCACTTTTTGCTTCTCTTTCCTATCAACTTTTTCAGTCGCCGCCGTCTGCCACCGTCTGCCGTTGTTCCAACCTTTTCGCAACCACTGTCCAACCTTCCTTGACTATGCAGTTCCGACACCTCAGACTGGCTCGGGGACCTCATCGACCGCCTTAGCTGTCGGGCACCCTTCTCCTCAGCAGGTGTCTTCAATGTTCAAGAGAACAGGCATTGAGGACCCTGTCGACTTTACAGGAGAACATGAAAATGACAATTTTGAGCTTCCCCCTTGTTTCCACTAAAGGAATTTCTTCGAAGGATCCTCTATGCAAGTTCACCGGGAAGAATCACTGGTGCTCGAGGGGATGGACAGTCTGAGCAAGAGGATAATGCTTTCTCAGGACGATGCTACCCTGATGAGGGTTCTAGGGATAGCAGTGGTGTATGCCGAGGAGGGGACCTCCCAGAAGATAGAGCTGAAGAAGGCCCAGGCCGCCAATGCAGCTCTGGAGGAGAAGCTCACCAAGGCAAAATATGAGAACGAGGTGTTGGTTAAGCGAAGGAAAATCTGGTCAAGGTGACTGAGGAGCGGGACGCCCTTGGAGTGGAGAAAAAGGCCATTGAGGACATGCCCGCTTCCATGAAGGCTGCAGCGGCTCCCGTCGAGGATGAACTTAATGAGGTCAAGAGCTTGAAGACTCGGGCCGAGTTAGTTGCTCGCCTTCAATTGGCCATGGATGATGGTCTGGCCACTTCCAAGGAAAGCTTCAACAATATAGTGGTATAGCTTAAAGTCGTGAACCCCGATGTTAAGGTTAACGCGGCTGGAACTGGATTCCTCTACATCACAGTAGATGGGCAGATCATTGTCACCGTGTTCCTCGAGAATGGAGAAGAAGAGGGAGGGGGCGTGTAACTTAGACAAGAAGAATACCCGAACCCCACAGAGTAAGTTTGATGTTTGTATCTAGCTGGCCTACGTGCCGATGGCTCTTTTTTGTAATATTTTTATGGGTGTTTTTTCCCAATTGACGCGACACCCTGACAATTTCGGTCCTCGTGTCCGTTTATCTGCTATTTTTTTGGATGAGGGCTTGGCCCTTTCATGTAACATTTTGACAGTTGTCGTCTTCGTGATCGTTCTGATTTTAATTTGATCTTTATTTTTATGTATATTCGTGTATGTTTCACATTTATTGCTTTTTATAAGTTTTGCATGTCTGTATGGTCGTCTCCTTGAGATATCTATTTTGCTTAAGACCTTAGGGGATTTGCTCAGTAGTATTGAGGTTCGCCAGTATGGGGATACTAGTCGAACAAACAGGGTAGATTTCTGGGTATATGGCAGAGCTCAGGTCTCGTTTGAGGCTTGAGCTCAGCAACGTGAACTTTTCATCGTGAGTTGGGTGTTATACCATCGTGGTACGACGATGGTGGAGCTCGTTTGAGTTTTCTCCATCGGGCTAAGAATCTTCTCGTTAAAAGAGTGTAAACTTGCCTGTTTGTTTAATTTGATGCGCTATAATAAAAGCTAAAGATTCAGACCTTTCCTACTAGACTATAGTATGCGTAGCCTTGTTTTTACACTAAGACCACTCTGTTATAAGACATGCTAGATAAAAATATTCACAAAATCAGGTGTAAATGTGTAATGGAATCTATTAGACTATGACAATTATATTCAGACACCCTGCAACTAAGTTATATTTAACTATTGCAAAAATCATTTGTCAAATTAGAGTTTATCATATAAAGAGGATATTGTGAATCATTACAAAATGCATTGGAGATCCATCTTTATCACATATTGTTGGTACCCTTGGAAGTGGTTAACAAATTAGAGTTTCTAATGTCTAGATAATCCATCATAAAAAATTGTACAATTGGTGAAAAAGATCAAGAGTGGAAGCAGTGTGTAGACAAAGGTTGGGTTGTTAAGATCGGGTATCTGATATATTCGCTAGTATTGTCCAGATCAATATTGGATTAAGCTCAATTGTGATAGTATTCACAAGATATCTACTTTCATTGTTAGATGTGTATGCTTATACAGAAAATTGACTATAGGGATATGCACGCAAAATTGATTTGTGTGATGCGCTCACTTCTAAAACATGAGCAATGTTGCATGACATAAGATAGTTTGGTAAGAGAGAATTACAAATCTAGTTGTTCAGAGTGACTATAAAATCTTGATATATATGGTCAGTCAATAAATTGGAAATGATCACAGTTTTGCAACCTTAGTCAAAAAATTTGAGAAATGACTAAAAATAATTGGTACATCAAATTCAATCATATTTAGCACAAAGAAAATTGTTGTATTGATTGACTAGGAAATTATAACCTTAATTGAACAACAATGAGATCTTTATTCTTTCAATTGTAGAGATGAACAAAAAATATTTTATTTGGTGATAATATGGGTATCTCGTTCCCTAAACTTGTTAGGGCCTCTTGTCAGTTTTTTTTTGGCTTAATATTTTTTTGGTTTTCTATGTTTATCTCATGTTTATTTTGGTCTTCAACTCAAAAAATATTTATATTAATTCTTTAATTCTTCAAAACATATCATGTTAGTCTTTTTAGTCTAATTGATTTGAATCTTTACCTCAAATATTATTTTAAATAAATAAATAAATTTTAGTAAATATAATTACATATAATGTATACTCATAATAATAATAATATTAATGATAATAATAAATATTATGAATTTATACTATAATATTTCTTGTCAAGTTTTATAAATCAAATAAATTTTATAAATCAAAGAAGTTACAACATGAAAATCAATATCAATATCAATATCAATATATATATATATATATATATATATATATATATATATATATATATATATATATATATATATATATATATATATATATATATATATATATATATATATATATATATACTCCCTTTTAAAAATTAAATAACTGCAATCAAAGAATTTATTTATTAACTATTATTGAATGGAAAATAAAAAATTTGTCTAAATTACATAAAAATATATTATTTCATATTTAATTATCAGTTTAGAATATGAATAATAAAAAATCCAACTTATCAGTTTTAATACAATGAATTTTTTTAATTCAACAAACAAAAAGTTATTTGGTGATAATATGGGTATCTCGTTCCCTAAACTTGTTAGGGCCTTTTGTTAGTTTTTTTTGGCTTAATATCTTTTTTGGTTTTCTATGTTTATCTCATGTTTATTTTGGTCTTCAACTAAAAAAATATTTATATTGATTCTTTAATTCTTCAAAACATATCATGTTAGTCTTTTTAATCAAATTAATTTGGATCTTTACCTTAAATATTATTTTAAATAAATAAATATATTTTAGTAAATATAATTACATATAATGTATATTCATAATAATAATAATAATAATAATAATAATAATAATAATAATAATAATAATATTAATGATAATAATAAATATTATGAATTTATACTATAATATTTCTTGTCAAGTTTTATAAATCAAAGAAGTTACAACATGAAAATCAATATATATATATATATATATATATATATATATATATATATATATATACTCCCTTTTAAAAATTAAATAACTGCAATCAAAGAATTTATTTATTAATTATTATTGAATGGAAAATAAAAAATTTGTCTAAATTACATAAAAATATATTATTTCATATTTAATTATCAGTTTAGAATATGAATAATAAAAAATCCAACTTATCAGTTTTAAGACAATGAATTTTTTTAATTCAACAAGCAAAAAATTAAAGAAATCAATAATAAAGAAAAAATAATGAGATTTTTTAGTTAATAATATTTTCAAATAATATAATACTTAGTCAATATCTTCAAAAATATATCTTATATATTTTATTTAATGAAATATAAAATATTTAAAGAGCTCAAATATTTATTTTAAAATTAGTATCAAATATAGGTATTTTAATCCAAAAATATAATTATGTTCACAGTCAACGTAAAAAGTGAAAAAAAACTTAAATAAAATATAATATAAATTAATATAAAAATATTCAATTCCATAAATTTTTATAGTAATACTAAACATTATAAAAAAAATATCATTCTTCTTATACCACTTATTTTTCACTTGACAAACATCTAAATCTCTGATAATATCTAATTGGTACATAATATTGAACAAAAATTAGATAAATATTAATATAATTTTCTTCAAAATAATCAACTTAAATAGTGAATTAAAACTTTAAAATGAATATAATAAAAATAATTTCAATACTATGAATTTATTATGATAATACAATTTTTATTCATTAAATTGATTTATACCATATCAATATTAATTATATTTAAATTAATGATAAACTCAATCACATATTATTAACAAAATATATAATATTTTTTTATCATAAATACAATCTTAGTTAAAAAAAAAAGAAAGAAGAAAATTACAATAGTGGAAGGACGGCTCGTATCTCACTATATTAAAAAATGAAAGAAAAAATATAAAATAAATGACAAAAATAAAAGAAAACAAATAAAAGCTGAAAAGATCAATTATAAATAAAATATTAAATTAAGGAGGTCAAATGATTCTTAAAAAATCTTTCTGAAGAAAATGTCGTAGTATGTTCCATCAGATAAAATTTTATAATATATGTCATTAGTTTGTCAGTTTGTCAGCATATCCACTTAATTCATTGTTTAGATTTATCTTTTTTTCCTGGTTCACATAAATTTTTTTCACACATTATTAAATAAAAGAAAATGAGAAAGGAAGATAAAAAAATAAACTAACAAAAAATATATAGAAAAATAATTGATTTATATAATTATTACATATAAGAATTTACACTAACGCGAACAACCATTTCATAGACTTCTCAAACAAAAATAATGCAACATAAATCTATCCCCTTCACCTAATTCACATGAAAAAAAAAACATATTTATATCAAGAAATAAAAGAAAATTAGAAAGAAAGTTAAAATATTAAATTAACAAAAGTTAAATCAATAAAAAAAAGAGTTTAAATATTTAAATAAAATAATTTGAGTTTGTATTCTTCCATAAAAATCAATAAAAAAGCATGAATATAAATAAAAACTTTTATACAAAATTGAATTATACCATCAAAAAATTGTTTGTAGACAATGATGATAACTCAATATCACATATTTATATGTAGAGTGATTAGAGATAGAATAAGATATATGATTATGAATATAATTAAAGAAAAGGAGTTACAAAATATCATAAACTTTTGAAATATACTTATAATTAAAAGGAGTTACAAAATATGTGATTATGTAGCTTTGAATTACTTAAAAGAAAAGGAGTTAGAAAATATCATAAACCTTTGAATTACTTTTTTTTTCTCTCTATTTTGTAACTACTATTCTTTAATTATATTCATTCATTCATTTATTATATTAATATAGATTTTAATTAATAATTTAAATTATTATTATTATTTAATTATTTATTATTGTTCTATCCGTAATCACTCTACATATAAAAATGTGATATTAAATTATCATTATTGTCTATAAATAATTTTTATCATAATTAGTTATTAAATTAATTTTTATATTTGTGATTTGTATTTATTATTTAGAAAAATTAAGTAATACAAAATTTATATAAGAATGTGTATAAAGTAGTAACTATTTTATTCTTACTTGATTTCTTTCATTTGCAATTTTTACTGAGTAGTATTTATTAATGTATTTATTTAATTTCTAATTTTTTTATATTATAATAATTATATAATTATATAATTATATAATTATAGTGTATTAGTTATAATTTTAATAATTATTAAAATAAAATTTATTAAACATTTTTTATTTTTTGAATTAAAATAAAAAGAATGAAGAGTTTTATGAGTTTTATTTTTTAAACTTATAATTGGAATTGGAATAAAAATATTAATAGTATTATCATCATTATTATATATCATATAACTCATATATTATATTAATTTTAATATATTGTAATTATATCAATTTTATTAAAAAAATTAATTTGAAAAAATAATAAAATAATATTAAACATTATAATTTAGAAAAACTAAGTAATTCAAAATTTATATAAAAAATAATAATTTTAATATTAAACAAAATAATTAAAAGAGACTTAGGATTATAAGATATAATAGTGTTAATAAAATAATAAAATATATATGTGATGTGTATTTATTATTTAGAAAAACTAATTAATTCAAAATTTATATAAAAAATTATAATTTTAATATTAAACAGAATAATTAAAAGAAAATTAGGATTATAAGATATAATTGTGTTAATTAAAAAAATTGTATTATTATTATTTGATAATTAAAGATTTTTTTGTATAAAAAATGAGAATTAGTGTTAGTAGTGTTAATTGAATATACTATTATTATTATTATTATTATTATTATTATTATTATTATTATTATTATTATTATTATTATTAATTATTATTATTATTATTTATGTTATGGACTGGGCTTGCGCTTGGTCCACCGTCGGATAAAGCCTAGCCCAACTCTGCCACGAAGAAGGTCCACTATTGTGGCTCGCATTTCTATGAGCGTTGGGGAACGTCTCTCGCACGTGCCCGTCGAGGACCTCCTCCTCAACATGTGCACGTCGTGGACATCTCTTACGCATACCTGTCGAGGACCTCCTCCACATGCCTGTCGGGCATATCTCCTCCACGTGCCCGACAAATACATTTCCTCATGTGCTCGCCAAGGGTTCGTGACCAACGTTCCTCCGAATATCACGGAGTCATCCTACTCCTGAAAAGGACGGGTCTTCACCCTCTGAGAATCACTGGGAAATTAAACTAGAATAGAGACCATGAAGTGGTCTCCTCTACCCATGTAGGATTCTGACAGTCTCCATTTTAGTCCTGGGCATTCGATCCAAAATAGGGATCTTGGCCCAGCGCTGGGGCTATAAAAACTCTCTTTCTCTAGAGGGTCATGTACAATATTTCTACCCTCTCTTTATACTTACACTTTGCTCTAAACCTTACTTTGGCATCAGAGTGTCTTGCAATTACCCCCCTCATTCACTTCAACCACCACAGAAGTCCAAGTGCGGCAGGCCACTGAAGATCCATTCTGGTTAGGTACAATCTATGGCGCCGTCTGTGGAAACAATTTTCTTCCCCGTCTTCTTCTAACTCAAGACCAAAGCAAACTCTTTCAACCTTCCGATCATCATGGCCAACCAGCACAACAACAACAACAGTGACGAAATTTTCCACTTTGTCGATGTTGGGAACCTCAACAACAATAATGAGAATGTCACTCATGAACAACATGACCTATGGGACAGATCAAATGCCTTCTTCTCCTCTCGTTTTCTCCCTCTCGATAACCCTCACCCATAGGTCGAGGAGTCTGCTATGTACCAGGAAATCCTTGTGCCCACCAACGCTAACCCAACCACGGTGGCCTTGTTCATGGCAATCAATCAGACGAACTACCTGATCTTCCAGCAAGGAAAACAGATTGGAATGCTAGAGATGACTTACCGGTCCCTCTCCCCCACCATAAGACATCGATGAGACACCGATTCTCGTTCTCCCCCGCAGAGACATCAGCAGGATGAATCCTAGATCCCCTCTCCTTGTTGAACCGGGCGAGGCCCTCGACTAGAGAGACCCAACCTGAGGTCGTCAAGAAGCACGATCTCACCATACAACGCAAAGAACGAAGATACCCAGTTCCCAAGAGGAACAAGGATGGCAAGCATCCAAAGAAACACATGAGTCGACCAAGACATTCACCACGCTGTAAGGGCCCTCAGTTTGACTCCTCCCCGTCGTGCTCCCTTGACAAAATGATAAAGACGACCCCACGGTCCACTATCCCGGGTTATCATGGAGACCCCAATTCCCATCGGGATGGAAAAACCACTGCCCTTGGCCACTTACGATGGCGCTACAGACCCCGACGATCTGTCGAGGGCTTCAAAGCAATGCTCAACTACCAAAATGTCGGGGGGCATCAGATGCATACTATTCCCCCACGACCCTAAGGAAGAGTGTCATGGTATAGTATTAAAACCTCTCCCCAGAGCCAATCACTTCATGGAAGGTTCTGAAAACTCAGGTTAGCAGGAACTTCACGGCCTCTCGACGACACCCCAAAACTAAGGGGCCCCTCGAGGCCATCATTCAGGGGAATGACGAGCCCCTCTAAGCATATATTGAGTGGTTCAATCGTGAGGCCGTCCAAGTATCGACAATTGACCGTATGAAGAGGTACCTGCTCGAGAAAGAACTACGCCCTGGCATCGATTTTAGGAAAGCAGTCGACATCGAGACTCCTAATTCCTGGGAAAACCTCCTCTTCAAGTCCTAGTCCTACATCACATACGAGGAGAAAAAGGCGGCCAATAACGCTCTTGACTCGAGGAATCGGGAGAGCACCAGAATCCCAAAGCATGACGATACTATGACTCCCCGTCAAGGCGGGGAAAAATAAGAGATAATAAGCCTCATAACTCCTGCGAGCACAGGGGTCCAGTGGGATGCTTCATCGAATACACTCTACTGACTGCTCCTCACGAGTGTATCCTCGCCGAGTGTATCAACTCAAAATTCAAACAGGGTGGTGTTCAGTTTCCCAAGCCTACACCCTCTAAACCTGGGGTCAACAAGACCAAGTACTGTTGTTTTCACAAGAGTCACGACCACGTGACTGAAGATTGCGTCCACCTCAAGATTCCATCAAAACCGTCATCAAGGAATGCCGTATGAGGAAGTACACCAAGATGAGCGAGCCTCCCTGACAAGACACTCAAAAGACAAAGAGGGTTGAGGAATAAACACCACCCTCAGACAACGGGAAAATCTATAGGTTTCCATGTGCGTCTCCCGACTTGAAGACTTCCTCGTCCTCGAGGAGGATGACCTGCCCATCTTTGCGCACAACACCTGGGAAAGATTCCCCACCACCATGGTCATATTCGGCAGGGGATTCGACGAGATCACCATTGGGTCATTGAATAAAAATTTTGAGGACCTGATCGACACGAGCTCATCTCGAAACACAACTCTCGACAAATTCTGAGGAAAATCTGAGACCATCATATTTTACCTCAAAGAACTACCAGTTGGGGCACCAAACTCCAGCATCCCTCTGTTGGCAAGGGAAAAGATGGTGAGCTTCAACGTCCGTTGAATCCTGGTCGACGAAGGCAGCTCTGTGATAAGTGAAAAATAGTGTTTATATTTGTGTATATTTTAATGGCACTTATCTACTCATTTTGTTGTAATCCTTTGAATAAACCTCAACTTGTGTGTGTATTCATAATTGGAGCATCAAGTAATAAGAGCCGAAGGCTAAGCTTCAACAATGCAATTTTTAGAAATTCATCAAAGAATAAGACTCAAAACAATGATGAGAAAATTTATCAATTTGCTTGATATTTAATCATTTTTAGATAGATCATTGAATAATCTTTCCAACACTTCAAAATGTGCATAAATCGGAGTTACGATTCTCAAGTTATGGTGAAAAGAAGTGCTGAATTTTTTCAACACAACTGGTTTCGCGCTAAGCGCTTACAGACCAGGCTAAGTGCGCCCTGCAACTTTGAAACTAATTAAATAGGGAAAAACACATTTTTAGTTTATGGGTTAAGTATTTTTGAGTCCCAACACCGTCAACTTCATTTTTTGGTTTAGAGAGATTAGAAAATATTTTTGGCTTGTTAATGGATGATCCATGGTCGGGAACTTGGTGGATCGTGTTTGACACCGCGAGATATTTGGTTTCCTCTTATTTTATTCTCTTTGCAAACATTATTTGTTATGTTTTTGTATGTAAGTTTGCTTGTTTATATGTGTAATACGGTGGGAGAACTGACTTGGGTGTTTTGTGCTTTATCGCAATTATTGCGGATAGCAAGAGTCACCACCGGCTTTTCTTTTATCCAATAAAGGAAATGGTGAAAAGAAAAGGAAATAAATTTTGAGAATTTTCTTGAGTTAGGGGGGTAGGTTATGAAAAGGGAATGTGTTAGCACCCTTTTCATTCGTCGTTATCTACGGGCCCTTAGTTGCTAGCTCACTTTGAAATGCTTTGTTTGAAATGTGTTTGTGATTGGTTTTGAAAGTATTTTTGAAAAATGACTTCGTTTAGGCGAACTTTGTAATGAATCTCGTCTCTATAAGAATGCATACAAAGTGTTGACTTTTAAAAATATTTCATTAGAAAGTGTTGGTGTGTTTGAAATATGTTTTGAAAATGGTTGTGAGCAAGCAATTACGAATGTTCTACCTACTAAAAAAGTATTAGTACTTCTCCTCCTTCAGATATTGCTATCTTAACATTGATTGATAAGAAGCCTTATCATCAGATGTGAAGGGACGGGCGTGAGTCGTCGTACAATCAAAGAAAGCAACATTGTAGGATACCTTAGCAATTTCGTAAGGGTCTAAGATCATTTGTAAAGGCAACTTTGAAGGGTCATCGAGGGACTATGATCTTGTTTTTTGATTGGTTTTGCTAAAGTATCCCACGTTTGTATAACATGACTATCTATTCTCAAACAATAAGTGAGGTCAATCCTAGAGGTGCAAGTGTGCAAAGTGTTTGTTTTCTTGCTCTTTGTCTTTGAATTAAGGTTTTCTACTTGTTGATTTTACGTCTTGTCATACAAACCCTAATTACTAGCATTTATATTGAAAGTGATAAATTACGAAAATGTAAAATTCTACGTTATTACATCATTTGGGGACGGGGTACAAATTTACAAATGGAGAATGTAAGCAAATAAAACCTAATTTTACTATTACAACCATATTGAATGAATAAATAATGTACAAGAATATAAAGGAAATATGAAAGAAAAATGAAATTGTTTTTATTTGGATTCTTGTGAAAGGGTTTAACCTAATTAAACTAAAAAGAAAATAATTAATTAGTTTAGATTACTTTAAAAGAACTAAACCTAAATTAATTAAGGAGAAGAACTGAAATAATTAAGAAAACAAATGATTTTTAGGGTTTTTATGAAAAGGTTTTTAGTGTTGATAAAAGAAAGAAGTTAATTAATAAAAAATCCTAAGTTCTAAGTTGATTAAATGAAAATAAAGATTTATATAAACCTAAGTCTAAATGATTTTAATTAAGAAAAGAAATTACATTTAATAAGAAAATATATTTTTGGTATTTTTTCTTTAAAATAAATAAAATAGAAATGCTAAAATATTCTAAATAAAATGTAAAATACTTTTTGAGATTTTTGATTTAATAAAAAATTATTATTAATAATAATAATAATAATAATAATAATAATAATAATAATAATAATAATAATAATAATAATAATAATAAAAAAAAAAGAAAAGAAATAAAATAAAATAAAATGTGAAATTAAATCAGGGGGTGTAAAAGTGAAATGGGTGATTTAAGAGCAAAAATAATTTTATATTCAGGTTAGGCCCATTGTGGTTTTTGTTTGGAATCAGAAAAAATGAGCAAATAAAAAAAATATGGGCCTGCGTGTTGTGGTAAGTAAACAAGGTGTAAGGAAAAGTAAAAATAAATAAGCCCATTGAGATGAGGCCCAAGTGCGCCTGAAAGAAGCAAACAATGTTAGAAAAATCAAAACAAAAGGTCCCTGGGGTTCGAACTCGGGACCTCATGGGCAACAAGACCTTTACGCGTGTGCTCTCTACCACTGGGGTGACTATACATTCGGTGTTATAAACAAAACGATAAATATATATTACAAAACCAGTTCTAGTGACAAATTTCATCTTCTTCCTCGCGCCAGCCAGAGCTTCTACAACTCATTCATTTCTCAGCCATTCTCAAAAGTATGAACATCAAACTTGTTAGAAATTTCACCATGATTCTAGAAATTTAAATAACTTAAACAATGGCTCAAAGATGAGCACGAATTTTAACTAGTACCAATTCTAACCTAATTTTTCCAGAAATTTCAAGCTCAAAATTCTCACTACTCAAGCAACATAAATGAATTCTAAGGACATGGTTAGTTACAGGGCTATGATATCTACATCTTACCTTCACAAATCAGAATCAAATGATGCTTGTATGAAGATATAGAAGTTCAAAAAACTCACCTTGCAGATGGAGATCATGTTTTGAGTTTGAGCATCTTTCAAGGTGTTGCAATGATCTGGTTAGCTTCCTTTAACCTCAAGGAAGCTAAAGTAATGCTTAGCTTGAGTTACGGATGACTGAATCGTGCTATAGAAGTCAAAGTACAGCACTCTGTTTTTGGTTATGGAGGATGGTGAAGATGAAGTTACAGAAATGTAACAGGTGTTTTGTTGAGTTATATTTGAGGTGTAGAAGCTTTGTGGAAGGTTTGGAAAAGAAATGCACGAGTGGATTTTGTGTTTCAAGTTTCTTGGCCATAAATGACATCAATGGTGATTTTTGCATAGTTTTGAGTTTGAGAGTGTTCCAGGGAGTTTGAAGGCTTGTGTATTCATGTTCTAGGTTGCAAATGGTTCCTCTATTTATAGAGGAAAGGTTTTGAAGGCTCTAGTGATCAGAAACAAGGAATCACATGTTATGGCTATGTGACTTGATTTCGAAGCAAACATGAAATGCATAGTTTCAATATGAAGTACAAGGGATTGTAGGGTGGTTAACAAGTTATATATATGTTGCTTCTTGATTTGAAATGTTTTGGAGTCAGAAGCAACAATGTATGGGCTCAAGGAGAGTTAACATTGTGATTAAAGTGATGTTTACAAGAATGGAATGGTTACTTTCTTCCTAAAATGGCAATTTGGTTTGGATAATGCTTGAATCAATGGGATAATGGCTCAAAAATTTTTGTAAACATTTAATTATTGAGTGATTAGCAAGTTTGAAGCCTGTAAAGTAAGATTTATGCAGCATGGTTTGATATTTCATTATGTGTTCATCACAAAATTGACTTGTAATTCAAGTTTGAAACCCTAACTTCATCTCTTTGATTCTCCTAGATCAAGAATGATCTCAATGAGTTCTTGGACATTTTGGAAAGCTTGAAACATCCTCTACAACTTTCATGTTGGACATTTTGACAAAATCATCTTGGAGCTTAGTGAAAATTGGCAAAGAAGTTAGGTCAAAAATCTGCCTAAACTAGTTCAAATTTTCACTGTGTTTTTTATAAAAAGTGCATCATTTTGTGAATTTATAACTAAAGATCCAAGCATTTATAGGACTCTATTATTAAAGAAAAGTTGTAGATATTATAAATATCTACAACTTTCATGTTGGAAGTTTTCTTTGAATCATCTTTCATCTTGGTGAAAATTTGGCATGAAGTCATAAAAAAATAAGGCTTAAAACACTTAGAAAATTTTCTAAGTTTTAAAAACTTTGACTTTTTTCAAAGACTTTTAACTTTCTTGATTTCTTGATGATCAAGCTTCATATTTTTACACTTCTTGATGAATTGTGATCTTTGAAACTCAATCTTGACCAAAAAAATCAAAGTTTGACTTTTTGGTGTACAGTTGACTTTTTCATCAGTTGATCAAATTTCAACTATCAATCAATTGATCTTGAGAAGTGAATTGAGATATGCAATTAGGTAAAAATTATTCATTTGAATCCTTGAGATCATGTTTCAAACCAATAAGTCATGTATTAGGTCAAAAGTCAAAGATTAACCACTCTCAGTCAAAACCCTAATTTTGACTATTTTGCCCTTTTGGTGATTTGAACAATTTTCTTGGGGAATTGTGATCCAAACTTGATCAATTGATACATATGACTTCAAAATGTTGATATTGGTCCAAACTCTTGAAGTTTTACTGTAGGTTGACCATAATTAACTTTTTACCCAATATAGTTGATTTTAGGTCATCTGATCAATTGACTGGGCAATTTTGAGATGCAAGACTTGAAACTTGACATGAACATTCTTGAAGGTCCATAATGATCCAAGAAAGTCATTTTAGGAATTTAAAGTCCAATTGTCCTTATGAAAACTCAAACCCTAGTTTGAGGCGTCAATGTTGAGGAGATGGCTTGACCTAATCAATCCTTGTGCAAGCTTGAGTTATTTGAAGATCTTATGAGAAATGTCTTGAGAAAAGAGAGGGAAAATTTTGGGGTACGACAGCTTCCCCTGTTCAATCTTCTTAAACCTGAAGAGTTAGATTGGCGGATCGGCCATTCGTGACTTAAAGGTAGAAGATGATTGAACACTAGAGTGCCCAGAAATTTGCACTCACTGCGGTGTTAGTTTGATTGTGTCGAGAATGGGCTTAAAGATGCCATTTGAATAAGTGATGAAGAGTTTGTCGGAGATGGGCTTACAGATGCCATCCAGAGTGACTATCGAGGGAGAAGTATCAGAATAAATCTTTGGTCGATTTATATTGAAACTGTAGATGTCTTTTGCCTGTTTTTAACTGGAAGGGATAAATCTAACCAGAAGAGGTTTGTTGTTTGGAGACTTCACTGGGGAAATAATATTAACCAGAAGAGGTCTGTTGATTGCATGTCATTAAATGGTAGAGATGAATCTAACCAGAAGAGGTCTATTGATTACTTGTCATTGACTAAAAAAATACAATTCTAACTAGAAGAGGTTTGTCTATTTGCCTATCATTAACTGGAAGAGATTAATCTAACCAGAAGAGGTCTATTGAATACCTATCATAAATTAAAAGAAAACAATTCTAACCATAAGAGGTTTGTCTGTTTGCGTATCATTAACTGGAAGAGATGAATCTAAACAGAAGAGGTCTTCGTTTTGTTGATTGATTTTTCCTGCAAGGAAGAGGGTTAGTTGCATGCAGATGTATGCATAGCGTAATGATGTTCTCAAAATAAATGAGATTACGCTGTATGCATTTGTCATGTATGTGTTATGATGTATGAATGTGAAACATTGAAGTGCATCTTTGTTTGGAAAATAAATCCTTGACAAATTGCTGGGGAGTATTGGGAGGTTGAATCCCAGACTACCGCTGGAGATGAAAAATATGTGTATCTTCAACTTTGTTTAGAATGTTTCCGCTGGGGATTCCAGTTTTGTTGTTCGAGGAAATTCTACGAGGAATGTTGATTTCTTCTTGGGGAATAGAGTTCAGGAACCTTGGTTGTCCATTACTCTACCAGGGAATTATAACTTGACTGGGGATAAGGAAAGTTAACTAGTATATGGTCGAATTCAAGGCTTTGCAGCAACTTATTGGGGATAATATCGACTCTGTTGGGGACAAGGGGTTTTGTCCATTGATTTGTAATGGTCTGAGAAAAGAACTCGAGCTGGGGAATTTGTAGTCTGTTAGGGAATCTATAGTTTTTTTTTGGGGAAATAAACCCTATTGAGGAAAGCATTTTGAAGTCCTTATTGGGGAGATTAATTCTTTTGGAGACGAACTCCGCAAGGTTTCTGTTGTAGTTTAGGACCAACTCAGCTGGGGAAATAATTGTCAGGAGATTGGAACTCCGGATGGATGCTGTATGAATCCAAATCTGCGGGGATAATTTTGTTGAAGTAACTCTGTGGGGATATCCCAAATCCATATATTTTTTAGTAGTTAATCATGTTTATATGCATATGTTCATTCAATTTTAAACATTGGACATTTTTGCACTCAACACAGAAAAACAAAAAGTTTGCACTTAGAAGCATATATTTGTATTGTTGTTTTGCCTATAAACAAGCGTTTTTTATACAAGGAGACATAAATCCTAGTAAGAGGAAATCGTCAAAATAGTGAAAGAAATATAAAGTTAAAACAAAATATCCATGTGGAAGTAATCTCATTGAATTCCAACTCCGCCATTGCCCCTATGTCTTCGAACATCATCCCTTGTCGTTGAAATAAGTCGATTGAACTGATCTTATACCATTGAAACTTGGACCTTGGTAATAAAGTTGGCTGTAGTGATTTCACGGGACATAGTCATACGCTTTGATCCTTAACTTTTTCCTGGACCATCCTTTCGGGTTTTCAGCCCACCAGGATACCCTTTTTTGTCCAAGCCGCCCTTTCGAGTTTTCGACTTGCCAAGTGTACATTTTTTTGTATATATCCCTAAATTTTTGCCTGACCTCTTTGATTCGACGGGATGCCCTTAATTTTGCCTAGGTATGTCAACCTAACGGGTCCTTCTTATGCGTAGTATTTTTTAACTATGTCCATGTTCATAGGATGCGGGAAATCTTCACCATCCATAGTAGTTAGCATCATGGCACCACTAGAGAATACTTTCTTAACAACAAATGGCCCTTCGTGAGTGGGAGTCCATTTGCCCTTGGGATCGCCTTGAGGAAGAATGATGCGCTTTATTACCAAATCGCTAGTCTGATACACTCGAGGATTGATTTTTTTGTTGAAAGTATTGATCATACACTTCTGATACATTTGACCATGACAAATAGCAACTAGTCTCTTCTCACCAATTAAGTTAAACGGATCCAACCTAGTTTGAATCCATTCATCTTCACATAAGTCTTCTTATTTCATAATCCTTAAAGAAGGAATCTGGACTTCCACATGCAGGACAACTTCCATGCCATAGACTAAAGAGAAAGGAGTTTCCCCAGTTGATGTTTGAGCCGAAGTACGGTAACCATGAATAGAAAACGGTAACATCTCGTGCCAATCTTTATAGGTGACTACCATCTTTTGCACAACCTTCTTTATGTTTTTATTGACAGCTTACACTGCACCATTCATCTTGGGTCTGTATGGAGAAGAATTATGATGCTTGACTTTGAATTGCGTGCAAAGTTCAGTGATCATAGAATTGTTGAGATTGGTTCTGTTATCAGTGATGATCCTTTCAGGGATACCATACTGAAAGATGAGGTTATGCTTGATAAACCGAGCCACAACATTTTTAGTCACTGAGGCAAATGAAGCAGCTTCGACCCATTTGGTTAAGAATTCAATGGCAACGAGGATGAAATAATGTCCATTAGAGGTAGTGGGCTTGATCTCTCCAATCATGTCAATGCCCCACATTGTAAATTTCCACTGAGCAGTCATGGCATTCAACGAAATAGGAGGCACATGAACCTTGTCGGCATAGATTTTACACTTATGGAAAGACCTCTAGTGATGGTGACAATCAATTTCCATAGTCGACCAATAGTAACCAGCTCTCATAATCTTCTTTGCCATAGTATGCCTGCTAGAGTGAGTTCCAAAGACACCTTCATGCATGTCTTCCATGACTTTCTCTGCCTCCTTCTTGTCCATACAACGAAGTAGAGTAGAATCATTGTTGCGCTTGTACAGGATCCCATTGCTTAGGAAGAATTTGGCTGAGAACCTTTGTAGGAATTTCTTATTGTTGATTGAGGCTCCCTCAGGATACTCTTGTGCTTCGAGGTACCTTATCACTTCATGATACCGAGGCTTCTCCTCATCAGTGTCAATCTCATAATAGTGCGCAGGTTTGTCAACTCTTTCGGTAGTAATTATGGAAGCTTCATTATCCGAATTGACCTTGAACATAGATGACATAGTCGCTAAAGCATCTGCCAACTGATTTTATTCTCTTGGGAAGTGTTCAAAGGTGATCTCCTCAAAGCATGGGATCAAAGTCAACATAAGCTCTTTGTAGGGGATCCGATTTGGATGTTTAGTATCCCATTCTCCTTTAACTTGACTGATTAATAAAGCTGAATCTCCTTATACGCTTAAGAATTTGATTCTTAGGTCAATGGCCGCCTTAAGACCCAAGATGCACGCTTCATACTCGACCATGTTGTTTGTACAGTCGAAGCATAGTCTGGAAGTGAAAGGAGTATGGCTACCTTCGGGGGAAATAATCACAGCACCAATTCCGTTACCTAAAGCATTCAAAGCTCCGTCAAAAACCATAATCCACCGGGATCCTTGTTCAGGTCCGTTATACGGTCCAGACTTTTCACAAGCAGTTATCAGCATGATATTCTCGTCTGGTAATTCAAAGTTCATGGATTGGTAATCATCAACAGCTTGATGGGCCAAATGATCTGCTAGCACACTTCCTTTGATAGCCTTTTGTGTAGTGTATTGGATATTATATAGAGTCAAGATCATTTTCCGTTTAGCTATTCGTCCGGAGAGAGCTGGCTTCTCGAAAGTGTACTTGATAGGGTCCATCCTAGAAATCAATAAAGTGGTGTGAGTCAACATATACTTCCTTAGCTGGCGAGCAGCCCATGCTAGAGTACATCAAGTTTTCTTGAGCAGTGAATATCTTGTTTCATAGCCGGTAAACTTTTTGCTCAGGTAGTATATTGCATGCTCTTTTCGGCCAGACTCGTCATGTTGGCCCAACACACACCCCATTGAATTCTCTAATACAGTCAAGTACATAATCAGAGGTCTTCCATCAACTGGAGGCATCAAGATGGGAGGTTCTTGCATATATTCTTTAATTTTGTCAAAGGCTGCTTGGAAGTCGTTGTTCCATCTGACTACTTGATCTTTCTTCAATAGTTTGAAGATTGGCTCACAAGTAGTAGTTAGGTGAGATATGAACCGGGAAATATAGTTGAGTCAACCTAAGAAACCCCTGACCTCCTTCTCAGTACAGGGAGCTGGAATTTCTTGTATGGCTTTGACTTTTGCAGGGTCGACCTCAATACCTTTTCCACTAACGACAAACCCTAAGAGTTTTCCAGAACTTACCCCGAAGGTGCATTTGTTGGGATTCAGCCTTAGCTTGTATTTCTTCAACCTCTCAAGGTTTTTTCCTTAGTTTGCGACCTTGCAATCATATCATCAACTTACACTTCTATCTCATAATGGATCATATCATGAAATAGAGCTACCATAGCTTGTTGATAGGTTTCCCCTGCATTCTTCAAACCGAAAGGCATGGCCTTATAGCAGAAAGTGCCACATTGTGTGACAAAGGTGGTCTTCTCTATATCCTCGGGAGCCATTTTGATTTGGTTGTAACTGGAGAAGCCATCCATGAAGGATAAGACTTTATGTTGAGCAGTTTCGTCGACCAAGACGTCAATATATGGTAGTGGGAAATCATCTTTGGGGCTTGCCTTATTCAAATATCTACAGTCTACACACATACGGACTTTCCCATCTTTCTTCGGCACTGGGACCACATTTTCCACCCATTGGGGATATGACATCACTGCTAGAAAACCTGCATTAAATCGCTTCATTACCTCAGCTTTTATCTTTTCAGACATGTCTGGCCGCATACGACAAACTTTTTGCTTGACTGGAGGACAATTTTCCTTTGTTGGTAGAAGATGGACCACAATGTCAGTATCAAGTCCCGGCATATCTTCATATGACCAAGCAAACACCTTGACGTAGTCGTGCAACATCTGGACCAATATGCCCTTGATATTGTCTTCCGATTTGGTGCCAATCTTGACTTCCCTCTTGTCTATCTCAGTACCTAGGTTGATCACTTCAACTGGTTCCTCGTGCGGTTGAATGGACTTTTCCTCTTGCATCAGAAGTCTGGCTAGTTCCCCAGGTATTTCACAATCTTCTTTGCCTTCATCTTCGGCTTGATAAATTGGATGTTTAAAATCATAAAGGGCAATAGCAGAGTCGTTGTCAATGAGATTCAGAGTGGATGTGGATCTGCAAATGTGCGTGTGTGCATGTAAAGTCACATGGCTATTTTAAAAATGCAATAAAGTGAAAGAAAGACAATGAGCACAAAATTTGGATGCAAAAGAGTCCAATGTTTTTCATTAAATGATCATATGGCATATGAAAATGAATAAACCCTTAACAAATGGACCATGGTTCCCCAGGCATGGCACATGGTTTAAAGTCACTGTTTCAATAAAATTACAAACAAAGTTCTTAAATTGATAAAAGAGTAAATGGTAATTACTCCTTGTTAAAGGAGATGGGAATTAAATCTTTGGCACGCCAGTTGTTGAGTCCTTCTTCGGCAGTCGGGTAGATCCATTCATCAAAGTCACAGTCATCGTCAGAGTCTTCAAGAGCATTCACTTCATGATTACTGATGCGAGGAGCTGGTTTCCTTGCACGAGCATGTATGACCTCCTTTTGAGCTTTGGCAGTGAAGCCCAAACCATATTTATCTGACTTGAAAGGGATGTCTAGGAGTTGTTCCCAAATGGTACAATCTCCATCTTCAATCACAGCACGAGCATCTTTGAGGGAAGCCATCCTAGGAACATCTTTAACAACTTTTGGATCATCAGGATTAGCCTTGTCAGCAATAACCATGGGAGAGACCACTCCGAAGGCTTGACAAGGAGTTTCTATGAACTCACCATCCATCTCAACATACTTAAATGAATTTAGATGGCTAACCATAAACTCTTCTTTACCCAGACGGTAACAATCTTTCCATTTACCAGATGTTTCAACTTTTGATGAAATGTAGAAGTCACTGCTCCTGTCCCATGTATCCAGGGGCGTCCAAGTAGACAAGAGTAAGCAGGACGGATATTTATTACATAGAAAGTTGATTTGAAAATTTGTGACCCAACTTTGATGGGGAAATCAACTTCCCCATGGACCATCCTTTTTTATCCATCGAAATCCCTTACCACAATGTCACTTGGCTTCAACAGTAAACCTTCGCAGTCCAATCATTCTAGGTCACCTTTGGGAAGGACATTCAGAGAGGAATCAGTATCCACCAAAACATGGGCTAGAGTGGTTCCTTTGAATTCAATGGAGACATGCAAAGCTTTATTATGATTTCATCCCGCTGGAGTTAAATCAGCATCCGAAAATCCCAATCCATTATCGGCAGTCAAACTTGCTACACAATTTTCAAACTGATCGGCTGTAGTCTCTTGAGGAACATGAGCTTTCTTCAGAAATTTTATCAATGCTTGAGCATATGCATCAGAGCAAAGTAATAAAGATAGCATAGAAATATTCAAGGGGGGTTTTCCCCAACTTCTCTACTATCTTATAATCATTTTTTCTTATAATCATCAAAATCTCATCCATCTCTTGAGTAGAGGGTTCCTCAGTGGTAATGTCTTTGGCAGATGCCTCCATCCTAGTAGGCTCAATCATCATTTCTTTGTCCCTAGCATCAGTGCTAGGTTAGTCAACAGTAATGCGAACATGTGTAGTTGTGATGGTTGGAGGTGAACTATCAGGAGAGAAAATTCTCCCCGTTCTATTCACCTTTCTAGACCTAGCAATGTTGGTAATATCGGCAGTCTTGTCTTCATCAATCCAGGAGTCTTGTCTAATACCATGGTACTATACTTTAGCGCCATAATTCCAAGGTACCGCCTTATCGGAAGAATAAGGGACTGGCCCTGGTGTGGTAATTATTAATGGAGCTATCTTCGGTTCATTGGAAATCCTAGTAGGACCTTTTAAAGTGATCCTAATAGGTTTGTTGAAGATGATGATGATTGATATGTCTTCAACTTCTCGAGGTACAGCTTCAGTCAAACTTTTGACGGATGGAGTTCTTCCAAATAGGATCTCATGGCTGTCCATTAAGTGTTGGACGCCCATTTTCAACCATTTATAGCCGTTGATTTACGCAGCACAACAACAACAATCTTCAAGGCAACCAGGGAAAACCCCAACTTTCAACAAATTGTTTTTTACAATCTTTAGTGGAGTTGTTAAGTCATTAAAAGAGGAAACAAAAGCAGTATCTTCAATAACATTGACACCTTTTCCATGGTTTGGCATAGGTGCGGTGATTACATTTGGAGTTGGAGGAGGATCAAATCCAATGGTCTTGTTGTCAATGAGGTCTTGGATCTTGCATTTTAGTGCCCAACAATGATCAGTGTCATGTCCAGGACTATTGGAGTGGTAAACACATTTGGCGTTCGGGTTATACTTTGGAGATGAAACATTGGGATTTGAAGGGGGATCGCGCAATGTTACCAAATTATCCCTTAACAGGTGTTGTAGGGCTTGAGATAGCGAAATGTTAATCCTTGTAAATTTTCTTCTTGGAATATCAGGCATTTGGTAGTTGGCTTGTTGTGGTCTTTGAGTAGAGGTTGGATTGGAGATTAGAACTTCATTTACATATTGGCGATGGTCCTTCTTGATATGGACCCTTGACCCATATACGACATTAGTTTCTTTTTTACTGGTAAAAGGTTTCTTCACAGTATTTGATGTAGAGGCAGAGGCCATGGGAACCTTTCCACTTTTAATGTCACTCTCGACCCTTTCACCAGTCAAGATTAACTCAGCGAAACCAGATGATGATCTCCCAATTATTAAGTTGAAAAATGGCCCAGTCAATGTTCCCATGAACACATCTACCAATTCCCTATCAGTCAATGGTGGCTTCACCCTGCCAGCCAGGTCTCTCCATTTTTGCGCATATTCTTTGAAGCCTTCATCGAAACCCATGGTCATTCCTTGTAATTGCACTCTAGTTGGTTCCAGATGGGAATTATACTGATATTAACGATAGAAGGCGGTGGCCAAGTCTTCCCAGGCATGGATGTTGGAACCCTCTAACTGATAAAACCACTCCAACTGAGTCCCAGACAGATTTTCTTGAAAGAAGTGTACCCATAACTTCTTATCAGTGGTATGCGATTGAATTTTCTGGACATAAGATCTCAAGTGAAGCTTCGGGAATGAAACGCCATCATACTTGGTGAAGATTGGAATCTTGAATTTATGGGGGATTGCTACCCCAGAAACCAAACCCAAATCACCAAAATCTAGGCCAGGCACAATTTGAATTTCCATAGCCTTCAACCTGTCCTCTAGTTGCTTATACTTATCTTCAGCTGGTGGATATTGTTCGTCAAGATAGTCCTCATCCTCAGAGATTGGATTGCTTGCACCCCAAACACGGGTGCTCCTTGCATCTTCATCCTGATTCTTTTCCTCCTCAGATGACTCTTCTACCACTTACACTTTTCGAACGGGACCCTTGAATCTCTTCCCAATTTTGATCAAAGCCTTCTTCTTGGTCTTTTTTTTTACAACCAGAAGTGACATTAGTTCTTGCTTCCCTTTGGCCAAGTTGAGCAAGGTTTCTTGAAATTGAGAATTTTGTGTCTGCAAGCCCTTTACAGTCTGCTCGAGATCCCTCTTACTGAAATAAAAAATAGAAAGATGAGGAAACCTGTGTCGGAAAACCTGCTTATGTTATGATGCATGTAGTGTGAATGTAAATGTTTTCAAGGACCTTTAAGATTTAAATTTGTTTAAACAAAGAAGGAACAAAAATTAGTTGTATTAATAAGTTCAAACGGTTACAAAAATGCCTCTTGGGATTACAATGGCAGAAGTAAAAATAATACAAAATAAACTCCTAAAACAAAAAGTACTTAAGTTTCCCGTGAGCGCATCCTCTTTGGTGCAATGTAGGCATTCAAACTTCGCTCTTCATGAATCTGTCTCATGAGCTCCAAAACCTTCTTCTCGCTTGCGTAGAATTGGGTTTCAAAGGTGTATCGCTCCCCTTTGAGTTGAATCCACGATCTTTGCAACTCCTCGAGATTATTAGGCATGTCAGGATGAAGAATAGTGTAGGGATTATCTCCTTCGGCAATAGGTTTCATGATGATAGGTAGGATGACCTCATATGGCATCATGAGGTTTTGAGCGTGAGCTCACACCCACTTGAAATAAGCCTCCAAAGGAATGGAGTTCTTATGCCCCAACATCTTACTATCAACTTTGTTCACCATGCCCTAAGCTCGTACAAATCTTTGATGATAACCTTGGACATCGTTCTCATAGTCAAACACAATACCTTGGACAAGCGCGTCATGCAGACTGTGATGCGGTGGAAGAATTGACTTGAGATTTTGCGTTTGTGTTTGCAAATGTTTCGGTTTAGCAAGAGTTGCCACCGACTTTTATTTTATCCAAAAGGAAAGGTAAAAAAGCATAGGAAAGACCTTTGAGATTGTTTTTGGGTTCGGGGGGTAGATTATGAAAAGGGAAGGTTCTAGCACCCTTTTCATCCATGGTTTTCCATGGGCTCTTAGTTACTTGTTTTAGATCACTTGCTTTTGCTTTTCAATTGTTTGAAATGGTGCTTTTGTGTGTGGTTTTGAAAGTATTTTGAAAAGAGGCCTTTGTCTAGGCAACCTTTGTAATGATTCTTGTTTGAATGTATACAAAGGTGTTTGTCTTTTGAAAAATGTTTCAATGTTTGAAAGTTTGTTTTGAGAAATGTTTTGAAATTGTGTTGTGTGTTTTTGAAATTAGCAAGGATGGTTTGCAAATTGATCAAGTAACTAGGAGTTGTCTACCCTACTCAAAGATCTTTCCTACACATTTTTAACCCTTTGACATTGTTGTTTTACCATTGTATTTGGTAAACAACCCTATCTTTGGATGTTAAACGGGACGGGCGTGGGTCATCGTATGACCATGATAACAATGTTGCCAAGTATCTTAGCAAGTTTTTAAGGGACTAGATCATTTTTGTATAGGCAACCAAGATAGTGTCATCGAGGGACTATGATCTTTTGTTTTGTTTTGTTTTGCCAAGATACTTAGCATGCATACCATGACCATTTTTAAGGCAACAAGTGGATGAAACCCTAAGGATGCTTATGTGTATTGTGTTGTCATTTTTCATGCATTTTTGTCTTGTGTTTAGTCATGCTATTTGTTTGATTTTTGGTTTTTTGCATACAAACCCTAATCTTACTATCATGCATATTTGAAAGTAATAAAATGCGTAAAAGTAAATCTATGACTATTACAACATGATTATGGGGAGAGGGGTACAAGTTTAAATAGGGGATATTGCATAAAATAAAACCCTAAAACTATTATTACAACCGAATTGAAATATTGTACAAATAAATAAATAGGCAAATATTTAAATATGCAAATAAATATAAATATGCACAATGTTTTTGCATCATTTTTATGTATGTAAAAATGAATTATTTAATGTCTTAAAAAAATAAGAAAAATATTAATGATTATTTTTGGAAAGGGTAGGAAACCCTAGTTTTTTGTTTTAAAAGAAAATATATATATTAATTATTTATTCATTTTTTATGTACAAGAAAATAAATAAAAATATTCACAAAAATATTAAAAAAATAAAATATATGAGAAAATATTATTTAAGTGTATAAATAATAAAAATAAAAATGTATCATATTTTTGTAATATTTACAACTTTTTATTTTAAGAAAATAAAAGTATATTATTATAGTAATTATTTCTATGTCCAAAAAAATAATAAAAATAATAAAATAAAATGTGAAAATTTAAGAGAATATTATTGGTAATTTTTAATATTTAGAAAAATAAATAAAAAGTCAGAAATGTAAAAGAAATGAAAAAATATACAAAAATAATCAAATGGGCCAAGGGGGTGCAAAGAGCAAGCAGAGGGGTGTCAATAGTCAGAATAATCCAAGCCCAACCCAAGTTGTCTTCATCCCTATCCTTGAGACAGAAGCAAACACGCGCCATGTTCAAATCTGGAACTCCTGCATACGTGCTCAAAAACAAAAACTTGCAACATGAAAGTTATATCTCTTGATCACATGATTCTAACCATGTAAAAAACTTAATCTAACTCTCAAAGACCAGAGAGAATTTCATTGGCCCTAAATCTTGACCTAGTTTTTTCAGAAAGTTCAACTATCAAATACTCCTAGCTCAGTTAACATAAATGAATTCTATGCATATGTACAACTCAAGGACAATGAGGACTACATTTTTGCTTCACAAACCTAAGCCTAATGATTCCTAAATTTCTAAGTTATGAAAATTTTCCATTTTAAACCCTAATTTTCAAAATTAGGTTTCTTGGTGAACAAGTTTCATGTTTTGACACATCTTGATGAAAAATGACCCTTGGCACTTGATTTTGACCAAAAAGTCAAAGATTGACTTTTCAGTGTATAGTTGATTTTTGATCAGTTGACTGGAAAATTCATCTGTCAATCCAATGCTTTTGAGATCTTTTGAACCTTATGATTAGGTCAAGATGATGCCATTGAGTCCTTGAACCCATGCTTGAACCAAATTTACCATTGGCTAGGTTAAAAATCAGAAATTGCCCTTCTACAGTCAAAACCCTAAAAATGACCATTTTTCCCTTTTGGAGATCTGATCAAATTTCTTGAGGAGTTGTGGTCCAAACTTGATCAAATGGTTCATGTGAGTTTATAATGTTGATGTGGATAAAAAAATTATGAGGTTTGACTATAAATTGGCCACAATTGACTTTTTCCCCAATACAGCTAATTTTTAGGTCAACTGTCCAATTGACTGGGCAAAAATTTGATTCAAGGCTTGAAACTTGATATGGGCAATCTTATAAGTCCAACATGAAGTATGAAAGTCATATTAAGAATTGAAAGTCCAAAAATCCTTGTGCAAATTCAAACCCTAATTTCATGCCAACAATGCAAGGAGATGTCTTGATCAGAGCAAACCCTAATCCTGTCTGGAGTCCAAAGAGTCTTGTGAGGGGAAATCTTGATAAAATGAGAGGGAAAATTTTGGGGTACAACACATACCATCCCTCCAAGCATAACCAAATTCTCGTAGAGCCAAGCAAGGATTATAAGTGATACCTCCCATAATGCCAAGGATTGGGACATTAGGGAATTCCCCACAACGATCAATGATGGTGACATCCTCCAAAGATCGAGAACACCAATGGATATCTGAATGCGAGATGGACATCAACCTATTAGACCATCTCACGCCTTTCTCATTATTTAAAATAGATCGAGGAAGATGCAAAATAAACCACCTATCCAACAAAGGATTGCAACACATAAGAATCCCCCTTCTCTTCATGGTGCAGGTGTGAAGAGAGTGCAAAATGTCTCCAAGTAAGGTAGGCACCGGGTTACAAGATAGAAAAACTTTGACGGTATTCGAATCTATGAGTTGGTCCAGGTTAGGAAATAGTACCATCCCATAGATTAAAAGAGCCAAAACATCTTCAAAAGCTTGCAAATTCAGAGCATCCCAAAAGAGTTGAGCCTTCTCAAACAGAAACTTCGCTAGAAAACCCTTAACACCACTTCTTGTTTCCCAATTTGCCACAACATCGGATCATTCCAAATGTAAAGCTCGAGAAATCTCCTCAGGTCTTGGGTCTTTCTCAGTACCAGTGAAGGGTAGTTTATCAAGAATAGGCACTCCCAATAACTGAGAAAACTCATCTATGGTAGGCACTAATTGATAATCAGGAAATGTAAAGAAATGGTGTTTAGGGTCAAAGAATTGGAAAATCACATGTACCATGTCCTCTTCAAAGTTTTAGGTAACCAAGTTGATGAGACAACCATACTTCTTGGTGAATGGAGAATTATTTGGAACCCTTGACGCTAACTCTTTGAGTTGAGGAGGCACTTTCATAAGGTTGATTCGGATGGTATTTCTTTGCATGGAAGCCATGTCCTACAAAATAGCACAAAGGTAAATCCTGAAAGTCCTTGAAATGGTTAGTGCAAAATGCCATGGTATAATGTCATGATGCTATGTACAAGTAAATATATACAAGCAAAGCAAACAAATTCTTAGGTTTAGGCTTGCATGAGGTTCATAGGTAAGTACCCTCTTGAAGTTTAGTTAGTTCAACCTGTCCTAGAAAGTAAACGGATTCTAAGGGATCTCAATATCATTGATCTTTCTTTATTGGGCATTATTTCAGCGCAAGCCTCTTTATTGGAGACCGAAATATCCCAAAAGTAAGATCTCAATGAGCGTAGTATCGAGTATCAACCAAAATCGGACTTCACCAAAGCCGACTATCTCACTACTTCCTAATGGCCAAGTTGTTCAATAAAAATAATCTAAGGTCATTTCGTGCTTCATGACACCACACAGCGGCCCCGTATTCTCCTTAATTCGCCATAAGGATACCAGTACCCACAAATGTGTCACACTAATGTAGCTATTGCTTGAACCATATCAGTCTATACCGTACAACCTCCACAATCTTTGCTACTTGCCTAATGACGTTCCTAGATCTGGGTAGAGGATCAATGCAAAACCAAAAAGAGGACCCAAAAATGTAAAGCAAACAAGTAAAAAAATGAAATCATTTAAATGTGATCTAGTCTCTAAGATAACCTCACTTTTAAGTTTTTCCCCAGCAGAGTCGCCAGTTCTTTGATACGGTGGGAGAAATGACTTGGGTGTTTTACGCTTTATTGCAATTGTTGCGGATAGTAAGAGTCGCCACCAACTTTTCTTTTATCCAATAAAAGAAAGGGTGAAAAGAATAGGAAAGACCTTTTGAGAATTTTCTTGAGTTCGGGTGGTAGGTTATGAAAAGGGAAGGTGTTAGCACCCTTTTCATCAGTCGTTATCTACGGGCTCTTAGTTGCTAGCTCACTTTGAAATGCTTTGTTTGAAATGTGTTTGTGATTGGTTTTGAAAGTATTTTTGAAAAGTGCCTTCGTTTAGGCATACTTTGTAATGATTCTCGTCTCTATAAGAATGCATACAAAGTGTTGACTTTTGAAAATATTTCATTAGAAAGTGTTGGTGTGTTTGAAAGATGTTTTGAAAATGGTTGTGAGCAAGAAACTATGAATGTTCTACCTACTCAAAAAGTCTTAGTTCTTCTCCTCCTTTAGATATTGCTATCTTAACATTGATTGATAATAAGCCTTATCATTGGATGTGAAGGGACGGACGTGGGTCATTGTACAGTCATAGAAAGCAACATTGTAGGATACCTTAGCAATTTTGTAAGGGTCTAAGATCATTTGTAAAGGCAACTTTGAAGGGTCATCCAGAGACTATGATCTTGTTTTTTGATTTTTTTTGCTAAAGTATCCCAAGTTTTCATAACATGACTATCTATTCTCAAGAAACAAGTGAGATCAATCCTAGAGGTGTAAGTGTGCAAAGTGTTTGTTTCCATGCTCTTTGTCTTTGAATTAAGATTTTCTACTTGTTGATTTTACGTCTTGCCATACAAATCCTAATTACTAGCATTTATATTGAAAGCGATAAATTGAGGAAATGTAAAATTTTACGCTATTACATCATTTGGGGATGGGGGTACAAATTTACAAATGTGGAATGTAAGCAAATAAAACCTAATTTTACTATTACAACCATATTGAATGAATAAATAATGTACAAGAATGTAAAGGCAATATGAAAGAAAAATGAAATTGTTTTTATTTGGATTCTTGTGAAAGGGTTTAATCTAATTAAACTAAAAAGAAAATAATTAATTAGTTTAGATCACTTTGAGAGAACTAAACCTAAATTAATTAAGGAGAAGAAGTGAAATAATTAAGAAAACAAATGTTTTTAAGGTGTTTATGAAAAAGTTTTTAGTGTTGATAAAAGCAAGAACTTAATTAATAAAAAATATTAAGTTCTAAGTTGATTAAAGCAAGAACTTAATTAATAAAAAATATTAAGTTCTAAGTTGATTAAATGAAAAGAAATATTTATATAAACATAAGTCTAAATTATTTTAATTAAGAAAAGAAATTTAATTTAATAATAAAATGTATTTTTGATCTTTTTGTTTTAAAAGAAATAAAATAGAAATGCTAAAATATTCTAAACAAAATGTAAAATATTTTTTGGGATTTTTGATTTAATAAAAAAAAAATAATAATAGTAAAGAAGAAAATAAATAAAATAAAAATGTGAAATTAAATCAGGGGTGTAAAAGTGAAAGGGGTGATTTAAGAGAAAAAGCAATTTTGTATTCAGGTGAGGCCCATTGTGGTTTTTGTTTGGAATCAGAAAAAATGAGCAAATAAAAAAATACGGGCCTGCGTGTTGTGGCAAGTAAACAGGGTGTAAGGAAAAGTAAAAATGATTAAGCCCATTGAGATGAGGCCCAAGCGCGCCTGGAAAAAGCAAACTATGTTAGAAAAAAATCAAAACAAAAGGTCCCTGAGATTCGAACCCGGGACCTCATGGGCAACAAGACCTTTACGCGCACGCTCTCTACCACCGGGGTGGCTATACATCCAGTGTTATAAACAAAACCATAAATATATATTACAAAACCAGTTCTAGGGACAAATTTCATCTTCTTCCTCGCGCCAGCCAGAGCTTCTGCAACTCATTCATTTCTCAATCATTCTCAAAAGTATGAACATCAAACTTGTTGCTATTATATTATTTAGGGATGAGGGTATAAATTTACAAATGGGGAATGTAAGCAAATAAAACCTAATTTTACTATTACAACCATAATAAATGAATAAATAATGTACAAGAATGTAAAGGCAATATGAAAGAAAAATGAAATTGTTTTTATTTGGATTCTTATGAAAGGGTTTAACCTAATTAAACTAAAAATAAAATAATTAATTAGTTTAGATCACTTTGAGAGAACTAAACCCAAATTGATTAAGGAGAAGAAGTGAAATAATTAAGAAAACAAATGCTTTTACGGTGTTTATGAAAAGGTTTTTAGTGTTGATAAAAGCAAGAACTTAATTAATAAAAAATCTTAAGTTCTAAGTTGATTAAATGAAAAGAAATATTTATATAAACCTAAGTCTAAATTATTTTAATTAAGAAAAGAAATTAAATTTAATAAGAAAATATATTTTTGGTCTTTTTGCTTTAAAAGAAATAAAATAGAAATGCTAAAATATTCTAAATAAAATGTAAAATATTTTTTGGGATTTTTGATTTAATAAAAAAAAATAATAATAATAATAAAGAAGAAAATAAAAAAAATAAAAATGTGAAATTAAATCAGGGGTGTAAAAGTGAAAGGGGTGATTTAAGAGCAAAAGCAGTTTTGTATTCAGGTTATGCCCATTGTGGTTTTTGTTTGGAATCAGAAAAAATGAGAAAATAAAAAAATACGGGTCTGCGTGTTATGGCAAGTAAACAGGATGTAAGGAAAAGTAAAAATGATTAGTCCCATTGAGATGAGGCCCAGGCGCGCCTGGAAAAAGCAAACTATGTTAGAAAAAATCAAAACAAAAGATCCCTGGGATTCGAACCCGGGACCTCATGGGCAACAAGACCTTTACGCACACGCTCTCTACCACTAGGGTGGCTATATATCCAGTGTGTGATACGGTGGCCAGAACCGGGACTATTTTTTAGGAATGCTGGTTTGCGTTTTGCGTTTGTGTTCGCAAAATGTCGCAGTAAGCAAGAGTTGCCACCGTCTTTTATTTTATCCAACAAGGAATGGAAAAAAGCACAGAAAAATTCCTTTTTCGAGATATTTCTGAGTACGGGGGGTAGATTACAGAAAGGGAAGGTATTAGCACCCTTTCTATCCGTAGTTATCTACGGGCTCTTAGGTACTTGCTCATCATTTTCAAAATTGCTTCTTTGTGTTTGTGTGCTTTGAAAAGTTTTTGTTTTGACTTCAATTTAACTCTTGCTTCTGTCTTCAAGAATGTAATGAAGTGTTTTTGAAAACTTTGTTTGTAAAGGAGTGTAAGTGTAAAAAGTTTGTTTGGATTTGAGCAAGTACCTACTAGCATTTACCTACTCGAAAAAAGAATCGTTCTATGTTCGTTTCCTTTAGACAGCGCTATCCCACTATTAGTGAGTAGGTAGCGCCGTCGTTGGAGTTTTGAGGGTCAATTCGAAAGGAACGTACGGTCACTAAAGCAATGTTAGGACGTCTTAGTAGTAACCCTAATGCCTTAGATCAATTATTCGAGGCAACAATATCCGAGGCAACCTTTCTGAGGCAACTTTAATCTTTGGACAAAAGGACGACCACTAAAGCATCCTATACTACATGACCGTTTACCGAAGGCAACCGAAGTGGGAGTATACCATAGGAGTGCGCATGTGCGAGTGATTCAATTTCAGATTATTATCTTTGCACATTTTTAGGGTTATCTAACCGTTTTAAAGTTAAATCATACATTCTTGTCATGCATCCTATATCATACATCTAACAGTTAATATTTTGCGGAATTTAAAGTGCGGAAATTAAACTAAGCTATTACAAGGCTTCGGGTATTTACATAGCCAAAAACAAACCCTAAAAAAATAAAGCGATAAATGAAAAGTAAAAGTCCTAATTAAGCTATTACAACTTGTAGGCAGTTACATCAATATGGTAAATAATAAAACAATAAAGCACGCGCATTGAAATTAAGATCGGGAAGAAATTAGGGTTTTGACCCCTCTAACCTAATTAAAATAAAAATGTTTTTTTTTTGTTGTTTTTAACTATTTTTAAGAAAAAGGAATTAAGTTTTAAAAATAAATACACAATTAATTAGTTAATTAACTTAATTAAAGAAAATAAATGACATGGCCTATTTTTATGTTTTGTTATTTTTAAGAAAACGAAAATATAGTTAAGTTTAGACAAAACCCTAATTTTCTAATTATTTGTTAATTTATTTGTAAAAAGAATTAAAGTTATCTAAAATTAGCAACCTAATTTAATTAATTTAATTTTTGATAAAAAATAAATATCCTAAACTTAATTTGGATGAAAAAATATTTTTGTGATTTTTTTGATAAAAAGAAATATAATTAATTTGTTAGTAAAATAATTAATTAAACTAATTAAATAAAATATAAAAGAAAGGGAAAAAGAAATTTGGGCCTGCATTAAGTAATTTGAGGAGGTGTGAGAAGCAATTTTATGGCCCAAGCTCAAAGGTGTCCATGTTGACCCTCAGGATCTGATGTTGCACGTTGACTGTGGCTTATGGTGCTCCTCCATTGATGGGCTTTGGATCTGGCCATCTGGCCACTTGGCAGGCTGAATGATGAGGTCATATGGTGGACCTTGATTTTGTAAGCGCATGGAATCCGTAGAAAGAATTCAAGAAAAATGCAAATGTTGGAGGCAGGGGTCGAACCCCTGACCTCAAGCTCCCCAACGCTTTAACGCTTTCCTGGATACCACTGGGCCATTTTTGTTAGTTGTTATAATAATACAAAATAATAATCAAATATTAAAAAGGTCATATATATCAATTCAGCGCGCAGAAATTCAAATGATCCAATGGGAAGGTGCCAGCTAATCATCTTCTTCCCTTCTCCGTGGGTAAAAGTCCCAGACTTTTACCTATGGACGTTCGTCCATAGCTACAGGCTGGGCTCGTTCCAAAATCCTCCATGAGAAATATAAATGACATCTAATTCCATGGATTGAACCCTCTTATCATTCTGAACATCATGGTACCCTTCATGAGGGCTAATTTTTCCTGCATACTAAAATCCTAAAACGGAACCAAAAAACCTAACAATGGCAATTCTCGATTCAGTCTATGAAAACACAATTGAGTATTATAGAAAGCTTGCAAATGTAATGATGATCAAGAATCTATGATTATATTATGCTATACGTGCCAGAATTATGCAAACATAATTCAAGAAAAGTTAGGTATCGTGAATGCCTTACAACGCGTTTTGGTACTGGAAAGGCTTTGTTCTTGATTGCTTTCGCTTGCTTACACCCGCATGAAGCGATTGGGATAGCTAGAAGGCCTTGAGGATGCCTGGAAGTATGAATTCGTGTTGCTACTTTTTCTTGTTTTTTCCAAGTTTTGTTCTTGATGCTGCGCCTCCTTCTAGCCTTGCTTTAGGTCTGCATACCTTCTATATGTATTGAGGAATGGATTAGGGTTCCAAAATTGATCTTAATCTTCCTCCATCAATGAATTTGATTTTGATTTGATACACCTTGAATATCTTTCCAAACATAGTCCAAATCCAATCTTTTTGTGTACTCCATGCCTTTACACGAATTTGATCTCATGCTAGCTGGAATTTAAGACCTGAAACATGTAAAAAATCTTGAGTTTTCAATATTTTGGATTTTCTATGATTTTTTATTTATTTAAATTGATTTAATTCAAATAAAAATCAAAATAAATAATAAAAATAAGATGATGACAAGTGGCAAAGGCTAGGGTTCTTGGACCATGTTTCCAACTAAAAACAAGTGCAAAAGATTGGGCCCATTTGGCAAAATTTGCAATTTTAGGCATAGTTGACTTTTGGCAATTTTGCAAAAAAGGTCAACTTCACCAATGCATAACTTCCTCAATTTTGACTATTTGAAGGTGTTCTTGGACTTTTTAGAAAGACTGAGATGTCCTCTAAGAAACCCTTTTAGTCTTATCTCAATTTGGTATTCCATGTTCATGTATGAAGCTTTGACAAAAAATGTGTTTTTGTTGACTTTTCAAAATGACCTATAATGTCCAAATTCATAACTTCTTATGAGTGCATAATTTGAACTTGGGATATGATGATGGATTGTATATAATTGCATCCTCTTAAAAATGAGCTTTGGATGGGTCATTTATCATAAAGTATGAGAAAGTTATGCTTGGTAAAAGTTGAGTTGACTTTTCCTGCAAAACCCTAATTTAGCAACTTTTGGTTCTTAATGAGTTATGAGCAATCCTTGATGAATCATGATCAACCCTTGATCAAATGATGAAATATACGTCAAAATGAGTATGTTGACTAAAAATCTTGAATTTTGACTGTATGTGGGCCACAATTGACTTTTGCCCTAGCACAATCGATTTTCAGGCCTTTGAGCAATTGACTGAGCAAACTTTCTCTGCAAGGCTTGAAACTTGACATGGATGATCTTGAGAACATATTAGGAAAATGGTGAGCATTTGGGATTCCTTGGACTCAAGTATCTTGATGCAACATGAAACCCTAATTTGAGGTAGACTGCCTTAGGAGAGAGCTTATTTGGTCAACCCTTGGACTTTCTTGAGCAACTTGAGAATTTTTCTTGAAATGTTTTGAGAAATATGGGAGGGAAAATTTTGGGGTAAAACAGATGCCCCTGTTCAATCTTCTTAAACCCGAAGATTTAGATTGGCTTATCTACCTTTTGTGATCTGAAGGTGGAAGATGATTGAACACTAGAGTGCCCTGAAATTTGCACTCGCATGAAGTGGTATTTGTCTTGTGATGTCAGGAATGGGCTTATAGATGCCATTTGGAAACTGATGACAGAAGATGGATTTAGAGATGCCATCCGAAGGAGTGTCGATCTCATAATAGATTCCTTAGCGAGAGCTTGTATACCTGTTGTTGAGGAGGATTTCGCTGGGGAATGTTGATCTCTGTCTTGGGAGAATTTTAGGAGCTTCGGTCGTCCGTTATTCTAAGAAGATTCCACTGGGGAATGTTGTTCTCTATCTTGAGAAAAGTTGAATTTTAGAAGCTTCAGTCGTCCGTTATTCTAAGAAGATTCTGCTGGGGAATATTGTTCTCTATCTTGAGAGAAATTGAATTTTAGGAACTTCAGTCGTTCATTATTCTAAGAAGATTCCACTGGGGAATGCTGTTCTTTATTGAGAAAAATAGAATTTTAGGAGCTTCAGTCATCCGTTATTCTAAGAAGAATCGTCTCTGTTTGAATTTTAGGAGCTTCTGTCATCCGTTATTCAACTGAGGAATCATCTCTGTTTGAATTTTAGGAGCTTCGGTCGTCCGTTATTCAACTGAGGAATCATCTTTGTTTGAATTTTAGGAGCTTCGGTCGACCGTTATTCAACTGAGGAATCATCTCTGTTTGAATTTTAGGAGCTTCGATCGTCCGTTATTCAACTGAGGAATCATCTCTGTTTGAATTTTAGAAGCTTTGGTCGTCCATTATTCAACTGAGGAATCATCTCTTGGTCGAAGAGGTGAAAATGAACTACTATCTGGTTGTAATCCAGGCTTCATAGTGATAAGATCAACCGCTATCTGGTTGTAATCCAGGCTTCACAATGACTTACTGGGGAGATGAGTTTAAACTTGCTATCCGGTCGTAATCCAGGCTTCACAATTTCTTGATTCTTATCTGATTGCAATCCAGGCTTCAGAAGGAATTAAGTTGTTATCCGGTCGCATCCGGGCTTCAAAATGAATTTAGGGCACACTAATATCCGGTCGACTCCGGGCTTCTTAGTAATTGTCCATGTAAACTGCTATTTGGTCGAAAAACAAGCTTCACAGTGTCTTGTACCGCTATCTGGTCGTAATCCAGGCTTCACGATGTGATATACCACTATCTGTTTGAAATCCAGGCTTCATAGTGATAAGATCAACCGCTATCTGGTCGTAAACCAGGCTTCACAATGTCTTCTACCATTATCTGGTCGTAATCCAGGCTTCATGGTTTTGTATAGCTATCTGGTCGTAATCTAGGCTTCATAATAACTTGCTGAGCTGTTATCCGGTCGTAATCCGGGCTTCACGGCTTGTGTTTATGACATACCACTATCTGGTGGAATCCAGGCCTCATGGTAACTTGCTGAGCTGCTATCCGGTCATAATCCGGGCTTCACGGCTCGCTGGAGATTAAACTATTATCCAGTCGAATCCGAGCTTCATAGCTTGCTTTTAAGAGATACCACTATCTGGTCGTAATCCAGGCTTCGCGGCATTCTGATACTGTTATCTGGTCGTTCTTAGGGCTTCACAATATGCCGTAGAAATCAAGATACTATCTGGTCGTACCCGGGCTTCATAGCTTGAGTTTTGTGAGAATTTGATTGTATCTTTCCTGAAAGGAAAAGGTTAGTCGTATGTAATGCATGATATGTATCAGGCAATGATGCTCTCAAAATAAATGAGATTGTGTTGTATGATGCGTATATGCATGCTATGATGTATGAATGTGCAATGTTTTTATGATGTTCTCTAGTTGGGGAAAATAAATCTCGGATTGCTGTTGGAGAATATGAAGAGTTTCGCTCGCTGGGGATAACGACCGAAGATGATTGGGAGAATAATCCTGCTGAAGAACATATTGGTGAGAAAATGACTCTGTGGGGAAGAGATACTTTGCTGAGGATTTGCTGATCTTGGAGAAACATCCTCGGCTGTGGATGAATTACCGTTGCTGGCGATGATAAATTCTGTTGGGGATGAATTTTCTGTTTGTGGAAGAAATGAACTCCGCTGGGGATAATCTTCCAGATTCCACTGGGGATGGTCTTCTAGACTCTACTGGGGATAATCTTCTAGTGTTGATGATAGATAAACTCTGCTTAGGGAGAATCTTACCGACTCATTCGCGATTGCGAACCTCAACTGGGGAGAATTAACACCACTGTCCTTCTCTTACTCTATGGGGAGTGAATGCATTTTTAATCGTATTCTTTAGTTAGATCTGTCCTTGTACCTGGTGAATAGAGCAACTGTAAGGTCTGGACATTTCTTGTTTGCCCCTGTTTCTGATATTACGAGTAATCGTCTTTTGTTTCGCATGTAAATATTTATGAGCAGCAATTATTGTCAAATGCAGATATCAAAAATGAACATTGGATGTTCTTTGCAAAACAAAACAGAAAAAGGAAAACAATTTGAAATTTCTTTATGAAAATGAATTGTATTGATTTTGAAGTTTGGCCTGTAAATAGGCATTTTTTGTACAAGAGGCTGACGTCCTAGTAAGGGTACGCCGCCGAAATGATAGAGTTTATATAATTTGTAAAAAATAAAGAAAAACAGCTATGTGAACAATCCCACTGAGTTCCAACTCTGCTATTGCCCCTATGTCTTTGAGCATCTCACCACTTTGCTACTTGGTTGAAGGTAGATCAGATTGATTAGTGTCGTCCGAGCTTGATAGTTGATACCAGTGTCTGGTTGTAAGATGATCCAATGAGACATAGTGTTACGTTTTGATCCCTAATTTTTGCCTGGACCGCCATTTCGGGTTTTCAGTCCACCAGGATACCCTTTTTTTCCCAAGCCGCCTTTTCAGGTTTTCGACTTGCCAGGTGTACATATTTTTTTCATTTTCATCCCTTACTTTTGCCCGAACCCTTTTGGTTCGCCGTGAAGCCCTTATTTTTTCCTAGGCCAGTCAACCTAGCGGGTCTTTGATTATGTGTAGTATTTTTTCACTATGTCAGCATTGACGGGGTGAGGAAGGTCGTCACCATTCATGGTGGTTAGAATCATAGCTCCTCCCGAGAAAATGTTCTTAACCACAAATGGCCCTTCGTAAGTAGGGGTCCATTTGCCCCTGGGATCACCTTGAGGCAGTATGATGCGTTTGATGACCAAATCCCCAACTTGATACTCTTGTCGTCTAACTTTCTTGCTAAATGCCTCGATTATCCGCTTTTGGTATGTCTGACCATGACAAATAGCAGTAAGTCTCTTTTTGTCGATTAAATTCAGCTGATCAAGCCGGGTCTGAATCCAATCGTCTTTGCTCAAACCTGCATCCTTCATAATCCTAAGAGAGGGTATCTGTAGTTTAATGGGTAAGACTGCCTCCATGCCATATACCAAGGAATAGGGTGTTGCCCCTGTCGAAGTCCGCACTGAGGTACGGTACCCATAAAGAGTGAATGGTAACATCTCATGCCAGTTTGTATGTCATTGTCATCTTCTGCACAATCTTCTTGATGTTCTTATTAGCCGCTTCAACAACCCCATTCATCTTCGGCCGGTAAGGAGAAGAGTTGTGATGCTGTATCTTGAACTGCTTGCAGAGTTCGGTGATCATCGTATTGTTGAGATTTGTACCATTATCCGTAATAATCCTCTCTGGTACACCATATCGACAGATCAAATTATGCCGAATAAACCGTGCCATGACGTTCTTGGTTACAGTAGCAAAGGAAGTTGCTTCAACCCACTTTGTGAAATAATCAATAGCTACCAGGATGAAACGATGCCCGTTAGATGCAGTAGGTCTGATATCTCCAATCATATCGATGCCCCACATTGCAAAAGGCCAAGGAGCAGTCAATACGTTCAGAGGAACTAGAGGTATGTGCACCTTATCAGCATAGACTTGGCACTTATGACAGGTCCGAGAATGTTGATAACAGTCGACTTCCATGGTAGACCAATAATATCCTGCCCGTAGGATTTTCTTCGCCATGGTATGTCCACTGGAATGAGTTCCAAAGGTAACTTCATGTAACTCCACCATAATCCTTTCTGCCTCGTTCTTATCCACACATCACAGTAAGGTTGAATCATGATTACGCTTGTAAAGAATACCATTGTTGATGAAGAACTTTACAGCGATCCTCCTCAGGAACTTCTTATCATTAACAGATGCACCCTCAGGGTACTCTTGAGCCTCAAGATATCTCTTTACCTCGTGAAACTAGGGTTTATCTGTTACCTCTTCAGTATCAATATCACAACAATGTGCAGGTTCGTCCAACCTCTCGATTGTAATCCAGGGAGCTTCATTGTCCCACCTGACCTTGAACATAGAAGACATAGTAGCTAGCGCGTCCGCTAACTGATTCTCCTCTCTGGGGAAGTGTTCAAAGGTTATCTCCTCAAAGTGTGGAAGTAACGTCAGCATATACTCCTTGTAAGAAATAAGATTTGGGTGTTTCGTATCCCACTCACCTTTGATCTGACTGATCACGAGAGCGGAATCTCCGGACACACTCAACAACTTAATCCACAGGTCAATAGCTGCTCGAAGGCCCATGATGCATGCTTCATACCCCGCCATATTGTTGGTGCAGTTAAAACATAATTGGGCCGCAAATGGAGTATGACAGCCTTCAGGAGATATGATCACGGAGCCAATGCCATTACCCAAAGCGTTTGAAGCTCCATCAAAGTACATAGACCATCGGGATCCTTTCTCAGGTCCTTCATTCGGTCCAGGTATTTCACAGTCGGTCACCAACATGATGTTCTCATCCGGGAATTCGAAGTTCATGGATTGGTAGTCATCTACAACCTGATGCGCAAAATGATCTGCCAACACATTTCCCTTGATTGCCTTTTGGGTTTTGTATTGGATATCATACTCAGTTAAGATCATCTTCCATCTTGCTATTCTTCTGGACAAGGTAGGCTTCTCGAAGATATACTTGATTGGATCCATCTTTAATATCAATAGGGTAGTGTGAGTCAGCATATACTATCTCAGTCGGCGAGCAGCCCATGCCAAAGCGCAACAAGTTTTCTCAAGCAGTGAGTATCGGGTCTCACAGTCGGTAAACTTTTTGCTAAGGTAGTAAATAGCATGCTCTTTTTGGCCAGACTCGTCATGCTGCCCCAGCACGCACCCCATTGAATTGTCGAGTACTGTCAAGTATAAGATCAAAGGTCTTCCTTCAACTGGAGGCATCAAAATAGGTGGCTCTTGGAGGTACTCCTTGATTCTTTTGAAAGCGGATTGACATTCATCATTCCATCTTACCACTTGATCTTTCTTCAGCAGCTTGAAGATTGGCTCACAAGTAGCAGTCAAATGTGAAATGAATCGGGCAATGTAATTCAACCGTCCCAAAAAGCCTCTGACTTCTTTTTCTGTTTGGGGAGCTGGCATTTCCTGTATAGCCTTTACCTTTGCGGGATCCACTTGAATACCTTTATCGCTAATGACGAAACCCAGCAGCTTACCAGACCTCACCCCAAAGGTGCACTTGCTCGGGTTTAACCTCAACTTGTACAACTTCAACCTGTCAAATAACTTCTGAAGATGGTCAAGGTGTTCTTCCTCAGTCTGGGACCTTGCAATCATGTCATCAACGTAAACCTCAATCTCATGATGAATCATGTCGTGGAACAAAGCGACCATGGCGCGCTGATACGTTGCCCTAACATTCTTCAACCCGAAAGGCATTACCTTGTAACAAAAGGTTCCCCACTGCATAACAAAGGTTGTCTTTTCCATATCCTCGGGAGCCATCTTAATCTGATTGTAACCAGAAAAACCATCCATAAAGGAGAAGACTTTATGCTGTGCGGTGTTGTCAACCAAAATGTCAATATGAGGCAGAGGGAAATCATCTTTGGGGCTCGCCCTATTCAGATCCCTATAGTCCACACATATACGGACCTTACCATCCTTCTTCGGCACCGGAACAACATTGGCGACCCACTGAGGGTAAGAAGTAACTGCTAGAAAACCGACATCAAACTGCTTCTTGACCTCAACTTTGATTTTCTCAGACATCTCTGGGCGCATACGACAAACTTTCTGCTTCACTGGAGGACAGTCTTCTTTGGTTGGCAAGCGGTGTACCACAATATTGGTATCCAACCCAGGCATATCTTCATAAGACCAAGCGAAGATCTCAACATAGTCACGCAACATCTGTATCAACCGTTGCTTGACACTAGATTCCAGATTTGCACCGATCTTGACCTCTTTCTTGTCTTCCTCCGTACCCAAATTTACTGATTCTACCGGCTCTTCATGCGGCTGTATGGCCCTCTCTTCCTGAAGTAACAGTCTAGCAATTTCTCCAAGCACTTCACAATCATCCTCACCTTCGTCCTCGGCTTGGTTGATCGGATTTTTGAAGTCATAACTGGCAGTAGCAGAGTCGTTATCAATGGGATCCGTAGTGGATGTGGACCTGTATTGTGTTATGTGAGTGTGTGTAAGACAAATAGCCGTTTTGATAAAGTGCAAGATAGAAAAGAAAAGCAAGGAGCGCAAAATTTGTAATGCAAGAAAACGTCCAATGCTTTATTGATGGCATATGGAAATGACACATAATAAGCCCTCACAAACAGAGCCACGGTGTCTCGGGTAAGGCACCGGGCCATAAAAGTTTTAAATTTGTCTGTTACAAGTCTAAAAACAAAAGTCTATTCCCGTGTAATAAAAGAAACTAGCACGAAGTCCTTCGCCATCCAATTGTTCAAGCCACCGTTGGTAGTCTGGTAAATCCAACTGTCAAAGTCTGACTCTTCATCATTATCTTCAAGTTCATTCACTCCCGGATTACTGATGCACAGGGGAGGTCTTCCAATCCGCGCACACCGAACGACCCTTTGAGCTTCTGCAGTAAAACCTAAACCAAACTTGCCAGTCTTGTGTACAAAGTCAGGGAGGTGGCCCCAATTTGCACACCCACCTTGATCAATAACAGCCCTGGCATCCTTGAGGGAGGCCATCTTCATCAGAGGTTTTTCAGCAGCAATTTCAGTCGATGCCAGAGTCTGGGGGACTTCTTCAAAATTATGGCACAGGGTCTCAATGAACTCCCCATCTATCTCCACATACCGAAAGGAATTAATATGACTTGCCATGTACTCTTCCTCACCCTGCACCGTAACAATCTTCCCCTTCACTGGATATTTTAACATTTGATGGAGCGTAGAAGTTACTGCCCTAGCTTTATGAATCCACGGGCGACCCAACAAGCAAGAATAAGATGGCCGGATGTCCATCACATAGAATGTAGACGCAAAAGTCTGGGAACCAACCTTAACAGGGTGTGATCGGTGGGAATGAGAACTGACTGTTTTGGAATGCTGGTTCGCGTTTGCGTTTGTTTTTGCAAAATGTCGCGGTAAGCAAGAGTCGCCACCGTATTTTATTTTATCCAACAAGGAAAGGACAAAAGCACAGAAAAATTCCTTTTTGAGATATTTCTCGGGTTCGGGAGGTAGATTATAGAAAGGGAAGGTGCTAACACCCTTTCTATCTGTGGTTATCCACGGGCTCTTAGGTACTTGCTCACTATGTTTTCAAAAGTTTGCTTTTCGTTGTGTTTGTGGGTTTGAAAAGAGTTTTTGTTTTAAAAGGGGTGTAAGTGCGAAAAGTTTTGTTTTGTTTTTAAAAGGAGAAAGTACTTAAGAACATCTACCTACTCAAAAAGGAATTAGACTGTGCAAGTATCCTTTAGACAATGCCATCCCACTATTGAGGAGTAGGTAGCATCGTCGTTGGAGTTTTCGAGTCAATTCGATTTAAGGGACGTGTGGTCACTAAAGCAATGTTAGGACGCCTTAGCGGTAACCCTAATGTCTTAGATCATTTTTCCGAGGCAACCGTTTCGAGGCAACTTATGATCTTTAGACAAGAGAGCGACCTCTAAAACATCCTATACTCAATGACCACGTTCAAGGCAACCAAGTGAGGTGTACCCTAAGAGTGGCATGTGCGAGTGTATTGTTTTTTTCCAGATATATTATCTTTGTACATGTTATGGTGAGCTACGGTTGATTTTAAATTAAAGGTTAATCTTGTCATGCAATCCTAGTTAGCATACATATAAACAGTTAATATATGTATAGGAATTTAAAGTGCGGGAATTGTAAATCCTACGCTATTACAAGGATTCGGGGAGGGGGATTGTTTACATGTCCAAAATTGGGGGAATAAAGCAGTAAAGTGTAAAAGTCTTAGTAAACTATTACAAACCAGTAGGCATTTACAATAAAATAAACGCGCGCGAATCTGAAAATAACCTCTAAAAATCCTAAGAATAAAATCATTTTGTTGTTTTATTTTATTTTGGGAAAATGATCTAAATCTTCTTAATTTTAGTTTTGAGAAAAATGTTAAGATAATTAAAAGATTAATTAACAAAGTTAATTAATAGAAAAAACTAGCCTAATATTTTTGTGTTTTTTATTTAATTGATTTTATGTTGATTAAAAAAAAGAAATAAAATAGTCAAAACAAAGATGAAATCGAAGGAACAGGCAGTAAATCAAGAAAGGTATAATTCTGGAGGCCTGGATCGAAAGAGGTGTGGGCTGTCTTTCGATCCAGTGAAGAGGCTTGATTGAAGGTGCATGAGGGGCTGCACTTTGGGGGTGTTCGATCTGGATATGTCATCCTTCGATCTGGGAACCCTGGATCCAGTTCGAAGCTAAGCTGCTAAGCTTCGAAGCTCTGAACAAGATTCTGAGAAGATATTTCCTGCAAAACGAGACAAATGTTAAAGATCCAGGGGGGACTTTACCCCCCTTATTCGAATCTCCTCCCAATTCGAAACCTTCCTCAATTTGAACCTGCTGAATCTGGGTCTGGGTTTGTTTTATCCTGAGATTCGAAGGAGAAACTCAGATCGTGCCCAAGCAATGGCACGATCTCATCTTTGCGTTGTAGCTTACATGCAACATAATTAGTAATAACAAGAATACATATGGAATGTGTATTTAAATGTCATGAAGGTGCAATTTTGGTTTTGCAAACCCTTACCAATTAAAGATGTATGATCTGTGGCTCTGGGTGTGGAGATGTTTGCTGAATGGCTGCTTTGGCTTGGATTACTTCTGAAAATGTTGACAACCTTTGGTGGGTTTGTGGGCAGTGTATCTCCAAATCCTCCGTTTTCTCTTTTTTTTTTCTCTTTTTCCCCGTTCTCTTTGTTCCCCCCTGGCACTGTATGCTGGCCCTTATATTTATAGGAGTATGATGGTCTAGTAACGGCAAGAGACAACCAATTAAACAGGCCTTTAAAGCCATGAGACAAGAATCAGATATATTAAAAGATTTCATTTTTTGAAATATTCATGTCTCTTTGGAATCTTGATTGAACCTGGACACCTTTGATTTTCGAATGCCTCCAGGCCATTGTTGGCTCCTAAATTCGACACCCTTGTTTTTTATTAATATAGACCATTAATCATGAGGAATGGTTTCGACCAGCTGATCCTGTCGAATGCTCATCAGAAGGTGGCAAGGTACTTAGAGGATTTCTTTAAGTAGGAATCTTGTTGCCTTCGACGTCGAAGGAGCTTCTCGACAAAGGCATTTGATGCTCAGAGTGGAACGGTTTGAGATTCGAATGTTTGGAGGGAAAACGGTTCCCAGCAGTTACCAAGTGCAACGTGCCAAGATCAGGAGCGTCGAATGCTGTGAGCATGCCAAGTGGTGTCATCTCGAAGCAGCGTAACTGCCCAACGGTTACTTGAGATGTGTTTAGTATAAATACTAGTTGTTCACGTAGTTTTCGCGTGTGTTCATCATTATATACAAGTCACTCATTTAGATTCAAGTACCCAGTGTGAGCGAAAGAATTGTTGAGAATGTATGTGTGAAACACCATTTAATTAATAAAAGTCTTTTATATTCCAGAACTTTATTGCCTTTCATTTACTCTTCCCAGTCGAAGCCTTTGTTTAACGCTTTCATTTATTCTACCAAGTTTTTCTTCATGCAATTTACATAAAGTGTCTTTACTTTACTGGCATCAACCATCATTAGACTTAGTCAAACCCCAAAAAATCAACTATGTCTTAGGATCAATCTGATCGATCCTGCGAGTCACCAAATAAGTAACCTTTTGGAGGATCAACGGTTGTTTACCAATTTCCACGGTAAACAAATTGGCACACCTGGTGGGACCTTGTGTTGATTTTTAAGGTTAACCGTATTTATATAGAATATCATCTTTTTCGAGAAGTATTGCATGTTATTGAGAAGTGGTAGAATATACACTAACGATACCAATACTACGAGAAGAAGAGAAGTGATGGAGAATTCGCCAAACAATAGCGAAATCCCACAAACAAATGTGGGAACAACGGTTATTCCACCCGTAAGTGAAGCGCTAACCGCTGGTTCAACACCAGCAGTAACAGTCACACAAACGGGGCCATCACCTCCGTTCACTGGCCCCAGAATGCCTTTGGGAACTCCCCCACCATGGGGAAACCCAGGAACTAGGCCTTATGTTCCCCCAGGATTTTCGACAGGCGGTCCAAATCGAGAACCACTCTATGGCATGCCAACTTCTGAATTGGCTAGCCTGACGAACGCTGCGTCCACTTTTTCAGATCCTTTAGTGAGCGCCTCTTCGCCACTCCAAGGTTCCGGAGTTGGTATGGCGAACAGGAGTAGGACCCAACTCTTAGGAGGAACGTCCCAAGTAGTGCATGGCCTTACGAATGCCTCGACAGCAGTCTTAAGGCAGCAAATGGACGAAAGCAACCACGATATGGTTCAAATGTTGGCACAAACTTTAAGTACGGTGCTGAATCCTCTGATACAAAATACCACTCAGTCGAATCAGTAGATGACAGCGCAAATGGCGCGTCTGGCTGATTTCTTTGGCGTACCCCAACCTACTCGACAGCCCCAAAGGGCGCAAATAAGGGGAAACCAAGGTATACTTCTAGAGGAAGAAACCACTATTAACCAAGTCCAGCAGCCTGTCGAAGAAAACCTTAGGACGCGATTGGAACAACCCGGGGTCGAAGAACCTAGGGTTATAGCCCCGGAAGTAAGGATAGTCAACAGAAACCAAAATGCTGACGAAATAGTTCAGCACATCCAATACCAGAATATGGGTTTGGAAAATAACCTGACAGCCATGATCGAAAGAATCATGACGCAAAATGGGATGAATACGGGCTTTCGTAGGCCCAACTTTACATCCCCACTGTCAGAATATGTGTTACAAACAGACTTACCTCCTAGATGTAAAGTCCCTAAGTTCACTAAATTTTCAGGGGACACGACAGAATCTACTGTCGAACATGTGGCGAGATACTTGATTGAAGCAGGAGATATTTCAAACAACGAAAACCTGAGGATTAAGTATTTCCCAAGTTCCCTAACAAAGAACGCGTTTACTTGGTTCACAACTCTCCCCCCCAATTCGATCCACCATTGGACCCAGTTGGAGAAATTGTTCCATGAGCAATTCTACATGGGACAAACCAAGATAAGCCTGAAAGAATTGGCCAGTGTAAAGAGGCGATTCACTGAACCTATAGACGAATATCTAAATAGGTTTAGGTTGCTCAAAGCAAGATGCTTTACGCAAGTGCCAGAACATGAGTTAGTCGAAATAGACGCAGGAGGCTTAGATTATTCCATTAGGAAGAAATTAGACACTCAATACCTGAGAGACATGGCCCAATTGGCCGATAGAGTTCGACAGATAGAATGCCTTAAAGCTGAAAAAGCCAAGGCGACAAAAACTCATAAAAGAGAAAGGATAGCATATGTCGAAATGGACGATGAAGATCCAGAAACCTTCGAGGAAACTATAACCGTCGAAGAAAACGAGGTAGATTTAGCGGAGCTAAAACAAGGGCCACCATACTCTTGCAAACTGCTAGTCCCCTCAAGTGGGAAAAACCCCACTGGTCCTGAAAGGGCCAACGATAGGTTCCCCAAAAAGACTTACAGTTTTGATATTACAAAATGTGATGAAATTTTTGACTTACTTGTAAAAGATGGCCAAATGATAGTGCCCCCAGGGGTAAAAGTGCCTCCTCTTGATCAAAGAAAGAAAATAGGCTTTTGTAAATATCATAATTTTCTGGGCCATAAAACATCTCAATGTTTTCTTTTCAGGAATCTCGTGCAAGATGCTATCGAGGAAGGGAGGTTGAAATTTGCTGATAAGACCCCCATGACTGTGGACTCTAACCCTTTGCAGGCTGAAGCCCATTATGCTGAACCTTCAGAGGTGAATGTGATCGAGGCATCCAGAAGTCAGGTGAAGAGGCCAGGAATAACTATGGTCGAAGTCACCAAGGATCATGTCAACATGCCAATCTTTGGCAGCTTTTCTGGGAGTCTTTCTAGGAAAACAATTGAAGTAGTCCAAAAGGCTGTTGAAAACCCAAAACTGGAGACAGTTGGAGCCCCAAAATCTGGAGCAAAACCCAGTTCCTACTTGGCTGCAGTTCAAGGCCAGACAGAGGACCTGGAGACTCAGATGAAGCAAATGACTCTTGCCACCAAAGACACCATGAATGTCAACATGGTCGAAATCTCTGAACCAAAAGCATCAGAGGAGGCCACTAGGCAAGAACATGCCAACAAAACGGCTTTCCCTCGGGAAAATGAAAATCTGGCAGATTTCTTGCAAAGATGCCAGAAGAAGAAGTCAGAAGTGATGTTGTGTCCTCGATGTAGTTCGATTTTCGACAAAAAAGCTGCTGAACACATCCAAGGTGTAAGAGCAGCAAACAGAAGAAGGGAAAGTGTTGATATCCGACATGACCCCAGAAGAACCTACCAAAAGGGTTCAAATCAAGAGAAGAGGCCACTGACTTTCAGGCCTCCAACCAATGTGCCAGTTGATACATGGTATAAAACATCAGGTCGAAAGAGGCCAAGCGAGGAAAGGTGGCACTCCTTCGAAGTGCCAAGAGGTTAATCTTTGACACAAAATAAAGAACCTCAGGTTGTCGCCTCTAAAGTGACCCAGGTATCAAGCAACTACAAAGGAAAGAATCCCATGTCTCGATCCCAATGGAGAAGATACCAGAGGCGGCGAAAGGCTGAGAGGGAAGCTAATAATGAACCAAAGCCAGAATCAAGTTCAAATGTCCCTCAGAGAAAGCAGAGAAAGCCTCTGGAAAGACAACCAGTGACCAATAGACTAGTCTGGCCTAACCAGGGAGAAGTTGATGACGAAGACGGCTCTGAGTCTGATGACACACTAGATATCATGGTGAACATAGTCTCAGTTTTACCAAGAGAGTTCAACCGCCAGGTGGAAGTTGAATAGAACGATTGGGAAGTCGAACAAGAAATGGCCAGGCATAGGCCAGTATGCTACTTCGTCATGGATAATGGCGCCACCGAAGAGCAAAATGGTTTCTTCAAACCTCCTACAGAGGCGATGAAAAATCACCTCAAGCCTTTATTCATAAGGGCAAAACTCGAAGAAACCACTGTAAATAAGATCTTGGTGGACTGTGGGGCAACCATCAACATCATCCCTCACTTTATGCTGAGAAAAATAGGCAAGAGCGATGAAAACATCAAGCCTCACAACATGGTCCTGTCAAATTACGAAGGCGGGATAGGGACCACTATGGGTGTGATCCAGCTAGACATCAAAGTGGGATCCATCCTTCGACCAACTATGTTTATGGTCATATCGGCCAAACCAAATTATAATCTTTTGTTGGGCCGAGAATGGATACATGGTGTTGGAGCAGTACCATCATCAATGCACCAAAGGTTAATACTATGGCGTCCTGATGGAATGGTCGAAAATATAGAAGCGGATCAAAGCTATTACTTGGGCGAAGTGAATCACCTAGGGAGAGCAAACTTCGACAAAAATTTGGCTCACATTGGGCCATGCCCAGCACCTGACTTCGACTTGGCGCCAGCGCCAAATGCTTTTTGTTCCTTATACCTGCACCCTGAGCATGGTTTTCAATGGGACAGAGAAGACTTGTCCCACATTGATTTCAGTGGGCTAACTGGCATCCAGCCAACTGGCTGGGGAAGCGAATTCAGTGACAATGACTGAGTCACAATCACTGCAGCGAATTTCGGCTTATGTAGTCGAAACAAGGATGATAACGGCTCTTGAAGCCAAAGTGAAATATATGGCCACACAGGCCAATGATCAAGAGTTACCTTCTGCAGGTCCTGGAAAGGATTTCGACCCAGAACCTCCTGATATCATGCCAGAAGAAATGCAGGAACAAAGGCTCGACGCCATCTATGACGATGAGCCTTTGGGATTCGAAAAGGACCCCTTAGCGAACAACATCAAAATGTTAGCGCAGGATCCTTTAGAAGAAATCAACTTGGGCTGAGGGTTAGAGAAAAAGCCAACTTACATTAGCGCAAAAATAGACCCAGAACTCAGGTTGGAAGTGATCCATTTGTTAAAGGAGTTCAAGGACTGCTTTGCATGGGATTACGACGAGATGCCTGGTCTCGACAGAGGATTGGTAGAACTTCAGTTGCCAATCAAACCTGGGAAGAAGCCAGTCAAGCAAAGTCCAAGACGCTTCGCTCCAGAAATACTGTCGAAGATCAAAACAGAAGTCGAAAGACTGCTGAAGTGCAAATTCATACGAGCTACGAGGTATGTCGAATGGATTGCAAACATTGTGCCAGTGATTAAGAAAAACGGTACATTGAGGGTATGCATAGATTTCAGAGATTTGAATGCTGCTACACCCAAAGACGAATATCCTATGCATGTGGCGGAAATGCTAGTCGATTCTGCCGCTGGCCATGAGTACCTGAGCATGCTCGATGGTTATTCAGGATATAATCAAATATTCATTGCCGAAGAAGATGTGTCAAAAACAGCTTTTCGATGCCCCGGGGCTTTAGGCACTTACGAGTGGGTAGTGATGCCTTTTGGCCTAAAGAATGCTGGGGCAACATATCAGCGAGCAATGAACTCTATCTTCCATGATTTTATTAACACTTTTATGCAAGTATATATTGATGATATTGTTATAAAATCTGTTTCCAGGAAGAACCACATAGACCACCTTCGACAATCATTTGAAAGAATGAGAGAACATGGTCTGAAGATGAACCCTTTGAAGTGTGCGTTCTGTGTAAAAGCTGGAGATTTCTTGGGCTTCGTCGTCCACAAGAAAGGAATCGAAATCAACCAGAACAAGACGAAGGCAATCCTGGAAGCGAAAGCGCCAGCGAACAAAAAGGAACTGCAATCTCTGCTAGGCAAGATAAATTTCTTAAGGAGATTCATATCTAACCTAAGTGGAAAAGCTCAAGCCTTCTCACCCTTACTTAGATTGAATAAGGAACGATTCGAATGGGGGCAAGAGCAACGAGAAGCCTTTGACAAAATCAAAGGGTATCTCACCAAGCCACCTGTTTTGGTGCCTCCTTGCAGCAATAGGAGTATGAGATTGTACATAGCTGCATCCGACAAAACTTTGGGAAGCATGTTAGCCCAGGAAGATGAAAATGGAGTCGAAAGACCCATTTACTATCTTAGTAGAGTTTTGAACGATGCAGAAACTAGATATAGCGAAGTTGAAAAATTATGTCTATGTCTTTATTTCTCTTGTACAAAGCTCAAACAATATATAAAACCAGTTGATGTGTACGTTTCGTCTCATTTTGATGTTTTCAAGTACATGTTGTCGAAACCCATCATGCACAGTCGAATTGGCAAGTGGGCGCTAGCGTTAACTGAGTACTCATTGACCTTTATGCCTCTTAGGGCAGTGAAAGGGCAAGTGGTGGTAGACTTTATAGTCGACCACTCAATTCAGGTTGAGAATATAAATTATGTGGAGATAGAGCCTTGGAAATTCTACTTCGATGGTTCCAGCCATAAAGATGGAACAGGAGTAGGGGTCTTGATTATTTCTCCAGAAAAAATTCCAACAACATTCAAGTACAAGATATCAGGTACTTGTTCGAACAATGAGGCTGAGTACGAAGCTCTAATTACTGGCCTTGAGATATTGTTGGAATTGGGGGCAACTCGAGTCGAAATAATGGGAGACTCAGAGTTAGTCATTAAGCAAGTCACAAAGGAATATAAGTGCATAAGAGAAAATCTTATTATGTACTTTGTGATAGCAAATCGTTTATTGAAAAAATTCGAAATGGTCGACATTCGACACATACCCAGATTGGAAAATCAAATAGCCAATGATTTGGCACAAATTGCATCTGGGTACAAAATTTCAAAAACGAGATTACAAAGAGCAATCGAAGTCCGAGAAAAAATAAAAGCAACTAGTCTGTCACCAACAGATTTGAAATCGACAAGACTAGGGTATGCTGATCAAAGGAACTTTGAAATATCGTTCATAGACAATTTGTCAGAGCAAGATTGGAGGAAACCCATTGTAGATTATCTACAAAATCCAGCAGCTTTGACAGAACGGAAAATAAAATATAGGGCATTGAGTTACGTACTCATGGGTAATGAGTTATTTAAAAAGACGCCTGAAGGGGTACTGCTAAAGTGCTTAAGTGAAACTGAAGCATACATAGCCCTTTCGACTATGCACGCTGGAGCATGTGGGGCTCACCAAGTAGGCCATAAGATGAAATGGTTGTTGTTTCGACAAGGACTATACTGGCCCACCATCTTGAAAGATGGTGTTGAGTTCGCGAAGGGTTGCCAGGAATGTCAAGTCCATACAGGCATCCAACATGTACCAGCAAGCGAACTTCACTCAATAGTGAAACCTTGGCCCTTTAGAGGATAGGCGTTGGACCTTATTGGAGAGATTCGACCAGCATCATCAAAGAGCCAGAAGTATATATTAGTAGGCATTGATTATTTCACTAAGTGGATCGAAGCTATTCCTTTAGTCAATGCAGACCAAGAAAATGTCATTGAATTTATTCAAAAGAACATTATCTTTAGATTTGGAATCCCTGAAACTATAATGACTGATCAAGGATCAGTGTTCACCGGTCGAAAGATGCAGGAATTCGCTCAAGAAATAGGCTTTAGACTCCTAACATCAACACCTTATTATGCACAGGCAAATGGTCAAGTTGAAGCAGCGAATAAAATAGTGATTGGCCTAATAAAAAATCATGTAGGAAAGAAGCCAAAAAATTGGCATAAGACGTTAGACCAGATCTTGTGGGCCTGTCGAACGTCCCCAAAAGAAGCCATAGGTACAACACCATATCGGCTAACTTTCGGTCATGACGCAGTGTTGCCAGCGGAAATTTGTCTTCAATCTGCAAGGGTTCAGAGACATCATGATATCCCCTCTGAGGTTTATTGGGATATGATGTTGGACGAACTAGTAGATTTAGACGAAGAAAGACTACACACTCTCGACCTACTAAGAATTCAAAAGAAAAGAGTGGAAGACTCTTACAATAAAAAAGTAAAACCTAAGGCATTCTCGCCTGGAGAATTAGTTTGGAAGGTGATTCTCCCCATGGATCGAAGAGATCGAAGCATGGGAAAATGGTCACCCAAATGGGAAGGACCGTTCAGAATTATCCAAATTTTTTCTGGTGGAGCTTATGAGGTCGAAGAGTTAGATGAAGATAAAAGACTCTTGAGAGTAAACGACAAATATTTGAAAAAATATAAACCTATGCTCCAAGAGATCAAAATAAATAGAAATTAATGACCAAATTAACCATAAAGAGCCAAAATGGAAAATTATATAAGAATTAGCCAAAATGGTTACATTGTCTTACAAATATTACAGTCCATGGTTAATAAATGGCTGAGAAAATTAGAAAGGGATAGCATCTTTAAGTCGAAGATACTTGGCCTGCTGCAACTCCAGCCTTTTGTTACACAAGGCAGTCGCCTGAGAAAGTTTGGCAATCTGGTCATCGAAGGCTTGGGCCTTCTCACGAACTCTAGGCCTCGTCTAACTTCAGCTAGGCTCTCTGTGTCCGAAACAGTCGAGAGGAGCTCCTCTTTGCGCTTGGTGTTAGAATTTATCTTGGCCTCCAGCTCCTCGATCTGCGCCTTTATAGAAGCATTATCTCGATCTATGGCGTCAATTTCTTCCTGCTTAGATGTCTTCTGCTTCGACAACTCTGCAATTCGAGAAGTTGTTTCAGCTACCTCGGTCCAGGCAGAAGAACTCTTTCCATGTAGCGCTTCGAGCTGGCTGTTGAAGCCCCTCTGACGTCGATAGTCCGCAGAGACTTGGTCAACAATGGAGTATAACTCCAAGATAAAGCTGGAAACCTCTGGAGACACAGCAAGCAAATCGAATGCATTCAAAACAACTCCCAGACAAGACGGAGCAATAGGATCCCCCTCCAAATACTTCATCAGATCCTTTTTGAAGAACTGAGCCTTGACCTTGATCAAAGCCTCATCAAGAGGAGAAGTCGAAGTGGACTTCCCCGATGCAGTAGAAGCATCATGACTAAGGTCAGATGAACTTCCCCTACTCTCAATGATGGCATTCAGGTAGCCAATAGGATCAGTTTGCTTCAAAAGGGCCAAGTCTTCTTTAGACTTGGGCTTTGTCGAGGTGGTAGCCCTTACAACAGCGTTGGCTTGGGGTTGAAGTTGTTGAGTAGCGTTTGCATCGACATGACTCTCTTCGACCTGTAGTTCAGTAGTGCCAGCATCAACATGATCCCCTTCGTCATGTTGTTCCTCTGTCAGATCGACCACTTGAGTTTCCTTTGGTTGTTGTTCCTCTGCTTCGGCAATGGCTTCATCGTTCGCCAATTCCCCCTCTTGTTGCCTACTATGTTCAGCAGAGTCTTGTGTCTCTGAAGTTTTTGGTGCTGAACTTTCGGTGGTCTCCTGAAAATAGAAGAGGAAGAATCTTCTGGTTTAGAAAGATACACAATCGAACGTGAGCATCGACACCTAAGTTAAAAATGGTCTGAGAAACTACCTGTAGAGGAATTTCAGCCCCAGGGCTGGAATTATCACTTTCGACGGGTTTGCTGAGCAAGACGTTCAGCTCCTCCTCCTTGGGCTCTTCGATGATCATGGGAGGTGGCCTGGGTCTTCTCCCTACAACCTTTATTCTGATCATGGGTCGAGGCTCAGGAGCAGGGGCATCTTTCTTCAGTTTTCTCCGTTTAAGAGGAGCGGGGGGAGATTCATCCTCGTCGTCACTCCCAGATTCGACCGTTAGTGCAGGTCGTTTCTTAGGTGCAGGTTCCTGAAAACCAAATGGAGTCGATTTAGAGCGCCACATCGAAAATCAGGATGTTAAAACCATAAGGAAATAATAAAAGTCTGGTTACCGGTGCTGAAGGTTTTGTAGAGGGACCTCCTCCCTGATGGCTTTCCGTGGTTTTCTTTGCTGCAGGCTTTCGAACAACTGAAAGAAAACGCGTTCACAAGTTATAATTAACAAGTTATAAGTCGAAATGGAAAGACAAATATAATTTGGAGAGTGAACGTACATTTCTTTATTTTGTCAAGGACCAGAACGAAGGACTTCTGGAGTTCGTCCACAAAATCTTTTTGATCGAAGATCTCTTCAGCATAATAACTCTTCCACCAGTCTTCAAAAGATGGTGAACAGAGGAAGTTGAGTTGATAGTCGAACAGTGAAAGTACTGTTCGACCAGTGTACCTGCCAATGTGCTTGGTAGCAGCATCCTCAGTGTAGTCATTGCAAAAATACAACATTGATTTCTCCCTAGGAAAAATGGGAGAAGGAAGTGATTGGATGATGCCAAACTGTCGAGAGACCAAATTTGGCTGATAAGCAATCAGGCTCAGGTGATTCTTGGAACTCTTGAAGCGCAGTGGCATTATTCTGGGAGTGAGAAATGCTTCCCACAGTGTTGTGTGTTCTTCGAGATGAGGGTCCCCTGATGACTTTGGATGGGGCCTGGTGAACCATTCTGGACCAAACTTTCGACGGGCGAAAGGAGCCATGGTCGAGGTGAATTCTTTTATAAAGGCGCAGATCGAGGAGCTGGAGGCCAAGATAAATGCTAACACCAAGCGCAAAGAGGAGCTCCTCTCGACTGTTTTGGACACAGAGAGCCAAGCTGAAGTTACACGGGGCCTAGAGTTCGCTGAGAAGGCCCAAGCCTTCGATGACCAGATTGCCAAACTTTCTCAGGCGACTGCCTTGTGTAACAAAAGGCTGGAGTTGCAGCAGGCCAAGTATCTTCGACTTAAAGATGCTATCCCTTTCTAATTTGCTCATCCATTTATTAACCATGTACTGTAATATTTGTAAGACAATGTAACCATTTTGGCTAATTCTTATATAATTTTCCATTTTGGCTCTTTATGGTTAATTTGGTCATTAATTGCTATTTATTTTGATCTCTTGGAGCATAGGTTTATATTTTTTCAAATATTTGCCATTTACTCTCAAGAGTCTTTTATCTTTTATATTCTTTTATCTTTGTGCTTGGTGTTAGCATTTATCTTGGCCTCCAGCTCCTCGATCTGCGCCTTTATAGAAGCATTATCTCGATCTATGGCGTCAATTTCTTCCTGCTTGGATGTCTTCTGCTTCGACAAATCTGCAATTCGAGAAGTTGTTTCAGCTACCTCGGTCCAGGCAGAAGAACTCTTGCCATGTAGCACTTCGAGCTGGCTGTTGAAGCCCCTCTGACGTCGATAGTCTGCAGAGACTTGGTCAACAATGGAGTATAACTCCAAGATAAAGCTGGAAACCTCTGGAGACACAGCAAGCAAATCGACTGCATTCAAAACAGCTCCCAGACAAGACGGAGCAGTAGGATCCCCCTCCAAAGCCTTCATCAGATCCTTTTTGAAGAACTGAGCCTTGACCTTCATCAAAGCCTCATCAAGAGGAGAAGTCGAAGTGGACTTCCCCGATGCAGTAGAAGCATCATGACTAAGGTCAGATGAACTTCCCCTACTCTCAAAGATGGCATTCAGGTAGCCAATAGGATCAGTTTGCTTCAAAAGGGCCAAGTCTTCTTTAGACTTGGGCTTTGTCGAGGTGGTAGCCCTTACAGCAGCGTTGGCTTGGGGTTGAAGTTGTTGAGTAGCATTTGCATCGACATGACTCTCTTCGACCCATAGTTCAGTAGTGCCAGCATCAACATGATCCCCTTCGTCATGTTGCTCCTCTGTCAGATCGACCACTTGAGTTTCCTTTGGTTGTTGTTCCTCTTCTTCGGCAATGGCTTCATTGTTCGCCAATTCCTCCTCTTGTTGCCTACTATGTTCAGCAGAGTCTTGTGTCTCTGAAGTTTTTGGTGCTGAACTTTCGGTGGTCTCCTGAAAATAGAAGAGGAAGAATCTTATGGTTTAGAAAGATACACAATCGAACGTGAGCATCGACACCTAAGTTAAAAATGGTCAGAGAAACTACCTGTAGAGGAATTTCAGCCCCAGGGCTGGAATTATCACTTTCGACGGGTTTGCTGAGCAAGACGTTCAGCTCCTCCTCCGTGGGCACTTCGATGATCACGGGAGGTGGCCTGGGTCTTCTCCCTGCAACCTTTATTCTGATCATGGGTCGAGGCTCAGGTGCAGGGGCATCATTCTTCAGTTTTCTCTGTTTAAGAGGAGCGGGGGGAGATTCATCCTCGTCGTCACTCCCAGATTCGACCGTTAGTGCAGGTCGTTTCTTAGGTGCAGGTTCCTGAAAACCAAATGGAGTCGATTTAGAGCGCCACATCGAAAATCAGGATGTTAAAACCAGAAGGAAATAATAAAAGTCTGGTTACCGGTGCTGAAGGTTTTGTAGAGGGACCTCCTCCCTGATGGCTTTCCGTGGTTTTCTTTGCTGCAGGCTTTCGAACAACTGAAAGAAAACGCGTTCACAAGTTATAATTAACAAGTTATAAGTCGAAATGGAAAGACAAATATAATTTGGAGAGTGAACGTACATTTCTTTATTTTGTCAAGGACCAGAACGAAGGACTTCTGGAGTTCGTCCACAAAATCTTTTTCATCGAAGAACTCTTCAGCATAATAACTCTTCCACCAGTCTTCAAAAGATGGTGAACAGAGGAAGTTGAGTTGATAGTCGAACAGTGAAAGTACTGTTCGACCAGCGTACCTGCCAATGTGCTTGGTAGCAGCATCCTCAGTGTAGTCATTGCAAAAATACAACATCGATTTCTCCCTAGGAAAAATGGGAGAAGGAAGTGATTGGATGATGCCAAACTGTCGAGAGACCAAATTTGGCTGATAAGCAATCAGGCTCAGGTGATTCTTGGAACTCTTGAAGCACAGTGGCATTATTCTGGGAGTGAGAAATGCTTCCCACAGTGTTGTGTGTTCTTCGAGATGAGGGTCCCCTGATGACTTTGGATGGGGCCTGGTGAACCATTCTGGACCAAACTTTCGACGGGCGAAAGGAGCCATGGTCGAGGTGAATTCTTTTATAAAGGCGCAGATCGAGGAGCTGGAGGCCAAGATAAATGCTAACACCAAGCGCAAAGAGGAGCTCCTCTCGACTGTTTCGGACACAGAGAGCCAAGCTGAAGTTACACGGGGCCTAGAGTTTGCTGAGAAGGCCCAAGCCTTCGATGACCAGATTGCCAAACTTTCTCAGGCGACTGCCTTGTGTAACAAAAGGCTGGAGTTGCAGCAGGCCAAGTATCTTCGACTTAAAGATGCTATCCCTTTCTAATTTGCTCATCCATTTATTAACCATGTACTGTAATATTTGTAAGACAATGTAACCATTTTGGCTAATTCTTATATAATTTTCCATTTTGGCTCTTTATGGTTAATTTGGTCATTAATTGCTATTTATTTTGATCTCTTGGAGCATAGGTTTATATTTTTTCAAATATTTGCCATTTACTCTCAAGAGTCTTTTATCTTTTATATTCTTTTATCTTTGCGCTTGGTGTTAGCATTTATCTTGGCCTCCAGCTCCTCGATCTGCGCCTTTATAGAAGCATTATCTCGATCTATGGCATCAATTTCTTCCTGCTTGGATGTCTTCTGCTTCGACAACTCTGCAATTCGAGAAGTTGTTTCAGCTACCTCGGTCTAGGCAGAAGAACTCTTGCCATGTAGCGCTTCGAGCTGGCTGTTGAAGCCCCTCTGACGTCGATAGTCTGCAGAGACTTGGTCAACAATGGAGTATAACTCCAAGATAAAGCTGGAAACCTCTGGAGACACAGCAAGCAAATCGACTGCATTCAAAACAGCTCCCAGACAAGACGGAGCAGTAGGATCCCCCTCCAAAGCCTTCATCAGATCCTTTTTGAAGAACTGAGCCTTGACCTTCATCAAAGCCTCATCAAGAGGAGAAGTCGAAGTGGACTTCCCCGATGCAGTAGAAGCATCATGACTAAGGTCAGATGAACTTCCCCTACTCTCAATGATGGCATTCAGGTAGCCAATAGGATCAGTTTGCTTCAAAAGGGCCAAGTCTTCTTTAGACTTGGGCTTTGTCGAGGTGGTAGCCCTTACAGCAGCGTTGGCTTGGGGTTGAAGTTGTTGAGTAGCATTTGCATCGACATGACTCTCTTCGACCCGTAGTTCAGTAGTGCCAGCATCAACATGATCCCCTTCGTCATGTTGCTCCTCTGTCAGATCGACCACTTGAGTTTCCTTTGGTTGTTGTTCCTCTTCTTCGGCAATGGCTTCATCGTTCGCCAATTCCTCCTCTTGTTGCCTACTATGTTCAGCAGAGTCTTGTGTCTCTGAAGTTTTTGGTGCTGAACTTTCGGTGGTCTCCTGAAAATAGAAGAGGAAGAATCTTATGGTTTAGAAAGATACACAATCGAACGTGAGCATCGACACCTAAGTTAAAAATGGTCAGAGAAACTACCTGTAGAGGAATTTCAGCCCCAGGGCTGGAATTATCACTTTCGACGGGTTTGCTGAGCAAGACGTTCAGCTCCTCCTCCGTGGGCACTTCGATGATCACGGGAGGTGGCCTGGGTCTTCTCCCTGCAACCTTTATTCTGATCATGGGTCGAGGCTCAGGTGCAGGGGCATCATTCTTCAGTTTTCTCTGTTTAAGAGGAGCGGGGGGAGATTCATCCTCGTCGTCACTCCCAGATTCGACCGTTAGTGCAGGTCGTTTCTTAGGTGCAGGTTCCTGAAAACCAAATGGAGTCGATTTAGAGCGCCACATCGAAAATCAGGATGTTAAAACCAGAAGGAAATAATAAAAGTCTGGTTACCGGTGCTGAAGGTTTTGTAGAGGGACCTCCTCCCTGATGGCTTTCCGTGGTTTTCTTTGCTGCAGGCTTTCGAACAACTGAAAGAAAACGCGTTCACAAGTTATAATTAACAAGTTATAAGTCGAAATGGAAAGACAAATATAATTTGGAGAGTGAACGTACATTTCTTTATTTTGTCAAGGACCAGAACGAAGGACTTCTGGAGTTCGTCCACAAAATCTTTTTCATCGAAGAACTCTTCAGCATAATAACTCTTCCACCAGTCTTCAAAAGATGGTGAACAGAGGAAGTTGAGTTGATAGTCGAACAGTGAAAGTACTGTTCGACCAGCGTACCTGCCAATGTGCTTGGTAGCAGCATCCTCAGTGTAGTCATTGCAAAAATACAACATCGATTTCTCCCTAGGAAAAATGGGAGAAGGAAGTGATTGGATGATGCCAAACTGTCGAGAGACCAAATTTGGCTGATAAGCAATCAGGCTCAGGTGATTCTTGGAACTCTTGAAGCGCAGTGGCATTATTCTGGGAGTGAGAAATGCTTCCCACAGTGTTGTGTGTTCTTCGAGATGAGGGTCCCCTGATGACTTTGGATGGGGCCTGGTGAACCATTCTGGACCAAACTTTCGACGGGCGAAAGGAGCCATGGTCGAGGTGAATTCTTTTATAAAGGCGCAGATCGAGGAGCTGGAGGCCAAGATAAATGCTAACACCAAGTGCAAAGAGGAGCTCCTCTCGACTGTTTCGGACACAGAGAGCCAAGCTGAAGTTACACGAGGCCTAGAGTTCGCTGAGAAGGCCCAAGCCTTCGATGACCAGATTGCCAAACTTTCTCAGGAGACTGCCTTGTGTAACAAAAGGCTGGAGTTGCAGCAGGCCAAGTATCTTCGACTTAAAGATGCTATCCCTTTCTAATTTGCTCAGCCATTTATTAACCATGTACTGTAATATTTGTAAGACAATGTAACCATTTTGGCTAATTCTTATATAATTTTCCATTTTGGCTCTTTATGGTTAATTTGGTCATTAATTGCTATTTATTTTGATCTCTTGGAGCATAGGTTTATATTTTTTCAAATATTTGCCATTTACTCTCAAGAGTCTTTTATCTTTTATATTCTTTTATCTTTGTGCTTGGTGTTAGCATTTATCTTGGCCTCCAGCTCCTCGATCTGCGCCTTTATAGAAGCATTATCTCGATCTATGGCGTCAATTTCTTCCTGCTTGGATGTCTTCTGCTTCGACAACTCTGCAATTCGAGAAGTTGTTTCAGCTACCTCGGTCCAGGCAGAAGAACTCTTGCCATGTAGCGCTTCGAGCTGGCTGTTGAAGCCCCTCTGACGTCGATAGTCCGCAAAGACTTGGTCAACAATGGAGTATAACTCCAAGATAAAGCTGGAAACCTCTGGAGACACAACAAGCAAATCGACTGCATTCAAAACAGCTCCCAGACAAGACGGAGCAGTAGGATCCCCCTCCAAAGCCTTCATCAGATCCTTTTTGAAGAACTGAGCCTTGACCTTCATCAAAGCCTCATCAAGAGGAGAAGTCGAAGTGGACTTCCCCGATGCAGTAGAAGCATCATGACTAAGGTTAGATGAACTTCCCCTACTCTCAATGATGGCATTCAGGTAGCCAATAGGATCAGTTTGCTTCAAAAGGGCCAAGTCTTCTTTAGACTTGGGCTTTGTCGAGGTGGTAGCCCTTACAGCAGCGTTGGCTTGGGGTTGAAGTTGTTGAGTAGCATTTGCATCGACATGACTCTCTTTGACCTGTAGTTCAGTAGTGCCAGCATCAACATGATCCCCTTCGTCATGTTGCTCCTCTGTCAGATCGACCACTTGAGTTTCCTTTGGTTATTGTTCCTCTGCTTCAGCAATGGCTTCATCGTTCGCCAATTCCTCCTCTTGTTGCCTACTATGTTCAGCAGAGTCTTGTGTCTCTGAAGTTTTTGGTGCTGAACTTTCGGTGGTCTCCTGAAAATAGAAGAGGAAGAATCTTATGGTTTAGAAAGATACACAATCGAACGTGAGCATCGACACCTAAGTTAAAAATGGTCAGAGAAACTACCTGTAGAGGAATTTCAGCCCCAGGGCTGAAATTATCACTTTCGACGGGTTTGCTGAGCAAGACGTTCAGCTCCTCCTCCGTGGGCTCTTCGATGATCACGGGAGGTGGCCTGGGTCTTCTCCCTGCAACCTTTATTCTGATCATGGGTCGAGGCTCAGGTGCAGGGGCATCTTTCTTCAGTTTTCTCTGTTTAAGAGGAGCGGGGGGAGATTCATCCTCGTCGTCACTCCCAGTTTCGACCGTTAGTGCAGGTCGTTTCTTAGGTGCAGGTTCCTGAAAACCAAATGGAGTCGATTTAGAGCGCCACATCGAAAATCAGGATGTTAAAACCAGAAGGAAATAATAAAAGTCTGGTTACCGGTGCTGAAGGTTTTGTAGAGGGACCTCCTCCCTGATGGCTTTCCGTGGTTTTCTTTGCTGCAGGCTTTCGAACAACTGAAAGAAAACGCGTTCACAAGTTATAATTAACAAGTTATAAGTCGAAATGGAAAGACAAATATAATTTGGAGAGTGAACGTACATTTCTTTATTTTGTCAAGGACCAGAACGAAGGACTTTTGGAGTTCGTCCACAAAATCTTTTTCATCGAAGAACTCTTCAGCATAATAACTCTTCCACCAGTCTTCAAAAGATGGTGAACAGAGGAAGTTGAGTTGATAGTCGAACAGTGAAAGTACTATTCGACCAGCGTACCTGCCAATGTGCTTGGTAGCAGCATCCTCAGTGTAGTCATTGCAAAAATACAACATTGATTTCTCCCTAGGAAAAATGGGAGAAGGAAGTGATTGGATGATGCCAAACTGTCGAGAGACCAAATTTGGCTGATAAGCGATCAGGCTCAGGTGATTCTTGGAACTCTTGAAGCGCAGTGGCATTATTCTGGGAGTGAGAAATGCTTCCCACAGTGTTGTGTGTTCTTCGAGATGAGGGTCCCCTGATGACTTTGGATGGGGCCTGGTGAACCATTCTGGACCAAACTTTCGACGGGCGAAAGGAGCCATGGTCGAGGTGAATTATTTTCTTCCTGCAAACATCAAAACGAAGTTTGCAAAGGTCTGTTGGAGTTCCAGCCCATCTTCAGTGGGAGTCAGTAAGGCCAACCTGGTGCCTTTGATACGCCTTTTGGCTATCTCAGGAGCTTGTTCGTTTATCTGAGTTTTCTGAGGTAAGAAAGACTCAAAAGTGGCATTTAGCCATAGTTGTAGTAGCCAGAAGGGTCCTGCAAGCAACAAACTGGCTCTATTTTCTATTACCTTTAACAGAGTCACTCCACTGTTTATCGACTCATATAGGTTCGCCAGTATTAATTCGGCCAAACAGATGTTTTGACCATGGTGAAGCTGGGTAGCAAGGGTGACCATTTTCTTCGTCACCTGTAGAGACTTCGTGCAGAACACGAAGCGTGACAACCAAAGGGCTAGAAACGCAATGTGCTCCACGTCGGTCACATTAGGTGTCGACCTGTCATGATAGTGGTTGATGTAGGTGGTGTAAGTGGGTTTGGTAGCTGAAAACCCAATCTGGTCTTCAGACATTTCCTCTGGGTCGAAGTAATCCCCAGTTGGTCGAAGGCCGGTGATGGAAGCCACGTCGAAGAGAGTGGGTGTTATCATTCCACAAGGCAGGTGGAAGGTGAAGTGAGTATAGTCCCAAAATAGCAAAGAGGCTACCAGCATTTCAGGGGAGTAGTTGAGACCAGTCTTCGACAGCATGACTAGGTCATAAATCCCCAGGTTCTTCCAAATCGAAGCCTGGATTTTTTCCATCTTGTCTAGCCAAGCGCTGTAGTCTGGTGTAAGGCTAGGGCTAGACCTAAAAGCCCTAACACCTCTGTTGAAGAAACGAAGATCTATCTTTTCTTTTGCAAGATCTTCGTTGTCATCTGCAGCCTTTTTGGAGCACCCAACAGGTTTGAGTGCCTCAAGCACCGGGAAGAAGTTCTTGATCTTCGTGGAGTCAGCAATGCATGTAGATAAAGGGCCAGACATGGCGAAAACCTGGTTGGAGTATCCAACCGGAATCAGCAGTTGAGAAGAATAAACTTCACGCTCAGCAGTTCCTAGGGGTTCAGGAACCCTTCGCATGCCTTTGGACTTAACTGTTGGAACAGTTGAGAAGATTTTTGGTTGGGCAGTTTTAGAAGGAATGTTAGAACTGGGAGCATTAGAAGAACGAGAACCTGAAGCCATTTTTGGGTTAAGATGAAGGTGGATGAAGAACAAAGTGTTTGCAGAAGTTTTTGTTCAATAATAAGGCTTGGATGAAGAATAGCGTGAAAAAGTCCCACAAGGGGCACCTAGCGCTATTTATAGTGATTGGAAAATCACAAAAATCGAGGTCATTTAATGTTTCAGACGATAGTGGGGCACGTGGCGCTCATTCGCTGACATAGCCGTTCTGCAGAACGGAAACGGTGCAGCGTGCATCCTCGATTTTGGGAAATTGTCATGATGACAATCTGTGAAAAGACATTGGGCACGCCAAACGCCTTACTGAAGTGACGTCTTAGGAACAGTTGGAATGATGGCTTTTTGGGATTGTCAGTTGGTTGGTAGAAGATGAAAAGCGCACAAGTTAATCTGTGGCTAAGAATGAAGGACAGGTGTCGGGTGGAATCTCAAAGAATGCCTTTTTCTTTTCAGCGTCGAAATAAGGCATTCTTGGGGGGCAATTTGTTGGCTCCTAAATTCGACACCCTTGTTTTTTATTAATATAGACCATTAATCATGAGGAATGGTTTCGACCAGCTGATCCTGTCGAATGCTCATCAGAAGGTGGCAAGGTACTTAGAGGATTTCTTTAAGTAGGAATCTTGTTGCCTTCGACGTCGAAGGAGCTTCTCGACAAAGGCATTTGATGCTCAGAGTGGAACGGTTTGAGATTCGAATGTTTGGAGGGAAAACGGTTCCCAACAGTTACCAAGTGCAACGTGCCAAGATCATGAGCGTCGAATGCTGTGAGCATGCCAAGTGGTGTCATCTCGAAGCAGCGTAACTGACCAACGGTTACTTGAGATGTGTTTAGTATAAATACTAGTTGTTCACTTAGTTTTCGCGTGTGTTCATCATTATATACAAGTCACTCATTTAGATTCAAGTACCCAGTGTGAGCGAAAGAATTGTTGAGAATGTATGTGTGAAACACCATTTAATTAATCAAAGTCTTTTATATTCCAGAACTTTATTGCCTTTCATTTACTCTTCCCAGTCGAAGCCTTTGTTTAACACTTTCATTTATTATACCAAGTTTTTCTTCATGCAATTTACATAAAGTGTCTTTACTTTACTGGCACCAACCATCATTAGACTTAGTCAAACCCCAAAAAATCAACCATGTCTTAGGATCAATCTGATCGATCCTGTGAGTCACCAAATAAGTAACCTTTTGGAGGATCAGCAGTTGTTTACCAATTTCCACGGTAAACAGCCATGCTCTTCGATTGGTCTTGAGTTGCCTCCTTCGAATCGACTTCTTATGTTCCCTTCGAATGGGCCTTCTTTGCCAACTTCAAAGTCCAATTCGAATCTATTTAGAACATTCCCTATTAGACAACTTCGACCAGCCCTTGGCCTTGTGATGAGTCTAAGTTCTGATTCTAAGTGTTCAGAACTTCCTTCATCAGAGCATCTTAGATTAAGAGAAACTTTGCACTGAAATGCCATTCGAAGGTCATTTCGTTCTGATGTTCTTATTAAGGGAAACTCTGAAGTTCCAGTCGAAGGAAACTCTGAAGTTCCAGTCCAAGGACCTTTTGAAATGTCAATTGAAGGGTATTTGTCCATATACCAATCAAAGGGTACTTGTTAAAATTCCAATCGAAAGGCTTTGTTAACAGGCCAATCGAAAGGTGTTGTTCATGCTAATCGAAGGACATGGTTAACATGCCTGTCGAAGCTGCCTTGACACAATGCTAAATCGAAGGATCCCTTGGCATGCCAATTGAAAGGTTTGGCCCAGGGTGCCAAACGAAAAGGTCTTTCAGAATTCCAATCGAAGGCCTTGATACAATGCCAATCGAAGTGTTTGTCCATAATGCCAATCGAAGGGAATTATCCATGCCAATCGAAAGGCTCCTTCAGAATACCAATCGAAGGGTCTTTCAGAATGCCAATTGAAAGGTACTTAAAGCACCACTCAAAAATTTTCTTTTTCCTTAGGCAAGGGTTTCTGGTCAACCATGCAGGGGGAAGACTTTGGAAAACATGAGAGGGAAAATTTTGGGGTGCAACAGTTGCCCCTGTTCAATTTTCTTAAACCTGGGGATATAGATTAGATTTCAAGCCTTTCGTGATCCGAAGGTTGAAGATAATTGAACACTAGAGTGCCTAGAAATTTGCACGCGCATGGTGTAGTATCAGCATTGTGACATCGGGAATGGGCTTACAGATGCCATTTGGAGATTGTTGGTAGGAGGATGGGCTTATAGATGCCATCTGCAGGAGTGATTGCTGGACTGTATCTATAAGCTGGAACTGGATGATTGCCAAAATTGCGTCTGCATCTGGAGCGTATCTGAAATGTATTTGAATGAGTGACAAAATGACATCCGAATCTGGATCGTATCTGGACTGTAATTTGAATGAGTAACATAATGACATCTAAATCTGGATCGTATCTGGACTATATTTTGAATGAGTGACAGAATGACATCCGAATCTGGATCGTATCTGGAGTGTATTTTGAATGAATCTGGAATAAGTATCAGAATGTCAGCCATATCTGGATCGCATCTGAACTGTGTCTAGAAGGGATCTGGAATAAGTATCAGAATGTCAGCCATATCTGGGTCGCATCTGAATTGTCTCTAGAAGGATCTGGAATAAGTATCAGAATGTCAGCCATATCAGGATCACATCTGAATTGTCTCTAGAAGGAATTTAGAATAAGTATCAGAATGTTAGCCATATCTGGATCGCATCTGAACTGTCTCTAGAAGGAATCTGGAATACGTATCAGAATGTCATCCATATCTGGATCGCATCTGAACTGTCTATAGAAGGAATCTGGAATAAGTATCAGAATGTCAGCTGTTGTACCCCAAAATTTTCCCTCCCATATTCTTCAAGAATTGCAAAGAGCGTGCTTCAAAATCTCCCCAAGGGTTGCACAGTTCAAGGGCCTCAAAACAGTCAAAAACTAGGGTTTTGGGTCTGGCAGAGAAAATGAAGTTTCCAAGGGTCCAATCAAGTCCCACATGCCTATAAACATGGTCAAGCATCCTCCTACCAAGTTTCAAGACTTAAAGCACAAAATTGCACAGTCAAAAACCCTAATTGCTCAGCAGTCAACTGCAGGGGCAAAATGGTCATTTGACAGTCAAAAATTCAAATTTTTGGTCAACATCTTATTTTGAAGCCACAAACATCATTTGATCAATTCTTGATCATGATTCTCAAGGCATGGCTCAAAAAGTCTCAAGATGCAAAAGTTTCCATATTTGGACAGTTGAAAAAGTCAACTGTAACTTGACCCAGGCATAACTTCCACATGGTTTATCATAAAAATTCCATCCAAAGCTCATTTTGAAGAGAAAGACATTTCCTACAACTCCTCTTCACACTTCAAGTCCAAGAAATGCTCTCACAAAAAGTTATCAATTTCAACATTATAGGTCATTTTCAAAAGTCAACAAAAAGGGACTTTAAGTCAAAGGCCATAACTTGAGATTGATAAATCAAAATGACATGGGACCAAAGGAATTGGTTAGAGGACTTCAAGACATTTCCAAAATGTCCAAGAACATGATCAAAGCTTAAAAATTGAGCAAGATATGCCTTGTGGAAGTTGGGAGATTTTTGGGAATTTTGAAAAGTCAACTTTACTTCAAATGCCTCAAAATTGCTAATGGGCCACATTTTCTTCCAAGATTCATCATCCAAAGGCTATGCACGACCATTTGGCCCAAAGGGGATTTATTTCATCATTTTTATTATTTTATTTGAATTTTTAATTACTATTAATTCATTTAATAAAATAAAAATATGAAAAAAATACTAAACCAATGTATTGGAATCTTTTTATGCAGCATTTGTTCTCATTGGTTGCTCAAGATTTCGTGCACAACAAAAAAGGGAAGATTTGGTGCAAATTGGAATGATATTCATGTGGAAAAGATTTGAAAATATGCCATGAAAATCAAATATTTCTTTCATCAATGCAAAGGGTTTTGGATCCAAATTTCAACCCTAATCCATCCCATACATAAGTCAGATGCAAACCCTAAAGCTACAACCTGAAAGCTGCGCCCAAGAACCAAAGCATACTTTGCAATTTTTGTGAAAATTTTCAAAACTGAAAACACCATTCCAAAGCGTTTCAAGGCAAGAGAACAATCCCATTACATTCCTGAGGCATCAAGGAACGTTTCTGGATCAAAACCATTGCTTCTAACACCAGGAATTGGTAACACGATGCTGCCCTGTTCTTAAATTTTTCCATATTCATGCTTTGATTTATACGCCATGTTCATACATTTTAATGGTCGTTTTGTACTCATATGCCTTTCCTGAAACTAATGGTATACTTTAATTGAGTTTTCATAGCCTGTATGCAAAATTGCCATTGAAGCTTGCTAGGTTTGCAGAGGTCACGAATTAGGGCTTCCTTGTTCTGGAAAAATTGAGACACGAGACCAGGGCCATTAGAATCAGAAGCTCCATACGAATCCATTGCATAGGTCGCGCTCAATTTATGAGCAACCAGGACCTATTCGCTATTTTCTTGTTCATCACTTAGTGGGGGTTTAAAACCCCCGCTATTCAGTTTGTTTTTTTTTCAGGCAAAGCAGACAATTGGAGAAGAAGGTGAGGTGTAAGGCAATGGTTGGTGCGTTTGAATTTCGCTCGAAAAAACGCCACTAATCTTTGTTTCACGTTATGGTGTTTAGTTGTTATATTATATACTAAGCAACACAACAACGCAGCTGGCAAGGCATTGGCTTGGTAAGCAATGAGACCTGGGTTCGATCCCCAGGTCCCCCACGTTATTTCAATATTTTTCTTGCTAACGTAATTCCATGCAGCGTGTTCTCAAGGGAGTACCATAGGCATCCATGTCTGTGCTTGCCACCTATACATGAAGATCAAACCAATGGCCTTGATCTGGAGAACTCCATACGCCTTGGTCAATGAAGCCACACACGCCCTGGAAAGTCAACTGAAGGTCTTAATTCTATTGGGCCTAATTGCTGGCCATATAACCTCCAAATTGGGGTCAACACCCCCCATTGAGTTTGCTTTCTTTCATTCTTTTTATTTATTTTCTATTTTATTTGTTTTATTTAATTTTAATTTAATTCTTTAAATTAATATTTTCATAACATAAAAATAATAAAAAAATCAGAAAGTCACAAAATAAAAATATTTTTTATTTAAATGTTATTTTGTAAATAAATCTTATTAATTAATTTAGTTTTTTTTCTAGGTTTAATTCTAATATTTTTCTTAATAAACTAAAAAGTGTAGAATTAGGGTTTTAAGTATTTTTATTCTTTTTTCTTTTCTTTCACCATAATTAATTATTAAATATTATTTTTGTAAATAAATTGCCATGTAAATAATTAGGTTAATTTTAGGTTTAATTTTAACATTTTTTTAATAAATTAAAAATAGTTAGAATTAGGTTTTAATTCCATTAATTCTCATTAAAATCCATAAATACAAAAAATTCAAAAAAATAATTTCCTTTCACATTTAATTTAATCAACTCCGTAATTTTAATTCAATTTCCTTAAAAGGGTCCAATGCCCTCGCATTCCCGATTTTAATTCTCTTCGCATTTTTATTTCCTTTTGTGAATATAATGTAATTCTCCCAAAGCCATGTAATAGACTAATTAGATATTTATCTTTCGCACTTTATTTTATTTCAAATCGGGTCCTGGATTAATTTGGCGATGTGGACCCGCGCCTTTGTAATAGCGTAGGACTTTTAATTCCGCATCTTTTAAACTGTTAATTAAACTGCATGAAAGAATGAATGTCTAAATAAAAGCAACGCGTAGATCACCAATCCATGAACAAGACAAAAATATCTGAAAACGACACACAAATCACACACCACCCCTAGGGTACGCCTCATTGTTGCCTTGCCCCCCTCGAAAGGTGATCGTCAAGTAGAGGATGTTTTAGTAAGTCCTCATGTCCATGAACATGGCATGATGGTAGCTTCTAAGGTGTCTTCCTATTGCTACGGTGATCACCATGTCCCGAACCCTCGAATTGACCCGAACACCTCCAACGGTGGTGCTACCTACCTCTCAATGGTGGGATGGCACTACTTCAAGGACATTTACACAGACGAATTCCTTAGGGTAGGTAGACGACTCTAGATACTTGCTCTAATTTCAAAATAAATCAAAAAATACTTTTCACACCGACACTTTTCAAAAAGCTTTCGAAAGCAACTTTTCAAACACTCTTGAGGACTGATACAAGAGTCGAACTGGAATTTTCAAAGAAACTTTTTTAAAACCCACAGTTGAAAAGAAAACAAACAATTTTGAAAACACGAATGAGCGAGTATCTAAGAGCCCATGGATAACCATGGATAGAAAGGGTGCTAACACCTTCCCTTTCTATAAATCTACCTCCCGAACCGAGAGCAATCTCTATAAGGAATTTTTCTGTGCTTTTGTCCTTTCCATTTGGAGAAAATAAAAGACGGTGGCGACTCTTGCTTCCGCGACATTTCGCAAACCAGCGTTAAACAGTCAGTTCCAGATCCACCGATCACAGAACTAGCGACTCTGCTGGGGAACTAAACTTAAAGTGAGGTGTACCTTAGGATAGTTCATAACTGTGTTTTCAATTGTATTGATTTGCTTCTTTAAATTGTGGGTTGCATGGGAGTTACATAGATCCTAACCCGGATATGAGGATACCCTGTTTAGGTAGCATAAGCTGTGAGGGACCTGTCCGGCGTAGACCGACACGGGTGAAGCAGTGGCTACGTTGGTGTGGCACCTTGGTCTGTACCGATATCCCTTGTGTTGCAACGAGGAGAATATGGGTCTTCCAAGGAGTCATTAAGCACCAACAGACCTTAGAACCTTAAAAGACACAACTTGGCCATTAGAACAGTAGCAGTATGCTACGCCCATTGAGGCTAAACTCTCGTGATGGTTCTGGCTGCAAGAAAAGATTGCGATGCTGGAGTTATGACCGATTGAGGGTAGTCAATGATATTGGGATCCTTTAAGAAACCGGTTACTTTGATAGGACACGTATGAACCAACAAACTGAAAGAGGGTAATACCTAGACCTCATGCTGGCCTAAACTTTAAGGGCTTGCCTTGTGTGACTTGTGTGCTTTACATGTGTGCCTTTGTAAATATTTGTGGTGTGCTTTATCATAACATCATGAGAATTGCATGCATCCTGCATAAGGACTGACCATTTCAAAGACAAGAGGGTTTCACCTTTGCTCTGTTTTGTAGGACATCATGATGCATGTGCGAAGGAATACTATCCGGTTCAACTTTGTTCACCCATCTGAGTTGCTTGAAGAGTTGGTTAGCAGAATTCCAAATACCACTTCCTTCATTCAGAGGCATGGTTCTCTTCTCAGTTTAGTTACTGCAAAGCGGGATCAACAGTTGATGAGTGTCCTGACTCAGTTCTATGACCCTCTGTACCAGTGCTTCACCTTTCAAGACTTCCAGCTGGTCCCTACCCTGGAAGAGTTCTCTGATTTACTTGGCATCCCTATCTTGGATCAGACTCCCTACACTGGTTGGGAAAAGACCCTCAGGCTTGAGGAGGTTGCTGCAGCTCTTCCCTTGACACATCAAGAAGTAATGGACAACTGGGTGACTAGAAGCGGAGTTAAGGGTTTCTTGGCCAAGTTTCTGATTGGTAAAGCTAACAGTTTCTGGAATGACTTGGACTTTAAGGCATATGAAGATATCTTGGCTCTCTTTATCTATGGGCTAGTCTTGTTTCCTAATCCTGACAACTTCATCAATGTCACTGCCATAAGGATCTTTATGTCTCAGAACCCTGTGCCCACTCTCTTGGGTGACATCCTGCAACAACTTTATGCTCGAACTGCCCGAAGACGAGGAACTCTATGGTGTTGTATCCCTTTGTTGGTGAGGTGGTTTATTTCGCACCTCCCTAAGTTCGTACTGAAGAACCAAGAAGGAAGAGGTTGGGCTCATAGGCTAATGTCTCTCACTGACAAGGACATCATTTGGACTTTCATAGGTTTGGATGAGATAGCTGTTATTGATCGTTGCGGAGAATACCCTAATGTCCCGTTGATTGGTACTCAAGGAGGGATCTCTTACAATCCATGTCTAGCACTCCGACAGTTTGGAAGGGCCAGAAGAGCAGGGCCTCATGAGATGTTGGTGCCTCATATCAGTTTTGAGTTTCAGGTGGATAGTGACGAGCTACGTCGTAGGTTCATTAAGGCTTGGGACAAAGTTCATAAAGCTGACCCACAAGAGATGGGGCCAAAGACTTCTTTACCTATGGAAGCCTACTACAAATGGGTTCGCATCCGTGCTCAGAAGTTAGGTATGCCGTACGAAGCTGTCAGACCCATCGTTCTTGAGTATCCTGATAAAGATGGGGCTCCTCCAATTGTTCTCCCTCCTCAGATACCTACTGATTATGAGACATTAAAGAGGTCTTGGTCGCAACTGCGAGAAGAACGGGATTCGTATCGGGAAAAGTTCAATGAGCAGGAACTGAAGATCCAGAAGCTGACAAAGCAGTTGGAGAACGAGCGAGCTCTGAATGATTACATCCGTACTGAGAAGAGGAGACCATGGGATCAATAAGAAGCTCTGGATGTTCTTTTACAGTTTTATTTCCCTTTTCAGTATTTCCCTTTTATGTAACGCCTAAGGGCAACTTGTTGAACAATTTAAGTTTCAAAGTTGAATCTAATGAAGTGTGTTCCTTTTTGTTTACAAAGTTGATTCCCGATTGCCTTTGAAAACATAAATCATACGCATTCCATTCATCATGTGCATAGCAGGTTTTCTTCTTTTCAGGTTGCTTACTGTTCTTCGCTGTTTATTTCAGCATCATGAATCCTGACTCATCATCAACTGAGATGTCTATCAAGGCTCTTCAGGTGCAGAATGCGCAATTTCAGGAACTAATCATGGGTTTGGCTCAGGGCCAAGAAGAGCTGAAGGCTTTGCTCCTGAAGAAGGATAAGAAGAAGAAAAAGAGAACTGTTCTTTTCAACTCGGGCCGAAGGTTTGGCAACACTCTGCAAAATGAAGAGGTTGATTCTTCTGTAGGCAAGAGCAGTCCCCAGGGGGGAAAAGGTCCTAGTCCGGTAGTCTCTGACAACGAGACTGACTTCAATGAGGAACAATATCCTCTGGTTGAAGACCGGTATAAGCAGTTGGAAGACAGACTGAATGCTATGGAGATCCAACAAGTGCCTGGGCTGGATTTCGGAGACTTGGGCTTATCTACTGGTGTGATTATTCCTCACAAGTTTAAGGCACCATCTTTCACCAAGTATGACGGGGCGTCTTGTCCCAAGCTGCACCTCAGATCTTACGTGCGGAAGATTCAACCGTACTCAGTGGACAAGAACTTGTGGATCCACTTCTTCCAGGAGAGTCTTTCAGGGACTCATCTCGAATGGTTCTATCAGCTGGATGGGACCAAAGTTCGTAACTGGGAGGAGTTGGCTACTGCTTTTTATAAGCAGTATCAATATAATGCCGACCTTGCCCCTACACGTACCCAACTCCAGGGTATGTCGCTAGGGTCGAGCGAAGGTTTTAAAGAGTATGCACATAAGTGGAGGGATCTGGCTGGCAGGGTGCAGCCTCCGTTAACTGACCGGGAGCTGGTGGATATGTTCTTGGGGACCCTATCTAGGCCATTTTTCAACCATCTTATCGGTAACTCATCTGTAGGGTTCACTGATCTTATTCTGACTGGAGAGAGAATAGAGGCAGGAATGAAGTCTGGTAAAATTCAGAAGGGTGCATCGGCAAGTTCTGAGAAGAAACCCTTTAAGAAGGAGGCCAGTGCTGTATATGGGTCTAGAAGACAAGAGAAACCCGAGCTCCGCCAATCTGTCAACGCGGTGATAATTGCTAAGCCTGCTGCCGCTCCTCGGCAAACCAATCCTCAAAGGGCTGAAAGACCCGGAAGGGAGTTCACCCGGCTAAGTATGACCCTATCAAAAATCTTGCCGCAGTTGCTGTCCACCAACCTAGTGACTGTTAGAGAGGCCCCAAAAGTGGTGAATACTGCCTCTCTGAAATACAATCCAAATGCCCACTGTGCTTATCACTCTGATAGCCCGGGGCATTCCACTGATGACTGTTGGGCCTTAAGGAATAAGGTGCAAGACCTTATTGACGCAAAAGAGATACAATTTGAAGCGCCTGAGAGGCCAAATGTGGTGACTGCTCCTATGCCCCAGCATGGAGTGAATGCCATTGATGAGGATGTGTATGCCGTTTCTGTGAATGATGTAGCTACCCCCTTGATGACCGTTAAGAGGAACCTACTGTTGGCCGGTTTATTTCCGGGTTGTGGTGAGGGTTGCCTTTTCTGTGCTGTTTCCCTTTCTGGTTGTCCTTTGCTGAAGTTGGGCATCCAAAGCCTGATGGACAGCAAAGAGATTCTGGTCAAGAAGACTGCTGTTCAATTTGTTCCGATGGAGGAAGTTTCTGTGGTTACAATCTTTAATAATTCGATCAAGGCTATCCCAAGGAAGCCGGTTAAAATCATGACTGTCGCACCCGTTGTTATTACTATTCTGGGGCCTCTCCCCTATGAATCTGATAAGGCTGTCCCCTGGCACTATGGGGCAGATGTGTATGTCCACGGTATAAAGCAAGAGTTCAACACTGGCACCAGCATCAGCAATATCACTGGTCCAGCAAAAGTTACCCGCAGTGGCAGGCTCTTCTCGCCTGACATTACACCACCAACTATTCAAAGACCCCTCACTATAACACCTGCAAGTGTATCTGTTCCCGTTTCTGATCAAGTTGTTTCCCCTGCTGCCGAGTCACCTAATGCTCGGGGCAAAGGGATTGAAGATGAGCCTGCCCGGATGGAGGCACCAAAATCTGTGACTGCTGAGGCCTCCCAACAAGAGATGGAGGAAATTCTGAAAATAATCAAGAAGAGTGACTTTAATGTTGTCGAGCAGCTGGGGCATACCCCCTCCAAGATCTCAATGCTCTCCTTACTACTGTGCTCAGAGGCCCATGCTAAGGCCCTGATTTCATTTCTCAAGACGGCCCATGTGCCACAGGAGACATCTGCCGTCCAGTTTACTGATTGCGTAGCCAATTTGACAGCGGACAATGGTTTGGGTTTCTCGGATGCTGACCTTACTGCTAAAGGAAAGGACCACAATGACGCCCTGCATGTCTCTATTGAATGCAGGGGCACTACTCTTGCGCACGTGTTGGTGGACACTGGTTCTTCCCTGAATGTGCTACCCAAGAAGGCCCTAGACCGTTTGGATTGTGAAGACCTGGAGCTGAAACCTAGCAATATCATCGTCAGAGCCTTCGACGGTTCTAAGAGGATGGTCCATGGAGAGGTAGACATTCCTATCCGGGTGGGTTCTCAAGTATTCGACTCTACTTTCTATGTGATGGATATCCGTCCATCGTATTCTTGTCTACTGGGTCGACCTTGGATCCACAAAGCTGGGGCAGTGACCTCTACCCTACACCAGAAGCTCAAGTATCCCGTCAGAGGGAAGATTGTCACTGTGCAGGGAGAGGAGGAGTATATGGAGAGCCATTTGAATTCCTTCAGGTATATTGAGATGGACGGGGAGTTTATTGAAACCCCCTTTCAGCATTTCGAAGTGGTACCTCCAACATTGGCAGCAGCGGAAACAGTGGTCGAAGAGGATGTTCCTTTGAAGATGGCTTCCTTGAAGGATGCCCGGGCTGTGATCAAGAAAGGTGAATGTGCTAACTGGGGCAGGCTCCCTGATTTTACACCTAAAACTGACAAGTTTGGACTGGGTTTTACTGCAGAGGGCCAGAAGGCTATGCGCAAGGCGAAGATCAGAAGACCTCCTGTGCTCATTACCAATCCAGGAGTGAATGCTGTTGGGGACGAAGATGAAGTGGAAGAATCAGAGTTCGATAGCTAGATCTACCCGACGACTGATGGTGGATTGACCAATTGGACTGCTAAAGATCATACTCCTGTTACTTTTGTGACGCAGTAATAAACTCCTTTGTTTTGTTATCTGTAATAAACAATGATTTGAAACTCTATGGCCCGGTGTCTTACCCGGGGCACCGTGGCTTCATTTGTGAGGGCATATTAATTGCCATTTCATATATCATGAATAAAGATCTTGGACGTTTTCTCGCATTTCGAATCTTATGCTCCTTTTCTTTCTTTCCTTTCATTATATTGCAAAACAGCTGTATTTACAGACACTCACTCATACAGGTTTCAATCCACTCTGGATCTCACTGGTAACGACTCTGCTACTGCCAGTTATGACTTCGAAAATCCGATCAACTTAGCCGAAGAAGAAGGTGAAGATGATTGCTAAGTGCCTGGCGAGCTTGCAAGACTGTTACTCCAGGAAGAGAGGGCAATTCAACCACATGAAGAGCCAGTGGAAACAATAAATCTGGGTACTGATACAGACAGAAAGGAGGTAAAGATTGGTGCCAACCTAGAGCTCAGCGTGAAGCAACGGTTGACTCAGATGCTACATGACTATGTGGAGATCTTTTCCTGGTCCTACGAAGACATGCCCGGGTTGGATACTGACATTGTGGTACATCATTTGCCTACTAAGGAAGACTGCCCTCCGATTAAGCAAAAGGTCCGCCGTATGCGTCCAGAGATGTCTGAGAAGATCAAAGCCGAGGTTATGAAACAGTTTGATGCCGGGTTTCTTGCAGTGACTTCTTACCCTCAGTGGGTTGCTAATGTGGTGCCGGTACGAAAGAAGGATGGTAAGGTCAGAATGTGTGTCGATTACAGGGATCTGAACAGGGCCAGCCCCAAGGATGACTTCCCTCTACCTCACATTGATGTCCTTGTTGACAATACGGCTCAGCATAAGGTGTTCTCTTTCATGGATGGTTTTTCAGGTTACAATTAGATCAAGATGGCACCTGAAGACATGGAAAAAACTACCTTTGTTAATCAGTGGGGCACCTTCTGCTACAAGGTCATGCCTTTTAGACTGAAGAACGCTGGGGCAACCTACCAACGTGCCATGGTTGCTTTATTGCATGACATGATCCATCATGAGATAGAAGTGTATGTTGACGACATGATCGCAAGGTCCCAAACTGAGGAAGAACACCTAGATCATCTGCAGAAATTGTTTGACCGACTGAAGTTGTACAAGCTGAGGTTGAACCCGAACAAGTGCACCTTCGGGGTAAGATCTGGAAAGTTGCTAGGCTTCGTTGTAAGTGACAAGGGCATTCAAGTGGATCCTGCCAAGGTTAAAACTATTCAAGAGATGCCAGTTCCTAAGACAGAGAAAGAGGTCAGAGGCTTTCTAGGACGCCTGAATTACATCGCCCGATTCATCTCGCACCTAACTGCTACCTGTGAACCAATCTTCAAGCTGCTGAAGAAAGATCAGTTAGTACGTTGGAACGATGAATGTCAGGCCGCTTTTGACAGAATCAAGGAGTATCTCCAAGAACCACCCATCCTTATGCCACCGGTTGAGGGGAGACCTCTGATACTATACCTGACAGTCCTCGACAACTCAATGGGGTGTGTGCTGGGGCAGCATGACGAGTCTGGCCGAAAAGAGCATGCCATTTATTACCTTAGCAAAAAGTTTACCGACTGTGAGACCCGATACTCACTGCTCGAGAAAACTTGCTGTGCTTTGGTATGGGCTGCTCGCCGGCTGAGACAGTATATGCTGACTCACACTACCTTGTTGATCTCAAAGATGGATCCTATAAAGTACATATTTGAAAAGCCTGCTCTGTCCGGGAGAATAGCAAGATGGCAAATGATCTTGACAGAATATGACATCCAGTATACAACTCAGAAAGCCATCAAAGGAAGTGTATTGGCAGACCACTTGGCACATCAGGCAGTAGACGACTATCAGTCAATGAACTTCGAGTTTCCAGACGAGAGCATCATGATAGTGACTGATTGTGAAGTACCCGGACCGGATGAAGGACCTGAGGAAGGATCCCGATGGTCTATGCACTTTGACGGAGCCTCCAATACTTTGGGTAACGGTATCGGCGCTGTGATCATATCCCCCCAAGGCACTCATACTCCACTCACTGCCCGTCTATGTTTCAACTGTACCAACAACATGGCAGAGTATGAGGCGTGCATCATGGGTCTTCAAGCTGCGATCGACCTAAGGATCAAGTTTCTGAGTGTCTTCGGAGATTCCGCTCTTGTGATCAATCAGATCAAAGGCGAGTGGGATACGAAACATCCGAATCTTATTCCTTACAGAGAATGTGTGTTGACATTGATCCCCCACTTCACAAAGATAACCTTTGAACACTTTCCGAGAGAGGAGAATCAGCTGGCGGACGCATTAGCTATGATGTCTTCTATGTTCAAAGTTAAATGGGACAATGAGGCTCCCCGGATCATCATCTGGAAACTGGACGAACCGGCATACTGTTGTGATCTTGAGACTGAATTGGTGACTGAGAAGCCTTGGTACCATGAGGTAAAGAGATATTTGGAAGCTCAGGAATACCCTAAAGGTGCGTCTGTCAACGATAAGAAGTTTCTGAGAAGGTTCGCAGCAAATTTCTTCCTTAGCAACGGCATTCTGTATAAGCGAAACCATGATTCGACCTTACTGCGTTGTGTGGACAAGACAGAAGCAGAAAGGATTATGGAAGAGCTACATGAAGGGACCTTCGGAACACATTCCAGTGGACACACTATGGCAAAGAAAATCCTTCGGGCAGGGTATTTCTGGTCCACAATGGAAGCTGACTGCTACCAACATTCTCGGACATGCCATAAATGCCAGATATATGCAGACAAGGTACATGTTCCTCCAGTTCCTCTGAATGTCCTGACTGCACCTTGGCCTTTTGCAATGTGGGGCATAGATATGATCGGCGAGATAAAACCTACGACATCCAACGGGCATCGCTTCATCCTAGTGGCGATTGATTACTTTACAAAGTGGGTTGAAGCAGCGTCCTACGCTACGGTAACCAAGACTGCTGTGGCACGGTTCATTCGGCACAATCTGATCTATCGATACGGGGTCCCTGAAAGAATCATTACAGACAACGGTACCAATCTCAATAACAAGATGATCACTGAGCTCTGCGAGCAGTTTAAGATACAGCACCACAACTCTTCTCCTTACCGGCCGAAGATGAATGGGGCTGTAGAAGCAGCAAATAAGAACATTAAGAAAATCGTGCAGAAGATGACAGTGACTTATAAAGATTGGCACGAGATGTTATCGTTCGCCCTACATGGGTACCGTACCTCAGCCAGGACGTCAACCGGGGCAACTCCTTTCTCCTTGGTCTACGGTATGGAGGCAGTCTTACCGATCGAAGTGCAAATACCCTCTCTCCGGATAATGAAGGATGCAGATCTAAGTGAAGATGATTGGATCCAGACACGACTTGATCAATTAAATCTAATTGACGAAAAGAGACTTGCTGCTATCTGTCATGGTCAGACGTACCAAAAACGAATGATCAGGGGATTTAACAAAAAGGTCAGACCATAAGAGTATCAAGTTGGGGATCTGGTAATCAAGCGAATCATCCTTCCTCAGAGTGATCCAAGGGGAAAATGGACCCCTACATACGAAGGGCCATTTGTGGTTAAACATGTGGTCTCAGGAGGAGCCATGATTCTAACCACCATGGATGGTGACGACCTTCCTCACCCCGCTAATGCAGACATAGTAAAAAGATACTACGCATGAAAATACCCGCTAGGTTGACATACCTAGGCAAAAATTAGGGCTTCCCGGCGAACTAAAAGGGTTCGGGCAAAATGAAGGGATGAAATGAAAAAAAATCTGTACACCCGTTAAGTCGAAAACCTGAAAAGGAAGCTTGGGCAAAAATGGGTATCCCGGTGGACTGAAAACCCGAAAGGGCAGTCCAGGCAAAAGTTAGGGATAAAGCGTAATACTATGTCTCATTGGATCACTTTGCATCTAGAATCCGGTATCTACATCAAGTTCAGACGACATTAATCAGTCAGCTTCATCTTCAACTAAGGTCATCAAGTGATGAGACGCTCGGAGATATAAAGGCAATAGCAGAGTGGAAACCCAGTGGATCATTCATTTCACACAGCTGTTTTATTTTCTTTTGTACAAATTGTATAAACTCTTTTATTCGGCGGCGTTCTCTTACTAGGACGTCAGCCTCTTGTACATAAACGCCTATTTTATAGGCAAATTCAAAAATCAATACAAATACACTTTCAGTTAAAACTGTTGTTATACCCCAAAATTTGCCCTCCCATATTCTTCAAGAAATTGCCAAGTCAAGCCTCAAAATCTCCCCAAGGGTTGTACAGTGTAAGAGCCTCATGAACAGTCAAAATTAGGGTTTTTGTTCTGATCAAGAAAATGAAGTTTCCAAAGGTCCAATCAAGTCTCACATTCCAATAAATATGGTCAAGCATCCTCATACCAAGTTTCAAGACTTTCAGCACAAAATTGCACAGTCAAAAACCCTAATTGCACTACAGTCAACTGTAGGGGCAAAATGGTCATTTGGCAGTCAAAAGTTCAAATTTTTGGTCAACATCTCATTTTGAAGCCACAAACATCATTTGATCAATGCTTGATCATGATTCTCAAAGCTTGGCTCAAAAAATCATCAAGATGCAAAAGTTTCCTTATTTGGACAGTTGAAAAAGTCAACTGTAAATTGACCAGGGCATAACTTTCACATGGATTATAAGAAAAATTCCATCCAAAGCTCATTTTGAATAGAAATACATTTCCTACAACTCATCTTCATACTTCAAGTCCAAGAAATGCTCTCACAAAATGTTATCAATTTCAACATTATAGGTCATTTTCAAAAGTCAACAAAAAGAGACTTTAAGTCAAAGGCCATAACTTGAGATTGGTAAATCAAAATGACATGGAACCAAAGGCATTGGTTATAGGACTCAAAGACATTTCCAAAATGTCCAAGAACATGAGCAAAGCTTAAAAATTGAGCAAGTTATGCCTTGTGGAAGTTGGGAAAAAATTGGATATTTTGAAAAGTCAACATTGGTTCAAATGACCTAAAATTGCTAATGGGCCTATTTTTCTTCCATAACTCATCATCCAAGGCATGTGCACGACCATTAGGCCCAAAGGGAAGTTTTTCTTCATTTTTTATTTATTTATCTGAATTTTTATTAATAATAATTCATTTAAATCAATTAAATACATGAAAAATGCTAAACCTAGTTTTTCAATCTTTTTATGCATGTTATATCCTCAAGATTTCGTGCCTAGCCAAATATGGAAAGAATCAATTGGATTGGTCATGATTTGTATCAAAAAGCATGTGAAAAAAGATTTGAAAATCATGTTTAAAAATCAAATATCATATTCATGAATGCAAGAGATTTGGATCAAGTTTTCTAACCCTAATCATTCCTACATATACAAGCAAGCAAGACCTAATGCATTGGACCAAAAAGCTGCGCAGAAAAGCATACATAAAACTTGAAAATTTTTGCCAAAAACTCAATTCTGAAAACCTAGTTCTAGGGCGATTCAAGGCACGATTTTGATTCCATTAGCTTGCTAAGGCTTCATAGAAGGGAGTTGCATCAAAAACCACAAGCTTTCGTGCCCAGAAACGTGAGAACCATCTCATCTGTACCGAAAAAATTCCATAGTCGTGCATCTCAATTCATGCATTTTTTGTGAATTTTAACGCTTGATTCATGTTTATCGTTTGATTCTAATGCTAACCCAATGATTCAATTTTGTTTTCGTGCCCTATATGAAGATCTGCCATTAATAATATTTAGGGTTTGTAAAGCTTGGAATTAGGGGTTTTGAATAAGGAAAAATTGGAGTCTGAGACCAAAGCCATTCAATTCAATGCGTTTAGACGAAGAGAAACCATATGTCGCGCCTAATTTATGAGGCCTTATGGCCTATTCGCTATTTTCTAATATAGCGTCTATGGCAACGTTTGAAAACCGTTGCTAAACTGTTCTTGTTTCAGGAAAAAAAATAAGCCAAGGAAGAAGAAGGCGAGGTGGCTGTCCATGAGTGGAGCATTTAAATTTTCGCGCGTAAAGAACATTAGCGTTTGGATTTATTTTATAATATTTGCTTGATGTCTAACATACAGGAAACACGTTTGGAACGGTTGGTAGGCTTAAGCGTTGGTAACATTCAGGACCTGGGTTCGAGCCCCAGGTCCCCACCCCCCTTCATATTATTTTGCATTTAATGATTCCATGCAGGTTCAATGTAAAAGCACATCGTACGCCCACGCAATCCAACCATTCACGCGTCCAACTTCATCAATCCAAAGGCATAGATTTGGAGAACATGGTGCACTGCAGTCAACCACTCCACGCGTTGCATGAAAAAGTCAATGAGGCCATGCTGATTTGGGCTCAAATTGCTGGGCTACACCTCCACTTTGGGGACAGATACCCCCATAGGTTTGCCAATTTTTTACTTTTTATTATTTATACTTTCTTTTTAATTATTGTTTTTAATTAATTTATTATTTTCATAATACACAAAAACCATAAAAAAAAATCAGAAAAGACAAGAAAAATAATAAATATTTTTATTTTAAGTATTTTTGTAAATAAATTGCATATAATTAAATTTAGTTATTAAATTAGGGTTAATTATAATGTTTTCATAATAAAAATCTAAAAATATAGAATTAGGGTTTATGATAATTTTTATTCTTTTTTTTATTTTTTCTTTCATAATAATTAAATAATTAAATATTTATTTTTGTAATTAAAATTGCATGTAAATTAATTAGGGTTAATTTTAGGTTAAAATTCAATCTTTTCTTAATAAATTAAAAACAACTAGAATTAGGGTTAGCATTTATTCTAATTAATTCTTTTTCCCATTAAACATAAAATACCAAAAAATACCAAAAAACAATTTCTCCTTCTTTTTCTTTATTAATTAATTCCATGTAATTTAATTTTGCAAAAGGGTCCAACGCCCTCGTTATAATTCTTATTTAATTCGCGTGTTTTATCTCTATTTCTTATAATATTTATGTATCTCTCCCAAGGCCTTGTAATTAATTTCTCGCACTTTTAATTCTTTATTTTTCTGTCAAATCGGGTTCAAGAAATTTTGGCGATGTGGACCCGCGCCTTTTGTAATAGCTTAGAATCTTTTACTTTTCTCGCACTATTAACTGTTAATCAAGGCATGAAAGAATGTATGGATAAAAATAAAAACAAACGCTAGATCACCTTTAACATGACAAGATAAATGCAAATGAATCTGACACACAAATCACACACCACCCCTAGGGTACGCCTCACTGTTGCCTTGCCTCGAAAGGTGATCGTCGAGTAGAGGATGTCTTAGTAAGTCCTCATGATCCGGGAACCTGGCATGAGGGTAGCTTCTAAGGTGTCTTCCTATTGCTCTGGTGATCACCATGTCCCGAACCTCGAATTGACCCGAACACCTCCAACGGTGGTGCTACCTACCTCTCAATGGTGGGATGGCACTACTTGAAAGGATATCTACACAGACGAATTCCTTAGGGTAGGTAGAGAACTCGTAGATACTTGCTCTAATTTCAAAACAAATCAAAAATACTTTTCACACCGACACACTTTCAAAAAGCTTTCGAAAGCAATTTTTCAAACACTCTTGAGGACTGATACAAGAGTCGAACTGAAATTTTCAAAGAAACTTTTTAAAACCCACAGTTGAAAAGCAAACAAACCATTTTTGAAAACACAAATGAGCAAGTATCTAAGAGCCCATGGATAACCATGGATAGAAAGGGTGCTAACACCTTCCCTTTCTATAACCTACCTCCCGAACCGAGAGCAATCTCTTTAAGGAATTTTTCTGTGCTTTTGTCCTTTCCATTTGGAGAAAATAAAAGACGGTGGCGACTCTTGCTTACCGCGACATTTCGCGAAACCAGCGTTAAACAGTCAGTTCCAGATCCACCGATCACAGAACTGGCGACTCTGCTGGGGAATATCTTTTTAAAGTGAGGTGTACCTTAGGGTTAGTTCATAACTGTGTTTTCAATTGCTTTCTTTGCTTGCTTTATTATTGTGGGACTGTCTTGGGAGTTCTATAGATCCTAACTCGGATCTGGGGATACCTTCTTAGAAAGTAGCAACAAGGCTGTGAGGGAACTGTGTGGGGTATACCGACATGGTTGAAACAGTCTGCTACGTTGATGTGGCACTTTGGTGTGTACCGGTAACCCTTGAGTTCAGTCAAGGAGAGTACGGGGCCTCCGCGTGGTGTCGTGAAGCATCAACTGACCTTAGGAACCTTAATTGAACCATCTTGGCCTCTTTAGGGTAGTGAGATAACTGACTTTGGTGCAGTCCGAGGTTGGTTGATACTCGATACTACACTCAATTGAGGGTTGCTTTCCTGGAATATTTCGGTCGCCAGTTCAGTGGCTAAATCGAAACGATGAACCATGAAAGCAATCCCGTGATATTGGGACCCTTAGAACCCGGTTACTTCTAATAGGACAGGTTGAACCCACCAACTTCAAGAGGGTAATACCCAGACCTCATGCTGGCCTTAAACTCTAAGGGCTTCTCTTGTGTGACTTGTGTGCCTTCATACTGGACTATTTGCATGCTTGTTATCTAACACAGGAACTACTTGCAGGGTTTGCTTATAGTCCTTAATTGGGACTCATAGCAGGGTTCGCTAAGTTTTTTTTGCAGGTTTTGTCCATAGTCCTTAATAAGGGCTCGTAACAGGGTTTATCCATAATACCCCATGCATACCATAACATCATACCATTGCATACATCCTAACCCATTTCAAGGATCTCAAGGGCTTGTGATGCAGGTCATGGTGAATCAACTATCCCAGCAAGGGGCAAAGAGGATTTATTTTCCTCTAGCCAATGTAGTCAGGGGCTATGACCCACTAGATATGGTGAGCTTTGACACTTGAAGAAGGTTCCCCCCAACCAAGGTTGTTGGGAAATCAAAGCCAGACAGGATGACTAAAGTCAGGGGCTATGACCCACTTGATATGGTGAGCCTTTGACCCTTGAAGAAGGATTCTCAGCAACGTGGAGTTCCTTCAATCAAAACACTGGACCCAAGTTCTAACAAATTTTCTTGTTTATCCCGCGAGGTCCTTGAAATCATTGCATGCATATCATACATATCATTGGATAACAGGTACCCATTCTCTGCAGATTGCTTACCTTCTTCGCTGTTTATTTCAGCAGTCTCGTCATGAATCCTGAATCCTCAACCGAGCACACTATCAAGGCCCTCCAGGCTCAGAACGCCCAGTTCCAAGAGCTGATCATGAATTAGACCCAGGGGCAACAAGATCTGAAGACCCTACTCTCGAAAAAGAAGAAGAAGAGGACTGTTTTGTTCAGCCCTAGACGCAGATCTGGGAACACACTGCAGGATGAAGCTGAGAGGACAACTCCATCTGTGGGGAAAGGCAGTCATCAAGAGGAAAGGGTTCCCAGTCCAGTGGTCTCTGACAATGAGACAGATTTCAATGACGAACAGTACCCTCCGGCTGAGGATAGGTACAAACAGCTGGAAGACCGGCTAAGTGCTATGGAGATACAAAAAGTGCCTGGCCTGGACTTCGAGGATCTAGGTCTGTCTTCTGGTGTAGTGATCCCACACAAATTCAAGGAACCTGCCTTTGCAAAGTACGACGGGGCATCCTGTCCAAAGCTGCATCTCAGGTCATACATGAGGAGGATCCAGCCCTACACAGCCGACAAGAACTTATGGATCCACTTTTTTCAGGAGAGTCTTTCAGGGACTCATCTTGACTGGTTCTATCAACTGAATGGAGCCAGCATCCGCAGCTGGGAAGACTTGGCCACTGCTTTCTACAAGCAGTACCAGTACAACGCCGACCTTGCTCCCACGCGCACTCAACTTCAAGGAATGTCTATGGGTGCGAGCGAAGGTTTCAAAGAATATGCCCAAAAGTGGAGGGACCTTGCTGGAAGGGTACAGCCACCTCTAACCGACCGCGAGCTCGTCGATATGTTCTTAGGGACCCTGTCCGGTCCATTCTTCAACCACCTGATTGGGAATTCTGCTGTTGGATTTACAGATTTAGTCTTGACCGGGGAAAGAATAGAAGCTGGTATCAAGTCAGGGAAAATACATAATGGTGACTCCTCGAACATTGAGAAGAAACCATCCAAGAGAGAATCTAGTGTTGTCAACGCGGTAGCTATTGCAAAGCCGGCTGGTGCTCCTCAACATCGCAGTCAACAAAAGGAAGAAAGACCTAAGAGGCAATTTACTCCCCTCGGCATGACCTTGTCACAGATATTGCCACAGCTGCTGGAAACCAAGTTGGTAACTCTCATGGATCCCCCGAAGAATCCTAACAGGACACCTTCAAGGTACAATCCCAATGCTCGCTGCGCCTATCATTCCGACAGCCCGAGGCATGCTACAGATGACTGTTGGACTTTGAGAAATAGGGTTCAAGATCTGATTGACGCAAAGGAAGTCCAGCTCGACTCTCCAGAGGCTCCCAACGTGATCACTGCTTCCATGCCAAAACATGGCTAGGATAGAAAGTACTTTTTTTGTTCATTTGAATTCAAGTTGTAATCTTCTTTTGATTATTCAAACATTTACTCATGGTAAACATTGTTATTTCTTTAATGCATCGCATATGTCTATTTTGAAACAATATATTCGTATTCACTAAATGCAAATTATTTTCATATTTTTTCTGATGATTAACTCTCAAATAATAATTCTAAGCCTCTTGAGGGAGGATGACGAAAACGATACTGCGATCATTACAGTATGCTTTTGAACAGACCCCGTTGATGAGGTACAGGCATTGTTTCAATCCCTAAACACTGGAGTTATAAGGATGATAATCCCTCGTCAACCCCTCTGAGCCAAAGAAGTAGGAGTTTTTCTTTTCGAAATTTAAAACCCTTAATCATAACCTGGGGCAGGGTAGTCTCTCAGTTGATCCAAGTGCATAACGAATGGCACCAAAGAGGTCCTTACAAAACAAAGAAGGAAAGTGATGGTTCTGAATAATCATAAAGACAGGCAGTCATTATATCTCAAAATAAAAACCCATTAAGTTAAAACCTATGAAGGAGACTTACAAAACTGGGGCATCCCGCTGACTGTAATTCCAAAAAGGAAACAGCTCAGGCAAAAAATAGGGATAACAAAATCAAAAAGAAAGAGGTCCTACAAACCCTCAACAAAAAAGGAAATGACTGCCTAATCAGAATATACTGTCAATATCCGAACCATCGCTGGTATATCAAAGCAAGGACTCAAACAAGGTTTAACGTATGATCAACTGAGTTTAGGTTTGAAGAACATCACGAAGAACGGGTGGGTACAAATAATTTGAGCCTTTATCCTTTGTTTCTTAAACCGTGAACCAGGCCACGTTATAACCCTTAAAAGTCCTAGCTGAAGCATGGGTTAGTTCGAAAGCATACTGTGACGAAAGGTATCCTGACTCCTTAAGGCTTACTATAAAGAAGGAGTTGACATCACGTTTTACAAACATTCATTTGTTTTATGAAAAAAGAATGCATTTTCAAAATCTTCAAGACAGACATAGGCTTTGCATTTTTAACATAACTTTGTTTGCATATGACTTTTTGTTTGAACAGCATAGAAGTTTGCACGACGAATGCCTAATGAACAGAAGTACTTTCAATCAAGGGGCAGGACATGACCATGGTCCATTATCTGGGGCAGTCCAATCAAGATTCGGAGAATCTCTCAAAAGGCCAAATAGCCTGGGGAAAATCTCCGCCTGAGTCACTTGGGGCATTTCAATAATAAATCTTGCCTGATCAAACATCTTCTGGTGGCATGACAACACACTGCTAACAGGGGCAACTCCCTACCTTTTGAAAGCACGGACATAGTCGAAAAAATACTACGCACAATCAAAGACCCGCTAGGTTGACATACCTAGGAAACAATTAGGGCTTCCCGGCGAACCAAAAGGGTTTGGGCAAAATGAAGGGATGAAATGGAAAAATCTGTACACCCGGCAAGTCGAAAACCTGAAAAGGCGGCTTGGGCAAAAATGGGTATCCCGATGGACTGAAAACCCGAAAGGGCGGTCCAGGAAAAAGTTAGGGATTAAAGCGTACGACTACGTCCTGGCATCTTGTCATCTGCCTACCTGAAGAAGGTTTGACCCACAACAACTATCATCACCTCACAGGGCTTCCTCTCCCACCTCAGAAACAGGGGCAATAAGGAGCTGTCTAAGCAAGCTGATTGTTCTGTCCTCCAAGGTATCAATGAAGGTTCCATTGAAGAACACAACCAATACAGTTCAATACTCCCCCAGGAGAGTCCAATCCAGTTTCCCCCAAGAAAGTTGGAATCATCTCCCCAAGCAGTAAGCTTATCCCCAGTAGATTCTGGAAGCTTATCCTCGCAGAGCACGAACGCGTCCCCTGGCTCTATTCTAAGAGTTATTTCCTTACCAGGATATAACTGGGTTATCCTCAGCCAAAAGCCACGGAAAGACCGTCCTCAGTAAGGTCTTCTTATCCCCAGCGAAGTCTATTAACACTTCCAACAACAAGGGTATCCCCAGCAAATTATTACCAACAATTCAACAGAGTACCTCTCTCCCCACAGAGTATTGCTTCCCAGCAAGATTGCTAGAGTACTCTCCTCCCCGCAGAGTTATTCTATTCGCCAAGTTTATTCACCAACGAAGTCATCTTCTCCTATCGGTATTCTTGCAACATCAGCCCAGGATTTGACTTCCCGGCATCCGTCAAGGATCTATTTTCCTAGACGAAGATACATTCATAAACATCACATTGATATACATCATGATACATGCATATACGCATCATATCATACAATCTCATGTGTTGAAAAATATCATTGCTTGATCCATATCATGCATTGCATATGACTGACCTTTACCTTTCAGGAAGGATACAGTTAAATGATCAGCTATGTCAGAGAGACCAATCCAGTCAAAAGAGACCAATCCCGTCAAAGAAGACAAATCCAGTCAAAGAAGACAAGCCCAGTTAAATCCCAAAGGTTTTCTGATGCTCATCCAGAAAAAGAAGACATGTCCAGTTAAATTACCAACCCAGTCAAAAAAATACAAATCCAGTTAAATCAATGCTGAAAGATTTCTCTGATACAACTCGTCGTTATAGACGCTCGTCGTCATAGACACTCGTCGTTATAGACACTCGTCGTTATAGACACTCGTCGTTATAGACACTCGTCGTTATAGACACTCGTCGTTATAGACACTCGTCGTTATAGACACTCGTCGTCATAGACACTCGTCGTCATAGACACTCTTCGTTATAGACACTCGTCGTTATAGACACTCGTCGTTATAGACACTCGTCGTTATAGACACTCGTCGTTATAGACACTCGTCGTTATAGACACTCGTCGTTATAGACACTCGTCGTTATAGACACTCGTCGTTATAGACACTCGTCGTTATAGACACTCGTCGTTATAGACACTCGTCGTTATAGACACTCGTCGTTATAGACACTCGTCGTTATAGACACTCGTCGTTATAGACACTCGTCGTCATATACACCCGTCGTTATAGACATTCGTCGTTAAAGACCAGTCGTCCATGAGGATAACCTGTCAGTAGAGACAACTCACCAACCTAACATTACCAGATCCGATTCCTGTATCTTGCCAGGGTGTATATGTTGAAGACCTTTCAAGACCTAGACCGGTTCAGTTAAATCAAAATATTTCTTATCCAGTCCAAGGCCTTCTCTAGTCCAGCTAAATCGACCCCAAACAGATTTTTCTGATGAAGACTCAGCAGAAGTTATCAAAGGTTTTTCTCAATGAATGTTATTGAGATTATAATTTCCTATGGTTCTCTCCCAAATGCTGCGGAGACGATAATTCCATTCCAGGTTTTTCTCAAACGTCCGCTTTTGAGATTATAATTTCCTATGGTTCTCTCCCCAATGCTGCGGAGACGACAATGCCATTCCAGGTTTTTCTCAAACGTCCGCTTTTGAGATTATAATTTCCTATGGTTCTCTCCCCAGTGCTGCGGAGACGACAATGCCATTCCAGATTTTCTCAACGTTTGCTGTTGAGGTTAAGGTCATCCAAGGTTCTCTCACCGTTCCTGTTGAGGTAGTAACTATCCCTGGTTCATTCATCACCGCTTGAAGATCCAGACTCAGCTCCTGTAACCAGTCAGGACACATTTATACAAAGCATCTGAAAACCAGCTCCTGCAACATGTCAGGTACTCATTTTTTCTTTTGCAGGTACGCAAGTTCTCGCTAAGGAATCTCTTATGCGATCAACATCCAGATGGCATCTATAAGCCCATCCACCTTCCAGCATCTCTCAGCATGGCATCTGTAAGCCCATTCCACTACTACTACTATGTGAGCGCAAATTTCTGGGCACTCTAGTGTTCAATCATCTTCTACCCTCGGATTACGAAAGGCACGTCAGCCAATCTGCATCCTCAGGTCTAAGAAAATTGAACAGGGGCAACTGTTATACCCCAAAATTTGCCCTCCTATATTCTTCAAGAAATTGCCAAGTCAAGCCTCAAAATCTCCCCAAGGGTTATACAGTGTAAGAGCCTCATGAACAGTCAAAATTAGGGTTTTTATTCTGATCAAGAAAATGAAGTTTCCAAAGGTCTAATCAAGTCTCACATGCCAATAAATATGGTCAAGCATCCTCATACCAAGTTTCAAGACTTTCAGCACAAAATTACACAGTCAAAAACCCTAATTGCACTACAGTCAACTGTAGGGGCAAAATGGTCATTTGGCAGTCAAAAGTTCAAATTTTTGGTCAACATCTCATTTTGAAGCCACAAACATCATTTGATCAATGCTTGATCATGATTCTCAAAGCTTGGCTCAAAAAATCATCAAGATGCAAAAGTTTCCTTATTTGGACAGTTGAAAAAGTCACATGTAAATTGACCAGGGCATAACTTTCACATGGATTATCAGAAAAATTCCATCCAAAGCTCATTTTGAAGAGAAAGACATTTCCTACAACTCATCTTCATACTTCAAGTCCAAGAAATGCTCTCACAAAAAGTTATCAATTTCAACATTATAGGTCATTTTCAAAAGTCAACAAAAAGAGACTTTAAGTCAAAGGCCATAACTTGAGATTGGTAAATCCAAATGACATGGGACCAAAGGCATTGGTTAGAGGACTCAAAGACCTTTCCAAAATGTCCAAGAACATGAGCAAAGATTAAAAATTGAGCAAGTTATTCCTTGTGGAAGTTGGGAAAAATTTGGATATTTTGAAAAGTCAACATTGGTTCAAATGACCTAAAATTGCTAATGGGCCTATTTTTCTTCCATAACTCATCATCCAAGGCATGTGCACGACCATTAGGCCCAAAGGGAAGTTTTTCTTCATTTTTTATTTATTTATCTGAATTTTTATTAATAATAATTCATTTAAATCAATTAAATACATGAAAAATGCTAAACCTAGTTTTTCAATCTTTTTATGCATGTTATATCCTCAAGATTTCGTGCCTAGCCAAATATGGAAAGATTCAATTGGATTGGTCATGATTTGTATCAAAAAGCATGTGAAAAAAGATTTGAAAATCATGTTTAAAAATCAAATATCATATTCATGAATGCAAGAGATTTGGATCAAGTTTTCTAACCCTAATCATTCCTACATATACAAGCAAGCAAGACCTAATGCATTGGACCAAAAAGCTGCGCAGAAAAGCATACATAAAACTTGAAATTTTTTGCCAAAAACTCAATTCTGAAAACCTAGTTCTAGGGCGATTCAAGGCACGATTTTGATTCCATTAGCTTGCTAAGGCTTCATAGAAGGGAGTTGCATCAAAAACCACAAACTTTCGTGCCCAGAAACGTGAGAACCATCTCATCTGTACCGAAAAAATTCCATAGTCGTGCATCTCAATTCATGCATTTTTTGTGAATTTTAACGCTTGATTCATGTTTATCGTTTGATTCTAATGCTAACCCAATGATTCAATTTTGTTTTCGTGCCCTATATGAAGATCTGCCATTAATAATATTTAGGGTTTGTGAAGCTTGGAATTAGGGGTTTTGAATAAGGAAAAATTGGAGTCTGAGACCAAAGCCATTCAATTCAATGCGTTTAGACGAAGAGAAACCATATGTCGCGCCTAATTTATGAGGCCTTATGGCCTATTCGCTATTTTCTAATATAGCGTCTATGGCAACGTTTGAAAACCGTTGCTAAACTGTTCTTGTTTCAGGAAAAAAAATAAGCCAAGGAAGAAGAAGGCGAGGTGGCTGTCCATGAGTGGAGCATTTAAATTTTCGCGCGTAAAGAACATTAGCGTTTGGATTTATTTTATAATATTTGCTTGATGTCTAACATACAGGAAACACGTTTGGAACGGTTGGTAGGCTTAAGCGTTGGTAACATTCAGGACCTGGGTTCGAGCCCCAGGTCCCCACCCCCTTCATATTATTTTGCATTTAATGATTCCATGCAGGTTCAATGTAAAAGCACACCGTACGCCCACGCAATCCAACCATCCACGCGTCCAGCTTCATCAATCCAAAGGCATAGATTTGGAGAACATGGTGCACTGCAGTCAACCACTCCACGCGTTGCATGAAAAAGTCAATGAGGCCATGCTGATTTGGGCTCAAATTGCTGGGCTACACCTCCACTTTGGGGACAGATACCCCCCTAGGTTTGCCAATTTTTTACTTTTTATTATTTATACTTTCTTTTTAATTATTGTTTTTAATTAATTTATTATTTTCATAATACACAAAAACCATAAAAAAAATCAGAAAAGACAAGAAAAATAATAAATATTTTTATTTTAAGTATTTTTGTAAATAAATTGCATATAATTAAATTTAGTTATTAAATTAGGGTTAATTATAATGTTTTCATAATAAAAATCTAAAAATATAGAATTAGGGTTTATGATAATTTTTATTCTTTTTTTTATTTTTTCTTTCATAATAATTAAATAATTAAATATTTATTTTTGTAATTAAAATTTCATGTAAATTAATTAGGGTTAATTTTAGGTTAAAATTCAATCTTTTCTTAATAAATTAAAAACAACTAGAATTAGGGTTAGCATTTATTCTAATTAATTCTTTTTCCCATTAAACATAAAATACCAAAAAATACCAAAAAACAATTTCTCCTTCTTTTTCTTTATTAATTAATTCCATGTAATTTAATTTTGCAAAAGGGTCCAACGCCCTCGTTATAATTCTTATTTAATTCGCGTGTTTTATCTCTATTTCTTATAATATTTATGTATCTCTCCCAAGGCCTTGTAATTAATTTCTCGCACTTTTAATTCTTTATTTTTCTGTCAAATCGGGTTCAAGAAATTTTGGCGATGTGGACCCGCGCCTTTTGTAATAGCTTAGAATCTTTTACTTTTCTCGCACTATTAACTGTTAATCAAGGCATGAAAGAATGTATGGATAAAAATAAAAACAAATGCTAGATCACCTTTAACATGACAAGATAAATGCAAATGAATCTGACACACAAATCACACACCACCCCTAGGGTACGCCTCACTGTTGCCTTGCCTCGAAAGGTGATCGTCGAGTAGAGGATGTCTTAGTAAGTCCTCATGATCCGGGAACCTGGCATGAGGGTAGCTTCTAAGGTGTCTTCCTATTGCTCTGGTGATCACCATGTCCCGAACCTCGAATTGACCCGAACACCTCCAACGGTGGTGCTACCTACCTCCCAATGGTGGGATGGCACTACTTGAAAGGATATCTACACAGACGAATTCCTTAGGGTAGGTAGAGAACTCGTAGATACTTGCTCTAATTTCAAAACAAATCAAAAATACTTTTCACACCGACACACTTTCAAAAAGCTTTCGAAAGCAATTTTTCAAACACTCTTGAGGACTGATACAAGAGTTGAACTGAAATTTTCAAAGAAACTTTTTAAAACCCACAGTTGAAAAGCAAACAAACCATTTTTGAAAACACAAATGAGCAAGTATCTAAGAGCCCATGGATAACCATGGATAGAAAGGGTGCTAACACCTTCCCTTTCTATAACCTACCTCCCGAACCGAGAGCAATCTCTTTAAGGAATTTTTCTGTGCTTTTGTCCTTTCCATTTGGAGAAAATAAAAGACGGTGGCGACTCTTGCTTACCGCGACATTTCGCGAAACCAGCGTTAAACAGTCAGTTCCAGATCCACCGATCACAACTGCCTTTTGTTTTTTTCCTTTTTCTGTTTTGTTTTGCGAAGAACGTCCAAGGTTCAATTTGTGATATATGCATTGACAATAATTTGCTAACTCGTGAATATTTGCATACGAAACAAAGGATTAATTACAGGTAACATTAGAAACAGGGGCAATAAAGAGTTGTCTAAGCGATCTAATTGTTCCGTCCACCAAGGTATCAAGGTGGGTTTAGCTAAAGAACATAATCAGATATATTAATTCCCCAGAGAGTGAGCCAGCAAGTCAATGCACTCTCTCCAAGCAAAGTTACAACAGCCTTAAGGGAAGTTGGGTATCCTCCAGCCGATCTCAACATTCCCCAGCAATATACAGACATTCTTAGCAAGTATCCCCGACAGCCGATCTCAACATTCCCCAGGTATATCAAACATGCAATGGAGTCACTTCCCCGATACAGTTCAAAACTTCCCCAAGAGAGTCCAATCCAGTTTCCCCAGGAAAGTTGGAATCCATCTCCCCAAGCAGTAAGTTTATCCCCAGTAGATTCTGGAAGCTTATCCCCATAGAGCACGAACGCGTCTCCCGGCTTTATTCAAAGAGTTATTTCCCTACCAGGATATAACTGGGTTATCCTCAGCCAAAAGCCACAGAAAGATCGTTCTCGGCACAGTCTTCTTATCCCCAGCGAAGTCTATTAACACTTCCAACACAACAATGGTATCCCCAACGAAGTTACCATCAACATTTCAGCAAAGTACCTCTCTCCCCACAGAGTATTGTTTCCCAGCAAGATCGTTAGAGTACTTTTCTCCCCGCAGAGTAATCCATTCGCCAAGTTTATTCCCCAACGGAGTTATCTTCTCCTACCGGTATTCTTGCAACTATCATCCCCAGTGGAAGCAAAGATCTATTTTTCAACATCAGCCCAGGAGAGACTTCCCGGCACCCGTCAAAGATTTATTTTCCTAAGACGCAAACATACGTTCATAAACATCACATTTTCATACATTACAGCATGCATATACGCATCATATCTTACAAATCTCATTTATGTTGAGAACATCATTGCTTGATTCATATCATGCATTGCATATGAATGACCTTTACCTTTCAGGAAAGATCCAGTTAAGTTCTCAGCTATATTTCAAGACCTAGCCTGGTTCAGTTAAATCGACCCTAAGATTTTCCTGTTTCTTATCCAGTCAAAGGCCTTCTCTGGTTCAGTCAGATCGACCCTAAGATCTCCCTGATTCTTATCCAGTTGAAGATTTCAAGACCTTGTCCGGTTCAGTTAAATCGACCCTAAGATTTTCCTGATTCTTATCCAGTCAAAGGCCTTCTCTGGTTCAGTCAGATCGACCCTAAGATCTCCCTGTTTCTTATCCAGTTGAAGATTCCAAGACCTAGACCGGTTCAGTAAAATCGACCCTAAGATTTTCCTGATTCTTATCCAGTCAAAGGCCTTCTCTGGTTCAGTCAGATCGACCCTAAGATCTCCCTGTTTCTTATCCAGTTGAAGATTCCAAGACCTAGACCGGTTCAGTTAAATCGACCCTAAGATTTTCCTGTTTCTTATCCAGTCAAAAACCTTCTCTGGTTCAGTCAGATCGACCCTAAGATCTCCCTGTTTCTTATCCAGTTGAAGATTCCAAGACCTAGTCTGGTTCAGTTAAATCGACCCTAAGATTTTCCTGTTTCTTATCTAGTCAAAGGCCTTCTCTGGTTCAGTCAGATCGACCCTAAGATCTCCCTGTTTCTTATCCAGTTGAAGATGTCAAGACCTTATCCGGTTCAGTTAAATCGACCCTAAGATTTTCCTGTTTCTTATCCAGTCAAAGGCCTTCTCTAGTCCAGTTAAATCGATCCCTAAAAGATTTTCCTGATGAAGACTCAGTAGAAGATATCCAAGATTCTCTCAGTGTTACTGTTGAGGTAGAAGTCGCCCAATATTCTCTCAACGTTACTGTTGAGGTTAAAGTCGCCCAAGATTCTCTCAGCGTTACTGTTGAGGTTGAAGTCGCCCAAGATTCTCTCAGCGTCACTGCGGAGGTAGTAATCGCCCCAAGATTCTCTCAGCGTTCCTGTTGAGGTAGTAATCGTCCAAGGTTCTCTCAGCGTTCCTGTTGAGGTGGCAATCGTCCAAGGTTCTCTCACCATCCCGTTGAGATAGTAACCATCCCTGGTTCATTCATCACCTTTTGAAGCTCCAGATCCAGTTCCTGTAACCAGTCAGGATACATCTATACAAAGAGTCTGAAGACCAGTTCCTGTAACAGGCCAGGTAATCATTTTCTTTTTCAGGTACGCAAGTTCTCGTTAAGGAATCTCTTACGCGATCGACACCCAGATGGCATCTATAAGCCCATCCACCTTCCATCATCTCATAGCATGGCATCTATAAGCCCATCATCCTATCCATCAATCTCCAAAATGGCATCTATAAGCCCATTCCCACCATCACACTACTATGTGAGCGCAAATTTCTGGGCACTCTAGTGTTCAATCATCTTCCACCTTCGGATTACGAAAGGCACGTCAGCCAATCTACATCCTCAGGTCTAAGAAGATTGAACAGGGGCAACTGTTGTACCCCAAAATTTGTCCTCCCATATTCTTCAAGAATTGCAAAGAGCATGCTTCAAAATCTCCCCAAGGGTTGCACAGTTCAAGGGCCTCCTAACAGTCAAAAACTAGGGTTTTGGGTCTGGCAGAGAAAATGAAGTTTCCAAGGGTCCAATCAAGTCCCACATGCCTATAAACATGGTCAAGCATCCTCCTACCACGTTTCAAGACTTATAGCACAAAATTGCACAGTCAAAAACCCTAATTGCTCAACAGTCAACTGCAGGGGCAAAATGGTCATTTGACAGTCAAAAGTTCAAATTTTTGGTCAACATCTTATTTTGAAGCCACAAACATCATTTGATCAATTCTTGATCATGATTCTCAAGGCATGGCTCAAAAAGTCTCAAGATGCAAAAGTTTCCATATTTGGACAGTTGAAAAAGTCAACTGTAACTTGACCCAGGCATAACTTCCACATGGTTTATTAGAAAAATTCCATCCAAAGCTCATTTTGAAGAGAAAGACATTTCCTACAACTCCTCTTCACACTTCAAGTACAAGAAATGCTCTCACAAAAAGTTATCAATTTCAACATTATAGGTCATTTTCAAAAGTCAACAAAAAGGGACTTTAAGTCAAAGGCCATAACTTGAGATTGATAAATCAAAATGATATGGGACCAAAGGAATTGGTTAGAGGACTTCAAGACCTTTCCAAAATGTCCAAGAACATGATCAAAGCTTAAAAATTGAGCAAGATATGCCTTGTGGAAGTTGGGAGATTTTTGGGAATTTTGAAAAGTCAACTTTACTTCAAATGCCTCAAAATTGCTAATGGGCCACATTTTCTTCCAAGATTCATCATCCAAAGGCTATGCACGACCATTTGGCCCAAAGGGGATTTATTTCATCATTTTTATTATTTTATTTGAATTTTTAATTACTATTAATTCATTTAATAAAATAAAAATATGAAAAAAAATACTAAACCAATGTATTGGAATCTTTTTATGCAGCATTTGTTCTCATTGGTTGCTCAAGATTTCGTGCACAACAAAAAAGGGAAGATTTGGTGCAAATTGGCATGATATTCATGTGGAAAAGATTTGAAAATATGCCATGAAAATCAAATATTTCTTTCATCAATGCAAAGGGTTTTGGATCCAAATTTCAACCCTAATCCATCCCATACATAAGTCAGATGCAAACCCTAAAGCTACAACCTGAAAGCTGCGCCCAAGAACCAAAGCATACTTTGCAATTTTTGTGAAAATTTTCAAAACTGAAAACACCATTCCAAAGCGTTTCAAGGCAAGAGAACAATCCCATTACATTCCTGAGGCATCAAGGAACGTTTCTGGATCAAAACCATTGCTTCTAACACCAGGAATTGGTAACACGATGCCGCCCTGTTCTTAAATTTTTCCATATTCATGCTTTGATTTATACGCCATGTTCATACATTTTAATGGTCGTTTTGTACTCATATGCCTTTCCTAAAACTAATGGTATACTTTAATTGAGTTTTCATAGCCTGTATGCAAAATTGCCATTGAAGCTTGCTAGGTTTGCAGAGGTCACGAATTAGGGCTTCCTTATTCTGGAAAAATTGAGACACGAGACCAGGGCCATTAGCATCAGAAGCTCCATACGAATCCATTGCATAGGTCGCGCTCAATTTATGAGCAACCAGGACCTATTTGCTATTTTCTTGTTCATCACTTAGTGGGGGTTTAAAACCCCCGCTATTCAGTTTGTTTTTTTTCCAGGCAAAGCAGACAATTGGAGAAGAAGGTGAGGTGTAAGGCAATGGTTGGTGCGTTTGAATTTCGTGCGAAAAAACGCCACTAATCTTTGTTTCACGTTATGGTGTTTAGTTGTTATATTATATACAAAGCAACACAACAGCGCAGCTGGCAAGGCATTGGCTTGGTAAGCAATGGGACCTGGGTTCCATCCCCAGGTCCCCCACGTTATTTCAATATTTTTCTTGCTAACGTAATTCCATGCAGCGTGTTCTCAAGGGAGTACCATAGGCATCCATGTCTGTGCTTTCCACCTATACATGAAGATCAAACCAATGGCCTTGATCTGGAGAACTCCATACGCCTTGGTCAATGAAGCCACACGCGCCCTGGAAAGTCAACTGAAGGTCTTAATTCTATTGGGCCTAATTGCTGGCCATATAACCTCCAAATTGGGGTCAACACCCCCCATTGAGTTTGCTTTCTTTCATTCTTTTTATTTATTTTCTATTTTATTTGTTTTATTTAATTTTAATTTAATTCTTTAAATTAATATTTTCATAACATAAAAATAATAAAAAAATCAGAAAGTCACAAAATAAAAATATTTTTTATTTAAATGTTATTTTGTAAATAAATCTTATTAATTAATTTAGTTTTTTTTTCTAGGTTTAATTCTAATATTTTTCTTAATAAACTAAAAAGTGTAGAATTAGGGTTTTAAGTATTTTTATTCTTTTTTCTTTTCTTTCACCATAATTAATTATTAAATATTATTTTTGTAATTAAATTGCCATGTAAATAATTAGGTTAATTTTAGGTTTAATTTTAACATTTTTTTTAATAAATTAAAAATAGTTAGAATTAGGTTTTAATTCCATTAATTCTCATTAAAATCCATAAATACAAAAAATTCAAAAAAATAATTTCCTTTCACATTTAATTTAATCAACTCCGTAATTTTAATTCAATTTCCTTAAAAGGGACCAACGCCCTCGCATTCCCGATTTTAATTCTCTTCGCATTTTTATTTCCTTTTTTGAATATAATGTAATTCTCCCAAAGCCATGTAATAGAATAATTAGATATTTATCTTTCGCACTTTATTTTATTTCAAATCGGGTCCTGGATTAATTTGGCGATGTGGACCCGCGCCTTTGTAATAGCGTAGGACTTTTAATTCTGCATCTTTTAAACTGTTAATTAAACTGCATGAAGGAATGAATGTCTAAATAAAAGCAACGCGTAGATCACCAATCCATGAACAAGACAAAAATATCTGAAAACGACACACAAATCACACACCACCCCTAGGGTACGCCTCATTGTTGCCTTGCCCCCCTCGAAAGGTGATCGTCGAGTAGAGGATGTTTTAGTAAGTCCTCATGTCCATGAACATGGCATGAGGGTAGCTTCTAAGGTGTCTTCCTATTGCTACGGTGATCACCATGTCCCGAACCCTCGAATTGACCCGAACACCTCCAACGGTGGTGCTACCTACCTCTCAATGGTGGGATGACACTACTTCAAGGACATTTACACAGACGAATTCCTTAGGGTAGGTAGACGACTCTAGATACTTGCTCTAATTTCAAAACAAATCAAAAAATACTTTTCACACCGACACTTTTCAAAAAGCTTTCGAAAGCAACTTTTCAAACACTCTTGAGGACTGATACAAGAGTCGAACTGGAATTTTCAAAGAAACTTTTTTAAAACCCACAGTTGAAAAGCAAACAAATAATTTTGAAAACACGAATGAGCGAGTATCTAAGAGCCTGTGGATAACCATGGATATAAAGGGTGCTAACACCTTCCCTTTCTATAAATCTACCTCCCGAACCGAGAGCAATCTCTATAAGGAATTTTTCTGTGCTTTTGTCCTTTCCATTTGGAGAAAATAAAAGACGGTGGCGACTCTTGCTTCCGCGAAATTTCGCGAACCAGCGTTAAACAGTCAGTTCCAGATCCACCGATCACATCAGCCATATCTGGATCGCATCTGAATTGTCTCTAGAAGGAATCTCGAAAAAGTATCAAAATGTTAGCCGTATCTGGATCGCATATGAACTGTCTCTAGAAGGAATTTAGAATAAGTATCAGAATGTCAGCCATATCTGGATCGCATCTGAACTGTCTCTAGAAGGAATCTGGAATAAGTGTCAGAATGCCAGCCATATCTGGATCGCATCTGAACTGTCTCTAGAAGGAATCTGGAATAAGTATCAGAATGTCAGCCATATTTGGATCGCATCTGAACTGTCTCTAGAAGGAATTTAGAATAAGTATCAGAATGTCAGCCATATCTGGATCGCATCTGAACTGTCTCTAGAAGGAGTCTGGAATAAGTATCAGAATGTCAGCCATATCTGGGTCGCATTTGAACTCTCTCTAGAAGGAATCTGGAATAAGTATCAGAATGTCAACCATAGCTAGGTCGCATCTGAACTGTCTCTAGAAGGAGTCTTGAATAAGTATCAGAATGTCAGCCATATCTGGATCGCATCTGAATTGTCTCTAGAAGCAATCTGGAATAAGTATCAGAATGTCAGCCATGTCTGGATCGCATCTGAACTGTATCTAGAAGGAATCTGGAATAAGTATCAGAATGTCAGCCATATTCGGGTCGCATCTGAACTGTCTCTAGAAGGAATCTGGAATAAGTATCAGAATGTCAGCCATATCTGGGTCGCATCTGAACTGTCTCTAGAAGGAATCTGGAATAAGTATCAGAATGTCAGCCATGTCTGGATCGCATCTGAACTGTCTCTAGAAGGAATCTCAGAAGATGATGATCTTTGCCTGTTGATTGATCTTTCCTGAAAAGGTAAATAGTTAGTTGTATGCAATGTCATGATGTATGCATTGTGTAATGATGTTCTCAAAATAAAATGAGATTTGTGTCATATGTATTTTGTATGCATATGTTATGAATGTTGTTGAAGTGTAATTTTGTCTTGGACTTTGCTCAAAATGTTTCCACCGTGGATCCCTGCTTTCTTGTTTGAGGAGAACTCCGCTGGGGGATATTGAAAACTCTGTGGGGAGTATGTTTATTTCGGCTTGGGAAAAGAGTTTAGGAGTCTTAGTCGTCCGTTGCTTTACTGGGGAGTCGAAGTTGAACTGATATCTGGTCGTGTCCAGGTTTCGCAGTAACTTGTTGGGCATTGTAGAGTAGTCTACTGGGGAAGAGGAGTTATGGTCCTTTGATTTGTAGTAGTCGGAGAGGCAAACTCAAGCTGGGGAATCCTGGTGTTGTTGGGGAAATAAACCTTGTCGTCAATCCGCTAGAGAGGTGACATCTTCGTTGGGGGAAGTCCTCGAGGATTCTTGAGGTTGATTCAGTTGGGGAAAGGTTTTCATAGATTAAACCCTTGCTGGGAGTCATCCTATGAGAAGGATTTTGGGGAGATTTGTCATTGCCCCTAGTAGCAAGTGTTTGTGACATTTCCAAAAAATGTTTAATTGTACGTAACCCTTCACTGAGTTTGATGTTCAATGCCCCAAGTGACGGAGATGGAGACTTGCCCCTAGTTACTCTGCACTTCTTCAGAGATTTCTTGAAATCTTGACTGGACTTCCCCAGGTGATGGAAAATGATCATGTCTGCCCCTTGGTTGGAAGTGTTTCTTCCACTTGAGATGACCCTTTTTATTGAAAAGGTTTTTGTTCACTAGATATTCGTCGTGCGAATTTCTTTGCTGTTTAAACAAATAGTCATATGCAAACAATGTTATTTTAAGAATGCAAAGCTTATGTCTGTCTTTTGAAATTTTTGAAAATGCATTTTTCCAGTAAAACATGCAATTTTTTTTTGTAAAATGTGATGTCAACTCAGGATTTACAGCAAGCCCTATAGGAGTCAGGATACCTTTTGTAACAGTATGCTTTCGGACTAACCCATGCTTCAGCTAGGACTTTTTAAGGGTTATAACGTGGCCTGGTTCACGGTTTAAGAAACAAAGGATAAAGGCTCAAAATTTATTTTTACCCACCCGCTCTTCGTGATGTTCTTCGATCCTAAACTCAGCTAATCATGCATTTAGATCCCGTTTGAGTCTTTGCTCTGATATTCCGGTGATGGTTCGGATACTGACAGTTTATTTTGAACAGGCAGTCATTTTTATAAGAGTTTGTAGGACCTCTTTCTTTTTTTATTGCGTTATCCCTGTCTTTTTCCTGAACTGTTTCTTTTGTGATTACAGTCAGCGGGATGCCCCAGTTTTGTAAGTCTCCTTCATAGGTTTTGACTTATTGGGCTTTTATTTTGAGAGATAATGACTGCTTGTCTTTACGATTATACGGAACCAACACCGCCTTTTGTTTCAGAAGGACTTCTTTGACACCATTCATTGTGCACCTGGATCAACTGAGAAAACTACCCTGCCCCAGGTTATAATTAAGGGTTTTAATTTGTGAAAAGAAAAACTCCAACTTCTTTGGCTCAAAGGGGTTGACGAGGGATTATCTTCCTTATAACTCCACTGTTTAGGATTTGAAACAATGCCTGTACCTCATCAGCGGGGTCTATTCAAAAGCATACTGTAAAGATCATGGTATCGTTTTCGTCATCCTCCCTCTAAAGGCTTTAGAATTTTTTTCGAGAGTTGATCATCACAAAAAATGAAAGTAATTTGAATATAGTGAAATACGAATGGATTGATTCAAAACAGACATATGCAATGCATTGATAAAGTAATAAAGTTTGACATGAATAAATGTTTGAACAATCAAAAGAAAATTACAAATTGAAAATTCTAATGAACAAAAGTCTTCTCGTCTGGTCTTGTCACTTCAAATGGTGAGCCTTGAAGGGATGGTAGAAGAACTCAGCTTGGCCATATTGTGTGAATTCCAATGCTCCTTCATCAATCAGGTTTTGAATTTTGTACTTCAACTTCCAACAGTCGTCAGTATCATGCCCCGGGCTGTTAGAATGGTTTGCACACCTTGCATCAGGATTGTAGTTGGGTGAAGAAGTCTTAGGATTCTGATGAGGTCCTACCAATGTCACCAGATTCAATCTCAGCAGGTGTTGCAAAGCTTGGGACAACAGCATGTTGAGCTTGGTAAACTTCCTCTGATTAACCTGTTGTTTATGGCAAGGTTGTTGTTGGACCCGTGAGGTAGTAGCAACTTGGAGAGGTCCATTATTCACCATACCGAACTCTTGTCTTCTTGGAGGCTGATTAATGATTTGATCCCCAGCCTTGACCGTTTGCTTCATACTGTTGTATCTGTCTTGATGAAGCTGGTTGATAATAGTTCTCAGCTCTTCTTGTTCCCGAGCTAAACCTTGGATAAGAGCCATCTGCCCCAGCATCTGGGTTTTCATGGCACTAAACTCAGCTTGTAGTTGTTCCATCCGTTCGTCCTTATTGTCTTCAGGACTTTTCTTGACCAAGTCCCCAACGAGGAGTGTTTTCAACTCTTCCTGCCCCTTGGATAGGTTTAGTAAGATTTCCCTGAACTGAGTCTCTCGAGTTTGAAGATCTTGATTGTCTGGTTGGAAAGCCATTGCTGAAATAAACAACAAGAACATGAGAGACCTGTATCGGATGACCTGTTATGCAATGATATGTATGATATATGTATGCAATGTTTTCAAAGATCTCGCGGGGTAAACAAGAAACTTGTTAGAATTTGATAGAAGAAACTTCGTGTCGTTAAGAGTCCTTCTTCAAGAGTCAAGCTCATCATATCGAGTGGGTCATAGCCCCTGACTCAAGTTATCATGTTTTGATCTCTAGACGACATTGGCTAGAGGAAAATAAATCCCCTTGCCCCTTGCTAGACATTTGATTTACCATAACCTGCATCACAAGCCCTTGAGATCCTTTAAATGGTTAAGGAAATGTTAAGGCATGATGTTATGATGTGTATGCTATGTGTTTAAGCAAAAGTGTGAAGTGATGTAAGTAAACTCTGCAATAAATCCAAATTATCAGATAAGGACTGTAAACAAAACCTGCAAGGAACTCATGTTGTCAGATAACAAGAATGTGCAAGTAGTTCAAGTTTGAAGGCACACAAGTCACACAAACAGCCTTAAGTTTAGGCTGGCATGGAGTTTAGGTATTACCCTCTTTCAGTTTCAGTTGGTTAAGACCTGTCCTAAAAAATAGTAACTGGGTTCTAGAGGATCTCAATATCACTGACTACCCTCAATCGGTCATAATTCTAGTTTAGCAACCTTTTCTTGCAGCCGGAATCATCGCGAGAGTTTAGTCTCAATGAGTGTAGCATACTGCTACTGTTCTATGGCCAAGTTAGTCAATTTAAGGTTCTAAGGTCAGTTGGTGCTTAATGACTCCTTAGAAGACCCATATTCTCCTTGTTCCAACACAAGGGATATCGGTACAGACTAAGGTGCCACACCAACGTAGCTACTGCTTCATCCGTGTCGGTCTACGCCGGACAGATCCCTCACAGTTTATTGCTACTTACCTAAAGGGTATCCCCAGATCCGGGTTAGGATCTATAGAACTCCGATACAAGCCCACAAAATTTTAAAGCATACAATTAAAAACACAAGTGATCTAATCCTAAGGTACACCTCACTTATAATAAATCCCCAGCAGAGTCGCCAGTTCTGTGATCGGTGGGAATGAGAACTGACTGTTTTGGAATGCTGGTTCGCGTTTGCGTTTATTTTTGCAAAATGTCGCGGTAAGCAAGAGTCGCCACCGTCTTTTATTTTATCCAACAAGGAAAGGACAAAAGCACAGAAAAATTCCTTTTTGAGATATTTCTCGGGTTCGGGAGGTAGATTATAGAAAGGGAAGGTTCTAGCACCCTTTCTATCCATGGTTATCCACGGGCTCTTAGGTACTTGCTCACTATGTTTTCAAAAGTTTGCTTTTCTTTGTGTTTGTGGGTTTGAAAAGAGTTTTTGTTTTAAAAGGGGTGTAAGTGCGAAAAGTTTTGTTTTGTTTTTAAAAGGAGCAAGTACTTAAGAACATCTACCTACTCAAAAAGGAATTAGACTGTGCAAGTGTCCTTTAGACAATGCCATCCCACTATTGAGGAGTAGGTAGCATCATCGTTGGAGTTTTCGGGTCAATTCGATTTAAGGGACGTGTGGTCACTAAAGCAATGTTAGGACGCCTTAGTGGTAACCCTAATGTCTTAGATCATTTTTCCGAGGCAACTGTTTCGAGGCAACTTATGATCTTTGGACAAGAGAGCGACCTCTAAAACATCCTATACTCAATGACCACGTTCGAGGCAACCAAGTGAGGTGTACCCTAAGAGTGGCATGTGCGAGTGTATTATTTTTTTCCAGATATATTATCTTTGTACATGTTATGGTGAGCTACGGTTGATTTTAAATTAAAGGTTAATCTTGTCATGCAATCCTAGTTAGCATACATCTAAACAGTTAATATATGTATAGGAATTTAAAGTGCGGGAATTGTAAATCCTACGCTATTACAAGGCTTCGGGGAGGGGGATTATTTACATGTCCAAAATTGGGGGAATAAAGAAGTAAAGTGTAAAAGTCTTAGTTAAGCTATTACAAACCAGTAGGCAGTTACAATAAAATAAACGCGCGCGAATCTGAAAATAACCTCTAAAAATCCTAAGAATAAAATCTTTTTGTTGTTTTATTTTATTTTGGGAAAATGATCTAAATCTTCTTAATTTTAGTTTTGAGAAAAATGTTAAGATAATTAAAAGATTAATTAACAAAGTTAATTTAATAGAAAAAACTAGCCTAATGTTTTTGTGTTTTTTTTTTAATTGATTTTATGTTGATTAAAAAAAAGAAATAAAATAGTCAAAACAAAGATGAAATCAAAGGGACAGGCAGTAAATCAAGAAAGGTATAATTCTGGAGGCCTGGATCGAAAGAGGTGTGGGCTGTCTTTCGATCCAGTGAAGAGGCTTGATCGGAGGTGCATGAGGGGCTGCACTTTGGGGGTGTTCGATCTGGATATGTCATCCTTCGATCTGGGAAGCCTGGATCCAGTTCGAAGCTAAGCTGCTAAGCTTCGAAGCTCTGAACAAGATTCTGAGAAGACATTTCCTGCAAAACGAGACAAATGTTAAAGATCCAGGGGGGACTTTACCCCCTGATTCGAATCTCCTCCCAATTCGAAACCTTCCTCAATTTGAACCTGCCGAATCTGGGTCCGGGTTTGTTTTATCCTGAGATTCGAAGGAGAAACTCAGATCGTGCCCAAGCAATGGCACGATCTCATCTTTGCGTTGTAGCTTACATGCAACATAATCAGTAATAACAAGAATACATATGCAATGTGTATTTAAATGTCATGAAGGTGCAATTTTGGTTTTGAAAACCCTTACCAATTAAAGATGTATGATCTGTGGCTCTGGGTGTGGAGATGTTTGCTGAATGGCTGCTTTGGCTTGGATTACTTCTGAAAATGTTGACAACCTTTGGTGGGTTTGTGGGCAGCGTATCTCCAAATCCTCCGTTTTCTCTTTTTTTTCTTCTCTTTTCCCCCGTTCTCTTTGTTCCCCCCTGGCACTGTATGCTGGCCCTTGTATTTATAGGAGTATGATGCTCTAGTAACGGCAAGAGACAACCAATTAAACAGGCCTTTAAAGCCATGAGACAAGAATCAGACATATTAAAAGATTTCCTTTTTTGAAATATTCATGTCTCTTTGGAATCTTGAATGAACCTGGACACCTTTGATTTTCGAATGCCTCCAGGCCATGCTCTTCGATTGGTCTTGAGTTACCTCCTTCGAATGGACTTCTTATGTGCCCTTCGAATGGGCCTTCTTTTCCAGCTTCAAAGTCCAATTCGAATCTATTTAGAAAATTCCCTATTAGACAACTTCGACCAGCCCTTGGCCTTGTGACAAGTCTAAGTTCTAATTCGAAGTGTTCAGAACTTCCTTCATCAGAGCATCTTAGATTAAGAGAAACTCTGCACTGAAATGCCATTCGAAGGTCATTTCGTTATGATGTTATTATTAAGGGAAACTCTCAAGTTCCAGTCGAAGGACACTCTGAAGTTCCAGTCCAAGGACCTTTTGAAATGTCAATTGAAGGGTATTTGTCCATATACCAATCAAAGGGTACTTGTTAAAATTCCAATTGAAAGGCTTTGTTAACAGGCCAATCGAAAGGTGATGTTCATGCTAATCGAAGGACATGGTTAACATGCCTGTCGAAGCTGCCTTGACACAATTCTAAATCGAAGGATCCCTTGGCATGCCAATTGAAAGGCTTGGCCCAGGGTGCCAAACGAAAAGGTCTTTCAGAATTCCAATCGAAGGCCTTGACACAATGCGAATCGAAGTGTTTGTCCATAATGCCAATCGAAGGTAATTATCCATGCCAATTGAAAGGATCCTTTAGAATACCAATCGAAGGGTCTTTCAGAATGCCAATCGAAAGGTACTTAAATCAAATCTTGCACCTTATTCCTCAAGGCCTAGCAGTTGTTAGTATCACGCCCTGGGCTATCAGAGTGATAGACACAACGGGCGTTCGGATTATACAGCGGAGAGGTGGTGCTGGGATTCTTCGGAGCTTCCCTCAGTGTTACCAGGTTAGTCTTCAACAACTGCGGTAAAATTTAAGACAAGGTCATACTGAGCCGAGTATACTGTCTTTGCGGTCTCTATACTCTTTGCTGATTGTTGCGTTGTGGGGCAACAGTGGGTCTTGATATTACTACCGCATTCACTGCTTGGCGGAATTCAGGTCGATTTTGGCTCCTCGAGCTGTAAACTGCACTAGATTCTTTCTTGAAAGGTTTCTTTTTCGTACTTGATGAAGCACCTTTTTGTATCTTTCCACTTCTGATACCAGCCTCTACTCTCTCCTCAGTCATAATCAATTCAGTGAAACCAGACGATGAACTACCGATCAAATGATTGAAATACGGACCAGACAAAGTCCCAAGAAACATATCCACCAACTCCCTATCAGACAGAGGGGGTTGTACTCTTCCAGACAGATCTCTCCACTTCTGAGCGTAGTCCTTAAAACCTTCGCTCGCACCCATGGACATACCCTGAAGTTGAGTACGCGTGGGAGCAAGGTCGGCATTATACTGGTATTGCTTGTAAAAAGCAGTAGCAAGGTCCTCCCAGTTACGGACATTAGCCCCTTCCAATTGATAGAACCATTCAAGATGAGTCCGTGACAAACTATCTTGAAAGAAATGAACCCAAAGGTTTCTATCAGCAGTGTAGGGTTGAATCTTCCTGACGTATGAGCGGAGGTGGAGCTTTGGACAAGATACCCCGTCATACTTAGCAAAGACTGGAGCTTTAAATTTGTGAAGGATCACCACCCCAGATGCCAGCCCCAAATCTCCGAAATCCAAGTCGGGAACCTTCTGAATTTCCATGGCACTCAGACGGTCTTCAAATTGCTTGTACCTATCCTCAGCAGGAGGGTACTGTTCATCATCAAAATCAGTGTCGTTGTTAGAGACCACAGGGCTAGGAGCCTTCCTTTCCTCTTGATTCTATCCCCCTCCAGATGAATGGGACAAATCAGTTTCCTGTCGTAAATTGTTGCCGAATCTGCGACCCATATTCAACAGAACCACTTTCTTCTTCTTCTTCTTCTTCTTCTTCTTCTTGTCTTTCAAGATGAGAGTTTTCAAATCTTGTTGCCCTTTGGCCAAGTTCAAGAACATTTCCTAGAACTGAGCATTCTGAGTTTGAAGAGCCTTAATGGCTTGATCAGTAGATGTTTCAGAATACATTTTGTGTTGAAATAAACAGCGAAGAAGATAAGAGACCTGTAATGGTACCTGTAATGAGGTGCATGGTAATGGAATGCGTATGAAATGATTTCAAAGACTTATGGAGATTCAAATTTGTAAACCAAAATAAAACACACTTTATTAGATTAAAACCTGAAACAATGTTTAACAAATGCCTTTAAGGCTTTACAAAATAAATAACTGAAAAGCAAATCTAGACTAGAAACAATAAAAAGACATCAGAATTCCCATGGTCGTTTTCCTTTCGTGCTGACATAATCGTTGATTGTCCTCTCATTCTCAAGCTGCCTTGTAAGCTTCAAGATCTTCCGTTCCTGCTCATGATACTTCTCTCTGTAGGTATCCCTTTATTCCGTCAACTGGATCCAAGATCTTTTCAATTCCCCCAGATCAGTAGGCATATAGGGATGGAGGACTGTATAAGGAACACCTTCTTCATCAGTATGCTCTATAATCACCGGCAAAACAGCTTCATATGGCATCCCCATCTTTTGAGCACGGGATCGAACCCACTGGAGATAAGGTTGCATCGGGAGATAAGTCTTCAGTCCTAGCTCATGTGGGTCAGAACTGTTCACCATTCCCCAAGCTCGTATAAACCTGTGGCGATGCCCATTAACGTCCCCCTTGTAGTCGAAGACAATATCTGTAAGCAGCAACTCATGAGGACCGTCTCTCCGAGCTCGTCCAAACTGTCGTAAAGCCAAACAGGGATTGTAGGTTATACCCCCTCGAATTCCAAGCAATGGAACATTATGGTATTCCCCACATCGATCAATGACAACTACTCTTTCCATATCTTTAGAACTCCAAAGGATGTCCGTATGAGAAATGGACATGATTATGTAAGCCCAACCTATACCTTCCTCATTCTTCAATACAGATTTGGGGAGGTGCGAAATAAACCACCTCGCCAGCAGTGGTGTGAAACACATGAGAGTTCCCCTTCTCCGCACAGTACGGGTATAGAGAGCATGCAGAATGTCACCTAGAAGAGTAAGCACTGGGTTACGAGACATGAAGATCTTAACTACGTTCACATTTATGAAGGAATATGGATTCGGGAACAGAACCAAACCTTAGATGAGGAGAGCCAGTATGTCTTCAAATGCTTGAAAGTCCAAACTATCCCATAATTAATGAGCTTGATCGATCAAAAACTTAGCCAAGAAACCTTTAACCCCACTCCGTGTCTCCCAGTTAGATACTACATCAGCCATTTTTAGATGTAGGGCTGAAGCAATATCCTCTGGCCTAGGAGCTATCTCCAAACCTGTAAAGGGTGTCTGCTCGAGGATAGATATGCCTAGTAAGTCAGAAAACTCCTCCAAAGTAGGGACTAGCTGATAGTCCGGGAAGGTAAAACAATGATGCAACGAATTAAAGAACTGGAAAATGACGCTCATCAATTGCTCATCCAACTTTGTGGTGACCAGGGTAAGGAGATGACCATGTCTTCTAACAAAGGAAGAAGTATCAGGAACTTTTGAAACCAACTCTCTGAGTTGAGCAGGTATCTACACGAAGTTGACTCGAATGGTATTTCTGCGCATAAAGGCCATGATCTGCAAAACAGAACAAAGATGAATCCCCTCGGTCCTTGAAATGGTTAGTCTAATGAAATATGCATGTTATGTCATGATGCATGACGTCATGATAAAACACACAACAGGTATAGCAGGTATTAAACATGGTAAAGGCAAACAAGTCACACAATAGCCCTTGAGTTTAGGCTGGCATGGAGTCTAGGTACTACCCTCTTTCAGTTTAGTTGGTTCAACCTGTCCTAATAATAGTAACCGGGTTCTAGAGGTTCTCAATATCATTGACCACCCTCTATCGGTTATAGTTTCAGCTCACGCAATCTTTTCTTGCGGCCGAAACCATCGCGAGAGTATGGTCTCAATGAGTGTAGCATTCTCGCTACTTCCTACACCCAAGTTGGTCAATTATAGGTTCTAAGGTCAGTTGATGCTTATCGACCCATATAGCAGCCCCATATTCTCCTTGTTCCTCCACAAGGGATATCGGTACCAACTAATGTGCCACATTAACGTAGCTACTGCTTCAACCGTATCGGTCTACGCCGTACAGTTCCCTCACAGTCTATTGCTACTTACCTAAAAGGTGTCCCCAGATCTGGGTTAAGATCTATAGTAACTCTGATACAAAACTCACAAAGATAAAGCATTCAGATCAAACAATTGAAAACAATATGTTGAACTAATCCTAAGGTATACCCCACTTATTATTATCCCCAGCAGAGTCGCCAGTTCTATGATACGGTGGCCAGAACCGGGACTATTTTTTAGGAATGCTGGTTTGCGTTTTGTGTTTGTGTTTGCAAAATGCCGCGGTAAGCAAGAGTCGCCACCGTCTTTTATTTTATCCAACAAGGAAAGGAAAAAAGCACATAAAAATTCCTTTTTCGAGATATTTCTGAGTACGGGGGGTAGATTATAGAAAGGGAAGGTATTAGAACCCTTTCTATCTGTAATTATCTACGGGCTCTTAGGTACTTGCTCATCATTTTCAAAATTGCTTCTTTGTGTTTGTGTGCTTTGAAAAGTTTTTGTTTTGACTTTGATTTAACTCTTGCTTCTGTCTTCAAGAGTGTAATGAAGTGTTTTTGAAAACTTTGTTTGTAAAGGAGTGTAAGTGTAAAAAGTTTGTTTGGATTTGAGCAAGTACCTACTAGTATCTACCTACTCGAAAAAAGAATTGTTCTATGTTCGTTTCCTTTAGACAACGCTATCCCACTATTAGTGAGTAGGTAGCACCGTCGTTGGAGTTTTGAGGGTCAATTCGAAAGGGACGTACGGTCACTAAAGCAATGTTAGGACGTTTTAGTAGTAACCCTAATGCCTTAGATCAATTATTCGAGGCAACAATATCCGAGGCAACCTTTCCGAGGCAACTTTAATCTTTGGACAAAAGGACGACCACTAAAGCATCCTATACTCAATGACCGTTTACCGAAGGCAATCGAAGTGGGAGTATACCCTAGGAGTGCGCATGTGCGAGTGATTCAATTTCAGATTATTATCTTTGCACATTTTTAGGGTTATCTAACCGTTTTAAAGTTAAATCATACATTCTTGTCATGCATCCTATATCATACATCTAACAGTTAATATTTTGCAGAATTTAAAGTGCGGAAATTAAACTAAGCTATTACAAGGCTTCGGGTATTTACATAGCCAAAAACAAACCCTTAAAAATAAAGTGATAAATGAAAAGTAAAAGTCCTAATTAAGCTATTACAACTTGTAGGCAGTTACATCAATATGGTAAATAATAAAACAATAAAGCGCGCGCATTGAAATTAAGATCGGGAAGAAATTAGGGTTTGACCCCTCTAGCCTAATTAAAAGAAAAATGTTTTTTTTGTTGTTTTTAACTATTTTTAAGAAAAAGGAATTAAGTTTTAAAAATAAATACACAATTTATTAGTTAATTAACTTAATTAAAGAAAATAAATTACATGGCCTATTTTTGTGTTTTGTTATTTTTAAGATAAAGAAAATATAATTAAGTTTAGACAAAACCCTAATTTTCTAATTATTTGTTAATTTATTTTTAAAAAGAATTAAAGTTATCTAAAATTAGCAACCTAATTAAATTAATTTAATTTTTGATAAAAAATAAATATCCTAAACTTAATTTGGATGAAAAAATATTTTTGTGATTTTTTTGATAAAAAGAAATATAATTAATTTGTAAGTAAAATAATTAATTAAACTAATTAAATAAAATATAAAAGAAAGGGAAAAAGAAATTTGGGCCTGCATTCAGTAATTTGAGGAGGTGTGAGAAGCAATTTTCTGGCCCAAGCCCAAAGGTGTCCACGTTGACCCTCAGGATCTGATGTTGCACGTTGACTGTGGCTTATGGTGCTCCTCCATTGATGGCCTTTGGATCTGGCCATCTGGCCACTTGGCAGGCTGAATGATGAGGTCATATGGTGGACCATGGCTTTGTAAGCGCATGGAATATGTAGAAAGAATTCAAGAAAAATGCAAACATTGGAGGCAGGGGTCGAACCTCTGACCTCAAGCTCCCCAACGCCTTAACACTTGCCTGGCTACCACTGGGCTATTTGTGTTAGTTGTTATAATAATACAAAATAATAATCAAATATTAAAAAGGTCATATATATCAATTCAGCGCGCGGGAATTCAAATGATCCAATGAGAAGGTGCCAGCTAATCATCTTCTTCCCTTCTCCGTGGGTAAAAGTCCCAGACTTTTACCTACGGACGTTCGTCCATAGCTACAGGCTGGGCTCGTTCCAAAATCCTCCATGAGCAATATAAATGACATCTAATGCCATGGATCGAACCCTCTTATCATTCTGAACATCACGGTACCCTTCATGAGGGCTAATTTTTCCTGCATACTAAAACCCTAAAACGGAACCAAAAAACCTAACAATGGCAATTCTCGATTCAGTCTATGAAAACGTAATTGAGTATTATAGAAAGCTTGCAAATGTAATGGTGAACAAGAATCTATGATTATATTATGCTATACGTGCCAGAATTATGCAAACAGAATTCAAGAAAAGTTAGGTATCGTGAATGCCTTACAACGCGTTTTGGTACTGGAAAGGCTTTGTTCTTGATTACTTTCGCTTGCTTACACCCCCAGGAAGCGATTGGGATAGCTAGAAGGCCTTGAGGATGCCTGGAAGTATGAATTTGTGTTGCTACTTTTTCTTGTTTTTTCCATGTTTTGTTCTTGATGTTGTGCCTCCTTCTAGCCTTGCTTTAGGTCTGCATACCTTCTATATGTATTGAGGAATGGATTAGGGTTCCAAAACTTATCTCAATCTTCCTCCATCAATGAATTTGATTTTGATTTGATACACCTTGAATATATTTCCAAACATAGTCCAAATCCAATATTTTTGTGCACTCCATTCCTTTACACGAATTTGATCTCATGCTAGCTGGAATTTAAGACCTGAAACAAGTAAAAAATCTTGAGTTTTCAATATTTTGGATTTTCTATGATTTGTTTTGATTCAAATTGATTTAATTCAAATAAAAATCAAAATAAATAATAAAAATAATATAATGACAAGTGGAAAAGGCTAGGGCTCGTGGACCATGTTTCCAACCCAAAACAAGTGTAAAAGAATGGGCCCATTTGAAAAATTTTGCAATTTTAGGCATAGTTGACTTTTGGCAATTTTGCAAAAAAGGTCAACTTCACCAATGCATAACTTCCTCAATTTTGACTCTTTGAAGGTGTTCGTGGACTTTTTATAAACCTTGAGATGTCCTCTAAGCAACCCTTTTGGTATCATCTCAATTTGGTATTCCATGTTCATGTATGAAGCTTTGACAAAAAAGGTGTTTTTGTTGACTTTTCAAAATGACCTATAATGTCCAAATTCATAACTTCTTGTGAGTGCATATTTTGAACTTGGTAGCTGAAGATGGATTGTATATAATTTCATCCTCTTCAAAATGAGCTTTGGATGGGTTATTTCTCATAAAGTATGAGAAATTTATGCTTGGTCAAAGTTGAGTTGACTTTTCCTACAAAACCCTAATTTAGCAACTTTTGGTTCTTGATGAATTATGAGCAATCCTTGATGAATCATGATCAAACCTTGATCAAATGATGAAATATACTTCTAAATGAGGATGTTGACCAAAAATCTTGAAGTTTGACTGTATGTGGGCCATAGTTGACTTTTGCCCTAGCATAGTCGATTTTCAGGCCTTTGAGCAATTGACTGAGCAAACTTTCTCTGCAAGGCTTGAAACATGACATGGATGATATTGATAACATATTAGTACAATGGTGAGAATTTGCGATCCCTTTGACTCAAGTATCTTGATGCAACATGAAACCCTAATTTGAGGTAGACTGCCTTAGGAGAGAGCTTATCTGGTAAACCCTTGGACTTCCTTGAGCAACTTGAGAATTTTTCTTGAAATGTTTTGAGAAATATGGGAGGGAAAATTTAAGGGTACAACACAGTGTTATAAAAAAAACCATAAATATATATTACAAAACCAGTTCTAGTGACAAATTTCATCTTCTTCCTCGCGCCAGCCAGAGCTTCTGCAACTCATTCATTTCTCAACCATTCTCAAAAGTATGAACATCAAACTTGTTAAAAATTTCACCACGATTCTAGAAATTTAAATAAATTAAACAATGGCTTAAAGATGAGCATGAATTTTAACTAGTACCAATTCTAACCTAATTTTTTCATAAAGTTCAGGCTCAAAATTCTCACTACTCAAGCAACATAAATGAATTATAAGGACATGGTTAGTCTCAGGGCTATGATATCTAGATCTTACCTTCACAAATCAGAATCAAATGATGCTTGTATGAAGAGATAGAAGTTTAGAAAACTCACCTTGCAGATGGAGATCGTGTTTTGAGTTTAAGAAACTTTCAAGGTGTTGCAATGATCTGGTTAGCTTCCTTGAACCTCTAGGAAGCTAAAGCAATGCTTAGCTTGAGTTGTGGATGGCTGAATAGTGTTATAGAAGTCAAAGTGCAACACTCTGTTTTTGGTCATGGAGGATGGTGAAGATGATGTTACAGAAATGTAACAAGTGTTTGGTTGAGTTATATTTAAGGTGTAGAAGCTTTGTGGAAGGTTTGACAAAGAAACGCACGAGTGGATTTTGTGGTTCAAGTTTCTTGGCCAGAAATGACAACAATGGTGATTTTTGCACAGTTCTGAGTTTGAGAGTGTTCCAGGGAGTTTGAAGGCTTGTGTATTCATGTGATAGGTTTCAAATGGTTCCTCTATTTATAGAGGAGAGTTTTTGAAGGCTCTAGTGATCAGAAACAAGGAATCACATGTTATGGCTATGTGACTTGATTTCGAAGCAAACATGAAATGCATAGTTTCAATATAAATTACAAGGGATTGTAGGGTGGTTAACATGTTATAGATATGTTTCTTCTTGATTTGAAATGTTTTGGAGTCAGAATCAATAATGTATGTGTGATACGGTGGGAGAACTGACTATGGTTTTGCGTTTGTTTTCGCAAATGTTTCGGTTGAGCAAGAGTCGCCACCGACTTTTTATTTTATCCTAAGGAAAGGTTTAAAAAAGCACAGCAAAAACCTTTGAGATGTTTTCTTGGGTTCGGGGAGTAGATTATAGAAAGGGAAGGTATTAGCACCCTTTCTATCCATGGTTATCCATGGGCTCTTAGTTACTTGCTTAGATCACTTGCCTTTTGTTTTCAATTGTTTGAAATGGTGCTTGTGTGTGTGAGTTTGAAAATGTTTTGAAAAGAAGCAAATGTGGTGGCAACCTTTGTAATGATCCATGTGGGGATGTATACAAAGATGTATGTCTTTTGAAAAAGGTTTTCATTTGTTTTTGAAAGTTGTTTTGAAAGTGTTGTGAGGTGTGGTTTTAGAAAATAGGCAAGTTTTTTGTTTTTACAAGTTTTGATTCAAGTAACTAAGAGGTTATCTACTCCTAAATTTCTCAAAGCTTATTTCTATGTTTTAACCCTTTTAATAAGTTTGTTCCACCATTGTATTTGGTGGACAATCTCATGTTAGGATGTGAAAGGGACGGGCGCGGGTCATCGTTTAGACCATAATTGCAATAGTGTCAAGTATCTTTGGGCAATTTTCTTTAAGGGACTTGATCATTGGTTTAGGCAACATTTTGAAAGCGTCATCGAGGGACTATGATCATTTGATTTGTTTGTTTTGCCCAAAGAGACCTAACATACAATATGGCCCATTTATTTGAAGGCAACAAAGTGGAATACCCTAGGGGGTGCAAGTGTGATATGTGTTGTCCATTTTTCATGCTTTGATTATCTTGAAATTAGGTCAAGCTATTTTGTTCTTTTTATTTGCATACAAACCCTAATTCTAGCATGGTATATTTAGAAAGCGTTTAAAGTGCGAGAATTAAAATTCCTACACTATTACAACACAATATAGGAAGGGGGGTACAAATGTTCAAATGGGGGGATATTTAGACAAAGAAATTAAACCTAGCTATTACATCATTTTTTAGAATATTTACAAATAATTGATTGCATAAATTAGAAAATACAATAAAGATGCAAAATGCAAAAAGGTTTTTTATGTATATGGAAAAAAGGTATTATTTATGTCAAATAAATAAAAAATAAAAAAGATTATTTTTTGGAATATTTTCATATTTAGGGTAAAACCCTAATTTTCATTAAGTAACATATATATATATTATTTAATTTAATACAAGTATTTATTTATTATGTACAAAAATAAAATAAAGTGAAGTATATTTATAAAAAGTATTTTTTTATGTCAAATATTAATAAAATGAAAAATATAGGTATTTTTGTATTTTAACCTAAATATACTAATATATATATATATATATATATATATATATATATATATATATATATATATATATATATATATATATATATATATATATATATATATATATATATATATATATATATATATATATATATATATATATATATATATATATATATATATATATATATATATATATATATATATATATATATATATATATATATATATATATATATATATATATATATATATATATATATATATATATATATATGTATTAAGTTCTAAATATGTATTATATATAAAAAATAATAATATTTAATATTTAATAAAAAAAGTATTTTTCTATAAAAATATTTTCAGAAAGTAAAACAAAAACAAAAATGTATAAAAATGTATTTGCACTATTTTAGTATTTTAAACAAAAATATATGTATTTATCTATTTATGTATAAACTAAAAGAAAACTAAATAAATGCCTAATAAATTCAAAAATGGTGAGAAAAAATATTTTTATATTTTTAATATCATGAGAAAAAATAAATAAGTCAATCAAAAAAAGAAAAAGTTAAAAAGTCAAAGAAATAAGCAAAATGGGCTCAGGGGGTGCAGAAGTAAGTGTATGGTGCAAAAATAAAATGTGAAACAGGCCCAGCCCAAAGGACCTTCTTCAACCTCCAGCATGTTTGAAACAAGAACAAAGCGCGCGTTTTCCATTGTCAAGCATAGATCCTGATTCTTTGACTTTCATCAAAAACTTACAACAACAAACTTGTAAAGCATCATGTCACGATTCTAAGCATGTAAAAAAATCAATCTAACTCTCAGAAATGAGAGAGAATTTCTTCTCCCCCAAATTCTGACCTAGTTTTTATGCCATGTTCAGACTCAAAATTCTTGCAGCGCACATAATATAAATGAAATCTAACTACATGGGCATGTTCAGGGCTATGAATGTGACATATTATCTTCACAAACCTAAAGCTAATAATGCCTAATAAGAGAGATACGAATCCATGAACTTACCTGTTCAGTTGAAGTTCTATCTGGCAATGGAGAAACTTTCAGTGCAAAGTGATGATTGGTATAGCTTCCTTGATGTCCAAGGATGCTATTCCAAGCTTTACTTTGTCTTGAAACCTTTTGAATCGTGCTAGAGCTCTTCACCTGCAAATCAGAAAAGTGAAAATGGTGGAACTGGTTAGAGGAATTACAAGTCGTGTTTTAGGTTTTGGTTAGCTTGTATGGATGCTAGGGAATGTGTTTGATGAGCTTTGGTCAAGAAAACATGCAAGGAATGAGAGATGGTGTTCAAACTGCAGGCCTTGCCCTGTTTTTGCAGTTTGAGAGTGATTCTGTCAATGGGGAGGTGTTGATGGTCTTAGGGTCGTGCTTCAGCTTGGTTAGTTTGTTTGGAATGTGTCTACAATATTTTCTTAAGGTCACTAATGCTGAGATGAAAGTTTTGTCTTGTTATGATACTTTTCTTCACACTTAAGCAAACAAAGTCAAGTTGTGTTCTAGGCATGTAGAGGGCCCCTAATCAGGCTGTAAAACTCCTCCTTGATCAGTGTGTTATGCTCATAATCTTGTGCCAATTATATTGTATCTGTACTTGTTGGATTTTCAATTGGACATAAAGCTACCTTTTGCAAAAATGGAAGAAATGATTTATCTATTTTGGGATTAATCCACTATGCAATGCTAGAACACAAAGAACATGGTCTTGGCACAAAGAATATGTATTAAATTTATGAGTGTAATTGAGATAAAAGGCCTGTAATCAAGTTGTGCAAGCTGAGATTGAAATTCATAGTGCTATGAACATGTAACTTGGCCTAATCAAAAGTGAGTTTTTGCTATATTGTGAAATTCGATTCTCTCAAGTTATGAGGTTGTTTGATGAGTTCTTGGACATTTTGGAAAGCTTGGAATGTGTAATACAATCCATCTTTGAAATGCAAGTTGAAATTCCAAGTGGAAGTGTATGGAAAATGGCCTTGAAGTTAGGTAGAAAACCTTGCCAAAATAGGTTAAAATTTCACTAAGTTAAGAATGGTTTAGCACCCTTATTCCAAAAATTGTAACTTGAGATACAAGCCTCATTTGGGAAAACTTTGTGAATAAAAGTTGTAGATTATGCAACAAGCTACAACTTTCATGTTTTGACTTTTGTTTGAATCCAAATGAATCTTGGTGAGAAAGTGGGGCAAAGTTGGGAAAAAATTAGGGTTTTCCATAACTTAGAAAAATTCTAAGTTATGAAAAATTCCCATTTCAAACCCTAATTTGCATTTCTTGATTTCTTGGTGAACAAGTTTCATGATTTGGCATGTTTTGATGAAAAATGAATCTTGACCCTTGATTTTGACCAAAAAGTCAAAGTTTGACTTTTCAGTATACAGTCAAAACTGATCAATTGATTGGGAAATTCAACTGTCAATCTTGTGTACTTGGGATCTTTTGAACTTGTTGAGCATGTCAAGATAATTCCATGGGGTACTTGAGTCCATATGTGAGCTTGGTTTGCCATTGGCTAGGTCAAACAGTCAAAAATTGCCTTTGTGCAGTCAAAACCCTAAAAATGACCATTTTTCCCTTTTGGTGATCTGATCAAATTTCTTGTGGAATTGTGATCCAAACTTGATCAAATGGTCTATATGAGTTCATAATGTTGATGTGGGTCAATTTTCATGAGGTTTGACTGTCAATTGGCCACAGTTGACTTTTTCCCCAATATAGTTGATTTCTAGGTCAACTGTCCAATTGACTGGGCAAAACTTGGAATCAAGACTTGAAACTTTATATGGATGAACTTGGGAGTCCAACATGAAGCATGAAAGTCATCTTAGGCTTTTTAGGTCAAAACATCTTTGTGCAAACACAAACCCTAATTTGGGTCAACAGTGCAAGGAGAAGTCTTGAGCAGAGGAAACCCTAACTGGATCTTGAGCTCCAAGGGTTTTGTGATGAGAAAATGTTGAGGAAATGGGAGGGCAAATTTTGGGCTACAACAGTTTCCCCTGTTCAATCTTCTTGAACCTGAAGAGTTATATTGGCAAGTTTGCCTTTCGTGACTCGAGGGTAAAAGGAGATTGGACACTAGAGTGCCCAGAAATTTGCACTCGCATGTTGGAGTATCAACAATGTGATGTCGGGAATGGGATTATAGATTCCATTTGGAAGTTATGATCGCACAAGAGATTCCTTAGCGAGAACTTTATGTATTTGAGAAAGGCAGATGTTTTCCTGGCTTGTTACAGGTGTTTGATCTTCAATCTCCTTATGCAGATATGCCCTGGCTGGATACAGGTATCGAATCTACAATCGGTTGCTCACAGATGTGCCCTGGCTAGATACAGGAGTCGAATCTGGAAATAGTCGTCAATAGATATGCCCTGGCCGGATATAGGAATCGAATCTTCGAACTCTTCAGACGTGCCCTGGCTAGACACAGGAATCGAGTCTAGAAATATGGTCAACAGATATGCCCTGGCTGGATACAGGAATCGAATCTGGAAACATTGTAGTTGATAGATGTGCCCTGGCTGGATACAGGAATCGAATCTTCGAACTCTTCAGACATGCCCTGGCTAGATACAGGAATCGAGTCCGGAAATGATCACTCTCAGATATGCCCTGGCTAGATACAGGTATCGAATCTGGAATTGTGGCAGTTGAAGGTAGTTGTCTTTGGGATTGTCTTTTTTCCTGAAAAGGAAAAACATAAGTTGTATGCCATGTCATGATGTATGATATGCATGATGTTTTGACATAAGATAGTGTTGTATGCACTTTATCATGTACGTAAGCAGGATGTATGAAAAAGTGAAATGTTTATGAATGTATTTCCGTCTTAGGAAAATAAATCCTTGACGATCGGCCGAGGAATTGCTCTGTGGAAGAGATACTTTGCTGAAGTTTTTGATGAGAGGCCTGCTGAGGACTTCAATGATGAATTCCGCTGGGGATAATGATGATAAACTCCGTTGGGGATACCAAAGATAAACTCCGCTGGGGATTGAAAGAACTTTGTTAAGGGCGATATTCCGTGGCAATTAGCTGAGGATAACCCAGTTATAAGCCCTTGTGAGGAATAACTCTGAATAAAGCTCGGGAGAGACGTCCGTATTCTGCAGGGAACAAGCTTCCAGAATCTACTGGGGATAAGCTTTAAGACCTGCCGGGGAATGTTGTGCCTTTTCAGGATTGACGGGGAGTCAACTCCGCTTGGGGAAAGCATTGCTGAATCTTGTCTTATTCTGCGGGGGGTTGAGATGATTTGGTCACATTCTTCAGTCGAATCTACCTTGGTACCTTGGCGGACAAAGCAACCAGACTGCATCAGACAACCTTACATTGCCCCTGTTTCTGATGTCACCTGTAATTAATCTTTTGTTTCATATGCAAATATTTATGAATCAACAATTTAATATCAAATGCATATATCAAAAATGAACATTGGACGTTCTTCGCAAGACAAAACAGAAAAAGGAAAAACAATGGCAATTTGTATGGACAAATGGATTTGTATTGATTTGAATTTTGCCTGTGAAAAGGCGTTTTTGTACAAGAGGCTGACATCCTAGTAAGAGGACGCCGCCGAATAACACAGAATTTACAATTTTGGAAACAAAACAGCTATGTGAACAATCCCACTGGGTTCCAACTCTGCTATCGCCTTTATGTCTCCAAGCATCTCATCGCTTTGCTGCCTAGTTGAAGATGAAGCTGATTGGTCGATGCCAAAATCTGAGCCAGATAGTTGATGCCGAATTCCGGATGCAAGGTGATCCAATGAGACATAGTGTTACGCTTTATCCCTAACTTTTGCCTGGACCGCCCTTTCGGGTTTTCAGTCCACCGGGATACCCATTTTTGCCCAAGCCGCCTTTTCAGGTTTTCGACTTGCCGGGTGTACAGATTTTTTCATTTCATCCCTTATTTTTGCCCGAACCCTTTTGGTTCGCCGGGAAGCCCTTATTTTTGCCTAGGTATGTCAACCTAGCGGGTCTTTTATTCATGCGTAGTATCTTTTCACTATGTCTGCATTGGCGGGGTGAGGAAGGTCGTCACCATCCATGGTGGTTAGGATCATGGCTCCTCCTGAGAACACATGTTTAACCATAAATGGCCCTTCGTAAGTAGGAGTCCATTTGCCCCGGGGATCACTTTGAGGAAGGATGATGCGTTTGATTACCAGGTCCCCAACTTGATACTCTTGTGGTCTGACCTTCTTGTTAAATGCCCTGATCATCCGTTTTTGATACGTCTGACCATGACAGATAGCAGTGAGCCTCTTCTCGTCAATCAGGTTTAATTGATCAAGTCGAGTCTGGATCCAGTCATCTTCATTCAAGTCTGCATCCTTCATTATCCGGAGAGAAGGTATCTGAACTTCAATTGGCAAGACTGCCTCCATGCCATAGACCAAGGAGAAAGGAGTTGCCCCGGTTGACGTCCTTGCTGAGGTACGGTACCCATGAAGGGCGAACGGTAACATCTCGTGCCAATCTTTATAGGTCACTGTCATCTTCTGCACAATTTTCTTGATGTTCTTATTAGCTGCCTCTACGGCCCCATTCATCTTCGGCCGGTAGGGAGAAGAATTGTGGTGCTGTATCTTGAATTGTTCGCAGAGTTCAGTGATCATTTTGTTATTGAGATTGGTACCGTTTTCCGTAATGATTCTTTCCGGGACGCCGTACCGACAGATCAGATTATGCCGGATGAAACGTGCCACGACGCTCTTGGTTACTGTGGCGTAGGAAGCTGCCTCAACCCACTTCGTGAAGTAATCGATCGCTACCAAGATGAAGCGATGCCCGTTGGATGCCGTCGGTCGGATCTCACCGATCATATCAATGCCCCACATTGCAAAAGGCCAAGGTGCCGTCAGGATGTTCAGAGGAACCGGAGGGATGTGCACCTTGTCAGCATAGATCTGGCATTTGTGACAAGTTCGAGAGTGTTGGTAACAATCGGCTTCCATGGTGGACCAGAAATATCCTTCCCTAAGGATTTTCTTTGCCATGGTGTGTCCACTGGAATGTGTTCCGAATGTACCTTCATGCAGCTCCATCATGATTTTCTCTGCTTCAGCCTTATCCACACAACGTAGTAGAGTTGAATCATGATTCCGTTTGTAGAGGATGCCGTTGCTGAGGAAGAATTTTGCCGCAAACCTCCTCATGAACTTCTTGTCATTGACAGATGCACCTTCAGGGTATTCCTGAGCTTCCAAGTACCTCTTCACCTCATGATACCAGGGTTTTTCAGTTGCCTTCTCGGCCTCGAGGTTGCAGCAGTATGCCGGTTCGTCCAACTTCCAGATAATGATCCGGGGAGCCTCATTGTCCCATTTAACCTTGAACATTGAAGACATCGTAGCCAGTGCGTCCGCTAGCTGATTCTCCTCTCTTGGGAAGTGCTCAAAAGTTATTTATTCAAAGTGGGGAAGCAAGGTCAACACATACTCCTTGTAAGGAATAAGATTTGGGTGTTTCGTATCCCACTCGCCTTTGATCTGATTGATCACGAGAGCGGAATCTCCGAAGACACTCAGAAATTTGATCCTTAAGTCGATTGCAGCTTGTAGACCCATGATACATGCCTCATATTCTGCCATGTTGTTGGTGCAGTTGAAACACAATCGGGCGGTGAGTGGAGTATGAGTTCCTTTAGGAGATATGATTACAGGGCCGACGTCGTTACCCAAAGCATTGGAGGCTCCGTCAAAATGCATAGACCATCGGGATCCTTCCTCAGGTCCTTCATCCAGTCTAGGTACTTCACAGTCAGTTACCACCATGATGTCTTCGTCCGGAAAATCAAAGTTCAAGGATTGGTAATCGTCCACAGGTTGGTGTGCCAAATGATCTACCAGTACACTTCCATTGATTGCTTTCTGAGTTGTATACTGGATATTATATTCGGTTAAGATCATTTTCCATCTCGCTATTCTTCCAGACAGAGCGGGATTTTCAAATATGTACTTGATGGGATCCATCTTTGAAACTAATAGAGTAGTGTGAGTCAGCATATACTGTCTCAGCCGGTGAGCAGCCCATACTAGAGCGCAGCAAGTTTTCTCAAGCAGTGAGTAATGAGACTCACAGTCGGTAAACTTTTTGCTCTAGTAATAAATAGTATGCTCTTTTCGGCCGGACTCGTCATGCTGTCCCAACACACACCCCATTGAATTGTCAAGTACTGTTAAATATAGTATCAGAGGTCTTCCTTCCACTGGTGGCATAAGAATGGGTGGCTCTTGGAGATATTCCTTTATCTTTTCAAAGGCAGCCTGACATTCATCGTTCCAGCGTACTACTTGATCTTTCTTCAGTAATTTGAAGATTGGCTCACAAGTAGCAGTCAGATGTGAGATGAATCGGGCAATGTAATTCAGTCGTCCCAGGAAGCCTCTGACTTCTTTCTCTGTCTTTGGAGTTGGCATCTCTTGTATGGCTTTTACCTTGGCAGGGTCCACCTGAATACCTTTATCACTTACAATGAAACCCAACAATTTTCCGGACCTCACCCCAAAGGTGCATTTGTTGGGATTCAACCTCAGCTTATATAACTTCAGTCGGTCAAATAGCTTCCTCAGATGATCAAGGTGCTCCTCCTCAGTTTGAGACCCTGCAATCATGTCATCAACGTATACCTCAATCTCATGATGGATCATATCATGAAATAAAGTAACCATGGCACGTTGATAGGTTGCCCCAACATTTTTCAATCCGAATGGCATGACCTTGTAATAGAAGGTGCCCCACTGAGTCACAAAGGTAGTCTTCTCCATATCCTCGGGAGCCATCTTGATCTGATTATACCCTGAAAAACCATCCATGAAGGAGAAAACCTTGTGTTGAGCAGTATTGTCAACAAGAACGTCTATGTGAGGTAGAGGAAAATCATCCTTGGGGCTTGCCCTGTTTAAATCCCTGTAGTCAACACACATTCTGACTTTACTGTCCTTCTTCGGCACTGGCACTACATTGGCAACCCACTGAGGGTAAGAAGTTACTGCTAGAAATACGGCATCAAATTGCTTCATAACCTCAGCCTTGATCTTTTCAGACATCTCTGGGCGCATGCGGCGAACCTTTTGCTTTACCGGAGGGCAGTCTTCCTTAGTTGGCAGGTGATGAACTACAATGTCGGCATCCAAACCAGGCATATCTTCGTAGGACCAAGCAAATATCTCCATGTAATTATGTAGCATCTGAATCAATCGTTGCTTCACGTTGAGCTCTAGATTAGCCCCAATCTTGACCTCTTTCCTACCTATCTCCGTACCTAGATTAATTGTTTCCACCGGCTCTTCATGCGGTTGAATAGCCCTCTCTTCCTGGAGTAGCAGTCTTGCAAGTTCACCAGGCACTTCGCAATCATCTTCACCTTCGTCTTCGGCCAAGTTGATTGGATTCTCGAAGTCATAACTGGCGGTAGCAGAGCTGTTACCAGTGAGATCCAGAGTGGATTGAAACCTGTATAAGTGAGTGTGTGTAAATATAACTGTTTTGCAATATATAACACAGAGAGAAAAAGAGCACAAGATTTGAAATGCAACAAACGTCCAATGTTTTGATTGATGATATATGGAAATGTCATACAAAAAGCCCTTACAAATGGAGCTACGATGCCCCAGGTAGGACACCGAGCCAATAAAGTTTTAACATATTGTTTGTTACAAATTGGAAATCAAAAGAAATAATTACTGCGTGACAAATGTGATAGGTGTAAAATCCTTTGCCGTCCAGTTGCTTGGTCCGTTGCTGGTAGTCGGGTAGATCCAACTGTCAAACTCTGCTTCCTCTACATCCTCATCAATAGCATTCACCCTTGGACTGGTGATAAACACTGGAGCCTTTCTGATATTTTCCTTGCGCGCAGCCCTCCGAGCCTCTGCAGTAAAGCCCAGCCCAAACTTGTCGTTCTTTTGAGTGAAGTCAGGAAGCTGAACCCAGTTTGCACAATTGCATTTCTCAATTAGAGCCCGGGCATCCTTCAAGGATGCCATCTTCAACGGAAAGTCTTCTTCACTCATTGCTTCAGCTGATGCCAAAATTGGAGGTACTTCCTCAAAATGCTGAAAGGGGGTTTCAATAAACTCCCCGTCCATCTCGATATACCGGAATGAATTTAAGTGACTAACCATGTATTCCTCCTCACCTTGCACAGTAACAATCTTCCCTTTGACAGGGTATTTGAGCTTTTGGTGTAGAGTGGATGTTACTGCCCCGGCCTTGTGAATCCAGGGTCGACCCAACAAGCAGGAGTAAGATGGACGAATGTCCATTACATAGAACGTTGAGTCGAAAACTTGGGAACCCACACGAATAGGAATGTCTACCTCACCGTGCACCATCCTCTTAGAACCGTCGAAGGCTCTAACAATGATGTTACTAGGTTTCAATTCCAGACCCTCGCAATCCAAGCGATCCAATGCCTTCTTGGGCAAAACATTCAGGGAAGAGCCGGTATCCACTAACACGTGTGCGAGAGTAGTGCCCCTGCATTCTATTGAAACATGCAGGGCATCATTGTGATTTTTTCCTTTGGCGGTAAGGTCAGCATCTGAGAACCCCAAGCCATTGTCAGCCGTCAAATTAGCCACACAGTCAGTGAATTGATCCGCGGAGGTCTCTTGCGGCACATGGGCCGTCTTCAGAAATGAAATCAGGGCTTTTGCATGGGCCTCTGAGTATAGCAGCAATGATAGCATAGAGATTTTGGAGGGAGTATGCCCCAACTGTTCAACAACGTTAAAGTCACTCCTTTTGATGATTTTAAGAATTTCCTCCATTTCTTGTTGGGAGGCTTCCACAGCAGTCTTTTTTGGTGCCTCCGTCCTGGCAGGCAAATCGGTAGCAACTTCTTTGCCCCGAGTATCAGAGGACTCGGCGGCAGTAGTAGACACAGAAACTTGAATTAGAACATGCACACTTGCGGGTGTGATGGTGAGAGGTTTTCGGATAACTGGCGGTGCAATGTCAGGCGAGAAGAGCCTGCCACTGCGGGTAATCTTGGCGGGACCAGTGATGTTACTGATACTGGTATTGGTGTTGAACTCTTGCTTCACCCCAAGCACATATACATCGGCCCCATAATGCCAGGGGACCGCTTTATCAGACTCATAGGGGAGAGGCCCCGGAACAGTAATAGTAATGGGTGCAACAGACATAATTTGGACTGGTTTCTTCACGGGAGCTTTGGCAGGATTGTAAATTGTGACAACAGATATTTCTTCAACGGAAACAAACGGAACAGCAGTTTTCTTGAACAGAATTTCTTTGCTATCCATCAAGCTTTGGATGCCTGATTTCAGCAGCGGACAACCGGTAGGGATAACAGCACACAGGAGGCAACCCTTACTACAACCCGGAAATAAACCGGCTAGTAGTAAGTTCCTCTTAACAGTCAACAGAGGGGTAGCAACATCATTCACTGAAACAACATACAACTCTTCCTCAATGGCATTTACTCTATGCTGGGGCATAGGAGCAGTTACAACATTCGGCCTCTCAGGCGCTTCAAACTGAATTTCCTTCGCGTCAATAAGATCTTGCACTTTGTTTCTCAAGGCCCAGCAATCATCAGTGGTATGCCCGGGGCTATCAGAATGATAAGCACAACGGGCATTTGGGTTATACTTAGGAGATGTAGTATTCACGACTTTAGGAGCTTCTTTGATGGTCACCAAGTTGGTTGATAACAGTTGGGGTACAATTTGTGACAAGGTCATACTCAACCGAGTATACTGCCTCTTGGGCCTTTCACCTCTTTGTTGATTGTACTGCTGAGGAGCAGCAACAGGTTTTGAAATGACCAGAGCATTGACGGCTTGGCGACTTTCTGGCTTGAATTGTCTTCTAGGACCATAGACGGCACTTGCTTCTTTCTTAAAAGGCCTCTTCTCAGTACTTGCAGCAACACCCTTCTGAATCTTTCCCGACTTGATGCCAGCTTCTATTCTTTCGCCCGTTAAGATCAAATCGGTAAACCCCGCGGAAGAGTTACCAATCAGATGATTAAAAAATGGCCCAGATAGGGTCCCTAGAAACATATCAACAAGTTCACGATCGGTTAAAGGAGGCTGCACCCTGCCAGCCAAATCCCTCCATTTTTGTGCGTACTCTTTGAATCCCTCGCTTGTTCCTAGCGACATACCCTGAAGTTGGGTACGAGTAGGGGCAAGGTCAGAATTGTATTGGTATTGTTTGTAGAAAGCGGTGGCCAAATCTTCCCAATTTCGGACGCTGGTTCCCTCTAGCTGATAAAACAACTCCAACTGAGCTCCAGAAAGGTTGTCTTGAAAGAAATGAATCCAAAGGTTTTTATCTGCCGTATAGGGTTGAATCTTTCTCACGTAGGACCTGAGATGCATTTTGGGACAGGACAGCCCATCATACCTCACAAACAGTGGCACTTTGAATTTTGGGGGAATCACAATCCCGGCAACCAAACCCAAGTCTTCAAAATCCAAACCCGGTACCCTTTGTAGCTCCATGGCGGCCAACCTGTCTTCTAGCCCTTTGTATTTATCATCAGCTGGAGGGTATTGTTGATCAGTATAATCTTCATCCTCTTCGACCTCTTCTTCTTCCGCATCAGACTCGGAAGGTACCGCAACTCCACCTCCTTTGCTGGTTCCTTCATCAGAAGTAGGAGGAAATTCAAGCACTCTCCGAGCTTCTCCATCAAATCTTCTCCCCAAAGTAGCCATCCCGAGTCTCTTTTTCTTCTTTTTCACTGGGTCTTTGTTCCCCAATTGAGTCTTGATATCCTCCTGACCCTTAGCCAAGGTCATCAGGAGTTATTGGAACTGTGCTTTTTGAGCTTGTAGGTCATTGACTGTTTGCTCGAGATCCATCCTACTGAAATAAACAGCAGACAGATAAAGAAACCTGGAATGAGACCTGCTTATGCACATGATGAATGGTATGCTTATGTTTGCAATGCATTCAAGGATTTAGGACATTCAAAATTGTTTTAGACAAAGAAGAACGCACGTCATATTAATAAGAAGAAATTTGTTAGTACATAAATGCCCCATGGGCCAAATATTACAAAATAAACTTCTTAAGGCAAAAAGACATTGCGCATCCTTTTTGGTGCGATGTAGGTATTGAGGGCCTCTTGCTCATGAAGTCGGCGTGTAAGCTCTAGCACCTTCTTCTCACTGGCGTAGAAGCTAGCTTCAAAAGTATTTCGTTCTTCTTTGAGCTGAATCCAACTTTTCTGCATTTCCTCCCACGATGTAGGCATGTCTAGATGTAGGATGGTGTAGGGAACCTCTCCTTCCTTGACGGGCTCTTTAATCACAGGGAGAACATGAGGATAAGGCATCATCAGACTTTGGGATCGGGCTCGTACCCACTTGAGATAAGGCTCAAGAGGGATGGAGTTCTTGTGTCCCAGAGTCTTGCTATCAACCTTGTTAAGTTTTCCCCAAGCTCTGATGAATCTTTGGCGAAGTCCTTGCGCCTTGTTGTCGAAGTCAAAAACTAGGTCAGGAATCAACATGTCATGAGGGCCATCCCTCCGGGCATATCCAAATTGCCTCAAAGCTAGGCAAGGGTTATAGGTGATACCTCCTCTAATTCCAAGTAAAGGAACATTAGGGAATTCTCCACAACGATCGACGATGATGACATTTTCTCTGGACCGAGAACACCAATGTACATCAGAGTGAGTAAGAGTCATCAACCGTTGGGACCACCTCGAGCCTTGGTAATTCTTCAGGACAGATTGTGGAAGGTGCGAAATAAACCACCTTGCAAGGAGAGGAGTACAGCACATGAGAACACCCCTCTTTCTCATTGTTCGTGTGTAAAATGAGTGAAGAATGTCCCCAAGCAATGTTGGAATTGGATTTCTGGACAAGAAGATTTTGACGATGTTGACATCTACCAATTGGTCAGGATTTGGGAACAAGACCAACCCATAGATAAGGAGTGCCACAATCTCTTCAAAGGCTTGTAGGTCCAATGAGTTCCAACATTCTTGTGCCTTCTCAAACAAGAATTTTGTTAAGAATCCCTTGACGCCGCTTCTGGTTTCCCAATGCCCCTTGATGTCGGATGGTTGTAGATGTAATGCTCGAGCAACATCTTCCGGATTTGGTTCCTTTTCCGTACCGTTGAAGGGTAGTTGATTAAGGATAGGAATTCTCAGGAGTTGAGAAAACTCCTCCAAAGTGGGCACCAACTGGTAATCGGGGAAAGTGAAACAGTGGTGAAGAGGGTCAAAGAACTGGAATAGCACTTTCATCATGTCTTCTTCAATGTTGGTGTTGACGAGGCTGAGCAGTCTACCATGTCTTTCACTGAAGGATGAGCTTTCCGGAATTCTTGAGGTGAGCTCCCTGAGTTGAGGAGAGATTCTCACAAGGTTGACTTGAATGGTTTTTCTGCGAGGAATTTCCATGACCTACAAAACAAGAACAAAGATGAAGATCTAAAATCCTTGAAATGGTTAGTGAATGCATATGATGTTTTATGATGTCTATGATGTATGCATAAAACATATGTGCAAGCAAATCACACCAAATCCTAGTTTCAGGCTTGCATGGGGTTTCATAGGTAGGTACCCTCTTGAGTGTAGTTGGCTTAAAAAACATGTCCTATAAATAGTAACCGGGTTCTAAGGAGCTCAATATCATTGGGTTGTTTTCATTGTTCATTGTTTTGGTTTAGCCACTTAACTAGCGACCAAAATATTCCAAGAAAACAACCCTCAATGAGTGTAGTATCGAGTATCTACCAACTTCGGACTGCACCAAAGCCGGTCATCTCACTACCCCTAATAAAATGCCAAGATGGTCAAGTAAGGTTCTAGGTCATTAGTGCTTAGTGACATCACTCAGCGGCCCCGTACTCTCCTTGATTGAACTCAAGGGTTACCGGTACTCACAAATATGTCGCACTAATATAGCTATTGCTTCGACCGTGTCGGTATACCCCGCACAGTTTCCACAACGTATTGCTATCTATGAATGTTTCCCAAAATCCGGGTGGAGGATTGCAAACCCAAACAATAGAGCCAAGATATAAAGCAAACAATTCAAACAATTAGTCATGCAAGAGGGTGATCTAAGCCCTAAGGTTACTCCACTTTTAAATTTATCCCCAGCAGAGTCGCCAGTTCTGTGATACGGTGGGAGAACTGACTATGGTTTTGCGTTTGTTTTCGCAAATGTTTCGGTTGAGCAAGAGTCGCCACCGACTTTTTATTTTATCCTAAGGAAAGGTTTAAAAAAGCACAGCAAAAACCTTTGAGATGTTTTCTTGGGTTCGGGGAGTAGATTATAGAAAGGGAAGGTATTAGCACCCTTTCTATCCATGGTTATCCATGGGCTCTTAGTTACTTGCTTAGATCACTTGCCTTTTGTTTTCAATTGTTTGAAATGGTGCTTGTGTGTGTGAGTTTGAAAATGTTTTGAAAAGAAGCAAATGTGGTGGCAACCTTTGTAATGATCCATGTGGGGATGTATACAAAGATGTATGTCTTTTGAAAAAGGTTTTCATTTGTTTTTGAAAGTTGTTTTGAAAGTGTTGTGAGGTGTGGTTTTAGAAAATAGGCAAGTGTTTTGTTTTTACAAGTTTTGATTCAAGTAACTAAGAGGTTATCTACTCCTAAATTTCTCAAAGCTTATTGCTATGTTTTAACCCTTTTAATAAGTTTGTTCCACCATTGTATTTGGTGGACAATCTCATGTTAGGATGTGAAAGGGACGGGCGCGGGTCATCGTTTAGACCATAATTGCAACAGTTTCAAGTATCTTTGGGCAATTTTCTTTAAGGGACTTGATCATTGGTTTAGGCAACATTTTGAAAGCGTCATCGAGGGACTATGATCATTTGATTTGTTTGTTTTGCCCAAAGAGACCTAACATGCAATATGGCCCATTTATTTGAAGGCAACAAAGTGGAATACCCTAGGGGGTGCAAGTGTGATATGTGTTATCCATTTTTCATGCTTTGATTATCTTGAAATTAGGTCAAGCTATTTTGTTCTTTTTATTTGCATACAAACCCTAATTCTAGCATGGTATATTTAGAAAGCGTTTAAAGTGCGAGAATTAAAATTCCTACACTATTACAACACAATATGGGAAGGGGGGTACACATGTTCAAATGGGGGGATATTTAGACAAAGAAATTAAACCTAGCTATTACATCATTTTTTAGAATATTTACAAATAATTGATTGCATAAATTAGAAAATACAATAAAGATGCAAAATGCAAAAAGGTTTTTTATGTATATGGAAAAAAGGTATTATTTATGTCAAATAAATAAAAAATAAAAAAGATTATTTTATGTATATGTATTAAGTTCTAAATATGTATTATATATAAAAAATAATAATATTTGATATTTAATAAAAAAAGTATTTTTCTATAAAAATATTTTCAGAAAGTAAAACAAAAATAAAAATGTATAAAAATGTATTTGCACTATTTTAGTATTTTAAACAAAAATATATGTATTTATTTATTTATGTATAAACTAAAAGAAAACTAAATAAATGCCTAATAAATTCAAAAATGGTGAGAAAAAATATTTTATATTTTTAATATCATGAGAAAAAATAAATAAGTCAATCAAAAAAAGAAAAAGTCAAAAAGTCAAAGAAATAAGCAAAATGGGCTCAGGGGGGTGCAGAAGTAAGTGTATGGTGCAAAAAGAAAATGTGAAACAGGCCCAGCCCAAAGGACCTTCTTCAACCTCCAGCATGTTTGAAACAAGAACAAAGCGCGCGTTTTCCATTGTCAAGCATAGATCCTGATTCTTTGACTTTCATCAAAAACTTACAACAGCAAACTTGTAAAGCATCCTGTCACGATTCTAAGCATGTAAAAAAATCAATCTAACTCTCAGAAATGAGAGAGAATTTCTTCTCCCCCAAATTCTGACCTAGTTTTTATGCCATGTTCAGACTCAAAATTCTTGCAGCACACATAATATAAATGAAATCTAACTACATGGGCATGTTCAGGGCTATGAATGTGACATATTATCTTCACAAACCTAAAGCTAATAATGCCTAATAAGAGAGATACGAATCCATGAACTTACCTGTTCAGTTGAAGTTCTATCTGGCAATGGAGAAACTTTCAGTGCAAAGTGATGATTGGTATAGCTTCCTTAATGTCCAGGGATGCTATTCCAAGCTTTACTTTGTCTTGAAACCTTTTGAATCGTGCTAGAGCTCTTCACCTGCAAATCAGAAAAGTGAAAATGGTGGAACTGGTTAGAGGAATTACAGGTCGTGTTTTAGGTTTTGGTTAGCTTGTATGGATGCTAGGGAATGTTTTTGATGAGCTTTGGTCAAGAAAACATGCAAGGAATGAGAGATGGTGTTCAAACTGCAGGCCTTGCCCTGTTTTTGCAGTTTGAGAGTGATTCTGTCAATGGGGAGGTGTTGATGGTATTAGGGTCGTGCTTCAGCTTGGTTAGGATGTTTGGAATGTGTCTACAATATTTGCTTAAGGTCACTAATGCTGAGATGAAAGTTCTGTCTTGTTATGATACTTTTCTTCACACTTAAGCAAACAAAGTCAAGTTGTGTTCTAGGCATGTAGGGGGCCCCTAATCAGGCTGCAAAACTCCTCCTTGATCAGTGTGTTATGCTCATAATCTTGTGCCAATTAGATTGTATCTGTACTTGTTGGATTTTCAATTGGACATAAAGCTACCTTTTGCAAAAATGAAAGAAATGCTTTATCTATTTTGGGATTAATCCACTATGCAATGCTAGAACACAAAGAACATGGTCTTGGCACAAAGAATATGCATTAAATTTATGAGTGTAATTGAGATAAAAGGCCTGTAATCAAGTTGTGCAAGCTGAGATTGAAATGCATAGTGCTATGAACATGTAACTTGGCCTAATCAAAAGTGAGTTTTTGCTATATTGTGAAATTCGATTCTCTCAAGTTATGAGGTTGTTTGATGAGTTCTTCGACATTTTGGAAAGCTTGGAATGTGTACTACAATCCATATTTGAAATGCAAGTTGAAATTCCACGTGGAAGTGTAAGGAAAATGGCCTTGAAGTTAGGTACAAAACCTTGCCAAAATAGGTTAAAATTTCACTAAGTTAAGAGTGGTTTAGCACCCTTATTCCAAAAATTGTAACTTGAGATACAAGCCTCATTTGGGAAAACTTTGTGAATCAAAGTTGTAGATTATGCAACAAGCTACAACTTTCATGTTTTGACTTTTGTTTGAATCCAAATGAATCTTGGTGAGAAAGTGGGGCAAAGTTGGGAAAAAATTAGGGTTTTCCATAACTTAGAAAAATTCTAAGTTATGAAAAATTCCCATTTCAAACCCTAATTTGCATTTCTTGATTTCTTGGTGAACAAGTTTCATGATTTGGCATGTTTTGATGAAAAATGAATCTTGACCCTTGATTTTGACCAAAAAGTCAAAGTTTGACTTTTCAGTATACAGTCAAAATTGATCAATTGACTGGGAAATTCAACTGTCAATCTTGTGTACTTGGGATCTTTTGAACTTGTTGAGCATGTCAAGATAATTCCATGGGGTCCTTGAGTCCATATGTGAGCTTGGTTTGCCATTGGCTAGGTCAAACAGTCAAAAATTGCCTTTGTGCAGTCAAAACCCTAAAAATGACCATTTTGCCCTTTTGGTGATCTGATCAAATTTCTTGTGGAATTGTGATCCAAACTTGATCAAATGGTCTATATGAGTTCATAATGTTGATGTGGGTCAATTTGCATGAGGTTTGACTGTCAATTGGCCACAGTTGACTTTTTCCCCAATACAGTTGATTTCTAGGTCAACTGTCCAATTGACTGGGCAAAACTTGGAATCAAGACTTGAAACTTTGTATGGATGAACTTGGGAGTCCAACATGAAGCATGAAAGTCATCTTAGGCTTTTTAGGTCAAAACATCTTTGTGCAAACACAAACCCTAATTTGGGTCAACAGTGCAAGGAGAAGTCTTGAGCAGAGGAAACCCTAACTGGATCTTGAGCTCCAAGGGTTTTGTGATGGGAAAATGTTGAGGAAATGGGAGGGCAAATTTTTGGGTACAACAGTATGGTCTCAAGGAGAGTTGACATTGTGATTAAAGTGATCTTTACAAGAATGAAATGGTTACTTTCTTCCCAAAATGGCAATTTGGTTTGGATAATGCTTGAGTCAATTGGATAATGGATAAAAAAGTTGTGTAAGCATTTAATTATTTAGTTATTAGCAAGTTTTAAGCTTGCAAAGTAAGATTTATGCAACATGGTTTGAGATTTGATTACGTGTTCGTCACAAAATTGACTTATAATTCAAGTTTGAAACCCTAACTTCATCTCTTCGATTCTCCTAGCTCAAGATTGATCTTAATGATTTATTGGATATTTTGGAAAGCTTGAAACATCCTATAAAACTTTCATGTTGTCCATTTTGACAAAGTCATCTTGGAGATTGGTGAAAATTGGCCAAGAAGTTAGGTCAAAAGTCTGCCTAAACTAGGTCAAATTTTCACTGTATTTTTTATAAAAAGTGCATGACTTTGTGAATTTATAACTCAAGATCCAAGAATTTATAGGACTTAATCAGTAAATAAAAGTTATATATATCATAAAGATCTACAACTTTCATGTTGGAAGTTTTCTTTGAAATATCTTGCATCTTGGTGAAAATTTGGCATGAAGTCATAAAAAAAATAAGGCTTAAAACACTTAGAAAATTTTCTAAGTCTTAAAAACATTGACTTTTTTCAAAGAATTTTAACTTTCTTGATTTCTTGATGATAAAGCTTCATGTTTTACATGTCTTGATGAATTGTGATATTTGAAACTCAATCTTGACCAAAAAAATCAAATTTTGACTTTTTGGTGTACAGTTGACTTTTTCATCAGTTGACCAAATTTCAACTATCAATTAATTGATCTTGAGAAGTGAATTGAGATATGAAATTATGTCAAAATGATGCATTTGAATCCTTTAGATCATGTTTCAAACCAATAAGTCATGTATTATGTCAAAAGTCAAAGATTAACCACTCTCAGTCAAAACCCTAATTTTGACCATTTTGCCCTTTTGGTGATTTGAACAATTCTATTGTGGAATTGTGATCCGAACTTTATAAATTGATACATATGGCTTCACATTGTTGATAATTTTCCAAAAGCTTGAAGTTTGATTGTAGGTTGACCACAATTTACTTTTTACCCAATACAATTGATTTTAGGTCATCTGATCAATTGACTGAGCAATTTTGAGATGCAAGACTTGAAACTTGACATGAACATTCTTGAAGGTCTATAATGATCCATAAAAGTAATTTTAGGAATTTAAATTCCAATTGTCCTTGTGAAAACTCAAACCCTAATTTGAGGCATTAATGTTGAGGAGATGGCTTGACCTAATCATGCAATCTTGAGTTATTTGAAGATCTTGTGAGAAATGTCTTGAGAAAAGAGAGGGAAAATTTTAGGGTACAACAATATGTATATTTATTTATCATGGTGATAAACTCATGAAGTTTAAACACCAAAATTCCAATCAAACTTCTTCCACAATCCCAAATTTCAAACCAATCATAATACTTATTAGCACAATTATTCTACTCTTTTTGTTTTTATTTTTCAAAAATTTTCTCTTTTTTATTTATTTTACTTTTATTTTCTTTTTCTTTTCATTTTCTTTTTCACCTCATAGCAATCAACATGTAAGCAAACAAACATTGCTCTCCCAAACTTAAATTCAACCAACATCAAAGTGTTAATACTCCATACTTTCTAAGGCAAGACAAAAATTCAAATCATAAATCATGATTGAGGATTCAAAATAACAAAGAATCAACATTCATTCAAAAAGGTGAAATAAACACTCATATACAAGCATCAAGTTCAAAAATAACATAGACATTGACAAAAAGGCTCAAAGGGGTTTACAAATGCTCACACACTTACAAAGTGAATTGACTATTTGGTTAGGTAGTTGTGCTCAAAATGAAACAAAATTCCTTGATACTTTTCATGCTTTCATACAATCAACACAAATAAAAGATTTAACATAAGAAAATCTAGTTAAAACAATAATATGGTCTCTAGCATATATGAACAATGGAAACTTCCTCACGTTTGAGGGTGTGATACGGTGGGAGAACTGACTTGAGGTTTTGCGTTTGTTTTCGCAAATGTTTCGGTTGAGAAAGAGTCGCCACCGACTTTTTATTTTATCCTAAGGAAAGGTTAAAAAGCACAGCAAAAACCTTTGAGATGTTTTCTTGGGTTCGGGGAGTAGATTATAGAAAGGGAAGGTATTAGCATGCTTTCTATCCATGGTTATCCATGGGCTCTTAGTTACTTGCTTAGATCAACTTGCCTTGATTTTCAATTGTTTGGAATGGTGCTTTGTGTGTGTGTTTGAAATTGTTTTGAAAAGAGGCAAATGTGGTGGCAACCTTTGTAATGATCCATGTTGGGATGTATACAAAGGTGTATGTCTTTTGAAAAGTTTTCAATTATTTTTGAAAGTTGTTTTTGAAAGTGTGTTGTGATGTGTGGTTTTGAAAAAGAGGCAAGTGTTTTTGTTTTGCAAGTTGGCAAGTAACCAAGAGCTATCTACCCTAAATTTCTCAAAGATCATTGCTATGTTTTAACCCTTTTAACAATTTTGTTCCACCATTGTATTTGGTGGACAATCTTGTCTTAGGATGTGAACGGGACGGGCGCGGGTCATCGTTTAGACCATGATTGCAATGGTGCCAAGTATCTTTGGGCAATTTTTCCTTTAAGGGACTTGATCATTTTTAGGCAACTTTCGAAAGCGTCATCGAGGGACTATGATCATTTGAATTTGTTTTGTTTTGCCAAAGACACCTAACATGCAATATGGCCCATTATTGAAGGCAATAAGTGGAATACCCTAGGGGTGCAAGTGTGATTAGTGTTGTCTATTTTCATGCTTGTTTATCTTGAATTTAGGTCAAACTATTTGTTGTTTTTGATTTGCATACAAAACCCTAATTCTATCATGGCATATTTAGAAAGCTTTTAAAAGTGAGGAATTTAAAGGTCCTAAGTTATTACACAATGATCATGGGAATGGGGGTAAAAATGTTCAAATGGGGATGAGACTTCATAGGAGAGTAGTGTCCAATATTTACAACCAAATCGAATTGCGCAAATGTAAATATAAAGATATGTAAGAAGAAAGCAATATGTATGTGTAAATATTTTTGTGTAAGTGTATGTTTTATTCACAAATGAAATAAAAATAAAATAAATAAAAAGAGTTAATTTGGGTATTTTCATGTTTAAGGCAAAAAACCCTAACTTTGCTAAATAAAAGGGGATTTATTATTCAATATATATTATATACAATATTTATTAATTATATACAAAAAATAAATAAAAGAGAAGTATATTTGTCAAAAGGTATTTTTGATGTTAAATATTAATAAAAATAAAAATGTATATTTTTTGTATTTTTATCCTAAATATCCTAATAAATATGTAAATATTTATATTATATGTTAAATATATTAAATATGTACAAAAATAAAATATTTAATATTTACAAAGAAAAAGTATATTTTTTTATAAAATGTTTTCAACAGATAAAATAAAATAAAATTAGAAAATAAGTGTATTTTGTATTGTTTTTAGTATTTTAAATAAAAAGTATTATGTATTTATTTTCATGTTAAACCAAATGAAACAAAATAAATATCAAATAAAATGCAAAAAATGTGAGAAAAATATTTTTAATATTTTTTATGCTTTGACAAAAATAAATAAGTCAGAAACAAAAATCAAAAGTCAAAAATAATAAAAATAAAACACAATGGGCCAAGGGGGTGCATGTGAAATACAGTGGTGCAAAAAGGAAAAATATCTCAGGCCCAGCCCATAGAGGTTGTCTTCAACCTCCAGACAGTTCAAACAACCAAAAACGCGCATTTTGCCTTGTCCCTGCTATCTCCTGATTCCTTGATTTTCAGCACAAACTCACAACATGAAAAATGTCAAGCATCAAACCACGAACCCATACATACCAAGAACTTGATCTAACTCTCAGAAATGAGAGAGAATTTCTTCTCCCCCAATTCCTGACCTAGTTTTTTTCTAATATTCAGGTCTTAAATTCTCTCAGCATATGCAATATAAATGGAAAGTAAGGATATGGGTGGCTTCAGGGACATGAGTATGACACTTTTCATTCATAAACCTAGACCTAACTCTTCCTAGATTGAGAGATAGAAGTCCATGAACTTACCTGTTCAGCTTGGATCGTGTATGACAATGGAGGCACTTTCAAGGCAAGGTGAGGACTGGTACAACTTGCTTGAAGTCCAGGGATGCTATTCCAATGCTTGGTGTGCTTTGAATCTTGCTATATCAAGCTACATAAGTTCACCTGTAAAGTTGAAAACTGAAAATGGAAAATGATGTTAGGGATGTTACAGGTCGTGTCCGATGCTTGGGATAGCTTCAGTGGGTGATAGGGAATGTGTTTGCAAAGGTTTCAGCCAAAACGTATGAGTGGATTGAGTTATGGACCTAAAACTGCAGGGATGCCCTGTTTTTGTGCAGTACAATGGTGTTTTGAGGTTTAGGGAGGTATGGAAGGTAGTTAGCTCGTGCCTTAGCTCAGGTTTGATGTATGGAATGTGTTCAACAAGTTTGTCTAGGCTTGTGGTTGCAGCAATGTGAGTTGGATATCAATATGCCAAGTTTCTTCTCATGTAAGCAAAGTTTGTAAACTTGGTTTCTAGACTTATGCAGGCCCCCTAAACATGCTGCCTCAATCCCTCTTGATCAGTGTGTTATGTCCATGAATCCTGTGCCCAAAGATATGGCCTTGTACTTCTTGATTTGCAAACTTGACATAAAGCCATACTTTACAAAAATGGATAAAGTGCTTTTTCTAATTAAGGCTTAATTCTTCATACAATGACCAAATGCACAAAATAATGCCTTGGCACAATGGATTGGAATTTAATTATTGAGTAAGAAAAGGATTAGAGGCCTGTAACTAGCTTGCTCATGCTGATTTGAAAAATTGCAAAGTGTATGAACATGAAGATGGCTTATGAACAAAGTGACTTTTGCCTATATTGCCAAATTCGATTCTCCCTAACCACAAGGTTGTTTGATGAGTTCTTGGTCATTTTGGAAATCTTGGAATGTGTACTACAATCCATCTTTGTAATGCAAATTGAAATTCCAAGTGGAAGCATGTGAAAAGTGGCCATGAAGTTAGGCAAAAATCCTGCCTAGAATAGGTCAAGATTTTTCTAAGTTAAGAATGTTTTGCACCCTTGTTCAAAAATCATAACTTGAGCTACAAGCTTCTTTTGAGGAAACTTTGTGAATCAAAATTGTAGATTTTGCAATGGACTACAACTTTCATGTTTTGAGTTTTCCTTGAATCCAAATGTATCTTGGTGAAAAAATGGGACAAAGTTAGGAAAAAATTAGGGATTTTCATAACTTAGAAAAATTCTAAGTTATGAAAATTCTTCATTTCAAAACCCTAATTTGTGATTTTTGATTTCTTGATGAACAAGTTTCATATTTTGACATGCTTTGATGAAAAATGAATCTTGACACTTGATTTTGACCAAAAAGTCAAAGTTTGACTTTTCAGTATACAGTCAAAAATTGATCAATTGATTGGAAAATTCATCTGTCAATCTTGTGCTTTTGGGATCTTTTGAATTTGTTGAACATGTCAAGACCATTTCATTGGGTCCTTGAGTCCATATATGAGCTTGGTTTGCCATTGGCTAGGTGAAACAGTCAAAAATTGCCTTTGTGCAGTCAAAACCCTAAAAATGACCATTTTGCCCTTTTGGTGATCTGATCAAATTTCTTGTGGAATTGTGATCCAAACTTGATCAAATGGTCAATATGAGTTCATAATGTTGATGTGGGTCAAAAATCATGAGGTTTGACTGTCAATTGACCACAGTTGACTTTTTCCCCAATACAGCTGATTTCTAGGTCAACTGTCCAATTGACTGGGCAAAGATTGGAATCAAGGCTTGAAACTTGGTATGGATAAACTTGGGAGTCCAATATGAAGCATGAAAGTCATTTTAGGCATTTTAGGTCAAAACATCTTTGTGCAAACACAAACCCTAATTTGGGTCAACAGTGTAAGAAGAAGTCTTGAGCAGAGGAAACCCTAACTGGATCTTGAGCTCCCAGGGTCTTGTGATGAGAAAATGTTGAGGAAATGGGAGGGCGAATTTTGGGGTACAACAGAGGGTAAAAAGGAACTAAAGTGATTCAATCAAAAGAAAGTAATGTAAAAGAATTCATGTCATGGAATTTGTATAAATCATAAGTTTCCTAAACATGTTATGCTATAGAAAGAGATAAACGAGTATCTGGCGTGTACCAACTTTAAAGACTATCATTACCATACATCTGCAAGTTGAAACACTCAAACTCGAAAAATCATCTCAAACTTCCTCAAGCTAATCAAATCAAGCTCTTGGACAAACAATAAAATAACACATCAAAATAAACTACTATAAACATACTAATAGACTAGGTGAAAGTAGATAAACAATTTGAAAAGTGAAGAATGAGAATTTTAAAACTGGTCCAATTTCAACGTGTGTAGTCAACCTTCACCATACTGCCTATACTAACACAATAAAAAAAAACATGCTTGTTTTACGTCGTTAGCTCGACGCCTAATATTTATACACACTGCTCCAAGTTACCTCTTTACACGGTTAACGCTCACCGACGGCAAAACCTAACCAAACACCTTAGCAAACATGAAGATAAACAAACATATACACTATATTCACTAGTATGGTAACCATATAAAATTCACACTTATGGTAAACATATACAAGTTAATACACAAGTGAAAATAGACAATATATATGATATCTACAAAACTCAAAAACAAATAAACTATCACAATGCGATCCAATAAAAACACCAATCCCCGACAACAAAAAGTAAGTATTTATTTAGTTTGATCATATAGTCTCCACAAGGATTAGTGGTTACTGAATTATCGTTCGAAGAGTCTTGAATTAATGAGTTTGGATTAGAATGGGTTTCAAATGGTAAATGAGGGAGTTTAAGTTATGAACAGGAAAAAAATTCATTCTTTGGAAAGTAGAGACTCTCAGGATTGAATTTCACATACTCGTTAGTTACTTAAACTTACTACTCAGTTGCAATCAACCTAAACTACTCATCAACATCATCATATATCATTCACACAGAGGTTATCTCTAACGCAGAGCGAGATATCAACTGTATTGCTCATGGAGGAAATTTTGCGCACAACTCAAACAACACAGAGGCATTAAGAGTCGATACTCAAGTGAATACTAAGTCCTAATCTATTTCTAGAATAAAAACCCAATATATGTTCTCCCTAAATCCAGATTTGAATCGTACATGTCTGCAGCAACCCAAACCCAAATAAAGCAAGCAATCAATAATGAAGATTTGTAAAGATAATGGTAAGTTTACTTTGCTTGTGTGTTTTTGTTTAACCATACATTTTTTCCATTTTCAAAACAAGTTGATTCATGATTAGTTGAATGCTTCTTATTTGTTTCTTTAGGTTGTTTGAATTTGTTTGAGGACAAACAATGTTTTAAGCTGGAGAGAGTTTGATAAGTGAAAAATAGTCGTTATATTTGTGTATATTTTAGTGGCACTTATCAACTCATTTTGTTGTAATCCTTTGAATAAACCTCAAATTATGCGTGTATTTGTACATACTGAGTATAATCGTGTTTTTGTGTAAATATTGTATTGTTTGATAGTTTTTCACCTCTTTTGTAGGTATTCATTCATAATTGGAGCATCGAGTAATAAGAGCCGAAGGCTAAGCTTCAAGAATGCAATTTTTAGCAATTCATCAAAGAATAAGGCTCAAAAAAATGATGAGAAAATTTATCAATTTGATTGATATTTAGTTATTGTTAGATAAAACATTGAAAAAGCTTTCCAACGCTTTAAACCGTGCGTAAATTGGAGTTATGATTCTCTAGTTATGGCAAAAAAATGCTGAATTTTTTCAACACAACAAGTTTCGCGCTAAGCGCCCAAAGACTGTGTTAAGCGCGCCCTGCTATTTTGAAACTCATTAAATAGGAAAAAAACACATTTTTAGGTTATGGTTTGGGTGTTTTTTAGTCCCAACACCATCAAATTCTTTTTTTCTTTTTTATTTTTGTTTCGTTGTCGGGACTTGGTGTTTAATATTGGATCACATTGCGATAGTTTCTTTGTTTTTGAGTTTTGCACATAATGTTCATATTGTGTAATTAAACTTGTATGTTTATACTTGTGCATTTATTTATTTATGTTTATCACACTTGTACATATTTTTTATACTTGTGAATATAGTGTGTATGTTTGTTTCTATTCACATTTGCTAAGTGTTGGGTTAGTTTTCACCATTGGTGAGCACTAACCATGTAAAGAGGCAACTTGGAGGAATTTGTATAAATAATAGGCATCGAGCTAATGATGTAAACAAGCATGTTTTATTGTTTTTAGTTGCTTTATTGTTTTTCATTGTAGTAGTATAAGTAGTGTGGTGAATGTTTGCTAAACAAGTTGAAATCACACCAGTTCTTAAAATTCATAAATATTGACTTTTCAACTTGTTTAATTCACTTTCATCTGATCTTTTAGTTGTTTTAATGTCTTGTAAATTTTGTATAATTGTGTAGTAAAGGTATTTTGGCATAGTGGATGTGTATCTTAGGAGAATTAGTTGTAATTCTAATTTTTTTACATATACCTGCTCGACCTAAGAATGGTTTGTGTTCGTTAAGAGCGGTTTGTGCACGGTCTCTGGCGCTAAGCATGCCCTACTACTTTTTTGTTAAATTTTTATTCACTTGGTATTTTTTCCCACGTTCTCCCTGACTATTTAGAGTACATAATGTTAATTCTCTATTTTCGTGATTGATATTATGTTTGGTAAAACTAACTTAGATTAAACATGTTAAAATAAGATGTTGTATCAACTGGAGAAACATGTTGAACAAGATGTCCTATGCAAAATCATTCGACATCACACCTGTTTGCAACCGGACAGTTGGATGTTTTTAGTTTATTACAGATGCAAAATATTCTAGGAATATTATGATATTCTAGGTGGCGCTCAGTTTAAAGATTAAGAGATTCAAGCTTAATTCAAGGAGTATTCTTAATTTCTAATTGTAAAGATAATTTAGGAAACTAATGATTGAAGTCCTATTTTTAAGCATAAGTTTCTGCAAATTTTTAGTAGATGATTTGCTGCATTTTTGAAGCCCAACCCACTCCAGAAGTTTTATTTAAATAGATTGCTACAAACCTAGTTTATTGGTGGATCTTACATTGTATTATGTTAGGGTTTGTGTGTTATTTGTGAGCCTCTCTAATATCATCCTGATACAAGAGTAAGAATGTTCTTTAAGTTGTAAGTTATGCAAGTCATTCATAAGCTTTTAAGAATTGAATGGTTTTGTTTCATTGAATATTGTCTCCTAAAAGTGTTCGAAAGTGTTTAGAGTTGTTCAATCATTGTTGTGATTCAAAGGGATTTGAGAAGGTTCTCATACCTAGGTGAGTCTTAGGTAGAAGTTAAGTACGGGTAGTAATTAAGTGAGTAGACTGTAAACTGGTGATAATTTGTTGTGGGTCTACAAATTGATACTATTTAGTTTACTTCATCCTTGGCTTGGTATCCCTCAGAGTAGGTGTTGTTGTATAGAGAACTGGGTTAATAATTCTTTGTGTTGCTTTATTTTTTTGCACTGCTTTATTATTTTACATTGTTCATTGTGTTGTTGTTCAGAGATCAGTGTCTCGACATCTCTTAGTACATATGAGATTTGGCTACCAGAATTTCAATTGGTATCAAAGCAATCATCCTGCTCTATATCTGCGTGAGATTTAGGGAAGATACTTTCTGGTATAATGAACAAGGAAGGAGGATTTGTGAACTGACCACACATCCTTTATGGAACCAATTATGACTATTGGAAAGCTCTTATGGTGACTTTCATCAAGTCCATGGACAACAAAGCTTGGAAATATATTGTCAAAGGATGGGATCCACCAATGGCTAAATATAAGGATATGAAGACTATTGATATGCTGATGGCTGAGGAAGACTGTAATGATGAAGATGACAAGTTAGCAGAGGGAAACTCCAAAGCATTGAATGCCCAATTCAATACAGTGGACAATAATATATTCAGACTGATAAGGAATTGTACTATTTCTAAAGAAGCTTGGGTGATTTTAAAGACTGCTCATTAAGGAACATCTAAGGTGAAGATGTCGAGATTTCAACTTCTAACTACCAAGATTGAGAAATTAATAATAAAGGAGGATGAGAGTATTCATGACTTTCACATGAGTATTATTGAGATAACAAATGCCTCAATTGCTCCGAGGGAGAAGATGTCTGAAGCTAAGTTGGTGAGAAAAATTCTCAGATCTCTTCCAAAGAGGTTTGACATGAAAGTGTCTACCATTGAAGAATCCCAAGATATAAACAACATGAATATTAATGAGCTTATGGGATCCCTACAGACCTTTGAGTTAGGGATCAATGAAAATTCTGAAAAGAAGAAGAGAATTGCATCTGCCTCTAGTGTTAAAGACTTAGAAAATGAATGTGACTTGAATACATAAGGGATATCTAATAATCTTGTGTTACTGGGAAGACAATTTAACAAAGTGTTGAGGATGTCTAGAATAAATTCCAGGAACATGTCATTCGACATCAATAAAAACCAAGATCTTGTTAGAAAGGCTAGAACCGATGACAAACCTAGCCAAGGAAGAAGAGTTCAATGTCATGAATGTGAAGGGTTTGGACACATAATATCAGGGTGTCCAACGTATATCAAGAAGCAGGAGAAAGTTCTATTTGTGTCATGGTCAGAGGAAGATTTTGAAAGTGATCATGAAGAGGAATCTGCCAAGCAAGTGACTGCCTTGACTGAAATTTGTGATTCTGATGACAAATCAGATGATGAATGTAATACAGTGACATAACCGACTGTTATACTGGTTGTGTGTTTGTATTTGCAAATGTTGCAGTAAGCAAGAGTCTCCTCCGTCTTTTCTGTTATCCAACAAAGGAAAGGGTGAAAAGAACAGAAAAATACCTTTTGAGATTATTTCTGAGTAAGGGGGGTAGATTATGGAAAGGGAAGGTGTTACCACCCTTTCCATCTGTAGTTATCTACGAGCCCAAAACGGATGAGTCCAGGATATTTGTTCCGATCCAGTGAGGAACGCGCCTTGGGGTGCACCATGTTCATATTGTTATTTCTTCCTCCATGCTTACATGTAAAACGTTATAAAATTGCAGAAAATGCATATAAATGAAACAAACATGTTTACATGGATTTAAAGTGCAAAAATATTAAGAACACGAAACCTACCAACTTACCAACCGGAATCGATGTGAGGGCATTTTCTAGGGTTGATTTGCAAAGGATAATGATTGATTCTAACTCCTGGCCTTCAGGATGACAATGAAAGGTTTGGATCGGTTTGAAAACCGCTAGAGATGCGAGATATGATTTTTACAATTTCTTCGAATTTGGAGAATTTTTTTTGGAGAGCTTTGTTGCAAAATTTTGTATCTTGGCTTATGATTTTGTTTTCTATTTATAGAGGGATGGAATGGTGAGTAAATATGGAAAGAATCTACATATAATGGCTCCCTTTCAAAGCAATATCAAACATATTAAAAGACTTCCAAAATTGTGAAAAACTTGCCTTTCTTGAGATGAAATAAACCTAGTATTTTTCTCATACCTTGCACGAATTCTAAGGCCCAATATCAACCCAAGTCATCAGCTCATGTGTCCATACTTTTTATTTATTATTTTATGCAATTTATTTTGTGTTTATTTGAATAAAAACAAAATAAATATGAATAAAATAGAGAAAAAATGCGAAGCAAGGTGATATTGAATTTAGGGATCCTTGAGTAAGTCATAAACATATTTGAATCCCACAAAATAGGTCTATGAACTTAAAAATGCATTTTTGCTCAAAGTTGACATTTATTTTTCATTTTCACCAATTTTCCCAATTTGTACTAGTCATAACTTGCTCAATTTTTATCTTTTTGAGATGATATTGGATGTTTTAGAAATCTCTATATGTCCCCTACAATCTCTATGTTCACAATTTTTGCATTTGGAGAAATTATCTTGATGTAACTTGCCTTGACATAAAATGCCTTTTTGTTGACTTTCAAAAAGACATGTAATGTATTGGCTAATATCTTTCCAATGATGTATTTTTTTAACTTGAGGACAAAAGAAAAGTTGTAGGTAATTGAATTTTATTCACAATGAGATTTTGTTGGGGCAAAATGGATGAAGCATGTGAAAGTTATGCTTGGTCAAAGTTCAGTTGACTTTTCCTAGGAAACCCTAATTTTTAACTTTTGGATTCTTGATGATTTGAGAGCATTCCTTGAGGAATCATGATCAACCTTTGATCAAATGATGGATATCACTTCAAAATGTTGATGTTGACCAAAAATCTTAAAGTTTGACTGTATGTTGACCATAGTTGACTTTTTGACCAATATAGTTGATTTTCAAACATTTGAGCCATTGACTGAGCAAACTTATGATGCAAGGCATGAAACTTGGAATGAGCATTCTTGATAACATATTAGGAACCATGGAAATCACTTGAGACCTTTGAAACCCAAAATTCTTTTTGAAAAGTGAAACCCTAGTTGGAAGTCCATTGCTTAGGAGGAGAATTTGTCTGATCAATTCTTGGTCAACCTTGAGCACTTGGAGACCTCTAGGAGTATGTTTTGAATAAAAATAAGAGGGAAAATTTTGGGGTACAACAACTGCCCCTGTTCAATTTTCTTAAACCTGAGGATTTTAGATTGGCTTGTCTGCCTTTCGTGATATGAAGGTGGAAGATGATTGAACAATAAACTGCCCAGAAATTTGCGCTCGCCAGTGCATGAAGTAACGCTGTTGGTTGATGATATCGGGAATGGGCTTATAGATGCCATTTTGAGAAGATGACTGAGAGTCATCAGAGATGGTCTTATAGATGCCATCCAAAGTAAATGTTGACTCCAAACTAGAAAAAGCATCAGAATAAATCTACGGTTGATTTTATCTGAGCCAGAAGAAGTCTTTGTATCTGACTTTATATGAGAAGTATACTAGAATGAGTTTGTGTCTGATTGTATCTAGCAGATGTGATGGGGAGCGTCAGAATGAATCTATGTCGTGATTGTATCTGGAGATGTATTGAGTATGAGTATCAGAATGAATTTATATCTTGATTGTATCTGAACTGAAAGATGTATTGAATGAGTATCAGAATGACATCCGTATTTGGAGCGTATCTGAAATGTATCTGAAAGTTGTAATGAATGAGTATCAGAATGACATCTGTATTTGGAGCATATTTGAACTGTATCTGAAAGATGTACTGAATGAGTATCAGAATGACATCCATATTTGGAGCGTATCTGAACTGTATCTGAAAGATGTACTGAATGAGTATCAGAATGGCATTCGTATCTGGAGCGTATCTGAACCATATCTGAAAGATGTACTGAATGAGTATCAGAATGACATCCGTATTTGGAGCATATCTGAACTGTATCTAAAAGATGTACTTAATGAGTATCAGAATGACATCTGTATTTGGAGCGTATTTGAACTGTATCTGAAAGATGTACTGAATGAGTATCAGAATGACATCCGTATTTGGAGCATATCTGAACTGTATCTGAAAGATGTACTGAATGAGTATCAGAATGACATTCGTATTTGGAGCGTATTTGAACTGTATCTGAAAGATGTACTGAATGAGTATCAGAATGACCTCCGTATTTGGAGCATATCTGAACTATATTTGAAAGATGTACTGAATGAGTATCAGAATGACATCCATATTGGGAGCGTATATGAACTGTGTCTGAAATATGTACTGAATGAGTATCAGAATGGCGTCCGTATATGGAGTGTATCTGAACCGTATCTGAAAGATGTACTGAATGAGTATCAGAATGACATCCGTATCTGGAGCATATTTGAACTGTATCTAGAAGATGATAAACTATTGACAATCTCTATCTGTTCGGGAACTAACCTGAAAAGACAAAGTTAGTTTTATGCAATGGCATGATGTAGGTATTGTATTGCGTAATGATGCTCTCAAGATAAACAAGATTATGCTATATGCATTTTGTATGCATATGCTATGTCGTTTGTAAATGATGTATAAATATGAAATGTTATTGAGGTGCATTTGTAAACTCGAGCATCTTTGTCTGGGGAAAATGAATCCCTGATTGTTTCTAGGGATGAAGAGTATGTGTATATTCAATCTTCTAGGAATTATTTCCACTGGAGATCCCTGCTTTCTTGTTCGAGGAAACTCCACTGGGGAATATTGGTTTTTTCTCTTTGCTTGAGGAAACTCTGTTAGATCGTGTTAATTCTTGCTTGGGGAGAAGAGTTTAAGAACATTGGATGTTCATTGACTGGGGAGTTTATACCCTGACCGGGAATAGAAGAGATGAATAACCTTCTGGCTCTCCTGGGGAGGATAAAGTTGACTGACATCTGGTCCAGTTTCCAGGTTCCATAACAACTCTCTGGGGATAATGACGACTTCACTGGAGAGAGGTATTTGCCAGTGATTTGTGGTAGAATCACACTCAAGCTGGGGAGTGTTAGAATAAATCCATGCCTTGATTGTATCTGAATATGTATTGAATGGGTATCAAAATAATATCCATATTTGGACTGTATCTGAACCATATCTGAAAGATGTACTAAATGAGTATCAGAATGACATCCATATCTGGATCATATCTGAATTGTATCTGGAAGAGAAATCTGGAATGAGTGTCAGAATGAATCTGTGTCTTGATTGTATCTGCACTATATCTAGAAGATGATAATCTGTTTCGGGAAATAAACCATATTGATTGAGAAGTACTCTTGCTGAGGAAACACCCTTGTTAAGGAAATGAACTCAGTTGGAGAGCAAAATTCTGAAGGGGTTTTACAATCTTGGAGGAACAAGCTCAGCTGGGGAAGAGAAACTCCATGAACTATACTGATTGAAACTCCGTAGGTTGGTGATATTGCTAGGAAGAAGATTATACTCCTTTATCCGCCAGAGCGATCTACCGGGGAAATTGTGGGGAACGTATGACTTTGTGAAGATTACTTTGTGGAGATAATCTTATGGAATTGGCTCTATGGGGGTCCGTGTAGACTTGAACATACCTCAACTTCTAGAGCCCTTGGTGAATGTTGATCAGGGCGATAAGTCTTCTACTGATAGACAAGTGATGAGATGACGGGACATAATCGTACGCTTTAATCCCTAACTTTTGCCTGGACTGTCCTTTTAGATTTTCAATCCACCGGGATACTCTTTTTTGCCCAAGCCGCCTTTTCAGGTTTTCGATTTTCCGAGTGTATAGTTTTATTTATATATCCCTAATTTTTTCCTGAACTCTTTTGGTTCGCCAGGATGCCCTTATTTTTGCCTAGGCCATCAACCTACCGGGTCTTTTTTCATGCGTAGTATTTTTCGACTATGTCCGCGTTCACATGGTGTGGAGAAATGTCACTGTCCATAGTAGTAAGTGTTGTAGCACTGCCAGAAAAATGTTTGCTAGATCGTACGTGATCCTTTTCTAGAATTCATGTTCAATGCCTCAAGTGATTCAGATGGAGATCTGCCCCTAGCTATTCAACACTTTTGAGAGATTCCTTAAATCTTGACTCGACTTCCCCCAAATCAGTTAGACACCATGTCATGCCCCTTGATTATGAAAGGCCTGTTACTGGAAATGTATTTCTATCTAAGGTGATTCTGTTCATTGAGAGGATTTTCGTTCATTGAATATCCATCGTGTGAATTTCTCTACTGTCAAACAATTAGTTATATGCAAACAATGGGATTTAAAAATGCAGAGTTTATGTTTGTCTTAAAGTTTTTTTTTGATTTTGGGGAACCATCAAAGCTTGTGATTGAATACACCATTGAATTAACTGAGAAACTACCCTGCCCCAGGTTATGATTAAGGGTTTTAATTTGTGTGAAAAGAAAAACTCCTACTTCTTAGGCTCAAAGGGGTTGACTAGGGATTATCTTCCTTATAACTCCATTGTTTAGGATTTGAAACAACGCTTGTACATCATTAGCAAGGTCTGTTCCAAAGCATACTGTAGAGACTATGGTATTATTTTCGTCATCCTCCCTCTAAAGGCTTATAGCTTTTAATTGAGAGTTGAATATCACAAAAAGGAAGTAAAAGCATAGTTTAAGTATAGTGAAAACGAATGGATTAATTCAATACCAACATATGTAATGCATTAATGGAAAAACACATAGTTTATTATAAACATAAGTGTTCGAACAAACAAAAGAAATTATAATTGAAAAAAATCCAAATAAACTGGACACTCTCCATCTTAAACATGATTTGGCATGGGAGCAGTAATCACATTAGGAGTCTCAAGAAGGCCAAACTCAATCTCCTTAGCATCAATCAAATCTTGAATCTTGTTCTTCAATGCCCAACAATCATTCGTATCATGTCCAGGACTATTGGAATGGTATGCACATATTGCATTAGGATGATAGCTAGGAGTGGAGGTATTGGGATTCCGAAGATGACCCCTCAACATAATCAAATCCATCTTCAATATGTGTTGCAATTCTTGAGCCAAAGACATGTTGATTTTGGTGAATTGCCTTTTGGGTGTATCCTGCTTACGCTGATTGCCTTGTCGTTGTTGTTGCACCGGTGCTGGATTAGAGATCTGCACTACCCCCACATATTAGTTGAGATCACTCTTATTATGACCCTTCTAGTAGTACACGATATTAGACTCCTTCTTTCCGTTGTATGATCTCTTTTGATTACTTGAAGATGCAGTCCCCTGAATTTCACCCCTCCTGAGTTTATTTTTAACATGTTCCCGCATGAACATGACACCTGATTCCCTATCTGCCAAGAGAGATTGATCATTGATTAGGCCCCAAATTCTAGAAATTTCCCCAGACGGTCGTATCTGTCTTGAATAAGTTCACTAATGAGGATTCTTAACTCTTCTTGTCCGCGAGCTAAATTTTGGATAAGAGCCATCTGACTACTCATATGGATTCTCATCCTTTCCATCTCAGCTTGTAGTTGTTCCACCTGGTCATCCTGGATATCTTCAAGATTTTTCTTAGCCTTTGTTGTACCCCAAAATTTTCCCTCTCATTTCTCAAGAATTTTCTCACAACATCTCTATTGGTTCAAGACTGCACAAGGTTTGATCAGCTCAAGATACCTCCTCAAACACTGATGACTCAAAAATAGGGTTTAAGTTTGCACAAGTACAATTGGACTTTTAATGCCCCATATAGTTTCCATGGATCATATTAGGCTCTCAAGAATCAGGTCGAAGATGGGACTTCTGAATCCTCGAAAGGAGGAAGAGGAAATTGTTGAAAGGGCAAAACAGATAAAAAAAAGGTGTGCAGTTGCAGATAACCATGTTAAATTCAAAATCTGGTTCAGGCTGTTCGAACCACATGACTGATCGAAAGGAGTGGTTGGCAGATTTTTGACAAGTCGAAGAAGAGCAAGCTTGCTTCGATCCCCAAGCTTCGACTGGGAAATGACTTCTTCGAGCAACCTGCTTTGATCCACCTCTAAACCCTTCGACAAACATAGTTTCGACACTATGAATTACAATTTAACACACCACATAATTCATTGTGTCTAAACAATCTATATTCATCATGGTTCTTAGTCTTCTGAATACTTCGACCTGCACTCCCTTCATCATGATGTCTGCAATCTGATTCTCAGTTCTATGGTGTTCCAAATTCATCTTCCCATCTTCTACATGCTCTCGGAGATGATGGAATCTCATTTCGATGTGCTTGCTTCGACCATTTGCTATTGTATCCTTCGCCAAATTGATAGCTGACATGTTGTCTATCTTCATGCTTACTTTAATCCACAAGCTTCGACTGGGCAATGGCTTCCTTCGAGAAACCTGCTCCGATCCACCTCTAAACCTTTCGACACACATAGTTTCAACACTATGAATTATAATTTAAAAAAACTTGTTGATAATAGTTCATTGCAAGAAGAAGGTGCTGGGAACATAGTCTTTCAAATGAGTAATGGAGGAAAAGTTATGATTAAATATGTGCTCTATGTACCTGGAATAAAGTACAAATTGCTAAGTGTTGGACAACTAGTCGAAAAGAGTTTCTCAGTTGTCATGAAAGTTGGAGTTTTGAGATTGTTCGACACCAAGAACAATTTAGTCTTAAAATCTCCATTGTCGAAAAACAGGACATTTAAGACAATGATCAATTCGACAGAAGTTCAATGTTTGGAAACTGTTCGACCACAAGGACAGTTGGTTGTGGCATTTGAAGTTTGGACATTTGAAATTTCGACCACTTAATCAATTGATTACTCAAGATATGGTTACTGGTATTCCAAGTCTTGAGATGCCTGGAAAAAAATTTGTGAAGTTTGTTTATTAGGAAAGCAATCCAAAAATTCTTTCATTTCCACTATGCTAATGAGATCATCTTGCATACTCAAGTTGGTACATTCAGATGAATGTGGTCCATTCAAAGAACAAAAAATTAGTGGAAACAAATATTGTTTTGTCTGTTGATGAGTTTGGTCGAAAGTTGTGGATCTATGTAATCAAAATGAAAGAACGGAGTATTCGACATCTTTAAGAGATTCAAGATGCTTGTCGAAAACCAGAGTAAGAAAATGATCAAAGTTCTACAGAGATTCAAGATCTTTGTAGAAGGAATCAAGTTGAAGACAGAATTTTGAAGAACATTGATCAAATCCATAGGCCATACTACATGATCTTGCTTTGCAAGCCTCAATGCTTATGTTTCACTCCATAATTAATTGTTTACACAATGAATTAAGCTCTTGCCCAAGTATTTAAAATATTTTCCAAGCCAATTTTCCCTTAACGGCACAAAGTTACCATTGCCATTTTAGAAAAGCAAGCTTTATGCAAATTGTCAATGCATTGAGCTTTGTGACCTTTATCTCTGATTACAAGAAATATCAAAAGCATGAATCAAGTCCCTTGCACCCAAAAAACATCAGGCCATGCTTGTACTTGAACTTTGGAACCATGAAAATCCAGTCAACTTGATTTTTTCATTTTCAACTAAACCATAACATGTTATCTCAAGATCCTGGTTACTACAAGATGTCAAACCTCTTCCCTATAAATAGAGACATTATTGACAGCATAAAGGAGGAGATTACCAGCCTTATAACACTCCTAAAACTCTCAAAAACTTAGAACCTGCACACAAGCACAAAACTTGGCACATTCTAACTTTTGATTCACTAGCTTCCATACACCACATAGAAAATATCCCAACCCTTAAACCACTTTTGTAACTCCTCCTTCCTCATCCACCATTTTCAAAATCCACCATTGCATCTTAACTTGTCCAGAACAGTTGGGCAAGATACAAGACATTCTAACAATTGAAATAGCTTCAGGGAAGTTCAGGCAAGCTTAATCCATCATCAAACCATTTCTGGAAGTTGTGTAGAAGTCATTCGAGTTTCACTCCAAGAGGTAAGTTTTTTAAAACTTGGAACTCTTCATTCAAGCATCATTTGTATATACATTGTAAAGAAAAGATTAAGATATCATGTCTAGGAAGCTGACCATATCCATAGTTTCAATTATCTTTGCTTGTACATTGAGAATTTCATCTCTGATCAGTTAGGTTTTAGTTTTGGCACTGAACAAAATTCATGCTAACCTTTGATCCATAGCTTTTGAAAATTATGTGGTTAGACTTGTTTTCAAATTTTAGGAAGGTTTGATGTTTACATTTTTTTTGATTTGGCTGAGAAATGAAGCTTTTAGAAGCTTGACAATGGAGTTATCATGGCCTGTGCGCACAAGAAAGAAGAAGCTGGGCATTTCAAACATTCAGAAACGAGTTCATTTTATATTTAATTTAAGTTATATTATGAACGCATGAAACAGACCACCCCAGTGGTACAAACAAAGCGCACTAAATCCTTGCCATGTAGAAGGTCATGAGTTCGAGCCCCAGCGAGACCTTTTGTCATTTTTTTCCAAATTTCTCACTTTTTTTGTTTGCAGGAAGCGCGCCTGGGCCTCCATTGGCTGGGCCTTGACATTTCCATTTTTTGAACCCCGTGACGTTAATGTTATATCTTTATCTCATTTTCTTTAATTTATTATTTTTATTATTATAATTATTTTTATTAATCAAAAACACCAAAAGTATATTTAAATTATTTAGTTTATTTTTATTTAACTTCTTACAATGAAAAAGACCAAAAACATTTTCCTATTTATTTTCTTTTCTTTAACTTAATATTAATTTTTCTTTAGTTTAATTAAATTTGCTTTTAGTTAAATAGGCCAAAGTCTTTCTTTAACAAAATCAAAACAAATTCATTTTCTTCATGTCTTGTACATTATATTCCTTTCAATTCTTGTACATTATTCAAGTTTCAATATGGTTGTAATAAATAATTAGGTTTAATTTCTTGCAATCCCCATTTGTAAATTTGTACATTCCATTCCCAAAATAATATAATAGCGTAGGACATTTATTTTCCGCAATTTATCGCTTTTCATATAAATGCTAGTAATTAGGGTTTATATGGAAAGATAAAATCAATGCTTAGAAAACCTTAATCCAAGACAAAATCAAGCATGAAAAAATAAATACTTGCACACTTACACCTCTAGGGTTAACTCCACTTGTTGCCTTGAGAAGATGGTCATGATATGCATGTGAGACATCTTAGCAAAAACAATAAAAAATACAAGATCATAGTCCCTCGATGACGCTACGAATGTTGCATTATAAATGATCTTAGTCCCTCAAAAGAAATGCTAAGATATCTCACAACATTTCTATTCATGACTATACGATGACCCACACCTGTCCCTTTACATCCAAAGATAAGGCTTCTTACCAATTAATGGTAAGATAGCAATATCAAAGGAAGGAAGAAATGAACAAAAGACTTTTGAGTAGGTAGAACGTTCTTAGTTTCTTTCTCACAATCCATCTTCAAAAAACAAATATCTTTTCAAACACACCAAACACTTTCAAAACATGAAATATTTTCAAAAAGTCCAACACTTTGTATGCATTCTTATAGAGACGAGAATCATTACAAAGTTTGCCTAAACGAAGGCTCTTTTCAAAAATACTTTCAAAACCCATCACAAACACATTTCAAGCAAAGAAATTTCAAAAGTGATCTAGCAAGCAACTAAGATCCCATAGATAACTATGGATGAAAATGGTTCTAACACCTCCCCTTTTCATAATCTACCCCCGAACTCAAGAAAATTTCTCAAAGGTCTTTCCTGCTCTTTTCACCCTTTCCTTATTGGATAAAAGAAAATTCAGGGGCGACTCTTGCTATCTGCAACAATTGCAATCAAACGCAAAACACCCAAGTCAGTTCTCCCGCCGTATTACAGTCGTGTTCCCAGCGAGGAGTTCTTTCAATTCTTCTTGCCCCTTAGTTAGATTCAAGAACATTTCCTTGAACTGGGCATCTTGAGTTTGGAGATCTCTATCGTTATGTTCGAGATCCATCTTCCTTGCTGAAATAAACATCAAGAAAATGAGAAACCTTACTTGAGAATACCTATTATGTAATGACATGCATGCAATGTTTTCAAGGATCTCGCCGGGGAAACACAAGAAAATGTTAGCAACTGAATTTGATTGCAACTTCGATTAAAGAACTTCGTATTGTTAAATGTCTTTTTACAAGAATCAAGCTCACTATGTCGAGTGGGTCATAGCCACTGGCTCAAGACATCATGCTTTGACGACATTGGCTAGAGGAAAATAAATCCCCTTTCCCCTTGCTAGACATTTGGTTCATCGTAACCTGCATCACAGGCCTTTTGAGATCCTTGAAATGGTTAACGAAATGTTATGGCATGATGTCATGATGTCATGATGTGTATGCTATGCACCAAGCAAAAGTGTAAGGTGACGTAAACAAGTAAATCTTGCAAGAAATCTAGGTTATTGGATAATGGATACAAATAGGTCTTGCAAGGAACTCACGTCATTAGGTAATGAAAACAAACAAACCATGCAAGGAGTTCAAGTTGTTAGATAATGAAAGCAAGCAAGTCACACAAGTAGCCTTAGGTTCTGGCTTGCATGGAGTTTGTAGGTAAGTACCCTCTTGAAGTTTTAGTTGGCTCAACCTGTCCTAGTAATAGTAACCGGGTTCTAAGGAGTCTCATATCATTGACCTTTCTCTCAGGCATTGTTTCAGCTCAAGCATCGAAATATTGCGGCCAAAATATCCCGAAAGTCTAATCTCAATGAGTGTAGCATCAAGTATCAACCAATCTTCGGTCAGAACCAAAGCCGACTATCTCACTACTTTCTAATGGCTAGGATGAGTCAATTAAAGGTTCTAAAGGCCAGTTAGCATTTAATGACACTATAAGGAAGCCTAATGTTATCCTTGTCTGACTCAAGGAACATTAGTACAAGCCAGAGTGTCACGCTAATGTAGCCACCACTTCTTCGTATCGGTCTACGCCGTACAACCTCCATGATTTATTGCTACTAACCTAAAAAGGTGCCCTAAATCCGGGTGTAGGATCTTTAACAATAACCCAAGAAACCCTTTAAAAATAAAGCATATGAAACACATAATGAAAGTAATTAAAATGATCTAACTCTAAGGTAACCCTAATTTTTATTATCCCCAGCAGAGTCGCCAGTTCTGTAATACGGTGGAAGAATAGACTATTATACCGGTTTTGCGTTTGTATTCGCAAATGTTGCGGTAAGCAAGAGTCGCCGTCAACTTTTCTTTTATCCAATAAAGGAAAGGGTGAAAAGAACAGAAAAAGACCTTTCGAGATTATTTCTGAGTAAGGGGGGTAGATTATGGAAAGGGAAGGTGTTAGCACCCTTTCCATCCATAGTTATCTACGGGCTCTTAGATGCTAGCTCGTTTGAAAATACCTTGTGTTTGTGTGTTTGAAAAGAAGTATTTTGAAAAGACGCCTTAGTGCGGTGAACTTTGTAATGTTTCTCGTATTTTTGAGAATGTATACAAAGTGTTTTTGAAAATATTTTTTAGAAAAGAGTGTATGTGTGGAAAATGTTTTATTTGAGCAAGAATCTAATAACTATCTACCTACTCGAAAAGGTTTGTTCTTTTCCTCTTTTTCTTTAGACAGTGCTATCCTACTATTAGTGAGTAGGTAGGCCTATCGTTGGATGTTTGAGGGACAATTGAGGGTCATCGTACGGTCACAAAGGCAACTAGTAAGATATCTTAGTAATTACCCTAAAGTTTTAAGATCATTTCATTGAGGCGACATCGAAAGGGTCATCGAGGGACTTATGATCTTTTTAAACCAAAGGACAACCACTAAAATCTCTCACGTTCGAGAGTTGTGACTGTTTTATTCCGAAGGCAACCGAAGTGGGAGTACCCTAGAGGTGCACATGTGCGGGTGTGTTGTGTTTCAGTTATTTGTCTTTGATGTTTAAGTTTGATAACGTTTGTTTTTAAGTCTTTTCATACAAACCTATTTGCATTCATCTAGCAGTTAATTGTATAAGTATGGAAAATAAAATGCGGGAATTTAAAGACCTACAACTATTACATCCCATAAGAAGTTACATAATAGAAAACAAATGCGAGGAAATGTAAGCTACTACTATTACAAAATTATTCGTGCAACCTATACATTTGTTTTCTAGAATTTAAATAGCAAAATAATAATTAAAAAAGAAATTAAAGGACAAAATAAAAAAACTAAAATCCTAAGCAAGAAAAAATGTTTTTGGTCTTTTTATGAGAAAAATGAATTTTGTGTTAATAATAATTTGAATTTGATTTATTAAAATTAATTAATTATAAAACCCTAATTCTAATTAGTTAACTAATTAAAAATAAGTGATTAAAGTAATTAATTAAAATTAATTTAATTAATAAAAAGCTAAGTCTAATATTTTTGTGATTTTTTTATTAAAATAAGATTGATTAAAAAAGAAAGTAGTTAATTAAAACACAAAAAAGAAATGAAAATGAGCCCGCTGAGAACAAGTAAGTGGAGGGAGTGTAAGGAAGGAGAACAATGGACCCAAAATGGATGAATCCAGGAGCTTTGTTTCGATCCAGTGGGGAATGCGCCTTGGGGTGCACCATGGTCATGATCGTTATTTCTGCCTCTATGCTTACATGTAAATCGTTAGAAAATTGCAGAAAATGCATATAAATGAAACAAACATGTTTACATGGATTTAAAGTGTGAAAATCTCGAGAACACGAAACCTACCAACTTACCAACCAGAATCGATGTGTGGGCATTTTCTAGGGTTGATTTGCAAATGATAATTGTAAGTGTTTAGTTATTGGCATGTATTTTTGGTAAAACCAGGTGTGTGGATGTCATGACTGATGTCATAACATTCTGGATTATTAGGTACTTTATGCAGAAAAAGCATGGCATACAGTAGCTACTGTTTATGAGTGTGTATCTGAGCATTTTGAATGATCACATTTATTGCCTTCTACCAAAATCAGTAAACAGGAATTCTGATGTCATAACAAATGTTAAGACATCCTGTACTGATCTAACAGATATGCAGTTTGGTTAATTCTGAGATTTTTCAGGAAGATGGCTCATTCTTTCCAGAACAGAATCTCACGTGGACTTTGGGTTAACCTAGCTCAACCCTAATATGGTTGATAAAGTCTTATGACCTAGTCTTGAGGTTAACCCTAATTAACTCTAGCTTTTCGTGGAAGCCCTAAACTGAAGAAACAACTGCATATATATTCAACAGGATTGCTGATTGCAAAGTAACTCTTTTGAATGAAGATCAATTAGGAGCTGTATAGTTTTAACTGCTGTAATCCAAGCAAGTATCATTGTGATAAGTGACTTGGAATAGGTTTTGATTGTAAGTGTTTTTGTATCACTCAAAGCTTTGAAGCAAGAGTGTTTGTGTCTCTTGACTAAAGCTTTGAAGCAAAGTCAAGTTAGGTTTATGTATCACTCAAAGCTGTGAAGCACGAGTGTTTGTGTTACTTGATTAAAAAGCTGTGAAGCATAATCAAGTGTATGTTATGAAGAGTGTCTTCATTAATTCATTAGTCAATTGTTTTAAGTATCACTGTTGTGATTGAGGGGGAGTGAGTAGGAACTCAGGTTTAAATTGAACTTAGATTGAAGTTGCATTGGGTAGGTCTTAAGTGAAGGAGATAAACTGGTTGGTTTATTCCTGAATTAATATCTCTTATAGTGGATTTCCTCCCTGGCTTGGTAGCCCCCAGAGTAGGTGTTGTTTCACACTGAACTGGGTAAACAATTGACTGCGTTCTTTACTGTTTTTATTTACTGTCTTATAGAAAGTCAGATACGGTGTCATAACATTCACTGTGACATTGAGTATCTGCTGCCAGAATTTCAATTGGCATCAGAGCAGGCACCCTGCCTGTATTACTGGGTGAGATCTAGGGATATCACTTTCTGGCACTATGGACAAAGAAGGAGTTTTTGGAAACAGACCACCCATTCTGGATGGAACAAATTATGACTACTGGAAACCTCGTATGGTTGCCTTCTTAAAATCACTGGACAAAAAGGCTTGGAGAGCTGCTGACAAAGGATGGAACCATCCCACCATAACTGAGAAAGATGGGACAATCAGTCTGAAGCCTGAGGAAGAATGGAGCAAAGAAGAAGATGAGTTAGCCCTGGGTAATTCCAAAGCTTTAAACGCCTTGTTCAATGGAATTGATAGAAACATATTCAGACTAGTACATCAATGTGAACTGGCCAAGGAAGTGTGGGACACTCTCAAAACTACCCATGAGGGCACATCCAAAGTAAAAATGTCAAGGATTCAGATGCTGACTACCAAGTTTGAGAACCTAAGGATGAAGGAAGATGAAACCATTCATGAGTTTCACATGAACATCTTGGAGATTGCCAACACCTCAGGAGCATTGGGTGAAAAGATGTCTGAAGAAAAACTGGTGAGAAAGATTCTTAGATCCCTGCCTAAAAGATTTGCAATGAAGGTAACTGCTATAGAGGAAGCCCGGGATATCAGCAAGTTAAAGGTGGATGAACTCATTGGGTCTCTTCAGACTTTTGAGATGGGGATCAGTGACAATGTTGACAAGAAAAATAAGAGCATAGCACTTATATCCAACACTGAAGATGAAAACAAGGAGGATGAAGAAGAAAATATTTCAGAAGCTATAGCCATGCTTGGAAGACAATTCAACAAACTCATCAAGAGAATGGATCCAAAGTCAAGGTCAAATGTTGAGAACATCCCCTCTGACATTAACAGATCTTATGACTCCAGCAGAAGACCAAGGTCTGAAGAGAAGGGAAATCAAGGCAGATGAATTCAATGCCATGGTTGTGAAGGATATGGGCATATTCGAGCTGAATGTCCTACCTTTCTTAAGAAACAAAATAAAGGAATGTCTGTTACCTGGTCTGACTGTGATTCAGAAAGTAATTCTGAAGAAGAATCTGCCAAACTAGTTACTGCACTAACTGGTGTTTGTACCTCTGAAAGTGACACTAGTGATGAGGAAGTGACATTCGAAGAACTGGCTGATACTTACAAGAAATTGTGTATCAGAAGTGCTGAAGTCCGTGTGCAAAATGAGAGACAAACAAAACTCATCATAAAGTTGGAGGCTAAAAAAAGGGCAGACCTTGAAACTATAAGTCATCTAGAAGGGGAAGTTCAAATGCTGAACTCAAAACTGAACCAGATGACCAAATCTGTCAAGATGCTGACAAATGGAACTGACAAATTGGAAGAAATCCTTCAAGTTGGACAAAATGTGGGAAACAAGTCTGGTCTAGGATTTGTGGCAGCAAAGAAATCTGGTGCAGACAAGAAGATCAGGTCTAATAAACAAATGTCAAAGCAGATGTCACAACATAACACTCAACATCGGGAACAGAGAAATATGAAGAAAAAGTACCAAAGATGGAGATGTCATCATTGTGGGAGGTTTGGTCACATAAAGCCTTTCTGCTTCAGATTGTATGGATACCCTAATCAGAACCCATGTGTCAAACCTAAGTCTAACAGGGTACCACATACTCCTCAATGGAAGAAAAAGGCTACTGCCCTGATAGCCCACACTTCCCTGAGAGTCTCTGCAAAGGAAGACTGGTACTTTGACAGTGGGTGTTCTAAACACATGACTGGAATCAAGAACCTTCTCAATAATGTTAAACCTCACACCACTAGTTATGTGACCTTTGGAGATGGTGCTAGAGGTGAAATCAAAGGAGTTGGTAATTTGGACTTCCCTGGAGTTCCAAATCTAAATGAAGTACTATTGGTAAAAGGCCTGACTGCTAATCTCATTAGTATCAGTCAATTATGTGATCTAGGATTCAAGGTCAACTTCTCAAAATCTGAATGTCTTGTAACTAATGAAAAACAAGAAGTTATAATGAAAGGAGTCAGATCTAAAGACAATTGTTACTTGTGGGAGCCTGAGAACACTAATTACTCCACTGTGTGTTCTATTGCCAAAGAAGAAAAAGAGGTGAAACTGTGGCACCAAAAACATGGCCATCTTCATCTAAGAGGAATGAAAAGGATTATCTCCATGGAGGCAGTCAAAGGGATTCCAAGACTGCAAATTGATGAAGGGAGAGTTTGTGGTGAATGTCAGGTTGGTAAGCAGACTAGGATGTCACATCCAAAGTCAAGACATCTGACCACCTCTAAGGTTCTAGAACTTCTTCATATGGATCTGATGGGACCAATGCAGGTGGAAAGTCTTGGTGGAAAGAGATATGCCTATGTTGTTGTGGATGACTATTCCAGATTCACCTGGATTAACTTCATTAGGGAAAAATCTGATGTGTTTGAAGTTTTTAAAGAACTGTGCAAAAGAATTCAAAGAGAAAAAGAAGGGTGTATTGTCAGAATCAGAAGTGATCATGGCAAGGAATTTGAAAACAGTAAGTTTAATGAGTTTTGTTCCTCAGAAGGAATTAGTCATGAATTCTCTTCTCCTATAACTCCTCAACAAAATGGAGTTGTAGAAAGGAAAAATAGGACCATACAGGAATCTGCCAGAGCTATGATACATGCCAAAAGACTTCCTATTCATTTTTGGGCTGAAGCTATGAATAAAGCCTGTTATGTCCATAACAGAGTCACTTTGAGAAAGGGAACCTCATCCACCATTTATGAACTCTGGAAAGGAAGAAAGCCAACTGTGAAGTACTTCCATGTATTTGGCAGCAAATGCTATATTCTGGCAGATCGTGAACAAAGGAGAAAGCTGGACCCTAAAAGTGATGAAGGTATATTTCTAGGATACTCCTCCAACAGCAGAGCTTATAGGGTATTCAATTCCAGGACCAAAGTCATGATGGAATCAATAAATGTCATAGTTGATGATTATCATGAAGAAACAGATGTCCCTTGTAATGTTGAGACATTCTTTGAGACTCCAACTCAACAGAATGACCTTCCTAACACCACTACAGCAGACTCTGAATCCAAGGAAGCTAGCAAAATCCCTTCCATCAGAATTCAGAAAGATCATCCTAAAGAACTCATTATAGGGGATCCAAATAGTGGAGTCATTACAAGATCTAGAGAAATCATCTCAAACTCTTGCTTTGTGTCTAAAATTGAACCAAGAAATGTTAAGGAGGCCTTAACTGATGAATACTGGATTGGTGCAATGCAAGATGAATTGAACCAATTTAAGCAACATGAAGTTTGGGAGTTAGTTCCTAGACCAGAGGGAACAAACATCATTGGCACAAAATGGATATACAAGAACAAATCAGATGCTGAAGGAGTTGTCACTAGGAATAAGGCAAGACTTGTTGCCCAAGGATACACTCAAGTTGAAGGGGTTGATTTTGATGAGACCTTTGCCCCTGTAGCCAGACTGGAATCTATCAGACTCCTATTGGGAATTGCTTGTCTCCTGAAGTTCAAGCTGTTTCAGATGGATGTAAAAAGTGCCTTCCTAAATGGGTAATTAAATGAAGAAGTTTATGTGGAACAGCCTAAAGGTTTTGTGGATCCAAACCACCCTGATCATGTCTACAAATTGAGGAAAGCTGTATATGGCCTGAAACAAGCTCCTAGAGCATGGTATGACAGGTTAACAAAATTTCTCTCAGACAAAGGATACAGAAAAGGAGGCTTGGATAAAACCCTCTTTGTCAAAAATGAAGGAGGGAAGTTAATGGTAGCTCAAATATATGTTGATGACATAGTGTTTGGGGGAATGTCAGAACAAATGGTTAAACATTTTGCTGACCAGATGAAGGCTGAATTCGAAATGAGTCTCATGGGAGAACTGACTTATTTTCTTGGACTGCAAGTCTCACAGATGGAGGACTGAATCTTTCTATCTCAAAGCAAGTATGCAAAGAACATTGTCAATAAGTTTGGTATGGAGAATGCCAGTCACAAAAGGACCCCTGCACCTACTCATTTAAAGCTATCCAAAGATTCAAGTGGGGTTAAGGTGGACCAAAGTCTGTACAGAAGCATGATAGGAAGTTTGTTGTACTTAACAGCCAGCAGACCTGACATTGCTTTTGCAGTTGCAGTTTGTGCAAGATACCAAGCTGATCCTAAAGTCAGTCATATCAACCAAGTAAAGAGAATTTTGAAGTATGTAAGTGGAACTTACAACTATGGCTTGCTGTACTCTCATGGTTGTGAACCAACTCTGACTGGTTATTGTGATGCTGATTGGTCTGGAAGTGCTGATGATAGAAAAAGCACCTCTGGGGGATGTTTCTTCTTAGGAAATAATCTGGTCTCCTGGTTCAGCAAGAAATAGAACTGTGTGTCTCTCTCTACTGCTGAAGCTGAATACATTGCAGCTGGTAGTAGCTGTTCTCAAATGATCTGGATGAAACAGATGCTTACTGAGTATAATGTCACACAAGATGTTATGACATTGTACTGCGACAATCTGAGTACAATCAACATTTCCAAGAATCCTATTCAGCATAGCAGGACCAAGCATAATGACATAAGACATCACTTTATCAGAGACCTTGTAGAAGAGAAGACGATTAAACTGGAACATGTTGCCACTGAGCTACAGCTGGCTGACATTTTTACCAAGGCACTTGATGCAAATCAATTTGAAAACTTGAGGGGCAAGTTGGGTATTTGCCAACAGGAGGATTTGTAGCAATTAATTTTGCTTAAAACAAGGGTTGAAGGAGTTATTTTTGTTAAGTCTATTTTGATTGGGTTAATCATATGCTTTCCCATTTCTTTCATAATTATTAAGAAGCTGAATAGAAACTCATTTGCCTCCTTCCTCTCTCGATTCTGCAACAAATCCCATTCTCTCAATCAAAGTTCTCTCTCTAGTTGGAACAGGAGGAGACTGAAGGAAACAGAAGGGAAGAGGGTGCTGCTGAAGATCAGCTCATTGCTGAAGAAAGTAGCTCCTCTGAAGATGACAATGCTTAAAGTTTGGTGGAGTTGACAAGCCTGATGCTGGTTCCTGTTGATGCAAGTGTTTTCAGATTTTATTTGTTGTTACTCATTTTGGATGACTGTATAACATATAAGTACATGTATCTTTGGCCTATTTGTGGCTAAAGAGGGGGAGATATTTTGTGTTAATTACTTGGTAGACATCATATTTTTTTCTGCAGTCATATTCATTCTGCTGCTCTCGATTCTCTGATTGCTTAGGGGTTTTAGCCAAAAATCTGCCAAAGGGCGAGTTTGTAAGTGTTTAGTTATTGGCATGTATTTTTGGTAAAACCAGGTGTGTGGATGTCATGACTGATGTCATAACATTCTGGATTATTAGGTACTTTATGCAGAAAAAGTATGGCATACAGTAGCTACTGTTTATGAGTGTGTATCTGAGCATTTTGCAATGATCACATTTATTGCCTTCTACCAAAATCAGTAAACAGGAATTCTGATGTCATAACAAATGTTAAGACATCCTGTACTGATCTAACAGATATGCAGTTTGGTTAATTCTGAGATTTTTCAGGAAGATGGCTCATTCTTTCCAGAACAGAATCTCACGTGGACTTTGGGTTAACCTAGCTCAACCCTAATATGGTTGATAAAGTCTTATGACCTAGTCTTGAGGTTAACCCTAATTAAACCTAGCTTTTCGTGGAAGCCCTAAACTGAAGAAACAGCTGCATATATATTCAACAGGATTGCTGATTGCAAAGTAACTCTTTTGACTGAAGATCAATTAGGAGCTGTATAGTTTTAACTGCTGTAATCCAAGCAAGTATCATTGTGATAAGTGACTTGGAATAGGTTTTGATTGTAAGGGTTTTTGTACCACTCAAAGCTTTGAAGCAAGAGTGTTTGTGTCTCTTGACTAAAGCTTTGAAGCAAAGTCAAGTTAGGTTTATGTATCACTCAAAGCTGTGAAGCACGAGTGTTTGTGTTACTTGATTAAAAAGCTGTGAAGCATAATCAAGTGTATGTTCTGAAGATGTCTTCATTAATTCATTAGTCAATTGTTTTAAGCATCACTGCTGTGATTGAGGGGGAGTGAGTAGGAACTCAGGTTTAAGTTGAACTTAGATTGAAGTTGCATTGGGTAGGTCTTAAGTGAAGGAGATAAACTGGTTGGTTTATTCCTGAATTAATATCTCTTATAGTGGATTTCCTCCCTGGCTTGGTAGCCCCCAGAGTAGGTGTTGTTTCACACTGAACTAGGTAAACAATTGACTGTGTTCTTTACTGTTTTTATTTACTGTCTTATAGAAAGTCAGATACGGTGTCATAACATTCACTGTGACATTGAGTATCTGCTGCCAGAATTTCAATAATGATTGATTCTGACTCCTGGCCTTCGGGAGGACAATGAAAGGTTTGGATCGATTTGAAAATTATCGGAGATGCGAGATATGATTTTTACAATTTCTTCAAATTTGAAGAATTTGTTTTGGAGAGCTTTGGTGCAAACTTTCGTGTCTTGGCTTATGTTTTTGTTTTTTATTTTTAGAGGGATGGAATGGTGAGTAAACATGGTAATAATCCACACATAATGACCCCCCTTTCAAAGCAATATCAAACATATTAAAATACTTCCAAAATTGTGAAAAATTTTCCCTTCTTGAGATGAAATGAACCTGGTCTTTTTCCTCATGTCTTGCACGAACTCTAAGGTCCAATATCAACCCAAATTATCAGCTCATATGTCCTTACATTTTATTTATTATTTTATGCAATTTATTTTGTGTTTATTTGAATAAAAACAAAATAAATATGAATAAAATAGAGAAAAAATGCAAAGCAATGTGAGAGTGAATTTAGGAGTCCTTGAGTAAGTCATAAACATATTTTAATCCCAAAAAATAGGTCTATGAACTTAAAAATGCATTTTTGCTCAAAGTTGACTTTTTTGCATTTTCACCAAATTTCCCAATTTGTACTAGTCATAACTTGCTTAATTTTTATCTTTTGGAGATGATCTTGGACTTTTTAGAAATATAAAGATGTCCCCTACAATCTCTATGTTGACCATTTTTGCATTTGGATAAATTATCTTGATGTAACTTGCCTTGACAAAAAATGTCTTTTTGTTGACTTTCAAAAAGACCTTTAATGTATTGGCTCATATCTTTCCAACGATGCATTCTCTGAACTTGAGGACAAAAGAAAAGTTGTAGGAAATTGAATTTTTTTCACAATTAGATTTGGTTGGGGCAAAATGGATGAAGCATGTGAATGTTATGCTTGGTCAAAGTTCAGTTGACTTTTCCTAGGAAACCCTAATTTTGCACTTTTGGATTCTTGATGATTTGAGAGCATTCCTTGAGGAATCATGATCAACCCTTTATCAAATGATGAATATCACTTCAAAATGTTGATGTTGACCAAAAGCCTTGAAGTTTGACTGTATGTTGACCATAGTTGACTTTTTGACCAATATAGTTGATTTTCAAACATTTGAGCCATTGACGGAGCAAACTTGTGATGCAAGGCATGAAACTTGGTGTTGTACCCCAAAATTTGCCCTCCCATTTACTCAACATTTTCTCATCACAAGACCCTTGAAGATCAAGATCCAGTTAGGGTTTCCTCTGCTCAAGACTTCTCCTTGCATTGTTGACCCAAATTAGGGTTTGTGATTGCACAAAGATATTTTGACCTAAAATGCCTAAGATGACTTTCATGCTTCATTTTGGACTCCCAAGTTTATCCATAGCAAGTTTCAAGTCTTGATTCCAAATTTTGCCCAGTCAATTGGACAGTTGACCTAGAAATCAACTATATTGGGGAAAAAGTCAACTGTGGCCAATTGACAGTCAAATCTCATGAAAATTGACCCACATCAACATTATGAACTCACATGGACCATTTGATCAAGTTTGGATCACAATTCCACAAGAAATTTGATCAGATCACCAAAAGGGCAAAATGGTCATTTTTAGGGTTTTGACTACACAAAGGCAATTTTTGACTGTTTGACCTAGCCAATGGCAAACCAAGCTCACATATGGACTCAAGGACCCCATGGAATTATCTTGACATGCTCAACAAGTTCAAAGGATCCCAAGTACACAAGATTGATAGTTGAATTTCCCAGTCAATTGATCAATTTTGACTGTATACTGAAAAGTCAAACTTTGACTTTTTGGTCAAAATCAAGGGTCAAGATTCATTTTTCATCAAAACATGCCAAATCATGAAACTTGTTCACCAAGAAATCAAAAAAATGCAAATTAGGGTTTGAAATGGAAATTTTTCATAACTTAGAATTTTTCTAAGTTATGGAAAACCCTAATTTTTTCCCAACTTTGCCCCACTTTCTCACCAAGATTCATTTGGATTCAAACAAAAGTCAAAACATGAAAGTTGTAGCTTGTTACATAATCTACAACTTTTATTCACAAAGTTTTCCCAAATGAGGCTTGTATCTCAAGTTACAATTTTTGGAATAAGGGTACTAAACCATTCTTAACTTAGTGAAATTTTAACCTATTTTGGCAAGGTTTTCTACCTAACTTCAAGGCCATTTTCCATACACTTCCACTTGGAATTTCACTTTGAATTTCAAAGATGGATTGTATTACACATTCCAAGTTTTCCAAAATGTCCAAGAACTTCTCAAACAACCTCATGGTTAGGGAGAATCGAATTTTGCAATATGGCAAAAACTCACTTTTGATTAGGCCAAGTTACATGTTCATAGCACTATGCATTTCAATCTCAGCTTGCACAACTTGATTACATGCCTTTCATCTCAATTACACTCATAAATTTAATGCATATTCATTGTGCCAAGACCATGTTCTTTGTGTTCTAGCATTGCATAGTGGATTAATCCCAAAATAGATAAAGTACTTTATCCATTTTTGCAAAAGCAAGCTTTATGTCAAATTGAAAATCCAAGCAAGTACAGATACAATCTAATTGGCACAAGATTATGAGCATAACACACTGATCAAGGAGGAGTTTTGCAGCATGATTAGGGGCCCTCTACATGCCTAGAACACAACTTGGCTTTTCTTGCTTAAGTGTTCAGAAACATCCCATATCACAACAGAACTTTCCTCTCAGCATTAGTGACCTTAAGCAAACATTGTAGACACCTTTTAATCATCCTAACCAAGCTAGAACACGAGCAAACAAGGTCCCAAACACTCCCAATCCCAGAATCACCCTCAAACTGCAAACACATGGCAAGGCCTGCAGATTGAATGCCATCTCTCATCCCTTGCATGATTTCTTGCCCAAAGCTCCTCAAACACATTCCCTAGCATCAATGCAAGCTAACCAATACCTAAAACACGACCTGTAACTCCTCTAACCCTTTTGGCCATTTTCATTTTTCTGATTTGCAGGTGAAGTGCTCCAGCATGATTCAAAAGGTTTCAAGACAAAGTAAGGCTTGGAATAGCATCCCTGGACATCAAGGAAGTTATACCAATCATCATCTTGCACTGAAAGCTTCTCCATTGCCAGATAGAACTTCAACTGAACAGGTAAGTTCATGGATTCGTATCTCTCTTATTAGGCATTGTTAGCTTTAGGTTTGTAAAGAGAATATGTCACATTCATAGCCCTGAACATGCCCATGTAATTAGATTTCATTTATGTTATGTGTGCTGTAAGAATTTTGAGTCTGAACATGGCAGAAAACATAGGTCAGGATTTGGGAATGTCAAAATTCTCTCTCATTTCTGAGAGTTAGGATGAGTTGTTTATATATTTAGAATCGTGATTCAATGCTTAACATTTCTTATGTTGGAAGTTTGTGCAAAAGATCAAGGAATCAGGATGTTTGAACTTGGTCACAGGCGCGCGTTTTTGTGAACGTTTTTGGCTGGAGGTTGAAGAAGGGTTATCTGGGCTGGGCTTGCTTCTGAGTTACTTTTCACACCACATTTCTAATTTCACACCCCCTGAGCCCAATTTGTGTATTTTATTGATTTCTTGATTTTTCTTTTTTTCATTTTGGTTTATTTATTTGTTTCATTTTTTTCTTTTGAAAATATTTTATACAAAATATACTTTTTTTTATAAATATTAAATATTATTATTTTATATATATAGTACTTATTTAATAAACAATAAAGATATATATATATATATATATATATATATATATATATATATATATATATATATATATATATATATATATATATATATATATATATATATATATATATATATATATATATATATATATATATATATATATATATATATATATATATATATATATATATATATATATATATATATATATATATATATATATATATATATATATATATATATATATATATATTAATATACTTAGGGTTAAAAATGCAAAATACATACACTTTTTTTTATTTTATTAATATTTAATATAAAAATACTTTTTGTAAATATATTTTATTTTATTTTATTTTTGTACATAATAAACAAATACTTGTATTAAATTAAATAATATATATGTTACTAAATAAAAATTAGGGTTTTACCCTAAATATGAAAATATTCCAAAAATAATCTTTTTATTTATTTATTTGACATAAATAATACCTTTTTTTCATATACATAAAAACTTTTTTGCATTTTTTGCATCTTTATTGTATTTTCTATTTAATTTATGCAATCAATTATTTGTAAATATTCCAAAAATGATGTAATAGCTAGGTTTAATTTCTTTGTCTAAATATCCCCCCATTTGAACATTTGTACCCCCTTCCCATATTGTGTTGTAATAGTGTAGGAATTTTACTTTTCGCACTTTAAACGCTTCCTAAATATACCATTCTAGAATTAGGGTTTGTATGCAAATAAAAAGAACAAAATAGCTTGACCTAATTTCAAGATAATCAAAGCATGAAAAATGGACAACACATATCACACTTGCACCCCCTAGGGTATTCCACTTTGTTGCCTTCAAATAAATGGGCCATATTGCATGTTAGGTCTCTTTGGGCAAAACAAACACAATTCAAATGATCATAGTCCCTCGATGACGCTTTCAAAATGTTGCCTAAACAAATGATCAAGTCCCTTAAAGAAAATTGCCCAAAGATACTTAGCACCATTGCAATTATGGTCTAAACGATGACCCGCGCCCGTCCCTTTCACATCCTAACATGAGATTGTCCACCAAATACAATGGTGGAACAAACTTATTAAAAGGGTTAAAACATAGCAATAAACTTTGAGAAATTTAGGAGTAGATAACCTCTTAGTTACTTGAATCAAAACTTACAAAAACAAAACACTTGCCTATTTTCTAAAACCACACTTCACAAAACTTTCAAAACAACTTTCAAAAACAAATGAAAACCTTTTCAAAAGACATACATCTTTGTATACATCCCCACATGGATCATTACAAAGGTGGCCACCACATTGGCTTCTTTTCAAAACATTTTCAAACCCACACACACGAGCACCATTTCAAACAATTGAAAACAAAAGGCAAGTGATCTAAGCAAGTAACTAAGAGCCCATGGATAACCATGGATAGAAAGGGTGCTAATACCTTCCCTTTCTATAATCTACTCCCCGAACCCAAGAAAACATCTCAAAGTTTTTTGCTGTGCTTTTTAAACCTTTCCTTAGGATAAAATAAAAAGTCGGTGGCGACTCTTGCTCAACCGAAACATTTGCGAAAACAAACGCAAAACCATAGTCAGTTCTCCCACCGTATCAAAGAACTGGCGACTCTGCTGGGGAGTACTTTAAAAGTGGAGTAACCTTAGGGCTTAGATCACCCTCTTGCATGACTAATTGTTTGAATTGTTTGCTTTACATCTTGGTTCTATTGTTTGGGTTTGCAAATCCTACACCCGGATTTTGGGAAACATTCATAGATAGCAATACGTTGTGGAAACTGTGCGGGGTATACCGACACGGTCGAAGTAATAGCTATATTAGTGCGACATATTTGTGAGTACCGGTAACCCTTGAGTTCAATCAAGGAGAGTACGGGGCCGCTGAGTGATGTCAATAAGCACTAATGACCTAGAACCTTACTTGACCATCTTGGCCTTTTATTAGGGGTAGTGAGATGACCGGATTTGGTGCAGTCCGAAGTTGGTAGATACTCGATACTACACTCATTGAGGGTTATTTTCTTAGAATATTTTGGTCGCTAGTTAAGTGGCTAAACCAAAACAATGAACAATGAAAACAATCCAATGATATTGAGCTCCTTAGAACCCGGTTACTATTTATAGGACAGGTTTTTAAGCCAACTACACTCAAGAGGGTACCTACCTATGAAACCCCATGCAAGCCTGAAACTAGGGTTTTGTGTGATTTGCTTGTACATATGTTTTGTGCATACATCATAAACATCATAAACATCATATGCATTTACTAACCATTTCAAGGGTTTGGATCTTCATCTTTGTTCTTGTTTTGTAGGTCATGAAAATTCCTCGCAGAAACACCATTCAAGTCAACCTTGTGAGAATCTCTCCTCAACTCAAGGAGCTCACCTCAAGAATTCCGGAAAATTCATCCTTCAGTGAAAGACATGGTAGACTGCTCAGCCTAGTCAACACCAACATTGAAGAAAACATGATGAAAGTGCTATTCCAGTTCTTTGACCCTCTTCACCACTATTTCACTTTCCCCGATTACCAGTTGGTGCCCACTTTGGAGGAGTTTTCTCAACTCCTGAGAATTCCTATCCTTAATCAACTACCCTTCAACGGTACAGAAAAGGAACCAAAGCCGGAAGATGTTGCTCGAGCATTACATCTACAACCATCCGACATCAAGGGGCATTGGGAAACCAGAAGCAGCGTCAAGGGATTCTTAGCAAAATTCTTGTTTGAGAAGGCACAAGAATGTTGGAACTCATTGGACCTACAAGCCTTTGAAGAAATTGTGGCACTCCTTATCTATGGGTTGGTCTTGTTCCCAAATCCTGACCAATTGGTAGATGTCAACGCCGTCAAAATCTTCTTGTCCAGAAATCCAATACCAACATTGCTTGGGGACATCCTTCACTCATTTTACACACGAACAATGAGAAAGAGGGGTGTTCTCATGTGTTGTACTTCTCTCCTTGCAAGGTGGTTTATTTTGCACCTTCCACAATCTGTCCTGAAGAATGACCAAGGCTCAAGGTGGTCCCAACGGTTGATGACTCTTACTCACTCTGATGTACATTGGTGTTCTCGGTCCAGAGAAAATGTCATCATCGTCGATCATTGCGGAGAGTTTCCTAATGTTCCTTTACTTGGAATCAGAGGAGGTATCACCTACAACCCTTGCCTAGCTTTGAGACAATTTGGATATGCACGGAGGGATGGCCCTCATGATATGTTGATTCCTGACCTAGTTTTTGACTTCGACAACGATGCGCAAGGACTTCACCAAAGATTCATCCGAGCTTAGGGAAGACCCAACAAGGTTGATAGCAAGACTCTGGGACACAAGAACTCCATCCCTCTTGAGCCTTATCTCAAGTGGGTACGAGCCCGAGCCCAAAGTCTAATGATGCCTTATCCTTATGTACTCCCTGTGATTAAAGAGCCCGTCAAAGAAGGAGAGGTTCCCTACACCATCCTACATCCTGACATGCCTACATCGTGGGAGGAAATGCAGAAAAGTTGGATTCAGCTCAAGGAGGAACAGAACACTTTTGAAGCTAGCTTCTACGCCAGTGAGAAGAAGGTTCTAGAGCTTACCCGCCGACTCCATGAGCAAGAGGCCCTCAACACCTACATCGCACCAAAGAGGATGCGCAATGTCTTTTTGCCTTGAGAAGTTATTTTGTAATATTTGGCCCATGGGGCATTTATGTACTAACAAATTTCTTCTTATTAATATGACGTGCGTTCTTCTTTGTCTGAAACAATTTTGAATGTCCTAAATCCTTGAATGCATTGCATACATAAGCATACCATTCATCATGTGCATAAGCAGGTCTCACTCCAGGATTCCTTATCTATCTGCTGTTTATTTCAGTAGGATGGATCTCAAGCAAACAGTCAAAGACCTGCAAGCTCAGAATGCACAGTTCCAGCAACTCCTGATGACCTTGGCTAAGGGTCAGGAGGATATCAAAACTCAATTGGGGAACAAAGACCCAGTGAAAAAGAAGAAAAAGAGACTCGGGGTGGCTACTTTGGGGAGAAGATTTGACGGAGAAGCTCGGAGAGTGCTTGAATTTCCTCCTACTTCTGATGAAGGAACCAGCAAAGGAGGTGGAGCTGCGGTACCTTCCGAGTCTGATGCGGAAGAAGAAGAGGTCGAAGAGGATGAAGATTATACTGATCAACAATACCCTCCAGCTGATGATAAATACAAAGGGCTAGAAGACAGGTTGGCCGCCATGGAGCTACAAAGAGTACCGGGTTTGGATTTTGAAGACTTGGGTTTGGTTGCCGGGATTGTGATTCCCCCAAAATTCAAAGTTCCAGTGTTTGTAAGGTATGATGGGTTGTCCTGTCCAAAAATGCATCTTAGGTCCTACGTGAGAAAGATCCAGCCCTATACGGCAGATAAAAACCTTTGGATTCATTTCTTTCAAGACAGCCTTTCTGGAGCTCAATTGGAGTGGTTTTATCAGCTAGAGGGAACCAGCGTTCGAAATTGGGAAGATTTGGTCACCACTTTCTACAAACAATACCAATACAATTCTGACCTTGCCCCTACTCGTACCCAACTTCAGGGTATGTCGTTAGGAACAGGCGAAGGATTCAAAGAATACGCACAAAAATGGAGGGATTTGGCTGGCAGGGTGTAACCTCCTTTAACCGATCGTGAGCTTGTTGATATGTTTCTAGGGACCCTATCTGGGCCATTTTTCAATCATCTGATTGGTAACTCTTCCGCGGGGTTTACCGATTTGATCTTAACGGGCGAAAGAATAGAAGCTGGCATCAAGTCAGGAAAGATTCAGAAGGGTGTTGCTGCAAGTACTGAGAAGAGGCCTTTTAAGAAAGAAGCAAGTGCCGTCTATGGTCCTAGAAGACAAGTCAAGCCAGAAAGTCGCCAAGCCGTTAATGCTCTGGTCATTTCAAAACCTGTTGCTGCTCCTCAGCAGTACAATCAACAAAGAGGTGAAAGGCCCAAGAGGCAGTATACTCGGCTGAGTATGACCTTATCACAAATTTTACCCCAACTGTTATCAACCAACTTGGTGACCACCAAAGAAGCTCCTAAGGTCGTTAATACTGCATCTCCAAAGTATAACCCGAATGCTCGGTGTGCTTATCATTCTGATAGCCCCGGGTATACTACTGATGATTGCTGGGCCTTGAGAAACAAAGTGCAAGATCTTATCGACGCGAAGGAAATTCAGTTTGAAGCGCCTGAGAGGCCGAATGTTGTAACTGCTCTTATGCCCCAGCATAGAGTAAGTGCCATTGAGGAAGAGTTGTATGTTGTTTCAGTGAATGATGTTGCTACCCCTCTGTTGACTGTTAAGAGGAACTTACTACTAGCCGGTTTATTTTCGGGTTGTAGCAAGGGTTGTCTCCTATGTGCTGTTATCCCTACCGGTTGTCCGCTGCTGAAATCAGGCATCCAAAGCCTGATGGATAGCAAGGAAATTATGTTCAAGAAAACTGTTGTTCCGTTTGTTTCCGTTGAAGAAATATTTGTTGTCACAATTTACAATCCTGCCAAGGCTCCCATGAAGAAACCAGTCCAAATTATGTCTGTTGCACCCATTACTATTACTGTTCCGGGGCCTCTCCCATATGAGTCTGATAAAGCAGTCCCCTGGCATTATGGGGCCGACGTATATGTGCTTGGGGTGAAGCAGGAGTTCAACACCAATACCAGTATCAGTAACATCACTGGTCCCGCCAAGATTACCCGCAGTGGCAGGCTCTTCTCGCCTGACATTGCACTGCCAGTTATCCGAAAACCTCTCACCATCACACCCGCAAGTGTGCATGTTCCAATTCAAGTTCCTGTGTCTACTACTGCCGCCGAGTCCTCTGATACTCGGGGCAAAGAAGTTGCTACCGATTTGCCTGCCAGGACGGAGGCACCAAAAAAGACTACTGTGGAAGCCTCCCAACAAGAAATGGAGGAAATCCTTAAAATCATCAAAAAGAGTGACTTCAATGTTGTTGAACAGTTGGGGCATACCCCCTCTAAAATCTCTATGCTATCATTGCTGCTATGCTCAGAGGCCCATGCAAAAGCCCTGATTTCATTTCTGAAAACGGCCCATGTGCCGCAAGAGACCTCCGCAGATCAATTCACTGACTGTGTGGCTAATTTGACAGCTGACAATGGCTTGGGGTTCTCGGATGCTGACCTTACCGCCAAAGGGAAAAATCTCAATGATGCCCTGCACGTCTCTATAGAGTGCAGGGGCACTACTCTCGCACACGTGTTGGTGGATACCGGTTCTTCCCTGAATGTTTTGCCCAAGAAGGCATTGGACCGCTTAGATTATGAGGGTCTGGAGTTGAAACCTAGTAACATCATTGTTAGAGCCTTCGACGGTTCTAAAAGGATGGTGCACGGTGAGGTAGACATCCCTATTCGTGTGGGTTCACAGGTTTTCGACTCAATGTTCTATGTAATGGATATTCATCCATCTTACTCCTTCTTATTGGGTCGACCCTGGATTCACAAAGCTGGGGCAGTAACCTCCACTCTACACCAAAAGCTCAAATACCCTGTCAAAGGGAAGATTGTTACTGTACAGGGTGAGGAGGAATACATGGTTAGTCACTTGAATTCATTCCGGTATATCGAGATGGACGGGGAGTTTATTGAAACCCCCTTTCAGCATTTTGAGGAAGTACCTCCAATTTTGGCATCAGCTGAAGCAGTGGTTGAAGAAGACTTTCCGTTAAAGATGGCGTCCTTGAAGGATGCCCGGGCTGTAATCGAGAAAGGCAATTGTGCAAATTGGGGTCAGCTTCCTGACTTCACTCAAAAGAATGACAAGTTTAGGCTGGGCTTTACTGCAGAGGCTCAGAGGGCTGTGCACAAGGACAAGATCAGAAAGGCTCCGGTGTTTATCTCCAACCCAAGGGTGAATGCTATCGAGGAGGATGTAGAGGAAGCAGAGTTTGACAGTTGGATCTACCCGACTACCAGCAACGGACCAAGCAACTAGACGGCAAAGGATTTTACACCTATCACATTTGTCACGCAGTAATTAATTCTTTTGATTTTCAATTTGTAACAAACAATGTGTTAAAACTTTTATTGGCTCGGTGTCCTACCCGGGGCATCGTAGCTCCATTTGTGAGGGCTTTTTGTATGACATTTCCATATATCATCAATCAAAACATTGGACGTTTGTTGCATTTCAAATCTTGTGCTCTTTTTCTTTCTGTGTTATATATTGCAAAACAGCTATATTTACACACACTCACTTATACAGGTTTCAATCCACTCTGGATCTCACTGGTAACAGCTCTGCTACCGCCAGTTATGACTTCGAGAATCCGATCAACTTGGCCGAAGACGAAGGTGAAGATGATTGCGAAGTGCCTGGTGAACTCGCAAGACTGCTACTCCAGGAAGAGAGGGCTATTCAACCACATGAAGAGCCGGTGGAAAAAATTAACCTGGGTACGGAGACAGATAGGAAAGAGGTCAAGATTGGGGCTAATCTAGATCTCAGCATGAAGCAACGATTGATCCAGATGCTACATGATTACATGGAGATCTTTTCTTGGTCATACGAAGATATGCCTGGTTTGGATGCCGACATTGTAGTTCATCATCTGCCAACTAAGGAAGACTGCCCTCCGGTAAAGCAAAAGGTTCGCCGCATGCGCCCAGAGATGTACGAAAAGATCAAGGCTGAGGTTATGAAGCAATTCGATGCCAGATTTCTAGCAGTAACTTCTTACCCTCAGTGGGTTGCCAATGTGGTGCCAGTGCCGAAGAAGGACGGTAAAGTCAGAATGTGTGTTGACTACATGGATTTAAACAGGGCAACCCCCAAGGATGATTTTCCTCTACCTCACATTGACGTTCTCGTTGACAATACTGCTCAACACAAGGTTTTCTCCTTCATGGATGGTTTTTCAGGGTATAATCAGATCAAGATGGCTCTGGAGGATATGGAGAAGACTACCTTTGTGACTCAGTGGGGCACCTTCTGTTACAAGGTCATGCCATTCGGATTGAAAAATGTTGGGGCAACCTATCAACGTGCCATGGTTGCTTTATTTCATGATATGATCCATTATGAGATTGAGGTATACGTTGATGACATGATTGCAAGGTCTCAAACTGAGGAGGAGCACCTTGATCATCTGAGGAAGCTATTTGACCGACTGAAGTTATATAAGCTGAGGTTGAATCCCAACAAATGCACCTTTGGGGTGAGGTCCGGAAAATTGCTAGGTTTCATTGTAAGTGATAAAGGTATTCAGGTGGACCCTGCCAAGGTAAAAGCCATACAAGAGATGCCAACTCCAAAGACAGAGAAAGAAGTCAGAGGCTTCCTGGGACGACTGAATTACATTGCCCGATTCATCTCACATCTGACTGCTACTTGTGAGCCAATCTTCAAATTACTGAAGAAAGATCAAGTAGTACACTGGAACGATGAATGTCAGGCTGCCTTTGAAAAGATAAAGGAATATCTCCAAGAGCCACCCATTCTTATGCCGCCAGTGGAAGGAAGACCTCTGATACTATATTTGACAGTACTTGACAATTCAATGGGGTGTGTGCTGGGACAGTATGACGAGTCTGGCCGAAAAGAGCACACTATTTATTACTTGAGCAAAAAGTTTACCGACTGTGAGTCTCGTTACTCACTGCTTGAGAAAACTTGCTGCGCTCTAGTATGGGCTGCTCGCCGGCTGAGACAGTATATGCTGACTCACACTACTCTGTTAATTTCAAAGATGGATCCCATCAAGTACATATTTGAAAAGCCCGCTCTGTCTGGAAGAATAGCGAGATGGAAAATGATCTTAATAGAATATGATATCCAGTATACAACTTAGAAAGCAATCAAAGGAAGTGTACTGGCAGATCATTTGGCACACCAACCTGTGGACGATTACCAATCATTGAACTTTGATTTTCCGGACGAAGACATCATGGTGGTAACTGACTGTGAAATACCTGGACCGGATGAAGGACCTGAGGAAGGATCCCGATGGTCTATGCATTTTGACGGAGCCTCCAATGCTTTGGGTAACGGCGTCGGCGCTGTAATCATATCTCCCAAAGGAACTCATACTCCGCTCACCGCCCGATTGTGTTTCAACTGCACCAACAACATGGCAGAATATGAGGCATGTATCATGGGTCTACAAGCTGCAATCGACTTAAGGATCAAATTTCTGAGTGTCTTCGGAGATTCCGCTCTCGTGATCAATCAGATCAAAGGCGAGTGGGATACGAAACACCCAAATCTTATTCCTTACAAGGAGTATGTGTTGACCTTGCTTCCCCACTTTGAAGAGATAACTTTTGAGCACTTCCCAAGAGAGGAGAATCAGCTAGCGGACGCACTAGCTACGATGTCTTCAATGTTCAAAGTTAAATGGGACAATGAGGCTCCCTGAATCGTTATCTGGAAGTTGGACGAACCGGCATACTGCTGCGATCTTGAGGCCGAAAAGGTGACTGAAAAACCCTGGTATCATGAGGTGAAGAGGTACTTGGAAGTTCAGGAATACCCTGAAGGTGCATCTGTCAATGACAAGAAGTTCATGAGGAGGTTTGCGGCAAAATTCTTCCTCAGCAACGGCATCCTCTACAAACGGAATCATGATTCAACTCTACTACGTTGTGTGGATAAGGCTGAAGCAGAGAAAATCATGATAGAACTGCATGAAGGTACATTCGGAACACATTCCAGTGGACACACCATGGCAAAGAAAATCCTTAGGGCAGGATATTTCTGGTCTACCATGGAAGCTGATTGTTACCAACACTCTCGAACTTGTCACAAATGCCAGATCTATGCTGACAAGGTGCATATTCCTCCAGTTCCTCTGAACGTCCTGACGACACCTTGGCCTTTTGCAATGTGGGGCATTGATATGATCGGTGAGATCCGACCGACGGCATCCAATGGGCATCGCTTCATCTTGGTGGCGATCGATTACTTCACAAAGTGGGTTGAGGCAGCCTCCTACGCAACGGTAACCAAGAGCGTCGTGGCACGTTTTATCCGGCATAATCTGATCTGCCGGTACGACGTCCCGGAAAGAATCCTTACGGACAATGGTACCAATATCAACAACAAGATGATCACTGAGCTCTGCGAACAATTCAAGATATAGCACCACAATTCTTCTCCCTACCGGCCGAAGATGAATGGGGCTGTAGAGGCAGCCAATAAGAATATCAAGAAAATTGTGCAGAAGATGACAGTGACCTATAAAGATTGGCACGAGATGTTACCGTTCGCCCTTCATGGGTACCGTACCTCAGCAAGGACGTCAACCGGGGCAACTCCTTTCTCCTTGGTCTATGGCATGGAGGCAGTCCTGCCAATTGAAGTCCAGATACCCTCTCTCCGGATAATGAAGGATGCAGACTTGAATGAAGATGACTGGATACAGACTCGACTTGATCAATTAAACCTGATTGACGAAAAGAGGCTCACCGCTATCTGCCATGGTCAGACGTATCAAAAACGGATGATCAGGGCATTTAACAAGAAAGTCAGACCGCAAGAGTATCAAGTTGGGGACCTGGTAATCAGACGCATCATCCTTCCTCAAAGTGATCCTCGGGGCAAATGGACCCCTACTTACGAAGGGCCATTTGTGGTTAAACATGTGTTCTCAGGAGGAGCCATGATCCTAACCACCATGGATGGTGACGACCTTCCTCACCCCGCCAATGCAGACATAGTGAAAAGATACTACGCATGAATAAAAGACCCGTTAGGTTGACATACCGAGGCAAAAATAAGGGCTTCCCGGCGAACCAAAAGGGTTCGGGCAAAAATAAGGGATGAAATAAAAAAATTTGTACACCCGGCAAGTCGAAAACCTGAAAAGGCGGCTTGGGCAAAAATGGGTATCCCGGTGGACTGAAAACCCGAAAGGGCGGTCCAGGCAAAAGTTAGGGATAAAGCGTAACACTATGTCTCATTGGATCACTTCGCGTCCGGAATTCGGCATCTACTATTTGGCTCAGATTTCGGCATCGACCAATCAGCTTCATCTTCAACTAGGCAGCAGAGCGATGAGACGCTTGGAGACATAAAGGCGATAGCAGAGTTGGAACCCAGTGGGATTGTTCACATAGCTGTTTTGTTTTCTTTTCAAAATTGTAAATTCTGTGTTATTCGGCGGCGTCCTCTTACTAGGATGTCAGCCTCTTGTACAAAAACACCTATTCACAGGCAAAATTCAAATCAATACAAATTCACTTGTCCATACAAATTGCCATTGTTTTTCCTTTTTCTGTTTTGTCTTGCGAAGAACGTCCAATGTTCATTTTTGATATATGCATTTGATATTAAATTGTTGATTCAAAAATATTTGCATATGAAACAAAAGATTAATTACAGGTGACATCAGAAACAGGGGCAATGTAAGGTTGTCTGATGCAGTCTGGTTGCTTTGTCCGCCAAGGTACCAAGGTAGATTCGACTGAAGAATGTGACCAAATCATCTCAACGCCCCGCAGAATAAGACAAGATTCAGCAATGCTTTCCCCAAGCGGAGTTGACTCCCCGTCAATCCTGAAAAGGCACAACTTTCCCCGGCAGGTCTTAAAGCTTATCCCCAGTAGATTCTGGAAGCATGTTCCCTGCAGAATTCGGACGTCTCTCCCGAGCTTTATTCAGAGTTATTCCTCACAAGGGCTTATAACTAGGTTATCCTCAGCTAATTGCCACGGAAGATCGCCATCAACAAAGTTCTTTCAATCCCCAGCGGAGTTTACCTTTGGTATCCCCAGCGGAGTTTATCATCATTATCCCCAGCGGAATCTATCATTGAAGTCCTCAGCAGGCCTCTCATCAAAAACTTCAGCAAAGTATCTCTTCCACAGAGCAATTCCCCGGCCGATCGTCAAGGATTTATTTTCCTAAGACGAAAATACATTCATAAACATTTCACGTTTTCATACATCCTGCTTACATACATGATAAAGTGCATACAACACTATCTCATGTTAAAACATCATGCATATCATACATCATGACATTGCATACAACTTATGTTTTGCCTTTTCAGGGAAAAAGACAATCCCAAAGACAACTACCTTCAACTGTCACAATTCCAGATTCGATACCTGTATCTAGCCAGGGCATATCTGAGAGTGATCATTTCCAGACTCGATTCCTGTATCTAGCCAGGGCACGTCTGAAGAGTTCAAAGATTCAATTCCTGTATCCAGCCAGGGCACATCTATCAACTACAACATTTCCAGATTCGATTCCTGTATCCAGCCAGGGCATATCTGTTGACCACATTTCCAGACTCGATTCCTGTATCTAGCCAGGGCACGTCTGAAGAGTTCGAAGATTTGATTCCTGTATCCAGCCAGGGCATATCTATTGACGACTATTTCCAGATTCGACTCCTGTATCCAGCCAGGGCACATCTGTGAGCAACCGATTGTAGATTCGATACCTGTATCTAGCCAGGGCATATCTGCATAAGGAGATTGAAGATCAAACACCTGTAACAAGCCAGGAAAACATCTGTCTTTCTCAATTACACAAAGTTCTCGCTAAGGAATCTCTTGTGCGATCACCACCTATCCAAATGGCATCTATAAGCCCATTCCCGACAAGGTTCTGTCACATCTCCAGATGGCATCTATAAGCCCATCTCCCTATCCACCACCTATCCAAATGGCATATATAAACCCATTCCCGACATCACATTGTTGATACTCCAACATGCGAGTGTAAATTTCCGGGCACTCTAGTGTCCAATCTCCTTTTACCCTCGAGTCACGAAAGGCAAACTTGCCAATCTAACTCTTCAGGTTCAAGAAGATTGAACAGGGGAAACTGTTGTACCCCAAAATTTGCCCTCCCATTTCCTCAACATTTTCTCATCACAAGACCCTTGAAGATCAAGATCCAGTTAGGGTTTCCTCTGCTCAAGACTTCTCCTTGCATTGTTGACCCAAATTAGGGTTTGTGATTGCACAAAGATATTTTGACCTAAAATGCCTAAGATGACTTTCATGCTTCATGTTGGACTCCCAAGTTTATCCATACCAAGTTTCAAGTCTTGATTCCAAATTTTGCCCAGTCAATTGGACAGTTGACCTATAAATCAACTGTATTGGGGAAAAAGTCAATTGTGGCCAATTGACAGTCAAATCTCATGAAAATTGACCCACATCAACATTATGAACTCACATGGACCATTTGATCAAGTTTGGATCACAATTCCACAAGAAATTTGATCAGATCATCAAAAGGGCAAAATGGTCATTTTTAGGGTTTTGACTGCACAAAGACAATTTTTGACTGTTTGACCTAGCCAATGGCAAACCAAGCTCACATATGGACTCAAGGACCCCATGGAATTATCTTGACATGCTCAACAAGTTCAAAGGATCCCAAGTACACAAGATTGACAGTTGAATTTCCCAGTCAATTGATCAATTTTGACTGTATACTGAAAAGTCAAACTTTGACTTTTTGGTCAAAATCAAGGGTCAAGATTCATTTTTCATCAAAACATGCCAAATCATGAAACTTGTTCACCAAGAAATCAAAAAAATGCAAATTAGGGTTTGAAATGGAAATTTTTCATAACTTAGAATTTTTCTAAGTTATGGAAAACCCTAATTTTTTCCCAACTTTGCCCCACTTTCTCACCAAGATTCATTTGGATTCAAACAAAAGTCAAAACATTAAAGTTGTAGCTTGTTACATAATCTACAACTTTCATTCATAAAGTTTTCCTAAATGAGGCTTGTATCTCAAGTTACAATTTTTGGAATAAGGGTACTAAACCATTCTTAACTTAGTGAAATTTTAACCTATTTTGGCAAGGTTTTCTACCTAACTTCAAGGCCATTTTCCATACACTTCCACTAGGAATTTCACTTTGCATTTCAAAGATGGATTGTATTACACATTCCAAGCTTTCCGAAATGTCCAAGAACTTCTCAAACAACCTCATGGTTAGGGAGAACCGAATTTTGCAATATGGCAAAAACTCACTTTTGATTAGGCCAAGTTACATGTTCATAGCACTATGCATTTCAATCTCAGCTTGCACAACTTGATTACAGGCCTTTTATCTCAATTAAACTCATAAATTTAATGCATATTCATTGTGCCAAGACCATGTTCTTTGTGTTCTAGCATTGCATAGTGGATTAATCCCAAAATAGATAAAGTACTTTATCCATTTTTGCAAAAGCAAGCTTTATGTCAAATTGAAAATCCAAGCAAGTACAGATACAATCTAATTGGCACAAGATTATGAGCATAACACACTGATCAAGGAGGAGTTTTGCAGCATGATTAGGGGCCCTCTACATGCCTAGAACACAACTTGGCTTTTCTTGCTTAAGTGTTAAGAAACATCCCATATCACAACAGAACTTTCCTCTCAGCATTAGTGACCTTAAGCAAACATTGTAGACACCTTTTAATCATCCTAACCAAGCTAGAACACGAGCAAACAAGGTCCTAAACACTCCCAATCCCAGAATCACCCTCAAACTGCAAAAACAGGGCAAGGCCTGCAGATTGAATACCATCTCTCATCCCTTGCATGATTTCTTGCCCAAAGCTCCTCAAACACATTCCCTAGCATCAATGCAAGCTAACCAATACCTAAAACACGACTTGTAACTCCTCTAACCCTTTTGGCCATTTTCATTTTTCTGATTTGCAGGTGAAGTGCTCCAGCACGATTCAAAAGGTTTCAAGACAAAGTAAAGCTTGGAATAGCATCCCTGGACATCAAGGAAGCTATACCAATCATCATCTTGCACTGAAAGCTTCTCCATTGCCATATAGAACTTTAATTGAACAGGTAAGTTCATGGATTCGTATCTCTCTTATTAGGCATTGTTAGCTTTAGGTTTGTGAAGAGAATATGTCAAATTCATAGCCCTGAACATGCCCATGTAATTAGATTTCATTTATGTTATGTGTGCTGTAAGAATTTTGAGTCTGAACATGGCAGAAAACTTAGGTCAGGATTTGGGAATGTCAAAATTCTCTCTCATTTCTGAGAGTTAGGATGAGTTGTTTATATATTTAGAATCGTGATTCAATGCTTAACATTTCTTATGTTGGAAGTTTGTGCAAAAGATCAAGGAATCAGGATGTTTGAACTTGGTCACAGGCGCGCGTTTTTGTGAACGTTTTTTGCTGGAGGTTGAAGAAGGGTTATCTGGGCTGGGCTTGCTTCTGAGTTACTTTTCACACCACATTTCTAATTTCACACCCCCTGAGCCCAATTTGTGTATTTTATTGATTTCTTGATTTTTCTTTTTTTCATTTTGGTTTATTTATTTTTCCTAATGATATTAAAAACATAAAAAAAACATTTTTACACCATTTTTTTATTTTTTAGGCATTTATTTGTTTATATGGGCATTTATTTTGTAAATATATTTTATTTTATTTTATTTTTGTACATAATAAACAAATACTTGTATTAAATTAAATAATATATATGTTACTTAATGAAAATTAGGGTTTTACCCTAAATATGAAAATATTCCAAAAATAATCTTTTTTTTTTTATTTATTTGACATAAATAATACCTTTTTTTCATATACATAAAAACCTTTTTGCATTTTTTGCATCTTTATTGTATTTTCTATTTAATTTATGCAATCAATTATTTGTAAATATTCCAAAAATGATGTAATAGCTAGGTTTAATTTCTTTGTCTAAATATCCCCCCATTTGAACATTTGTACCCCCTTCCCATATTGTGTTGTAATAGTGTAGGAATTTTACTTTTCGCACTTTAAACGCTTCCTAAATATACCATGCTAGAATTAGGGTTTGTATGCAAATAAAAAGAACAAAATAGCTTGACCTAATTTCAAGATAATCAAAGCATGAAAAATGGACAACACATATCACACTTGCACCCCCTAGGGTATTCCACTTTGTTGCCTTCAAATAAATGGGCCATATTGCATGTTAGGTCTCTTTGGGCAAAACAAACACAATTCAAATGATCATAGTCCCTCGATGACGCTTTCAAAATGTTGCCTAAACAAATGATCAAGTCCCTTAAAGAAAATTGCCCAAAGATACTTAGCACCATTGCAATTATGGTCTAAACGATGACCCGCGCCCGTCCCTTTCACATCCTAACATGAGATTGTCCACCAAATACAATGGTGGAACAAACTTATTAAAAGGGTTAAAACATAGCAATAAACTTTGAGAAATTTAGGAGTAGATAACCTCTTAGTTACTTGAATCAAAACTTGCAAAAACAAAACACTTGCCTATTTTCTAAAACCACACTTCACAACACTTTCAAAACAACTTTCAAAAACAAATGAAAACCTTTTCAAAAGACATACATCTTTGTATACATCCCCACATGGATCATTACAAAGGTTGCCACCACATTGGCTTCTTTTCAAAACATTTTCAAACCCACACACACGAGCACCATTTCAAACAATTGAAAACAAAAGGCAAGTGATCTAAGCAAGTAACTAAGAGCCCATGGATAACCATGGATAGAAAGGGTGCTAATACCTTCCCTTTCTATAATCTACTCCCCGAACCCAAGAAAACATCTCAAAGGTTTTTGTTGTGCTTTTTAAACCTTTCCTTAGGATAAAATAAAAAGTCGGTGGCGACTCTTGCTCAACCGAAACATTTGCGAAAACAAACGCAAAACCATAGTCAGTTCTCCCACCGTATCACACTTGGCATGAAAATTCTTTATGACATATTAGGAACCTTGGAAATCACTTGAGACCTTTGGAACCCAAACTTCTTTGTGAAAAGTGAAACCCTAGTTGGAAGTCCATTGCTTATGAGGAGAATTTGTCTGGTCAATTCTTGGTCAACCTTGAGCACTTGGGGACCTCTAGGAGTATGTTTTGAATAAAAATGAGAGGGAAAATTTGGGGTACAATAGTGGAGAACTTACTTTTGAGGAACTTTCTTCCTCTTACAAGGAGTTGTGTCTTAAAAGTGAAGAAATGTGTCAATTGGAAGAAGAACGAAATAAGTTTATTGCTCAACTATAGGCTGAGAGAGTAGAGAATTTATCCATCATTTTTTATATGAAGGAGGAGATTGTATTGCTCAATTTAAAACTTGACAATATGACTAAATATGTAAGAATGTTAAATAACGGTTCTACTATTTTGGATGAGATTCTTCAAACTGGGAAGAATGTTTGAAATATTAAAGCCCTTGGTGATGATAATCAAGCTGTAAAGAACAAAGGAGAAAAACTTGAAGTGAAGGTTGCACCTCTAAAGAAGAAACAAGAGCAAGAGATGTTGAATCACATGTCCCAACGTCAGCAGAGACATCAGAAGAAGTACAATGGAGACATGAATCAACAGTGGAGATGCCATTATTGTGGAAGGTTTTTTCATTTGAAATCCTTTTGCTACAGGTTGTATGGCTATCCCAAACCTGTTACACATTAGAGAAGAAAACATGATGATTCTAAAGAAAATTCTAAGAGGATTCTAAAAAATGACACTTGTGGACTCACTGCTCACACCTCTCTAATAGGCTCTACAAGAGAGGATTGGTATTTTGATAGTGGTTGATCTAGACAGATGAATGATGTCAAGATATTGTTGGTGGATATTTTTGTACCCCAAAATTTGACCTCCCATTTTTCATTCAATAATGCACTTTGGATCAAATGATCCGTGGTTGTGCCAACTAGATTTTCTGTTGGTTTGAGATCTGATTTCTATGATTCCTCTTTGAGCTGTGAAGTGGAATTAAGGTTTTGAAGTTTTGATTTATGGTTATCTTCTTTAACAAGCTACAAGGCCATCTTTCATCAAGATTAATTAAGAAGCAAGGTGTTAGGGTTATGTGCTTAAGATTGATTTCAATTGAGGTCCATTGGATTGGTTGAAAAGTGTTCTCTCATGCTCTGAGTTTTGCCACTTTCAAAATTTCCTCAAGGAATTATTGTTTCGTTGGATTGAAATTCAAGTACAAGTCATGGCATAAAAGATGAACTTGTAGATTCTTTGTGGCCAAAGTCTTTATTGTTTCTCATTTGTTTGGTTGCTTATATTGCAAGTTGATTTGGAATTGAGGATTGAAGTAGGCTTTATTCAAGAAGTTAGCATGGATTTTATTCAAGAGTTATATCAAGGGTTTTTCATTAAAAGGCTTATTCAAGGTTCAAGATTTTTCATGCCATGTTCAAACGCATCATAAACTAAACTTCTTTATTCAATGGTTGCCAAAAATTTACCAAGTTCATCATGAATTCAAAGTTCGGTTCATCCGAGTATCATCCACCATTTTCAAATAAAACATTGCAAGTTCTAATCTTTTCATTCATCAAAAGACAATCTTCAAGATTACAACAAAATATCTAAAATACAAACTTCATAAATTGTTCAAGTGTCACCATTTCATTCAAGTTACAATCCATCTAGCCATTACAAGTTGGAATGCTACAAAGAAAAAAGAATTACAAGATTTGTCCCCAAATTCCTAAAGTACTATTGACTTGGTCTTCAAACTCTTGTTTTCGAAAAGTTTCGTCATGCTAAGCTTCACCATTACATCGCCTTGTCATTTTTCATACCGTCACATGAAACAAAAAAAATGAGATTAGCACACGTGTAATAGAATTTCAATAAGAAAATTTCAAACAATTCTCTACACTTTTATCATTAGGGATTGGAAAGAAGAATCAGAAATAAAGGGGCAGCGTTTCGTCCATGTTTCATCCATTACAAATCACAATCTTTAATTGGTTCACAGAGGACCAAATGGGAGGAAATAAAGGTCAACATTCAGAATTCATCATAGTCCCAAATGCTACACACACAAAAAAACAGCTTACATTGCTGTAAAGAGTGACAAACACAAGAGAACAAATACTATAAAAAAAACGTATTGTATTGCTTCCCAGAAAAACTGCATTGCAGTTCTGCATATACTGCCCAAAATAGTCCAAAAGTCTGCACCAAAACCAGTCAATAAGCCAGCCAGAAATTACATCAAAATAGGCAATATAATAGCTGCATCCAAAAGTTATTGAAACAGCATATCCCAATTGTTCAAACCTCTCATATTTTCCCCCCATTTTCTCATTCTTATTCAATATAAGGGAAAGAGATAACATAACAAAGGAGAACAGTTTTGGCCATCAGAAGAAAAAAGAACAAATATTTCCCCCAGCAAAAGCAAATTGCATAACAATGAAAACAAAGCCAAACAGCAACAAAAACAAAACCAAAACAGCAACAAAAACAAAACCGAACAACATCAACATACCCTTTTTGTTTTCCCATATCATCATTTTCCCCTTCCAACCCTTCAGAAATTAAAGAGAGAAAGAGAGAAAGTTTACAGAAGGGACTTCCCTGTAAAACTTCACTGTAATCACAAACCGCCATCAGCAAATTTCCAACAACAACTCAACCGATTCGGCAAGGGACAACTCACGAAACCTCCTCGCCACAGGTAATTTTCCGCTCCCAATCGCATATGTTCAAATAACAGTTTGTTGTGCCGCTGTCGTAATCTGTTGTTGTTAATATGAGAAAGAATAAAAAGACAGATCCAAAAATTACAGTAAATTAAATAATACACTCACATCCCTCTGATTCCCAAACCCCCGTCTTCCCATCTCCACTTACTGATCCCACCATATCCGCACCCTCTACCGCGAAATCTCCACCATCGACTCCGAAACCAACCACCTACAACGCCTAATCCAGCTTCAAGACACCGTGGACTTAATCCTCAACAACCACCTTGAAACAGTTTTCTAGGAAGACGACCCTTATCAAGATCCAACAGAATCTATGCGAGCAAAATCAGCAAAGCTGTTAGTTGTATATTATTGAAATTGATGTGATGTTGATTGAAGTAAGACTGATGAAGATGGTGACGATGAACATTGAAGATGATTCAATTGAAAATAAAGAGTCTGAGAAGTGCAAAAAAAGCAGAGGGAGTTCGCGAGAGGAGGATGAAAGTGTTTGGGAAAGATAGTTTTTTCTTTTGTTTGTTCTTTTCATGATACATCATAGAGTTTAACAAAAATATTAATTAATCTTTTTTCCTCTTCCCCAGATGACTAGCGGCGCCTTCACTATATTAGGGTTACAAATTTCATTTCCTTTGTTCAATGCCAGCCAGGTCATCCCATTGGACTGCTGGCCCAATATCCATTACTGTATCTTCTTTTGTTTTAATTGAATCGTAATTATAACGAATAAACAGAACAATTCAATTGGCAAGGCATTATTTGCAGCAACCAGGGGACCCGAGTTCAACCCTTGTTGGGGCCTTTTTTTTCTATTTTTCTTTTTTTCTGTTTGCTTCATTCTCTTTTTTTTTGTTAAACAAAAAAACATGATTGGGCCTTGAATTCATCCTGAAGCCCATGCGATTATCTCCTCCCTCCATCCCAACTTCCTTTTATTATTTTCTATTCTGTTTTGCTGCTATTAGGCTTAAGCTTCTAGCCCATCCGGATTTCTACCTCACACCCCTATTTTTAGTTTTACCCCTTCATTTTGCTCATGTTATTTTTACTAATTTTGATTAACATAGATTCTTTTAAATTAAATGTTTGTAGTTTAGTTTAGTTTTAATTAAACAAAAATAATAAAATACAAAAACATGTCATTAGATTTTTAGAATATCAATTTTATTTAGATTTTTAAATTCAATTAAATTAAATATAGTTTTTTAAATTAGTTAATTTTCTTAATTAGTTTAGTTAGGGATTTTTGGGAATAATTTTATTAATTAACTTTTTATTTAGTTTTAAATTGTTTTTTTTTTAATTCTTCATGATAAAAACATATATACAAATGACTTAATTTCTTTAATAAATTATTTTCTTTAATAAAATAAGTCTTATTTTCTTTTCGAAATTTCTCACAAACAAAAACACTAATATTATTTTTCCAATTGATTTTACTTTGATAGTTTGTCTTAGTCTAATTAACTGTTTATTTATAATTCGATTTGGTTGTATTGATTGCCTATTTAGATTTTTAATTGCATTATCGATTCGATCCATCCCCATTTGTAAATTTGTAGCCCCCATCCCAGAAAGCTCTGTAATAGTATAGAATTTTAATTTCCGCAATTTACTGGTTTTCTTTATACTGTATAGTAATTAGGCGTGTATGATAAGACATAAAATCAACCGCTAGATAACCTAATCAAAGACAAATTAACTTGAATCAAACACACTTTTCACACGCGCACCTCTAGGGTAACCTCGCTTGTTACCTCGGAAAAATAGTCATGTCCCTCGAATGTGGGACGCTTTAGTAAAGACCCTCGATAAAAAAGATCGTAGTCCCTCTATGTCCCTCGATGTTACCTTTGGTAAACGATCTAGTCCTTTACGAAAATTGCTAAAGCATCACATAAGTTGCCTTCTATGACTATACGATTGACCCACCTCTGTCCCTTCACATCCAACAATAGGGTTTCTTATCAATCAATGGTAAGATAACACTATCTAAAGGAGGAGGAAAAGAACATATATCTTTTGAGTAGGTAGGATGCTCGTAGTTGCTTGCTCACAACATTTTCAAAATAATCTTCACACCTCACACTTTCAAAACATCTTTTAAACACTTCCCAAACAAATGAATATTTTCAAAACCAACACTTTGTATACATTCTTAACGATACGAGAATCATTACAAAGTTTTCCGAAACAAAGGAGTTTTCAAAATATTTTCAAACTTGCACCAATCACAAACACATTTCAAACAAAGCATTTTCAAAGTGATAAAGCAATTAAGAGCCCTTAGATAACTACGGATGAAAAGGGTGCTAACACCTTCCCTTTTCATAACCTACCCCCCCAAACTCAAGAAAATATCTCAAAAGTTCTTTCCTATTCTTTTCACCCTTTCCTTCATTGGATAAAAGAAAAGTCGGTGGCGACTCTTGCTATCCATAATAATTCCGATAAAACGCAAAACACCCAAGTCAATTCTCCCACCGTATTACAGAACTGGCGAATCTTTTGGGGAAGTTGATTATCTTAAAAGTGGGGTTACCTTATAGACTAGATCATATTTAAATGCTTTCATTGTTTAACTTGCTTGATTTACATTTTGGGTCTTTGTTTGGGCTTGTTTTGATCCTCTACCCAGACCGGGGATCACCAATAGGTAAGTAGCAATAGATTATGGAAACTGTGTGGGGTATACCGACATAGTTGAAGCGATGGCTACGTTAGTGTGACACATTTGTTGGTACCGGTAGCCCTCGAGTCTAGTCAAGGAGAATACGGAGCCGCTGTGTGGTGTCATGAAGCACTAACTGACCTTAGAACCTTTAATTGAATAACTTGGCCATTGGGAAGTAGTGAGATAGCCGACTTTGGTGCAGTCTGAAGTTGGTTGATACTCGATACTACGCTCATTGAGATCAGACTTTCGGGATATTTCGGTCGCCAATAAAGAGGCTTGTGCTGAAACAATGTCCGATGAAGAAAGATCAATGATATTGAGATTCCCTAGAACCCGATTACTTTTTAGGACAGGTTGAACCAACTAAACTTCAAGAGGGTACTTTCCTATGAACTCCATGCAAGCCTAAACCTAAGGAATTATTTGCTTTGTGTGTTCATGTTTACTTGTATATAACATCATGACATCATAACATGACATTTTGCACTAACCATTTCAAGGATTTTTAGGACTTATATTTGTGTTATTTTGTAGGACATGGCTTCCACTCGCAAAAATACTATCTAAGTCAACCTCGTAAGAGTGCCTCCTCAACTCAAGGAGTTAGCGTCGAGGGTTCCTGAGCATTCTCCATTTACCAAAAGACATGGTCGACTTCTCAATATGGTTACATCGAGCCTTGATGAAGACATGATGAAAGTGCTCTTTCAGTTCTTTGATCTTTCACACCATTGCTCTACATTTCTTGATTACCAATTAGTGCCTACCATGGAGGAGTTTTCTCAGTTATTGGGATGCCAATTCTTAATCAATAACCCTTCAATGGTACTGAAAGAGACCCAAAACCTGAGGAGATTTCTCGAGCTCTACATTTACAATGGTTCGACGTTGTGGCAAATTGGGAAACAAGAAGTGGTGTCAAAGGGTTTCTAGCCAAGTTTTTGTTTGAGAAGGCTCAATATTTTTGGGATACTCTGGATTTACAAGCCTTTGAAGAAGTGTTGGCCCTTCTCATCTATGGGATGGTACTATTTCCTAATCCGGACCAACTCATAGATTTGAATGCGGTCAAAGTTTTTCTGTCTCGTAACCCGATGCCTACTTTACTTAGAGACATCTTGCACTCTCTTCACACTTGCACCATGAAGAGAAGAGGTACCCTTATGTGTTGCACTCCTCTGGTTGCTAGGTGGTTTATTTTTCACCTACCACGATTTGTTTTGAAGAATGAGCAAGGCATGAGATGGTATAATAGGTTGATATCCCTCACGCATTCAAATATTCATTGGTGTCTTTGATCTTTGGAGGATGTTACCATTATTGATCGCTATGGGGAATTCCCTAATGTCCCTCTCCTCGGCATTAGGGGAGGAATCACCTATAACCCTTGTTTGGCGTTGCGACAGTTTGGGTATGCTAGAAGGGATGGTCCTCATGATGCACTTGTCCAAGGAATTGCATTTGACTATGGGAACAATGTCCAAGGTTATCGTCAGAGATTCATACGAGCTTGGGGCATGGTGAACAAAGTTGATAGCAAGACATTGGGGCATAAGAACTCCATTCCTTTGGAACCTTATCTTAAGTGGGTGCGAGCTCGCACTCAAAATCTTATGATGCCTTATGAGGCCATTCTACCTATCATCATGGAGCCTATTACCGAGGGAGATGTTCCATACACTATCCTTCATCCTGACATGCCGACTACTCTCAAGGAGTTTCAAAGATCTTGGATTCAACTCAAAGGGGAGCGAGACACCTTTGAAACCCAGTTCTACGCAAGCGAGAAGAAGGTTTTGGAGCTCACGAGACAACTTCATGAAGAGTAGAGTTTGAATGCCTACATTGCACCAAAGAGGGTGGACTCGTGGGAAGCTTGATTATTTTTGTTTTAGGAGTTTATTTGGTATTATCTTTGTTTCTTCCATTGTAAGCCCAAGGGGAATTATTATAACTGTTTGAACTTATTAATACAATTAATGTTTGTTCTCTCTTTGTCTAAGAAAATTTAAATCTTAAAAGTTCTTGAAATCATTTGCATACGCATTTCATGCATCATGACATAGGCAAGTTTTCAAGCACATGTTTCCTCATCTTTCTACTGTTTATTATAGTATGACAAATATCAAGCAAACCGTGAAAGACTTGTAGAAGATGAACTCTCAATTCCAAGAAACTTTGCTGACCCTGGCCAAGGGAAAATAAGAGCTGATGTCATTATTGTGTCCAAAAAGAAGACTAAGAAGAAAGCGCTGATCAACATGGGGAAAAGGTTTAAAGGTCCCGTCCGTCGAGTGCAAGTAGTTGAAGAGTCATCCAAGGAAGACGAGAACCAGGACGAAGATGTAAGGAGCACCCGCGCTGGGGGTGAAAATGGTCAAGCTTTCGAGGACTAAGATTACTTTGATGAACAGTATCTTCCGACCGAGGATAAATATAAGCAACTGGAAAATAGGTTGAAAGCTGTTGAAATTCAAGCTGTACCCGGTTTAGATTTTGGTGATTTGGGCTTAGTACCTAGGGTCGTCATTCCCCATAAGTTTAAAATACCAGTCTTTGCTAAGTATGATGGAGTTTCATGCCCAAAGCTTCACCTGAGGTCCTATGTCCGCAAGATACAACCATATACCACTGGCAAGAAGCTTTGGGTACACTTCTTTCAAGAAAGTATGTCTTGGACTCAGTTAGAATGATTTTACCAATTGGAGGGTTCCCACATTCACACATGGGAAGATCTGGCCACTGCTTTTTATCATCAATATCAGTACAACACTGATTTGGCATTGACTAGAGTTCAACTTCAAGGAATGACAATGGGTACTAATGAAGGGTTTAAAGAGTACGTGCAAAAATGGAGGGACCTTGTTGGTAGAGTTCAACCACCATTGACTGACAGAGAGCTGGTGGACATGTTCATGGGAACATTAACTAGCCCATTTTTCAAATTGCTAATTGGGAGCTCATTGTCCGGTTTCATAGAGTTAATTCTAACTGGTGAAAGGGTCGAGAGTGGTATCAAGAGTGGAAAAATTCCCATGGCATCTGCTTCTACATCAAACATTGTAAAGAATCCCTTTACTGGAAAAAAGGAAACCAATACCGTATACGGTTCAAGAAGCCATGTCAAAAAAGAATATCACCAATTTGTTGATGTTATTTTAATCTCTAATCCTCCATCTGCTCAAAGACAACAACAAGAAACCCATCAACAACCTGAAGTTCCTTGAAGATAATTCAAGAGGATTAATATGTCACTGTCCCAAGCCTTGAAACACCTATTGAAGGCCAACTTGGTAACATTGTATGATCCACCATCAAATCCGAATATTACATTATCGAAGTAAAATCTGAATGCCAAGTGCGCATATCATTCCAACAACCCTGGGCATGAAACTGATCAATTTTGAGCTCTGAAGAATAAGATTCAAGACCTGATAGACAATAAAACTATTGATTTTGATCCACCCATGACTCCAAATGTGATAACTGCACCAATGCCAAATAATGGCAAAGGTACCAATGCGATTGATGACACTACTTTTGTTTCCTCCGTTGAGGATTTGACTACTCCATTGACTACTGTGAAGGGAAATTTGCTGAGAGCTGGGGTGTTCCCTGACTGTTTAAAAGACTGTGATTATTTTACTGAACAAATAAATGGATGCAAGTGGCTAAAAGAGGGTGTTCAGCGCCTAGATAGTCACAAGATCCTGTTTGAAAAAGTTCCTACCATCAAGAGTTTGACCAACAAAGCTGGAGACTTTGCCATAATAGCAATCTCCAACAAGCCTCTTAGGATCTCCTCAAAGGGTCCTATTAGGATTTCAAATGAATCAACAATTTCTCCTTTAATAATCACTACACCTGGGCCGATTCCTTACTCCTCCGACAAAGCAGTTCCATGGAACTATGGTGTCGAAGTTTACTATCATTGAATAAATCAAGATTCATGGATCAATGAAGACAAGCCCAACGATGTTACAAATATTACAGGTTCTAGTAAGGTAACAAGAACGGGGAGGATATTTCCCCCTGTTATCTCACCTCTGACTATTACAACAACTCCTGTTCACATAACCAATAATAAGCCTAGTACTGACACTAGGGGTAAAGAGAAAGTAGTTGAGCCTGCCAAGACGGAGGCGTCAACCGAAGATGTTACCACTGAGGAACCTTCCACCCAAGAGATGGAGGAAATCTTAAAGATCATAAAGAAGAGTGATTTCAAGATAGTAGAACAATTGGGGCAAACCCCCTCCAAAATATCTATGTTGTCTTTGATGCTTTGTTCCGATGCCCAAGCTTTAATCAAATTTTTGAAGAAAGCGCGTGTTCCCCAAAAAACCACAACCGATCAGTTTGAAAACTGTGTGGCGAGTCTGACTACCAACAGTGGATTGGGGTTCTCTGATGATGACTTGACACATGTTGGAAGAAATCATAACAAGGCTTTTCATGTCTCTGTTGAGTACAAAGGAACTACGCTGGCCCATGTTTTGGTGGATACACGGTCCTCTCTAAATGTCTTACCCAAAGGTGCCTTAGACCGGTTAGATTACTAAGGCCTAGTGTTAAAACCAAGTGACATAATCGTGAGGGCTTTTGATGGGTCCAAAAGAATGGTGCATGGAGAGGTGGATCTCCCCATTAAAGTTGGTTCACAAGTTTTTAATTCTACCTTTTATGTGATGTATATACGTCCCGCCTACTCTTGTTTACTTGGGCGCCCTTGGATACATGGGGTAGGGGCAGTGACATCCACCCTTCACCAAAAGTTGAAGTACCCAGTCAAGGGGAAGATCGTCACAGTTTGTGGTGAAGAGGAATTCATGGTAAGCTACCTTAATTCCTTCAGACATGTGGAGATGGATGGTGAATTTATAGAGACTCCATGCAAAAACTTTGAAGTAGTTCCTCCTGTGGTTGTCGCCACCAAAATCTCTTCTGATATTCCAAAAACTGATGAAGTTACACCAAGAATGATGTCATTCAAAGATGCTCGCATTGCAGTTGAAGACAGAAACAATACAATTTGGGGACAAATCCATAATATTCCTTTCAAAGCAGACAAGTTTGGGCTGGGTTTCACTACTAAAGCTTAAAAAGAGGTTAGACGTACTCGCATAGGAGAACTGCCTTTTTGCATTGGTACTCATGAGGTGAATGCTATTGAAGACTCCGAGGATGACTACGACTTCGACGAATGGATTTACCCAACTACTAGTGAAAGACTCGACAACTGGCATGCCAAATATTTCATGCCTATCACCTTCAATGAGGAGTAATTAGGTTTTACTGTTTTGTCAATTCAAGAACTTTTGTCTGTAATTTTAATTCCAAACAATGACTTAAGCCATGTGTCTTGCCCAGGGCACCATGGTCCATTTGTTAAGGGTTTGTTCATTTTTTCATATGCTATATGATCATTAAATGAAAACGTTGGACCTTTTGCATTCGAATTTTACGCTCATTATCTTTCTTTTTCTTATTCGCATTTTCAAAATAGCCATGTATCTTACATGCACACACACACACACACACACACATACACACACACAAACAAACACACTTGTAGATCCTCATCTACTCTGGATCTCATTGCCAACGACTCTACTATTTCCAGCTATGACTTTAAACATCCAATCAACCAAGCCGAAGACGAAGGTGGAGAAGATTGTGAAATACCAGGGGAACTAGCCATACTTCTGATGCAAGAAGAGAAATCCATTCAACCTCATGAAGAGCCAGTTGAAGTGATCAACCTAGGTATTGAGGAAGACAAGAAAGAGGTTAAGATCGGCACTAACTTGGAAGACTTTGTCAAAGGCAGATTGGTACGGGTGCTACATGATTATGTTGAAGTGTTTGCTTGGTTGTATGAAGATATGCTAGGTTTGGATACTGATATAATGGTCCATCGCCTACCAACAAAGGAAGATTGTCCTCCAGTCAAGCAAAAGGTTCGTCATATGCGGCCAGACATGTCTGAATAGATAAAAGTTGAGGTAATGAAGCAATTCAATGCAGGTTTCCTGGTTATGACATCATATCCTCAATGGGTTGCAAACGTGGTCCCTGTTCCAAAAGAAAGATGGGAAGGTTCGTATGTGTATAGACTCTATGGATTTGAATAGGGAAAGCCCCAAAGACGATTTCCCACTACCGCATATTGATGTCTTGGTTGACAACACAACTCAACATAAAGTCTTCTCCTTCATGGATGGTTTCTCCGGCTATAATCAAATCAAAATGGATCCCGAGGATATGGAAAAGACCACCTTTGTCACACAATGAGGCACCTTTTGTTATAAGGTCATGCCATTCGGTTTAAAGAATGCAGGGGAAACAAATCAACAAGCTATGGTAGCCTTATTTCATGATATGATTCATCATTAAATAGAGGTCTATGTGGATGATATGATTGCAAGGTCGCAGACTGAAGAAGAACACATTGATCACTTACACAAGCTATTTGAAAGGCTGAAAGAGTATAAGCTGAGGCTGAACCCCAGAAAATGTACCTTTGGGGTAAGTTCTGGAAAACTCCTAGGGTTTGTCGTCAGTGGCAAAGGTATTGAAGTCGATCCCGCGAAAGTCAAAGCTATCCAAGAAATTCCAGCCCCCCGTACTGAGAAGGAGGTCAGATGTTTCTTAGGTCGACTCAATTACATCGCCCGATTCATATCTCACTTAACTGCCACTTGTGATCCACTCTTTAAGCTTCTGAAGAAGGATTAAGTAATCAGATGGAATAATGACTGCCAAGTAGCTTTTTGACAATATTAAGGAATACTTACAAGAACCTCTAATCAGGATGCCTCTAGTTGAAGGAAGACCTATGATTATGAACTTGACTGTATTAGAGAACTCAATGGGGTGTGTGTTTGGCCAACATGACGAGTCTGGACAAAACGAGCAGGCAATATACTACCTGATCAAAAAGTTTACCGATTGTGAAACAAGATATTCACTGCTCGAGAAAACTTGTTGTGCTCTGGCATAGGCTGCTCTCCGGCTAAGACAGTATATGTTGTCTCACACCACTTAGTTGATTTCTAAAATGGACCCTATTAAGTATATTTTTGAGAATCCAGCTCTCTCCAGACGAATAGCTAGATGGAAAAAGATTTTGACTGAATGTGATATCTAGTACACTACATAGAAGGCAATCAAAGGAAGTGTATTGGAGGATCATTTGGCGCATCAAGCTGTTGACGACTACCAATCTATGAACTTTGAATTCTAGGATGAGAATATGATGCTAGTAATTGATTGTGAAAAGCCTGGACCATATGACGGACCTGAACAAGGATCCCAATGGACTATGGTTTTTGGTGGAGCTTCTAATGCTTTGGGTAACGGAATTGGTGCAGTGATTACTTCTCTCGAAGGTTTCCATACACATTTCACCGCTAGATTGTGCTTTGACTGTACGAACAACATGGATGAGTATGAGGCGTGCATCTTAGGTCTAAAGGGTGCCATTGACCTAAGGATCAAGTTCTTTGACGTATATAGAGATTTTGCTCTAGTAATCAGTCAAGTCAAGGGAGAGTGGGATACCAAACATCCTAATTTGATTCCTTACAAAGAGCTTGTGCTAAACTTGATTCCATACTTTGAGGAGGTTACTTTTGAACACTTCCCAAGAGAAGAAAATCAGTTAGCAGATGCCTTGGTGACAATGTCATCCATGTTCAAGGTCAATTGGGATAATGAGGATCCTAGAATCACAATCGAAAGATCTAACGAACCTGTACACTGTTGCAAGCTTGACACTGACGAAGAGAAGCCTTGGTACCATGAGGTGAAGAGATATCTTAAGACACAAGAGTATCCTGAAGGAGCTTCCATCAATGATAAGAAATTTTTGCAATGATTTTCGGCCAAATTCTTCTTATGCAATGGAATCTTGTACAAATGCAACCATGATTCTACTCTTCTCCGATGTATGGAAAAGAAGGAGGAAGAGGAGATCATGGAATACATGCATGATGGTACCTTTGGGAATCACTCTAGTGGACATACTATGGCCAAGAAGATTTTGGGGGCTGGGTACTATTGGTCGAAAATGGAAACTGATTGTTACCATCACTCGAGGACTTGCCATAAGTGTCAGATCTATGCTGACAAGGTCCATGTGCCTCCAATTCCTTTGAACGTCACGACTGCTCCGTGGCCGTTTGCAATGTGGGGCATTGACATGATTGGAGAGATCAAACCTACTGCTTCCAATGGACACCGCTTCATCCTTGTTGCTATTGATTACTTCACCAAATGGGTCGAAGCTGCTTCATTTTCCTCAGTCACAAATAATGTTGTAGCCAGATTTATCAAGCATAACCTCATCTGCCGTTACGGTATCCCCGAAATGATCATCATCGATAATGAAACCAATCTCAACAATGCTACGATCACTGAACTTTGCACGCAGTTCAAAATCAAGCATCAAAATTCTTCTCCATATAGACCTAAGATGAATGGCGCAGTAGAAGCTGCCAATGAAAACATAAAGAAGATTATCCAAAAGATGGTAGTAACCTCCAAAGACTGGCATGAGATGCTACCATTTGCTCTTCATGGCTACCGTACTTCAACTCGAACATCAACTGGGGAAACCCCATTCTCTTTGGTATATGGCATGGAAGTTGTCCTGCTTGTCGAAGTCCATATTCCTTCCCTAAGAATTATGAAAGAGGCACATCTAGGTGAGGACGGATGGATTCATACTAGGTTGGATAAGTTGAACTTGATCGACGAGAAAAGGCTGGCCGCTGTTTGTCATGGACAAATGTATCAAAAATGTATGATCAAGGCTTTCAACAAAAAGATCAAGCCTCGAGTGTATCAGACTGGCGACTTAGTAATAAAGTGCATCATTCTTCCACAAGGCAATCCCAGGGGAAAATGGACTCCCACATACGAAGGGCCATTTGTTGTTAAGAAAGTATTCTCTGGGGGTTCCATGATGCTGACTACTATGGACGGCGGAGACTTCCCACATCCCGTGAACACGGACATAGTTAAAAAATACTACGCATAAAACGACCCACTAGGTTGACATACCTAGGAAAAAATAAGGGCATCCCGGCGAACCAAAAGGGTTCGAGAAAAAATTAGGGATATATGCAAAAGGATTCTGCATCCGGAAAGTCGAAAACCCGAAAGGGAGGCTTGGGCAAATATGGGTATCTTGGTGGACTGAAAACCCGAAAGGGCGGTCCAGGCAAAAGTTAGGGATTAAAGCGTACGACTATGTCCCGTTGGATCTCTGCAGTCAGTTTTTATTATTAAGGTCCAAATTCCATGGTACAAGATCAATCCAATCAACTTCTTTCAATGGCAGGGGATGATGTTCGAAGACATGGGGGCAATAGCGGAATTGAAAAAAATGAGATCACTTCTACATGGGTATTTATTTTTGTTTTCACTTTGTACTATCTTCATTATTTCAACGATTCTCTCTTACTAGGATTTCTGTCTCCTTGTACAAAAATGCCTATTTTTGGGAAAAGTATCAATACAAATACATTTTGAAGTGCAAAACTTTTTGTTTTTCTGTTTTAAGTGCAAAAGTGTCCAGTGGCTAAAATTGAATGAACATATGCATATGAACATGATTAACTGTTAACAAATGTGTGCATAAAAAAAAATAAGTATTTACTTAAAAACTTGGGATATCCCCACAGAGTTACTTCAATCAAATTATCCCCACAAAGTTCGATTCACGCAATTCGCTAGCCAGAGTTTCAATCTCCAGAAAACCCTCTCCCAAGCTGAGTTGGAAACCCTGTGGAGTTTCTGTGTAAATAATTTACCTCCCCTGCAGATCGTCAAATATTCTCTTCAACAGGGTTTATTTCGCCAAAGCTACAAATTCTCCAGCTTGAGTTTACTCCTCAAACTATTGCAAATTAATGGACGAAACCCCTTAACCCCTGGTAAAGCCATTTCAATCCCCAAAGGAGTCGTTATTATCCCCGAAGTTAATGTGAAGCCTGGAATCCGACCAGGTAGAAGTTGACTCCTTTCTCTTAAAAGCAAGTTACTACGAAGCCTGGACCCGACTAGATACAGTTCAACTTCATCCTTTCAAGCAAGTTACTATGAAGCCTGGACCCAACCAGATACTAGCTCAACTTCATCCCATCCAAACTAATTACTGTGAAACTTGGACCCGACCAGATAACAGTTGGTTCAATTTACTACAAAGCCTGGACCTAACCAGATAACAGTTTGAGTTACTGAAACCTGTACTCGACCAGATAATAGTAAATCTCAATTTTAAGTTACTAAAGCCTGGACCCGACCATATAATAGTTTAACTTCTTCAATTGCTGAAACCTGGACCCGACCAGATAACAATTCGAGTTGCTGAAACCTGGACCTGACCAGATACCAGTTAACCTCAAGTTCAAATTGCTGAAACTTGGACCCGATCAGATAACAGTTCAAGTTGTTGAAACCTGGACCCGACCAAATACCAGTTAACCTCAAGATCAAATTGTTGAAACCTAGATCCCGACCTGATAATCGTTCGAGTTACTATGAAACTTGTACCCGGCCAGATAATAGTTTAACTTCTTAAAATCACTAACAAAACTCTTCTTCCCTATTAAAGTTCTCCATTATCCCAAACAAGTTTCTACCAAGCCTGGATTTCGACCAGATAATAGCTAACTTTCAAATCCCCAGTAGAGCAATGGACAACCAAAACTCATGAACTCTTTCCCCCAAGCAGAAATCAACACTCTCCACAGAGTTTCCCTCAAAGAAAAGTCAATTTTCCCCAGTGGAGTTTTCCTCAGACAATAAAAAAGGAATTCCTAGTGGAAATATTCTAAAAATAGTTTGGAGATACACATACTCTTCAACAACAGTATAGGAATTCGGCTTCGTAAACCTCTCCAGTATTTGTCAAGGATTTATTTTCCAAGAAAAAGATACATTTCAACAATATCTCACATTCATACATCATATTACATACATGATAAATGCATATAGCGTAATCTCATTTATTTTGAGAGCATCATCAAACCATGCATACATCTGCATGCAACTAACCCTCTTCCTTGCAGGAAAAGTCAATCAACAAAACAAAAGACCTCTTCTGGTATAAATTTATTCTCTTCCAGTTATCAACAGGAAAATACCACCAACATTTCTCAAATAAGTCAGAGATTAATTTCTGAAACAAGCCAGGGCAGCTATCTCTATGACTAACAAAAAAGCGGGTTCCAGATTAATACCTGAAACAAGACAGGACAATTATCTGTGAATAACTGATTGTAGATTAATACCTGAAACAAGACAGGACAATTATCTACATGAACAGATTGAAGATTAAATCTGAAACAAGACGAGGAAACTATGTTTCTTTCTCTTTTGTCAGATAAGAATCAATTCCCGAAACAAGACGGGGCGACTATCTTTATTACCAATGGCATGAACTCCCGAAATAGGACGGGTTTACCAACAAACTAATTGTAGATCAATTCCAGAAACAGGACAAGGCGACTATCTACATGACAAACGCTTCCTTTAAAACCTCTGTTGTTTTAGTTTAAATCGACCAATGATTTATCCTGATTATGTTCCGCTAAACATTTTCTCTGGTTCAGTCAAATCGACCCTAAGATTTTTCTGATTCTTATCCAGACAAAAACAAATACAGACATCTATTGTTTTGGTATAAATTGACCAAAGATTTACCCTGATACTTCTTCCATTTCTCTATCAACAGTCACTTCTGGATGGCATCTATAACCCTATCTCTGACGATTCTCAACCACTTCTGGATGGCATCTATAAGCCCATCTCCGAAAATAATCTGTCACTCTCCAAATGGCATCTATAAGCCCATTCCCAATACAATAAATCCAAAGCGTTACTTCTTGCATAAGCGAGTGCAAATTTTTGGGCATTCTAGTGTTCAATCATCTTCTACCTTTGAGTCACGAATGGCAGACATGCCAATTTAACTCTTCGGGTTTAAGAAGATTGAACAGGGGCAGCTGTTGTACCCCAAAATTTTTCCTCTCATTTTTCATTCAATAATTCACTTTGGCTCAAATGATCAGTGGTTGTGCCAACTAGATTTTCTGTTGGTTTGAGATCTGATTTCTTGGAATCCTCTTTGAGTTGTGAAGTGGAATTAGGGTTTTGATGTTTGGATTCATGGTTATCTTCTTTAACAAGCTACAATTCCATCTTTCATTATATGATTAAGATTGATTTCAATTGAGGTCCATTGGATTGCTTGAAAAGTGTTTTCTCATGCTCCGAGTTTTGCCACTTTCAAAATTTCCTCAAGGCATTATTGTTTTGTTGGATTGAAATTCAAGTACAAGTCATGGCATAAAATATGAACTTGTGAATTCTTTGTGGTCAAAGTCTTTATTGTTTCTCATTTGTTTGGTTGCTTATATTGCAAGTTGATTTGGAATTGAGGATTGAAATAGGCTTTATTCAAGAAGTTAGAATGGATTTTATTCAAGAGTTATATCAAGGGTTTTTCATCAAAAGGCTCATTCAAGGTTCAAGATATATCATTCCATGTTCAAACTCATCATTATATAAACTTCTTTATACAATGGTTGCCAAAAATTTACAAAGTTCATCATGAATTCAAAGTTCGATTCATCCGAGTATCATCCACCATTTTCAAATAAAACATTGCAAGTTCTAATCTTTTCATTCATCAAAATATAATCTTCAAGATTACAACCAAATATATAAAATAGAAAACTTCACAAATTATTCAAGTCTCATCATTTCATTCAAGTTACAATCCATCTAGCCATTTGTAGCGGTAGAAATGTTTAAGACTAAGCCATTGGATTGACTAGACTTGTACAAATCAAAATAAAAATCACCACCGTACTTTATTGTTTCCAAAGGAATGGGAAAAGAGCGAATAACCGAAAAAGATGGGGAAATATTCAAGGTAAGTGGGTTGGTTATGCAAAGGGAAGGTATTAGCACCCTAAACATCTACGGTACTCCGCAAGAACCTCTTTGTAAAATCTGTATATTTTGACTATAAAAATGTTGTATAAAAATAGATGGTGGAGGTGAGAAAAGAAATATTTTTTATGATTTTTTCACCCGCCACGGTTGTCAACCTTTAGTGCCTACGTACCACCTTTCGTCCAATAGGGGATCAGGGTACACGTAGTTCCTCTTTAAAAATTTTAAAACACAAGTGTGTTGGTTAATTTTATGAGATAAGACGTCATCGCCATTGTCCGTGTGGAAAAACATACTTACTAGCCACAATTATGAGAAAGGAGAATTTTCATCATCTTAAAGTGGAGGATATATGGCTTGGATTTTAAAATCAACAATGCCTCACTCAACACCTAAGTGGAAATCATCTCTCTTCAATACATATTGTATAAGTATAGTTGTTTGCATCACTACAATGATTGACAAGAGTCTAATCTTTTGAGAAAATTTTAAAGCAAAATCCAAAGTGGAAAAATGGCTTGAAATGAGATTGATTGACTTTTAGTCTTCTCACAAAAAATGTCAAGGTATTATTAAGTTGATTGAAGTTTATTTATGAAAAGGTTTTGAAAATGCATGGACATAAGTCCAAGTTTATTATGAAAGTGGTTCAAGTTTAAAAAAAAAAAAGAAGAGTTTTCAAAAGGAGGGAGAAGATTTTTGAAATTAAAGAAGATGGGAGGAGATGAAGGGACTACCCTAAAGCATAAGGTAAAAGCTAAGGATAAGAACTATCTAACCAACAAGAAGCCAATGCTTGACATTATGAGTCAAGATAGAATTCCAATTATTTGGATTGAAACCAAGCAAGCAAAGATACTAGACCTCTTGAGAGAACAAAACTTCAAATGTATTAAGTCTTCATAAAAATTGGGCAGAGTAACGGCTGTATACGGGTGAGTTCCAGATTACAAACAAAGAATGTAATCACAATAACCTGCACACAAAACAAACAAACAACCCAATGTCTTGAGGTAAACCTCAAGAACTCCCGACAAAATATCAATTAAGGCCATAAGGTCTCCAACATAGGCCAAGGTTTCTATTCCTAAGTCCAAGAAGTCCAATACTCCATAATTCCAAGGATAGTAACCAAATAGTCCAAGTATCATTAAAGGGTTTTTTATGGTTCAATGTTGATTATTAGGTGTCTTAGAAGAGAAAAGTAAAAGATCAAGTGAGCAAAATAAAAAAAAGACATGAAAAGTAATGCTTAAAGTAAATGGTACATAAAGCATAAAAAAATAAAAGGGCATAAAGTAAAAACAATTTAATAATTAGTAGTTAGTTGGATGACCATCTTGAAACTTGCATTTGGAACTCATTAGAGGATTGGTAGAACCAAAGCCTCCACACAATAAGTTGCATTTGCTTTTTGTCAAGTATATCATCCATTTGGAATCCTCAAAACTACCATTTAATGATCAACGGTGTTTACGTGATCCGCGTTGACCAAAAGTGTTGTAGATCCATTAGAGAATTGGTAGAACCAAAGCCTCCACACAATGAATCTCAAGGTTATTAGATCAAAGAGATCAAATTAACATACTTGGGATTGAAAATATAGGTTTGGGCCACGAATGATCATTTATTCGAATCAGGACAAAATTTAGCGCTATATTAAGCAATCGTAAGTGGACTTATATAGAAGTCGCACCTATTTTGAGGTAGGTCAATAGCAATCTATGCACCATTTGTTTTGAGACATGATATAGAGATCATGCTCCAATAACACTTAGTGCAATAAGAAAGGGACAAGATGAAGAGGTGTGAGAGAGAATATACAAATCACATTTGAATTAAATTTTAATCAAACTATTATTAAAACCGTTCATCCATTTTTGTGGAGTTAGACTCAACACCATGGATCCAATGATGTTAACAAAGTTCATGACCAATAATTCAATCCAAGATCAACCAGAAAATAATCACAAAATAATATTGCATTTAATATATACATTAAAAAAAGGTTTTTAAAATGTTTTTAAAATAGAAATAATAGAGAAAAATATCAACTATATTCAAATTAATCAAGAAATGAAAATTAAGATCATAGAAAAATCAGAAATGAACTAAAATAATTTTATAAAATTTTTGGTAATTATTTAAAGTCAGAAACTATTTTTAAAATTAAAAGAAATGAGTAAAATAAACCAAAAATGATATAAAAAAATAACAAAATCAGAAACAAAAATAAAATAAGGTCATCAATATTTGTCACAATTTCATTAGATCATTCCATAATTTTTTCAGAATTTAAAAATGTATCAAAGTATTTTTAAATATTTAAAACAATTAAAATAAAGTGAAAATTTGTAAAAAATACCAAAACACAAAATTAAATTGTGAAAAAATAAAAGTCAGAAAGAGAATAATCAAAAATATTTTTCATAATTTTTTTAGATTTTTTGAACTAAAAATGAATTTTCTATGTTTTTTGAAGTTTAAAATAGTTAAATATAAAAATCAGAAAAGAAAAATAAAGTCAAAAATATGTGGACAATTGGATGAAAGTCAAAACGCGTTAGTAATCAAATCCAAGGGATCTGGCGCGATATGCATATCATGGTCATTAGTGAATAAAGCATATAATCATTAATTAAATCAGATTTTAAAAATAAAACAGATGGCGTGCCTTCATTGGTTGGAAGATGACATGTTGGTCATCTTCAACCTCCAACCAACGTGAATTGCAGGTCTCTCAAACTGTAAAATAAGAAGCTCAGACCTATGCCATTCGCTTCGTCTCTTCAAGACGAAGACAACCACACCTTCGCGACAAATTTATATAAACTGTAGCTCAAGCAATTTAGAAGGAAAGTTTTGAAAAGGGATTTGAAAATTCATGGTCAAAACACGTTTCTAGGTGAAATTAAGTGTTGCGACTAGAACCAGGGCAATGAGAGCATCACAATGATATCAAAGTTTTGAAGAATTGATGAAGGAATCTACCTATTGAAGTTGAGTTACAGAGCTCTGAAACTGGACTTCTATGGAGCAATATAGGGCACAATTCTTGAATGTAATTATATGGTTAGCTTCAGGGAAGATCAAGGAAGGTGAATTGATGGAAAAAATGGATTAAAAAAAGGCTTGAGAGTAAATTTTGAAGTAGTAGAATTTTGAGTTATGGAACAAGTTTGGCAGGGTGATTCTGGCTATCCAAGCTTGAGGAAATGAATGGGGGATGACCCTCTATTTATAGGGAATCAAATGGAATGTCCAAGCGTGTGAAATGACGAAGTTTGGAGGGAAATCGTGTGAAGTTGCAAACAAGAAAAGTGTGACTTTTAATTTGATCAAAACTCATCCAAAACGCGTGTTTTGTTGTGCTAATCAATTCTGGAAGTTCACTAAACATGTTTAGAGGCAAAAACGCGTGGAAAACTTGTGATTAGAAGCCAAGACAAAGATTTCAAATTCTGACTTATGGAGAAACTTCAGTTCCAAGTTACCAAGTTCAATCCAATGGCATTCTCAACTAAAGGGGTATTAAGGCATGATTCTTGATGCTTTAGAAAGATGAGGTTACAAGTTTTGCAATGGAAAAAGAATGGAATCAACTTGATGCTTGAGATGAAAGTTGCTTTGAGTCAAAGTTGGGAAAAAGAAGTTGACTTTCCATACTTAGAAATATTTCAACTTTTCCTTCAAAAGTGGCCTATAATGTTTTGTATCCAGACATTGCCTTCCACTTGGAATTTGTTCTTGACCAAAAAAGATGAAATGAAATATACCTCTTAAATGACATTTTGAAACTTTAACCATTCAAAATCTCCAAAAATTGAGAGAGTTATGAATTGTTGAAGTTGGCAAAAAATCATGAAATGACCTATAATCTTTTGTATCCTTAGGGCATCTTCCATCCAATTTCTCACTTTGCACATAAAAGAAGGCATAAAGTTCACATACTCAAGATCATTTTAGAAAAGTAACGGGATCAAGGTGATAAAAATAGACCATGTTATGATCATTTGAAGTCACACATGAAAAATTGCAATTTTGGACACATTTTACTTTTGGCAAATTTTGCAAAAATTATCAACTTTGAGAAGGCATATCTCTTTCAATTTTGACCCTATGAGGGTGTTCTTGGACTTTTTAGAAAGCTTAGGATGTCCTTTAAACAACACTTTTGTCTCATCTCAATTTAGTCTTCCATGTTCATGTATTAAGCTTTGACCCAAAAGGTGTTTTTGTTGACTTTTAAAAAGGACCTATAATGTCAAAATTGATATCTTTTTGTGAGTGCAAAATTTGGACTTGGGAGATGAAGATGAATTGTAGGTAATTGAATCCTCTTAAAAATGAGATTTGGATGGGTCATTTCTGATAAATTATGAGAAAGTTATGCTTGGTCAAAGTTGAGTTGACTTTTCCTATAAAACCCTAATTTAGCAACTTTTGGGTTTTGATGAATTATGGGAAATCCTTGATGAGTCATGATAAAACATTGATCAAATGATGAATGATACTTAAAAATTAGGATGTTGACCAAAAATCTTGAAGTTTGACTGTATGTGGGCCACAGTTGACTTTTGACCTAGCACAATCGATTTCTAGGTATTTGAGCGATTGACTAAGCAAACTTCCTCTGCAAGGCTTGAAACTTGACATGGATGATCTTGAGAACATATTAGGACAATGGTGAGAATTTGGAATCCTTTGGAATCAAGCATCTTGATGCAAAATGAAACCCTAATTTGAGGTAGACTGCCTTAGGAGAGAGTTTATCTTATCAACTCTTAGACCTCCTTGAGCAATTTGAGGACCTCACTTGACATGTATTGAGAAATATGGGAGGGCAAATTTTGAGGTATAACACACGCAAAGAGGGAATTGAAACCTCGATTGGGAGTACCGCTTCCATTCAATACACAAGGGAGAACATGGTTGCTCCTGTTGAGGTGCGAACAGATGTCTGATATCCATGCAAAGCGAAAGGGAGCATTTCATGCCAATTGTTATAAGTAACAACCATCTTCTGGATAATCTTCTTGATATTCTTATTAGCAGCTTCAACAGCCCCATTCATGTTCGGTCTGTACGGAGATGAATTGTGATGGACAATCTTGAATTCCTCACAAAGTTTTGTCATCATCTTGTTGTTCAGATTCGAGCCATTGTCAATGATAATTCTGCTCGGCACACCATACCGACATATGAGATTATTCTTAAGGAAGCGCACAACTACCTGCTTAGTAACATTAGCATATGAAGCAGCCTCCACCCACTTGGTGAAGTAATCAATTGCTACCAAGATAAAACAGTGTCCATTCGAAGCTTTGGGCTCTATCATCCAATCATGTCAATACCCCACATAGAGAAGGGCCACGGGGAAGAAATAACATTGAGAAGTGTCGGAGGCACATGAACCTTGTCCTCATAAATCTGGCATTTATGACACTTCTTTGCAAATTTGTAACAATCAGTTTCCATTGTCAGCCAATAATAACATGTCCTTAGCATCTTTTTAGCCATCGAATATCCATTGGCATGAGTTCCAAATGAAACCTTCATTAATCTCATGCATCAACATGTCTGCTTCATGTCTATCCACGCATCTGAGCAAGACCATGTCATGATTTCTCTTTTACAACACATTTTCACTGAGGAAGAAACTGCCAGCCAATCTTCTCAATGTCTTTCTATCTTTATTCGAAGCACCAATCGGGTATTCCTGAGTCTGAAGAAAATGCTTGATATCATAATACCAAGGTTTTTCATCTGCTACCTCCTCTGTTGTAAACACGTGAGCGATCTTATCCAGTTGTCGAACCATAATTCGAGGTATATCATTCCAAGCATTCACTTGATACATAGAAGCAAGAGTTGCCAGAGCATCCGCCATTTAATTTTCATCTCTAGGAATGTGATGGAATTCAACTTTATTAAAGAAGGGTAACAACCTTCTAGCATAATCTTTGTAAGGGATCAAGCTGGTGTGACGAGTATCCCATTCTCCTTTAATCTAATTTATTACCAAAGCTGAATCACCATACACATCTAGAATTTTAATTCTAAGATCAATAGCTTCCTCGAGACCCATGTTGCAAGCCTCATATTCTGCCATATTATTAGTACAATCAAATGTTAACCTTGCAGTAAAAGGAATGTGTGATCCATGGGGAGTGACAATCACATCACCAATTCCTTTACCATAAGCATTCACAGCTCCATCAAATATCATACTCCAACGAGATTCAGGATTAGGACCTTCCTCGGGAAATGGTTCATCATAATCTTTCACTTTCAGAAACATCACATCCTCATCAGGGAAATCATACTTCACATACTCGTAATCATTAACTGGTTGATGAGCAAGATAATCTGCCAACATGCTACTTTTAATGGCTTTTTGAGTGCGGTATTCGATGTCATATTCAGATAACAACATCTGCCAGCGGGCAATTCTCCTGGTAAGAGAAGGCTTTTCAAAAATGTACTTGATTGGATCCATTTTGGAGATCAACCAAGTGGTGTGATTCAACCTATACTGCCGCAAACATTTTGCCGCCCAGGCCAGAGCGCAACATGTCTTTTCTAGCATGGAATACCGCGACTCACTATCAGTAAACTTTTTACTGAGATAATAAATGGCACACTCTTTCTTCCCCGTTTTATCTTGTCGTCCCAGAATACCGCCCATGGAATTATCTAACACTGTCAGATGCATAATCAATGGTCTTCCTTCAACAGGATGGAACAAGATAGGAGGTTCAAGCAGATATTCTTTAATAATTTCAAATGCCCTTTGGAAGTCATCCGTCCACACACAACCTTGATATTTCTTTAACAACTTAAAGATCGGTTCACATGTTGCAGTCATGTGGGAAATGAATCTGGAAATATAATTCAAACGCCCGAGGAACCCTCTGACTTGCTTTTCGATTCTCAGTGTTGGAATCTCTTGAATTGCTTTGACTTTATCAGGGCAACTTCAATTCCTTTCTGGCTAACAATGAAACCCAACAATTTCCCTGACCGAACACCGAAGGTACATTTATTTGGATTCAAGCGAAGACAATAGTTCCTCAAACACTGAAACAACTTCAACAAATCTTCTACATGCCCTTCTTCAGTCTGGGATTTAGCAATCATATCATCAACATATACTTCGATTTCCTTGTGCATCAGATCATGGAATAGGGTTGTCATAGCCCTCTGGTACGTTGCACCAACGTTCTTTAACCCGAAGGGCATCACTCTGTAATAGAATGTTCCCCAGGGTGTGATAAACATTGTTTTTTCCATGTCCTCTGGTGCCGTTCTTATTTGATTATACCCGGAAAATCCATCCATGAACGAGAATACTTTGAATTTTGTTGTACTATTAACTAACATATCAATGTGTGGCAATGGAAAATCATCTTTTAGACTAGCTTTATTTAGATCTCTGTAATCTACACACATGAGGACTTTTCCGTCTTTCTTTGGTACTGGGACAATATTGGCCATCCATTGAGGATACACTGACGTCATAAGAAAACCGACATTAATCTTCTTTAGAACCTCCTCTTTGATCTTCACTGCCATATTTGGGTGAGTTCTTCTCAACTTTTGTTTCATTGGCAGACACTCTGGCTTCAACGGCAAATGATGATCTACAATATATGTATCTAGACCAGGAATATCTTGATAAGACCAAGCAAAAATATCCACATACTCTTTCAACAACTCAATCAACCTGCTCTTCACATTAGGATGCAATAACGCTCCAATCTTGACTTCTTTTAGATCTTCTCCTGAACCTAAATTGATCCCTTCCACTGGCTCTTTATATGGCTGAATGGAATTTTCCTCGCGCTCAAGCAACCGTGAGACCTCTTATAGAACCTCATCATAGTCTTCTTCTTCATCCCCATACACAGGACATTCAATGTTGGGAGAGGGTGCAGGGTCATTGTATTCAACAGGTTTTTTAATTAATCTGCACATATGATTTATGATTGCTTTTAGAAACTGACACATATGACAAGTGATCATGCATATTGTATTTTAGTTATTATTTATTTTGAAATGTTTTTTTTCTTTCTGATTACCATTTTCCAAGAAAAAGCAGAAAATAAAGACACAATTTAGGAAACGAAGACAACTTTTATTATTGATTTTAAAAGTCACATCAAATAGATAAGCCCTACATCATTAATACTTCCACCTTGGGCAGAGTGAAAGCTTTTCAAAAATATTAACAAATCAAATTACTTTGAAACATGTATGCAAGAGGGAACATCAATGGTGACCCAATTCTGAACCCTAACTCCGTGTGTCACATAATTCGGCATTTCTTGCTCTGCTTCATCTTCCACAATGGCATTAATCCCGGAAATAGTTGGATGAAGATAACCCCCGCTACGGAAGATGTCTTGATACTTGCCTGCAGCCGACTTCGACTTCATGCTCTTACCTTTGTCATTCTGCATAGAGAACCCCAAGCCAACTCTATTCTTGTTTACAGGTGGATCCACAATCTGTCCCCAAACTTCACTATGACCCTTACGCATAACCTTATATGCATCCTTAAGAGAAACCATGGAATTCTCATTTCCTCTTATATTATCAATGGATAAGGCTTGGAACTGAGTTCCAACAGCAGCTTCATCTGCCTCCATAATGCTGAAAGAGGACAGATGCGATATTAATAATGCATGTTCTCCATTTATAATTACCATTTTTCCTTCATGTACAAACTTCAGTTTCTGGTGTAAAGTTGAAGTGACGGCCCCTGCTTCATGTATCTGCGGCCGTCCCAACAAACAGCTGTAAGCGGGTACAATATCCATGACCTGGAAAGTAATCTGAAACAAATGTGGGCCTATATGAATAGGCAAGTCCACTTCACCGATAACATATTTCCTTGATCCATCAAACGCTTTCACAATAATGCCACTCGGGCGCATGGGAGTTCCTTGATATTTCAACTTCATAAGCATGCTCCTCGGTATAATCTTCAAAGCGGATCCATTATCAATCATCACATTGGATAGTGAATTATTCTTGTAATTCATGGAGATGTGGAGGGCTAAGTTGTGATTCCTTCCTTCATCTGGAAATTCATCGTCGTAGAAACTCAGGTTATTACATGCTGTAATGTTCCTTACTACACTGCTGAATTGGTCTATAGGCATGTCACTTTCCACAAAAGCTTGATCTAGTACCCTCATTAGAGATTCTTTGTGAGCAGTGGAGTTCATCAATAAAGCCAAGATAGATATTTTCGAAGGAGTCTGCAGTAGCTGATCTACAATTCTGTAGTCGCTCATCGTGATTATCTTCAAAATATCATCCACTTCTTTCTCTAATGTAGCTCCACTAGAGTCACCTGTAACCTTCTTAGGTTCAACATTCTCAGCAAGTTTCTTTCATGTGCTAACATCTCCACAAACAACTGGTGCAAATACACGACCGATACGGGTCACTCTGCTAGTCTCAGCAATATTTCCAACATCAGGCATTGGCTGGATGGGAACTTCCACACCATCCTCTAAGATTGAAGCATTATATTTGTAGGGTACAACCTTATCTGACTTGTAGGGGACGGGACCCGACAAAATAATCACCAATGGGGTAACAGCTGGCTTGCTATAATACTCAACTTCAAAATGGGCGGGTGCATCAAAAGATAGCACAATAACGTGTACCCCTTCTTCAACACAATCAATCATTATTGAGTCATCTCTGGAAAATAAATCCTCATCTAAGGAGAAATACTCATCTGCAGAGGCATACTCATCATTCGACTCTTCTTCATCCAAACAAACCTCAATCATATCAACTTTATGGTAATCATCCCTTTGACCTGTAATCTTGATAGTTCCATTATCCAACAACATCTGAACACCTTTCCTCACAATTGAACATCATCGGGAGTCTCGATAGTAAATTCGGCAAGATCCGTACTGATGTTCCACCTGGCCATCTAAGTGGCAGAAAGTAGCATGCAATTGCACAAGGTCTTCATTCATATACTCCACATCAAAAATTTTGAACTCTCCAGGACATCCAGAAACCTTATTCACCTCCTCTTCATACTCTGCCCTAGGCCCGATTATGTGGATGAGGCCCTCATCCACATCTCCTACAAATCAGCCTTTATCTTGTCGCAACCCTGTATGTCTGTACTAAAAATAGAACAACTGGAATGGGCATGCTTATAGTAGCTAAATTCAAAGAGGTTTGCATGCATTTTCACCAAATATCCTCTAACTAGATGAATATCAAAAATCCATAAGTCTCCTGGACAATCGGCCATCATATTCACAGCATTTGCTCCTTCATGCTTGGGTAGAGGATTGTCTTTCACATTAGGACACACATCCTTCAAAGATAGAATACCAGACTTTATCAATTTCTGCACCTCAGTCTTCAAAGGATAACAATTCTCAACATTATACCCTGGTGCTCCCTGATGAAAAGCACATGTTTGGTCTGCTTTGTAATACCAAGGCAATGGTGATGGTACAGCGGGAGCTGATCGGGTCTGAACTAACTTCTTCTAAATCAATGCCGGTAGTAACTCTGTATAACTCATAGGAATAAGTTCATGAATCTCTCTTCTCTGATTATACCCTTGATTCCCCTGCTGGGATAGTCTCAATAAGCAACGGTGGTTGGAGCTACACCAACAACTGGAGTAACTGAGGCGACTTGCTGAAATTTCTTCTAAGAGGATTAACCCTCCTCTCTTGCATAACAACATTTGCATCCCATTATTTCTTCTTGGTAAACCCATAAGATGGCTTCTTTGCACCTCCAGATCCTCCACTCTTTGTTAAACGGCCCTCTCTTACAGCCTCTTCTAAACGGATACCCATGCCTACCATTTTAGTAAAGTGACTTTGGGAACTTGCTACCATCCTTTCATATTAGAAAGCACCCAGAGTCTTCAAGAAAATATTAGTCATCTCCTTCTCTTCCATGGGACGAATCACTTTGGCGACTACCTCACGCCATCCCTGTGCATATTCTTTGAATGATTCCCTGTCTTTCTGAACCATGGCCTGAGTTGATCACGGTCAGGCGCCATGTCCATGTTGTACTTGTATTGTCTGATAAACGCTTCTCCCAAGTCATTGAAAGTATAGATATTGACGCTGTCCAAACTCATATACCACTTCAGCGCAACACCGGTCAAACTATCCTAAAAAAAGTCAATCAGCAGACGCTGATCATCAGTATGGGTAGACGTTCTCCTTACATACATTACCAGATGAGCACGAGGTCAAGTGTTTCCCTTGTACTTCTCAAACTTAGGGACCTTAAACTTTCCAGGTTTCTTAACATTCGGGACCAAGCATAATTCATTCACATTATATCTGAATAACTCTTTTCCCTTGAGGGCCTTCATCTCCCTCTAAATCTTTTCAAACTGTTCTTGAAAATCATCCATTCTGTCATAGAGACCCAAGTCTTCACTTGGTGGAGGAAAAGGACGACACACATCATCATTAACAAACGGAACCATATTCACCAAAGGAGGTGCATCAGGAGCAGCATGCGCCACAGGAGATGCAGAAGTAACAATAGTCTGAACAACTGGAGTATCTTGAGGACCAAGATTGAAACCTTCTGGTGCAAAGTTCTTTGGAATTCCCCATGGATAACCTTGAGGCATTGGATTTTGAACAACAGCTGGGGTAGCAGACACAAGAACAGTCGGAGCTTCAGCAGTAGCCCTTGTTGATTGAGGTTGAACACTCGGTGGCTGATTCTGAGCAGCCACTAGAGATTCCATTAGAGAAGTAAGATTGGTCATGTCGGCCTTCAAAGCATAAACTTCCTCGTGCAGCTCGCGATTCTCTTATTCTAAGTTGTCCATCTTCCTTCTAAAATTATCTTGAGTGTTGTAGTGATGAGTCAGCTTGCTGAATGAAGTAAAGAAGCTTGGTAAGACATCTGGATATGCATAACAAATGCAAGAAATATGTGCAATATGATTCACGATATGCAATGCATATGATTTTATTTTGTTATTTAATATTTCAAGAGATTTAAAGTTTATAGACATATTGCAAATATCAAAGTAATAATGCATTTGAGATATTGAAAATTTTTATTATAATAACTTCAAAATAGGTTACAAGTCTCAACAATCCCAAGTATAATATGAAAATAAAATCTAAAACCCTAAGAAGTAAAGCTGTCGGAGATCACTCTATACGCTGGCGCTTCCCCGTAAGCCTGGAAATATGAGCCTTCAACCTCTGATTTTCTTCCGCATACCCGGTGGCAACCTCCTTCCAATCACCTGAATCAGGAAATGAGTAATCAGCATCTGATTGAGGCTTAGGAGAAAATAAATCTCCTTGCCTCTCCATAGTCTCTACCGTTCGACTCTCAAGGATCTTAATCAAGTCGTCTTTCTCCTTCAAGTCTACTCTAAAGGAAATCTCTAAAGTTTGTAACTTGTTCTTCCAAGCATCCTTTTCCTGCTGCATCCTGACTAAAGTAAGTTGTAGCTCTTATAGATCATCCAATAAGGGAGGAGTGTTTTTCATAAACAAATCAGGCATAGGTGTTTCTCGAGAATACGGCATATTCAATTGAATAGCTCTCATTTGGACCCACTGAAGATAAAGCTCCAAAGAAACAACCCCCTAGGTCCCAAATCTTTCCTACTCTTATTATGAATGTGACGCCATGCCTTTTCAATATGCTTCCTAGCTTCCCTATGGTCTTCTCCCTCCTTCAGAAAGAAAATACTCAAATGAATACTATTTGGTTTATCCCTTATCAGATAACCAAGTTGTCGTCGTGTAAGAACAGGGTTATAGTTAATTCCTCTCTTTGTACCAAGAAGAGATACATTAGGGAAACTACCAAAACTGTCAATAATCTCTACATCCTGGTAAGCTCGATGATACCAATTAATATCTGAGTGAGTAAGTGCCATGATCTTAGGAGCCCAACGGGGTTCCTTTCTGTCATCCCAGAAAGCATCAGATTGAGGCACATGAGAGATAAACCACCGGTATAACAAAGGTGTGCAACAAATAATCATCCCTCCATGATAAGAACTTTGCATATGAATGGAGTAATAAGCATCAGCCAACAATGTAGGAGCTGGGTTTCCAATCATGAATATCCTGATAGCATTAATGTCAACAAACTTGTCCACATTAGGAAATAAGAATAACCCGTAAGCAAGTAGAGCAAAGATAGCCTCAAAAGCGATTGTACTCTTCATCCTGGCAAAGTAGCGAGCTTTCTCCAATAAGATCTGGGTCGGTAATCCTATAATCCCTCCTTTAGTAGTCATATGGGCTTCCACCTCAGACTTCCCCAGATGAATCAAAGCAGCAATCTCTTGTGGTTTTGGCTCACCCTCCAAACCAGTAAAAGGAACACGATCAGTAACAGGTAAATCCAACAAATAAGAATACTCCTCCAGTGTAGGCATCAACTGATAGTCAGGAAAAGTAAAGCAATGATACATCGGATCATAGAACTGGACCAAGGTCGAGAGAATACCCTCCTTAATCCTAAGCTTCATAAGAGGAATGATGGATCCATACTTCTTCCGAAAATCTGCAGAACACTCTGTAACACGGTGGAATAACTGACTTGGTTGTTTTGCATTTGATTGCAAATGTTGCGTTTAGCAAGAGTCGCCACCGACTTTTCTTTTATCCAAAAGGAAAGGCTGAAAAGAACAGGAAAGACCTTTGAGATGTTTTCTTGAGTTCGGGGGGTAGGTTATGAAAAGGAAAGGTGCTAGCCCCCTTTACATCCATGGTTTTCCATGGGCTCTTAGTTACTTGCTAGATCATTTGCCTTTGTTTGAAAATATGCTTTGTGTGGTTTTTTGAAAGTATTTTGAAAAGGTGCCATTGTTTTAGGCAAACTTTGTAATGATTCTCATTCGTAAGAATGTATATAAAGTGTTTGATCTTTTGAAAATGTTTTCAAGTTTGAAATATGTTTTTGAAAGTGTTGGTGTTTGTTTTGAAAATAGCAAGGATGTTTTTGTTTTGAATTTCAGCAAGTAACTAGGAATATTCTACCTACTCAAAAGTCTTTTATGTTTATTTCCTCTTTCCTTTGACATTGTTATCTTACCATTAATTTGGTAAGTAACCTTATCTTTGGATGTAAAAGGGACGGATGTGGGTCATCATATAACCATGATTAACAATGTTTCAAGATATCTTTGCATTTTCTTGAGGGACTAAGATCATTTTGAAAGGCAACATGGATAGCGTCGTCGATGGACTATGATCTTGTATTTTGGTTGTTTTTAATAAGATACCTCACATGCATAATATGTCCATTTTTGTAAGGCAAAAAAGTGGATTTATCCTAAGGGTGTATGTGTGCAATTGTATTGGTTTACATGCTTGACTTGTCTTGATTAGAGTTTGCTACTTGTTGGTTTTAATCTTTCAATACAAAACCCTAATTACTAGCATTTGTATATAAAGTAATAAATTGTGGAAATTAAAATTACTACGCTATTACATCATTTAGGGGGGGGGGGGGGGGGGGGGTGTACAAATTACAAATGGTGAATTGCAAGAAATTAAATCTAAATAATTATTACAACCATATTGAATTTGAATAAATGTACAAAATTAATTAAGTAAAAATGCAAGAATGTAAATGTAAAAAGAAATGTGATTTTTGTTTGGTTTTTCATGAAAAGGGTTTTTTGACCTAATTAATTAAAATAAAATAATTAACTAAAAATAAGAAAGTTAAGATTAAGTTAGTAAAATAAATTAATTTAAAGAAAACAAGTTTTTTTAGGTTTTTTTTTTGTGAATTTAATAAAAATAATTAAATAAAAGTCCTAAATTATAAATTGATTTTAATTTACAAGAAAATAATATAATAATAATTTAAATTTTATTATCTAAGTATTTAAAAAAAGGGAAATTAATTTATTTAAAAAATGTTTTTTGTTCTTTTAGTTTTATGAAAAATAAACTAAATAAATATAAATAATAAAATATAAATATTTTTTTGGATTTTTTATTAATGAAAATAATAATAATAATAATAATAATAATAACATTAATAATAAATAAAATGTAAAATGAAAATAAAATAAAAAAAGAAAGAAAATAAAATAAAAAAAGAAAGAAAATAAAATAATAAAGAAAAATAAATGGGCAGGGGTGTAAACAACAAGGCAGGGGGTCAGAAACAGCAAAAAAAATAAAGCCCGAACAATTGGAGGCCCACGCGTAGCAAGGACAAAAAGATGTCAAAAAATGTGAAAAATGAAAAAGAAAGCGCGCTGAGGTTCGAACCCATGACCTCTGGCAATAACGCGCGCTGCCTTACCACTGGGGTACATCCGTTAACTTATGTGAAAGAATAAATACATAATGTAAAACATCTTCATGACCTGTACTTCGTCTTCAACCTTCAGCCATCCAGATCCTCTGTATCTCATTCATTTCTCAACAAAAATGGAAGATGTAAACATGAAAATTATGCTATTTTTCCACACGAATCTAACCATGTAAATAACTAAAGCTATAGATCAAAGATTAATGAGAATTTCTCTGGCCCTAATTTGAACCCTAATTTTTTCAAAAACTTCAAACTCAAAATTCTCTAAGCTCAAGCCATGTAAATGAAAACTAAGGATGTCTACAGCTTCAGGGAAATGATGTCTATATTTTATCTTCACAAATGCAAGCCTAACAATGCCTAAGTAATGAGATAGAAGTTCAAGAAAAATACCTTAAAACTGGAAATCGTAAAATGCAAATGAGCTTGATTCAAGGTGTTTCAATGATCAGGTTAGCTTCCTCAAGTTCCCAGGAAGCTAATCCAATGGTTTGCTTGAGCAATGGATGGCTGGAATGGCTAGGAGAAGTCAATGTGCAGACTCTGTTTTTTGGTTATGGAGGTTATGGTAAATGGTGTTACAGTTCTGAAATGAGGATGGGGATGAGTAGTATTTGATGTAAGGAAGCTTTAGGGACCAAAAGGCCAAGAAACGCACGAGGGAAATATGAGTTTGGTATTCAAGGTCAGAAATGGTGCAACAATGGAGTTTTTGGGCAATTTCTGATTTGAGAGAGTTTTGGTGTGTTTCAGGGTGCTTTAGCTCGTGTCTTTTCTTGCAAATGACTCGTGTTTATGTATGGAAAAGGTTTGGATACTTGAGGTGGTCAGAAGTACAAGATCACATGTTTTGGCTTCTTTACTTGTTTTTGAAGTAAGGTTGACAAACATGGTTCCAATGCATAATAAAAAGCTATCTAGAGTTGTTACCAACTTTAAACAAGATTATCTGACTTGGTAGAGGAAGTTTGTGCAGAAGAAACAAATGCAAAGCTCAATGCAAGTTGACTTTGCATAAAGCTTGCTTTATGTAAATGGCAATGGTGCCTTTGTGCCATAAATGGAAAATTTACTTGGGTAAAGCTTGAATCAAGTGGATAATAGATCAAAATCAAGTGTAATATTCTAATTATGGAGAGGCCTTGAGGTTTAGAGGCCTGCAAATCAATATTGTGCAACATAGGTTTGAGATTTGAATTTTGTTCATCACAAAATTTGCCTTGTAAAACAACTTGAAACCCCAACTTCTGACCTTCGATTCTCTTGGCTCACAAATGATCTCAAGGAGTTCTGGGACATTTTGGAAATATTGTAATGTTCTATACAACCCCTCTTTGAATCACTTTTGAAAAATCCAAATGGAACTATGTGAAACTTGGGTCAGAAGTTAGGTCAAAATTCTGACCTAAAATGCTCAAAATTTCACTAAGTGTTTAGTTTCATGACCATGACTTCATGGATTAATAACTTGAGATCCAAGCATTTATAGGAGAAGTTGTGTAAAGCAATGTTTTATATCTCATGGAGATATACAACTTTCATGTTGAAAGTTTATTTTGAATCATCTTGCATCATGGTTAAAAATTGGCTCAAAGTTGTGAAAAAATATGAAGTTTTCAACACTTAGAAAAATTTCTAAGTTTGAAAACTTTGACTTTTCAAAATGAAATCTTGAATTTTGATTTCTTGATGAATAAGTTTCATATTTTGACATGTTTTGATGAATTGTGATCTATGACACTTGATTTTGACCAAAAAGTCAAAGTTTGACTTTTCAGTGTACAGTTGACTTTTGATCAGTTGACTGAAAATCAACTATCAATCCAATTGATCTTGAGAAATGTTTTGAGTCATGCCATTAGGACAAAATGATGCAATTGAAATCTTGAGATCATGCCTCAAACCAATTAACCATTTGCTAGGTCAAAAATTAAAAATTGCCCTTTCTCAATCAAAACCCTAATTTTGACCATTTTGCCCTTTTGATGATTTGATCAAATTTCTTGAGGAATTATGGTCCAAACTTGATCAAATGATACATATGAGTTTATAATGTTGATGTGGATCAAAAATTATGAAGTTTCACTATAAATTGGCCACAATTGACTTTTTCCCCAATACAGCTGATTTTTAGGTCAACTGCTCAATTGACTGAGAAAAATGTGATCCAAGGCTTAAAACTTGACATGAGTAATCTTGGGGGTTCATAATGATCCATGAAAGTCATATGAGGCATTAAAAGTTCAATTATCCTTGTGCAATCTCAAACCCTAATTTCAATCATCAGTGCTTAAGGAGGTGTCTTGAGCTGATCAACCCTTGTGCAGTCTTGGACCAAAGGAGATATTGTGAGAAATATTTGGTAAATGAGAGGGAAATTTTTTGGGTACAACAACTTCCCATGTTCAATCTTATTAAACCTGAAGAGTTAAATTGGCGGATCCGCCATTCGTGACTTGAAGGTGGAAGATGGTTGGACACTAAAGTGCCCAGAAATTTGCACTCGAAGATGGATTGTGAATGGGCTTATAGATGCCATTTGGGGGAATGGTGGAGATTTGTCATTGATGGGCTTGTAGATGCTATCCAAAGGTGACTGTTGACTAAGAATGTACTAAGTCTGAACTTGATTTCAACTGAAAAAGAATCAGAATAAATCTTTGGAGCGACTTATCTGAACCAGAAGAAGTCTTGTATGTTGTTTGAATGGGAAGAATCAAAATAAATCTTTGTGCGATTTATCTGAACCATAGAAAGTTCCTGTGGGGAAAGAATCAGAATAAATCATTGAGAGATTTATCTGTACCCGAAATATTCCTTTGAAAAGTATCAGGATAAACCGTTGAGGGATTTAAACTGAACCAAAAGAGATCTTGAATATTCTTAAACTAGAAAGAATCAGAGTAAATCTTTGTGTGATTTATCTAAACCAGAGAAAGCGTTTTCGGGAAAGAATCAGAATAAATTGTTGAGAGATTTATCTGAACCTGAAGTTTTTCTTTTGGAAAGTATCAGGATAAACCGTTGAGGGGTTTAAACTGAACCAAAAGAGATCTTGAATATTCTTTAACTGGAAAGAATCATAGTAAATCTTTGTGCGATTTATCTGAACCAGAGAAAGCATCTGCAGGAAAGAATCAGAATAAATCATTGAGAGATTTATCTGAACCAGCAGGGATCTGGAGAAGAATCAGAACAAATTATTGAGAGATTCATCTGAACCAGAGAAGACAGATGCAGAAAAAGAATCAAAATAAATTGTTGAGATATTTAAATTGAACCGGCAGGAGTCTGAAAGAAACATCCGTTGTATAGATGGTTGACCAATCCTTTCTTGGGAATTGATCTTTAATTGACTTGTTGAAAATTTGATGAAAATTTTATGTTGATTGATCTTTCCTAAAAAGATGAAAGGTTAGTTGTATGTAATGTCATGATGTATGAAATGCATGGTGTAATGATGTTCTCAAAATAAATGAGATCGTGTCGTATGTATTTGTGTTGTCAATGTTATGGCGTATGGGAGCGATGTATGGACATGTTAATTGTTATGCCGCAGTGTTGCTGGAGTCGGGGAAAATAAATCCCGAAGTGTTGCTAGGTATGAGGAGTGCAAGTCTTCATGTTTTAAAGTGCATATGAGTTGATGAGCTTCCATTTGTTAGAGAAATAAACTTTGTTGTAAGGGAAACGTCGTGTATTGCTTGTAGATCTCGTGGAATCCTACTGGGGAATCCTGAGAAATTGGGCGACTTTTAATGGGGAGTGATAACTGGAAGTTTTGTTCCGCCGGGGATGTGAGAGAGCTTGATATCATTAAGCTGCACACTGTGGGGGATTTTAGGGAGTATTCTAAAGATATTATCATATTTCTTAAAGCCATTAGTGATTATCTTTCTATTTTTTGTTCCTTTTTTTGTTCATTTATAAACAGTAGTTACGTTAAAATGCATATGTTCAAAAACAAATCATTGGACGTTTTCACAAACAAAGCACGGAAAAATAAAAAACAGATAGTTTTTTACTTTCAAAGGGATATCTTTGTATTGACTTGAATAAGTATTTTTGTACAACGAGACGAACATCCTAGTAAGAGAACGTCGTCGTAGAAAAAAATGAAAGTTTGATATAAAGAAAAGATAGCTATGTGCAATAATCCCATGGGGTTCCCATTCTGCTATAGCCTTCGTGACTCTGAGCGTCTTGTCCATTTGCTGCCTTGTCCGAAGTTGATTGGATTGATCAGAACCACTGAGTTTGTCAGTCGAAGCTAAAGGTTTTCTATAAGGTGATCCAACGGGACATAGTCATACGCTTTAATTCCCTAACTTTTTCCTGGACCACCCTTTCAGGTTTTCAGTCCATCAGGATACCCTTTTTTGCCCAAGTCGCCCTTTCGGGTTTTTAACTTGCCGGGTGTACATATTTTTTTTTATTTTGTCCCTAATTTTTGCCCAAACCTTTGTGGTTCTCCGGGATGCCCTTATTTTTCCTAGGTGTGTCAACCTAGCAGGTCTCTTATGCGTAGTATCTTTTGATTATGTCCACATTCACAGGGTGCGGGAGTTCGTCGCCATCCATAGTGGTTAGGATCATTGCTCCACCAGAGAATATGTTTTTTATCACAAGGATGGTCCATTACTTCTTCATTATTGATCTCGTGACAGTAGGTTGGTTCATCCATTCGTTCAATGGTGATATGGGGAGCCTCGTTACCCCACTTGAGTTTAAACATGGATGACATTGTGGCTAGCGCGTCTGGTAGTTGATTTTCCTCTCGTGGAAAATGCTCAAAGGTAATTTCCTCGAAATGTGGGATTAATGTCAACACATGTTCTTTATAGGGGACGAGGTTAGGTTGCTTAGAGTCCCATTCTCCTTTGATATGACTGATGACTACGGCTGAATCTCTGAATACACTTAAGGACTTGATTCGCAAATCTATGGCAGCTTTGAGACCAAAAATACACACTTCATATTCTGCCATGTTATTGGTACAGTTGAAGAAAAGTCTTGCGGTAAAGGGAGTATGACATCCTTCAGGGGATATAATTACAGCACATATGCCATTGTCGAGTGCGTTGGACTCCCCATCAAAAACCAGGGTCCATCGGGATCCTTGTTCAGGTCCGTCATACGGTCTGAATTCTTCACAGTTGTTTACCATCATGATGTCTTCATCTAGGAATTCGAATTTCAAGGAATGATAGTCATCCACATCTCGATGAGCAAGGTGATCGGCTAGTACACTGCCCTTTATTGCTTTTTGGATAGTGTACTGAATGTCGTATTAAGTCAGAATCTTCTTCCATCTTGTTATTCTCCCAGAGAGGGCAGGCTTCTCGAATATGTATTTAATTGGATCCATCTTGGATATCAATAAGGTAGTATGGGTAAGCATATACTGTCTTAGCCGGAGAGCAGCCCATGCCAGAGCACAACAAGTTTTCTCGAGCAGTGAATATCTTGTTTCACAGTCGGTAAATTTTTTTCTCAGGTAGTAAATAGGATGCTCTTTTCGGCCAGACTCATCATGCTGCCCCAACACACACCCCATTTAATTTTCTAAGACAGTTGGTTACATGATCAAGGGTCTTCCCTCGACTGGCGGCATTAAAACAGGAGGCTCTTGTAGGTACTCTTTGATCTTGTCGAAGGCATCTTGGCATTCATCATTCCATTTGACTACTTGATCTTTCTTCAGTAATTTGAAGATTGGTTCACAAGTAGCTGTTAGGCGAGAAATGAATCTGGTAATGTAGTTTAGTCGTCCTAAGAATCCTCTGACTTCCTTCTCGGTGCAAGGAACAGGCATTTCTTGTATTTCTTTCACCTTGGCAGGGTCCACTTTGATACCTTTACCACTGATGACGAAGCCTAGGAGTTTACCGGACCTTACTCCAAATGTGCATTTATTTGAGTTCAACCCCGGCTTGTATTTATTTAACCTCTCAAACAGTTTCTATAAATGGTCAAGATGTTCCTCTTCAGTTTGAGATTTGGCTATCATGTCATCCACATAGATCTCTATTCCGTGATGGATCATGTCGTGAAATAGAGCTACCATGGCACGCTGATAGGTTTCCCCAGCGTTCTTTAACCCGAATGGCATAACCTTGTAACAGAATATGCCCTACTGTGTGACGAAGGTTGTTTTCTCCATGTCCTCAAGTGCCATTTTGATCTGGTTGTAGCCTGAGAAACTATCCATGAATGAGAACACTTTATGCTATGCGGTATTGTCGACCAGAACATTGATATGGGGGAGTGGGAAATCATCCTTAGAGCTTTCCCTATTCAAATCTCGGTAGTCCACACACATTCGTACCTTGCTGTCCTTTTTAGGCACTGGAACAACATTGGAGACCCATTGTGGATAGGAGGTAACGACTAAGAATCCTGTGTTGAATTGTTTCATGACTTCAACCTTGATCTTCTCTGACATGTCTGGCCGCATGCGATGGACTTTTTGTTTTACCGGAGGGCAATCTTCTTTTGTCAGTAGACGATGGACCATGATATCATCATCAAGTCCTGGCATGTCTTCGTACGACTAGGAAAAGACCTCAACATAATCATGTAGCAACTGAGTTAGACGCTTCTTGACACTGGGTCTATATTGGCAACCACCTTGACTTCTTTCTTGTCCTCTTTGGTACCTAGGTTAACTGTTTCCACTGGTTCTTCATGGGGTTGTATGGTCCTTTCTTCTTGTTGTAGTAACCTGGCTAGTTCCCCTGGAACTTCACAATCTTACTCATCTTCATCTTCGGCTTGGTAGATTAGATTTTCAGAGTCACAAAAGGCCATAGTAGAATTGTTACCCATGGGATCCCGAATGGATTTAGATCTTCATTTTTAATGTGAGTGTGTGTAAGATTATAGCTATCTTTGAAAGAAATAAAAATGTAGAAAAAGAAAGACAAAGAGCACAAAGTTTGTATGCAAAAACATCAATGATTCATTGATGACATATGAAAATGAGGTAACAACCCTTACAAATGGACCGTTGTGCCTCGGGTAAGACACGAGGTTTTAAAAGTATGAATTGTTTAATTATTACAGGTCCAACAAAAATTTAAAGACAATTAATGTTGGAGAAAAGTAATTGGGACAAAATATTTAGCTTCCCAGTTACTTAGTCCTCCATTGATGGTTGGGAAAATCCAATCTTCTAGGTCACAACTGTCATCATCATCATCGTCCACTGTGTTGACTTCGTGGTTGTTGATCTTCAAAGGTGCCCCCCCCCCCCGACACGAGCACGAAGGATAGCTTTCTGGGCTCCTGAAGTGAAACCCAAACCAAATTTGTCAGATTTGTAAGGGATATCCGGGAGTTGGCCCCAAATAGTACACCCACCTTCTTCGATCACTACCTTGGCATCTTTCAGAGAAGACATCTTTAGTGGAGGTCTTGTAATCTTTGGGACTTGGGAAACAGCCTTGGTAGCTGCCACTGTTTGTGGGACTTCCTCGAAGTGCTGAAATGGAGTTTCAATGAATTCACCATCCATTTCCACGTATCTGAAGGAGTTCAAGTGGCTGACCATATATTCCTCTTCTCCATGGACAGTAATGATTTTTCCCTTGGTTGGGTATTTCAGCATCTGATGTAATGTAGAGGTGACGGCACCAGCGTCATGAATCCAAGGTCGGCCCAATAAACAGGAATAGGAAGGGCGAATGTCCATCACGTAAAAAGTTGAACCAAAGGTATGAGTTCCAAATTTTATGGGGATGTCCACCTCCCCGTGCACCATTATTTTTGAACCGTCGAAGGCCCTTACCACTATGTTGCTGGATTTTAAGATCAAACGTTCACAGTCGAGTCTATCAAGAGCCTTCTTAGGCAACACATTCAAAGACGAACCAGTATCAACCAAGACATGGGCCAAATTTGTGCCCCTGCATTTGACAGAGACATGCAATGCCTCATTATGTTTCCTCCCTCTAGGTGTTAAGTCAGCATCAGAAAAGCCTAAACCATTTTCAGCTGTTAAACTAGCCACACAGACTTGAAACTGATCAGCAAAGGTTTCTTGTGGTACGTGGGTGGTTTTAAGAAATTTCACTAAGGCCTTCGTATGAGCCTCAGAGTACAACAATAAAGACAGCATGGAAATCTTTGATGAAGCCTGCCCTAGCTGTTCGACTATGTTGTAGTCGCTTCTTTTTATAATTTTTAGAATTTCTTCCATCTCCTTTTTGGAGGCTCCAGGGATAGATACTGATTGTGCCTTCATCCGGACAGGCTCAACCAAAATGCCTTTGCCCCGAGTCTCGGTCGACTCGGTGGCAGGAGTGTCAGTAGGGTTAACCATAGGGATTGTAGTAGTAGTGTCAACGGGAACAGAAGCAGGGATGATCACAGGGTCGGTAACAGTTTTCGGAGGAGCAATCTCGGGAGAGAATACTCTGCCACTTCGGGTTATCTTGCTGGTTCCTGTAATGTTGCTGATGTCGGGGTCAGCCTTCTCAAGAATTGAGTCTTCATCAGCCAGCCAATCCTGCTTGACGCCGTGATAGTAGACATCACCCACATAGTTCCACGGGACTATTTCATTTGAGGAGTACGGGATCGGCCCTGGTATAGTAATTATCAGTGGAGCCACTTTACGAACTGATGTAATCATAACGGGTCTTTTGGTGGAGACCCTGGAAGGATTGGCAGAAATGGTTACTATTGAAACATCATTGTAAGAAATGGTTGGAACGGGAGTCTTCTCAAACAAAATCTCTTTGTCATCCATTAGGCGCTGGACACCTGCTTTCAGTAAATGACAACTCGTTGGTAGGGATAAACAGAGGTGGCAGCTTTCGTCACAGCCCAGAAATAAACCGACTTTTAACAGGTTATCTTCACAGTCAGGAGAGGAGTAACAAGTTCATCAATAACAGTAACAAACATATCATCTTCAACAGCGTTAACATCATGGCCATGTTTGGGCATAGGAGCGGTGATAACATTTGGCATATCAGGAGCATCAAATTCAATTTCTTTTGCTTCAAGAAGGTCTTGCACCTTGTTTTTCAAAGCCCAACAGTTGTTGGTATCATGGCCTGGACTTTCTGAATGGTAAGCACAACGAGCATTAGGATGGTAATGAGGATATGCGGTGTTGGGATTCTTTAGGGCTTCCTTCAAAGTTAGCATATTAGATCTCAACAAATGTGGCAGGACTTGAGATAGTTTCATATTAATCTGGGTAAATTGTCTTACTGGTCTTTCTGTTCTAGGCTGATTGCTCCTTTGTTGAGTAGGTGCAGGCTTAGGGATCATGACATCCCCTACCATTGGAAGATGTTCAGTTCTATCTTGATTCCTTTGAGGATACACAACACCAACCTCTTTCTTCCCAATAAATGGTTTTCTCACGGCACTGGAGGATGCGTCTTTTTGGATCTTCCCACTCTTAATCCCAGCTTCCACTCTTTCCGCAGTCAAGATTAATTCAGGGAATCCTACTGAGGAGATTCCAATTAGATGATTAAAAAATGCACCTGACAAGGTCCCTAGAAACATATCCACTAGTTCCCTTTCATACAGGGGAGGTTGGACTCTTCCTGCTAGGTCCCTCCATTTCTGAGCATAGTCTTTGAAACCTTCGCTTGAAACCATAGCCATACTCTGGAGTTGAGTACGGGTGGGAGAAAGGTTTGCGTTGTACTAATACTGTTTATGAAAAGCAGTGGCAAGGTCTTCCCAATTATGAATATTGGCCATTTCCAGTTGATAGAACCAATCTAGTTGAGTCCCATATAGACTTTCTTGAAAGAACTGGACCCACAAATCTCTGTCGGCAGTATGAGGTTGTATCTTCCTCACTTAAGATCGGAGGGGAATCTTGGGACACGAAACCCGTCGTACTTAGAGAACACTAGCGCACTTTGGTGGAATAACAATCCCAGACACCAAACCCAGTTCTTCAAAGTCCAGACCGGGAACTTTCTGAATCTCCATTGCACTTAGACGTTCTTCCAAATGTTTGTATTTGTCGTCAGCCGGGGGATATTGCTCTTCAGAGTAATCCTCTTCTTCTTCCTCTTCAGATTCTGGCTGGGCTCTCACTTCCTTGCCTTTCCCTTATTGATTGTCCTTTTCAACAAATGACGTTGCAAAGTCTAGGGTCCGTCTGGCTGGCCCTGGGAACCTTCTTCCTAGATTTAGAACACCGGTTGCTTTCTTTGCTTTCTTCTTCTTTTCTTCAATCAGCAAAGTTTTCAAATCCTCTTGTCCTTTGGCTAGAGTCAAGAACATTTGTTGAAACTGAGCATTCTGCATCTGGAGATCTTTTACTATCTGCTCGAGATCCATCTTACTGAAATAAACAGTAGAAAGATGAGGAGACTTATTGTAAGAAACCTACTTATGTTATGATGAATGGAGATGCATGTGCAATGATTTCAAGGATATTAGAGATTTAAATTTGCTTTAGACCAAAAAGGAACATACGTCATATTAACAAATCAAACTTTGAGTACATCATTCCTCTTTTACAAAGAAATACAAAAACTCTAAGATAAAAAAGTTGTATGCATCCTCTTTAGTGCGATGTAGGCGTTCAGGCTCCTCTCCTCATGAAGTTGCTTGGTGAGTTCCAGAACCTTCTTCTCGATGGTGTAAAATTGGGCCTCGAAAGTATTTCTCTCCCCTTTAAGCTGTATCCAATCTCTTTGCAAGTCTTCGAGAGAGGTAGGCATGTCAGGATGCAGGATAGTGTAGGGGACATCTTCTTCCACAACAGGCTCTATGATAACCGGGAGAATGGAGGGGTAAGGCATCATAAGACTTTGAGCACGAGCTCGTACCCATTTGAGGTAAGGCTCAAGAGGGATTAAATTCTTATGCCCCAATGTCTTGCTATCTACCTTGTTCAACATCCTCCAAGCTCGGATAAACCTCTGGCGGTAACCTTGATCATCATTCTCGTAGTCAAATACCAACCCTTGAATAAGCATCTCATGTGGGCCATCCCTTCGGGAATAACCAAACTGTCTTAAGGCTAAGCAAGGGTTGTAAGTGATTCCTCCTCTAATGCCAAGTAAGGGTACATTAGGGAATTCTCCACAACAGTCGATGATAGTAACATTCTCTATAGATCGGGAATACCAATGAATGTCTGAATGTTTGAGCGTCATCAACCTATGTAACCACCTTGAATCTTGCTCGTTCTTTAATACAGATTGGGGAATTTGCGAAATAAACCATCTTTCCAAGAGAGGAGTACAACACATAAGGATACCTCTTTTCCTCATAGTGCGAGTGTGAAAAGAATGTAGGATGTCCCCTAACAAAGTAGGCACCAGGTTACAAGACATGAAGATTTTGACGGCGTTCACATCTATGAGTTGGTCAAGATTTGGAAACAAAACCATCCCATAGATGAGGAGAGCCACAATTTCCTCAAAAGCTTGCAAATCCAAAGAGTTCCAACAGTTTTGGGCTTTCTCAAACAAGAAATTGGCTAAGAAACCTTTGACACCACTCCTTATTTCCCAATTAGTTGTGACATCAGATGATTGCAAGTGTAAGGCTTGAGTAATCTCTTCTGGATTTGGATCTCTTTCCGTATCGTTGAAGGGTAGTTTATTGAGAATGGGAATCCTCAAGAGTTCGGAGAATTCTTCCAAAGTTGGCATAAGTTGATAATCGAGAAATGTGCAGCAATGGTGTAGAGGATCAAAGAATTGGAAGAGCACCTTCACCATGTCCTCATCAGTGTTAGAGGTAACCAAGTTTAATAGGAGACCATGTCTTTCGGTAAATGGAGAATTTTCAGGAATTCTTGATGCTAGCTCTTTAAGTTTAGGAGGAATCCTTACAAGATTGACTTGAATGGTTTTCCTACGAATAGAATCCATGTCCTACAAAACAGAACAAAGATAAATCCCAAAATCCTTGAAATGGTTAGTAAGTATGAGTATGATGTTATGATGTTTATGATGTTATGTACAAGTAAATATATACAAACAAAGCAAACAAGTCCTTAGGTTTAGGCTTGCATGGAGTCTCATAGGTAAGTACCCTCTTGAAGTTTAGTTGGCTCAAAACCTGTCCTAGCAATAGTAAACAGGTTCTAAGGGAGCTCAATATCACTGGTTTGTTTTCTCGGTCATTGTTTCAGCGTAAGCCTCTTTAATGGAGACCAAAATATCCTAAAAAACCAAACCTCGAGTGTAGTATCGAGTATCTACCAACTTCAGACTGCACCAAATTCGATCATCTCACTACGTCCTAATGGCCAAGTTGGTCAAGTAAAGGTTCTAGAAGTTAGTTAGTGCTTCATGACATCACTCAGTGGCCCCGTATTCTCCTTGACTACTCAAGGGCTACCTGTACCCACAAATATGTCACACTAACGTAGCTATTTCTTAGACCATATCAGTATACCCCACACAATTTCCATAACGTATTACTACTTGTCTATAAGGTATCCCAAATCCGGGTAGAGGATTCAAACCCAAACAAATAACCATAATGTAAAGCAAACAAGTCAAATAATGAAAGCAAGTAAATGTGATCTAACCCTAAGGTAACCCCACTTTAAGAATTTTCCCCAGCAGAGTCGCCAGTTCTGTAACACGGTGGGAGAATTGACTTGGTTGTTTTGCGTTTGATTGCAAATGTTGCATTTAGCAAGGTCGCCGTCGAATTTTCTTTTATCCAAAAGGAAAGGCTGAAAAGAACAGGAAAGACCTTTGAGATGTTTTCTTGAGTTCGGGGGGTAGATTATGAAAAGGGAAGATGCTAGAACCCTTTTCATCCATGGTTTTACATGGGCTCTTAGTTACTTGCTAGATCACTTGCTTTTGTTTGAAAATGTGCTTTGTGTGGTTTTTTGAAAGTATTTTGAAAAGGTGTCATTGTTTTAGGCAAACTTTATAATGATTCTCGTTCGTAAGAATGTATATAAAGTGTTTGATCTTTTGAAAATGTTTTCAAGTTTGAAATATGTTTTTGAAAGTGTTGATGTTTGTTTTGAAAATAGCAATAATGTTTTTGTTTTGAATTTGAGAAAGTAACTAGGAACGTTCTACCTACTCAAAATTCTTTCATGTTCATTTCCTCTTTCCTTTAACATTGTTATCTTACCATTGATTTGGTAAGTAACCCTATCTTTGGATGTAAAAGGGGCGGACGTAGGTCATCGTATAACCATGATTAGAAATGTTGCAAGATATCTTAGCATTTTCTTGAGGGACTAACATCATTTTGAAAGGCAACATGGATAGCGTCATCAAGGGACTATTATTTTGTATTTTGCTTGTTTTTAATAAGATACCTCACGTGCATAATATGACCATTTTTGTAAGGAAACAAAGTGGGTTTTACCTAAGGGTGTATGTGTGCAAGTGTATTGGTTTACATGCTTGATTTGTCTTGATTAGGGTTTGCTACTTATTGGTTTTAATATTTCCATACAAAACCCTAATTACTAGTATTTGTATATAAAGCAATAAATTGCGGAAATTAAAATTACTACGCTATTACATCATTTAGGGGAGGGGTGTACAAATTAAAAATTGGGAATTGCAAGAAATTAAATCTAAATAATGATTACAACCATATTGAATTTGAATAGATTTACAAAATTAAATAAGTAAAAATGCAAGAATGTAAATATAAAAAGAAATGTGATTTTTGTTTGGTTTTTCATGAAAAGGGTTTTTTGACCTAATTAATTAAAATTAAATAATTAACTAAAAATAAGAAAATTAAGATTAAGTTAGTAAAATAAATTAATTTAAAGAAAACAAGTTTTTTTAGGTTTTTTTTTTGTGAATTTAATAAAAATAATTAAATAAAAGTAATAAATTCTAAATTGATTTTAATTTACAAGAAAATAATATAATAATAATTTAAAATTTATTATCTAAGTATTTAAAAAAAGGGAAATTAATTTATTTAAAAAAATGTTTTTTGTTCTTTTAGTTTTATGAAAAATAAACTAAATAAATATAAATAATAAAATATAAATATTTTTTTTGGATTTTTTATTAATGAAAATAATAATAATAATAATAATAATAATAATAATAATAATAATAATAATAATAATAATAATAATAATAATAATAATAATAATAATAATAATAATAATAATAATAATAATAATAATAACATTAATAATAAAGAAAATGTAAAATGAAAATAAAATAATGAAGAAAAATAAATGGGCCAGGGTGTAAACAACAAGGCAGGGGGTTAGAAACAGCAAAAAAAATAAATCCCAATCAATTGGAGGCCCAGGCGCTGCAAGGACAAAAAGATGTCAAAAAAATGTGAAAAATGCAAAAGGCAGCGCGTTGAGGTTCGAACCCATGACCTCTGCCAATAACGCACACTGCCTTACCACTGGGGTGGTTGTGCATCCGTTAACTTATGTGAAAGATCTCCATGACCTGTACTTCGTCTTCAACCTTCAGCCAGCCAGACCCTCTGTATCTCATTTATTTCTCAACAAAAATGGAAGATGTAAACATGAAAATTGTGCTATTTTTCCTCACGAATCTAACCATGTAAACAACTAATGTTATAGATCAAAGATTAATGAGAATTTCTCTGGCCCTAATTTGAACCCTAGTTTTTTCAGAAACTTCAAACTCAAAATTCTCTAAGCTCAAGCCATGTAAATGAAAACTAAGGATATGTACAGCTTCAGGGAAATGATGTCTACATTTTATCTTCACATATTCAAGCCTAACAATACCTAAGTAATGAGATAGAAGTTCAAGAAAAATACCTCAAAACTTGAAATCGTGAAATGCAAATGAGCTTGATTCAAGGTGCTGCAATGATCAAGGTAGCTTCCTCAAGTTCCCAGGAAGCTAATGCAATGGTTTGCTTGAGCAATGGATGGCTGGAATGGCATAGAGAAGTCAATGTGCAGACTCTGTTTTTTGGTTATGGAGGTTATGGTAAATGGTGTTACAGTTCTGGAATGAGGATGGGGATGAGTAGTATTTGATGTAAGGAAGCTTTAGGGACCAAAAGGCCAAAAACCGCACGAGGGAAATATGAGTTTGGTATTCAAGATCAGAAACTATGCAACAAAGGAGGTTTTGGGAAATTTTTGATTTGAGAGAGTTTTGGATGTGTTTCAGGGTGCTTTAGCTCTTGTCTTTTCTTGCAAATGACTTGTGTTTATGTATGGAAAAGGTTTGGATACTTGAGGTGGTCAGAAGTACAAGATCACATGTTTTGGCTTCTTGACTTGTTTTTGAAGTAAGGTTGACAAACATGGTTTCAATGCATAGTACAAAGCTATGTAGAGTGGTTACCAACTTTAAACAAGCTTATTTAACTTTGTAGAGGAAGTTTGTGTATGAGGAACAAATGCAAAGTTCAATGCAAGCTGACTTTGCATAAATCTTTCTTTATGTAAATGGCAATGGTGCCTTTGTGCCATTAATGGAAAATTTACTTGGATAAAGCTTGAATAAAGTGGATAATAGCTCAAAAGCCAGTGTAATGTTTTGATTATGGAGAGATCTTGAGGTTTAGAGGCCTTCAAAGCAATATTGTGCAGCATAGGTTTGAGATTTGAATTTTGTTCATCACAAAATTTGCCTTGTAAAACAACTTGAAACCCCAACTTCTGACCTTCGATTATCTTTGCTCACAAATGATCTCAAGTTGTTCTGGGACATTTTGGAAAGCTTGTAATATGCTATAAAACCCCTCTTTTAATCACTTTTGCAAAATCCAAATGGAACTATGTGAAACTTGGGTAAGAAGTTAGTTCAAAATCCTGACCTAAAATGCTCAAAATTTCACCAAGTGTTTAATTTCATGACCATGACTTCATGGATTAATAACTTGAGATCCAATCATTTCTAGGAGAAGTTGTGTAAATAAATGTTGTATATCTCATGGATATCTACAACTTTCATGTTGAAAGTTTCTTTTGAATCATCTTGCATCATGGTGAAAAATTGGCTCAAAGTTGTGAAAAAATATGAAGTTTTCAACACTTAGAAAAATTTCTAAGTTTGAAAACTTTGACTTTTCAAAATGAAATCTTGAATTTTTGATTTCTTGATGAATAAGTTTCATATTTTGACATGTTTTGATGAATTGTGATCTTTGACACTTGATTTTGACCAAAAAGTCAAAGTTTGACTTTTCAGTGTACAGTTGACTTTTGATCAGTTGACTGAAAATCGACTATCAACCCAATTGATCTTGAGCAATGTTTTGAGTCATGCAATAAAGACAAAATGATGAAATTGAACTCTTGAGATCATGCCTCAAACCAATTAACCATTTGCTAGGTCAAAAATCAAAAATTGCCCTTTCTCAGTCAAAACCCTAATTTTGACCATTTTGCCCTTTTGATGATTTGATCAAATTTCTTGAGGAATTATGGTCCAAACTTGATCAAATGATACATATGAGTTTATAATGTTGATATGGATAAAAAATTATGATGTTTGACTGTAAATTGTCCACAATTGACTTTTTCCTCAATACAGTTTATTTTTAGGTCAACTGCTCAATTGATTGACAAAAATTATGATCCAAGGCTTCAAAATTGACATGAGTAATATTGGGGGTCCATAATGATCCATGAAAGTCATATGAGGCATTGAAAGTTAAATTATACTTGTGCAATCTCAAACCCTAATTTCAATCATCAGTGCTTAAGGAGGTGTCTTGAGCTGATCAACCCTTGTGCAGTCTTGGACCAAAGGAGATCTTGTAAGAAAATATTTGGTAAATGAGAGGGAAAATTTTGGGGTACAACACACTCGACATCGGGAATTAGATTGATCAACTCATCTATCTTGGGATCCTTGAAACTCTACTTCCCGATATTTCTTTTTCCAGAATCCATGGTTTAAAAGGTACCTGAGATATTCACAAATGGTCAACTTTTAAGTCCCTTGAAATAATATTTCTTCAAAATATGCTTATGAGTGCATGGATACATGATGTAACAATCACACACAAGATCACACATATAGGTTTCATAGGTTCAACGTCACGAGCATGAGGTCGAAGGTACTACCCATAAGGTGTTGGTCTAAAAGTTATCACCTGTCGAACAAGGTTCTAGAGGTTCCCAGAGTCTACATCCTTCCTTCGGATATTACCAACTTCCCGATTAACTCAGTAATTAGTAATATTCTCAAGAAGAACTCGTCCGAGCATAGTATCGTGTGACAACTATTTCCGGATTACTCCGTCATAGCTTCCGCACAACACCTAAAAGGACAAGATGGGTTTGGTATTCTACGGTCCTCAGTTTCAGCAGGCTCCCAGGTCGAAAGCAGTACGTCTTCCCGATTACTCGGTAAACGACACTACATTTAAAGGGTCCTCCATTGAGTGGGGGATCTCGTGCCTCCTTTTTTGGTATTACTCCCTCAAAGTTAACATGACTATACCGCCCATCCTATCTTAAAGTTTGCCCAAGTCCGGGTATAGGACTTATAAGCAATCACCAAGCACCATGAAAACCAGGAAAATCCAGACAAACATATATACAACATATAACACATAAACAACAATAGCACATATACGGATATAAACAAAGATGGGTTCAACCCACTTAGGTATGGACCAGCAAGAGGTCAATCTTTCCCTAGTGAAGTCTCCATTTTTTCTGTAGCGATAGAAATGTTTAAGACTAAGCCATTGGATTGACTAGACTTGTACAAATCAAAATAAAAATCTACACCGCGCTTTATTGTTTCCAAAGGAATGGGGAAAGAGCGAATAAACCAAAAAGAGGGGGAATGATTCAAGGTAAGGGGGTTGGTTATGCAAAGGGAAGGTATTAGCATCCTAAACATCTACGGTACTCCGCAGGAACCTCTTTGTAAAATCTGTATATTTTAGCTATAAAAATGTTGTATAAAAATAGATGGTGGAGGTGAGAAAAGAAATATTTTTTAAGATTTTTTCACCCGCCGCGGTTGTCAACCTTTAGTGCCTACGTACCACCTTCCGTGCAATAGGGGATCAGGGTACACGTAGTTCCTCTTTAAAAAATTTAAAACACAAGTGTGTTGGTTAATTTTATGAGATAAGACGTCATTGCCATTGTCCGTGTGGAAAAACATACTTACTAGCCACAATTATGAGAAAGGAGAATTTGCATCATCTCAAAGTGGAGGATATGGCTTGGATTTTAAAATAAACAATGCCTCACTCAACACCCAAGTGGAAAATATCACTCTTCAATACATATTGTATAAGTATAGTTGTTTGCATCACTACAAGGATTGACAAGAGTCTAATCTTTTGAGAAAAGTTTAAAGCAAAATCCAAAGTGGCAAAATGGTTTGAAATGAGATTGATTGACTTTTAGTCTTCTCATAAAAAATGTCAAGGTTTTATTAAGTTGATTGAAGTTTATTTATGAAAAGGTTTTGAAAATGCATGGACATAAGTCCAAGTTTATTATGAAAGTGGTTCAAGTTTAAAAAAACAAGAAGAGTTTTCAAAAGGAGGAAGAAGATTTTTGAAATTAAAGAAGATGGGAGGAGATGAAGGGACTATCCTAAAGCATAAGGTAAAAGCTAAGGATAAGAACCATCTAACCAACAAGAAGCCAATACTTGACATTATGAGTCAAGTTAGAATTCCCATTCTTTGGATTGAAACCAAGCAAGTAAAGATACTAGACCTCTTGAGAGAACCAAACTTCAAATGTATTAAGTCTTCATAAAAATTGGACAGAGTAACGGCTGTATACGGGTGAGTTCCAGATTATAAACAAAGAATGTAATCACAATAACCTGCACATAAAACAAACAAACAACCCAATGTCTTGAGGTAAACCTCAAGAACTCCAGACAAAATATCAATTAAGGTCACAAGGTCTCCAATATAGGCCAAGGTTTCTATTCCTAAGTCCAAGAAGTCCACTACTCCATAATGCCAAGGATAGTAACCAAATAGTCCAAGTATCATTAAAGGGTTTTTTATGGTTCAATGTTGATTATTAGGTGTCTTAGAAGAGAAAAGAAAAAGCTCAAGTGAAAAAAATAAAAAAAATGACATGAAATATAATGCTTAAAGTAAATGGTACATAAAGCATAAAAAAAATAAAAGGGCATAAAGTAAAAACAATTTAATAATTAGTAGGTAGTTGGATGACCATCTTGAAACTTGCATTTGAAACTCATTAGAGGATTGGTAGAACCAAAGCCTCCGCACAACAAGTTGCATTTGCTTTTTGTCAAGTATATCACCCATTTGGAATCCTCAAAAGTACCATTTAATGATCAACGATGTTTAAGTGATCCGCGTTGACCAAAAGTGTTATAGATCCATTAGAGGATTGGTAGAACCAAAGCCTCCACACCATGAATCTCAAGGTTATTGGATCAAAGAGATCAAATTAACATACTTGGACTTGCAAACATAGGTTTGGGCCACGAATGATTATTTATTCGAATCGGTGACAAAATTTAGCGCTATGTTAAGCAATCGTAAGTGGACTTATGTAGAAGTCGCACCTATTTTGAGGTCGGTCAATAACAATCTATGCACCATTTATTTTGAGACATGATATAGAGATCAGGCTCCAATAACACTTAGTGTAATGATAAATGGACAAGATGAATAGGGGTGGGAGAGAATATACAAACCACATTTGAATTAAATTTAAATCAAACTATTATTAAAATCATTCATCCAGTTTTGTGGAGTTAGACTCAACACCATCGATCCAATGATGTTAACAAAGTTCATGACCAAAAATTCAATCCAAGATCAACCAGAAAATAATCAAAAAATATAATTGCATTTAATATATACATTAAAAAAAGGTTTTTAAAATGTTTTTAAAATAGAAATAATAGAGAAAAATATCAACTATATTCAAATTAATCAAGAAATGAAAAGTAAGACCATAGAAAAATCAGAAATGAACTAAAATAATTTTATAAAATTTTTGGTAATTTTTTAAAGTCGGAAACTATTTTTAAAATTAAAAGAAATGAGTAAAATAAACCAAAAATGATTAAAAAAAATAAAAAATCATAAACAAAAATAAAATGAGGTCATCAATATTTGTCACAATTTCATTGGATCATTCCATAATTTTTTCAGAATTTAAAAATGTATCAAAGTATTTTTAAATATTTAAAACAATTCAAATAAAGTGAAAATTTGTAAAAAATACCAAAACACAAAATTAATTTTGAAAAAATAAAGATCACGAAGAGAATAATCAAAAAAAAAAATCATAATTTTTTTCAGATTTTTTGGACTAAAAATGAATTTTCTATGATTTTTTGAAGTTTAAAACAATTAAATATAAAAATAAGAAAAGAAAAATAAAGTCTAAAATATGTGGACCATTGGATGAGAGTCAAAACGCGTTAGTAATCAAATCCAATGGATTTGGCGCGCTGTGCATATCATGGTCATTAGTGAATAAAGCATAGAATCATTAATTAAATCAGATTTTCAAAAAAAAAACAGATGACGCGCCTTCATTGTTTGGAAGATGACACGATGGTCATCTTCAACCTCCAGCCAACGTGAATTGCAAGTCTCTCAAACTATAAAATCAGAAGCCCAGACCTATGCTATTTACTTCGTCTCTTCAAGACGAAGACAACCACACTTTCACGACAAATTTATATAAACTGTAGCTCAAGCAATTTGGAAGGAAAGTTTTGAAAATGGATTTGAAAATTCATGGTCAAAACATATTTCCAGATGAAATTAAGTGTTGCGACTAGAACCAGGGTAATGAGAGCATCACAATGATATTAAAGTTTTGAAGAATTGATGAAGGAATCTACCTATTGAAGTTGAGTTGCAGAGCTCTGAAATTGGACTTCTATGGAGCAATATAGGGCACGATTCTTGAATGTAATTATATGGTTAGCTTCATGGAAGATTAAGGAAGGTGAATTGTTGGAAAAAATGGATTAAAAAAAGGCTTGAGAATAGATTTCGAATTAGCATAATTTTGAGTTATGGAACAAGTTTGGCAGGGTGATTCTGGCTATCCAAGCTTGAGGAAATGAATGGGGGATGATCCTGTATTTATAGGGAATCAAATGGAATGTCCAAGCGTGTGAAATGATGAAGTTTGGAGGGAAATTGTGTGAAGTTGCAAAGAAGAAAAGTGTGACTTCTAATTTGATCAAAACTCATCCAAAACGCGTGTTTTGTTGTGCTAATCAATTCTGGAAGTTCACTAAACATGTTTAGAGGCAAAAACGCATGGAAAACTTGTGATTAGAAAGCCAAAACAAATATTTCAAATTCTGACTTATGGAGAAACTTCAGTTCCAAGTTACCAAGTTAAATCCAATGGCATTCTCAGCTCAAGGGGTCTTAAGGCATGATTCTTGATGCTTTAGAAAGATGAGGTTACAAGCTTTGCAATGGAAAAAAGAATGGAATCAAATGGATGCTTGAGCTGAAAGTTGCATTGAGTCAAAGTTAGGAAAAAGAAGTTGACTTTCCATACTTAGAAATATTTCAACTTTTCCTTCAAAAGTGACCTATAATATTTTGCATCCAAACATGGCCTTCCACTTGGAATTTTCTCTTGACCAAAATAGATGGCATGAAATAGAACTCTTTTATGACATTTTGAAACTTAAACCATTCAAAATATCCAAAAATTGAGAGAGTTATGAATTGTTGAAATTGGCAAAAAATCATGAAATGACCTATAATCTTTTGTATCCTTAGGGCATCTTCCATCCAATTTCTCACTTTACACATGAAAGAAGGCATAAAGTTCACATCCTCAAGATCATTATGGAAAAGTAATGGGCTCAAGGTGATAAAAATAGACCAAGTTATGATCATTTGAAGTCACACATGAGAAATTGGGGATTCATCTGGAGGACTTGTAATCTTTCTTCATCATCAAGTTTCTTCCACATGAAAACTCCTTGAAACTTTTGAAATGATTTGTTAATAAACTTTTGAACAGAAGGATGTCTTTGGAATCACTCAAAAATAACAAAATATGACCAAGATATACTTCTTTGAAGATCAAAACCCTAGCTCCTAGATCAAGAAAATGCTTTGAGGAACTTTGACAAATTTGAACAAACTTCTTGTACCAACACAAATGCTTTGTAAATATAAGTTGTTGAGGATGAAAATGAGAACTCATAGCCACCAAAACCACTTCCATATCTTGAGAATTGATATAAATATGCACTTGTGACCAATGGGAACAAGGCCTTGTCCAACCATGACAAATTCTTCAATCAACCGCTTGTACTTTTTAATCAATCTTGATAACTTTGTAATTTGGTGAACCAAAATAAACCTTGCCATGCCATTTATTCTAAAATAACTTCAATGGTGAGGTTTGAACTTCTCAAGCTTTGTTGAATAGGGCATGGAAATAAACTCATGAACCCATGGATCAACTTGCTAAGCCACATTGCCTTTACCTACATTATTAACAAGTAAGACAACCCAACATTGCATTTTACTAATTAAAAGGAAATAAACAAGACAAAATATCCATGATCACAAAATAAAACAAGTCAAGATGCTTGGTGATTCCTCAAAGAGAAAAGCTAAAGGTAGGGAGGAGAACCAAAAGCCCTAATGTGATCTTGTTGTGATTGAATCAATATGGTATGATAAAGGGATATTAGGGGCAAAAATTGGGGTACAACATCTGCCATTATTTAAGTTTCTTCTATCCAGAGATACGAAGGTTAAAAATCTTTGTGTCGACGCGATCAAAGATACTTAAATATAAAACAAACCCTATTTTTGTCCCTAAGTTGCCATGCAATGCTTATGACTATGAGTGCACATGGACAACTTCAAAGGGACGCAAAACACCACTGGGGATGTAACAACATAAAGAAACAAGAGAGCAACCCAACTAGGAAAATAAATCACTGGTGGATCAAAAGGCCCGACTTAAAAAATATGGTAAAATGGTCAAAGGATACACCAACTCCTACTGAAGGCGAGACTACCAACATTCACTAAAGTTAGAAAGAGGAAAAAAATAACAAAACTGACATTTACTGACGGTGAACTACCAAATTTCACTGAAGGTAGAGAGAAAGAATCATCGACATTCACTGACGATGAACTACCAACTTTCACTAAGGTAGAAGGAAAAGAAATATCATAGAATCGTTGTACACTGAATATGAAATACCAATGTTCACTGAGGGTACCAAAAAGATAACAAGCACCAACTTTCACTGAAGGTAGAGAGAAAATATATCATAGCACCTCCGTTCACTGATGATGAACTACCAACTTCACTGAGGGTAGCAAAAATATAACAAGCACCAACTTTCACTGAAGGTGACCTACCAACTTTCACTGAAGGTAGAAAGAGAAAATATATCATAGCACCGCCGTTTATTGACGATGAACTACCAACGTTCACTGTGGCTAGCAAAAAGATAACAATCACCAACTTTCACTGAAGGTGACCTACCAACTTTCACTGAAGGTAGAGAGAAAATATATCATAACACCTTCGTTCACTGACGATGAACTACCAACATTCACTGAGGGTAGAAAAAAGATAAAAAGCACCAACTTTCACTGAAGGTGACCTACCAAATTTCACTGAAGGTAGAGAGAAAATATATCATAGCTTCGCCGTTCACTGACGATGAACTACCAACGTTTACTGAAGGTAGAAAAAAGATAACAAGCACCAACTTTCACTGAAGGTGACCTACCAACTTTCACTGAAGATAGAGAGAAAATATATCATAGCACCGTCGTTTACTGATGATGAAACAAAATATCATAGCTTCACCATTCAACCACCTTTCCGTTTTTCATACTGTCACATGAAACAAAATAAAACGAGATTAGCACATGTGTAATAGAATTTCAACAAGAAAATTTCAAACAATTATCTACACTTTCATCATTAGGGATTGGAAAGAAAAATCAGAAATAAAGGGGCAGTGTTTCGTCCGTGTTTCATCCATTGCAAATCACAATCTTTAATTGGTTCATAGAGGACAAAATGGGAGGAAATAAAAGTCAAAATTCAGAACATCATAGTCCCAAATGCTGCACACAAAAAAAATAGCCTACATTGTTGTAAAGAGTGACAAACACAAGAAAACAAATACTGTAAAAAAAATAGATTGTATTGCTGCCCAGAAAAACTGCATTGCAGCCCTGCATATACTGTCCAAAACAATCCAAAAGTATGCATCAAAACCAGTCAATAAGCCAGCCAGAAATTACATCAAAATAGGCAATATAATAGCTGCATCCAAAAGTTATAAAAACAGCACTTCCCAATTGTTCAAACCTCTCATATTTTCCCCCCATTTTCATATTCTTATTCAATATAAGGGAAAGAGATAACATAACAAAGGAGATCGGTTTTGGCCATCAGAAGGAAAAAGAACAAATATTTCCCCAGCAAAAGCAAACCGCATAGCAACGAAAACAAAGCCAAAAAACAACAAAAACAAAACCAAAACAGCAACAAAAACAAAACCGAACAGCATCAACAAACCCTTTTTGTTTTCCCATATCATCATTTTCCCCTTCCAACCATTCAGAAATTAAAGAGAGAAAGAGAGAAAGAGAGAAAGTTTACAGAAGGTACTTCCCTGTAAAACTTCACTGTAATCACAAACCGCAATCAGCAAATTTCCAATAACAACTCAATCGATTCAGCAAGGGACAACTCGTGAAACCTCCTCACCACATGTAATTTTCCGCTCCTAATCGCATATGTTCAAATAACTATTTGTTGTCCCATTGTCGTAATCTGTTGTTGTTACTGTAAGAAAGAAAAAAGAGACAGATTCAAAAATTACAGTAAATTAAAAAATACACTTACATCCCTCCGATTCGCAAACCTCCATCGTCCCATCTCCACCTACTGATCCCACCATATCCATACCCTCTACCGTGAAATATCCACCGTCGACTCCGAAACCAACCACCTCCAACACCTAATCCAGCTTCAAGACACCGTGGACTTAATCCGCAATAACCACCTTGAAATGGTTTTCCAGGAAGTCGACCCTTATTAAGATCCAATGGAATCTCTGCGAGCAAAATCAACGAAGGCATTAGTTACAGATTATTGAAATTTATGTGATGTTGATTGAAGTAAGATGGTGATGATGAATATTGAAGACGATTCAATTGCAAAGAAATAGCCTGAGAAGTGCAAAAAAAGTAGAGGGAGATCACGAGAGGAGGATGAAAGTGTTTGGGAAAGAGAGTTTTTTTCTTTTGTTTGTTCTTTTCACGATACAGCATAGAGTTTAACAACAATATTAATTGATCTTTTTTCCTTTTCCCCAGATGACTAGCGGCGCCTTCACTATATTAGGGTTACAAATTTCATTTCTTTTGTTCAATACCAGCCGTGTCAGCCCATTGGGCTGCTGGCCCAATATCCATTACCGTATCTCCTTTTGTTTTAATTGAATCGTAATTATGACGAATAAACAGAACAATTCAATTGGCAAGGCATTATTTGTTGCAACCAGGGGACCCAAGTTCAATCCCTGCTGGGACCTTTTCTTCTATTTTTCTTTTTTTCTGTTTGTTTCATTCTCTTTCTTTTTTGTTTAACAAAAAACATGATTGGGCCTTGCATTTCTCCTGAAGCCCATGCGATTATCTCCTCCCTCCATCCCAACTTCCTTTTATTATTTTCTATTATGTTTTGCTGCTATTAGGCTTAAGCTTCTAGCCCATCCGGATTTCTACCTCACACCCCCATTTTTGATTTTACCCCTTCATTTTGCTCATGTTATTTTTACTACTTTTGATTAACATAGATTCTATTAAATTAAATGTTTGTAGTTTAGTTTAGTTTTAATTAAACAAAAATAATAAAATACAAAAACATGTTATTAGATTTTTAGAATATCAATTTTGTTTATATTTTTAAATTAAATTAAATTAAATATAGTTTTTTAAATTAGTTAACTTTCTTAATTAATTTAGTTAGGGATTTTTGGGAATAATTTTCTTAATTAACTTTTTATTTAGTTTTAAATTGTTTTGTTTAAATTCTTCATAATAAAAAAATATATACAAATGACTTAATTTCTTTAATCAATTATTTTCTTTAATAAAATAAGTCTTATTTTCTTTTCGAAATCTCTCACAAACAAAAACACTAATATTATTTTGCCAATTGATTTTACTTTAATAGTTTGTCTTAGTCTAATTAATTATTTATTTTTAATTCGATTTGGTTGTATTGATTGCTTATTTATATTTTTAATCGCAATGTCGATTCGATCCATCCCCATTTGTAAATTTGTAGCCCCCATCCCCAAAAGCTCTATAATAGCGTAAAATTTTAATTTTCGCAATTTATTGTTTTTCCTTATACTGTATAATAATTAGGCGTGTATGATAAGACATAAAATCAACCGCTAGATAACTTAATCAAAGACAAATTAACTTGAATCGAACACACTTTTCACACACGCACCTCTAGGATAACCTTGCTTGTTGCCTTGGAAAACAGTCATGTCCCTCGAATGTGGGACGCTTTAGCAAAGAGCCTCGATAAAAAAGATCGTAGTCCCTCGATGTCCCTTGATGTTGCCTTCGGTAAACGATCTAGTCCCTTACGAAAATTGCTAAAGCGTCACATAAGTTGCCTTCTATGACTATACGATTGATCCACGTCTATCCCTTCACATCTAATAATAGGGTTTCTTATCAATCAATGGTAAGATAACACTATCTAAAGGAGGAGGAAAAGAACATAGACCTTTTGAGTAGGTAGGAAGCTCATAGTTTCTTGCTCACAACATTTTCAAAACAATCTTCACACCTCACACTTTCAAAACATCTTTTAAACACTTTCCAAACAAACAAATATTTTTAAGACCAACACTTTGTATACATTCTCAATGATACGAGAATCATTACAATGTTTTCCGAAACAAAGGCGTTTTCAAAATATTTTCAAAATTGCACCAATCAGAAACACATCTCAAACAAAGAATTTTCAAAGTGATCAAGCAACTAAGAGCCCTTAGATAACTACGAATGAAAAGGGTGCTAACACCTTCCCTTTTCATAACCTACCCCCCGAACTCAAGAAAATATCTCAAAAGGTCTTTCCTGTTCTTTTCACCCTTTCCTTCATTAGATAAAAGAAAAGTCGGTGGCGACTCTTGCTATCCGCAACAATTACGATAAAATGCAAAACACCCAAGTCAATTCTCCCACCGTATTACAGATGTTATCTCACATTCCGTTAACTATGTCACTTTTGGAGATGTATCAAAAGGAGAAATAAAGGGTGTTGGAATACTTGACTATACAGGACAACCTAATCTTGATGATGTGCCATTTGTTAAGGGTCTAACTGCTAATTTGATAAGTATTAGTCAACTGTGTGAGCAAGGTCTCAAAGTTAACTTTACTACATTTGAATGTCTGGTAACAAATGAGAAGAATGCAATTGTCATTAAGGGAGCTAGGTCAAAAGATAATTTATAGTAGCGGATTCCTCAATAAACAAATTGCTCCTCCATATGCTTGATGTCAAAAGAAGTTGAAGTGAAGCAAAAACTTGGCCATTTACACTTGAAAGGTATGAAGAAAGTTTTGTTAGAGGAAGCAGTCAGAGGTATTCCCAAGCTGGAAATTGAAGAAAGAAAAGTATGTGGTGAATGTCAAATAAGAAAGCAAAATAAGATGTCTAATCCAAATTTTCATTATCAAATTACTTCCAAGGGGTTAGAAGTTCATCATATGGCATTAATGAAACCTATGCAGGTTGACAATTGAAACAACCTGGCCGAACAGTCATCTGATATAAAAATCAATGAAGTCTCCATCGAACGTCTTTTATCCCGTAAAAAGGGAAAGGTAAACATCGAGAAAACCTGAGAAGGGTGAAATCACATTCATGCGACCAAGAGATCGGGTAAGGGAGTCTGTTACGCGAGGGGAAGGTATTAGCACCCGACGCGCATGTAGTACTCTATGGTATCCACTCTTGTTGTCTAATCTAATGGGTGTGTAAGAATCTATATCTAAGCTGTACAAGGAATGCATGCAAAATAAAGGAGAAAAGAATGTAGGGAAAATAAAATTTATGCTCGCTTAGGCCCTACTCCAATGCCTACGTATCCCATTTAAGGAATCAGAGCAATCGTAGTTCGGCTTATGTATTTTGGTTGGTTTATGTTTTTTAGTTAAGAAGACAAAAGAAACAATCAAGATGGCAAAACATCAGATAAATGACAAAATATCAACAATAATGTTAAAGAAATAAAAATGGATGACAAAACATCGCATGGCAACACAAACTCAGATAAGATGATAAAACGTTAGCATGATAGAAAAATATCAGAAAATATGATGAAACATTACACCTAACGATGATATTGAAAATCAAAGTAGGATAACAAACATGTGCGATGGTGAAACACCGGCTATAAGAATGTGTGATGGCGAAACATTGGCTAAGAGATAGGAAGATAACATGGAAAAGATGGTGAAACATCAATAAACCAGATGGTAAAACATCACACCTAACAATGATATTGAGAATCAAAGTAGGATAACAAACATGTGCGACGGTGAAACACCGGCTAAAAGAATGTGCGATGGCGAAACATCAGCTAAAAGATAATAGGGTATCATGGAAAAGATGGCGAAACATCAATAAACCAAAGAAACAAAACATCACACCTAACAATGATATTGAGAATCAAGGTAGGATAACAAACATGTGCGGTGGCGAAACACCGGCTAAAAGAATATGCGATGGCGAAACATCGGCTTCAAACAAATATGCGATGGCGAAACATCGGCTAAAAGATAACAGGGTATCATGGCAAAGATGGTGAAACATCAATAAACCAAATGATGAAACATTACACTTAACAATGATATCGAGGATCAAAGTAGGATAACAAACATGTGTGATGGAGAAACATCGGCTAAAAGATACGTGCGATGGTGAAACACCGGCTAAAAGAATATGTGATGGCGAAACACTGGCTTCAAACAAATATGCGATGGCAAAACATCGGCTAAAAGATAACAGGGTATCATGGCAAAGATGGCAAAACATAAATAAACCAAAGAAACAAAATATCACACCTAACAATGATATTGAGAATCAAGGTAGGATAACAAACATGTGCGATGGAGAAACACCGGCTAAAAGAATATGCAATGGCAAAACATCGGCTAGAAGATAACAAAAAGTCATGGCAAAGATGGAAAAACCTTAATCTGGAAAGATTTTAAAATAAAATAGGAAGACGCACAAGCAATTAAGATTGGTTTGTATTTTTTACCTTAAAAAAGGGTTTAAGTTCATTAGAAATATTTTATGATTTTCCAAGAAGAAGTTTTAGTTTTAAGATGCAAGAATGCAAAGAAAAAGTAAACAGCTAAAGGAGACTATCCTAATCTTTATCCCTAATGTTATCATACAATGATTGATCTTAAGATTGAGGATGAAAGAGGGAAGTTTCTACCCTATGTTAGCATGCATGGATTCCTATCCTAAGGTCTAACTCGAGGACTAAACCTACACGAGCAATCCTAAGGGAGCATGGTAAATATCAAACAAGTGAGCAAACAAGTGAATTGGCAAAAGCATACAAACATGATTAGCAGGCAAGGCACATATGTGGAATCGCCTTAAACAGGTCTTTAAATAAACCAGAGGGATTCCTGACAGATATTAGCAACAGAAGTCCCTTTCATGCATATATATTCTTGTTTGACATGACTAAGATGCCGAGATAAGAATGAGGTCATAATGATACCTAACGGAGTAGGTCCGTTGCCTCTTAGAAGCGCATGAGATAAGACCACTCTACAAAATTACTCCTTGAATATCTTTAATCAATCACTAATTAGACGTACCCGGGTTGCATCAACGATCGATCCAAGGTCATAACACAAATGTCCACAAGATAAGGAAAATGCTTGGGGTATGGGAGTTGAATCAGGTTATGATTAACCAAGGGGTATACTTGATTAATCTCGTGAGAGTAGGTGCTCCTACCTTCAACCATGAGACCCTTTATGCATGGAAACATTTGGTATATGGACCAAAGTGGTTGATTCGGGTTATGGTTAACCAAGGGCAAAACTTGATTAACCTCGTGAGAATGGCCATGCCCAAACTCAACTATGAGACCCTTTATGAAGATTCTTGGTATGTGGACCAAGGGGAAAGGAGAGAGTTGCCTCAATGCATAAGATAAAAATAAAGAGCCCATACAAGGTGGCTATATGCATGCTCCTAGAAAGTGGGACTAGCGTGGAACTAGTATTCTAAACGACCAATTGGAACAATTGATCGAATAGTTGTCGCTGTAGAAAATCCCAGGACCAAACTATGAAATGTGTGCAAGTGTACATTTGTAGGTCGATACTTTTTCATTGATGATGAGCCCAAGAGGAGGCCATGTGTTCAAATTTAAACAAAATATGCATGATAGCAATTTAAACATGTAAAGAAAATAGCAAAGAAAATAAAATTCTAAACTATTACAAACCATATGGGAATGGGGATACAAGTTTACAAATGGGGATGAATCGAATCGATAATATGATTTGAAAGTCTAAATGAACAATCAATACAACCCAATCCAACAGAAAATTAATTAAACTAAAACTAACTTTTTATTAAAATAATAAATAATATTACAATAATGTATATTTTTTTAATTTTAATTAATAAAGATAAGAAAGTATATCTTTTGCATTATTATATTATGATAAGAATCAAAATAATAACTAAAAAAAGAATATCAAAGAATATATATATATATATATATATATATATATATATATATATATATATATATATATATATATATATATATATATATAAGAATTGAGAAGGAATTAATGGGCCAGAAATAATAACAAACACGGGGTTGTTGAAAAGATTTTTGTTGGGCCTAATAGGACAACCAGCATGATCCTGCATAGCTCTCCAGTGAGGGTGCATCAAGAGGAGGCATTTCTGTAGCGTCAGATCATGGGAGAAAAGATCTGATCCGTTGATGAGGATCCAGGGAAGATCTGATGATGATCTAGTGACTCTAAAGTGAGGGAGCATGGTTGATGCGGTAGAAACACTGCACAGAATCATGAAATTATCCATAAAGGTGATGACAATTGTCATCACCTAATTATCTCTTAATGAAAGGTCATTTATACAAAATAAACAAAATAAAGAAAAATTAATAAAAACAAAATAAAACTCTCTCCATCTACACTTTTTTCTCTTGCTCTCTCACGATGAAGCCTCGCCTGAGAAGGAATATCAGTCGTGCCGGAAATTGCCTCGCGGTGGAGATGACGATGACGAGCAGAGAACTTGCTTCGATCTTGATTTTCTTTATGTCATCTTGTTCACCTCTCTCTTCTGATTGCAAATCTGACCTTTGATTTTGTAGGTGAAGCCTGGTTGGTTGTAGATCTTGAAGGGGATTTTCAAAAGCCCTAAGCTGATTTGATCACGATTCTGGTGACATCTTTCTAATCTTCTTCTTCTGAACTATTTGAGACCTTTATTTCCTCTTCATCTCTCTCATAAAAATCAGAAATTACAATTTCTGAGAAAAAAATCTAAAGGGTTTAGTTTTATAGGAAAATGATGATAGGGTTTTTGTTAGCTTGAAAGCTTGCTACGATTTAGTATATATCTTTTTTTCTAAGATTTGTGATGGATTTTAGTTCTCTTGTTTTGAGATCCGGAAGGTTTGTGAGAGGAAGATGATGAAAACATTTTTTAGGGTTTTTCGTTTTGCTGTTGTGCATCTTTTTTGTTTTGGTGAACAGTTGATCTCCCTATGTCAGTGTAATTGAATCCTTAAATATTGATACTCTTTGAGGGTTTGATTTCTGTTTGTGAGTTTGCTGATACTTGTTTAACAGGATTGCTGATTTGTTTGTTAATCCGGCTTTGAATGAGTTTTTGACGTGGGCTTTGATCCATCTAATCTGTTTATTATTTTCTGATATCTGTCATTTTTACTGATATGTTGTAGCTTCTGCTATCAGAACTTTTAATGTTGGGCTGGACTTGTTTTTGTCTTGTGATGCTTTTTTTCTTCTGATTTTTGATATACTTTTGTGATGCTGGACCTTCTGATTTCGCAATATTGTTTCTTGTTATGTTGGGTCAGAACTGTGATCATGATTTTATTATTTTTCTGATATGTGAACTTCTTGATGCTGTTGGGATGGACTGTTGCAATCCTGAGTTTGTTTTCATTTTCTGATACTTGCCTTGCAATGCTGAAAACCAATTGCTGAGTTGTTGCTTGCTGCATCTGTTATTGGGCTTGAAATGTGATTTACACCTGCTGTTTTACAAAATGCTTTCCCTGTTTTATTGCGAACCGAACAAAAGCCTTTTTTCTTAGATTTTTGTTTGAGATTTGATGTAAAATTTTTCCCATGATTAGCACTGAAATTATGATTTTATGAGGCTTTAATGTATGCTTGAATCATGATTGAAAAACACCCCTAATTCTCTGATTCCAAAATCAAATCCCTAATGATGAAACTCAAATAGAAAACTCTTTGAAAAACTCTTTTGCTTGCGTTCATGTTCAAGCTTCTTTGATTGTTTGCTAACAATTTTTATTCTTATTGTTTCATGAGCAAATGATGGTCATGTCATGGAGAATGAAGAGGAGATAATCGTGGATAGCATGAAGCATTCTTGGATATCTTTTTTGGAAGATGTTATGAAGTGAGAAGCTTTGAAAGAGAAAAAGTCTTGGAGGAAGATTCAAAAGAAAAGCCATAAAAAAACTCTATAGGATTAGGATTACTAGTTTAGGACCTCTTGATTTTGCTTTGTAACCTTAGAACTTGACTTAGAAAAAGAAATTAAGAATGATGGATACTTGTTATTGTGAATGATGAATGTGATGTACTTTTGTCTTGAAAACTTGGACAATGAATGATTCTTAAGAAGTTTGAAACTTGTAAATTAGCTTGAATGAATATATGGAATGATATTGTTCTTTGGTAAAATTTGAAAGAAAACAAATTGAAATGATGCACTTGAAAAAAAATATGAATGATGAATGGACTTGAAAACCATGAGATTTGGTAGAGTTTTCACTTGATATTTATAATAGCATGGTTTGACATATTTGGACAATGGGTGATGGATTGCTTGAAACCTTGAATGAAACTTGAATAATGAATACAACTTGAATGGAATGGTTGAATAAGCTTTATGCCAAAACTCTTTTAATTCCAAATTCAAAGAACCTTGAAAGGTAGTTGAAACCATGAATAAAATTTGCAACGTTGCCTTAGAAACTTCAAATTCAATTTGTGTGAAAACCATGCTTTATTGTTAAACATGAAACCTTAATGAATAAGTTCCAAGCAACTTGCATTTTTTACAAGAATTCCAACTCTATTAAACTCTAATCCACACCAACCTTGCATGATGGACAAACACTATGATACTTCCACCAACCCTGATCCAAGAAGAAACCAAGTACTTCCCTTGATTGAAATGGGATCCTCAATGCCTTCAAAATCCCTTGAGAAGTATAGAGAAATAAACTCTACTTAAACCTTGGTAATTTAGAGAAGAAAAGCCCTAAGCTTGATGAGAAGAGATCTCTAGGATCAAAACCCTAACCTTGTTAATATTTTGAAACAAAATGTCTGGTGTACTAGGATAAGACTTATGATGCCACTGTTTTAAGAATTTTGTTAAGGGAAAAACAATCATTCCAATAATCAAAACCCTATCCATTTCCAACTCTATTATGAAACAGAGAGTCAACTTGAGATGTCATGAGGTCTGAGCCCGGTAGCCTGAATGATCAAAATAATGAGGAGATGAAATCCAATCTTGGACTGCCATACAATACAACCAAATTCCATAGCTTGGAGAAAACCATGAAGACCATAAGCCTTGATCCCACCTAAAAATTCATGAATGTGTATGACGAAACATAAGCCACAAAAGTAAAAAGAAGAGGACAAATTTTGGGGTGCAACAACAATGTTGGTAGAAAGAGATTTGTCGGTGTGGTTGATGATGATTTTTCAAAATATTCCTAGATGAACTTTATCAAAGAAAAATCAAATGGAATTGAAGTCTTTAAGTATTTATAGAAATTACATTAGGGGAGGAATACAACAAATTCTCTATCTTACTTCCATGTTGCTATGGTTAAAACTGTCAAAGGGTGGAACAAAAGATCTCTATAGAGGGCTGATTTGAAGAAGACTTTTACTGAGGTGATGAAAAGGGAGTTCAATGGTAACACTCTTTAAATATGTGACAAATTCAAAGAGTTCAGGAGGTTATTTGATAGGGGTAAGAGGTGGAAGACCACCTGAAGATGATCAAGATTTTTGTTACCAATGTTATAGTGTGCTTCTGTTGCTACTACTGATGGTGGTATCTATACGTGCATGATGCCCTACCAAATGTTATGACATCTTTCCTGATGTGTGAACTTGGGTAGTTCATATTGGTTTGATCAGTTGGTTTTTCTTGTGTCTTGGGTTTTCCTCTTTACATGGAGAAATTTCAGGTAAGGAATCATGGTCTGGAAGTTGATTCTTCTAAGGGAGAATGGTTGTTCACTATTGTGAATAAGACAACGGATATATGTGGTTCATCATGAAATTCTTTTGTCATCCATGTGTTTAATAATCAAGATGGTTCTCCAAGGAGTAACATGGAAGGATAAGGCAAGATGGACTCCATGTGTGTTGGGTGGTTATAGCTGGAATCCTCAATAGTAAGTCCAGTGGTGTGATCATTGAGAAAGATATTAATGTCCAAGATAATATTGGGATATCATCCCAGCATATTAAGACTATAGGAGTTAGGATGAGCTATATCTAAAAACTCTATAGTCATCATTATTTATTGTCTCTATGTTCAGAGATGTGAATCTAAGAGAGATCTGTATTTTGGTGTTTATATCTCCACTTGATTAAGAGTTAGTACTTGGTGAGGTGTTAGAGTAACTCTTTTAGGTAAGTATGATGGAGTCAATGTCTATGGATAATCTTTCTTTGTATCTCCTTGTTCATATGTGGTTATCTATGAATTCTAGTATTTTCCAAAAATTATGGTTAAGGTTGAGAAAAGTGTGAACTCTCAATGTTTTTGGATGTTTAAAGAATGAAATTTTCAACCAGATGTCATGAAATTTTATTATGGAGAGCTTAGTCCAAAGGTCCCGAGGATGACAGTGTTCATAGCATGACAAGTACTTATAATGGTTTCTTTTTATCAAGGGTCTTGCTACAGACAATTTTTGACACTCCCAAGGCTGGTTGTTATATAAACTCTAGGAGGCATATTTTTTGACGTGAGGAGTAAGGTATTTTGAAGGGTAGGTTTGGAATTGGACTACTAAAGAATGAGTGTAGGCTCTAGTGGACAGTATGCCTATATTTTCTCTTCATCTAGCGACACGTGAAAAACATTTTTCAATGGTATGGAGAAGTCACACCTGATGTTAGAACAATTCAACGATCAAGGCTTAGAAAGAGAGAAACTTAACAGATTCAGGTCTCTCCCTCCTAAAATGAATGGTGCACCGTTAACAAGGATGATTTTATCTTCTTGGAAAACACATGCATTGAATGGTTGTGTTGTTACAAACAAGTCATTGTTACAAAGCGTAGTAACTTTTCTTGAATATAAATACCCCTCACTTGTTCTTCCCTCTCATGTTTTCCTCTTTGTCTGCTTGTCTTAACTCTGATTTTCTTTCAGTATTGTTTTTCGATCCTTTCATTGAGGTTTTGTTTATGTCTTCTTTGCTTTCATTCTCACACTCAGTCTTTGTCTTCTTTTGGCTAAAAAGGGGGAGAGTAGTTTAGTTGAGTCTTTTTATTATTGTTGAGTGTTGCTTCTCCATGCATGCAATAATTAAAGGGTAGTATGATCATAAGTCATAGGTTTTTCTTTTTCTTCGTATGTTAGTTCTCTTGTTGTGGGTGTATACAAGATGTCGTTCCAAATGTTCTAACATCCTGTATGGGGCTTTCTTTTTTGCTTCTGTCACATGATCTTCTAATTTGTGTTGATTCTGTCACATGGTCTTCTAACTTGGATTATTAAAGTTAGAATTCTTTTTGGTTTCTTGAGGCTTCGGGAAAATTCTCCTGGGGCTTTGTGACAAGAATTTGTTCTGAGTTTAGGGGGAGTAACTTGTGTGTTGGAAGATGCTGGTTATCTTCTTCCTCATGTACACTATCTATAGGATATAACTAGTGTTGTGTCTCCCTGGTAATGTGTTTGTGATGTGTTACATCTCCCTCTTCAGTATGTATGTGGAAAAAGTGTTTTAGCCAAAAGTTTACCAAAAAGGTGGTGAATCTTCATTCTCTGTTGAATTTGTGTCACTGCTTTTGAGGGGGAGTCTCTGTTGTAGATTGGACTACTATAAAGAGTTGTCAGACATGATGTCTTTACATGTTGAGAATTTTTTTATCTTGTTTCTTTAATGAATAGCTTCCATTGTACTCTGATAAAATTGTTTTTTTATGTCGCTAACTTTCTGATGTTTGTGTTGGTTGTTGCACCTCTAAGTTTGTGTGTTTATTTTTATCTTCAAACCTGAGATGTTTTATTGTTTATGTGTGCAAGGAGTATTCAATTGTTTTAGCCAAAATAAGCCAAAGGGGGAGATTTTTAATTCTCTATTTTTGTGATTGGAATTATGTTTGGTAAAACTAACTTAGCAGAAACATGTCGAAATAAGATGTTCTATCAATTAGAGAGATATGTTAAACCTATGCAGAATCATTCGACATCGCGCCTGTGTACAGCTGAACAATTGAATGTTTTTAGTTTATTATAGATCCAAAATACTCTGGGAATATTATGATATCCTACATGGCGCTCACTTTAAGGATTAAGATATTCAAGCTTAATTCAAGGAGTATTCTTAGTTTCTAATTATGGAGATAATTTAGGAAATTAATGATTAAACTCCTATTTTTATGCATAAGTTTCTGCATATTTTTAGCAACTAATTTGCTGCATTTTTTAAACCCAATATAGTCTAGAATATTGCTTTAAATAGATTTCTACAAACCTAGTTTATAGGTGGAACTTACATTTATTGTGTTAGGGTTTGTGTGTTATTTATGAGCCTCTCTAATATCATCCTGATACAAGAGTAGGACTATTATTTGAGTTGTAAGTTCTGTAAGTCATTCATAAGCTTTTAAGCATTGAATAGTTTTGTGTCATTGAAGTGCGTCTTCTAAAAGTATTCTAAAGTGTTTCGAGTTATTCAATCACTGTTGTGACTGAAAGGGATTTTAGAAGTGTCTCATACCTAAGTGAGTCTTAGGTAGAAGTTAAGCACGAGTAGTGATCAAGTGAGTAGATTGTAAACTGGTGATAGTTTGTTGTAGGTCTACAAATTGATAATATTTAGTTAACTTCTTCCCTTACTTGGTGTGATACGGTGGTAGAACCGACTGTTATATTGGTTTTGCGTTTTTGTTTGCAAATGTTGCGGTAAGCAAGAGTTGCCACCGACTTTTCTTTTATCCAATTTAAGGAAAGGGTGAAAAAGAACAGAAAAAGACCTTTTCGAGAATTTTCTGAGTAAGGGGGTAGATTATGGAAAGGGAAGGTGTTAGCACCATTTCTATATGTAGTTATCTATGGGCTCTTAGATTCTTAGCTCATTTTTGAAATACCTTGTGCTTTGTGTTTTTGAAAAGTATTTGAAAATGCCTTAGTGCGGCGATTCGCTTTGTGATAACTCTTGTATCAGTCCTCAAGAGTGTTGACAAAGAAAATGTTTTTGAAAGTTGTTTTTGAAATGTGTAAGTGTAAAAAAGTTTTTTTTTTGAGCAAGCATCTAACAACTATCTACTTGTACTCGAAAAGGTTTGTTCTTTTCCTCCTGTCCTTTAGACAGTGTTATCCTACTATTAGTGAGTAGGTAGCCCCATCGTTGGATGTTTGAAGGACATTCGAAGGGACTTTACGGTCATGAAAGCAACTTGGCAAGGAATTTTAGTAATTTTCCTAAAGTTCTAAGATCACTTTTTAACGAGGCAACATCGAGAGGGTCATCGAGGGACATGTGATCTTTTAAACTAGAGGACGACCACTAAAACTTCCCACCTTTCGAGAATTGTGACCATTTTCAGAAGGCAACCAAAGTGGGCGTACCCTAGAGGTGTATATGTGCAATTGTTATGTTTCAGTTATTTTTGTTTTTTTGTTAGGTTTTCTAGCGTTTGATTTTAGTCTTTGCCATACAATCCTATTAATCATACATCTAGCAGTTAATATGAAAAGAAGTAAAAACACAGAAGGTAAGGCTCCTACGCTATTACAACCAAATCGAAAGATAAGAAAAATGTTTAAAAAAAAAGAAAATAAAGTAGAGAAATGAATTCTTAGATCCAGGACGTGAATTCCTTCAATTCACCCTCCTTTGGGCTTCTTTCGATTGGGCTTAAGAGTTTACGTAAGCAAGCTTTGATTTGCCCCTTTTATATTTATTTCGATTGAGCCAGGGAGTGGGCATGAGAAACCTTCGAATGCAAACTCCTCTGCTTCTTTAGATTTATAATATAAAGTAACATGGACCTGCAGAGCAGCATGAGTGAATATCCTTCATTCACACTCTTTTTGTCTTTCGTTTGAATCTGTACAGGTTAGTTCCAACAAGAAAAGCAAACAAACCAAAAGGGAAGAAATGAAGAACATAACTAAGAGGCTATCTACATATTATGTTGAAATGAAAAGTAAGTAAAGGGCTATTTACATGTCATGCCGAAACGAAATATGCAAGGCCAAGGGAACTTACCTTGCTTAAAACTGGAACTTGTGTGGGGGACTAGAGTTGCCGGATGCTCTTGGATCAGAAGGGAGAGATGCAAGTTTGGTATGATCTTGTGATGCAGCGTATGCATATGTACCTGGTATCTTCTCCTTTTGTGTTTTTTTCTCTAAGCTTGCTAGTGTGCTCCTAATATAAAGGGGATTGAGGGGACAAGAGGACAAAGGAATAAACAACCATTAAGTTGGTGTTTTAAAGGCCATGAATGTTACTTTGAAACTTTGCCAAAGACATGGCTTCTTGTCCCTTGCTATGAACCTGGACACATTTGAATTTTGAATGACTCTGATTGCCTCCTTCGAATAACCTAAAGTCTTGATTCGAAGTGTTCAGAAACCTCTCTATTAGAGCTTCTTAGATCAGTTAGCTTCTGCATTGATTACTTGATCTTGTTCTGATATGCCAATCGAAGGACACTTGTTAATCATGCCTTCAAAATACCCCTTATCCTTGCTTTTCAATTGGTCCATAATTGTCTCCTTCGAATGGCTCAAGTCTCATCATTGGGGCCTCTTCGATTGAGCCCCTACTCAGCTAGCCCCAATGAAAACTCTTTCTAGGATAATCAAAACTTCCTTCAATATGAATGCTTGTGCATGGAGCTTGAGTATGGCAATATGTGGGATTTTTGGCCAACCAACATCTTTGCATATTTCTCTTTTGTTTTGGCCAACTAGATCTAATCTTTGACCAAACCCCTTTCTTTCAGACAACACTAAGTGTCCTTCAAATGGGCCTTTAAATTGCTTCTTTGAATGGATCATTTACGTGTCCTTCGAATGGCTTTCGATTGGACCCATCTATTTTCCTTAGTTGTTTGATTCAAATACCCCTGAGTGAGAACTCCATTCTGTCAATCGAAGCTTCCTTCATCACTTCCTTCGAATGCCATTGCACAAGAAGCCTGGGCCTGGCCACATGTAGGACCAAGACTCATCATAAGATAAACTTGCATTCAGTGATTACGTGTGTATTTCGAATGGCCAACAATATGTGTCCTTCGAATGGGCTTTTGGAAATCTCTTTCAAAGGGGTCATATTGTGTGTCATAGTGCAGAAGCTGTGTTGAGGGGTCTTGGCCTTGAGAGCAAGCGCAAAGGAAGTTTGTGTCTTATGCATTGAATGCAAGCATAGAAGAAACCTTTGTCCTTGTGAATCCAAAGCAAGCATGAAGGGGCTTTTGGCCTAGTGAATCGAAGGGAACTTGAAGAGGCCTTTAGCCTTGTGAATCAAAAGGAACTTGTAAAGGCCGTTAGCCTTGTGAATCGAAGGCAAGCCTGAAGTAGATAATGCGCAGTCAAAACCTTGTGATTTGAATGTGATCGAAGGGGGACCCATCGCCCATTCAAAGCTTGTGAATCAGATCTGCAACGAAGAGTGCCAAATGCCTAATCTAAGACTTTGAAACCAAGATTGTTCAAAGGATCTAGATGCCCAATAGAAGCTTGTCAACATGCCAATTGAAAGACACCTTGTTCATCTTCAAAAAAATTATTTTTCTTTAATCAAGTGTTTGTGACCACCAATATAAGAAAAGATCTTGGAAAACATGAGAGGGGAAATTTTGGGGTACAACAGCTGCCCCTGTTCAATCTTCTTAAACCTGAATATTTAGATTGGCTTGTTTGCCTTTCGTGATCTGAAGGTGGAAGATGATTGAACACTAGAGTGTCCAGAAATTTGCACTCGCATGAAGTAAGACTGATGGTTGATGATGGCGAGAATAGGCTTACAGATGTCATTTGGAGAAGATGACAGCGAGTCGTCGGAGATGGGATTAAATATGCCATCCAAAGTAAATGCTGATTTCACACATGTGCCTTTGAGGTTTCCTGTTCCTGCTGTCTGAGGAGGAGTCCACTGGGGAATGTGGGTTTTTGTTGTTCTCCTACTTGAGGAAAACTCTATAGGGAATAGAGTCTAGGAACATCAGTTGACCAAGGCTCTACTGAAGAGTTATCTCTGTACTGGAGAGATGAAAGTTTACTATTTTCTGGTTGAAGTCCAGGCTTCACAGTAACTTGCTGGGGATAATGGAATTAACCGTTACCTGAAAATGTATTAGAAAGAGCTTGTATAAGGCTGTTTCAGGATGAGTCCGTGTTGGATTGCCTCTGGAGGGTTATACGGAGTAATCTTTGATGATTGCTACCTTAACAGATAACGAAGGAATATTTGACGATTTCTACCTCAATAGATAATGTAGGAATCTTTAATGATTGCTACCTCAAAAGATAATGAAGGAATCTTTGACGATTGCTACCTCAATAGATAATGAAGGAATCTTTAACGATTGCTGCCTCAACAGATAATGAAGGAATCTTTGATGATTGCTACCTCAACAGATAATGAAGGAATATTTGACAATTGCTACCTCAATAGATAATGAAGGAATCTTTGACGATTTATACCTCAACAGATAATGAAGGAATCTTGGATGATTGCTACCTCGACAGATAATGAAGGAATCTTTGACGATTGCTACCTCACTAGATAATGAAGGAATCTTTAACGATTGCTACCTCAATAGATAATGAAGGAATCTTTGATGATTTCTACTTTAATAGATAATGAAGGAATCTTGGACGATTGCTACCTCGACAGATAATGAAGGAATCTTGGACAATTTCTACTTCAACAGAGTACCAGAAATTCGTGTGGTCATATGAAAATTCATTTGTGTATATAAATTACCTGAAAAGATAAAGGTTTAGCTGCATGCAATGTCATGATGCATGAAGTGCAAATGATGTTCTAAAAAAACGAGATTGTGATATATGCATTCGTACTGCATATGCTATGATTGTAAAATGATGTATGAATGCAATGTATGAACGTGTCAGTCATTCTATTGTGGTATTGTTGAACTAGGGAAAATAAATCCCTAATTGTTGCTGGGGGTGAACAATGTAGGTCTTCAAATTGAAGTTGAGATGCTGAGAGACGGATTTCCTTTGTTAGGGAAATAAACTCTATTGGGGAAAGAAACTCTATAATCTGCTTGGGGATCTTTATGGAATCCTGTATGGGAAACCAAAAAGTTTGACGACTTCACTGGGTAACTTTCTAGATGTTGGAGTAGTAATTTGGAGATTCTTGCTCCTCCAGGGATATGAGAACCTGACACCAATAGGCTGCATGCTAAGAATATGGCAGTGACCTTATAGTAGAATGCCCCTACCTCAGTATCTGTTGGAGAAGGTATCTGCCGGGGATTTTGTAGATGGTTTAACTATTATCCCAACTCTTGGAGTCCTTGGTGAATGCAGATCAGGGTATATTCTACTGATAGACAAATGACAAGATAAAGGGACATAGTCGTATGCTTTAATCCCTAACTTTTATCTGGGCTGCCCTTTCGGGTTTTCATTCCACCGGAGTACCCTTTTTTTCCCAAGCCACCTTTTTAGGTTTTCAACTTGCCGGGTGTATAGATTTTTCATACGTATATCCCTAATTTTTGCCCGAACCCTTTTGGTTCACCAGGATGCCCTTATTTTTGCCTAGGCCAGTCAACCTAGCGGGTCTTTGTTCATGCGTAGTATTTTCCGACTATGTCCATGTTCACCAGGTACGGAGAATTGTCATTATCCATAGTATTAAGTGTTGCCACACTGCTAGAAGATGTTTGTTTGATCGTACATGATTCATTCCTGGAATTCATGTGCAATGCCCCAAGTGATTCAGATGGACATCTTCCCCTAGCTATTTGGAATTTTTGAGAGATTCCTTGAATCTTGACTTGACTGCCCCAGATCAGCTGGACACCATGCTATGCCCCTTGGTTATGAAAGGCCTATCACTGGAATGTCTTTCCATCTGTGGTTATTCTGTCCACCAAGAGGATTTCTGTTCATCAAATATCCGTTGTGCGAATTTCTCTATTGTTGAACAAATAGTCATATGCAAACAATGGTATTTTAATAATGCAACGCTTATGTTTGTTTTGAAGTTTGAAAATTCATTTTTTAGTAAAACAAACAAATTTTGTAAGAGTGTGATATCATCTCAGGATTTATAGGGAACCCTACAGGAGTCAGGATACCTTTTGTATCAGTATGCTTTCGAACTAACTCATGCTTCAGCTAGGACTTTTAAGGGTTATAACGTGACCTAGTTCATGGTTTAAGAAACAAAGGATAAAGGCTCAAAATTTATTTGTACTCAACCCATTCTTCGTGATGTTCTTCAGTCCTATGCTCAGTTAATTGTGCGTTTAAATCCCGGTTGAGTCTGGAATATTTGCTCTGATACATGGTGATGGTTCAAAAATTGAACGTTTGTTTGAGAAGGCAGTCATTTTTGTAACATTTTCTTTTTTTGTTAAGGATTTGTAGGACCTCTTTTTTGATTTTGTTATCCCTACTTTTGCCTGAATTGTTTCTTTTGTGATTGCAGTCAGCGGGATGCCCCAACTTTTCTTAAGTTTCCTTCATAGGTTTTGACTTAGCAGGCTTTTCTTTTGAAAAATAATGACTGCCTGCTTTAATGATTATGCGGAACCATCATCATCTTTTGGAGGGAATCTTGTACACTATTTGTCGTGTATGAAGGTAGATCTTGCGACTAAATGCATATCTGAATTAACTGAGAAAACTACCCTTCCCCAGGTTATGATTAAGGGTTTTAATTTGTGTGAAAAGAAAAACTCCCACTTCTTAGGCTCAAAGGGGTTGACTAGGGATTATCTTCCTTATAGCTCCACTGTTTAGGATTTGAAACAACGCATGTACATCATCAGTGGGGTCTGTTCAAAAGCATAATGAATGAGATTGTGGTATCGTTTTTGTCATCCTCCCTCTAAAGGCTTAGAGATTTTAATCGAGATTTGAATATCACAAAAAGGAAGTAAAAATACAGTTTGAATATAGTGAATATGAATGAAATGATCCAAGACAAACATATGCAATGCATTGAAAAAATAACAAAGTTTGACATGAATCAAATGTTTGAACAATCAAACGAAATTACAAATTGAAAATTCTAGATGAACAAAAAGCCTAGTTATCTTGGCTTGTCACTTCAGATGGTGTGTCTTTGAGGAATGGCAGAAGAATTCCAGTTGACCATCTTGTGCGAATTCCAATGCTCCTTCATCGATCAGGTCTTGAATTTTGTATTTCAACGTCCAACAGCTATCAGTATCATTCCCCGGCTGCTGGAGTGATATGCACATATTGCATTAGGATTGTAAGTAGGAGCGGAAGTATTAGGATTCCGAGGAGGATCCTTCAATGTGACCAAATTCAACTTCAACATGTGTTGCAAAACTTCCAACATTGGTATGTTGAGTCTGGTATATTACCCAGTGAATAAATCCCGCTTACGTAGATTACCCTGTCGTTATTCGCGAGGTGGCGGTTGGGTTCGTGATGTAGCATCAATTTGGAAAGGTCCACTCTCCACCAAACCCACTTCTTATCTCGTCAGGGGCTGATTAATAACTTGATCCTCAGCCTCGACTGTTTGTTTCATATGGTTGCATCCGTCTTGATGAAGTTTGCTGATAAGGGCTCTCAGATCTACTTGTTCCCGAGCTAAACTTTGGATAAGATACATTTGATTACTCATCTGGATTCTCATCCTTTCCATTTCAGCTTGCAGTTGTTCCAACTGGTCATCCTTATTGTTGTCAGGATGTTTCTTGGTCATGTTCCCATTGAGGAGTGTTTTCAATTCTTCCTTCCCCTTGGATAGGTTGAGGAACATTTCCATGAACTGAGACTCCTGAGTTTGGAGATCTCTGTTGTTCTATTTGAAAGTCATTTTCCTTGCTGAAATAAACAGCGTAACATGAGAGACCTGTACTGGAAGACATGTTATGTAATGACATGCATGATGTGTAAATGTTTTCAAGGATCTCGCGAGTTAAACAAGAAAATGTCAGAAGTTGAATTTTGAAGATTTGATCGAAGAACTTCACAACGTTGAAGGTCCTTCTACGAGAGGCAAGCTCACAATGTCGAGTGGGCCATAACCCCTGACTCAAGTTGTTGTGTTTTAATCTTTGACAACATTAGCTAGAGGAAAATAAATCCCCTTGCCCCTTGTTAGACATCTGGTTCATCATAAACTGCATCACAGACCCTTGAGATTCTTGAAATGGTTAAGGAAATGCCACGGTATAATTCCATGATGTGTATGATATGCATCAAGCAAAAATGCAGGGTGATAAAGACAAGTATGTCTTGCAAGAAAACCAGTTTATTGGATAATGACTCATACCATCAGATAATAAACAAAACCATGCAAAGAGTTCAAGTCATTAGATAATGAAAGCAAACAAATCACACAAGTAGCCTTAGGTTCAGGCTTGCATGGATTCCATAGGTAAGTACCCTTTTGAAGTATAGTTGGCTCAACCTGTCCTAGTAATAGTAATTGGGTTCAAAGGGATCTCAATATCACTGATTTTTCCCACAAGTTTCATTCTGATCGACAACTGACTTGCCACCAAACAAAACTCGGGAGTCAAATCTCAATGAGTGTAGTATCGAGTATCAACCGACTTAGGACTACACCAAAGACGGCTATCTCACTACTTCCTAATGGCCAAGTCGTTCAATTAAAGGTTCTAAGGTCATTTTATGCTTCATGACACCGCGCAGCGGCCCCGTATTCTCCTTGGCTACTCAAGGGCTACCGATACCAACCAAAGTGTCACATCAACATAGCTATCGCTTCAACCGTGTCGGTATACCCCGCACAGTCCCAACAATTTATTGCTACTTACCTAAAAGGTGCCCCATATCTAGGTGTAGGATCTATAGTAACAACCCAAACAAACCCTCCAAGGATAAAGCATACAAAGCAAGCAATTAAAATAGTTTTAAAATGAACTAACACTAAGGTAACCCCACTTTTTACATTATCCCCAGCAGAGTCGCCAGTTCGGTGAGGCAATGGAAGAACCAATTGTTATACTGGTTTTGCATTTGTGTTTTCAAATGTTGTGGTAAGCAAGAGTCGCCATCGACTTTTCTTTTATCCAACAAAGGAAAGGGTGAAAAGAACAGAAAAAGACCTTTTTGAGAATTTTCTGAGTAAGGGGGTAGATTATGGAAAGGGAAGGTATTAGCACCCTTTCCATCTGTAGTTATCTACGGGCTCTTTGATGCTAGCTCATGTTTTAAAAATTGCTTGTGCTTTGTGTTTTTGAAAAATATTTGTAAATGCCTTAGTGCAGTGATTCGCTTTGTGATAACTCTTGTATCAGTCCTCAAGAGTTTTGACAAAGAAAATGTTTTTGAAAGTTGTTTTTGAAATGTGTAAGTGTAAAAAAGTTTGAGCAAGCATCTAACAACTATCTACTTGTACTCGAAAAGGTTTGTTCTTTTCCTCCTATCCTTTAGGCAGTGCTATCCTACTATTAGTGAGTAAGTAGCCTGATCGTTGGATGTTTGGGGGACATTCGAAGGGATGTTACGGTCATGAAGGCAACTTGGCAAGGAATTTTAGTAACTATCCTAAAGTTATAAGATCACTTTTTACCGAGGCAATGTCGAGAGGGTCATCGAGGGACTTATGATCTTTTAAATTAGAGGACGATCACTAAAACTTCTCACGTTTCGAGAATTGTGACCGTTTTCAGAAGGCAACCGAAGTGGGCGTACCCTAGAGGTGTACATGTGCAATTGTTATGTTTCAATTATTTTTGTTTTTTTGTTAGGTTTTATATAATTTGATTTTATTCTTTGCCATACAATCCTATTAATCATACATCTAGAAGTTAATATGAAAAGCAGTAAAAATGCAGAAGGTAAGGGTCCTATGCTATTACAACCAAATTGAAAGACAAAAAAAAATGTAAAAACAAAGGACAAAATAAAGTAGAGAAATGAATTCTTTGATCCAGGCCATGAACTCCTTTGATTCACCCTCCTTTGGCCTTCTTTCTATTGGGCTTAAGAGTTGACATGAGCAAGCTTCGATTTGCATCTTTTCTATTTCTTTCGATTGAGCCAGGTAGTGGGCATGAGCAACCTTTGACTTCAAACTCCTCAGCTTCTTTCTATTTAGAATATGAAGTAACATGGACCTGCGGAGCAGCATGAGTGCATATCCTTCATTCACACTCTTTTTGTCTTTCATTTGAATCTATACAGGTTAGTTCCAACAAAAAAAGCAAACAAACCAAAAGGGAAGAAACGAAGAACATAACTAAGAGGCTATTTAAATATTATATTGAAATGAAAAGTAAGTAAAGGGCTATTTACATGTCATGCTAAAATAAAAGATGCAAGGCCAAGGGGACTTACCTTGCTTAAAACTGGAGCTTGTGTGGGGGACTAGAGTTGTTGGATGCTCTTGGATTTGAAAGGAGAGAGGCAAGTTTGGTATGATCTTGTGAGGCAGCATATGCGTATGTACCTGGTATCCTCTCCTTTTGTGTCCTTTTTCTCTAAGCTTGCTAGTGTTCTCCTTATATAGAGGGGATGGAGGGGACAATAGGATAAAGGAATAAATAGCCATTAAGTTGGTGTTTTAAAGGCCATGAATGTTACTTTGAAACTTTGCCAAAGACATGGCTTCTTGTCCCTTGCTATGAACCTCGACACATTTGACTTTTGAATACCATCCTTTGAATGACTCTGATTTCCTCCTTCGAATAGCCTAGAGTCTTGATTCGAAGTGTTCAGAAACCTCTCTATTAGAGCTTCTTTGATCAGTCAGCTTCTGCATTGATTACTTGATCTTGTTCTGATATGCCAATCAAAGGACACTTGTTAATCATGCCTTCGAGATACCCCTTATCCTTGCTCTTTGATTGGGCCAAAATTGTCTCCTTTGGATGGCTCAGTGTCATCATTGGGGCCTTTTCTTTTGAGCCCCTACTCAGCTAGCCCCAACGAAAACTCTTTCCAGGCTAATCGAAGATTCCTTCAATATGAATGCTTGTGTAGGGAGCTTGAGTATGGAAATATGTGGGATTTTGGGCCATCCAGCATCTTTGCATATTTCTCTTTCGTTTTGGCCAACTAGATCTAATCTTTGACCAAACCCCTTTCTTTCGGACAATACTAAGTGTCCTTCGAATGGGCCTTTAAATTTCTTCTTCGAATGCATCATTTATGTGTCCTTCGAATGGCTTTAGATTAGACCCATCTATTTGCCTTAGCTGTTTGATTCAATACCCCCAAGTGAGAACTCCATTCTGTCAATCGAATCCTCCTTCGTCACTTCCTCTGAATGCCATTGCACAGGAAGGCTGGGCCTGGCCACATATAGGACCAAGACTCATCATAAGATAAACTTGCATCCAATGATTATGTGTCTCTTTCGAATGGCCAGTAAATGTGTCCTTCGAATGGGCTTTTGGAGTGCTCTTTCAATGGGGTCATATCATGTGTCATAGTGCAGAAGCTGTGTTGAGGGGTCTTGGCCTTGAGAGCAAGCACATCAGAAGTTTTTGCCTTATGTATTGAAGGAAAACATAGAATAAACCTTTGTCCTTGTGAATCCACAGCAAGCATGATGGGGCTTTTGGCCTAGTGAATCGAGGGGAACTTGAAGAGGCCAATAGCCTTGTGAATCAAAAGGAACTTGTAGAGGCCATTAGCCTTGTTAATCGAAGGAAAGCCTAAAGTAGCCAATGCGCAGTCGAAGCCTTGTGATTTGAACGTGATCGAAGGGGGACCTAGCGCCCATTCGAAGCTTGTGAATTAGACCTGCAGCGAAGAGTGCCAAATTCCTAATCGAAGACTTTGAAACCAAGTTTGTTCGAAGGATCTAGATGCCTAATCGAAGCTTGTCAAGATGCCAATCGAAAGACACCTTGTTCATCTTCAAAAATTTTATTTTTCTTTAATCAAGTGTTTGTGACCACCCATATAATAAAAGATATTGGAAAACATGAGAGGGAAAATTTTGGGGTACAACACTTGGTAACCCCCAGAGTAGGTGTTCTTGTACACCGAACTGAGTTAACAATTATGTGGGTTCCTTTATTTTTCTGCACTGCTTTATTGTTTTACATTGTGCATTGCATTGTTATTCAGAGATCAGTGTCTCAACATCTCTTAGGATATCTGAGATATGACTACAAGAATTTCACGCAATACTATTATTTATTAATTCTTTTATTAGATTTTTGGACTCCAATTTTGGTCTGATATCTTGAGGAATTTTGAGGTGATTTTTCGATTTTGATTGTTTCAACTTGCGGATATATGATAATGATAGATTTTAAAGTTGGTACACCTCGGATACTCGTTTATCGCTTTCTATAGCATAACATGTTTAAGAAACTTATAATTTGTACAAATTTCATGCCATTCATTCTTTTACATTACTTGTTTTTTATTGAATTAATTTAGTTCCTTTTTACCTCCAAATGTGAGAAAGCTTTTCGTTGTTCATATATGCTAGATACCATAATTCATCTTTTAACTAGATTTTATTAAGTTAAATCTTTTATTTGTGTTTATTGTATGAAAGCATGAAAAGGATCAAGACATTTTGTTTCATTCTGAGCACAACTACCTAACCAAATAGTCAATTTATCATGTGAGTGTGTGAGTATTTGTTAACCTCTTTGAGCATTTTTCTCAATATCCATGTTTCATTTGAACTTTATGCTTATCTATGAGTGTTTAGTTTACTTTTTGAATTGATTTTGATCTTTGTTTTCTTGAACCCTCAACCATGATTTATGGTTTGAATGTTTACCTTGCCTTAGAAAGTATGGAGTACTCACACTTTGATGTTGGTTGAATTCAAGTTGGAGAGAGCAATGCATACTTGCTTATTGGTTGGTTGTTATGTGGTTAAGAGAAAGAAAATAAAATAAAAATGTGAAAAAATTTGAAAAGAAAAAAATAAGAGAAAAGCTTTGAAAAAGAAAAAAATAGAATAATTATGCTAAATAACTATTGTTTTTGGTGTGACAATTTGGGAAAGTAGAAGAAGTTTGATTGTAATTTTTGTGCTTGAATATTTGTGAATTGATCACTCCCTTAGGTTTATGCAAGTTTTTATTTTAATTACCTTTAAAATTTTCCACTTATTTGTTAACCAAGCCACATTACAATCCTTAAAGCCCTTGTGATTCTTGATTTTGTGTTTTCAATATGATTTTTTGGATTAATGCATAATTTAGTCTCTTGTTTGCAAGATTGTTGGATGAGTGTCAAGTCCCTCACTTTTGTGTGTTTTCATATCTTGATGATTTTTTGCTAGGTGTGATTCATGATTGAGCATGGTTTATTTAAGAATTTTTATTATGATTTTTGTAATTAGGATTTGTTTCGTTCTCATGTTGTCGTTGTAGGATAGTGGTAAGTTTACTTTGCTTGTACATTTTTGTTGAACCATACATTTGTTTTCTGTTTTCAAAACTAGTTGATTCATGATTGTTTGATTGTTACTTTTTTGTTTCTTTAGGTTGTTTGACTTTGTTTGAGAACAAACAATGTCTTAATTTGGGGAGAGTTTGATAAGTGAAAAATAGTCGTTATATTTGTGTATATTTTAGTGGCACTTATCGACTCATTTTGTTGTAATCCTTTTAATAAACCTCGACTTGTATGTGTATTTCTACATATTGAGTATAATCGTGTTTTTGTGTAAATATGTATCTTTTAATATTTTTTTCATCTCTTTTGTAGGTATTCATTTATAATTGGAGTATCGGGTAATAAGATTCGAAGGCTAAGCTTCAATAATGCAATTTGTAGCAATTCATCAAAGAATAAGGCTCAAAACAATGATGAGAAAATTTATCAATTTGGTTGATATTTAGTCATTGTTGAATAAATTATTGAATAAGTTTTCCAACCCTTCAAACCGTGCGTAAATCTGAGTTACAATTCTCAAATTATGGCGAAAAGAAGTGTTGAATTTTTTCAACACAACAGGTTTCACGCTAAGCGCCCACGGACCAGGCTAAGTGCACCCTGCAACTTTGAAACTCATTAAATAAGGCAAAAAAACATATTTTTAGGTTATGGGTTGGGTATTTTTGAGTCCCAACACCATCGACTTCATTTTTTGGTCTAGAGAGATTAGAAAACAACATTTGTGGCTTGTTAGCGGATGATCTGGGGTCGAGAACTTGGTGGATCGTGTTTGACACCACAAGAGATTTGGTTTCCTCTAATTCTATTCTCTTTGTAACCATTAACTTTTGGGGTTTTGTATGTAACTATTCTTGTTTATATTTATACTTATTGCTCATGGTGTTGTTTGATGATTTCTTTACAAATCAATATTGGTGACTGCTTGCTTTATTTGAATTTGGGTTGCTACAGACATGTACAGTTCGAATTCGGATTTAGGATTAACATATATTGAATTTTGATTCTAAAAATATATTAGGACCTAGTGTTCACTTGAGTATCGACTCTTAATGCCTCCTTGTTGTTTTAGTTGCGCGCGAAATCGCCTCTGTGAGCGTTACAACTGATTTCTCGCTTTGTGTTAGAGATAACCTCTATGTGAGTAGTACATGATGATGTTGACGAGTAGTTTAGGTTGATTACAACTGAGTAGTAAGTTTAAGTATTTAACGGGTATTGAAATTCAATCCAGAGACTCTCTATTTTCCAAAGAATGATATCTTTTTCTGTTCATAACTTAAATTCCCGCATTTATAACTTTAAACCATTTAAACCCAAACTCAATAATGTGAGACTTGTCAAACGATGACTCTATAACCGCTAATCCCTATGGAGACTGTAATACGGTGGGAGAACTGACTATACTGGTTTTGGGTTTTATCGCAAATGTTGTGGTTAGCAAGAGTCGCCATCGACTTTTCTTTTATCTAATAAAGGAAAGGGTGAAAAGAACAGGAAAGACCTTTTTAAAGATTTTAAGTTCGGGGGGTAGCTTATGGAAAGGGAAGGTGTTAGAACCCTTTCCATCCTTAGTTATCTACAGACTCTTATTTGCTAACTCACTTTGAAAATACTTTTTGTGTAAGTATGTTTTGGAAAATATTTTTGAGAAGGAACCTTAGTGCGGCAAACTTTGTAATGTTTCTCGTATCATTGAGAATGTATATAAAGTGTTTTGTCTTTGAAAATATTTTAGAGAAGAGTTTGTGTATGTGTGAAATTTTTTTTTGTTTTGAGAGCAAGCAACTACGAGTTGTCTACCTACTCGAATGGTCTTTGTTCTTTTCCTTTAGATAGTGCTATCCAACCATTAGCTGGTGGGTAGCCCTATCATTGGATGTTTGAGGGACATGCGCGAGTCATCGTACAATCACGAAGGAAACTTGTAGGGCACTTTAGCAATTTTATTTTAAGGGACTAGATCATTTACCGAAGGCAACATCAGAGGGTCATCGAGGGACTATGATCTTTTTAACCGAGGGTCGTTGCTAAAGTGTCCCTCGTTCGAAGGACATGACTGTTTTTCCGAAGGCAACAAATTGGAGGTACCTTAGAGGTATGCATGTGCGAGTGTGTTGTGTTTCAGTTATTTTTCTTGAATGTTAGGTTTTCTAGTGTTTGTTTTTAATTCTTTCCGTGTAAGCCTATTAGCATACATCTAGCAGTTAATATAGGTACGAAAAATTAAAATGCGAAAATTTGAATCTACGCTACTACAATGCTTCAGGATGGGGGGAATTACAAGCCAAAAAATTGGGGAAAGACAAAGTAAAAAGGTCTTAGTTAAAATCTATTACATCCCATGTACAATTACATAATTGTGAAAATAATGCAAATAAAAATAGATGAACGCGCGAAGAAGAAAAAGAGGGGAAAGATGTAAAATCTAAAAATAATCAAAGTGATAAAAAGAAATATTTTTGTTGTTTTTGTTTAGGAAAAAAATAATAATTAAATTAATAGAAACCTAATTCTAATTGATTAATTATTTAAAAAGAAAGTTATTAAATAATTAAATCAAAATTAATTTAATTAAAAAAAACTAAGTCTAATATTTTTGTGATTTTTTGATTAAATGATTTTTAATAGAAAAAGAAATTAATTGAAATAAAAGAAAATAAATAAAGCAAAAAGAAAAAATGGGCCGCGCTATAAAAATGAAAATGAGGGGTGATAAAGAAGAAGAATTAAAAGCCCAAATTGGACAAAGCCCAGTTCTGTGTTGATCCAGTATGGATAACGTCTTGGGATGCACCATAGGAACGTGCCTTTGAGGCTTTAGATCTGCCATTTTCAGATTCATGTGTCAAAACTTAAAAGCAATGGCTCTAAAACATTCTAAACATCAGTATGAACATGCATGAACGCTTATAAACCATTTACAACGTAAGAATTGAGAGTTTGTAATAAAGAAATTTTACCCAACCGAAGCTACTTGGTGCGGCTCTTTTGGGCGTGGATTGGCTTGGTAAGAGGCCTGAATAGGCTCCTGGAAGTCTCAGAAATATGATTTGCTCATTTGTTTGGGCTGATAGCGCCTGGGAATATAGTTGCAAATTCTTGCAACTTTTAGCAATTTTTGAGAATTTTGTAGAGCTTTCTTGTATCTATCTATGTGTGGTCCTTTTGGCTTGCTTTGGAACCACATTTATAGAGGAGGAGAGTGGGTTGACAAACAAGGAAAGAGATCAAGACTTAATGACCCTAATTAACTCAAAATCAATCAAATTAAAAAACATCATTTTGCATGTTTTCTTTCCCTTTTGGATGTGCAACGAATCTGGATAGTTTATGGCTGGGTTAGCACGAAATTGTGGGTCTCATAATGGGTTAAGCTAAGCCCAAATGCACTAGCCCATTAAGTTTTCTTTTTTATTTGATTTAATTCATATTTAAATGAATAAAAATTCAAATAAATAGAAATAAAAATCTCAATAGTTCATGGTTAGGTTTAGAGGTCTTTGGGTATGTCATAAACATGTTTGAACCCTAAAAGTTAGGTCCATTAACCTAAAAATGCAATTTTGCTCAAAGTTGACTTCGTGCATTTTCACAAATTTGCCCAACTTGTGTAAGCCATAACTTGCTCAATTTTCATCTTTTAAGGATGATCTTAGACTTTTTGGAAAGCCCAAGATGTCATATACAATCTATATGTTTATCATTTTTTCTTTTGAAGAAATTATTTTGATGTAATTTGCCTTGACAAAAAGTGTCTTTTGTTGACTTTTGAAAATGACCTATAATGTATGAGATTATATCTTCCAAATGAAGAATTTTTGGGACTTGATTATAATAGCCAAGTTGTAGATAATTGAATTTTCTTCAAAATAGGCTTTTGTCGATGAAAATTTGATGAAGCATGTGAAAGTTATGCTTGGTGAAAGTTCAGTTGACTTCTCCTAAGGAACCCCTAATTTGAAAAATCTAGACTTTTAATGATTTGAGGACTTTCCTTGGGGAATCATGATCTTCCCTTGATCAAATGATGAGTATCACTTCAAAATTTTGATGTTGACCAAAAATCTTGAAGTTTGACTGTATGTTGACCATAGTTGACTTTTTGACCAATATAGTTAATTTTTAAGCATTTGAGTCATTGACTGAGAAAACTTGTGATGTAGGGCTTGAAACTTGACATGAACCTTGTTGAGGACCTATGAAGAACCCTGGAAGCCAATTGAGACCTTTTTTAATCAAATTTCCTTGAAAGACTCCAAACCCTAGTTGTAAACCTTTGGTTTAAGAGGTGTATCTTGACTAGTCAACCCTTGGGTGTCTTGGATACTTGAGGAGCCTTGAAAGAATCCTTTGAAGAAAATGGGAGGGAAATTTTTTGGGTACAACAGCTTCCCCTGTTCAATCTTCTTAAAACTGAAGAGTTAGATTGGCTTGTTCCCCATTCTTGACTTGAGGGTAAAAGATGATTGAACACTTAAGTGCCCAGAAATTTGCACTCGCATGTGCAAGAAGTAATATTGTTGGTTTATTGTAGCTGGAATGGGCTTAGAGATGCAATTCAGAGAGGTGACAGATAATTGTCGGATATGGGCTTATAGATTCCATCCAAAGGTGATGGAGAGTCATCGAAGATGGGCTTATTGATTCTATCCAAAGTAATTGTTGATAGAAATATAAGAACAAGTCTATGCTTGACTTGGTCTTTAGGAGATGTATCCGAAAGGGGTCTACGCTCGACTACTACTTCAATAGGTAATGGAAGGAATCTAAGCCCGACTACTACTTCAATAGGTAATGGAAGGAGTCTACACCCGACTACTACTTCAATAGGTATCAAAAGGAATCTATGGCGACTACTACTTTAAGTGGTACCAGAAGGAATCTATGGCGACTATTACTTCACAAGGTATTGGAAGGAATCTATGGCGACTACTACTTCAAAAGGTACCAGAAGGAATCTATGGAGACTACTACTTTAAAGGGTACCAGAAGGAATCTATGGAGACTACTACTTCAAAGGGTACCAGAAGGAATCTATGGCGACTACTACTTCAAAGGGTACCATAAGGAATCTATGGCGACTACTACTTCAAAGGGTACCAGAAGGAATCTATGGCGACTACTACTTCACAAGGTATTGGAAGGAATCTATAGAGACTACTACTTCAAAGGGTACCAGAAGGAATCTATGGTGACTACTACTTCAAAGGGTACCACAAGGAATCTATGGTGACTACTACTTCACAAGGTACTGGAAGGAATCTATGGCGGCTACTACTTCACAAGGTACCAGAAGGAATCTATGGTGACTACTACTTCACAAGGTACTGGAAGGAATCTATAGTGACTACTACTTCAAAGGGTACCAGAAGGAATCCATGGCGACTAATACTTCAAAGGGTACCAGAAGGAATCTATAGAGACTACTATTTCACAAGGTACTGGAAGGAATCTATGAAGACTACTACTTCATAAGGTACTGGAAGGAATCTATGGAGACTACTACTTCAAAGGAAACCAGAAGGAATCTATGGCGACTACTACTTCGAAGGATACTAGATGGAATCCGCGTTGGATTTCATCTGAATGATGCACTAGAAGATGTCTACGCCTGACTTAATCTAGAAGAGATATTTTATAGAATGACTTTCTGGGGAATGTCTTTGAGGGAAATACTTGTCAGAATTTAGTTTTTGAAGAAATTTTTCTGGTCATGTAGATAGTTGATGATATTCGTCTGTTTATAGACTTTACCTGAAAAGATAAAGGGTTAGTTGTATGCAATGTCATGATGTATGAAATGCATTGCGTAATGACATTCTCAAAATAAATGAGATTGTGCTATATGCGTTTCGTATGCATATGCTATGATATTGGTAAATGATGGTGAATGTGAAATGTTATTGAATTGCATTCAAAAATTTGATCAACATCTTAGTCTGGGGAAAACAAATCCCTAATTGTTGCTGGAGATGAAGAGTATGTGTATCTTCGATCTTCCGGGGATTGTTTCCGCTGGAGACTCCTGCTTTCTTGTTTGAGGAAAACTCTGATGGGGAACATTGATTTCTTGCTTTTTTGCTTGAGGAAACTCTATTAGAGAGTGTTAATTCCTGCTTGGGGAGAAGAGTTTAAGAACATTGGTTGCTCATTGCTCTACTGGGGAGTTTATACCCTGATTGGGGATAAAAGAGATGAATATTCCTTCTGACTCGCCTGGGGAGGATAAAGTTGACTGACATCTGGTCCGGTTTCAGGTTCCGTAGCAACTCCCTAGGGATAGTGACGACTTCACTGGGGAGAGGAATTTAGCCGGTGATTTGTGGTAGAATCACACTCAAGCTGGGGAGTGTCAGAATAAATCTATGCCTTTATTGTATCTTAGGATGTATTAAATGGGTATCAGAATGATATCCATATATGGATTGTATCTGAATTGTATCTGGAAGATGCACTGACTGAGTATCAGAATGACATCCATATCTGGATCGTATCTGAACTGTATCTGGAAGATGTACTGAATGAGTATTAGAATAATATCCATATCTGGATCGTATCTGAACTGTATCTAGAATGAGTGTCTAAATGAATCTATATTTAGATTTTATCTGAAATGTATCTAGAAATGGATCTGGAATGAGTGTCAGAATGAATCTATATTTAGACTGTAACTGAATTGTATCTAGAAGTGGATCTGGAATGAGTATTAGAATGAATCTATATTTATACTGTGTTGTACCCCAAAATTTGCCCTCCCATATTCTTCAAGAAATTGCCAAGCCAAGTCACAAAATTCCCCAAGGGTTGCACAGTGCAAAGGTCTCCTATACAGTCAAAACTAGGGTTTGTGTTCTGATCAAGAAAAGGAAGTTTTCAAAGGCCCAATCAAGTCTCATAGGCCTACAAATGTGGTCAAGCATCTTCATATCAAGTTTCAAGGCATTCAGCTCAAAATTGCACAGTCAAAAACCCTAATTGCACTACAGTCAACTGTAGGGGCAAAATGGTCATTTGGCAGTCAAAAGTTCAAATTTTTGGTCAACATATCATTTTGAAGCCACAAACATCATTTGATCAATGCTTGATCATGATTCTCAAAATTTGGCTCAGAAATTCATCAAGATGCAAAAGTTTCCTTATTTGGACAGTTGAAAAAGTCAACTAAAATTGACCAGGGCATAACTTTCACATGGATTATCAGAAAAATTCCATCCAAAGCTCATTTTGAAGAGAAGACATTTCCTACAACTCATCTTCATACTTCAAGTCCAATAAATGCTCTCACAAAAAGTTATCAATTTCAACATTATAGGTCATTTTCAAAAGTCAACAAAAAGGGACTTTAAGTCAAAGGCCATAACTTGAGATTGGTAAATCAAAATGACATGGGACCAAAGGCATTGGTTAGAGGACTCAAAGACCTTCCCAAAATGTCCAAGAACATGAGAAAAGCTTAAAAATTGATCAAGTTATGCCTTGTGGAAGTTGGGAAATTTTTGGATATTTTGAAAAGTCAACATTGATTCAAATGGTCTAAAATTGCTAATGGGCCCATATTTCTTCCATGATTCATCATCCATGACATATGCACGACCACTTGGCCCAAAGGGAAGTATTTTATCATTTTTTTATCTATTTATTTGAATTATTATTTATATTAATTCATTTAAATCATTTAAATATATGAAAAATATATAACTTGACCTAATAAATCTTTCCATGCATGTTTTGCCCTCAATATTTCGTGCACATTCAAAAATAGAAAGATTTGATTTGATTTGAGCATAATTGATACAAGAGCACATGGAAAAGATTGAAAACATAATGGTGAAAAATCAAATCTCAAAATCCATGAATGAAAGATATTTGGATCAATTTTGTTAACCTAATCTATTCAGTACATAAGCCTGAGTAAAAACCTAATGCTGAGAGACACAAAAGCTGCGCTAAAGAGCCATTGGCAAACTGAAATTTTTCTCCATAAACTCAAAACTGAAACAGCTTTCCAGGTCGATTCAAAGCACAAGACCTATTCCATTAGCTTCCTTGAAGGCTCCTGAACGTCTTCCAATCAAAGACAGCCATCAAAGCACGAAGAATTGGTATATTGAATCAAAACTGTACAGGAAAAAACTCATAATCGTATATTAAATTCCATGCATTGTTTGTGAAATTTATTCATTGATTCATGTTCATGATGATGTTTTGAAGCTAACCAATGCACTTAATTTGATTATTATGCTGTATATGAGATTTCACCATGTTCGATTTCTAGGGTTTACAGGGTTGGAAATTAGGGCTTTTGCCAAAAGGAAAAATTAGGACTCAAGGCCACCACCATTGTAATCAGCAGACCTGGACGATCCTAAACATGCCCTCGCGATTAATTTATGGACACCATAGCTCTAGTCGCTATTTTCTTGAAACCGACCTAAAAGAACATTTATAAAACCGTTGCTTTTGTCTTTTGTTTTACAGGGATGGTGAAGAAGATGAAGTCGTGTCACACGCTGATTGGCACGTTTAAATTTCGCGCGTTTCCAAGAAACTAACCCACGTTTTCCCTTTTATTAATTGTTGTTTATTTATATATCAAATATGTTAGTTGGCACAGTTGGTTGGAGAAAGCGCTGGTAATACACATGACCTGGGTTCGAGCCCCAGGTCTTACATATGTCCATATTATTTTTCTATAAATCTTCCCATGCAGTGCCAGCATTAAGGCGCACCATATTCCCTCATCATCAAGCCAGCCACGCGTCTAGCTGCTTCAGATCAAAGGCTCCAGATTGATGAGCACGCTACGCCCTAGTCAACGCACCACACGTGATTCTAAAAAGTCCAACGAGGCCAAAGCTAAATGGGCCAGATTGCTAAGGCCTATACCTCCATATTGGGACTTCACCCCCCCTGGTTTGCAAATTCTATATATTTTCTTTATGTTTTATTTTCAATAATTATTTTTATTTTCTTTATTGCTTACTTAATTAATTATTTTTGCAAAATATAAAAAATGCCTAAAAATCAGAAAAGACAAAAAAATATAATAAATACTTTATTTTAATTGTTTTCATAAACAAATTGCATGTAAATAAATTAATTTAAATTAGGGTTTTAATGTTAATTCTTTTAATAACAAAAATCTAAAAATGTAGAACTAGGTTTAATTGATAATTTTTATTCCTTTTAATTTTTCTTTTTTACCATAATATTATTTATTTATTTATTTTTATAATTAAATTGTACATAAAAAACTTAGGTTTAATTTAGGTTAAATTTTAATACTTTCATAATAAATTTAAAAGCCATTAGAATTAGGGTTTGCATTTCATTTTAATTTTAATTAATTCTCTTTTTCATTAAATCCTAAAAATACCCAAAAAACAAGTCTTTCTTAATTAATTAAATTCATTAACTTTAATTTTTTGCAAAAGGGTCCAACGCCCTCGTTCGTAATTTATTTAATTCGCGTATTTATTTTATTTCGTTTGAATAATTATGTACCTCTCCCGAAGCCTCGTAATTACTTTTCGCACTTTTTTCAATTTCGTTATTTACTTTGCTTTATTTATTTTTCTGTCAAATCGGGTCCGGTTTAATTTTGGCGATGTGGACCCGCGCCATTTGTAATAGCTTTAGATTTAGTTTTTCCCGCAAATATTTTAACTGTTAAACAAAGCATGAAAGAATGTATGGCCTTAAATAAAATCAAGCGTAGATCACTTTAACATGACAAGACAAATATCTGAATCTGACACACAAATCACACACCACCCCTAGGGTACGCCTCACTGTTGCCTTGCCTCGAAAGGTGATCGTCGAGTAGAGGATGTTTTAGTAAGTCCTCATGATCCGGGAACCTGGCATGAGGGTATCTTCTAAGGTGTCTTCCCATTGCTCTGGTGATCACCATGTCCCGAACCTCGAATTGACCCGAACACCTCCAACGGTGGTGCTACCTACCTCTCAATGGTGGGATGGCACTACTTTAAAGGACATTTACACAGACGAATTCCTTAGGGTAGGTAGACGACTCGTGGATACTTGCTCTAATTCAAAACAAAACAAATCAAAAATACTTTTCACACCAACACATTTTCAAAAAAGCTTTCGAAAGCAATTTTTCAAACACTCTGACACAAGAGTCGAACTGGAATTTTCAAAGAAACTTTTTAAAACCCACAGTTGAAAAGCAAACAAACCACTTTTTGAAAACACAAGTGAGCAAGTATCTAAGAGCCCATGGATAACCATGGATAGAAAGGGTGCTAACACCTTCCCTTTCTATAATCTACCTCCCGAACCGAGAGCAATCTCTTTAAGGAATTTTTCTGTGCTTTTGTCCTTTCCATTTGGAGAAAATAAAAGACGGTGGCGACTCTTGCTTCCGCGACATTTCGCGAACCAGCGTTAAACAGTCAGTTCCAGATCCACCGATCACAGAACTGGCGACTCTGCTGGGGAGAAACTTAAAGTGAGGTGTACCTTAGGACTAAGATCACGGTGTTTTCAATTGCTTTCCTTGCTTGCTTTATTATTGTGGGACTATCTTGGGAGTTCTATAGATCCTAAACCCGGATCTGGGGGATACCTTCTTAGAAAGTAGCAACAAGGCTGTGAGGGAACTGTGCGGGGTATACCGACATGGTTGAAACAGTCTGCTACGTTGATGTGGCACTTTGGTGTGTACCGGTAACCCTTGAGTTCAGTCAAGGAGAGTACGGGGCCTCCGCGTGGTGTCGTGAAGCATCAACAGACCTTAGGAACCTTAATTGAACTATCTTGGCCTCTTTAGGGTAGTGAGATAACTGACTTTGGTGCAGTCCGAGGTTGGTTGATACTCGATACTACACTCAATTGAGGGTTGCTTTCCTGGAATATTTCGGTCGCCAGTTCAGTGGCTAAATCGAAACGATGAACAATGAAAGCAATACCGTGATATTGGGAACCTTAGAACCCGATTACTTTGATTAGGACAGGTTGAACCCACCAACTTCAAGAGGGTACTACCCAGACCCCATGCTGGCCTTAAACCTTAAGGGCTTGTTTTGTGTGCCTTGTGTGCCTTACATGTTTGTCTTTGTAAATATCTGTGGTGTGTTTAATCATAGCATCATGACATCATCCAGCATCATATGCATTGACTAACCATTTCAGGGGTTCGGATTTTCATCTTTGTTCTTGTTTTGTAGGACATGGAAACTGTTCGTAGAAAGACAATTCAAATCAGTCTTGTAAGGATCCTCCCTCAGCTTAAGGAGCTTATATCCAGGATTCCCGAGAACTCTTCATTCAGTGAAAGGCATGGAAGCCTCATCAGCTTGGTCAACACCAACATTGAGGAAGATATGATAAAGGTCCTGTTCCAGTTCTTTGATCCTCTGCATCACTGTTTCACCTTCTTGGACTATCAGTTGGTACCTACATTGGAGGAGTTCTCCCGGCTCCTGAAGATCCCTATCCTTGATCAGCTACCCTTCAACGGTACAGAAAAGGAACCTAAGCTTGAAGAGATTGCTAAAGCCTTGCACCTACAGTCATCTGACCTCAAGGGACATTGGGAAGTTAGAAGTGGTATCAAAGGGTTCTTAGCCAGGTTTCTGTTTGAAAAGGCCCATGAATGTTGGAACTCCCTTGACTTGCAAGCTTTTGAAGAGGTGGTGGCCCTCCTTGTCTATGGTTTGGTGTTGTTTCCTAACCCAGATCAGCTTATAGATATCAGTGCTGTTCAGATCTTTATGTCCAGGAATCCTATACCTACGTTGCTGGGGGACATCCTCCACTCATGTTACACTCGAACCATGAGAAAAAGAGGTGTCCTTATGTGTCGCACTCCTCTCCTGGGAAGGTGGTTTATTTTGCACCTTCCACAATCGGTCTTGAAGAATGAGCGGGGTTTGAGATGGTCACAACGGTTGATGACTCTTACACATGCAGATATACATTGGTGCCCTAGGTCCAGAGAAGATGTCACTATCATTGATCGTTGCGGGGAGTACCCTAATGTTCCTTTACTTGGGATCAGAGGAGGTATTACTTATAGCCCATGCCTGGCTTGGAGACAGTTTGGTTATCCTCGGAGGGATGGTCCTCATGACATGTTAATTCCTGACATAGTTTTTGACTTCGACAACGATACTCAAGGATTTCACCAGAGATTTATCAGAGCTTGGAGGATGCCCAGTAGGATAGACAGCAAGACACTGGGGCACAGGAATTCCATCCCGTTGGAACCTTATCTCAAGTGGGTACGAGCCCGCTCCCAGAAGTTAGTGATGCCTTATCCCCATATGCTCCCAGTAATCAAAGAACCAGTCCTGGAAGGAGAAGTGTCCTACACTATTCAGCACCCTGATATGCCCACATCCTGGGAAGAGATGCAGAAGAGCTGGATCCAGCTTAAGGAAGAGCGGAATTCTCTTGAGACTAGTCTACATGCCAGTGAAAAGAAGGTCTTGGAGCTCACTCGCCTGTTGCATGAGGAGAGGAATCTCAACACCTACATAGCTCCAAAGAGGATGCGCAGTGTATTTTGGGATTGATTTGATTTTTTGTACTTTTGCCCATGAGGCCTTGATGTATTAAACAATGATTTCCTTAATGATAACGTGTGTTCCTTTTTGTCTACAACAAATTTGAACTTTCGAACCCTTGAATGCATTGCATACGCATTTCATACATCATGTGCATAGCAGGTTTTTCCACTTTTCAGGTTGCTTACAGTTCTTCGCTGTTTATTTCAGCACCATGAATACCGACTCTACATCAACTGAGACATCAATCAAGGCTCTTCAGGCGCAGAATACGCAGTTCCAGGAATTAATCAAGGGTCTGGCTAAAGGCCAAGAAGAACTGAAGGCTATGCTCCTGAAGAAGGAGAAGAAGAAGAAGAGAAGAATTGTTCTGTTTAACTCGGGCCGAAGGTTTAACAATACTCTGCAACAGGAAGAGGCTGGTTCTTCTGTTGACAAGAATTCTCCTCAGGCAGAAGCAAGGGTTCCTAGTCCAGTGGTCTCCGACAACGAGACAGATTTTGATGAAGAGCAGTACCCTCCTGCAGATGACAGATATAAGCAACTGGAGGATAGGTTGAAGGCTATGGAGGTTCAACAGGTACCTGGGCTGGATTTCGGAGATCTGGGTTTGTCGACTGGTGTGATCATCCCCCACAAGTTCAAAGCACCATCCTTCTCTAAGTATGACGGGGCATCTTGTCCCAAGTTGCATCTAAGGTCCTATGTTCGGAAAATTCAGCCGTACTCTGCGGATAAGAATTTGTGGATCCACTTCTTCCAGGAGAGTCTTTCAGGGACTCATCTCGAATGGTTCTATCAGCTGGATGGGACCAAGGTTCGTAACTGGGAGGAGTTGGCTACTGCTTTCTATAAGCAGTATCAATATAATGCCGACCTTGCCCCCACACGTACCCAACTCCAGGGTATGTCGTTAGGTGCAAGCGAAGGTTTTAAGGAGTACGCTCAGAAGTGGAGAGACCTGGCTGGCAGGGTGCAGCCACCGTTGACTGATCGGGAGTTGGTTGACATGTTCTTGGGGACCCTATCTGGGCCATTTTTCAACCATCTCATTGGGAATTCTTCTGCTGGGTTCACTGATTTGATTCTGACTGAAGAGAGAATTGAAGCTGGGTTAAAGTCTGGAAAGATTGCGAAGAATGCATCGTCTAGTTCGGAAAAGAAACCCTTCAAGAAGGAGTCTAGTGCCGTATATGGTTCCAGGAGATCAGAGAGACATGAGCACCGCCAATCTGTCAGTGCGGTAATGATTGCTAAGCCTGCTACCGCTCCCCGGCCAAACAATCCTCAGAAGGTTGAAAGACCCCGGAGAGAGTTCACCCGCTTAAGCATGACTTTGTCGCAGATCCTGCCACAGTTGCTCTCAACCAATTTAGTGACTGTCAGGGAGGCGCCAAAGTTCCCCAATACTGCATCCCCCAAGTATAACCCGAATGCTCGTTGTGCCTACCATTCAGATAGCCCGGGGCACTCTACCGATGACTGTTGGGCACTAAAGAACAAGCTACAGGACCTTATTGACGCCAAGGAGGTACAGTTTGAGGCATCTGACAAGCCTAATGTGGTGACAGCTCCCTTGCCTGCTCATGGAGTGAATGCTATTGGAGACGAGGATGAAGTTGATGAAGCTGAGTTTGATAGCTGGATCTACCCGGCAACCGACAGTGGACTCAACAATTGGAGTGCAAAGGACAACTTATCTGTTTCTCTTGTTACTAAGTAATGAATTCCTATGTTTTTGGTATCTGTAATAAACAATGATAAACTCTATGGCCCGGTGTCTTACCCGAGGCACCGTGGTTCTATTTGTGAGGGCATACAAACTGTCATTTCATATATCATGAATGAAAATCTTGGACGTTTTTCGCATTGCAAATATTGTGCTCCTTTTCTGTCTTTCTTTTCCTTTACATAATTTACAAAACAGCTGTATTTACACACACACTCACTCATACAGGTTTCAATCCACTCTGGATCTCACTGATAACAACTCTGCTACTGCCAATTATGACTTCGAAAATCCGATCAACTTAGCCGAAGACGAAGGTGAAGATGATTGCGAAGTGCCTGGCGAGCTTGCAAGACTGTTGCTTCAGGAAGAGAGGGCGATTCAACCCCATGAAGAGCCAGTAGAAACCATAAACCTGGGTACTGAGGCAGACAGAAAGGAGGTAAAGATTGGTGCCAACCTAGAGCTCAGCGTGAAGCAACAGTTAACCAAGATGCTGCATGATTATATGGAGATCTTTGCCTGGTCCTACGAAGACATGCCCGGGTTGGATACCAATATTGTGGTCCATCATTTGCCAACTAAGGAAGACTGCCCTCCAGTTAAGCAAAAGGTCCGTCGGATGCGTCCAGAGATGTCTGAAAAGATTAAGGCCGAGGTCATGAAACAGTTTGACGCGGGGTTCCTTGCAGTGACTTCTTACCCTCAGTGGGTTGCTAATGTGGTGCCGGTACCTAAGAAGGACGGTAAGGTCAGAATGTGTGTTGACTACAGGGATCTGAACAGGGCCAGCCCCAAGGATGACTTCCCTTTACCTCACATTGATGTCCTTGTTGATAATACAGCTCAGCACAAGGTATTTTCTTTCATGGATGGCTTTTCAGGTTACAATCAGATTAAGATGGCACCTGAAGACATGGAAAAGACTACATTTGTTACGCAGTGGGGCACCTTCTGTTACAAGGTCATGCCATTTGGATTAAAGAACGCTGGGGCAACCTACTAACGTGCCATGGTTGCCTTATTTCATGACATGATCCATCACGAGATAGAGGTGTATGTGGACGACATGATCGCTAGGTCCCGGACTGAGGAAGAGCACTTAGATCATCTGCAGAAGTTGTTTGACCGGTTGAAACTATACAAGCTGAGATTGAACCCGAACAAGTGCACCTTCGGGGTAAGATCTGGGAAGTTGTTAGGCTTCGTGGTCAGTGATAAAGGTATTCAAGTGGACCCTGCTAAGGTCAAAGCTATTCAAGAGATGCCAGTTCCTAAGACAGAGAAGGAAGTCAGAGGCTTTTTAGGACGCCTGAATTATATTACTCGCTTCATCTCACATCTGACTGCTACTTGTGAGCCAATCTTCAAGCTGCTGAAGAAAGATCAGGTAGTACGTTGGAATGATGAATGTCAGGCCGCTTTTGACAAAATCAAAGAGTATCTCCAAGAACCACCTATCCTTATGCCACCGGTTGAAGGGAGACCTCTGATACTATATCTGACAGTACTCGACAATTCAATGGGGTGTGTGCTGGGGCAGCATGACGAGTCTGGCCGAAAAGAGCATGCCATTTATTACCTTAGCAAAAAGTTTACCGACTGTGAGACCCGATACTCACTGCTCGAGAAAACTTGCTGCGCTTTGGTATGGGCTGCTCGCCGGCTGAGACAGTATATGCTGACTCACACTACCTTGTTGATCTCAAAGATGGATCCTATAAAGTACATATTCGAAAAGCCTGCTCTATGTGGGAGAATTGCAAGATGGCAAATGATCTTGACGGAATACGACATTCAGTACACAACCCAGAAAGCCATCAAGGGAAGTGTATTGGCAGACCACCTGGCACATCAAGCTGTAGATGACTATCAGTCCATGAACTTCGAATTCCCGGATGAAAGCATCATGATAGTGACAGATTGTGAAGTACCTGGACCGGATGAAGGACCTGAACCAGGATCCCGATGGTCTATGCACTTTGACGGAGCCTCCAATGCTTTGGGAAATGGTATCGGCGCCATCATCATATCTCCTCAAGGTACTCATACTCCACTCACTACCCGGCTGTGTTTCAACTGTACCAACAACATGGCGGAGTATGAGGCGTGTATCATGGGTCTTCAAGCTGCGATCGACCTAAGGATCAAATTTCTAAGTGTCTTCGGAGATTCCGCTCTTGTGATCAATCAGATCAAAGGAGAGTGGGATACGAAACATCCAAACCTGATTCCTTACAGAGAATGTGTGTTGACCCTGATTCCCCACTTCACGGAGATAACCTTTGAACACTTTCCAAGAGAAGAGAATCAGTTAGCGGACGCGTTAGCTACAATGTCTTCAATGTTCAAGGTCAAATGGGATAATGAGGCTCCCCGGATCATCATCTGGAAACTGGACGAACCGGCATACTGTTGTGATCTCGAGACTGAATTGGTAACTGAGAAGCCTTGGTACCACGAAGTAAAGAGATATCTGGAAGCTCAGGAATACCCTAAAGGTGCATCTATCAATGATAAGAAGTTCCTGAGAAGGTTCGCAGCAAAGTTCTTCCTTAGCAACGGCATCTTGTACAAGCGAAACCATGATTCAACCTTAATGCGTTGTGTGGATAAGACCGAAGCAGAAAAGATCATGGAAGAGCTACATGAAGGGACCTTTGGTACGCATTCTAGTGGGCACACTATGGCTAAGAAGATCCTACGGGCAGGATATTATTGGTCCACAATGGAAGCTGACTGCTACCAACACTCCAGGACATGCCATAAATGCCAGATTTATGCAGACAAGGTGCATGTTCCTCCGGTACCCCTGAATGTTCTGACTGCGCCTTGGCCATTTGCAATGTGGGGCATAGACATGATTGGCGAGATTAAACCTACGTCATCCAATGGGCATCGCTTCATCCTGGTAGCGATTGATTATTTTACGAAGTGGGTTGAAGCAGCATCCTATGCTACGGTAACCAAGACTATTGTAGCACGGTTTATTCGACACAATCTGATCTGTCGGTACGGCGTCCCTGAGAGGATTATCACAGACAACGGTACCAATCTGAACAACAAGATGATTGCTGAGCTCTGTGAACAGTTCAAAATACAGCACCACAATTCTTCTCCTTACAGACCGAAGATGAATGGGGCTGTAGAAGCAGCAAATAAGAACATCAAGAAAATCGTGCAAAAGATGACAGTGACTTATAAAGATTGGCACGAGATGTTACCGTTCGCTCTACATGGGTACCGTACCTCAGCTAGGACGTCAACCGGGGCAACGCCTTTCTCTCTGGTTTATGGTATGGAGGCAGTCCTACCGATCGAAGTGCAAATACCCTCTCTCCGGATAATGAAGGATGCAAATCTGAACGAAGATGATTGGATCCAGACACGACTTGATCAACTCAACCTCATTGATGAAAAAAGACTCGCTGCTATCTGTCATGGTCAGACGTATCAGAAACGGATGATCAGGGCATTTAACAAAAAGGTCAGACCACAGGAGTATCAAGTTGGGGATCTGGTAATTAAGTGAATCATCCTTCCTCAGAGTGATCCAAGGGGCAAATGGACCCCTACGTACGAAGGGCCATTTGTGGTTAAACATGTGTTCTCAGGAGGAGCCATGATATTAACCAACATGGATGGTGACGGCCTTCCTCACCCCGCCAATGCAGATATAGTAAAAAGATACTACGCATAAAAAAAAGACCCGCTAGGCTGACATGCCTAGGCAAAAATTAGGGCTTCCCGTCGAACCAAAAGGGTTCAGGCAAAATGAAGGGATGAAATGAAAAAATCTGTACACCCGGCAAGTCGAAAACCTGAAAAGGCGGCTTGGGCAAAAATGGGTATCCCGGTGGACTGAAAACCCGAAAGGGCAGTCCAGGCAAAAATTAGGGATAAAAGCGTAATACTATGTCTCATTGATCACTTGGCATTCAGAATCCGGTATCTACATCAAGTTCAGACGGCATCAATCAGTCAGCTTCACCTTCAATCAAGGTCATCAAGTGATGAGACGCTCGGAGTTATAAAGGCAATAGCAGAGTTGAAAACTAGTGGGATCATTCATTTCACACAGCTGTTTTATTTTCTTTTGTACAAAATTTGTATAAACTCTCTCGTTCGGCGGCGTTCCTCTTACTAGGACGTCAGCCTCTTGTACACAAAACGCCTATTCACAGGCCATTCAAGATCAATACAAATATATCTTCAGTTAAACGTGCCAAGTGTTTTTTCTTTTTGGTCTGGTTTTGCGAAGAACGTCCAAGGTTCAATTTGTGATATATGCATTGACAATAATTTGCTAACTCATAAATATTTGCATACGAAACAAAGGAATTAATCGCAGGTGACACTAGAAACAGGGGCAATAAAAGAGTTATCTAAACAATCCGATTGTTCTATCCTCCAAGGTACCAAGGTAGGTTCGGCTAAAGAATACGACCAAGTACGTATTAATTCTCCGGAGAGTGGTTCAACAAAACAGTACATTCTTCTCCAAGCAGAGTTGATAAATATCAAGGAAATTGAGCATCCTTCCGTAAAGCTCAACATTCCCCAGCAGCATGTATATTCATAACAAGCATCCCCGGCAGTCTTGGTCTAAAGATTGTTCCCCGGCGGCGTATCAACATTCAAAGGGATCATTTCCCCAGCATATCAAAACTTCCCAGAAGAGTCCAGTCCAATCCAGTTTCCCCAGGAAAATTGGAATTCATATCCCCAAGCAGTAAGCTTATCCCCAGTAGATTCTGGAAGCTTATCCCTTCGCAGAACACGAACGCGTCGTCCGGCTTTATTTAAAGAGTTATTTCCTCAACAGGATATAACTGGGTTATCCTCAGCCAAAAGCCACGGAAAGAGCGTCGTCGACAAAGTCTTCCTATCCCCAGCAAACTATTATCTACACTCAGCAAGGCATCCCTCTCCCCACAGAGTATTGCTTCCCAGCATGGTCGCTAGAGTATCTTTTCTCCCCGCAGAATCCTCCATTTGCCAAGTTTATTCCCCAATGGAGTTATCTTCTCCTACCGGTATTCTTGCAACCATCATCCCCAGCGGAAGTAAAATCTATTCTTCAACATCAGCCCAGGATATTACTTCCCGGCACCCGTCAAGGATTCACTGTCCTATACAAAAACATACATAAAACATCACATACATCATTATAACATGCATAGACACATCATATCTTACAATCTCATTTATGTTGAGAACATCATCACTTGATCCATATCATGCATTGCGTAAGACTGACCTTTACCTTTCAGGAAAGATGCAGTTGAAATTCTCAATCATATTTCAAGACCTAGACCGGTTCAGTTAAATCGACCCTAAGATTTTCCTGATGCTTATCCAGTCAAAGGCCTTCTCTGGTTCAGTCAGATCGACCCTAAGATCTCCCTGATTCTTGTCCAGTTGAAGATATTCCAAGACCTAGACCGGTTCAGTTAAATCGACCCTTAAGATTTTCCTGATGCTTATCCAGTCAAAGGCCTTCTCTGGTTCAGTCAGATCGACCCTAAGATCTCCCTGATGCTTATCCAGTTGAAGATGTTCCAAGACCTAGACCGGTTCAGTTAAATCGACCCTTAAGATTTTCCTGATGCTTATCCAGTCAAAGGCCTTCTCTGGTTCAGTCAGATCGACCCTAAGATCTCCCTGATGCTTATCCAGTTGAAGATATTCCAAGACCTAGACCGGTTCAGTTAAATCGACCCTTAAGATTTTCCTGATGCTTATCCAGTCAAAGGCCTTCTCTGGTTCAGTCAGACCGACCCTAAGATCTCCCTGATGCTTATCCAGTTGAAGATATTCCAAGACCTTGTCCGGTTCAGTTAAATCGACCCCGAGATTTTCCTGATGCTTATCCAGTCAAAGGCCTTCTCTGGTTCAGTCAGATCGACCCAAGATCTCCCTGATGCTTATCCAGTTGAAGATATTTCAAAGGCCTTCTCTGGTTCAGTCAGATCGACCCTAAGATCTCCATGATGCTTATCCCAGTAGAAGACACCCAAGATTTTCTCAACGAGCGTTGTTGAAGTTAAAGTCACCCAAGGTTCTCTTAACACTTCGTGCTAAGGTAGTAACCATCCCTGGTTCATTCATCGTCGTTTGAAGCTCCAGACTCAGCTCCTGTAACCAGTCAGGACACATCTATACCAAGCATCTGAAAATCAACTCCTGCAACGTGTCAGGTACTCATGTTTCTTTTGCAGGTATGCAGGTTCTCGCTAAGGAATCTCCTACGCGATCAACATCCAGATGGCATCTATAAGCCCATCATCCTATCCGACAATCTCTAAATGGCATCTATAAGCCCATTCCCATCACACTGCCACTATGTGAGCGCAAATTTCTGGGCACTCTAGTGTCCAATCATCTTCTACCCTCGGATTACGAAAGGCACGTCCGCCAATCTGCATCCTCAGGTCTAAGAAGATTGAACAGGGGCAACTGTTGTACCCCAAAATTTTCCCTCCCATATTCTTCAAGAAATTACCAAGCCAAGTCACAAAATTCCCCAAGGGTTGCACAGTGCAAAGGTCTCCTATACAGTCAAAACTAGGGTTTGTGTTCTGATCAAGAAAAGGAAGTTTTCAAAGGCCCAATCAAGTCTCATAGGCCTACAAATGTGGTCAAGCATCTTCATATCAAGTTTCAAGGCATTCAGCTCAAAATTGCACAGTCAAAAACCCTAATTGCACTACAGTCAACTGTAGGGGCAAAATGGTCATTTGGCAGTCAAAAGTTCAAATTTTTTGTCAACATATCATTTTGAAGCCACAAACATCATTTGATCAATGCTTGATCATGATTCTCAAAATTTGGCTCAGAAATTCATCAAGATGCAAAAGTTTCCTTATTTGGACAGTTGAAAAAGTCAACTGAAATTGACCAGGGCATAACTTTCACATGGATTATCAGAAAAATTCCATCCAAAGCTCATTTTGAAGAGAAAGACATTTCCTACAACTCATCTTCATACTTCAAGTCCAAGAAATGCTCTCACAAAAAGTTATCAATTTCAACATTATAGGTCATTTTCAAAAGTCAACAAAAAGGGACTTTAAGTCAAAGGCCATAACTTGAGATTGGTAAATCAAAATGACATGGGACCAAAGGCATTGGTTAGAGGACTCAAAGACCTTCCCAAAATGTCCAAGAACATGAGAAAAGCTTAAAAATTGAGCAAGTTATGCCTTGTGGAAGTTGGGAAATTTTTGGATATTTTGAAAAGTCAACATTGATTCAAATGGTCTAAAATTGCTAATAGGCCCATTTTTCTTCCATGATTCATCATCCATGACATATGCACGACCACTTGGCCCAAAGGGAAGTATTTTCTAATTTTTTTATCTATTTATTTGAATTATTATTTATATTAATTCATTTAAATCATTTAAATATATGAAAAATATATAACTTGACCTAATAAATCTTTCCATGCATGTTTTGCCCTCAATATTTCGTGCACATTCAAAAATAGGAAGATTTGATTTGATTTGAGCATAATTGATACAAGAGCACATGGAAAAGATTGAAAACATAATGGTGAAAAATCAAATCTCAAAATCCATGAATGAAAGATATTTGGATCAATTTTGTTAACCTAATCTATTCAGTACATAAGCCTGAGTGAAAACCTAATGCTGAGAGACACAAAAGCTGCGCTAAAGAGCCATTGGCAAACTGAAATTTTTCTCCATAAACTCAAAACTGAAAACAGCTTTCCAGGTCGATTCAAAGCACAAGACCTATTCCATTAGCTTCCTTGAAGGCTCCTGAACGTGTTCCAATCAAAGACAGCCATCAAAGCACGAAGAATTGGTATATTGAATCAAAACTGTACAGGAAAAAACTCATAATCGTATATTAAATTCCATGCATTGTTTGTGAAATTTATTCATTGATTCATGTTCATGATGATGTTTTGAAGCTAACCAATGCACTTAATTTGATTATTATGCTGTATATGAGATTTCACCATGTTCGATTTCTAGGGTTTACAGGGTTGGAAATTAGAGCTTTTTCCAAAAGGAAAAATTAGGACTCAAGGCCACCACCATTGTAATCAGCAGACCTGGACGATCCTAAACATGCCCTCGCGATTAATTTATGGACACCATAGCTCTAGTCGCTATTTTCTTGAAACCGGCCTAAAAGAACATTTATAAAACCGTTGCTTTTGTCTTTTGTTTTACAGGGATGGTGAAGAAGATGAAGCCGTGTCACACGCTGATTGGCACGTTTAAATTTCGCGCGTTTCCAAGCAACTAACCCACGTTTTCCCTTTTATTAATTGTTGTTTATTTATATATCAAATATGTTAATTGGCACAGTTGGTTGGAGAAAGCGCTGGTAATACTCATGACCTGGGTTCGAGCCCCAGGTCTTACATATGTCCATATTATTTTTCTATAAATCTTCCCATGCAGTGCCAGCATTAAGGCGCACCATATTCCCTCATCATCAAGCCAGCCACGCGTCTAGCTGCTTCAGATCAAAGGCTCCAGATTGATGAGCACGCTACGCCCTAGTCAACGCACCACACGTGATTCTAAAAAGTCCAACGAGGCCAAAGCTAAATGGGCCAGATTGCTAAGGCCTATACCTCCATATTGGGACTTCACCCCCCCTGGTTTGCAAATTCTATATATTTTCTTTATGTTTTATTTTCAATAATTATTTTTATTTTCTTTATTGCTTACTTAATTAATTATTTTTGCAAAATATAAAAAATGCCTAAAAATCAGAAAAGACAAAAAAATATAATAAATACTTTATTTTAATTGTTTTCATAAACAAATTGCATGTAAATAAATTAATTTAAATTAGGGTTTTAATGTTAATTCTTTTAATAACAAAAATCTAAAAATGTAGAACTAGGTTTAATTGATAATTTTTATTCCTTTTAATTTTTCTTTTTTACCATAATATTATTTATTTATTTATTTTTATAATTAAATTGTACATAAAAAACTTAGGTTTAATTTAGGTTAAATTTTAATACTTTCATAATAAATTTAAAAGCCATTAGAATTAGGGTTTGCATTTCATTTTAATTTTAATTAATTCTCTTTTTCATTAAATCCTAAAAATACCCAAAAAACAAGTCTTTCTTAATTAATTAAATTCATTAACTTTAATTTTTTGCAAAAGGGTCCAACGCCCTCGTTCGTAATTTATTTAATTCGCGTATTTATTTTATTTCGTTTGAATAATTATGTACCTCTCCCGAAGCCTCGTAATTACTTTTCGCACTTTTTTCAATTTCGTTATTTACTTTGCTTTATTTATTTTTCTGTCAAATCGGGTCCGGTTTAATTTTGGCGATGTGGACCCGCGCCATTTGTAATAGCTTTAGATTTAGTTTTTCCCGCAAATATTTTAACTGTTAAACAAAGCATGAAAGAATGTATGGCCTTAAATAAAATCAAGCGTAGATCACTTTAACATGACAAGACAAATATCTGAATCTGACACACAAATCACACACCACCCCTAGGGTACGCCTCACTGTTGCCTTGCCTCGAAAGGTGATCGTCGAGTAGAGGATGTTTTAGTAAGTCCTCATGATCCGGGAACCTGGCATGAGGGTAGCTTCTAAGGTGTCTTCCCATTGCTCTGGTGATCACCATGTCCCGAACCTCGAATTGACCCGAACACCTCCAACGGTGGTGCTACCTACCTCTCAATGGTGGGATGGCACTACTTTAAAGGACATTTACACAGACGAATTCCTTAGGGTAGGTAGACGACTCGTGGATACTTTCTCTAATTCAAAACAAAACAAATCAAAAATACTTTTCACACCAACACATTTTCAAAAAAGCTTTCGAAAGCAATTTTTCAAACACTCTGACACAAGAGTCGAACTGGAATTTTCAAAGAAACTTTTTAAAACCCACAGTTGAAAAGCAAACAAACCACTTTTTGAAAACACAAGTGAGCAAGTATCTAAGAGCCCATGGATAACCATGGATAGAAAGGGTGTTAACACCTTCCCTTTCTATAATCTACCTCCCGAACCGAGAGCAATCTCTTTAAGGAATTTTTCTGTGCTTTTGTCCTTTCCATTTGGAGAAAATAAAAGACGGTGGCGACTCTTGCTTCTGCGACATTTCGCGAACCAGCGTTAAACAGTCAGTTCCAGATCCACCGATCACAGACTGTATCTGAACTATATCTGGAGGAGAATCTGTTTAGGGAAATAAACCTTGTTGATGGAGAAATACTTTTGCTAAGGAAACACCCTTGTTAAAGAAATGAACTTTGTTGGAGAGCAGAAGTTGAAGGGGTTTTACGACCTCGGAGGAACAAGCTCAGTTGGGGAAGAGAAACTCCATGAATTGTATTGATCGAAAATCTGTAGGTTGGTGATATTTTTGGGGAGAAGATCATACTCCTTTATCAGCCAGAGCAATCTGCCATGGAAATTGCAAGGAATGTATGAACTTGTGAAGATTACCCTGTAGGGATAATCTCATGGAAGTGGCTATATGGGGATCCATGGAGACTTGAACATACCTCTACTTCTAGAGCCCTCGGTGAATGATGATCAGGGAGACAAATCTTCTACTGATAGACAGTTGACGAGATGACGGGGCATAGTCGTACGCTTTAATCCATAACTTTGGTCTGGACTATCCTTTAAGATTTTCAGTCCACCGGGATACCCTTTTTTTGCCCAAGCCGCCTTTTCAGGTTTTCGACTTACCGAGTGTATAGTTTTATTTATATATCCCTAATTTTTTCTTGAACTCTTTTGGTTCGCTGGGATGCCCTTAATTTTTCCTAGGCCAGTCAACTTAGTGGGTCTTTTTCATGCATAGTTTTTTCTGACTATGTCCGCGTTCATCAGGTGCGTAGAATTGTCATTGTCCATAGCAGTAAGTGTTGTAGCACTGCCAGAAAAATGTTTGCTCGATCGTACATGATCCTTTGCTGGAACTCATGTTCAATGCCCCAAGTGATTCAGATGGAGATCTGCCCCTAGATATTCGACACTTTTGAGAGATTCCTTGAATCTTGAATCAACTGCCCCTGGATCAGTTGGACACCATGCCATGCCCCTTGATTATGAAAGACCTATTATTGGAAATGTCTTTCCATCTGAGGTGATTCTGTTCATTGAGAGGATTTTCGTTCATTGAATATTCGTTGTGCAAATTTCTCTGCTGTCGAACAATTAGTCATATGCAAACAATGACATTTAAAAATGCAAAGCTTATGTCTGTCTTGAAGTTTTAAAAATGGAATTTTAGTAAACAAACAGAATTTTGTAAGAATATGAATTCAACTCAGGATTTATAGTAAACCTTATAGGATTCAGGATACCTTTTATAACAGTATGCTTTTGAACTAACACATGCTTCAATTAGGACTTTTAAAGGCTGTAACATGGTCTGGTTCACGGTTTAAGAAACAAAGGATAAAGGCTCAAACTTTATTTGTATCTAAACCATTATTCGTGATATTCTTCAGTCCTATACTTAGTTAATTGTACGTTTAGATCCCAATTGAGTCTGGAATCTTTGCCCTGATATTTCGGTGATGGTTTAGATACCGAAAGTTTATTTGAAAAGGCAGTCATTTTCTGTAACATTTTTTCTTTTGTTGAGGATTTGTAGCGACCTCTTTTTTTTACTATCCCTACCTTTTTCTTGAACTATTTCTTTTGTGATTACAGTCAACGGGATGCCCCCGTTTTTTCTTAAGTCTCCTTCATAGGTTTTGACTTAACGGGCTTTTCTTTTGCAAAATAATGACTGCCTATTTTAGTGATTACGGGGAACCATCACTGTCTTTTGATTTGGAAGGATGCCTCCGACAATAATCGTCGTGTATGAAGGTAGAGCTTGGGACTGAATGCACATTTGAATTAACAGAGAAACTACCTTGCCTTAGGTTATGATTAAAGGTTTCAATTTGCGTGAAAAAGAAAACTTCTACTTCTTAGGCTCAAAGGGGTTGACTAGGGATTATCTTCCTTATAACTCTGCTATTTAGGATTCGAAACAACGCATGTACATCGTCAGCAAGGTCTAATCAAAAGCATACTATATGAGATTATGGTATTGTTTTTGTCATCCTCCCTCTAAAGGCTTACAGCTTTTAATCGAGAGTCGAATATCACAAAAAGGAAGTAAAAGTATAGTTTCAGTATAGTGAAAACGAATTGATTAAATCAAGACAAACATATGCGATGAATTAATGAAATAACAAAGTTTGACATAAGATAATTGTTTAAACAATCAAAAGAAAATTACAATTTGATAATTCTAATGAACAAAAAGCCTTTTCGTTTGAACTCGTCACTTCTGATGGTGTTCCTTTGAGGGATGACAAAAGAATTCAGTATGACCATCTTGTGTGAACTCCAACACTCCTTCGTCGATCAAGTCTTGAATCTTATTTTTCAATGCCCAATAGCTATTAGTGGCATGCCCAAGATCGTTGGAATGATAAGCGCATCTTACATTAGGATTGTCCCGAAGAGAGGAGGTGTTAGGATTGTGAGGAGGATCCTTCAATGTAATCAACTCCATCCTGAACATGTGTTGCAATACTTGAGTCGAGGACATGTTGATTTTGGTGAATTGCCTTTTGGGCGTTTCTTGTTTATGCTGATTTCCTTATTGTTGCTATTGCACTGGTACTGGATTAGAGGTTTGCACTGCCCCTACAGATTGGTTGAAATTACTCTTATTATGATCCTTCTGGTCGTATACAGTACTGGACTCCTTATTTTCGTTGTATGATCTCTTCCGAGTACTTGAAGATGTAGTCCCCTGAATTTCACCGCTCCTGAGTTTATTTTCAACATGTTCCCGCATGAACATGTCATAACATTCCCTATCTTCCAAGAGAGGTTGATCATTGACTAGGCCTCAAATTCTAGCAGTTTGCCCCAGACGGTCGTATTTGTCCTGATGAAGCTTGCTGATGAGAATCCTCAACTCTTTTTGTCCTCGAGCTAAATTTTAGATAAGAGTCATCTGACTATTCATATGGATTCTCATCCTTTCCATCTCAGCTTGTAGTTGTTCCAACTGGTCATCCTTGTTATCGTCAGGATTTTTCTTGGTCAAGTTCCCAGCGAGTGTAGCGGTAGAAATGTTCAAGACTAAGCCATTGGATTGACTAGACTTTATACAAATCAAAATAAAAATCTCCATCGCGCTTTATTGTTTCCAAAGGAATGGGAAAAGAGCGAATAACCATAAAAGAGGGGGAAAGATTCAAGGTAAGAGGGTTGGTTATGTAAAGGGAAGGTATTAGCACCCTAAACATCTATGGTACTCTGTAGGAGCCTCTTTGTAAAATCTGTATATTTTGGCTATAAAAACTGTTGTATAAAAAATGGATGGTGGAGGTGAGAAACGAAATATATTTATTTTATAATTTTTGCACCCGCCGCAGTTGCGAACCTTTAGTGCCTACGTACCACCTTCCGTGCAATAGGGGTTCAGGTTACACGTAGTTCCTCTTTTAAAAATTTGAAACACAAATGTGTTGGTTAATTTTATGAGATAAAACATCATCGTCATTGTCCGTGTGGAAAAACATACCTACTACCCACAATCATGAGAAAGGAGAATTTGCATCATCTCAAAGTGGAAGATATGGCTTGGATTTTAAAATCAACAATGCCTCACTCAACACCCAAGTGGATAATATCTCTCTTCACTATATATTGTAGAAGTATAGTTGTTTGCATCACTACAAGGATTGACAAGAGTTTAATCTTTTAAGAAAAGTTTTAATGGTATAAAGCCAAAGTGGCAAAATGGTTTGAAATGAGATTGATTGACTTTTAGTCTTCTCACAAAAAAAATGTCACGGTATTATTAAGTTGGTTGGAGTTTATTTATGAAAATGTTTTGAAAATGCATGGACATAAGTCCAAGTTTATTATGAAAATGGTTCAAGTTCAAAAACAAGAAAAGTTTTTAAAAAGGGAAAGAAGATTTTTGAAATTAAAGAAGATGGGAGGAGAAGAAGAGACTATCCTAAAGCATAAGGTAAAACCTAGGGATAAGAATCATCTAACCAACAAGAAGCCAAAACTTGACATTATGAGCCAAGACAGAATTCTCATTCCTTGGATTGAAACCAATCAAGCAAAGAAATACTGGACCTCTTGAGAGAACCAAACTTCAAGTGTATTAAGTCTTCACAACAATTGGGCAGAGTAACGGCTATATACGGGTGAATTCCAGATTACAAACAAAGAGTGTAATCACAAAAACCTGCACATAAAACAAACAAACAACCCAATGTCTTGAGGCAAACCTCAAGAACTCCAGACAAAATAATCAGATAAGATCTCCAAGATAGGTCAAAGTTTATAATCCTAAGTCCAAGAAAAGTCCTATGCTCCATAATGCCAAGGATAATAACCAAATAGTCCAAGCACCATTAAAGAATTTTTAGGGTTTATGTTGATTATTAAGTATTTTATGAAATGAAAAGAAAAGCTCAAGTGAGAAAAGTAAAAATGGCAAGAAAATAAATGCTCAAATGAGCAAAGATGAAAATGGCATGAAATGTAAATGCTAAAAGTAAATAGTACATAAAGCATAAAAAAGAATAAAAGCATAAGGTAAAACAAGTCAATAATTAGTGGTTAGTTGGATGACCATCTTGAAACTTGCATTTGGAACTCATTAGAGGATTGGTAGAACCAAAGCCTCCACATAACTAGTTGCATTTGCTTTTTGTCAAGTATATCATCCATTTGGAATTCTCATAAGTATCATTTAATGATCAACGATGTTTAAGTGATCCGCATTGACCAAAGGTGTTGTAGATCCATTAGAGGATTGGTAGAACCAAAGCCTCCACACAATGAATCTCAAGGTTATTGGATCAAAGAGATCAAATTAACATACTTGGGCTTGCAATCATAAGTTTGGGCTACGAATGATCATTTATTCGAATCAGGACAAAATTTAGCGCTATGTTAAGCAATCGTAAGTGGACTTATATAGAAGTCGCACCTATTTTGAGGTTGGTCAATAGCAATTTATGCACCATTTGTTTTGAGACATGATATAGAGATCATGCTCCAACAACACCTATTGCAATAAGAAAGGGATAAGATGAAGAGGGGATGGGAAAAATAAATAAACCACTTTTGAATCAAAAATTTAATCAAACTATTATTAAAATCATTCATCCATTTTGGTGGAGTTGAACTCACCACCCAAGATCCAATGATGTTAATAAAGTCATGATCAAAATATCAACTTAAGACAGCCAGAAAATAATCACAAAATAATATTATATTTAATATATACATTAAAAGGGTTTAAAAAAAGTTTAAAAATCAAAATAGAGGAGAAAAATATCAACTATGTTCAAATTAATCAAGAAATAAAAAAGAAAGGCCATAGAAAAATCAGAAATGGATCCAAATATTTTTATAAAATTTTTGGTAATTTTTAAAAGTCAAAAACTATTTTTAAACTATTTAAAATTGCTCAAACAAACAGAAAATAGGTGAAAAATAGTAAACCTCAATATAAAATTCCATAAAAATTTTAGAAAGTAAAAAATATGCAAAATAATATTTATGAATTTTTTCAGAATTAAAAAATGTCAGAAAGTAATTTTTTAAGTAATTAAAAAAAAGCAAATAATTCAAAAAATACAAAAATATCAAATATCAAAATAAAAATGTGAAAAAATAGTCATGAGATCAGAAATAATTCAAAGTATTTTTGTGAATTTTTTCATAATTTTTAGATAAAAAATAAAAAAGTTGTGAATTTTTGAAAATTTAATCAATAAAAATATAAAATCAGAAAATAAAATAAAACCAAAAAGATGTGGACCATCAGATCATAGTCAAAACGCGTTAGTAAGCTGATCCAGTGGACCAAACGCGATGTGCTTGATATGGACCTTATTGGGATACGCATAGGATCAGAAAAAGGGCAACCAATGAAATTAAAACGTTTGGCACGCTATCATTGGCTGAGACGAGACATGTCATCGTCTTCAACCTCCAGACACCCTGCAATGGAGATTTTGTGAGATCCTTCAAATGGAAAAATTAGGATCCTAGGTGTTGTACCCCAAAATTTTCCCTCTCATATTTCTCAATACATGGCAAGTGAGGTCCCCAAATTGCTCAAGGAAGTTCAAGAGTTGACCAGACAAACTCTCTCCTAAGGCAGTATACCTCAAATTAGGGTTTCCGTGTTCATCAAGATGTTTGAACCACAAAAGACTCAAATTCTCACCATTGTCCCAATATGTTCTCAAGATCATCCATGCCAAGTTTCAAGCCTTGCAGAAGAAGTTTGCTCAGTCAATTGCTCAAATGCCTAAAAATCAACTGTACTAGGTCAAAAGTTAACTGTGGCCCACATACAGTCAAACTTCAATATTTTTGGTCAACATCCTCATTATTAAGTATTATCCATCATTTGATCAAGGGTTGATCATGATTCCTCAATGATTTCTCACAATTCATCAAAACCCAAAAGTTGCTAAATTAGGGTTTTGCAGGAAAAGTCAACTCAACTTTGACCAAGCATAACTTTCTCATACTTTATCAGAAATGACCCATCCAAATCTCATTTTGAAAAGGATTAAATTCCCTACAATTCATCTTCATCTCCCAAGTCCAAATTTTTCACTCACAAAAAGATATCTATTTTGACATTATAGGTCCTTTTGAAAAGTCAACAAAAACACCTTTTGGGTCAAAGCTTAATACATGAACATGGAAGACTCAATTGATATGAGACAAAAAGTGTTGTTTATAGGACATCCTAAGCTTTCTAAAAATTCCAATAACACCTTTCTAGGGTCAAAATTGAGAGAGTTATGCATTGGCCAAGTTGACCATTTTTGCAAAATTGCCAAAAGTCAAATATGCTCAAATTTGCATTTTTTGCTAAATGGGCCCAACTTTTTATGCTTGCACCTCAATTATAATGTGGTCCACGACTCAAATGTTCACTCACCCATTATGTGCTTCATTTTTCAATTTATTTTGATTTTTCATTGATTAAAAAGTGAATTAAATCAAATAAATGATGAAAATTAATAAAGATATGATTTGATTTGTTTTTTTTGACAGTTTAGCAATCAAGATATGCTGAGTAAACAAGAGAAAATAAAATCAAGCACAATCGGTACAAAAAAAGCATGATTGGCATGGTTATGGAAAGATATCATATGGCTTAAAAATTAAATATTCCATTCATGAATTCTCAAGATTGGATCCAAGTTTGTTAACCTAATTCATTCTAGGTTATATAATGAAGAATTCCAAATCAAAAAACAAGGGTTAGAGGTCGTAAAAAGCACAGAACAAAACTGGAAAAAGTTGGCAAAATTGTGAATCGTTTTTCACTCCACAGGCCCTCTCAAGCCATCCTAGCTATTCCAATCCATTGCTGGACGTCCCAGGAAGTTGTCCCAATCATTTGCAAGGCCTGAAACGCCCAGAAACACGCGCTACACTTCACACGGTTTGGCATATTTTTTCAATTCGATTGTCACGATTCTTGCATCATTATCAATTTTGATTGTTATATTCGTGTTTGTCATCATGTTTGCAAGCTAACCATGCCATTTAATTGAATTTTTTATTCCTGTACATGATGCTGCCATTGCTAGGGTTTCTAAGTTATTTTTAGGGTTTCTTTGTACAGGTAAAATTAGGACTTGAATCAGGTACCATGATGCTCGTGAGGATGAGACGATTTGATTGGTACCATTACCTTTCATTTATCTTGCGTGTACAACATTTTTGAAATGTGCAGGGTTATACCTACAGTGCATGTCTGTAGGTAAAAGTCTTGTTTTCTAAAACGACAGTTGCCAGGAAGAAGACGCTTGCGTGTCAGCCAACCATTGGGACGTTTAAATCTCGCGCCTTTGGAATCATTTCTTTTGATTTTCTTATATTATATTTTATTATTATTGTAATTACAACTAACCATCATAGCTCAGCTAGCAGCGTGGCATTGGATTTAAGCGTGAGGACCTGGATTCGATCCCAAGTCCCAGCGTTTTCTTTATTTTCCTTTCTATCAACAGATCCAGTGTCTCACCTCCTCAAGCGCATTCCATACAACCTCAACATCCAGCCATCTGATGTGCTCTTACCCAGATCCAACGTGTCAGCAATGATGGTCCATGGTATTCCTCAAGTCAACGTCCACGCCTGATCCAGCGCATTGACTGGGCTTGGAGCATTTTGGCTTGGAAATTCATATTCAGCAAGACAACAGGCCCTTTCCTAATTTTTTATATTTATTATTTTTCTTTATTCTTTTCAATTTATTTGTTTATTTTATTTTAAAATCAATTTTTTTCATAAAATCACAAAATCAAGAATTCACAAAAATTAGAATTAGGTTTTTTATCAAATTTAATTTAATTAATCTAATTTAATTTAGGGTAACTTTAATTTTTTTTCACAATTAAAATCAACTAGAAAAATTAGGTTTAATTCTTGATTTAATTGTTTTCCTTTTGCAAATAAAATAAAAATACAAAAAATAGGTTAACTTAATTATTTTTCTTAATTAAAATCAATTAGTAATTAGGGTCCTTCTTTTAATTAAATTATTCCATTATTTTCTCAAATAACAAAAATGACAAAAAATGAATTTTCTTTAATCAATTTCAATTAGGTTTAGTCAAGGGTCAAAACCCTAATCGCCTCGCATTTAATTCGCCGCACGCTTGTTAATTATTTCACCATTATTTTGTAACTGTTCAGGGTTTGTAATAGTTAACTTAGGGTTTTTATTTACTGTTTAAACCCCCGATTTTTGGTTATGTAACTAATCCCCCTCTCCGAAGCCTTGTAATAGCTAGGTTTATTTTCTCGCATTTTTAATTCCCACAAATATTTAACTGTCTAGATGTATGCTAATAGGATTGTATGGCAAGAATGCATGACAAAATTAAAACGGTTAGAAAACCCTAATCTGTAAAGATAATAAACTGAAAATAAATCACTCGCACATATTCACTCTTAGGGTATACTCTCACTTTGGTTGCCTTCAGTAAACGATCATTAAGCATAGGGTTACTACTAAGGTGTCCTAACATTGCTTTAGTGATCGTACGTCCCTTTCGAATTGACCCTTACAATTCCAATGACGGTGCTACCTACTCCTTAATAGTGGGATAGCGCTGTCTAAAGGAAACAAGAATAGAAACGATCTTTTTTCGAGTAGGTAGATGCTAGTAGGTACTTGCTCAAATCAAAACTTTTCACACTTACACTTTTCAAACAAATTTTCAAAACAACTTTGTCACATCCTTGAGGACTGATACAAGGGTTATCACGAAGTAAAACATTTTCAAAAACAAGCACACAAACACAAGCAATTTAAAAAAGGAGCAAGTACCTAAGAGCCCATGTAAAACCATGGATAGAAAGGGTGCTAACACCTTCCCTTTCTATAATCTACCCCCCGTACTCAAAATCTCGAAAAAGGATTTTTTTCTGTACTTTTTTCCTTTTCCTTTGTTGGATAAAATAAAAGTCGATGGCGACTCTTGCTTAACGCGACATTTTGCGAAAACAAAGACGTAAAACGCAAACCAGTATTAAACAGTCATTTCTGCCACCGTATCACACCAGGCTAGTATCATTGAACTTGTCTCTTCACACAATTCTAACACCACCAACGCGCCAAATTTATATAAGGTATGGAGAGAGATATGAATCAAAAACCCAAAAAATAGGGAGCACCTTCAATTTGAGATTTCTCTCTCGATTCTCAATGGATTTAAAAATTGTAAGCAATGTTGGAATCAGGAGAAAGAGTAGAATAGATTAGGGCTTGATTTAGATCCAAATGGTGGAGAATTCTACCTTTTCGAAGTTCAAGGAAGAAGCTCTGAAACTGGACTTCTGTAGCTTGAATTATGGCTCGTTTTGATTGGTTTAAGTGCTGGAGTGTTTATATGATGCTTAAGGATGATGAATGCGCAAAGAATTTTGGAAAAGGGAGCTTAAATCTCAGAAACTGAATTAAAAAAAAATGGGTTCGTGTGAAGTTTAGGCAGGGTATTTTTGGCTCTCAAAGCTTGAAGAAATGAATGGGGGATGACCCTCTAATTATAGGGAAGTGAATGGGAATGAAAATTGGAAGAAACAAGGAAGTTTGGAGGGAAATTGAGTGAAGGTCGAGCACGAGTGAAGTGTGACTTCATTTCCATCAAAACTCAACCAAATCTTGCGTTTTGGAGTGCTAATCACTTCTGGCAAGTTTGATAATCAAGTTTAAATCAAAAATGCACATAAATCTTATGTTTAGAAGTCACATTATGGATTTCAAAATTCTGACTTTGTGGAAAATTCAGTTTCAGGTTACCAAATTCAAATCCATGGCATTTCCAACTCAAGGGGTCTTAGGGCATGATTCTTGATGCTTTAGAAAGATGAGGTTACAAGCTTTGTAATGGAAAAATAATGGAGTTAAATGGATTATTGAGATGAAATTTGCATTGAGTCAAAGTTGAAGAAAAAGGGTTGACTTTCCATACTTAGAAATATTTCAAATTCTTCATCCAAAAGGACCTATAATGTCTTGCATCCAAACATGGCCTTCCACTTGGAATTTTCTCTTGACCAAAAAAGATGGCATGAATTAGACCTCTTGAATTACACTTTGAAACTTCTATCATTCAAAATCTCCAAAATTTGAGCAAGTTATGACTTGTTGAAGTTGGCAAAATTTCATGAAATGACCTATAATCTTTTGCATCTTTAAGGCAACTTCCATCCATTTTCCCACTTTGCACATAAAATAAGGCATAAAGTTTACATCTTCAAGATCATTATGGAAAAATAATGGACTCAAGGTGATGAAAATTGACCAAGTTATGATCATTTGAATTCACACATGGAAAATTGGGGATTCATCTAGATGACTTGTAATCTTTCTTCTTCACCAAGTTTCTTCCACATGAAAACTCCTTGGAACATTTGAAGTGATTTGTTGGTAACCCTTTTAAGAGAAGGATGTCTTTGGAATCACCCAAAAATACCAAAATGTGAGCAAGATATACTCCTTTGAAGTTTAAAACCCTAACTTCTAGATCAAGAAAATTCCTTGAGGAACTTTGACAAGTGTGAACAAACTTATTGTACCAATATTCTTTCTTTGTGAATAGAAGTTTTTGAGGATGATAATAAGGACTCATAGCCACCAAAACAACTTCCATATCTTGAATTTTGAGAGAAATATGCTCTTGTGACCAATAGGAACAAGGCCTTGTCCAAACATGACAACTTCTCCAATCAACCCCTTGTACTTTTGAGTCAAATCTAATAACCTTGAAATGTGATGGACCAAAGCAACCTTGCCATGCCAATTATCCCAAAACCAATCCAATGGTGAGGTTTTAACTTCTCAAACTATATTGACTAGGGCATGGAAATAAACTCATGAACCCATGGGGTAACTTGTTAAATCTCATTGCCTTTGCCTACATGGATAACAAGCAAGACAAAGCAACATTGCATTTTATTAGTTAAACAAAACAATATTCATGATCACAAAAGGAACATAAGTCAAGGTGTTTGGTAATCCCTCAAAAAGTCAAAATTAAATGTAGGGAGGGGAACCAAGAATCCTAGTGTGATCTTGTTGTGAATGAATCAACATGGTATGATGAAGGGATCTTAGGGGTAAAATTTGGGGTACAACAGCTTCCCTTATTTAAGTTTCTTCTATCTGGAGATACGAAGGTTAAACATCTTCATGTCGACGCGATCGAAGATACTTAAATATAAAACAAACCCTATTTTTGGCCCTAAGATACCATGCAAATGCTTATGATCATGAATGCATATGAATAGGATCAAAAAGACGCAAAACATCACTGGGGATGTAACAATAATAGAAGGAACAAAGGAGCACCCCCACCAGGAAAATAAATCACTGGTGGACTCATAGAACTGAATCAGAGAGGATGGTAGGATTTTCAAAGGACACACCAACTTCTACTGAAGGCGAAGCTACCAACAATCACTGAAGGCAGAGAGAAAGATAATAAACATCGATGTTCACTGTCGATGGTCTACCAACTTTCACTGAAGGTAGAAAGAGAATATATCATATCACCGCCGTTCACTAACGATGAACTACCAACATTCACTAAGGGTAGCAAAAAGATAACAAACATCGAAGTTCACTGCCAATGGTCTACCAACTTTCACTGAAGGTAGAAAGAGAAATATCATATCAGCGCCGTTCACTGACGATGAACTACCAACGTTCATTGAGGGTAGCAAAAAGATAATAATCATCGACGTACACTACCGATGGTCTACCAAGTTTCACTGAAGGTAGAAAGAGAATATATCATATCACCGCCCTTCACTGATGATGAACTACCAACGTTCACTGAAGGTAGCAAAAAGATAACAAACACCGACGTTCACTGCCGATGTCCTACCAACTTTCACTGAAGGTAGAAAGAGAATATATCATATCATCACCGTTCACTAACGATGAACTACCAATGTTCACTGAGGGTAGCAAAAAGATAACAAGTTTCCCCAAGATTCTGGTGTTTTGCCTAGAACAGGTCTCAACTTCTTCTTTAACCAAGGCACACCACCTGGAAAGGATAATACATAAGCTGCCTCAAATAAAGAGACTTGTTATTTGTTGTCACAGAAGATTGTAAAAAGAAATGGCTTTTTGGGAAGGAGGTATGACTTCCTGGGGAGATGCCATGATGTTCTTGCTAAGGGGATAAAGTCTTCTTGTGCAAAATAAATGCACCAACCAAAGCTTGGAGTTTTTCAAGATTCCAAAGTAAATACTATTGTCGGGGAGCCACAGATCTAAACCATAAATAAACTTGAATTAAACAGTCAACCAGAATACATCCTTTGAGAAATAAACTCAAGAGGGAAAACCAAATCCAACCAAACAAAGAGCTGCACCGGAAGGCTAAAGCAAAAATCTTCCATGAGGGACAACTCAGTAGGGAAATTGAAAGAATATACATTTTCTGCTTAAGACCAACGCTCTAATGAAAAGAGGGTAACGTAACTCTGCAAAACAGGGTAATATGTCAACAAAAAAATATTAACAAATGTTAATGAACAATGATTTGTCAATTTTAGCTATGCATGATGCATGTGTGAATGTATGAGTGTTATCGTGTGCATGCTGACAAAACAGATTCACAACATGGGGAACAACCAGGCAAAACTGCCTCGGGCACTAACAACACTCGGCTAAGCTTCAACCAAGATGATCGTTCCAAGAAAGTTAAAGGCCAGTTGCAGAAACCAAACCTACTGCTTGCTTTTAACTTTACCGAGGAGAAGCATAATCCGGAGGTAGCCAAATCAAACAGATATCGGGGTAGAACATCCTTCTCTAGGCTTCACCGGGGAAACCAATGTTTCTCAAAAGTAACATGCCTATTGGAGATTGCAAGACCAGTTTTAAATAAAGCAGACTGACACCGAAACATCCAAACTTCGCTGGGGAATTCAAGCCTACTTCACTGGAGAAAAAGGCAGATTGAAACTTCACATCATGAAAACTCAAAAAAGAGGAGAAATGAATCCAAACTTGACCGAGGATATCGGAACCATAAACCCAATACAGAGAAAATAACTCGAGTAGACCTTTCCGAGGAGAACAAAAACTTCTCAAAACAACTGGAGTTTGTCCATTCCTGGGTCACCATTTTTGTTGTCATTGTTTCATCACAAATCTCAAAGTAAAAGTAAATTGTAAAAATCTTTTTTTTTTTTAAAAAACAATTTTGTTATTTAATCTCTTTTCTTTGAAATTTATTATCACTAATAAATGGATTCTTTGCAAGCTAAATAACATAAGAAATACAAAGAGTTGGGCAAAAGCTCGAATTTCATTAGTAGAATGGTAGTCTGCGAATGGCGAGACTCCATAGATGATTATAAAGTTTGGGAAATGGTAATTGTGATACGGTGGGAGAACTGGCTTGGGATTTTGCGTTTGTGTTCGCAAATGTTTCGGTTTAGCAAGAGTTGCCACCGACTTTTTATTTTATCCTAAGGAAAGGTCAAAAAGCACAGGAAAGACCTTTGAGATGTTTTCTTGGGTTCGGGGAGTAGATTATAGAAAGGGAAGGTATTAGCACACTTTCTATCCATGGTTATCCATGGGCTCTTAGTTACTTGCTTAGATCACTTGCTTTGCTTTTCAATTGTTTGAAATGGTGCTTTTCAATTGTTTAAAATGGTGCTTTGTGTGTGATTTTGAAAGATGTTTTGAAAAGAGGCCATCGTTGTGGCAACCTTTGTAATGATTCTTGTTTTAATGTATACAAAGGTGTTTTTGTCCTTTTGAAAAGTTTCCAATGTTTGAAAGTAGGGTTTTGAAATTGTGTGGTGAAGTGTGTTTTGAAAATAGCAAGGATGTTTTTTGTAAGCTTGATCAAGTAACTAGGAACTATCTACCCTATTTTACTCAAAGATCTTTCTTATGTTTTTAACCCTTTTAATAGTGTTGTTTCACCATTGTATTTGGTGAACAACCTTGTGTTAGGACGTTAACGGGACAGGCGCGGGTCATCGTATAGACCATGATAGCAATGGTGGCAAGCATCTTTGGCAATTTTCTTGAGGGACTTGATCATTTTGTTTAGGCAACTCAGACAGCGTCATCGAGGGACTATGATCTTTTTGTTTGTTTTTGTTTTGCCAAAGTACTCAACATGCAACCATGGCCCATTTTTGAAGGCAACAAGTGGATGAAACCCTAGGGGTGCAAGTGTGCATTGTGTTTGTTTTTCATGCATATTTATCTTGGATTAGGTCAAACTAATTGTTGATTTTATTTTCATACAAACCCTAGGTCTAAGCATGGCATAATTGAAAGCTTTTAAATGTGCGAGAACTTAAACGCTACACTATTACAACATGATATAGGGAGGGGGGTACAAATTTGAATTGGGGATATTTGACAAGAAATTAAACCCTAGATTACTATTACAACCAAATTGAATGTATAAGATACAATATTTAAATGTACAATAATTGAAATAAACACAATAAATAAATGTAAATAAAATGTATTATGCCAAAATATTTTTAGTATGTAAAAAAGTATTTTTTCAATGTGAAATGTAAAATAAAAAAAAGATCAATTTTAATTATTTTTCTATTTTAGGGCAAGAAACCCTAATTCTTAATAAATAATATTATTTATTAATTTTATACAATTATATATTAACAAAATAAAAGTATATTGTAAAAAATGATGTTTTTAGTGTAAGATATCAATAAAAATGACAATGTGGTATTTTTGTATTTTTTTTTACCTATATATATATATATATATATATATATATATATATATATATATATATATATATATATATATATATATATATATATATATATATATATATATATATATATATATATATATATATATATATATATATATATATATATATATATATATATATATATATATATATATTAAGCACATTAAATATACAAAGGTAAAAATTTAATTATTTACAAAAAATGGGTATTTTCAAGAAAATGTTTTTAAACATAAATAATAATAATAAATGGAAATAAGTATATTTTTGTATTATTTTTGAGTTTTATTAAAAAAAGAAAATAGTTTACTTACATATGTATACTTAATAAAATAAAATAAATATCAAATAAATATGAAAAAATATAGAAAATTATTTTTGACATTTTTTATATTTAGACAAAAAATAATAAAGTCAGAATAAAATAAAAATGTCAAAATGATGAATATTTAAATAAATGGGCCATGGGGTGTAAATAGAAAATGGGGGGTGCCAAAAGTAGGAAGTAGCCAGACCCAGCCCAGCTACTTCATCTTCTTCCTCTGTCCAACAGAACTTGAAAAAAACGCGCGCTAGCTACCCCAACCTGTATCTCCTGATTCTTTGATCTTTTGACAAAACTCAAAACATGAAACTTGTAGAGCATCAAATAACGAATCTAACCATATAAAAAACTTGGATTAACTCTCAAAGACCAGAGAGAATTTCTCTGGCCCTAATTTCTAACCTAGTTTTTTCAGAAAGTTCATGAGTGAAATTCTCTTAGCACGGTTAATGTAAATGAAAACTAAGCATATGTATGGCTTCAAGGCTATGAGTACAACATATTTCATTCACAAACCTAAGCCTAACCATTCCTAAATAGGGAGATAGAAGTCCATGAAATACCTGTTTCAGTTGACTTCGAGCTGGACAATGTAGCAACCTTCAATGGTGTTTGAGCTTCTGTTGAGCTTGCCTAAGGTCCAAGGAAGCTTCTCTAATGCTTGGCTTGCTTTGAAACAACTTGAATCGTTCTGTAGAACTCAACCTGCAGAGCTTTGAAATAAAAATGGCAAAGTGTGTTAGAGGTGTTACAGCTTGCAACGGGGGCCTGGGATAGTTCAGGTGAGTTGATTGGAAGGTGTTGGAACTATCTTGGGACAAAACGCACGATGGAATTTTGTTGTGGCTTGCAAAATGCAGAACCTGCCCTGTTTTGCAGAAAAACAGTGGTTCTGAGTATGAGGGGGTTTGAGTGATGAAAGGGTCGTGTTTTAGGCTTGTTGGGAGGTATTGAAGTTGTCTACAATGTTTGTCTAAGCCTGTGTTAACAGATATGAGAGGTTGCTTATGTTTTTGCAAGTTTTCTCTATTTGAAGTTCAAATGTGGAAGTGAAGTTACAGGCTTGTATAGGCTGTCAAATATGCTTGCATACATTTCTCTTGGCACCTCTGATTTGTGGATTTGTTTTGCTGTAAGAGATCTTGGACCAATGCTCAAGGATTGTTGGTTTGACATAAAGCATACTTAAGCAAAAATGGAAATTTGCCTTTTTCTACTTAAGGCTTAATCTTGTGTATAATGTCCAAATGAACAAAACAAAGGCTTAGAATGATGGATTGGCATTAAATTATGGAGTGTGAAGTGGTTTAGAGGCCTGCAATGTTGAACCAAGCTATCTAGATCAGAATTGCAAGTTGTTATGAACATGTATTGGCCATGGACAAAAGTGAGTTTTTTCCAACTTCAAGCATTCGATTCTCTCTAACCACAAGGGTGTTTGAGGAGTTCTTGGAAAATTTGGAAAGCTTGGAACATGTACTATAACCCATCTTTGAAATGAAATTTGAAACTCCAAGTGGAACTAAGTGAAAAATGGCCAAGAAGATGGGTCAAAATCCTGCCTAAACTAGGGCAAAATTTCCCTAAGTTAAAAGTTTTAGGTACCCTTGTTCCAAAAATCATACCTTGAGATACAAGCTTCTTTTGGGAAAACTTTGTGAATAACAGTTGTAGAATTTGTGATGGACTACAACTTTCATGTTGCAAGTTTTGTTTGAATCCATTTGCATCTTGGTGAAAAATGGGACAAAGTTAGGAAAAAATAAGAAAATTTCATAACTTAGAAAATTTCTAAGTTATGAAATTTTTCATTTTAAACCCTAATTTGCATTTTTGGGTTTCTTGATGAACAAGTTTCATAATTTTACATGTCTTGATGAAAAATAAATCTTGGCACTTGATTTTGACCAAAAAGTCAAAGTTTGACTTTTCAGTATACAGTCAAATTTTGATCAGTTGACTGAAAAATTCATCTGTCAATCCTATGCAATTGAGATCTTCTGAACTTGTTGAATGGGTCAAGATAATGTCATTGAGTCCTTGTGTCCATGGTTGAGCTTGATTTGCCATTGGTTAGGTCAAACAGTCAAAAATTGTCTTTGTACAGTCAAAACCCTAAAAATGACCATTTTGCCCTTTTGGTGATCTGATCAAGTTTCTTGTGGAATTGTGATCCAAACTTGATCAAATGACATATGTGAGTTCATTATGTTGATGTGGGTCAAAAATCATGAAGTTTGACTGCCAATTGGCCACAGTTGACTTTTTCCCCAATACAGTTGATTTCTAGGTCAACTGTCCAATTGACTGGGCAAAAATTTGAATCAAGGCTTGAAACTTGGTATGGATAAACTTGTGAGTCCAACATGAAGTATGAAAGTCACCTTGGGCATTGTGGGTCAAAATATCCATGTGCAAAATCAAACCCTAATTTAGGTCAACAGTGCAAGGAAGTGTCTTGAGCAGAGCAAACCCTAGCTTGATCTTCAGTTCCAAGAGTCTTGTATGAGAAAATGTTGATGAAATGGGAGGGCAAATTTTAGGGTACAACAGTAATACATAATGGAAAAGATACATTGAGATACAATGACCACTATCCCCCCTAACAACTTTTGAAATCCCGAGCAGCAGCTTTTGTTGAAGTAGGGTGAGGATCCGAGAAGATTGTTGCTTCAACGATCAAGTCTTGTCTGATGTAGTTACTTGCCAAGAAAATACCTAACTTTTGCCTAAGCTGACCTTGCGGGTTTTCAACTTAGCGAGAAATTTATTCTGTTTAGGTCTCTAATTTTTTCCTAGACCGCCCTTTCGGATTTTCGGCCTACCGAGACACTCCTTTTTTGCCTAAGCCGCCCTTTCGAGTTTTCAACTTAGTGAGTTGTTCATTTATTTATTTAGGCGAAGTATTTCTTTACTGCGTCAGCATTCATGGGACGTGGGAACTCCTCGCCATCCATTGTTTCAAGAATTAATGCACCACCAGAGAAGGCTTTCTTGACACCATACGGGCCTTCAAAATTGGGAGTCCACTTGCCCCTAGAATCAGTGTTGAAAGACATGATCTTCCTGAGCACGAGGTCGCCTTCTCTGAATTCACGAGGTTTGACCTTTTTATCAAAAGCTTTCTTCATTCTTCTTTGATATAACTAGCCATAACACAAGGCTGTCATTCTCTTCTCCTCAATCAAATTCAATTGGTCAAACCTGTCCTGGACCCATTCAGCCTCCATCAACTTAGTTTCCATTATCACACGCAACGAGGGAATCTCTACCTCGACCGGGAGTATAACTTCCATTCCATATGAAGCAGCCTCCACCCACTTGGTGAAGTAATCAATTACTACCAAGATAAAACGGTGTCCATTCGAAGCTTTGGGTTCTATCATTCCAATCATGTCAATACCCCACATAGAGAAAGGCCATGGGGAAGAGATCACATTGAGAAGTGTCGGAGGCACATGGACCTTGTCTGCATAAATCTGGCATTTATGGCACTTCTTTGCAAATTTGTAACAATCAGATTCCATTGTCATCCAATAATAACCTGCCCTTAGCATCTTTTTAGCCATCGAATGTCCATTGGTATGTGTGCCAAATGAACCTTCATGAATCTCATGCATCAACATGTCTGCTTCGTGTCTATCCACGTATCTGAGTAAGACCATGTCATAATTTCTCTTGTATAACACATTTTCACTGAGGAAGAAACAGCCTACCAATCTTCTCAATATTTTTCTATCTTTCCTCGACGCACCAATCGGGTATTCCTGAGTCTGAAGAAAATGCTTGATATCATAATACCAGGGTTTTTCATCTGCTACCTCCTCTGTTGTAAACACATGAGCAGGCCTATCCAACCGTCGAACCGTAATATGGGGTATATCATTCCAAGTATTCACTTGGTACATAGAATCCAGAGTTTCCAGAGCATCCGCCATTTGATTTTCCTCTCTTGGGGTGTAATGGAATTCAACTTTATTGAAGAAGGGTAATAATCTTCTAGCATAATCTTTGTAAGGGATCAAGTCGGGGTGACGAGTGTCCCATTCTCCTTTAATCTGACTTATTACCAAAGATGAATCACCATACACATTAAGAATTTTAATTCTGAGATCAATAGCTTCCTCGAGACCCATGATGCAAGCCTCATATTCTGCCATATTATTAGTGCAATCAAATTTTAACCTTGCAGTAAAAGGAATGTGCGATCCATGAGGAGTGACAATCACAGCACCAATTACTTTACCATAAGCATTCACAGCTCTATCAAATATCATACTCCAACGAGATTCAGGGTTAGGACCTTCCTTATGTAATGGTTCATCACAATCTTTCACTTTCAGGAACATCACATCCTCATCGGGGAATTCATATTCTGCAGACTGGTGATCTTCCACTGGTTGGTGAGCAAGATAATCTGCAAATACACTGCTTTTAATAGCTTTTTGAGTGCGGTATTTGATATCATATTCAGATAGCAACATCTGCCAGCGGGAAATTCTCCCAGTAGGAGCAGACTTTTTAAAAATGTACTTAATTGGATCCATTTTGGAGATCAACCAAGTAGTGTGATTCAACAGATACTGCCGTAACCGCTTTGCCGCCTGGGCCAAAGCACAACATGTTTTTTCCAGCATGGAATACCGTAACTCACAATCAATGATTTTTTTGCTGACATAATAAATGATGAACTTTTTCTTCCCTGTTTCATCCTGTTGTCCCATAATACAACCCATGGATTTATTTAACACTGTCAGATACATAATCAACGGTCTTCCTTTTATGGGAGGGAGAAAGATAGGAGGTTCAAGAAGATATTCTTTAATACTCTCAAATTCCCTTTGGCAGTGATCCATCCACACACAACCTTGATCTTTCTTTAACAACTTAAAGATCGGTTTGCATGTTGCGGTCATGTGGGAAATGAATCTGGAAATATAATTCAAACGGCCGAGGAAACCTCTAACTTGATTTTCAGTTCTTGGTGCTGGCATTTCTTGAATTGCTTTGACTTTATTAGGGTCAACTTCAATTCCTTTCTGGCTAACAATGAAACCCAACAACTTCCCCGATCAAACACTGAAGGTGCATTTATTTGGATTCAAGTGGAGACGATACTTCCTCAAACGCTGAAACAACTTAAACAAATCTTCTATATGCCCTTCTTTAGTCTGGGATATTGAAATCATATCATCAACATATACTTCAATTTCCTAGTGCATCAGATAATGGAATAGGGTTGTCATAGCCCTCTGGTACGTTGCACCAGCGTTCTTCAACCCGAAGGGCATCACTCTGTAACAGAATGTTCCCAAGGGTCTGATAAACGTTGTTTTTTCCATGTCCTCTAGAGCCATTCTTATTTGATTATACCCGGAAAATCTGTCCATGAACGAGAATACTTTGAATTTTGCTGTGCTATCCACTAACATGTCGATGTGAGGCAATGGAAAATCATCTTTTGTACTAGCTTTATTTAGATCTCTATAATCTACGCACATGCGGACTTTTACGTCTTTTTTCGGTATTGGGACAATATTGGCAATCCATTGAGGATACACTGACATCACAAGAAAACTAGCATTAATCTGCTTTAGAACCTCCTCTTTGATCTTTATTGCCATATTTGGGTGAGTTCTTCTCAACTTTTGTTTAATTGGCGGACACTCTGGCTTCAACGGCAAACGATGCTCGACAATATCTGTATCTAGACCAGGCATATCTTGGTAAGACCAAGCAAAAATATCCACATACTCTTTCAACAACTCAATCAACCTTCTCCTCACATCGGGATGCAACGATGCTCCAATCTTGACTTCCTTCGGATCTTCTTCTGAACCCAAATTGATCACTTCCAAAGGCTCTTTATATGGTTGAATGGTATTTTCCTCGTGCTCAAGCAACCGTGAGACCTCTTCTGGAATCTCGTCATAATCTTCTTCTTCAGCCCCAAACACAGGACATTCAAAGTTGGGAGAGGGTGCAGGGTCATTGTATTCAACGGGTTTTTTAATTAATATGCACATATGATTTATGATTGCTTTTAGAAACTGACACATATAACAAGTGATCATGCAGATTAAATTTCAGTTATTATTTATTTTGAAAGGTTTTTTTTTCTTTTTTTTCTGATTACCATTTTCCAAGAAAAAACAGAAAATAAAGACATAACTCGGGAAGCAAAGACAACTTTTATTAATGATCTTAAAAGTCACAGCAAACAGATAAGCCCTACAACATTAATACTTCCACCTTGGGCAGAGTGAAAGCCTTTCAAGAAAAAAAAGATTAATCAAATCAAATTACTTTGAAACATGTATGCAAGAGGGAACATCAATGGTGACCAAGTTCTAAACCCTGACTCCATGCGTCACATAATTCAGAATTTCCTGCTCTGCTTCATCCTCCACAATGGCGTTAATCCTGGAAACAGTCGGATGACGATAACCTCCGCTATGAAAAATGTCTTGATACCTGCCTGCAGCAGACTTTGGCTTCAAACTTTTGCCTTTTCCATTCTTAGAAGAGAAACCCAAGCCAGTTATGTTCTTGTTCACGAGTGGATCCACAATTCGTCCCCAAACTGCATTAGGACCATTGCGCATAACCTGTTGCGCGTCCTTCAGCGAGACCATGGAATTCTCACTTCCCCTTATGTTGTCAATGGATAGGGCTTGGAACTGGGTTCCAACAGCAGCTTCACTGCTTCTACAATATCGAAGGAGGACAAATGAGATATCAACAATGTCTGCTCCCCATTTATGATCACCACCTTCCCTTCACGCACAAATTTTAGCTTCTGGTGTAAAGTTGAAGTGACAGCCCCTGCTTCATGTATCCATGGCCGTCCTAGCAAACAACTATAAGCGGGAATAATGTCTATGACCTGGAAGGTTATCTAGAACAAATGTGGTCCTATATGAATAGGTAAGTCTAGGTAAGTCCACTTCACTGGTGACAAATTTCCTCGACCCATCAAATGCTTTCACAATCATGCCACTCGGGCACATAGGTGTTCCTTGATATTTCAACTTCACGGGAGTACTCCTCGGTATGACATTCAACATGGATCCATTACCAATTATCACATTGGATAGCAAATCATTCTTGCAGTTCATAGATATGTGGAGGGCCAAGTTGTGATTCCTCCCTTCATCTGGTAATTCATCATCGCAGAAACTCAAGTTATTACATGATGTAATGTTTCCAATCACGCTGCTGAATTTATCTATTGGCATGTCATTCTCCACAAAAGCTTGGTCTAGTACCCTCATCAAGGATTCTCTATGAGCAGAGGAGTTCATTAATAAAGCTAAGATAGATATCTTTGAAGGAGTCTGCAGTAGCTAATCTACAATTCTGTAGTCGCTCATCTTAATTATCTTCAAAATATCATCCACTTATTTCTCTAGCGCAGCCCCGCTAGTCTCTCCCGTAGCCTTCTTAGGTTCATAATTCTCAGCAATTTTCTTTCCAGCAGCAACATCTCTCCGAACAATCAGCGCAAACACACGACCGCTACGGGTCACCCTACTGTTTTCGGCTATATTTCCAACATCAGGTATTGGCTGGATGGGAACCTCCACACTGTCCTCCAAGATTGTAGTGTTGTATTTGTAAGGCACAGCCTTATCTAATTTGTAGGGGATAGGACCTGGAAAACTAATTACCAATGGGGTAACAGCTGGCTTGCTATGATACTCCACTTCCAAATGGGCGGGTGCACCAAAACAAGGTACAATGACATTTACTCCTTCTTCAACATAATCAGTCATTAAAAAGTCATTTCTGGAAAACAAATCTTCGTCTGAAGAGAAATACTCATCCGTGGAGGCATACTCTTCCTCTGACTCTTCTTCCTTTAAACAAACTTCAACCATATCAACCTCATGATAATCATCCCTCTGACCTGTAATCTTGATAGTTCCATTGTCTAACAGCAATTGAACACCCTTCTTCACGATTTAACATCCTCGGGGATCTCGACAGCAAACTAGGCAAGATTCATATTGGTGTACCACCTGACCAGCCGTATGGCAGAAGGTAGCATGCAACTGCACGAGATCCTCATTCATATCCTCCACATCAAAAATTCTGAATTCACCAGGCCATCCAGAAACCATATTCACTTCCTCTTCATACTCTGCCCTAGGCCTGCTTATGTGGATGAGGCCATCATCCATCATCTCTTGTAAATCAGCCTTTATCTTATCGCAACCCTGTATATCTGTACTGCAAGTAGCACAATCGGCTTGGTCATGCGTATAGTAGCTAAATTCACAGAGGTTTGTGTGTATTTTCACCAAATCTCCTCTAACCAGATTAATGTCAAAAATCTGGAAGTCGCCTGGACAACCAGTCACCATATTTACAGCATTTACTCCCCCATGCTTAGGTAGAAGATTATCCTTCACATTAGGTCCCACGTCCTTGAAAGATAGAACACCAGACTTTACCAATTTTTGCACCTCATTCTTCAAAGGATAACAATTCTCAACACTATGCCCTGGTGCTCCTTGATGAAAATCACACGTTTGGTTTGCCTTGTAATACCAAGGAATTGGTGATGGTACGGCGGGAGGTGATCGTGTCTGGATCAAATTTTTATAAATTAATGCTGGTAGTAGCTCTGTATAGCTCATGGGAATAGGGTCATAACTCTCCCTTCTCTAATTATTCCCTTGATTCCCCTGTTGGGACGGTCTCTGATAAGATATAGTAGTTGGAGCAGCATTTATAACAGGAGTAACTGAGGCGACTTATTGATGACGCTGATAATCCCTTCTAGGAGCGTTTACCCTCCTCTCTTGCATAACAACATTTGCATATACCTCTTTCTTCTTGGTAAACCCATACGATGGCTTCTTTACACCTCCAGACCCTTCACTCCTCGTCAAACGGCCTTCTCTTACAGCCTCTTCTAAGAGGATACCCATTCCTACCATCTCAGTAAAGTCACTTGGTGCGCTTGCTACCATCCTCTCATAGTAGAAAGCACCCATCGTCTTTAGAAAAATCTTAGTCATCTCCTTCTCTTCCATGGGAGGAATCACTTAGGCGGCTACCTCGCGCCATCTCTGCGCATACTCTTTGAACGATTCCCTGTCTTTCTGAACCATGGCCCTAAGTTGGTCACAGTCAGGCGCCATATCCACGTTGTACTTGTATTGTTTGATGAATGCTTCTCCCAAATCATTAAAAGTATGGATGTTAACGATGTCCAAAATCATATACCACTTTAACGCAGCACCAGACAAACTATCCTGAAAAAAGTGGATCAGCAGACGCTGATCATCAGTATGGGTAGACATTCTTATCACGTACATCACCAGGTGAGCACGAGGTCAAGTGTCTCCCTTATACTTCTCAAACTCTGGGACCTTGAACTTAGCAGGTATCTTAACATTCGGGACCAAACATAGCTCATTGACATTCTGCCCAAATAACTCTTTTCTCCTAAGGTCCTTCATCTCTCTTTGCATCTTGTCAAACTTCTCTTGAAAATCATCCATTATGTCATAAAGATCCAAGTCTTCACTCGGTGAAGAGAAAGGACGACACACATCATCATTATCAAACAGACCATATTCATCGAAGGAGGTGCAACAGGAACAACATGCACCACAGGAGGTGCCGGAGTAACAATAGTCTGAACAACTGGAGTATCTTGAGGATCAAGATTGAAACCCTCAGGTGCAAAATTCTCTGGCATTCCCCAAGTATAACCTTGAGGCATGCGATTCTTAACAACAGCCGGAGTAGCAGATACGGGAACAGTCGGAGCTTCAGTAGTTGCCCTTGCTGGCTGAGGTTGAACACTCGGTGGCTGATTCTGAGCATCCACCAGAGCTTCCATCAGAGTAGTCATATTGGCAATGCCGGCCTTCAAAGCAGAAACTTCCTCGCGCAGCTCGCGATTCTCTTGTTCTAAGTTGTCCATCTTCTTTTTGCAATTAGCCCGAGTATTATAGTGATGAGTCAGCTTGCTGAACGAAGTAAAGAAGCTGGGTAAGACACCTGGATATGCATAATAAATGCCACAAATATGTGCAATATGATGCATGATATGCAATGCATATTATTATTTTTGCTTCATTTTTTTAATATTTCAAGGGATTTAATATTTATAGACATATTGCAAACATCAAAGTAATAAAGCTTTTGAAATACTGGGGAAAAAATTTATTATAATAACTCCAAAATGGATTACAAGTTTCAATGATCTCAAGTACAAGATGAAAATACAATCTAAAACCCTGAGAAAAAGAATTGATAAAGATCACTCTATACGCTGGTGCTTCCCCGTGAGCTTGGAAATCTGAGCCTTCAACCTCTGGTTTTCTTCCATATGTATGATGGCAATCTCCTTCCAATCATCTAAATCAGGAAGTAAGTGATCAGCACCTGATTAAGGCTTAGGAGAAAATAAATCCCCTTGCCTATCCATAGAATCTACCGCTCGACTCTCAAGGATCTCAATCAAGTCATCTTTCTCCTTCGGGTCTTCTCTGTAGGAACTTTCTAAAGTTTGGAACTTGTTCTTCCAAGCATCCCTTTCCTGTTGCATCCTAACCAAAGCAAGTTGCAGCTCTTCCAGGTCATCTAATAAGGGAGGAGTGGTCTTCATGAATAGATCAAGCATGGGTGTCTCCCGGGTATACGGCATCTTTAACTGAATGGCTCTCGATCGGATCCATTGAAGATATGGCTCCAAAGAAACATCACCCCTAGGTCCCAAATCCTTCTTACTCTTCTTATGAATGTGATTCCAGGCCTTCGCAATCTGCTCCCTAGCTTCCCTATGGTCTTCCCCTTCCTTCATAAATAAACTACTCAAATGAATACTATTCGGCTTATCCCTCATCGGGTAACCAAGCTGTCGACATGAAAGAACAGGTTTATAGTTAATTCCTCCCTTTGTACCAAGAAGAGGTACATTAGGGAAACTACCACAACTGTCAATAATCTCTATATCCTGCTAAGCTCGATGATACCAATCAATATCCGAGTAAGTAAGTGCCATGATCTTAGGAGCCCAACGAGGTTCCTTCTTGATATCCCAAAAAGGATCAGATTGAGGCATATAAGAGATAAACCACCAGTACAACAGAGGCGTGAAACAGATAATCATTCCCCCGTGATAAGAATTCCGAAGATGGATAGAGTAATAAGTATCACCCAACAGTGTAGGAACTGGGCTTCCAATCATGAAGATCTTGATAGCGTTAATGTCAACAAACCTGTCCAGATTAGGAAATAAGAATAACACGTAAGCAAGTAGAGAAAACATGGCCTCAAAAGCAAATGTACTCTTCATTCTGGAAAAGTAACGAGCTTTATCCAATAAGAACTGAGCTGGTAATCCTCTAATCCCCCCTTTAGTTGTCATATGGGCTTACACCTCTGACTTCCCCAGGTGAATCAAAGTAGCAATCTCATGTGATTTTGGCTCACCCTCCAAACCAGTAAAAGGAACACGGTTGGTAATAGGTAAATCCAATAGATAAGAATACTCCTCCAGTGTAGGCATCAACTGATAGTCGGGAAAAGTAAAGCAATGATACATCGGATCATAGAACTGGACCAAGGTCGAGAGAATACCCTCCTTCATCTTCAGCTTCATGAGAGGAATAATGGACCCATACTTCTTCTGAAAGTCTCCAGAACACTCGATCTCGGGAATTTGACTGATCAACTCATCTATCTTGGGATCCTTGAAACTGTATTTTCTGGTCTTTCTCTTTCCAGAATCCATGGTTATAAAGTACCTGAGATATTAAAAAAGAGTCAACCTTTAAATCCCTTGAAATATGGTTTCTTCAAAAGATGTTTATGAGTGCATGAATGCATGATGCAACAATCACACACAAGATCACACATATAGGGTTCATAGGTTCAACGTCACGAGCATGAGGTCGAAGGTACTACCCATAAGGTATTGGTCTAAAAAGTTATCACCTGCCGAACAAGGTTCTAGAGGTTCCTAGAGTATACATCCTTCCTTCGGATATTACCAACTTCCCGATTAACTCGGTAATTAGTAATATTCTTAAGAAAGACTTGTCCGAGTGTAGTATCGCGTGAAAACTATTTCTGGATTACTCTGTCATAGCTTCCGCGCTACACCTAAAAGGCCAAGATGGGTTTGGTATTCTATGGTCCTTAGTTTCAGCAGGCTCCCAGGTCGAAAGCAGTATGTCTTCCCGATTACTCAGAAAATGACACTACAGTCAAAGGGGCCTCCACTGAGTGAGGGATCTCATGCCTCCTTTTTTGGGATTACTCCCTCAAATTTAACATGACTATACCGCTCGTCCTATCTTAAAGTTTACCCAAGTCCGGGTATAGGACTTATGAGTAATCACAAAGCACCCAGAAAACCAGGAAAATCCAGACAAACATATATACAACATATAATACAAAAAACAGTAATAACACATATACAGATATAAACAAAGATAGGTTTAACCCACTTAGGGATGGACCAGCAAGAGGTAAATCTTTCCCCAGTGAAGTTGCCATTTTTCTGTAGTGGTAGAAATGTTCAAGACTAAGCCATTGGATTGACTAGACTTTATACAAATCAAAATAAAAATCACCACTGCGCTTTATTGTTTCCAAAGGAATGGGAAAAGAGAGAATAACCCAAAAAGAGGGGGAAATATTCAAGGTAAGGGGGTTGGTTATGCAGAGAAAGGTATTAGCACCTTAAACATCTACGGTACTCCGCAGGAGCTTCTTTGTAAAATCTGTATATTTTGGCTATAAAAACTGTTGTATGAAAAATGGATGGTGGAGGTGAGAAAAGAAATATATTTATTTTATAATTTTTGTACCCACCGCGGTTGTGAACCTTTAGTGCCTACGTACCACCTTCCGTGCAATAAGGGATCAGGGTACACGTAGTTCCTCTTTTAAAAATTTGAAACACAAATGCGTTGGTTAATTTTATGAGATAAAACATCATCGTCATTATCCGTGTGGAAAATACACCTACTACCCACAATCATGAGAAAGGAGAAATTGCATCATCTCAAAGTGGAGGATATGGCTTGGATTTTAAAATTAACAATGCCTCACTCAACACCCAAGTGGAAAATATATCTCTTCACTACATATTGTAGAAGTATAGTTGTTTGCATCACTACAAGGATTGACAAGAGTTTAATCTTTTAAGAAAAGTTTTAAAGGTACAAAGCCAAAGTGGCAAAATGGTTTGAAATGAGATTGATTGACTTTTAGTCTTCTCACAAAAAAAAATGTCACGGTATTATTAAGTTGGTTGGAGTTTATTTATAAAAATGTTTTGAAAATGCATGGACATAAGTCCAAGTTTATTATGAAAATGGTTCAAGTTCAAAAACAAGAAGAGTTTTCAAAAAGGGAAAGAAGGTTTTTGAAATTAAAGAAGATGGGAGGAGAAGAAGAGACTATCTTAAAGAATAAAGTAAAATCTAGGGATAAGAACCATCTAACCAACAAGAAGCCAAGACTTGACATTATGAGCCAAGACAAAATTCCCATTCCTTGGATTAAAACCAATCAAGCAAAGAAATACTAGACCTCTTGAGAGAACCAAACTTCAAGTGTATTAAGTCTTCACAAAAATTGGGCAGAGTAACCGCTGTATACGGGTGAATTCCAGATTACAAACAAAGAGTGTAATCATAAAAACATGCACACAAAACAAACAAACAACCCAATGTCTTGAGGCAAACCTCAAGAACTGCAGACAAAATAATCAGATAAGATCTCCAAGATAGGTCAAGGTTTCTAATCCTAAGTCCAAGAAAATTCAAATGCTCCATAATGCCAAGGATAGTAACCAAATAGTCCAAGTACCATTAAAGATTTTTTAGGGTTTATGTTGATTATTAAGTATTGTAAGAAATGAAAAGAAAAGCTCAAGTGAGCAAAGTAAAAATGGCAAGAAAATAAATGCTCAAATGAGAAAAGATGAAAATGGCATGAAATGTAAATGCTAAAAGTAAATAGTACATAAAGCATAAAAAATAATAAAAGCATAAGATAAAACAAGTCAATAATTAGTGGTTAGTTGGATGACCATCTTGAAACTTGCATTTGGAACTCATTAGAGGATTGGTAGAACCAAAGCCTCCACACAATAAGTTGCATTTGCTTTTTGTCAAGTATATCATCCATTTGGAATTCTCATAAGTACCATTTAATGATCAACGATGTTTAAGTGATCCGCGTTGATCAAAGGTGTTGTAGATCCATTAGAGGATTGGTAGAACCAAAGCCTCCACACAATGAATCTCAAGGTTATTAGATCAAAGAGATCAAATTAACATACTTGGGCTTGCAATCATAAGTTTGAGCCGCAAATGATCATTTATTCGAATCGGGACAAAATTTAGCGCTATGTTAAGCAATCGTAAGTGGACTTATATAGAAGTCGCACCTATTTTAAGGCCGGTCAATAACAATTTATGCATCATTTTTTTTGAGACATGATATAGAGATCATGCTCCAATAACACCTAGTGCAATAAGAAAGAGATAAGATGAAGAGGGGATGGGAAAAATAAATAAACCACTTTTGAATCAAAAAATTAATGAAACTATTATTAAAATCATTCATCCATTTTGGTGGAGTTGAACTCACCACCCAAGATCCAATGATGTTAATAAAGTCATGATCAAAAAATCAACTCAAGACAGCCAGAAAATAATCCCAAAATAATATTATATTTAATATATACATTAAAAGGGTTTTAAAAAGTTTAAAAATCAAAATAGAGGAGAAAAATATCAACTATGTTCAAATTAATCAAGAAAGAAAAACAAAAGGCCATAGAAAAATAAGAAATGGATCCAAATATGTTTATAAAATTTTGGGTAATTTTTAAAAGTCAAACTATTTTTAAACTATTTAAAATTGCTCAAACAAACAGAAAATAGGTCAAAATAGTAAACCTCAATATAAAATTCCATAAAATTTTCAGAAAGTCAAAAATATGCAAAATAATATTTATGAATTTTTTCAGAATTAAAAAATGTCAGAAAGTATTTTTTTAAGTAATTAAAAGAAATCAAATAATTCAAAAAATACAAAAAATATCAAATGTCAAAATAAAAATGTGAAAAAATAGTCATGAGATTAGAAATAATTCAAAGTATTTTTGTGAATTTTTTTCATAATCTTTGGATAAAAAATAAAAGAGTTCTGAATTTTTGAAAATTTAATCAATAAAAAAATAAAATCAGAAAATAAAATAAAACCAAAAAGATGTGGACCATCAGATCATAGTCAAAACGCTTTAGTAAGATGATCTAGTGGACCAGACACGCTGTTCTTGATATGGACCTTAGTGAGATAACATAGGATCAGAAAAAAGGGCAACCAATGAAATTAAAACGTTTAGCACGGTATCATTGGCTGAGACGAGACATGTCATCAACTTCAACCTCCAGAAATCCTGCAATGGGGATTTTGCGAGATCCTTCAAATGGAAAAATTAGGATCCCGGGATAGTATCATTGAACTCGTCTCTTCAAGACGATTCTAACAACACCATCGCACAAAATTTATATAAGGTATGGAGAGAGATATGAATCAAAAACCCAGAAAATAGCGAGCACCTTCAATTTGAGATTACTCTCTCAATTCTCAATGGATTTAAAAATTGTAAGCAACATTGGAATCAGGAGAAGGAGTAGAATAGATTAGTGCTCGATTTGGATCCAAATGGTGGAGAATTCTACCTTTTTGAAGTTCAAGGAAGAAGCTCTGAAATTGGACTTTTGTAGCCTGAATTATGGCTCTTTTTGATTGGTTTAAGTGCTGGAGAGTTTATATGATGCTTAAGGATGATGAATGCGCAAAGAATTTTGGAAAAGGGAGCTTAAATCTCAGAAACTAAATTCAAAAAAAGATGGGTTCGTGTGAAGTTTTGGTAGGGTGTTTTTGGATCTCAAAGCTTGAAGAAATGGATGAGGGATGACCCTCTATTTATAGGGAAGTAAATGGGAATTAAAATTGGAAGAAACAAGGAAGTTTGGAGGGAAATTGAGTGAAGGTCGAGCACGAGTGAAGTGTGACTTCATTTCCATCAAAACTCAACCAAATCTTGCGTTTTGGGGTGCTAATCACTTCTGGCAAGTTTTCTAATCAAGTTTAAATCAGAAATGCACATAAATCTTGTGTTTAGACGTCACATTATGGATTTCAAAATTCTGACTTTGGGGAAAATTCAGTTTGAAGTTACCAAATTCAAATCCATGGCATTTCCAACTCAAGGGGTCTTAGGGCATGATTCTTGATGCTTTAGAAAGATGAGGTTACAAGCTTTGCAATTGAAAAAGAATGGAGTTAAATGGCTGCTTGAGATGAAAGTTTCATTGAGTCAAAGTTGAAGAAAAAGGGTTGACTTTCCATACTTAGAAATATTTCAAATTCTTCTTCAAAAATGACCTATAATCTTTTGCATCTAAACATGGCCTTCCAGTTGGAATTTTCTCTTGACCAATAAAGATGGAATGAAGTAGATCTCTTGAATGACATTTTGAAACTCAAACCACTCAAAATCTCCAAAAATTGAGCAAGTTATGACTTGTTGAAGTTGGCCAAAAATCATGAAATGACCAATAATCTTTTGCATATTTAAGGTAACCTCCATCCATTTTCCCACTTTGCGCATAAAAGAAGGCATAAATTTTACATCTTCAAGATCATTATGGAAAAATTACAGACTCAAGGTGATGAAAGTTTACCAAGTTATGATCATTTGAAGTCACACATGGAAAATTGGGGATTCATCTGGATGCCTTGTAATCTTTCTTCTTCACCAAGTTTCTTCCACATGAAAACTCCTTGGAACTTTTGAAGTGATTTGTTAATAACCCTTTTAAGAGAAGGATGTATTTAGAATCACCCAAAAATACCAAAAGGTTAGCAAGATATACTCCTTTGAAGTTCAAAACCCTAGCTTCTAGATCAAGAAAATGCCTTGAGGAACTTTGACAAGTTTGAACAAACTTCTTGTACCAATATTCTTGCTTTGTGAATAGAAGTTGTTGAGGATGATAATGAGGACTCATAGCCACCAAAACCACTTCCATATCTTGAATTTTGAGAGAAATATGCTCTTGTGACCAATAGGAACAAGGCCTTGTCCAAACATGACAACTTCTCCAATCAACCCCTTGTACTTTTGAGTCAAATCTAATAACCTTGAAATGTGATGGACCAAAGCAACCTTTCCATGCCAATTCTCCCAAAACCAATCCAATGGTGAGGTCTGAACTTCTCAAGCTATATTGACTAGGGCATGGAAATAAACTCATGAACCCATGGGCTATCTTGTTAAATCTCATTGCCTTCACCTACATGGATAATAAGCAAGACAAAGCAACAATAAATTTTATTAGTTAAACAAAACAATATTAATGATCACAAAAGGAACATAAGTCAAGGTACTTTGTAATCCCTCAAAAAGGAAAAATTAAATGTAGGGAGGGGAACCAAGAATCCTAGTGTGATCTTGTTGTGAATGAATCAACATGGTATGATGAAGGGATCTTAGGGTCAAAAATTGGGGTACAACAGCGAGGAGTGCTTTCAATTCTTCTTGCCCCTCGGATAGATTCCAGAACATTTCCTTGAATTGAGCATCTTGAGTTTGGAGATCTCTGTCATTCTGTTCGATAGCTATTTTCCTTGCTGAAGTAAACAGCGAGAAAATGAGAAACCTGTCTTGAGAATATCTATATGTAATGACATGCATGCAATGTTTTTAAGGATCTCGCGGGGTAAACACAAGAAGATGTTAGCAACCGAATCTGACTGTAGCTTCGATTGAATAACTTTGTATCATTGAATGTTCTTCTACGAGAATAAAGCTCACGATATCGAGTGGGTCATAACCACTGACTCAATACATCATGCTTTGACGGTGTTGGATAGAGAAAAATAAATCCCCTTTCCCCTTGCTAGACGTTTTATTTATCATAACCCCAATCACAGGCCCTTTGAGATCCTTTAAATGGTTAATGAAAATGATATAGCATGGTCTCATGATGTGTATGTTATGCACCAAACAAAAGTGAAAGGTGACATAAACAAGTAAGCCTTGCAAGAAGTCCAGGTTATTAGATAATGACTACAAACAAGTCTTGCAAGGAATTCACGTCGTTAGATAATGAATACAAACAAGTCCTGCAAGGAGTTCAAGTTGTTAGATAGTGAATTCAAACAAGTCACACAAGTAGCCTTAGGTTTAGGCTTGCATAGAGTTTATAGGTAAGTACCATCTTAAAGTTTAGTTGGTTCAACTTGTCCTAAAGAAAGTAACCGGGTTCTAAAAAATCTCAATATCATTCATCTTTCTCTCGGACATTGTTTCAGCACAAGCTTCTTTATTAGCGACCAAAATATCCCGAGGGTCCGACCTTAATGAGTTTAGCATCGAGTACCAACCAACTTTAGTCTTGCACCAAAGTCGACTATCTCACTACTTTCTAATGGCCAAGTTTGTTCAAATAAGGTTCTAAGGTCAATTAGTGCTTTATGACACCACACAGCGGCCTCGTATTCTCCTTCACTGAACTTAAGGGATACCGGTACCAACAAATGTGTCACACTAACATAGCCATCGCTTCAACAATGTTGGTATTACGCTGCATAGTCCCCATGATCTATTGCTACTTACCTAATATGCCCCAGACCCGGGTATAGGATCTATACAAGAATACCCAAACATAAACCCGAAATGTAAAGCTAGTAAGTCAAATAAGTTAAGCATTTTAAATATGATCTAGCTCTAAGGTAACCCCATTTTTAGCGTTATCCTTCCCAGCAGAGTCGCCAGTTCTGTAATTGTAGCGGTAGAAATGTTTAAGACTAAGTCATTGGATTGACTAGACTTTATACAAATAAAAATAAAAATCGCCACCGCTCTTTATTGTTTCCAAAGGAATGGGAAAAGAGCGAATAACCCAAAAAGGGGGGGAAAGATTCAAGGTAAGGGGGTTGGTTATGCAAAGGGAAGGTATTATCACCCTAAACATCTACGGTACTCCGCAGGAGCCTCTTTGTAAAATCTGTATATTTTGGCTATAAAAATTGTTGTATATAAAAAGTGTATGGTGGAGGTGAGGAAAGAACCGTATTTATTTTACAATTTTTGCACCTGCTGCGGTTGCGAACCTTTAGTGCCTACGTACCACCTTTCGTGCAATAGGGGATCAGGGTACACGTAGTTCCTCTTTTAAAAATTTAAAACCCAAATGTGTTGGTTAATTTTATAAGATAAAACATCATCCTCATTGTCCGTGAGGAAAACACACCTACTACCCACAATCATGAGAAAGGAGAATTTTCATCATCTCAAAGTGGAGGATATGGCTTGTATTTCAAAATAAAAAATGTCTCACTCAACACCCAATTGGAAAATATCTCTCTTCACTACATATTGTAGAAGTATAGTTATTTGCATCACTACATGGATTGACAAGAGTTTAATCTTTTAAGAAAAGTTTTAAAGGTACAAAGCCAAAGTGGAAAAATGGTTTGAAATGAGATTGATTGACTTTTAGTCTTCTCACAAAAAAAATGTCAAGGTATTATTAAGTTGGTTGGAGTTTATTTATGAAAATGTTTTGAAAATTCATGGACATAAGTCCAAGTTTATTATGAAAATGGTTCAAGTTTAAAACAAGAAGAGTTTTCAAAAGGAGGGAGAAGATTTTTGAAATTAAAGAAGATGGGAGGATAAGAAGAGGCTATCCTAAAGCATAAGGTAAAAGCTAGGGATAAGAACCATCTAACCAACAAGAAGCAAAAACTTGACATTATGAGCCAAGACAAAATTCCGATTCCTTAGATTGAAACCAATCAAGCAAAGAAATACTAGACCTCTTGAGAGAACCAAACTTCAAGTGTATTAAGTCTTCACAAAAATTGGGCAGAGTAACGGTTGTATACGGGTGAATTCCAGATTACAAGCAGAGGATGTAATCAAAAAAAACCTGCACACAAAAACAAACAAACAACCGAATATCTTGAGGTAAACCTCAAGAACTCAAGAGAAAATAATCAGATAAGATCATAAGGTTTCCAAGATAGGCCAAGGTTTCTAATCCTAAGTCCAAGAAAAAGTCCCATGCTCCATAATGCCAAGGATAGTAACCAAATAGTCTAAGTACCATTAAAGATTTTTTAGGGTTTATGTTGATTATTATGTATCTTAAGAAAGGAAAAGAAAAAAAATCTCAACTGAGCAAAATAAAAATGGCAAGAAAGTAAATGCTCAAATGAGCAAAGATGAAAATGGCATGAAATGTAAATGCTAAAAGTAAATGGTACATAAAGCATAAAAAAGAATGAAAGCATAAGGTAAGACAAGTCAATAATTAGTGGTTAGTTGGATGACCATCTTGAAGCTTACATTTGGAACTCATTAGAGGATTGGTAGAACCAAAGCCTCCACACAACAAGTTGCATTTGCTTTTTGTCAAGTATATCATCCATTTGGAATTCTCATAAGTACCATTTAATGATCAACGATGTTTAAGTGATCCGTGTTGACCAAAGGTGTTGTAGATCCATTAGAGGATTGGTAGAACCAAAGCCTCCACACAACGAATCTCAAGGTTATTGGATCAAAGAGATCAAATTAACATACTTGGGCTTGCAATCATATGTTTGGGCCACGAATGATCATTTATTTGAATCGGGACAAAATTTAGCACTATGTTAAGCAATCGTAAGTGGACTTAGATAGAAGTCGCACCTATTTTGAGGTCGGTCAATAGAAATTTATGCACCATTTGTTTTGAGACATGATATAGAGATCATGCTCCAATAACACTTATTGCAATAAGAAAGGGATAAGATGAAGAGGGATGGGAAAAAATATACAAACCACTTTTGAATTAAATTTTAATCAAACTATTATTAAAATTATTCATCCATTTTTGTGGAGTTAAACTCAACAACATTGATCCAACGATGTTAATAAAGTTCATGATCCAAAATCTAACCCAAGATCAGCCAAAAATTAATCACAAAATAATATCATATTTAATATACACAAAAAATAGGATTTTAAAAATGTTTTAAGAATAGAAAATAATGAGAAAAATATCATCTATGTTCAAATTAATCAAGAAAGAAAAAGTAAGGCCATGGAAAATCAGAAATGAATCCAAATATTTTTATAAAAAACTTGGTAATTTTTAAAAGTTATAAACTATTTTTAAACTATTTAAAATTTCTCAAACAAACAAAAATAGGTAAAAAATAGTAAACCTCAATACAAAATTCCAAAAAAAATTCAGAAAGTCAAAAATATGCAAAATAATATTTATGAATTTTTTCATAATTAAAAAAATGTCAGAAAGTATTTTTTTAAGTAATTAAAACAAAGAAAATAATTCAAAATTACAAAAAAAAATATCAAATATCAAATGTCAAAATAAAAATAAAAATGTGAAAAAATAGTCATGAGATCAGAAATAATTCAAAGTATTTTTGTGAATTTTTCATAGTTTTTGGATAAAAAATAAAAGAGTTGTGAATTTTTTTAAATTTAATCAATAAAAATATATAATCCGAAAATAAAATAAAACCAAAAATATGTGGACCATCAGATCATAGTCAAAACGCGTTAGTAAGCTGATCCAGTGGACCAGGCGTGTTGTGCTTGATATGGACCTTAGTGAGATACGCATAGGATCAGAAAAAGGGCAACCAATGAAATTAAAACGTTTGGCACGCTATCATTGGCTGAGACAAGATATGTCATCGTCTTCAACCTCCAGACACCCTGCAATGGGGATTTTGTGAGATCATTCAAATGGAAAAATTAGGATCCCAGGCTAGTATCATTGAACTCGTCTCTTCAAGACGATTCTAACACCACTATCGCGCCAAATTAATATAAGGTATGGAGAGAGATATGAATCAAAAACCCAGAAAATAGCGAGCACCTTCAATTTGAGATTTCTCTCTCAATTCTAAATGGATTTAAAAATTGTAAGCAACATTGGAATCAGGAGAAGGAGTAAAATAGATTAGTGCTTGATTTGGATCCAAATGGTGGAGAATTCTACCTTTTTGAAGTTCAAGGAAGAAGCTCTGAAACTGGACTTCTGTAGCTTGAATTATGGCTCGTTTTGATTGGTTTAAGTGTTGGAGAGTTTATATGATGCTTAAGGATGATGAATGCGCAAAGAATTTTGGAAAAGGGAGCTTAAATCTCAGAAACTGAATTCAAAAAAAGATGGGTTCGTGTGAAGTTTTGGCAGGGTGTTTTTGGCTCTCAAAGCTTGAAGAAATGAATGACGGATGACCCTCTATTTATAGGGAAGTGAATGGGAATGAAAATTGGAAGAAACAAGGAAGTTTGGAGGGAAATTGAGTGAAGGTCGAGCACGAGTGAAGTGTGACTTCATTTCCATCAAAACTCAACCAAATCTTGCGTTTTGGGGTGCTAATCACTTCTGGCAAGTTTCTTAATCAAGTTTAAATCATAAATGCGCATAAATCTTGTGTTTAGAAGTCACATTATGGATTTCAAAATTCTGACTTTGGGGAAAATTCAGTTTGAAGTTGCCAAATTCAAATCCATGGCATTTCCAACTCAAGGGGTCTTAAGGCCTGATTCTTGATGCTTTAGAAAGATGAGGTTACAAGCTTTGCAATGGAAAAATAATGGAGTTAAATGGCTGCTTGAGATGAAATTTTCATTGATTCAAAGTTGAAGAAAAAGGGTTGACTTTCCATACTTAGAAATATTTCAAATTCTTCTTCAAAAATAACCTATAATCTTTTGCATCCAAACATGGCCTTCCAGTTGGAATTTGCTCTTGACCAAAAAATATGGAATAAATTAGATATCTTGAATGACATTTTGAAACTTGAACCACTCAAAATCTCCAAAAATTGAGCAAGTTATGACTTGTTGAAGTTGGCCAAAAATCATGAAATGACCTATAATATTTTGCATATTTAAGGTAACCTCCATCCATTTTCCCACTTTGCACAAAAAAGAAGGCATAAAGTTCACATCTTCAAGATCGTTATGGAAAGAGAATGGACTCAAGGTGATGAAAATTGACCAAGTGATGATCAATTGAAATTACTTATGTAAAATTATGGATTCTTCTGGATGACTTGTAATCTATCTTCTACATCAAGTTTCTTCCACATGAAAACTCTTTGGAACTTTTGAAGTTATTTGTTGATAACCCTTTAATAAGAAGGATGTATTTGGAATCACTCAAAAATACCAAAAGGTGAGCAAGATATACTCCTTTGAAGTTCAAAACCCTAGTTTCTAGATCAAGAGAATGCCTTGGAGAACTTTGACAAGTTTGAACAAACTTCTTGTACCAATATTATTGCTTTGTGAATAGAAGTTGTTGAGGATTATAATGAGAACTCTTAGCCACCAAAACCACTTCCATATCTTGAATTTTGAGAGAAATATGCTCTTGTGACCAATAGGAACAAGGCCCTGTCCAAACATGACAACTTCTCCATTCAAAACCCTTGTACTTTTGAGTCAAATCTAATCACCTTGAAATGTGATTAACCAAAGCAACCTTGCCATGCCAATTCTCCCAAAACCAATCCAATGGTGAGGTTTTAACTTCTCAAGCTATATTGACTAGGGCATGGAAATAAACTCATGAACCCATGGAGTAACTTGTTAAATCTCATTGCCCTTCACCTACATGGATAACAAGCAAGACAAACCAAAATTATATTTTATTAGTTAAATTAAGAAATCAAAACAATATTCATGATCACAAAAGGAACATAAGTCAAGGTGCTTGGTAATCCCTCAAAAGGAACAAAACTCAAAGTAGGGAGGGGAACCAAGAATCCTAGTGTGATCTTGTTGTGAGTGAATCAACATGGTATGATGAAGGGATCTTAGGGGCAAAAATTTGGGTACAACAGTAATACGGTGGGAGAACTTACTTTACTGGTTTTGCATTTTATCGCAAATTTTGCGGTTAGCAAAAGTCGCCACCAACTTTTTTTTCTCAAATAAAGGAAGGGGTGAAAAGAACAGGAAAAACCTTTTTAAATATTTTGAGTTCGGGAGGTAGGTTATGGAAAGGGAAGGTGTTAGCACCCTTTCCATCTGTAGTTATCTACGAGATCTTAGTTGCTAGCTCACTTTGAAAATGCTTTTTGTGTAAGTGTGTTTTGGAAAATATTTTTGAGAAGACGCCTTAGTGCGGCGAACTTCGTAATGTTTTTCGTATCGTTGAGAACGTATACAAAGTGTTTTGTCTTTGAAAATATTTCAGATAAGAGTTTGTGTATGTGTGAAAAAATGTTTTGTTTTGTGAGAAAGCAACTACGAATTATCTACCTACTCGAATGGTCTATGTTTTTTTCCTCTTTTCCTTTAGATAGTGCTATCCCACCATTAGTTGGTGGGTAGCCCTATCATTGGATGTTTGAGGGATAGGCGTGAGTCATCATACAGTCACGAAGGCAACTTGTAGGGAACTTTAGACATTTTATTATAAGGGACTAGATCATTTACCAAAGACAACATCGGAGGATCATCGAGGGACTGCGATCTTTTTAACCGAGGGTATTTGCTAAAGTGTACTGCGTTCGAGGGACATGACTATTTTTCCGAAGGCAACAAAATAGAGGTACCTTAGAGGTGCGCGTGTGAGAGTGTGTTGTGTTTTAGTTATTTGTCTTGAATGTTAGGTTTCCTAGCGTTTGTTTTTAATTCTTTCCATACAAGCCTATTAGCAAACATTTAGCAGTTAATATAGGTACGAAAAATAAAAGTGCAAAAATTTGAATCTACGTTATTACAATGCTTCGGGATGGGAGAAATTACAAACCAAAAAAATGAGGGAAAGACAAAGTAAAAAGGTCCTAGTTAAAATCTATTGCATCCCATGTACAATTACATAATTGTGAAAATAATGCGAATAAGAATAGATGAACGCGCAAAGAAGAAAAAGAGGGGAAAGATGTAAAACCTAAAAATAATCTAAGTGATAAAAAGAAATATTTTTGTTATTTTTGTTTAGGAAAAAATAATAATTAAATTAATAGAAACCTAATTCTAATTGATTAATTATTTAAAAATAAAGTTATTAAATAATTAAATCAAAATTAATTTAATTAAAAAAACTAAGTCTAATATTTTTGTGATTTTTTGATTAAATGATTTTTTAATAGAAAAAAGAAATTAATTGAAATAAAAGAAAATAAATAAAGCAAAAAGACAAAATGGGCCGCGCTATAAAAATGAAAATAAGGGGTGAGTAAGAAGCAGAATTAAAAGCCCAAACTGGACAAAGCCTGGTTCTGTGATGGATCCAGTATGGATAACGTCTTGGGGTGCACCACGAGGATGCGCCTTTGAGGCTTTAGATCTGGCATTTTCAGATTCCTGCGTCAAAACTTAAAAGAAATGGCTCTAAAACATTCTAAACATCAGTATGAACATGCATGAACGCTTATAAACCATTTATAACGTAAGAATTGAGAGTTTGTAATTAAGAATTTTTACCCAACCGGAGCTACTTGGTGCGGCTGTTTTTGGCTTGGATTGGCTTGGGAAGAGGCGTGAATAGACTCCTGGAAGTCTCAGAAATGTGATTTGCTCATTTGTTTGGGCTGATAGGCCCTGGGAATATAGCTGCAAATTCTTGCAACTTTTAGCAATTTTTGAGAATTTTGTAGAGCTTTCTTGTAGCTATCTATGTGTGGTCCTTTTGGCTTTCTTTGGATCCATATTTATAGAGGAGGAGAGTGAGATGATAAAAAAGGCAAGAGATCAAGACTTCATGGCTCTAATTAACTCAAAATCAAACAAATTAAAAAACTTCCTTTTGCATGTTTTCTTTCCTTTTTAGATGTGCAATGAATATGAACAGTTTATGGTTGGGTTAGCACGAAATTATGGGCCTCATAATGGGTTAAGCTAAGCCCAAATGCACTAGCCCATTAAGTTTTCTTTTTTATTTGATTTAATTCATATTTAAATGAATAAAAATTCAAATAAATAGAAATAAAAATCAAAATAGTGCATGGTTTAGTTTAGATGTCTTTGGGTATGTCATAAACATGTTTGAACCCTAAAAGTTAGGTCCATTAACCTAAAAATGCATTTTTGCTCAAAGTTGACTTCATGCATTTTCATAAATTTTCCCAACTTGTGCAAACTATAACTTTCTCAATTTTCATCTTTTTAGGATGATATTTGACTTTTTTGGAAGTCCCAAGATGTCCTTTACAATCTCTATGTTTATCATTTTTTATTTTGAAGACATTATCTTGATGTAACTTGCCTTGACAAAAAGTATCTTTTGTTGACTTTTGAAAATGACCTATAATGTATGATATCATATCTTCCAAATGAAGCATTTTTTGGGACTTGATAATAAAAGGAAAGTTGTAGATAATTGAATTTTCTTCAAAATGGGCTTTGGTTGGAGAAAAGTTGATGAAGCATGTGAAAGTTATGCCTGGTAAAAGTTCAGTTGACTTCTCCTAAGGAAACCCTAATTTGACAAATTTTAACTTTTGATGATTTGAGGACTTTACTTGGGGAATCATGATCATCCCTTGATCAAATGATGAATATCACTTCAAAATTTTGATGTTGACCAAAAATCTTTAAGTTTGACTGTATAGTGACCATAGTTGACTTTTTGAAGCTACCAACGTTTATTGAAGGCAGAGAGAAAGATAACAAACATCGACGTTCACTGTCGATGGTCTACCAACTTTCACTAAAGGTAGAAAGAGAAAATATCATATCACCACCGTCCACTGATGATGAACTACCAACATTTACCGAGGGTAGAAAAAAATAATAAACACCGATGTTCACTGCCGATGGTCTACCAACTTTCACTGAAGGTAGAAAGAGAAAATATCATATCACCGCCGTTCACTAACAATGAACTACCAACGTTTACTAAGGGTAGCAAAAAAATAATAAACACCAACGTTCACTGCTGATGGTCTACCAACTTTCACTGAAGGTAGAAAGAGAATATCATATCATCGTCGTTCACTGACGATGAACTACCCATGTTTACTGAAGATAACAAAAAGATAACAAGCACCGACATTCACTGCCGATGGTCTACCAAATTTCACTGAAGGTAGAAAGAGAATATATCATATCACCGCCGTTCACTGATGATGAACTACCAACCTTCATTGAGGGTATAAAAAAAAACAAGTTTCCCCAAGATTCTGGTGTTTCACCTAGAACGAGTCTCAACTTCTTCTTTAACCAAGGTGCTCCGCCTGGAAAGGATAACATATGAGATGTATCAAATAAAGAGATTTTCTACTTGTTGTCACGGAAGATTGTAAAAATAAATGGCTTTTTAGGAAGGAGGTATGACTTCCTAGGGAGATGCCATGATATTCTCGCTAAGGGGATAAAGTCTTCTTGTGCAAAATAAATGCACCAACCAAAGCTTGGAGTTTTTTAGGATTCCAAAGTAAATAATATTTCAAGGGGACCACAGATCCAAACCAGAAATAAACTGGAATGAAACAGTCAACCAGAATACATCCTTTGAGAAATAAACTCAAGAGGGAAAACAAGATTCGTCCGAACAAGGAACTGTACCGAAAGGCTAAGGTAGAAATATTCTATGAGGGACAACTTAGTGGGGACATTGAAAGAATATACGCTTTCTGCTTAGGACCAACACTCTGTTGAAGAGAGGACAACGTAAATCTGCAAAACAGGGTAATATGTCAACAAAAATATTAACAAATTTCAATGAACAATGATTTGTCAATTTTAGCTATACATGATGCATGTATGAATGTATGAGTGTTATTGTGTGCACGCTGACAAAACAGATACATAACATGGGGAACAACCAGGCAAAACTTCCTCGGGCACTAACAACACTCGACTAGGCTTCAAACAAGGAGATCATTCCAAGAAAGGTAAAGGCCAGTTGCGGAAACCAAACCTACTGTCTGCTTTTAACTTTACTGAGGAGAAACATAATCCGGAGGTAGCCAAATCAAACAGATACCGGGGTAGAACATCCTTCTTCAGGCTTCACCAGGAAAACCAATGTTTCTCAAAAGTAACATGCCTACTGGAGATTGCAAGACCAGTCTCAAATAAAGCAGACTGACACCGAAACATCCAAATATTCACTGGGGAATTCAAGCCTACTTCATTGGAGAAAAATGCGGATTGAAACTTCACATCATGAAAACTCAGAAAAGATGAGAAATGAATCCAAACTTGCCTGAGGATACCGGAACCATAAACGCAATACGGCGAAAATAACCCGAGTAGACCTTCCCGAGGGGAATAAAACTTCTCAAAACAACCGGAGTTTGTCCATTCCTGGGATCACCATTTTTGTTGTCATTGTTTCATCACAAATATCAAAGTAAAAGTAAATTGTAAAAATCTTTTTTTTTGAAAAATAATTTTTTTTATTTAATCTCTTTGCTTTAAAAGTTATTATCAGTAATAAATGGAGTCTTTGCAGGCTAAATAACATAAGAAATACAAAGAATTGGGTAAAAGCTCGAATTTCATTAATAGAATGGTAGTCTGTGAATGGCTAGACTCCATAGATGATTACAAAGTTTGGGAAATGGCAATACATAATGGAAAAGATACATTGAGATACAATGACCACTATCCCCCCTAACAACTTTTGAAATCCTGAGCAGAAGCTTATGTTGAAGTATGGTGAGGATCCGAGAAGATTGTTGCTTTAACGATCAAGTCTTGTCTGACGTAGTTACTTTCCAAGAAAATCTATAACTTTTTCCTAAGCTGCCCTTGCGGGTTTTCAACTTAGCGGGAAATTTATTCTGTTTATGTCTCTAATTTTTGGCTAGACCGCCCTTTCGGGTTTTCGGCCTACCGAGACGCTCCTTTTTGCCTAAGCCGCCCTTTCGGGTTTTCAACTTAGCGAGTTGTTCTTTTATTTCTTTAGGCGAAGTATTTCTTGACTGCATCAGCATTCATGGGACGTGGGAACTCCTCGCCATCCATAGTTTCAAGAATTAATGCACCGCTAGAGAAGGCTTTCTTGACAACGTATGGGCCTTCAAAATTGGGAGTCCACTTTCCCCTAGAATCAGTGTTGAAAGACATGATCTTCCTGAGCACGAGGTCGTCTTCTCTAAATTCACGAGGTTTGACCTTTTTATCAAAATATTTCTTCATTCTTCTCTGATATAACTGGCCATGACACAAAGCTGCCATTCTCTTCTCCTCAATCAAATTCAATTGTTCAAACCTATTATGGACCCATCCATCCTCCGTCAACTTGGTTTCTATTATCACACGCAACGACGGAATCTCTACCTCGACCAGGAGTACAGCTTCCATTCCATACACTAGGGAGAACCGGGTTGCTCCTGTTGAAGTGAGGACTGTTGTTCGATATCCATGCAAAGCAAAAGGGAGCATTTCATGCCAATCCTTATAAGTAACAACCATTTTCTGGGTAATTCTCTTGATATTCTTATTAGCAGCTTCAACAGCCCCATTCATCTTTGGCCTGCATGGAGATAAATTATGATGGACAATCTTGAATTCTTCACACAATTTTGTCATCATCTTGTTGTTCAAATTTGAGCCATTGTCAATGATGATTCTGCTCGGCACACCATACCGACATATAAGGTTATTCTTAATGAAGCGTATAACCACCTGCTTAGTAACATTGGCATATGAAGCAGCCTCCACCCACTTGGTGAAGTAATCAATTGCTACCAAGATAAAATGGTGCCCATTTGAAGCTTTGGGTTCTATCATCCCAATAATGTCAATACCCCACATAGAGAAAGGCCACGGGGAGGAAATCACATTGAGAAGTGTCGGAGGCACATGGACCTTGTCTGCATAAATCTGGCATTTATGGCACTTCTTTGCAAATTTGTAACAGTCAGATTCCATTGTCAACCAATAGTAACATGCCCTTAGCATATTTTTAGCCATCAGATGTCCATTGGCATGAGTTCCAAATGAACCTTCATGAATCTCATGCATCAATATGTCTGCTTCGTGTCTATCCACGCATCTGAGCAAGACCATGTCATAATTTCTCTTATATAACACCTTTTCATTGAGGAAAAAACTGCCAGCCAATCTTCTCAGTGTCTTTTTATCTTTCTTTGATGCACCGATCGGGTATTCTTGAGTATTAAGAAAATGCTTGGTGTTGTACCCCAAAATTTTCCCTCCCATATTTCTCAAAACATTTCAAGAAAATTCTCAAGTTGCTCAAGGAAGCCCAAGGGTTGACCAGACAAGCTCCCTCCTAAGGCAGTCTACCTCAAATTAGGGGTTCATGTTGCATCAAGATGTTTGAGTCCAAGGGGTCTCAAATGCTAACCATTGTCCTAATATGTTCTCAAGATCATCCATGACAAGTTTCAAGCCCTACAGAGGAAGTTTGCTCAGTCAATTGCTCAAAGGCCTGAAAATCGATTGTGCTAGGGCAAAAGTCAACTATGGCCCACATACAGTCAAACTTCAATATTTTTGGTCAACATCCTCATTTTGAAGTATATTTCATCATTTGATCAAGTTTTTATCATGATTCATCAAAGATTGCTCATAATTCATCAAGAACCAAAAGTTGCTAAATTAGGGTTTTGTAGGAAAAGTCAACCCAACTTTGACCAAGCATAACTTTCTCATACTTTATGAGAAATGACCCATCCAAAGCTCATTTTTAAGAGAATGAAATTATCTAAAATCCATCTTCATCTCCCAAGTTCAAAATATGCACTCACAAGAAGTTATGAATTTGGACATTATAGGTCATTTTGAAAAGTCAACAAAAACACCTTTTTTGTCAAAGCTTCATACATGAGCATGGAATATAAAATTGAGATGAGACCAAAAGGGTTACTTAGAGGACGTCTCAAGATCTCCAAAAATTCCAAGAACACCTTCAAAGAGTCAAAATTGAGGAAGTTATGCATTGGTGAAGTTGGCCCTTTTTGCAAAATTGTCAAAAGTCAACTATGCCTAAAACTTCAATTTTTGCCAAATGGGCCCAACCTTTTGCACTTGTTTTGAGTTGGCAACATGGTCCACAAGCCCTAGCCCTTTCCACTTGTCATTATCTTGTTTTTATTATTTATTTTTATTTTTATTTGAATTAAATCAATTTAAATCAAAACAAATCATAGAAAATCCAAAATATTGAAAACTCAAGATTTTTTACATGTGTCAGGTCTTAAATTCCAGCTAACATGAGATCAAATTCGTGTAAAGGCATGGAGTGCACAAAAATATTGGGTTTGGACTATTTTTGGAAAGATATTCAAGTGTATCAAATCAAAATCAAATGCAATAATGGAAGAAGATTGAGTACATTCTTTCAACCCTAATTCATTCCTCAGTACATAAGGATCATTGGCAGACCTAAAGCAAGGCTAGAAGGAGGCGCAACATCAAGAACAAAACATGGGAAAAACAAGAAAAAGTAGCAACACGAATTCATACTTCTAGGCATCCTCGAGGCCTTCTAGCTATCCCAATCGCTTCCTAGGGGTGTAAGCAAGCGAAAGCAATCAAGAACAAAGCCTTTCCAGTACCAAAACACGCTGTAAGGCATTCACGATACCTAACTTTTCTTGAATCCTGTTTGCATAATTCTGGCACGTATAGCATTATATAACCATAGATTCTTGTTCACCATTACATTTGCAAGCTTTATATAATACTCAATTGCATTTTCATAGACTGAATCGAGAATTGCCATTGTTAGGTTTTTTGGTTCCGTTTTAGGGTTTTAGTATGCAGGAAAAATTAGCCCTCATGAAGGGTACCATGATGTTCAGAATGATAACAGGGTTCGATTCATGGTATTAAATGTCATTTATATTGCTCATAGAGGATTTTGGAACGAGCCCAGCCTGTAGCTATGGACGAACGTCCGTAGGTAAAAGTCTGGGACTTTTACCCACGGAGAAGGGAAGAAGATGATTAGCTGGCACCTTCCCATTGGATCATTTGAATTTCCACGCGCTGAATTGATATATATATATATATATATATATATATATATATATATATATATATATATATATATATATATATATATATATATATATATATATATATATATATATATATATATATATATATATATATGACCTTTTTAATATTTGATTATTATTTTGTATTATTATAACAACTAACACAAATGGCCTAGTGGTAGCCAGGCAAGCGTTAAGGCGTTGGAGAGCTTGAGGTCAGGGGTTCGACCCCTGCCTCCAACGTTTGCATTTTTCTTGAATTCTTTCTACAAATTCCATGCGCTTACAAAGCCAAGGTCCACCATATGACCTCATCATTCAGCCTGCCAAGTGGCCAGATGGCCAGATCCAAAGGCCATCAATGGAGGAGCACCATAAGCCACAGTCAACGTGCAACAATAGATCCTGAGGGTCAACGTGGACACCTTTGGGCTTGGGCCAGAAAATTGCTTCTCACACCTCCTCAAATTACTGAATGCATGCCCAAATTTATTTTTCCCTTTCTTTTATATTTTATTTAATTAGTTTAATTAATTATTTTACTAACAAATTAATTATATTTCTTTTTATAAAAAAATTCACAAAAGTATTTTTTCATCCAAATTAAGTTTAGGATATTTATTTTTTATCAAAAATTAAATTAATTTAATTAGGTTGCTAATTTTAGATAACTTTAATTCTTTTTACAAATAAATTAACAAATAATTATAAAATTAGGGTTTTGTCTAAACTTAATTATATTTTCTTTTTCTTAAAAATAACAAAACACAAAAATAGGCCATGTAATTTATTTTCTTTAATTAAGTTAATTAACTAATTAATTGTGTATTTATTTTTAAAACTTAATTCCTTTTTCTTAAAAATAGTTAAAAACAAAAAAAAAACATTTTTCTTTTAATTAGGTTAGAGGGGTCAAAACCCTAATTTCTTCCCGATCTTAATTTTAATGCGCGCGCTTTATTGTTTTATTATTTACCATATTGATGTAACTGCCTACAAGTTGTAATAGCTTAATTAGGACTTTTACTTTTCATTTATCGCTTTATTTTTTAAGGGTTTGTTTTTGGCTATGTAAATACCCGAAGCCTTGTAATAGCTTAGTTTAATTTCCGCACTTTAAATTCCGCAAAATATTAACTGTTAGATGTATGATATAGGATGCATGACAAGAATGTATGATTTAACTTTAAAACGGTTAGATAACCCTAAAAATGTGCAAAGATAATAATCTGAAATTGAATCACTCGCACATGCGCACTCCTAGGGTATACTCCCACTTTGGTTGCCTTCGGTAAACGGTCATTGAGTATAGGATGCTTTAGTGATCGTCCTTTTATCCAAAGATCAAAGCTGCCTCGGAAAGGTTGCCTTGGATATTGTTGCCTCGAATAATTGATCTAAGGCATTAGGGTTACTACTAAGACGTCCTAACATTGCTTTAGTGACCGTACGTCCCTTTCGAATTGACCCTCAAAACTCCAACGACGGTGCTACCTACTCACTAATAGTGGGATAGCGCTGTCTAAAGGAAACGAACATAGAACGATTATTTTTTCGAGTAGGTAGATGCTAGTAGGTACTTGCTCAAATCCAAACAAACTTTTTACACTTACACTCCTTTACAAACAAAGTTTTCAAAAACACTTCATTACACTCTTGAAGACAGAAGCAAGAGTTAAATCGAAGTCAAAACAAAAACTTTTCAAAGCACACAAACACAAAGAAGCAATTTTGAAAATGATGAGCAAGTACATAAGAGCCCGTAGATAACTACGGATAGAAAGGGTGCTAATACCTTCCCTTTCTATAATCTACCCCCCCCCCCCCCCCCCCCCCCGTACTCAGAAATATCTCGAAAAAGGAATTTTTGTATGCTTTTTTCCTTTCCTTGTTGGATAAAATAAAAGACGGTGGCGACTCTTGCTTACTGCCACATTTTGCAAACACAAACGCAAAACGTAAACCAGCATTCCTAAAAAACAGTCCCAGTTCTGGCCACCGTATCACACTTGGTATCATAATACCAAGGTTTTTCATCTGCTACCTCCTCTGTTGTAAACAAATGAGGGGCCTATCCAGCCGTCGAACCGCAATTCGGGGTATATCATTCCAAGTATTCACTTGGTACATAGAAGCCAGGGTTTCCAGAGCATGCGCCATTTGATTTTCGTCTCTGGGAATGTGATGGAATTCAACTTTATTGAAGAATGGTAATAATCTTATAGCATAATCTTTGTAAGGGATCAAGCCAGGGTGACGAGTGTCCCATTCTCCTTTAATCTGATTTATTACCAAAGTTGAATCACCATACACACGAGAATTTTAATTCTGAGATCAATAGCTTCCTCGAGACCCATGATGCAAGCCTCATATTCTGCCATATTATTAGTGCAATCAAATGTTAACCTTGCAGTAAAAGGGATGTGCGATCCATGAGGAGTGACAATCACAGCACTAATTCCTTTACCATAAGCATTTACAATTCCATCAAATATCATACCCTAACGAGATTCAGGGTCAGGGCCTTCCTCAGGCAACGGTTCATCACAATCTTTCACTTTCAGGAACATCACATTCTCATCAGGAAATTCATATTCTGCAGACTGGTGATCTTCCACTAGTTGGTGAGCAAGATAATCTTCCAACACACTACTTTTAATACCCTTTTGAGTGCGGTATTCTATATCATATTCAGATAACAACATCTGTCAGCAGGCAATTCTCCCAGTAAGAGCAGGCTTTTCGAAAATGTACTTGATTGCATCCATTTTGGATATCAACTAAGTGGTGTGATTCAACATATACTGCCGCAAACGCTTTGTCGCCCAGGCCAAAGCACAACATGTTTTTTCCAGCATGGAATACCGCAAATCACAATCAGTGAATTTTTTACTGAGATAATAAATGGCGAACTCCTTCTTCCCTATTTCATCTTGTTTTCCCATAATACAACCCATGGATTTATCTAACACTGTCAAATACATAATCAACGGTCTTCCTTCTACGGGAGGGAGCAAGATAGGAGGTTCAAGCAGATATTCCTTAATACTCTCAAATTCCCTTTGCCAGTCATCCGTCCACACACAACCTTGATCTTTCTTTAACAACTTAAAAATCGGTTCACATGTTGCAGTCATGTGGGAAATGAATCTGGAAATATAATTCGAACGCCCAAGGAAGCCTCTGACTTGCTTTTCAGTTCTTGGTGCTAGCATTTCTTGAATTGCTTTGACTTTATCAGGGTCAACTCCAATTCCTTTCTGGCTAACAATAAAACCTAATAACTTCCTCAATCGAACACCGAAGGTGCATTTATTTGGATTCAAGCAAAGACGATACTTCTTCAAACACTGAAACAACTTCAACAAATATTCTATATGCCCTTCTTCAGTCTGGGATTTGGAAATCATATCATCAACATATACTTCGATTTCCTTATGCATCAGATCATGGAATAGGTTTGTCATAGCCCTCTGGTATGTTGCACCAGCGTTCTTCAACCCGAAGGGCATCACTCTGTAACAGAATGTTCCCCAGGGTGTGATAAACGTTGTTTTTCCATGTCCTCTAGAGCCATTCTTATTTGATTATACCCGGAAAATCCTTCCATGAACGAGAATACTTTGAATTTTCCTATGCTATCCACTAACATGTCGATGTGAGGCAATGGAAAATCATCTTTTGGACTAGCTTTATTTAGATCTCTGTAATCTACGCACATGCGGACTTTTCCGTCTTTTTTCGGTACTGGGATAATATTGGCAATCCATTGAGGATACACTGACGTCACAAGAAAACCAGCATTAATCTGCTTTAGAACCTCCTCTTTGATCTTTACTGCCATATCTGGGTGAGTTCTACTCAACTTTTGTTTAATTGGCGGACACTCTGGCTTCAACGACAAACGATGCTCGACAATATCTGTATCTAGACCAGGCATATCTTGGTAAGACCAAGCAAAAATATCCACATACTCTTTCAACAACTTAATCAACTTTCTCTTCACATTGGGATACAGTGATGCTCCAATCTTGACTTCCTTCAGATCTTCTTCTGAACCCAAATTAATCACTTCCAAAGGCTCTTTATATGGCCGAATGGTATTTTCCTCGTGCTCAAGCAACCGTGAGACCTCTTCTGAAATTTCGTCATAATCTTCTTCTTCAGCCCCAAACACAGGACATTCAAAGTTGGGAGAGGGTGCAGGGTCATTGTATTCAACGGGTTTTTTAATTAATCTGCACATATGATTTATGATTGCTTTTAGAAACTGACACATATAACAAGTGATCATGCAGATTGAATTTCAGTTATTATTTATTTTGAAAGGGTTTTTTTTTCTGATTACCATTTTCCAAGAAAAAAACAGAAAATAAAGACATAATTCGGGAAGCAAAGACAACTTTTATTAATGATCTTAAAGTCACAGCAAACAGATAAGCCCTACAACATTAATGCTTCCACCTTGGGCAGAGTGAAATCCTTTCAAGAAAAAAAGATTAATCAAATCAAATTACTTTGAAACATGTATGCAAGAGGGAACATTAATGGTGACCCAATTCTGAACCCTGACTCCATGCGTCACATAATTCGGCATTTCCTGCTCTGCTTCATCCTCCTCAACAACATTAATTCCAGAATCAGTTGGATGAAGGTAACCTCCGCTGCAGAAAACATCATGATAGCTGCTCATAGTAGACTTTGACTTCAAACTTTCGCCTTTTCCATTATTCGAAGAGAAACCCAAGCCAGTTTTGTTCTTGTTCATGGGTGGATCTACAATTCGTCCCCAAACTGCACTAGGACCATTGCGCACAACCTGTTGCGCGTCCTTCAGCGAGATCATGGAATTCTCACTTATCCTTATGTTATCTATGGATAGGGCTTGGAACTGGGTTCCAACAGCAGCTTCATCTGCTTCTACAATACTTAAGGAGGACAAATGAGATATCAACAATGCCTGCTCCCCATTTATAATCACTACCTTCCCTTCATGCATAAACTTTAGCTTCTGATGTAAAGTTGAAGTGACAGCCCCTACTACATGTATCCACGGCCGTCCTAGAAGACAACTATAAGCAGGAATGATGTCCATGACCTGGAAGGTTATCTAGAACAAATGTGGTCCTATATGGATAGGTAAGTCCACTTCACCGATGACAGATTTCCTCGACCCATCAAATGCTTTCACAATGATGCCACTCGGGCGTATAGGTGTTCCTTGATATTTCAACTTCATGAGATTACTCCTCGGTATAACATTCAACGCAGATCCATTATCAATTAGCACATTGGATAGTGAATCCTTCTTGCAGTTCATAGATATGTGGAGGGCCAGGTTGTGATTCCTCCCTTCATCTGGTAATACATCATGGCAGAAACTCAAGTTATTAAATGATGTAATGTTTCCAATTATGCTGCTGAATTGATCTATTGGCATGTTACTCTTAACAAAAGCTTGGTCCAGTACCCTCATCAAGGATTCTCTATGAGCAGAGGAGTTCATTAATAAAGCTAAGATAGATATCTTTGAAGGAGTCTGCAGTACCTGATCTAAAATTATGTAGTCGCTCATCTTAATTATCTTCAAAATATCATTTACTTCTTTCTCTAGCGTAGCTCCGCTAGTCTCTCCCGTTGCCTTCTTAGGTTCATCATTCTCAGCAATTTTCTTTCCAGCAGCAACATCTCTCTGAACAACCAGCACAAACACACGACCGCTACGGGTTACCCTACTATTTTCAGCTATATTTCCAACATCAAGCATTGGCTGGATGGGAACCTCCACACCGTCCTCCAAGATTGTAGCGTTGTATTTGTAAGGCACAGCCTTATCTGATTTGTAAGGGATAGGACCTGGCAAACTAATTACCAATGGGGTAACAACTGGCTTGCTATGATACTCCACTTCAAAATGGGTGGGTGCACCAAAACAAGGCACAATGACTTTTACCCCTTTTTCAACAAAACCAGTCATCAATAAGTCATTTCTGGAAAACAAATCTTTGTCTGAAGAGAAATACTCATCCGCAGAGGCATACTCTTCCTCTGACTCTTCTTCCGTTAAACAAACCTCAATCATATCAACCCCATGCTAATCATCTCTCTGACATGTGATCTTGATAGTTCCATTGTCTAACAGCAACTGAACACCCTTCTTCACGATTGAACATCCTCGGGGGTCTTGACAGCAAAATAGGCAAGATCCATATTGGTGTTCCACATGACCAGCCGTATGGCAGAAGGTAGCATGCAACTGCACGAGATCCTCATTCATATACTGAACATCAAAAATTCTGAATTCACCAGGACATCCAGAAACCATGTTCACTTCCTCTTCATACTCTGCCCTAGGCCGGATTATGTGGATGAGGCCCTCATCCATCATCTCCTGTAAATCAGCCTTTATCTTATCACAACCCTGTATATATGTACTGCAAGTAGCACAATCGGCATGGTCATGCGTATATTAGGTAAATTCACAGAGGTCTGCGTGCGTTTTCACCAAATCTCCTCTATCCAGATTAATGTCAAAAATCCAGAAGTCGCTTGGACAACCGGCCACCATATTTACAGCATTTACTCCCCCATGCTTGGGTAGAGGATTATCCTTCACATTAGGTCCCACGTCCTTGAAAGGTAGAACACCAGACTTTACCAATTTTTGCACCTCATTCTTCAAAGGATAACAATTCTCAACACTATGCCCTGGTGCTCCCTAATGAAAAGTACATGTTTGGTCTGCCTTGTAATACCAAGGCAATGGTGATGGTACGGCGGGAGGTGGTTGTGTCTGGACCAACTTTTTCTGAATCAATGCTGGTAGTAGCTCTGTATAGCTCGTGGGAATAGGGTCATAACTCTCCCTTCTCTGATTATACCCTTGATTCCCCTGTTGGGACGGTCTCTGATAAGCAACGGTAGTTGGAGCTTCATTCATAATGGGAGTAACTGAGGCGACTTGCTGGTGGAGCTGATAATTCCTTCTAGGAGTGTTTACCAACCTCTCTTGTATAAAAACATTTGCATCTCCCTCTTTCTTCTTGGTAAACCCATACGATGGCTTCTTTATACCTCCAGACCCTTCACTCTTCGTCAAACGGCCTTCTCTTACAGCCTCTTCTAAGCAGATACCCATTCCTACCATCTCAGTAAAGTCACTTGGCGCGCTTGCTACCATCCTCTCGTAATAGAAAGCACCCAACGTCTTCAAGAAAATCTTAGTCATCTCCTTCTCTTCCATGGGAGGAATCACATAGGCGGATAATTCGCGCCATCTTTGCACATACTCTTTGAATGATTCCCTGTCTTTCTGAACCATGGCCCTTAGTTGGTCACAGTCAAGTGCCATGTCCATGTTGTACTTGTATTTTTTGATGAATGCTTCTCCCAAATCATTAAAATTATGGATATTGGCGCTATCCAAACTCATATACCACTTCAATGCAGCACCAGTCAGACTATCCTGAAAAAAGTGAATCAGTAGACGCTGATCATCAGTATGGGTAGACATTCTCCTCACGTACATCACCGGATGAGCACGAGGGGAAGTGTTGCCCTTATACTTCTCAAACTTTGGGACCTTAAACTTAGCAAGCATCTTAAAATTTGGGACTAAGCATAGCTCATTCACATTCTGCCCAAATAGCTCTTTCCCCCTGAGGGCCTTCATCTCTCTCTGCATCTTGTCAAACTGCTCTTGAAAATTATCCATTATGTCATAAAGACCCAAGTCTTCACTCAGTGGAGGGATAGGACGACACACATCATCATTAACAAACAGAACCATATTCACCGATGGAGGCGCAGCAGGAGCAGTATGCACCATAGGAGGTGCCGGAGTAACAATATTTTGAACCACTGAAGTATCTTGAGGCCCAAGATTGAAACCTTCAGGTGAAAAATTCTCTGGCATTCCCCATGGATAACCTTGAGGCATGCGATTCTGAACAACAACCGGAGTAGCAGATACGGAACAGTCGGAGCTTCAGTAGTTTCCCTTGTTGGTTGAGGTTGAACACTCGGTGGCTGATTCTGAGCAGCCACCAGAGCTTCCATCAGAGTAGTCAGATTGGCCAAGCCGTCCTTCAAAGCAGAAACTTCTTCGTGTAGCTCGCGATTCTCTTGTTCTAAGTTGTCCATCTTCTTTTTGAAATTAGCCCGAGTGTTGTAGTGATGAGTCAGCTTGCTGAACGAAGTAAAGAAGCTGGGTAAGACACCTGGATATGCATAACAAATGCAAGAAATATGTGCAATATGATGCATGAAATGAAATGCACATGATTATTTTTACTTCATTATTTAATATTTCAAGGGATTTAAGGTTTATAGACATATTGCAAACATCAAAGTAATAAAGCTTTTGAAATACTGGAAAAAATTTATTATAATAACTCCAAAATGGATTACAAGTTTCAATGATCTCAAGTACAAGATGAAAATACAATCTAAAACCCTGAGAAAAAGAACTGATGGAGATCACTCTATACGCTGGCGCTTCCCTGTAAGCCTGGCAATCTGAGCCTTCAACCTCTTGTTTTCTTCCACATGTCTGATGGCAATCTCCTTTCAATCATCTAAATCAGGAAGTAAGTGATCAGCACCTGATTTAGGCTTAGGAGAAAATAAATCCCCTTGCCTCTCCATAGACTCTACCGCTCGACTCTCAAGGATCTCAATCAAGTCGTCTTTCTCCTTCAGGTCTGCTCTGTAGGAACTCTCTAAAGTTTGGAACTTGTTCTTCCAACCATCCCTTTATTGTTGCATCCTAACCAAAGCAAGTTACGGCTCTTCCAGATCATCTAATAAGGGAGGAGTGGTCTTCACAAATAGATCAGGTATGGGGGTCTCCCAGGTATACGACATCTTTAACTGAATGGCTCTCAATCGGACCCACTGAAGATATGGCTCCAAAGAAACAACACCCCAAGGTCTCAAATCCTTCCTACTCTTCTTATGAATGTGACGCCAGGCCTTCACAATCTGCTCCCTAGCTTCCCTATGGTCTTCCCTTTCCTTCAGAAAGAAACTACTCAAATGAATACTATTCGGTTTATCCGTCATTGGATAACCAAGTTTTCGTCGTGCAAGAACAGGGTTATAGTTAATTCCTCCCTTTGTACCAAGAAGAGTTACATTGGAGAAACTGTAGCGGTGAAAATCGGAGATCAAGCTATTAATTAACTTGACTCACAAAAAGCAAGAGTCGCCACCGCGCTTTATTATTTCCAAGGGAAAAGGGAAAAGAGCGAAATAAAACCCTTAAATATGCAATGTAAAATAATACTTAAAAGTAATGAAAATACAATGCATTTTTGAAAAGAGATCTAGAGTTTGGGGGTTGGTTATGCAGTGGGAAGGTATTAGCACCCAATGCATCTGCGGTACTCCGCAGGAACCTTTTGAAATATCTGTTTTTTGGTTTAAAATTGTTTGTTTGATTAAAATGATTCGTTTGGCTAAAAGATGGGTATGGACGAGATTTTGAATATATGACGACCTAGTGTCGAAGTTTTGACTTAAAAGGTGTGAGTTTGAAATTTGAATCTTTTAGGAAAATCGACTTAAGTTTGGAAAAATAGTAAATAAGAAAAAAAATGAATGAGGGTATTCGCTTGATCCTATTAGATATTTGATGACATGAAGTCAACAAATTAATACTTTCCCTTGGAATTTAAACAAATAAAGTAAGCTATATAAAAAAATTAAAATGAACTAAATTAAAATATCACAAAATTTGCTAAAATATGAAAGAAAAATCATAAAGAAACAAACATAAACAAAAATTGGTGACGAATGAATAAAAATATGAAATGACAGAAGAAAAATCAAGTATAAAGAGATATCACAAGAAATTAACTCTAAACTAAAAATTGAAATTTTTAAGGTTATTAAGTTAAGTCTAAATTAGATAAAAATTCTAAAATTACTAACTAAACTAAATTAAAATTTTAAAATCGCTAACTTAAAATTCTAAAGTCATTAAACTAAATATAAAATAAATTAACATCCTAAAGTTAATAAATTAGATCTAAAATATAAACTAAATTAATCATAAAAAACATTAATTTTGAATCTAAACTATATTAATAGAAAATTAATAACTTAAACCTTAAAATAAATTAATTATATATAAAAAAAGTGAAACAGAAAATTATGAGGTGTATAGATAGTAAGCTTTGTATTGACCGCAAGTCCCATCTAAAAAGGGCCTAGGAGTTGTCCTTTTTGTTGTACACAATTTCAGAAGAAAAGAAAAAAACTTCAATGGGCGTTTGATAGCCTGACCGGCCCAATCAACAACCTCCAGTAATGCTACTTAGCCATGTTTGGACTATTGAATTAGATTAACATAAAAAAAATGGTTATAATAATACGATTATTAAAAAAAAGATTAGGGTAAAGAAAATGTCACATTTCATGTTTTGCAAGAGAACAATGTCTCCATCTTCTCAAACTTGCAAGCGCGGCGGCCAGGCTTCGAGTCCGATTGTCCTTCCTTTTAACCTTCTCTTTGCACCACGACAACTATACCCATATCACCTTCTTCATTTGATTTCCAACATTATCTTTTTCGATTCAGCAACCTTAACTCGCAATTTCTCCGAACAACAAGGGAGAATCAGAGTGACGGTTTCAGACCTACGATGTTGGTGGCGTCGCTGGAGACTGGGTGGTCGGACGGTGGGTTGGAGCTGCTGTTGCGGATTGGTGATGGTGGATAATGATAGTGAGGCGACGGGAAGAAGGCAGTGGTCTGGTTACGGTGAAGATGGTTGGGCGGAGTGGATGTTACGATTTAACAATGGAAATTGAGATGGGTTGGGGAAGGAAGTATACAGAGGGGTTTTGTTCAGTTGAGTGGAAGGGTGGCTAGCTTCAGAGTTGGACGGAAATGGTGGTGGTGTGGAGTTGTTACGAAGACGGGTCAGAGATGAGGTTGTGGGTGTTACGGTTTACCAGTGGCGGTGTTGTTCGTGAGGTGATAAAGGGGAAACAGAAGCAGGTGGGTTACTGTTGTTGAGAGAGGAATGAAGGCGGAGGGAGATGTAATTGAAGGGAGTTAGTTACAGTGGTGAATTGATAGAGGTTGGGTTGTTTGAAGAAGAGGAAACAGGAGGGAGTATCACGCGTTGGAAAGAGAAGAGGAAATACTGTAAGTGCAATTGTTTTTTTTTTGTTTTTTTTTGGTGTATTTTGTCTGTTAATTTTCTCCCCCCTTTTTCTCTACTGCCTTCCTATTGTTTTATAAAAGATGGGAGATGGAATTGGAGGGACTTTTGGGGGGAAATTCCAGTGAGTTTGGACTAATATGGTAATCTTTTTTTTTTTGGATTTTTTATGCAGATTTGTTATGGTCACTTTCATGTAAATTCTTCTTTGGGTGTATTGTGGTGCAGATTTTACATCAAAGCAGTAGCAGGGTGCAGTAGCATGTCCTCGCAGGTTTTGGGCAGCATTGCAGCATACTTTTGGAACAGTAGTGCAGCATACTTTTGGCATTATTTGGGAAGAATTTCGGATCAAGAACAAGTCTTAGCTTTGGGTTTAGATTTTTGTTTTCTTGTACAAACACTTGTGTAAAATTGTTGTGGTAACTTGTAATTTTGACTTAGAGCTTGATTGAATGTGATTTGGGAATTTAAACTTGTGCAACTTGCAAATGGATGAGACAAAGGTTACTTGGAACTTTGAAGTTGTATTTTTGAGATGTCTTGAGAATTGAATGAGTTTGAATAATGGATGAGTTTAAAATTTGTGTCGAAATTTATCTTTGAATTTGAAATGCATGAATGATGAATGAAGTTGAATTCTTGAGAAAGGTCTTTAATAATTCTTGATATTTTGAACAATTCATATTAATGAACTTGCACTCTTGGAATAAACTTCGGGAAATTGGAATGCATCTTACTCAAGACATCAAATTCATAAACCTTCTTGAATCTCTCTTGCAAATAAGAACCCTAATGTTATTTGACAAACTCGGATATTTTGGCTTCATGGTATTGGTTACTTGAAAGAAAACTTCACAATAATGAATCCAAATCTTAATTCAAATCTCAAATCCAAGTTAGCTTGCAAACAACAAGAACTTGAAGAATTCTCAACCCTAACTCGCGTCTTTGCCTCATAGTAATTTGCAATACAGACCAGCGCAAATCATGCCTTTAAGAAATTTAATCGACAATCCACCTTAATCCAATGATCGCTACTGTTCAATTGCAAAATGACTTGAAGTAGTCCACAATCAATCAAAGAATCATTGGACTAAAACTCCAGTTTCATGAATTATCCCAACAGAAAAAAATCAAACGTTCTTGGGAAAATGTCTGTGGCATGACTTGAACCTTAATCTTTGAAGTAATCTCATAAACAACGCTATTTGTGATACTTTGCAAAAGAATCGCCTCAAGACGTTAAAAATTGAAGAAGTTATGACCGTTTGAAATTGAATTTGCAAGAGTTGAATTTTGGTCTAAATGCTTTGAATTGACCTGCAAACTTGATCTTTCTACGCATTCTAAAGCATCTTGATGCACATGTAAACCAGTGATGATGAAATCTTGACTGTGCTTTGGGGAATTTCGGAGGAAGCTTGAGACCACTTATCGAACAAGGCATGGAAATAAACACACGATCTTCTGAAGATCCTCGAGACAAAAGCTATCATACTTGAAACAACTGTGATCAAAATAAGCCTGAATGAAGCTTTAGAAGTCGTGTCTTGATGAATCAGTCTTTGAGAATCAATAATCAATTGTACTCCTGACTTAAAGAACTCAAAACCCTAATTGAAACGCAACGCCTGATGTCCTTGATTTAGACCTGTCTCTGCACATGATATCAAAGAAACAAAAAACACACACTTAGTGCTTGATTAGAAGTTAGTGATACATAGGCTAAGAAAGTTCAAAATACTTGACAATTTCTGCATAGCCAATGTTCGAAGGTGAGAGGTTAAAACCGAATGTATTTAGTGACCTCGACTTTTGTACAAAAATGCAAAATAAAAATGGGATCTTAGGTCAAAAATTGGGGTATGACAGCTGCCCCTATTTAAGTTTCTTCTATCCGGAGATATGAAGATTCGAATCTTCATTTCGGCGAGATTGAAGGGACTTAAATATAGAATACACAATTTTTGGCCTTAAGATACCGCAATTATGTTTTTTATGTGATATGAATGTAATATTTTGAATTTAATGAGGAATGATACCGCATGAGACAGACTAATGCTGGAGAAACCAAGCACATTACACAGTAATCCCACAGGGGAAGAGATTATAACTCCACCTGGGAAACAGAGTCATAGACTTCAAATTAGAGACTCTTATTAGAGAATAACTTTGAGGGAAGAAATGAATGATTTTACATCAGTATTGAGACTGGAGAAGGGAAAGGATTGACATTAACATTGTGAATGGAAAAGGAAATGATTGACATCAGTACTGAGGCTGGAAAATGATTGACATCAGCATTGTGGCTGGAAAACAAAATGACTGACATCAGCATTGAGGCTGGAAAACAAAATGATTGACATCAGCACTGTGGCTGGAAAACAAAATGATTGACATCAGCACTGTGGCTGGAAAACAAAATGATTGACATCAGCACTGTGGCTGGAAAACAAAATGATTGACATCAACACTGTGGCTGGAAAACAAAATGATTGACATCAGTACTATGACTGGAAAACAAAATGATTGACATCAGCACCGTGGCTGGAAAAGAAACATTTCTGACTTCTGAATTTTACCGAGAACGGTAACACAGTCCCTTTTTAACCAAGATATCGCTTGAAAAGGATAAAATGCAAACTTCCCCACAGGACTTTTCCAAAGGGATGCCATTTGCTGAATAAACATTATTGTTGGGGATACACAAGCTGCTCAAATAAAGAGGCCGCCACTTGCTATCTTTCAAAGGTGTCAATAACATACAAGTTGCTCATGAAGAGACCGCCGCTTGCTGTTTTTAAAAGATAACAATAACACACAAGTTGCTCATGAATAGACTGTCGCTTGCTGTTTTCTCTAAGGTATCAATAACATACAAGTTGCTCATGAAGAGACCGCCGCTTGCTGTTTTCAAAGATGTCAATAACATACAAGTTGCTCATGAAGAGACCGCCGCTTGATGTTTTTTCCAAGGTATCAATAACATACAAGTTGCTCATGAAGAGACCGCCACTTGATGTTTTCAAAGGTGTCAATAACATACAAGTTGCTCATGAATAGATCGTCGCTTGATGTTTTTCAAGAGAACCATAACACACAAGTTGCTCATGAAGAGATCGCCGCTTGCTGTTTTGAAAGGTGACAGTAACACACAAGTTGCTCATGAAGAGACCGCCGCTTGCTGTTTTGTTGAAGATACTCATAAAATATCGTGAAGATATTGCTGGAGGTGAGAATCAATAATTTCATCGGGGATGGACAAACTGCTCATGAAGAGACCACCATTTGTCATAACATAAAGAAATTCAGAAATAATCAAACTGCTCAAATAAGGAGTCAGTCGCTTGTTGTCACGTCGATATTCCAGAAGAAGGTTGTGATAACACTACTAGGGAACAAAGTTCCTCTTCAATTGGGAACCATGAATAAATCCTTCCTGAGGAGACCACGTATTTAAATTGCAAAGTAAATTCACTCTTCATCTAGGTTTCACAGCCTAGAGATATCCATAGGGTATCATTCACAAGAGACAAAGCTCAATCCAAGAATAAACTGGAGAGAAAACAGTCAAACAAGACTCCATCCAATGAGGAAACAACTCAAATGGGGATTTATCCTATCCAGAGATGGAAAAGGAAAGCTGAAGCAAGATTCTTCCACGAGAGTTAACTCAGTGGGGAATTAGAAAGGAGGCGCACTTTCTGCTTAAGTTGACACTCTATTTGGAAAGATCAAATATGCTATTTGAATAGACATAACCAAGGTATACGAACTCAAAGATATCAACAAATACAAATGTGCGTGCATGATGCAAGTATGAACGAATGAATGAATGTCATGTATATGTTGACAAAACAGACAGGGGAGATAGACAGAAGATGATAAGACGTCCCAGTACAACCCGATGCTCATCTAATCTCAACAAAAGGGGAACATTACTGGAGATAAAAACAAAAGCCATCATTGGAGCAAAGTCCTTTTACAAGGCTTAAATCTCTTTGGAGAGGAAGATATTTTTCGGTAGAAAGCCCAAAGTTCAGTCTTCTATCACTAACAATCCCTTGAAAGGATGACAACACGAACAATGTTTCGGCTGGAAAAAAGTCATGCTTAGTTGGAGATACTGGGAACACCACCCTCTGATAATGTGTGCAAAGCATATCACATATCTTAACAAATTTGGATTTCCCCTGGGACTAATTTTGGATGCCCCAAGTTTACTGCTGATAAGCTGCATGTTGCACGACAATTCTTGCGAATAACTTCACTTCTAAAATTCCCCAAGATATATGGTTGATAAGGAGAAATCGTCTCAAGAGGATTTTACAAAAGACCTGGCATTCACTATGCTCTGGTGTCTTCAAACTCTTAGAGAGATTCATCAAATCTCGATGTGATTGCCCCGGATTGACTGTAGTTGGCACAACAAAGTCTTAAAATTTTGCCCCAAAAGAGTAAACAAGTTGGGAAAAGCATTAACTGGGAGAAGCAACATGTCTGTGCTTAAGGTTTTCATGTGACATGCCCCCCTGATATGATTTTTTTCTTAAAATGATACTCCAATTACTCAATCATAGTTTCAGGCCTTAAAAGAATAAACTCATCACTAGTGTTTATGTGTGAGCTTCCTTGATATCAAACAAATGTTTTGCAGTTATAAAAAGTTTATTATGAGAATTAAAATTCTAATGCAACAGTTATGTAAGTCTTGAAGATTTTGAAAAGATATCGCACAAATTTTGCGAGTTAGAGCACCATTTATTTTTGTGTAGGAAAAACATATGATACCAACATAACTATTTAGAATATTCATGGGAGTCAGGAACACTATCTCATTGAAGTATGCTTTCAAAATAACCTTGCTTCAATTAGGACTTTTGAAGGTTGTAACGTGGTCTGGTTCACGGTTTTTTTAGAAAAAAGGTTTTTAAGGCTCAAAATTTATAAGTGCCCGCCCATTCTTCATGATGTTCTTCAGTCCTATGTTCAGTTAATTCAATATGAGTGTTCATCTCTCAAAAGGATTTTGTGACGGTTAAGGAAACGACGAGGCTTTCGGAGTAGCAACCACCCTTATGTCTTCGTGTTTGTAGTCACCAATTTGTTCTTTGCTGAGGAATTTTCTTTGTATTCCTTTCCTTGCAATTTTATTTTCCCTAACTTTTGCCTGAACTAATTCTTTTGAATTAATAGTCCAGCGGGATTGCCTAATTTTTGCTTAAGCCGCACGTTTTCAAGTTTTCGACTTAGCAGGCTTTTTCTTTTTCTTGATTTTTGATTTTTGAACAAAACATGTGACATTAGCTTGTATTTATTTGTTGAGAGGATTGTGACTGCCTCGTTTCTTGAGGCATGATGGATAACATTGTGGTTCCACATCTTCTAGCTTCATTATACATGAAGGATAGCCCTCGTAGTTTCTCTTCAGAAATATCTTTCTTATGAATTTTGAACACTCAATCAGATTAACTGAAAAACTACCCTGCCCCAGGTTAAATTTTGAGGGTTTTTTCGTATAGAAAAAGAAACTCCTACTTCAAGGCTCAAAAAGGGTTAGCAAGGGATTATCTTCCTTATATCTCCGGTGTTTAGGGATTTGAAACAATGCCTGTACATCGTCAGCAAGATTTTATTCAGAAAGCATACAACCAGAGATTTTGTGTTTTTCAGATCATCATCCTCCCTTCAATCTCTGCCTAGGCAAGAGAATGAGCAACAAGTTGGTATCATAATGCAAAAGCAAATTAAAATTTTAAAACAAATATGAGTGAAACGAATGAATTTCTTCAAGACAAACATACTCATTGTATTAAGATAATCATTCAGATGCAAACAAGTTCTTACATGCAAACAATGTTTTGATAAACAAGAAAAATTATAAAAAGTAGAATTAAGTTAATAATCTGGGGAAGGCTTTCCATTTGGACTTGAATCACCGAAAACATCCTTCAAAACTCAAAGTGACCATCAATCGTGTTTACTCTTCGGCACGTGCTTGATTTGAACTTCAAAACCAACGTCCTTGAATGACAATCAGTGAATACTTTTATCATCGCTTCCTCCTTCTTAGAAGGATTGACTTGGGCAGCAACCAAAATTTCAACCAAAACAGTTGAGTGATCCATACCAGCTTTCAAAATAGTCATCTCTCTACGGAGTTCAGAAACCTTTTGCTTGATATTCTCCATTGTTCTCTTAGCGCGAGTGTTGTACTGGTGAGACCAAAGGAAAAATAAGACTTGGAAAAAGACCTTTGAAAGTGAAACAAAAACTGTAGAATGATGTATGATATGCAAAAGAGAGTTTTTATTTGATTTTCAAGGAACTCAAGATATTAAGTTGTAAACATCAAAGTATGAAGATAGAAGATGAATTTTAAATTGGCTCCAAACATTGATCAAGTTATCATCAAGATCAATCATCCATTTTGGTGGATTAGGGTTTTCGCCCTATCAACACCCAAGATCCATTGAGCTTGACGAAACTTGTGATGTTTACAAAGAAAGACCTCCAAATTCCTTCAAAGTCAAGTGAAAAGGGTTTTATGGATGCATGAATGCATGGCTATGCAACAACCACAATCAAGGTCACAAATAAAGTCGAAAGGTTCAACGTCACGAGCATGGAGTCAAGGTAAGGAATACCCCCAAGGTATGTACTAACGGTTTAATCACACCTGTAGAACAAGGTTCTAAGAGTTCCCGGAGTCTACATTCCTCCTTCGAATATTACCAACGTCTTGATTACTCAATAATCAGCAATATTCTCAAGAGAAACTCATCCGAGCGTAGCATCGCGTAACAATTACTTCCGGATTACTCTGTTATAATCTCCGCGCTACACCTAAAAGGCCAAGATGGGTTAGGGTTCTACGGTTCCCAGCTTCTCTGGCTCCCAGGTCGAAAATAATAATGTCTTCCCAATTACTCGGTAAACAAATATTATGTTCAAAAAGGCCTTCCACTGAGTGGGGGATCTCATGCCTCCTTCTTCGGGATTACTCCCTCAAAGTTAACATGACTATACCGCCCGTCCTATTCCTAAGTGTAACTTAGTCCGGGTATAGGACTTGTCCTTTGTAAATATTATCAACACCCAAATAATCATAATATATACATATAATCAAACAATCAAATAATGATAAAACAGATAAAACAAATTAGGCTTAACCCACTTAGGCATGGACCAGCAAGAGGTCAATCTTTCCCCAGCAGAGTCGCCAATTCTGTAGCGGTGAAAATCGGAGATCAAGCTATTAATTAACTTGACTCACAAAAAGCAAGAGTCGCCACCGCGCTTTATTATTTCCAAGGGAAAAGGGAAAAGAGCGAAATAAAACCCTTAAATATGCAATGTAAAATAATACTTAAAAGTAATGAAAATACAATGCATTTTTGAAAAGAGATCTAGAGTTCGGGGGTTGGTTATGCAGTGGGAAGGTATTAGCACCCAATGCATCTGCGGTACTCCGCAGGAACCTTTTGAAATATCTGTTTTTTGGTTTAAAATTGTTTGTTTGATTAAAATGATTCGTTTGGCTAAAAGATGGGTATGGACGAGATTTTGAATATATGACGACCTAGTGTCGAAGTTTTGACTTAAAAGGTGTGAGTTTGAAATTTGAATCTTTTAGGAAAATCGACTTAAGTTTGGAAAAATAGTAAATAAGAAAAAAAATGAATGAGGGTATTCGCTTGATCCTATTAGATATTTGATGACATGAAGTCAACAAATTAATACTTTCCCTTGGAATTTAAACAAATATAAATAAAGTAAGCTATATAAAAAAATTAAAATGAACTAAATTAAAATATCACAAAATTTGCTAAAATATGAAAGAAAAATCATAAAGAAACAAACATAAACAAAAATTGGTGACGAATGAATAAAAATATGAAATGACAGAAGAAAAATCAAGTATAAAGAGATATCACAAGAAATTAACTCTAAACTAAAAATTGAAATTTTTAAGGTTATTAAGTTAAGTCTAAATTAGATAAAAATTCTAAAATTACTAACTAAACTAAATTAAAATTTTAAAATCGCTAACTTAAAATTCTAAAGTCATTAAACTAAATATAAAATAAATTAACATCCTAAAGTTAATAAATTAGATCTAAAATATAAACTAAATTAATCATAAAAAACATTAATTTTGAATCTAAACTATATTAATAGAAAATTAATAACTTAAACCTTAAAATAAATTAATTATATAAAAAAAAGTGAAACAGAAAATTAGGAGGTGTATAGATAGTAAGCTCTGTATTGACCGCAAGGCCCATCTAAAAGGGGCCCAGGAGTTGTCCTTTTTGTTGTACACAATTTCAGAAGAAAAGAAAAAAAACTTCAATGGGCGTTTGATAGCCCAACCGGCCCAATCAACAACCTCCAGTAATGCTACTTAGCCATGTTTGGACTATTGAATTAGATTAACATAAAAAAAAGGGTTATAATAATACAACTATTAAAAAAAAGATTAGGGTAAAGAAAATGTCACATTTCATGTTTTGAAAGAGAACAATGTCTCCATCTTCTCAAACTCGCAAGCGCGGCGGCCAGGCTTCGAGTCCGATTGTCCTTCCTTTTAACCTTCTCTTTGCACCACGACAACTATACCCATATCACCTTCTTCATTTGATTTCCAACATTATCTTTTTCGATTCAGCAACCTTAACTCGCAATTTCTCCGAACAACAAGGGAGAATCAGAGTGACGGTTTCAGACCTACGATGTTGGTGGCGTCGCTGGAGACTGGGTGGTCGGACGGTGGGTTGGAGCTGCTGTTGCGGATTGGTGATGGTGGATAATGATAGTGAGGCGACGGGAAGAAGGTAGTGGTCTGGTTACGGTGAAGATGGTTGGGCGGAGTGGATGTTACGATTTAACAATGGAAATTGAGATGGGTTGGGGAAGGAAGTATACAGAGGGGTTTTGTTCAGTTGAGTGGAAGGGTGGCTAGCTTCAGAGTTGGACGGAAATGGTGGTGGTGTGGAGTTGTTACGAAGACGGGTCAGAGATGAGGTTGTGGGTGTTACGGTTTACCAGTGGCGGTGTTGTTCGTGAGGTGATAAAGGGGAAACAGAAGCAGGTGGGTTACTGTTGTTGAGAGAGTAATGAAGGCGGAGGGAGATGTAATTGAAGGGAGTTAGTTACAGTGGTGAATTGATAGAGGTTGGGTTGTTTGAAGAAGAGGAAACAGGAGGGAGTATCACGCGTTGGAAAGAGAAGAGGAAATACTGTAAGTGCAATTGTTTTTTTTTTGTTTTTTCTTTTGGTGTATTTTGTCTGTTAATTTTCTCCCCCCTTTTTCTCTACTGCCTTCCTATTGTTTTATAGAAGATGGGAGATGGAATTGGAGGGACTTTTAGGGGGAAATTCCAGTGAGTTTGGACTAATATGGTAATCTTTTTTTTTTGGATTTTTGATGCAGATTTGTTATGGTCACTTTCATGTAAATTCTTCTTTGGGTGTATTGTGGTGCAGATTTTACATCAAAGCAGTAGCAGGGTGCAGCAGCATGTCCTCGCAGGTTTTGGGCAGCATTGCAGCATACTTTTGGAACAGTAGTGCAGCATACTTTTGGCATTATTTGGGCAGAATTTCGGATCAAGAACAAGTCTTAGCTTTGGGTTTAGATTTTTGTTTTCTTGTACAAACACTTGTGTAAAATTGTTGTGGTAACTTGTAATTTTGACTTAGAGCTTGATTGAATGTGATTTGGGAATTTAAACTTGTGCAACTTGCAAATGGATGAGACAAAAGTTACTTGGAACTTTGAAGTTGTATTTTTGAGATGTCTTGAGAATTGAATGAGTTTGAATAATGGATGAGTTTAAAATTTGTGTCGAAATTTGTCTTTGAATTTGAAATGCATGAATGATGAATGAAGTTGAATTCTTGAGAAAGGTCTTTAATAATTCTTGATATTTTGAACAATTCATATTAATGAACTTGCACTCTTGGAATAAACTTCGGGAAATTGGAATGCATCTTACTCAAGACATCAAATTCATAAACCTTCTTGAATCTATCTTGCAAATAAGAACCCTAATGTTATTTGACAAACTCGGATATTTTGGCTTCATGGTATTGGTTACTTGAAAGAAAACTTCACAATAATGAATCCAAATCTTAATTCAAATCTCAAATCCAAGTTAGCTTGCAAACAACAAGAACTTGAAGAATTCTCAACCCTAACTCGCGTCTTTGCCTCATAGTAATTTGCAATACAGACCAGCGCAAATCATGCCTTTAAGAAATTTAATCGACAATCCACCTTAATCCAATGATCGCTATTGTTCAATTGCAAAATGACTTGAAGTAGTCCACAATCAATCAAAGAATCATTGGACTAAAACTCCAGTTTCATGAATTATCACAACAGAAAAAAATCAAATGTTCTTGGGAAAATGTCTGTGGCATGACTTGAACCTTAATCTTTGAAGTAATCTCATAAACAACGCTATTTGTGATACTTTGCAAAAGAATCGCCTCAAGACGTTTAAAATTGAAGAAGTTATGACCGTTTGAAATTGAATTTGCAAGAGTTGAATTTTGGTCTAAATGCTTTGAATCGACCTGCAAACTTGATCTTTCTACGCATTCTAAAGCATCTTGATGCACATGTAAACCAGTGATGATGAAATCTTGACTGTGCTTTGGGGAATTTCGGAGGAAGCTTGAGACCACTTATCGAACAAGGCATGGAAATAAACACACGATCTTCTGAAGATCCTCGAGACAAAAGCTATCATACTTGAAACAACTGTGATCAAAATAAGCCTAAATAAAGCTTTACAGGTCGTGTCTTGATGAATCAGTCTTCGAGAATGAATAATCAATTGTACTCCTGACTTAAAGAACTCAAAACCCTAATTGAAACGCAACGCCTGATGTCCTTGATTTAGACCTGTCTCTGCACATGATATCAAAGAAACAAAAAACACACACTTCGTGCTTGATTAGAAGTTAGTGATACATAGGCTAAGAAAGTTCAAAATACTTGACAATTTCTGCATAGCCAATGTTCGAAGGTGAGAGGTTAAAACTGACTGTACTTAGTGACCTCGACTTTTGTACAAAAATGCAAAATAAAAATGGGATCTTAGGTCAAAAATTGGGGTATGACAGAAACTACCACAACTTTCAATAATCTCTATATCCTGGTAAGCTCGATGATACCAATCAATATCCGAGTGAGTAAGTACCATGATCTTAGGAGCCCAACGGGGTTCCTTCTTGACATCTCAAAAAGCATCAGACTGAGGCATATGAGAGATGAACCATCGGTACAACAGAGGCGTGCAACAGATAATCATTCCCCCATGATAAGAATTCCGAAGATGAATAGAGTAATAAGCATCACCCAACAATGTAGGAACTGGGTTTCCAATCATGAAGATCTTGATAGCGTTAATGTCGACAAACTTGTCCACATTAGGAAATAAGAACAAAATGTAAGCAAGTAGAGCAAAAATGGCCTCAAAAGCAATTGTACTCTTCATTTTGGCAAACTAACGAGCTTTCTCCAGTAATAATTGAGCTGGTAATTCTCTAACCCATCCTTTAGTTTTCATATGGGCTTCCACCTTAGATTTCCCCAGATGAATCAAAGCAGCAATCTCATGTGGTTTTGGCTCACCCTCCAAACCGGTGAAAGGAAAACGATCGGTAACGGGTAAATCCAATAGATAAGAATACTCCTCCAGTGTAGGCATCAACTAATAGTCAGGAAAAGTAAAGCAATGATACATCGGATCATAGAATTGTACCAAGGTCGAGAGAATACCCTCCTTCATCTTCAGCTTCATCAGAGGAATAATGGACCCATACTTCTTCCGAAAGTCTACAGAACACTCGATCTTGGGAATTAGACTGATCAACTCATCTATCTTGGGATCCTTGAAACTGTATTTCCCGGTCTTTCTCTTTCCAGAATCCATGGTTAAAAGTACCTGAGATATTCATAAATAGTCAACCTTTAAATCCCTTGAAATATGGTTTTTGTCAAAAGATTCTTATGAGTGCATGGATGCATGATGCAACAATCACACACAAGATCACACATATAGGGTTCAGGTTCAACGTCACGAGCATGAGGTCGAAGGTACTACCCATAAGGTGTTGGTCTAAAAATTTATCACCTGTCGAACAAGGTTCTAGAGGTTCCCAGAGCCTACATCCTTCCTTCGAATATTACCAACTTCTCGATTAACTCGGTAATTAGTAATATTCTCAAGAAAGACTTGTTCAAGCGTAGTATCGCGTGACAACTATTTATGGATTACTGTGTCATAGCTTCTGCACTACACCTAAAAGGCCAAGATGGGTTTGGTATTCTACGGTCCTCAGTTTCAGCAGGCTCCCAGGTCGAAAGCAGTACGTCTTCTCGATTACTCGGTAAACGACACTACAGTCAAAGGGGCCTCCACTGAGTGGGGGATCTCATGTCTCCTTTTTTGGGATTACTCCCTCAAAGTTAACATGACTATACCGCCCGTCCTATCTTAAAGTTTTCCCAAGTCCGGGTATAAGACTTATGAGTAATCACCAAGCACCCTGAAAACCAGGAAAATCCAGACAAACATACATATAACGCATAACACATAAACAACAATAGCACATATACATATATGAACAAAGATAGGCTCGACCCACTTAGGGATGGACCAGCAAGAGGTCAATCTGTCCCTAGTGAAGTCGCCATTTTTCTGTAGCGGGAGAAATGTTTAAGACTAAGCCATTGGATTGACTACACTTTATACAAATCAAAATAAAAATCGCCACCGCGCTTTATTATTTCCAAAGGAATGGGAAAAGAGGGAATAACCCAAAAAGAGGGGGAAAGATTCAAGGTAAGGGGGTTGGTTATGCAAAGGGAAGGTATTAGCACCCTAACCATCTATGGTACTCCGCAGGAGCCTCTTTGTAAAATTTGTATATTTTGGCTATAAAAACGGTTGTATATAAAAAGTGGATGGTGGAGGTGAGGAAAGAAGCGTATTTATTTTATAATTTTTAGACCCGCCGCGGTTGCGAACCTTTAGTGCCTACGTACCACTTTTTGTGCAATAGGGGATCAGGGTACACGGATTTCCTCTTTTAAAAATTTAAAACCCAAATGTGTTGGTTAATTTTATAAGATAAAACATCATCGTCATTGTCCGTGTGGAAAACACACCTACTACCCACAATCATGAGAAAGGAGAATTTGCAACATCTCAAAGTGGAGGATATGGCTTGGATTTCAAAATCAACAATGCCTCACTCAACCCCCAAGTGGAAAATATCTCTCTTCACTACATATTGTAGAAGTATAGTTGTTTGCATCACTACAAGGATTGGCAAGAGTTTAATCTTTTAAGAAAAGTTTTAAAGGTACAAAGCCAAAGTGGCAAAATGGTTTGAAATGAGATTGATTGACTTTTAGTCTTCTAACAAAAAAATGTCAAGGTATTATTAAGTTGGTTGGAGTTTATTTATGAAAATGTTTTGAAAATACATGGACATAAGTCCAAGTTTATTATGAAAATGGTTCAAGTTTAAAACAAGAAGAGTTTTCAAAAGGAGGGAGAAGATTTTTGAAATTAAAGAAGATGGGAGGAGAAGAAGAGGCTATCCTTAAGCATAAGGTAAAAGCTAGGGATAAGAACCATCTAACCAACAAGAAGCAAAAACTTGACATTATGAGCCTAGACAGAATTCCCATTCCTTGGATTGAAACCAATCAAGCAAAGAAATACTAGACCTCTTGAGAGAACCAAACTTCAAGTGTATTAAATCTTCACAAAAATTGGGCAGAGTAACGGCTGTATACGGGTGAATTCCAGATTACAAACAGAGGATGTAATCATAAAAAACTGCACACAAAAACAAACAAACAACTCAATGTCTTGAGGTAAACCTCAAGAACTCCAGACAAAATAATCAGATAAGATCACAAGGTTTCCAAGATAGGCGAAGGTTTCTAATCCTAAGTCCAAGAAAAAGTTCCATGCTCCATAATGCCAAGGATAGTAACCAAATAGTCCAAGTACCATTAAATATTTTATGGTGTTTATGTTGATTATTAAGTATCTTAAGAAAGGAAAAGAAAAAAAAGCTCAAGTGAGCAAAATAAATATGGCAAGAAAGTAAATGCTCAAATGAGCAAAGATGAAAATGGCATGAAATGTAAATACTAAAAGTAAATGGTACATAAAGTATAAAAGAGAATGAAAGCATAAGGTAAGACAAGTCGATAATTAGTGGTTAGTTGGATGACCATCTTGAAGCTTGCATTTGGAACTCATTAGAGGATTGGTAGAACCAAAGCCTCTACACAACAAGTTGCATTTGCTTTTTGTCAACTATATCATCCATTTGAAATTCTCATAAGTACCATTTAATGATCAACGATGTTTAAGTGATCCGCGTTGACCAAAGGTGTTGTAGATCCATTAGAGGATTGGTAGAACCAAAGCCTACACACAATGAATCTCAAGGTTATTGGATCAAAGAGATCAAATTAACATACTTGGGCTTGAAATCATAAGTTTGGGCCACGAATGATCATTTATTCTAATCGGGACAAAATTTAGCGTTATGTTAAGCAATCGTAAGTGGACTTATATAGAAGTCGCACCTATTTTGAGGTCGGTCAATAGCAATTTATGCGTCATTTGTTTTGAGACGTGATATAGAGATCATGCTCCAATAACACCTAGTGCAATAAGAAAGGGATAAGATGAAGAGGGATGGGAAAAAAAATATACAAACCACTTTTGAATTAAATTTTAATCAAACTATTATTAAAATCATTCATGTATTTTTGTGGAGTTAAACTCAACACCATGGATCCAATGATGTTAATAAAGTTCATGATCCAAAATCTAACCCAAGATCAGCCAGAAAATAATCACAAAATAATATCACATTTAATATACACAGAAAAAAGGATTTTAAAAATGTTTTAAAAATAGAAAATAATGAGAAAAATATCAACTATGTTCAAATTAATCAAAAACGAAAAAGTAAGGCCATGGAAAAATCAGAAATGAATCCAAATATTTTTATAAAATTTTTGTTAATTTTTAAAAGTCAGAAACTATTTTTAAACTATTTAAAATTTCTCAAACAAACAAAAAATAGGTAACAAATAGTAAACCTCAATACAAAATTCCATAAAATTTTCAGAAAGTAAAAAATATGCAAAATAATATTTATGAATTTTTTCAGAATTAAAAAATGTCAGAAAGTATTTTTTAAGTAATTAAAAGAAAGAAAATAATTCAAAAATACAAAAAAAAATATCAAATGTCAAAATAAAAATGTGAAAAAATAGTCATGAGATCAGAAATAATTCAAAGTATTTTTGTGAATTTTTTCATAGTTTTTGGATAAAAAATAAAAGAGTTATGAATTTTTTTAAATTTAATCAATTAAAATATAAAATCAAAAAATAAAATAAAACCAAAAATATGTGGACCATCAGATCATAGTCAAAACGCATTAGTAAGCTGATCCAGTGGACCAGACGCGTTGTTCTTAATATGGACCTTAGTGAGATACGCATAAGATCAGAAAAAGGGCAACCAATGAAATTAAAATGTTTGGCACGCTATCATTGGCTGAGACGAGACATGTCATCATCTTCAACCTCCAGACACCCTGCAATCGGGATTTTGTGAGATCCTTCAAATGGAAAAATTAGGATCCCAGGCTAGTATCATTGAACTCGTCTCTTCAAGACGATTCTAACACCACCATCGCGCCAAATTTATATAAGGTATGGAGAGAGATATGAATCAAAAACCCAGAAAATAGCGAGCACCTTCAATTTGAGATTTCTCTCTCAATTCTCAATGGATTTAAAAATTGTAAGAAGCATTGGAATCAGGAGAAGGAGTAGAATAGATTAGTGCTTGATTTGGATCCAAATGGTGGAGAATTCTACCTTTTTGAAGTTCAAGGAAGAAGCTCTGAAACTAGACTTCTGTAGCTTGAATTATGACTCGTTTTGATTGGTTTAAGTGCTGGAGAGTTTATATGATGCTTAAGGATGATGAATGCGCAAAGAATTTTGAAAAAGGGAGCTTAAATCTCAGAAACTAAATTCAAAAAAAGATGGGTTCGTGTGAAGTTTTAGAAGGGTGTTTTTGGCTCTCAAAGCTTGAAGAAATGAATGAGGGATAACCCTCTATTTGTATAGAAGTGAATGGGAATGAAAATTGGAAGAAACAAGGAAGTTTGGAGGGAAATTGAGTGAAGGTCGAGCACAAGTGAAGTGTGACTTCATTTCCATCAAAACTCAACCAAATCTTTCATTTTGGGGTGCTAATCACTTCTGGAGAGTTTTCTAATCAAGTTTAAATCAGAAATGTGCATAAATATTGTGTTTAGAAGTCACATTATGGATTTCAAAATTCTGACTTTGTGGAAAATTCAGTTTGAAGTTACCAAATTCAAATCCATGGAATTTCTAACTCAAGGGGTCTTAGGGCATGATTCTTGATGCTTTAGAAAGATAAGGTTACAAGATTTGCAATGGAAAAAGAATGGAGTTAAATGGCTGCTTGAGATGAAAGTTTCATTGAGTCAAAGTTGAAGAAAAAGGGTTGACTTTCCATACTTAGAAATATTTCAAATTCTTCTTCAAAAATGACCTATAATCTTTTGCATCCAAACATGGCCTTCCACTTGGAATTTGCTCTTTACAAAAAAATATGGAATGAAGTAGATCTCTTGAATGACATTTTGAAACTTGAACCACTCAAAATTTCCAAAAATTGAGCAAGTTATGACTTGTCGAAGTTGGCCAAAAATCATGTAATGACCTATAATCTTTTGCATATTTAAGGTAACATCCATCCATTTTCCCACTTTGAACATAAAATAAGGCATAAATTTTACATCTTCAAGATCATTATGGAAAAAGAGTGGACTCAAGGTGATGAAAATTGACCAAGTTATGATCAATTGAAATTACTTATGTAAAATTGTGGATTCATCTGGATGACTTGTAATCTTTCTTCTTCACCAAGTTTCTTCCACATGAAAACTTTTTGGAACTTTTAAAGTGATTTGTTAATAACCCTTTGAAGAGAAGGATGTATTTTAGATCACTCAAAAATACCAAAAGGTGAGCAAGATATACTCCTTTGAAGTTTAAAACCCTAGTTTATAGATCAAGAGAATGCCTTGGAGAACTTTGACAAGTTTGAACAAACTTCTTGTACCAATATTCTTGATTTGTGAATAGAAGTTATTGAGGATGATAATTAGAACTCTTAGCCACCAAAACCACTTCCATATCTGGAATTTTGAGAGAAATATGCTCTTGTGACCAATAGGAACAAGGCCTTGTCCAAACATGACAACTTCTCCAATCAAAACCATTGTACTTTTGAGTCAAATCTAATAACCTTGAAATGTGATGAACCAAATCAACCTTGCCATGCCAATTCTCCCAAAACCAATCCAATGGTGAGGTTTGAACTTCTCAAACTATATCGACTAGGGCATGGAAATAAACTCATGAACCCATGGAGTAACTTGTTAAATCTCATTGCCCTTCACCTACATGGATAACAAGCAAGACAAACCAACATTGTATTTTATTAGTTAAATTAAGAAATCAAAACAATATTCATGATCACAAAAGGAATATAAGTCAAGGTGCTTGGTAATCCCTCAAAAGGAGCAAAACTCAAAGTAGGGAGGGGAACCAAGAATCCTAGTGAGATCTTGTTGTGAGTGAATCAACATGGTATGATGAAGGGATCTTAGGGGAAAATTGGGTTACAAAATTAATACGGTGGGAGAACTGACTTTATTGGTTTTGCATTTTATCGCAAATATTGCGGTTAGCAAGAGTCGCCACCAACTTTTCTTTTCTCCAATAAAGGAAAGGGTGAAAAGAACAGGAAAAACCTTTTTAAAGATTTTGAGTTTGGGGGTAGGTTATGGAAAGGGAAAGTGTTAGCACCCTTTCCATCCTTATTTATCTACGGGATCTTAGTTGCTAGCTCACTTTGAAAATGCTTTTTGTGTAAGTGTGTTTTGGAAAATATTTTTGAGAAAACGCCTTAGTGCGGAAAACTTTGTAATGTTTTTCGTATCGCTGAGAACATATACAAAGTGTTTTATCTTTGAAAATATTTTAGATAAGAGTTTGCGTATGTGTGAAAAATTGTTTTTTTTTTGTGAGCAAGCAACTACGAGTTGTCTACCTACTCGAATGGTCTTTGTTATTTTCCTCTTTTCCTTTAGATAGTGTTATCTCACCATTAGTTGGTGGGTAGCCCTATCATTGGATGTTTGAGGGACAGGCGCGAGTCATCGTATAGTCACGAAGGTAACTTGTAGAGCACTTTAGCAATTTTATTGTAAGCGACTAGATCGTTTACCGAAGGAAACATCGGAGGGTCATCGAGGGACTACGATCTTTTTAACCGAGGGTATTTTCTAAAGTGTACCGCGTTCGAGGGACATGACTATTTTTCCGAAGGCAACAAAATGGAGGTACCTTAGAGGTGCGCGTGTGCGAGTGTGTTGTGTTTCAGTTATTTTTCTTGAATGTTAGGTTTTCTAGCGTTTGTTTTTAATTCTTTCCATACAAGCCTATTAGCATACATTTAGAAATTAATATAGGTACGGAAAATAAAAGTGCAAAAATTTGAATCTACGTTATTACAATGCTTCGGGATGGGAGAAATTACAAACCAAAAAAATGGGGGAAAGACAAAGTAAAAAGGTCCTAGTTAAAATATATTACATCCCATGTACAATTTCATAATTGTGAAAATAATGCGAATAAAAATAGATGAACGCGCGAAGAAGAAAAAGAGGGGAAAGATGTAAAACCTAAAAATAATCTAAGTGATAAAAAGAAATATTTTTGTTGTTTTTGTTTAGGAAAAAATAATAATTAAATTAATAGAAACCTAATTCTAATTGATTAATTATTTAAAAAGAAAGTTATTAAATAATTAAATCAAAATTAATTTAATTAAAAATACCAAGCCTAATATTTTTGTGATTTTTTGATTAAATGATTTTTTAATAGAAAAAAGAAATTAATTGAAATAAAAGAAAATAAATAAAGCAAAAAGACAAAATGGGCCGCACTATAAAAATGAATTGTGCTTGAAACATGTGTTGAATGAGTGTCAGAATGACATCCGTCTCTGGATCGTATCTGAACTGTACTTGAAACATGTGTTGAATGAGTGTCAGAATGACATCCGTCTCTAGATCGTATCTGAACATTACTTGAAACATGTGTTGCATGAGTGTCAGAATGAAACCTGTCTCTGAATCGTATTTGAATTGGACTTGGAATATGTATTGAATGAGTGTCAAAATGACATCCGTCTCTGGATCGTATCTGAATTGTACTTGAAATAGGTATTGAATGAGTGTCAGAATGACATTCATCTCAGGATCGTATCTGAGTTGTACTTAAAACATGTGTTGAATGAGTGTCAGAATGACATCCGTCTCTGGATCGTATCTGAACTGTACTTGAAACATGTGTTGAATGAGTGTCAGAATGACATCCGTTTCTGGATCGTATCTGAATTGTACCTAGAAGAGAATCTGAATAAGTATCAGGATAACATTCGTCTCTATATCGTACCTGAACTGTTTCTAGAAGAGAAGTCTTGAATAAGTATCAGGATAACATCCATCTCTGGATCGTACCTGAATTGTTTCTATAAGAGAATTTGAATAAGTATCAGAATAACATTCGTCTCTGGATCGTGCCTGGACCGTTTCTAGAAGAGGACTTGGTTTATTTAGAATGTTTTTGTTGGGAATTCTTATTTAATTGTTTTTGAGAAGAAATCCGCAAGGGAACATTGATTTTGCTTGATTGTACGTGATTCGTTGTTGGAATTCATGTCTAATGGCACAAGTGATTCAAATGGAGATCTGCCCATGGCTATTTGGCATTTTTGAGAGATTCCTTGAATCTTGACTTGACTGCCCCAGATGATAGACAGTGATCATGCCATGCCCCTTGGTTGGAAGTGTTTTTCCACTTGAGGTGAACCTTTTGATTGAGAAAGTTTTTGTTTACTAGATATTCGTCTTGTGAATTTCTCTGTTGTCGAACAGATAACTATATGCAAACCACAATATTCAAATAATTCAAAGTTTATGCTTGTCCTGAAGTTTTTGAAAATTCATTTTTTCGGTAAAACAAATTTTGCAAGAGGGTGACATCAACTCAGTATTTATAGCAAGTCCTACAGGAGTCAGGATACCTTTTGTAACAGTATGCTTCTGAACTAACATATGATTCAGTTAGGACTTTTAAGGGTTGTAGCGTGGCCTGGTTCACGGTTTAAGAAACAAAGGATAAAGGCTCAAAATCTATTTGTACCCATTCGTTCTTCGTGATGTTCTTCAGTCCTATGCTCAGTTAATTGTGTGTTTCAAATCCCAATTGAATTCTGGAATGTTGGCCCCGATATTCTAGTGATGGTTCAGAAATTGAACGTTTGTCTGAGAAGGCAGTCATTTTTGTGACCTTTTATTTTTGTTAGGATTTGTAGGACCTCTTTTTTTTTCTATCCCTGTTGTTGTACCCCCAATATTTTCTCTCTCATTTCTCAAGTAATCTCTCACAAGATCTCCTTTGGTTCAAGACTGCACAAGGGTTGATCAACTCAAGACACCTCCTTTAGCATTGATGACTGAAAATTAGGGTTTGAGATTGCACAAGGACAATTGAATTTTTAATGCCTCATATTACTTTCATGAATAATTTTGGACTCTCAAGATTGCTCATGTCAAGTTTCAAGTCTTGGATCACATTTTTGCTCAGTCAATTGATCAGTTGACCTAAAATCAACTATATTGGGGAAAAAGTCAATTGTGGCCAGTTTACAGTAAAACTTCATAATTTTTTATCCATATCAACATTATGAACTCATATATGTCATTTGATCAAGTTTGGATCACAATTCCTCAAGAAATTTGATCAGATCATCAAAAGGGCAAAATGGTCAAAATTAGGGTTTTGATTGAGAATGACCAATTTCTGATTTTTTATCTAGCAAATGTTTAATTGGTTTAAGTCGTGATCTCAAGGATTCAAATGCATCATTTTGACCTATTGGCATGGCTCAAAAGATTGCTCAAGATCAATCGATTGACAAATGAATTCCAGTCAACTGATGAAAAGTCAATTGTACACTGAAAGTCAAACTTTGACTTTTGGGTCAAAATCAAGTATCAAAGATCATAATTCATCAAGACATGTCAAAATATGAAACTTGTTCATCAAGAAATCAAAAAGTCAATATTTCATTTTGAAAAGTCAAAATTTCTAAACTTAGAAATTTTTCTAAGTGTTGGAAATTCATGTTTTTTTCACAACTTTGAGCCAAATTTTAACCATGATGCAAGATGATTCAAAAGAAACTTCCAACAAGAAAGTTGTAGATCTCAATGAGGTCTAAAACATTTCATAACACAACTTCTCCTATAAATGCATGTATTTCAAGTTATGATTTTGTGAATACATGTTCATGAAACTTGGAAACTTAGTGAAATTTTGCCCTAGTTTAGGCAGGATTTTGACCTAACTTCATGGTAATTTTTCACATAGTTCCATGATGAATTTTCAAAAATGTACAACATAGAGGTTGTAGAGGATATTACAATATTTCCAAAATGTTCAAGAACTCATTGATATCATACTTGAGCAAGGAGAATCGAAGGCAAGAAGTTAGGGTTTTCAAACTTGAATTACAAGTTATTTCTTGATGAACACATGAACCAAATCCATGCTAGGATGCATAATCTTTGGTTTGCAGGCCTCAAACTTGTTTGTCACTCCATAATTAATGAATTACACAAACTTTTGAGCTATAATCCAAGTGATTTAATCTTTATCCAATTCACATTTCCATTTTAGGAAGAAAGTGAAGAATGCCATTCTTGAAAAGCAAGCTTTACGCACAAAGTCAATTCTTGAGCCTCTAACTTGTTCTCTCTGATCACACTCCATCTACAAAGTCAGAAGCAAGTGTGTTTAAAGCATAATCACTCTATCTTAGTAAGTACACAAGACTTTCAAACTTGGATTTCTCAAAAATCACATGTTACGCTTAAACTTGTGATTTTGAATTCTGATCAATAACAAGCTTCCAAAATTGTTGCTTAAAAATAGAGGCACTATTTGTGAGCTAAAAGACGAGATTGAAGACCCTGAAACACTTCCAAACTCCCTCAAATCAGAAATTGCCCAAAAACTCCATTGTTGTACAGTTTCTGACTTTGAACTTCAAACTTTCATTTCCCTCGTGTGTTCTTTGGTCTTTTAGTTCCTAAAGCTTCCTTACATCAAATACAAACCATCCTTGTCCTTGTTACACGACTGTACCTCCATTTCCCTCATCCTCCATAACCAAAAATAGAGCACTGCATATTGACTTCTCCAGGCCATTTGAGCCACTCTCAACTTAAGTTAAGCATTGTATTAGCTTCCTAGAGACTCAAGGAAGCTAACCTGGTCATTGTAGCACCTTGAATAAAGCTCAAACTCATTTCACGATTTCCAGTTTTGAGGTATTTTTCTTGAACTTCTATCTTATCATTTAGGCATTGTTAGGCTTGCATTTATGAAGATAAAAGGTAGACATCATTGCCCTGAAACTATACATGTCCATATATTTCATTTATATTGCTTGAGTAGGGAGAATTTTGAGTTTGAACTTGCTGAAATATTTAGCTCAGAATTTGGTACTTTTAGAAATTCATGCTCATCTTTGAGAATTAGCTTAAGTTATTTACATATTCAGAATCGTGAGGAAATTTCTGACAAGTTTGATGTTGGAAGTTCTGTGAATGGATGAGAAATGGTGAAGTTACAGGATCCATGGCTGGATGTTGAAGATGAAGTTCATTCAGGACTTGATTTATGTTATATATTTATTGTTTTGTTTATATCAACGGATCTATAGCCACCCCAGTGGTAAAGCGCGCGCCTGTTAACCTTTGGGACCTGCGTTCGAGCCCCAGTGGTACCCTTTTGTTCATTTTTCACATTTTTCACTCTTTTTTTTTGTTTCAGCTGCAGCGCTTGGGCCTTTTTTGTTGGTCTTTTCATTTATTTTTGCTTCTTCTAACCTACTGACTACTTTTGCACCCTTGGCCCATTTTCTCTTATTATTTTCTTATTTTTTATTTATTCTATTTTATTTATATTTTTCTCATTATTATTATTATTATTATTTTTTATTTTATTTTTACTAATAAAAAATCCAAAAATAATTTTATTTATTATTTACATTTATTTATTTTATTTGCTTTATAAAACAAAAAGACTAAAAAACATTTTTCTTAAATAATTAATATTTAGACTTAGGCTTAATTATTATTTTATTTTCTTTTTATTTAAAATTAATTTAGAACTTAGGTTTCTTTTAATTAATTAATTTTCATTTTATTTTTATTAAATTAAAACCTTTTTCATAAAAAACCCTAAAAACATTTTTAACTTAATTTCTTTCTTAATTAATTTAGGTTTAAGTTTTGTTTATTTTTTTTAATTAATCATCTCTCTTAATTAGGTTAAAACCCTTTCATGAAAACCAAAAAAAATCATTTCTTTTTTCCATTTGCATTTGTAAATTATTTATTCAATTCTTGTACAATATTCAATATGGTTGTAATAGATAATTAGGTTTAATTTTCTTGCAAAATCCCCATTTGTAAATTTGTACACCCCCTCCCCTAATGATGTAATAGCTTAGTAATTTTACTTTCCGTAATTTATCGCTTTATATAAATGTTAGTAATTAGGGTTTGTATGGAAAGACTAAAACCAACAAGTAGCAAACCCTAATACAAGATAAACAAGCATGTAAATCAATATAATTGCACACTTGCACCCTTAGGGTGATTCCACTTTGTTGTCTTACAAAAATGATCATGTTATGCATGTGAGATATCTTAGCAAAAACAAATATAAAATACAAGATCATAGTCCCTCGATGACGCTATCAATGTTGCCTTTCAAAATGATCTTAATCCCTCAAAGAGAAAATGCTAAGATATCTCACAACATTGCTATCATGATTATACAATGACCCACACCCGTCCCTTTACATCCAAAGATAGGGCTTCTTACCAAATCAATGGTAAGATAGCAATATCAAAGGAAGGAAGAAATGAACAAAGACTTTTGAGTAGGTAGATTGTTCCTAGTTGCTTGCTCAATTTCAAATCAAACATCCTTGCTTATTTTCAAAACAAACACCAACACTTTCAAAACATTTTCCAAACATGAAATATTTTCAAAAGCTCAACACTTTGTATACGTTCTTACGAACGAGAACTATTACAAAGTTTTCCTAAACGATGGCACCTTTTCAAAATACTTTCAAAAAACCACACAAAGCACATTTTCAAACAAAAAGCAAGTGATCTAGCAAGCAACTAAGAGCCCATAGATAACTATGGATGAAAAGGGTGCTAACACCTTCCCTTTTCATAATCTACCCCCCGAACTCAAGAAATAATCTCAAAGGTCTTTCCTGTTCTTTACAGCCTTTCCTTTTGGATAAAAGAGAAGTCGGTGGCGACTCTTGCTAACCGCAACATTTGTGATAAAACGCAAAACACCCAAGTTAGTTCTCCCACTGTATCACAGAACTGGCTACTCTGCTTGGGAGAAACTTAAAAGTGGGGTTACCTTAGGGCTAGATCACCTTTACTTGCTTTCATTGTTTGATTTATTTGCTTTATATTTTGGTTACTTGTTTGGGCTTGTTTAAATCCTCTACCCGGATTTGGGATACCTTATAGGTAAGTAGCAATACATTATCGAAACTGTGTGGGGTATACCGACATGGTCTAAGCAATAGCTACGTTAGTGTGACATATTTGTGGGTATCGGTAGCCCTTGAGTAGTCAAGGAGAATACGGGACCGTTGTGTGGTGTCATGAAGAACTAACTGACTTTAGAACCTTTACTTGACCAACTTGGCCATTAGGACGTAGTGAGATAACCGACTTTGGTGTAGTCCGAAGTTGGTTGATACTCGATACTACACTCATTGAGGTTTGACTTTTCAAGATATTTCGGTCGCTGTGAAAGAGGCTTGGGCTGAAACAATGCCCGAGAAGTAGATTCGTGACATTGAGATTCCTTAGAACCCAGTTACTATTTCTAGGACAGGTTTGAGCCAACTAAACTTCAACAGGGTACTCACCTATGAGACTCCATGCAAGCCTAAACCTAAGGACTTGCTTGCCTTGTTTGTATATACTTACTTGTACATGACATCATAAACATCATAACATCATACTCATTCTCACTAACCATTTCAAGGATTATTGGGATTTATCTTTGTTCTATTTTGTAGGACATGGCTTCTATCCGAAGGAATACTATCGAAGTCAATCTCGTAAGAATTCCTCCTCAACTCAAAGAGTTAGCATCAAGGGTTCCTGAGAATTCTCCATTCACCGAAAGACATGGTCGCCTCCTAAGCTTGGTTACCTCCAACACTGATGAAGATATGATGAAGGTGCTTTTCCAATTCTTTGATCCTCTACACCATTGCTTCACTTTCCCCGATTATCAGCTTGTACCAACTCTAGAAGAATTCTCTCAACTCTTGACGATTCCAATTATCAATCAACTACCCTTCAACGGTACGGAAAGAGATACAAAACCTGAAGAGATTGCCCAAGCACTACACTTGCAACAATCTGATATCAAGACTAATTAGGAAACAAGGAGCGGTGTTAAAGGTTTCTTAGCCAAGTTCTTGTTCGAGAAATCTCAAGATTGTTGGAAATCTTTGGACTTACAAGCCTTTAAAGAAATCTTGGCCCTTCTCATCTATGGGATGGTTTTGTTTCCAAATCCTGACCAACTCATAGATGTAAATGCTATCAAAATCTTCATGTCTCACAATCTGGTGCCTACTTTGTTGGGAGATATCATCATTATTTCCGTTCTCGCACTATGAGGAAGAGAGGGATCCTCATGTGTTACACTCCTATGTTGGAGAATGGTAAGCAAAGTGGATAGCAAGATGTTGGAACACAAGAATTCCATTCCCCTCGAGCCTTACCTTAAGTGGGTATGAGCTCGTGCTCAGAAACTGGTGATGCCTTATCCCTCCATCTTACCAGTTATCATGGAACATGTGATCGAAGGAGATGTCTCGTACACTGTCCTCCATCCCGGCATGCCTACCTCTCTTCAAGACTTGCAAAAGGGTTGGATTTAACTGAAGTAAGAATGATATACTTTCGAAGCTCAATTCTATGCTAGCGAGAAAAGAGTCTTGTAGCTACAAGAAGAGAAAAGTGTGAACGCCTACCTTGCACCGAAGAGGATACCTTCAGTCTTTTTATCTTAGAGAGTTATTTTGTAAGCCCAAGAGGCATGATGTAATCTTTTTGAACTAATTAATGAAAATTGACGTTTATTCACTCTTTTGTCGATACAAATTTAAATTCCATGAATCCTTGAAATCATTTTGCATATACATCTTCCATGCATCATAACATGACAAGTTTTCACATAACAGGTTTCCTTATCTTTCTGTTGTTTATTTCAGCAAGATGGATCTAGAGAAAACTGTGAAGGATCTTCAGGCACAAAATTCTCAATTCCAAGAGACTCTACTGGCCCTAGCCAAGGGGCAACAAGATATGATAGCGTTGCTGGAAGTTAAGAAGAAACCCAAGAAGAGAGGCCTGGTCAACATGGGCAGAAGGTTCAAAGAGTCGATTCGTCAGATCCCGGTAATGGAAGACTCATCTGAAGAAGACGAGAACCAGTTTGGTGAGGTCAAGAGTACCCAGGATGACTGTGTTAATGATCAAGCGTCTGATGATGATTATTTTGACGAGCAGTATCCACCCGTTGATGTCAAGTACAAGCAGTTAGAAGACAGATTGAAAGCCGTCGAGATCCAAGCCATCCCCGATTTAGATTTTGATGATATGGGTTTGATCTTTGGGGTTGTTATTCCCCACAAATTCAAAATACCATTCTTTGCAAAGTACGATGGAGTTTCTTGTCCAAAGCTTCACCTGAAATCTTATGTGTGCAAGATACAGTTGCACACTGCTGATAAGAAACTTTGGGTTCACTTTTTCCAAGAGAGCTTGATCGGAATGCAACTAGAATGGTTCTACCATTTAGATGGTTCCCGCATCAATAATTGGGAGGATTTAGCTACTGCTTTCTACCATCAGTACCAGTATAAAGTCGACTTGGCACCAACAAGGGTTCAGTTGCAAGATATGACAATGGGAAAGAATGAAGGATTTAAAGAATATGCACAAAAGTGGAGAGACCTTGCCAGTAGGGTTCAACCACCTTTGACTGATAGGGAGCACATTGACATGTTTATGGGCGCCTTATCTGGTGCTTTCTTTAACTTGTTGGTAGGTGATTCCTCTTCCAGATTCACCGAGTTAATCTTAACTGGTGAAAGAGTTGAAAGCGGCATCAAAAGCGGGAAGATCTTTGTGGTGTCTGCCTCCACTTCAAATCCTGTAAAGAAACCTTTTGCTGCAAAGAAGGAAATAAATGTTGTATACGGGGCAAGGGCCCTTACCAAGAAGAATGATCATCCATCTGTTAATGTTGTCTGAATCTCCAATCCAACTCCTACTCAAAGACCATCTGCTAATCATCAATGTTTTGAAACTCTGAGAAGACAATTCACAAGATTAGGCGTGTCACTATCTCAAGCCCTTCAACATTTGCTAAAGGATAATTTAGTGACATTGCGCGATCCTCCTGCCAACCCTGATACCTCTTCACCAAAGTATAATCTGAATGCTAAATGTGCTTACCACTGAAGCAGCCCCGGGCATGAGACCGGCCAATGCTGGGCCTTGAAGAATAAAATCCAGGATTTGATTGATAACAAGACTATTGAGTTCAACTCCAAATGTAATCACCGCACCTAGGCCAAATCATGGCAAGGGTGTTAATGTTGTTGAAGATACAATTTTTGTTGCTTATGTCGAAGACTTGACTACTCCGCTGAATATCATCAAAAAGAACCTGTTGAAAGCTGGGATTTTCCTTGGCTGTGTAAAAGATTGTGTTTGCTGTTCCAAACAACTAAATGGATGCGAAGGGCTAAAGGAAGGCATTCAACACCTGATGGATAGCCATGAAATTCTATTTGAGAAGACTCCGCTTGCCGAAAGTTTGACTAACAAATATGAAGATCTCTCCATTATCACCATCTCAAACAAACCTCTTAGGATCTCATCCAAAGGTCCTATTAAGATTTCAAATGAACCCATTGTTGCTCCCTTAATAATTACCAATCTCTGACCAATCCCCTACTCTTCAAACAAGGTAGTGCCATGGAACTATGGTGCTGAGGTGTTTTATCATGGGATTAAATAAGACGCTTGGATCGAAGAAGAAAAAGTTGATGATGTTGTTAACATAACTGGCTCAAGTAAGGTAACTCGAACTGGGAGAATCTTTTCACCCAATATTTCACCACCAGTTGTTACAAAGACACTTGTCTGCATCTCTGCCGCTAAACCAAGTACCGATACAAGAGGGAAGGAGAAGGTTGTTGAGCCAGTCATGATAGAAATACCCGCAAAGGATGTTGCTGAAGGAGAACCCTCCGCTCGTGAGATGGACGAGATCTTGAAGATAATAAAAAGGTGCGACTTCAAGATTATGGAACAGTTGGGGAAAACCCCTTCTAAGATTTATATGTTGTCATTACTACTCTGTTCCGATGCCCATGCTCGGACATTAATCAAATTCTTGAAGAAAGCTCATGTCCCCCATGAGACAACAACGGATCAGTTTGAGAACTACGTGGCGAGCTTGACGGATGATAACAATTTGGGATTTTCAAATGCTAACCTAACACCGCTTGGGAAGAACCACAATAAAGTTCTACATGTTTTTGTCGAGTGCAAAGGGACTACCTTAGCACATGTTCTAGTAGACACTGGTTCTTCTCTAAACATACTACCCAAGGGGGAATTAGATCATCTAGACTGTGAAGGTTTAGTCTTGAAACCAAGTGATATCATCATGAGGGCCTTCTATGGATCAAAAAGAACAGTTCATGAGGAGGTAGATCTTCCAATCAAGGTGGGCTCCCAAATCTTCAACTCCACCTTCTACATTATGGATATCCGTCCTTCCTATTCTTGTCTGTTGGGTCGACCTTGGATCCATAAAGTTGGGGCAGTAACGTCCACTCTTCATCAGAAACTCAAATATATGGTCAAGGCAAGAATTGTTATCGTCTGTGGAGAGGAAGAGTTTATGGTGAGCCACCTCAACTTGTTCAAATACGTGGAGATGGATGGAGAATTCATTGAGACCCTGTGTCAAGCCTTTGAAGTTATACCACTGATGGTTGCTGCTACCAAATGTTCCTATGATGTGTCCAAAGTGGTTAAGGTCGTGTCAAAGATGGTTTCAGTCAAAGATACTCGTGCAACAATTGAAGAAGGAAGTTGTGATACTTGGGGGTAACTCCTCGATATCCCATTCAAAGCAGACAAGTTTGTTTTAGGTTTCACCATCAAGGCTCAGAAGGAGGTGATGCGTTCTCGTGCGGGAAAGCCACCTTTTCGTATTGGAAGCCATGAAGTTAACACTGTGGGTGATTCGGATGATGAAGCTGCATTTGAAGATTGGGTGTATCATACTACAACGGAGATGAATAATTGGAATGAAAAGGACTTCGTGCCCATCTCCTTCATTGAGGAGTAATCTACTTGTTATTGCTTTTCTTTCAATTCAAGAACATTTTATCTGTAATATTTAACAATGACTTTTAAGCCATGTGCCTGGCCCCGGGCACTTTGGTCCATTCGTCAAGGGTTTTATTGTTCATCTAATCATATGATCATTCAATACAAATCATTGGACTCTTTTGCATTCAAATCTTTGTGTTCATTGTCTTTCTTTTCTTTAAATACATTTTTCAAAATAGCCATGTATCTTACATGCACACACACACACACTCTTGCAGGTCCTCATCCACTCTGGATCTTATTGTCAATGACTCTACTATTGCCGACTATGACTTCAAATGTCCAATTAACCAAGCCGAAGACGAATGCGAGGAAGATTTTTAAATACCGGGAGAACTAGCCAGACTTCTATTACAAGAGGAAAAGTTATTCAGCCACACGAAAAGTCAGTTGAAGTCATCAATCTAGGTACCGAGACAGACAAGAGGGAAGTCAAGATCGGCGCTAACTTAGAATACAATGTGAAAAGCAGGTTGGTTCAGATGTTGCATGATTATGTGGAAGTGTTTGCTTGGTCGTATGAAGATATGCCAGGGTTGGATACCGACATTGTAGTTCATCGTCTGCCTACAAAAGAAGATTGCCCTCCTGTCAAACAAAAGGTTCGTTGGATGAGGCCTGATATGTATGAAAAGATAAAAGCTGAAGTGATGAAACAATTTGATGCAGGGTTCCTATCTGTGACATCCTATCCCCAATGGGTTGCCAATGTGGTTCCAGTACCAAAGAAAGACAGAAAAGTTCGCATGTGCATAGACTATAGGGATCTGAATAGGGCAAGCCCCAAGAATGACTTCCCTCTACCACACATTGATGTCTTGGTCGATAATACTGCTCAGCATAAAGTCTTATCTTTCATGGATGGCTTCTCCGGCTATAATCAGATAAGGATGGCTCCTGAAGACATGGAGAAGACTACTTTCGTTAGCAACAGGGCACCTTTTGCTATAAGGTCATGTCGTTCGGATTGAAGAATGCAGGGGCAACATATCAAAGGGCTATGGTAGCTTTATTTCATGATATGATCCATAATGAAATAGAGGTATATGTGGATGATATGATTTCCATATCATAAACTGAAGAGGAACATCTCGATCACCTGTACAAACTATTCTAGAGGTTGAAAAAGTACAAGTTGATGTTAAATCCTAACAAATGCACATTTGGAGTACGATCTGGAAAGCTTCTAGGTTTTGTAGTCAGTAATAAAGGCATTAAAGTTGATCCTGCCAAGGTGAAGGTTGTCCAAGAAATGCCAGTCCCTCATTCTGAAAAGGAAGTTGGAGGATTCTTGGGTCGTCTCAATTATATCGCCCGCTTCATATCTCACTTGATTTCTACTTGTGAGCCAATCTTAAAGCTCTTGAAGAAAGATCAGGTAGTCAGATGGAATGATGAATGCCAAGCTGCCTTCGAAAAAATCAAATAATATCTACAAGAACCTCTTATTCTCATGCCTCCAGTTGAAGTAAGACCCTTGATCATGTACTTGACAGTACTAGAGAACTTTATGGGGTGTGTTTTTGGCCAACATGACGAGTTTGGCCGAAAAGAGCATGCTATTTATTACCTGAGCAAAAAGTTTACCGACTGTGAAACCAGATATTCACTGCTCGAGAAAACATGATGCATTCTGGCATGGGCTGCTCGCCGACTAAGACAATATATGTTAATTCATACCACTATGTTGATTTCTAAGATGGACCCAATCAAGTACATCTTCGAGAAACCCTCTCTTTCTGGACGGATCGCCAGATGGAAAATGATCTTGACTGAGTACGAAATTCAATACACTACATAAAAGGCCATTAAAGGAAGCGTACTAGCAGATCATTTGGCCCATCAAGTTGTTGATGATTATCAGTCCATGAACTTTGACTTCTCGGATGAGAACATCATGTTGGTGACTGACTGTGCGAAACATGGATCGTATGATGAACCTGAACAAGGATCCCGATGGACTATGGTCTTCGATGGGGCTTCCAATGCCTTGGGTAACGGAATTGGTGTTGTAATCATCTCCCCTGAAGGTTGCCATACTCCTTTCACTGCTAGATTATGCTTCGATTGCAAGAACAATATGGCTGAGTATGAAGCATGCATCTCGGGTTTGAAAGCTGCCATTGACTTGAGGATCAAGCATTTGAATGTGTTTGGGGATTCTTCTCTAGTGATCAGCCAAGTAAAAGGAGATTGGGACACTAAGCACCCTAATCTCATCCCTTACAAGGAACTTGTGATATCCCTGATTCCCTACTTCGAAGAGATCGCCTTTGAGCACTTCCCTAGGGAAGAAAATCAGTTGGCTGACGCATTGGCAACCATGTCTTCAATGTTCAAGGTCAGATGGGACAACGAAGCCCCTATGATTACAATTGAGAGATTAGACGAACCTGAGCATTGTTGTGAGCTTTACACTGACGCGAAAAAGCCATGGTACCATGAGGTGATGAGATACCTTGAAGCACAAGAGTATCCTCATGGAGCATCCATCAATGACAGAAAGTTATTACGAAGGTTTTCAGCCAAATTCTTCCTAAGAAACAGAATGTTATACAAGCGCACCATGATTCTACTCTACTCCGATGTATGGACAATAAGGAGGCAGAGGAAATTATGGAAGACATGCACGATGGTCTCTTTGGGACTCACTCAAGTGGACATACGATGGACAAGAAAATCCTGAGAGCTGGCTATATTCGTCAACAATAGAGACTGATTGCCATCAACACTCTAGGACTTGTCACAAATGCCAAATCTATGCTGACAAGGTCCATGTGCCTCATATCCCTTTGAACTTCATGACTTCTCTGTGGCCATTTGCAATGTGGGGCATTGACATGATTAGAGAGATCAAGCCAACCGCTTCCAATGGACATCGCTTCATTCTTGTCGCTATCGACTATTTCACCAAATGGGTTGAGGCTGCCTCTTTTGCCTCAGTAACAAAGAATGTGGTAGCCAGATTCATCAAACATAACCTCATTTGCCGCTATGGTATCCCCGAAAGGATCATCACCGACAATGGGACTAACCTCAACAATGCTATGATTACCGAGCTTTGCACTCAGTTCAAGATCAAGCATCACAATTCTTCTCCATATAGACCTAAAATGAATGGCACAGTCGAAGCGGCCAACAAAAACATTAAGAAGATTGTGCAGAAGATGGTAGTAACCTATAAGGACTAGCATGAGATGTTACTGTTTGCTCTTCACGGCTACCGCACTTCTGCTAGGGCATCAACTAGGGAAACTCCCTTTTCCTTAGTCTATGGCATGGAAGTTGTTTTTCCAGTGGAAGTTCAAATTCCCTCACTAAGGATTATGAATGAAGCAGGTCTAGGCGAAGACGAGTGGATTCAGACGAGATTGGATCAGTTGAACTTAATCGATGAGAAGCGACTGGCTGCTGTTTATCATGGTCATACGTACCAAAAACGTATGATCAAGGCTTTCAACAAAAAGATCAAGCCTCGAGTATATCAAGTTGGTGACTTGGTGATAAAGCGCATCATTCTGCCACAAGGCGACCCCAGAGGCAAATGGACTCCCACCTACGAAGGGCCATTTGTTGTCAAGAGAGTTTTCTCTGACGGTGCCATGATGCTGACTACCATGGATTGTGAAGACTTCCCACATCCTATAAACGTGGACATAGTTAAAAAATACTACACATAAGAGACCCGCTAGGTTGACACACCTAGGCAAAATAAGGGCATCCCGGCAAACCAAAAGGTTTGGGCAAAAATTAGGGATATATGCAAAAGATTTTACACCCGGCAAGTTGAAAACCCGAAAGGGAAATTTGGGTAAAAATGGGTATCCTGGTGGGGTAAAAACCCGAAAAGGCGGTCCAGGAAAAAGTTAAGGATTAAAAGCGTATGACTATGTCTCGTGGAATCACCACAGTCAACTTTATCACCAAGGTCCGAGTTCAAATGGTCCAAGATCAATCCAATCAACTTCTGTCAACAGCAAGGTGCATTCGAAGACATTGGGGCAATAGTAGAGTTGGAATGCAATGAGATCATTTCACATGGCTATTTGTTTTTGTTTTCAATTTTGTTTTCCTTTTGAAGATTTCCTGTTACTAGGATCTCTGTCTCTTTATACAAAAAACGCCTATTCATGGGAAAAATATCAATACAAATATACTTTGAAGTGCAAACTTTCTGTTTTTGTTTTGAATGCAAAGTTGTCCAATGACTAAAATTGAACGAACATATGCATATGAACATAATTAAAACTATTTGGCACATGTGTACTACTAAGCAGCAACAAGAATATCTTTTAATGTAGTTGGAATATCCCCACAGAGTTATTTTATTAGCATTATCCCCACAAGACGATTACAATAAACCATTACTCAACAAAGTTACCCACAAAGTTTCTTTACACATGATAATCTCCAACCAGAGTCTCAATCTCTCGGCAACTCTCTCCCCAGCTAAGTTGATCCTACAAGTAGAAGCCTTGTGGATATCTTCCTTAAAGAACTCGTCTCGTCAGCAGTTCATCAAATATTCATCGACGGGGTTTATTTCCTCAACAGGGTTTATTTCCCCAACAAGCGACGAGTAGTATAACTCCCCAGCCAAGTTCAAATTCCCCTGGCATAGTCTATCTTCCCCAGCTGAATCTGTTATCCCCAGCTGAGTATATTCTCCCCAAGATGAGTATACCTCCCCAAGCTGAGTATATCTCCCCAAGATGAGTCTGTCTTCCCCGACTGAGTCCACACTCTCCAGCTTGGGTTTTCCTTTCAGACTATTGCAAATCATAGGGCCACAACCCCTAATCCTCAGTAAAGTCGTCAATAAAACCTTTACCATCTCCAAAAGATACTATGAAGCCTGGGCCCAACCAGATATTAGTACAAATTTCAAAGCTACTATGAAGCCTGGACCCGACCAGATATTAGTACAAATTTCAAACTACTATAAAGCCTGGACCCGACCAGATAATAGTCAACTCCTCAAGTCACTGTAGATCCTGGACCCGACCAGATAATAGTGAAAACCTTTCAAATACTATGAAACCTGGACCCGACCAGATAATAATCTAACTCTTCAAAGATATAAGAACCTGGACCCAACCAAACCAGGGTTTAACTTCTTTTCCCCAATAGAGTTTGCCTCTACCCCAACAAGTTACTGTGAAGCTTGGATACGACCAAATATCAGTTTTCGACTTCATCTTTTCAAGTAAGTTATTATGAAGCCTGGATCCGACCAGATAGCAATTCCCCTTAGAAGTTTGTTGTGAAACCTGGAATCCGACCAGATAACAACTAAGTTCCAAGCAGGTTACTGTAAAACCTGGACTCGACCAGAAAATAGTTCAACTTTATCTCTTCAGACAAGTTTATTGTGAAGCCTGGACCCGACCAGATAACAATTAGCTTCATCAACCTCAAAATCTGTAAAGCCTAGATCCGACCAAATATCAGTTTTCAACTTCGTTTATTCAAGCAAGCTATTGTGAAGCCTGGAACCCGACCAAATAACAACTAGCTACATTCCCCAGCAAGATACTATGAAGCCTGGACTCGACTAGATAATAGTACAACTGTTCAAAAACTATGAAGCCTGGACCCGACCAGATAGTAGTTACCACTTCAAGTTACTATGAAGCCTGGAGCCGACCAGATATCAGTTTAACTTCATCTGTTCTAGCAAGTTACAGCAAATACTGGAACCGACCGGATAACAGTTAACTTCCTTATCCCCAGCAAGTTGTTGTGAATCCTGGATCTGACCAGATAACAATTCAATTTCAAGAAATTTTCTGCAAAGCCTAGAATCCGACCAGATAACAGTTAATTTATTCTTCCCCGGTAAGTTACCGTGAAGCCTGAATCCGACCAGATAGCAGTTGACTTCCTCATCCTCGGTAATTTGTGAAGCCTGGATCCGACCAGATAACAACTGACATAAAAGAGATATTCCCCAACAGAAGCATCCTTTCAACAAGTTTGAAGATATGTATACTCTTCACCCCAACAACAATCCGGGATTCAACTTCCCAGGAACTCCTCGGCAGTATTCAGGGATTTTTTTTCTCGGACAAACATGCGTCTCACATTCATACATCATAGCATATACATACAAAATTCATTTAGCATAATACCACATCTTATGAACATCATACATACATCTGCATTTAACTAACCTCTTTTTCCCACAGGTAGAACATCAAGTTTTAGTATAAATCAACCAAAGATTTGTGATGATACTTCTTCCAGTGTTCACCATCATTCCTCCAAATGTCATCTATAATCCCATTCACAATACATCTTCGAGTGCAAATTTTTGGGCACTCTAGTGTTCAATCATCTTGCACCTTCAAGTCACGAATGACACATCCGCCAATATAAATATTTAGGTTTAAAAAGATTGAACAGGGGAATCTGTTGTACCCAAAAAATTTCCTTCTCATTTCTCAAGTAATATCTCACAAGATCTCCTTTGGTTCAAGACTGCACAAGGGTTGATCAGCTCAAGACACCTCCTCTGGCACTAATGACTGAAAATTAGGGTTTGAGATTGCACAAGGACAATTGAACTTTTAATGCCTATGACTTTCATGAATCATTTTGGACTCTCAAGATTGCTCATGTCAAGTTTCAAGTCTTGGATCACATTTTTGCTCAGTCAATTGATCAATTGACCTAAAATCAACTGTATTGGGGAAAAAAGTCAATTGTGGCCAATTTATAGTCAAACTTCATAATCATTTATCCATATAAATATTATGAACTCGTATATGTCATTTGATCAAGTTTGAATCACAATTCCTCAAGAAATTTGATCAGGTCATCAAAAGGGCAAAATGGTCAAAATTAGGATTTTGACTGAGAAGGAGCAATTTCTGATTTTTGACCTAGCAAATGTTTGATTGGTTTAAGTCATGATATCAAGGATTCAAATTCATCATTTTGACATAATGGCATGGCTCAAAACATTGCTCAAGATCAATTGATTGACAGATGAATTTCAGTCAACTGATGAAAAGTCAATTGTACACTGAAAAGTCAAACTTTGACTTTTTGGTCAAAATCAAGTATCAAAGATCATAATTCATCAAGACATGTCAAAATATGAACCTTGTTCATCAAGAAATAAAAAATTCAAGATTTCATTTTGAAAAGTCAAAATTTCTAAACTTAGAAATTTTTCTAAGTGTTGGAAATTCATGTTTTTTTCACAACTTTGAGCCAAATTTCAACCATGATGCAAGATGATTCAAAGGAAACTTCCAACATGAAATTTGTAGATCTTAATGAGGTCTAAAACATTTCAGAACATAACTTCTCCTAGAAATGCATGGATTTCAAGTTATGATTTTGTGAATAAATGTTCATGAAACTTGGAAACTTAGTGAAATTTTGCCCTAGTTTAGGCAGGATTTTGACCTAACTTCATGGAAATTTTTCACATAGTTCCAAGATGAATTTTCAAAAATGTCTAACATAGAGGTTGTAGAGGATGTTACAAGCTTCCCAAAATATCCAAGAACTCATTAAGATCATACTTGAGCAAGGAGAATCGAAGGCAAGAAGTAAGGGTTTTCAAACTTGAATTACAAGTCATTTCTTGATGAACACATGAACCAAATCCATGCTAGGATGCCTAATCTTTGCTTTGCAGACCTCAAACTTGTTTTTTACTCCATAATTAATGGACTACACAAAATTTTGAGCTATAATCCAAGTGATTTAAGCTTTATCTAATTCACATAGCCATTTCGGGAAGAAAGTGAAGAATGTCATTCTTGAAAAGCAAGCTTTATGCACAAAGTCAATTCTTGAGCCTATAACTTGTTCCCTCTGATCACACTCCATCTACAAATTCATAAGCAAGTGTGTTTAAAGCATAACCACTCTATATTAGCAAGTAAACAATACTTTGAAACTTGGATTTCTTAAAAATCACATGTTATGCTTAAACTTGTCATTTTGAATTCTGATCAACAACAAGCTTCAAAACTTGTTGCTTATAAATAGAGGCATTATTTGTGAGCTAAAAGACGAGCTTGAAGACCCTGAAACACTCCCAAACTCCCTCAAATCAGAAATTTCCCAAAAACTTCATTGTTGCATAGTTTCTGAATTTGAACTTCAAACTCCCATTTCCCTCGTGTGTTCTTTGTCCTTTTAGTTCCTAAAGCTTCCTTACATTAAATACAAACCATCCCTGTCCCTGTTTCACGACTGTAACTCAATTTCCCTCATCCTCCATAACAAAAAACATAGCACTGCACATTGACTTCTCTAGGCCATTTCAGCCACTCTCAACTCAAGCTAAGCATTGCATTAGCTTCCTAGAGACTCAAGGAAGCTAACCTGATCATTGCAGCACCTTGAATCAAGCTCAAACTCATTTCAAGATTTCCAGTTTTGAGGTATTTTTCTTGAACTTCTATCTTCTCATTTAGGCATTGTTAGGCTTGCATTTGTGAAGATAAAAGGTAGACATCATTGCCCTGAAACTATACATGTCCATAGATTTTATTTATATTGCTTGAGTAGGGAGAATTTTGAGTTTGAACTTGCTGAAATATTTAGGTCAAAATGTGGTACTTTTATAAATTCATGCTCATCTTTGAGAATTAGCTTAAGTTATTTACATATTCAGAATCGTGAGGAAATTTCTAACAAGTTTGCTGTTGGAAGTTTAGTGAATGGATGAGAAATGGTGAAGTTACAGGATCCATGGTTGGAGGTTGAAGATGAAGTTCATTCAGGACTTGATTTATGTTATATATTTATTGTTTTATTTATATCAACGGATGTATAGCCACTCAAGTGGTAAAGCGCGCGCCTGTTAACCTTTGGGACCTGGTTTCGAGCCCTAGTGGTACCCTTTTGTTCATTTTTCACATTTTCACTCTTTTTTTGTTTTAGCTGCAGCGCTTGGGCCCTTTTTGTTGGGCTTTTCATTTATTTTTTCTTCTTCTAACCTACTGACTGCTTTTGCACCCCTGGCCCATTTTTTCTTATTATTTTCTTATTTTTTATTTATTTTATTTTTCTTTATTTATATTTTTATCATTATTATTATTAATATTATTTTTATTTTTACTAATAAAAAATCAAAAAAATAATTTTATTTATTATTTACATTTATTTATTTTATTTTCTTTATAAAACAAAAAGACTAAAAAACATTTTTCCTAATAATTAATTTCTTTTTCTTAAATAACTAATATTTATACTTTGGCTTAATTATTATTTTCTTTTCTTTTTATTTAAAATTAATTTAGAACTTAGGTTTCTTTTAATTAATTATTTTTATTTTTATTTTTATTAACTTAAAACCTTTTTCATAAAAAACCCTAAAAACATTTTAAACTTAATTTTTTTCTTAATTAATTTAGGTTTAAGTTTTGTTTAATTTTTTTTAATTAATCATCTCTCTTAATTAGGTTAAAACCCTTTCATGAAAACCAAACAAAATCATTTCTTTTTTCCATTTGCATTTGTACATTATTTATTAAATTCTTGTACAATATTCAATATGGTTGTAATAGATAATTAGGTTTAATTTTCTTGCAAAATCTCCATTTGTAAATTTGTACACCCTCTCCCCTAATGATGTAATAGCTTAGTAATTTAACTTTTCGAAATTTATCGCTTTATATAAATGCTAGTAATTAGGGTTTGTATGGAAAGACTAAAACCAACAAGTAGCAAACCCTAATTCATGATAAACAAGCATGTAAATCAATACACTTGCATACTTCCACCCTTAGGGTGATTCCACTTTGTTGCCTTACAAAAATGGCCATGTTATGCATGTGGGATATCTTAGCAAAAACAAATCAAAAATACAAGATCATAGTCCCTCGATGACACTATCAATGTTGCCTTTCAAAATGATCTTAATCCCTCAAAGAGAAAATGCTAAGATATCTCACAACATTGTTATCATGACTATACAATGACCCACGCCCGTCCCTTTACATCCAAAGATAGGGCTTCTTACCAAATCAATGGTAAGATAGCAATATCAAAGGAAGGAAGAAATGAACAAATACTTTTGAGTAGGTAGATTGTTCATAGTTGCTTGCTCAATTTCAAATCAAACATCCTTGCTTATTTTCAAAACAAACACCAACACTTTCAAAAAACTTTCAAAACATTTTCCAAACATGTAATATTTTCAAAAGCTCAACACTTTGTATACGTTCTTAGAACGAGAAATATTACAAAGTTTTCCTAAACGATGGCGCCTTTTCAAAATACTTTCAAAAAACCACACAAAGCATATTTTCAAACAAAAAGCAAGTGATCTAGAAAGCAACTAAGAGCCCATAGATAACTATGGATGAAAAGGGTGCTAACACCTTCCCTTTTCATAATCTACCCCCTGAACTCAAGAAATAATCTCAAAGGTCTTTCCTGTTCTTTTTAACCTTTCCTTTTGGATAAAAGAAAAGTTGGTGGCGACTCTTGCTAACCATAACATTTGCGATAAAACGCAAAACACCCAAGTCAGTTCTCCCACCGTATCACACCTATCTTTTTCCTGAACTGTTTCTTTTGTGATTACAGTCAGCGGGATGCCCTAGTTTTTCTTAAGTCTCCTTCACATGTTTTGACTTAATGGACTTTTATTTTGAGAGATAATGACTGCTTATTTTGATGATTACGCGGAACCTGTCACTGTCTTTTGATTTGGAAGGACGTCTTCGATGTCATTCATTGTGTACGAAGTGGAAGATTATGACTGAATGCGTGTCTGAATTGACTGAGAAACTACCCTGCCCCAGGTTATGATTAAGGGTTTTAATTTGTTTGAAAAGAAAAACTCCTACTTCTTAGGCTCAAAGGGGTTGACTAGGGATTATCTTCCTTATAACTCCACTGTTTGGGATTTGAAACAACTCCTGTACATCGTCAGCAAGGTCTGTTCAAAAGCACAATGTGTTAGATTGTGGTATCATTTTCATCATCCTCCCTCTAAAGGCTTATAGCTTTTTAATCGAGATTCGAATATCACATAAAGGAAGCAAGAAAACAGTTTAAATGAAATAACAATGAAATCATTCAAGACAGACATATGCGATGCATTAACGGGAAAAACAAAGTTTGACATGACAGTAATTGTTTGAACAACAAATGAAGTTACAAATGAAAAATAAAAAATGAACTGGATGTTCTCAATGATTTGGCCTAGGAGCAGTGATCACTTTGTGAGTCTCTGGAGGGTCGAATTCAATCTCTTTGGCGTCAATCATATCCTGAATTTTGTTCTTCAGAGCCCAGCAGCCATTTGTATCATGCCCAGGACTATCAGAATGGTATGCACACCTTTCGTCGGGGTGGTAACTAGGAGCAGAAGTATTGGGATTTCGCAGAGGAGCCTTTAACGTAATCAACTCTGCCTTCAACATGTGTTGTAATGCTTGAACTAGTGACATGTTGATTCTGGTGAATTGTCTCTTAGACGTGACCTCTTTATGCTGATTCCCCTGTTGGTGTCGTTGCATAAGCGTAGGATTAGAGACCAGTATTTCCCCCACAGATTGATTGTGGTCGTCTGCCTTATTACGACCCTTCTGGCCATACACAGCATTAGCTTCCCTCTTACCAGAAAATGGCTTCTTCTCAACATTAGAAGATGTAGCCATCAGGATTTTCCCACTCTTGATACCACTTTCGATCCTTTCTCAAGTCAGAACCATTTCTGTCAACCCGAATGAGGAACTCCCAATCAGCAGATTAAAGAACGGGCATGTCAAAGTTCCCATGAACATGTCTACCATTTCCTGATCATTCATAGGAGGTTGTACCCTGCCAGCTAGATCCCTCCATTTTTAGGCATATTCCTTGAAGCCTTCGCTAGAACCCATAGACATGCTTTAAAGTTGTGTATGAGTTGGAGCGAGGTCAACATTGTATTGGTACTGATTGTAAAAAGCAGCAGCCAAGTCTTCCCGGGTATGAATGTCTGTTCTTTCTAGCTGATAGAACCACTCCAGTTGCGTGACAGCTAAGCTTTCTTAGAAGAAATGGACCCTAACTTTCGGTCAGCAGTGTGAGGCTGGATCTTTCTGACATATGATCTCAAGTGAAGTTTAGGACAAGAGACCCCGTCATATTTGGAGAATGTGGGAACCTTGAATTTTGGTGGGATGATCACGCCAGAAACCAGTCCTAATTCTTCAAAGTCCAAGCCAGGTATTTGCTGAATCTCCATAGCATTGAGACGATCCTCCAGCTGTTTGTATTTATCATCAGCAGGAGGATATTGCTCCTCAAAATAATCATCTTTGTCTTCATCAGCCTCCGGGTTGCTATCTTCTTCATGATTATCCCCCTTATTTGATGGATTTGAAAGATATAGATCTCCTTTAACTGGTCCTCTAAGTCTTCTTCCCATATTCAGGATACCATCCGGCTTCTTCGCCTTCTTCTTCTTCTCTTTGATGACGAGAGCTTTCAGTTCTTCCTGCCCCTGGGCCAAAGCCATGAACATTTGTTGGAACTGAGCATTTTAAGCCTGAAGGTCTTTGATTGTTTGTTCAAGAGCCATTTCTTCTTTTTGAAATAAAAAGCAAAGGGATAAGAAGCTTTTACCTGGAAGACCTGTTATGAAATAACATGTATGCAATGTTTTCAAGGATCTCGCAGGGTAAACAAGAAAATGTCAGAAGTGGAAATTTGCAGCTTTGATTAAAGAACTTCGTATCCTTGAGTGTACTTATACGAGAGTCAAGCTCACCATATCAAGTAGCTCATAACCCCTGACTCAAGTTATTGTGTTTTGGTCTTTTGAAGGCATTGGTTAGAGGAAAATATATCCCTTTTCCCCTTGCTAGATGTCTGCTTTATAATAACATGCATCACAGGCCCTTGAGATCCTTGAAATGGTTAAGGAAATGTTGTGGCCTGATTTCATGATGTTTATGTTGTCATGATTATTCTTAAATCATAGATAAACACAAGTAAATCACACAATAGACCTTAGGTTCAAAGGCTTGCATGAGGTTTAAGGTAAGTACCCTCTTGAATGTTCAGTTGGTTCAACCTGTCTTAGAAATAGTAATCGGGTTCTAAGGAATATCAATATCACTGATATTTGTTTATCGGTATTATTTCAGCTTAGCAATCTTTTCTTACGGCTGAAACATCCCGAAAGTCCAATCTCAATGAGTGTAGTATCGAGTATCAACCGATTCCCAGTTTACATAGAGGCCGGCTATCTCACTACTTTCTAATGGCCAAGTTTGTTCAATAAAGGTTCTAAGGTTCGTTAGTGCTTCACGACACCATGTGTCGGCCCCGTATTCTCCTCGATTCAACACAAGGGATACCAGTGCCAACCAGAGTGTCACACCAGCACAACCATCGCTTAAACCATATCGGTCTATGCTATACAGTCTCCGTGATCTATTGATGTTTACCTAAAAAGTGTCCCCAGATCCGGGTGTAGGATCCTTATAAATAACCCCAACAAACCCTTAAAAGTAAAGCAATTAAAGCAAACAAAGAAAGCAATTTTAAAATGAACTAGACTCTAAGGTAAACCCAACTTTTAAATAATATTCCCCAGCAGAGTCGTCAGTTCTGTGATACGGTGGCAGAATCGACTATTATACTAGTTTTTGCATTTTGTATTCACAAATGTGCGGTAAACAAGAGTTGCCACCGACTTTTATTTTATCCAAAAAAAGAAAAGGGTGAAAAGAACAGAAAAAGACCTTTTTCGAGAATCTTCTGAGTAAGGGGGTAGACTATGGAAAGGGAAGGTGTTAGCACCATTTCCATCTGTGGTTTTCCACGGGCTCTTAGGTACTTGCTCATTTTTGAAAATTGCTTTCGTGTTTGTGTGTTTTGAAAAGTTTGTTTGCTTTATGATAACTCTTGTATCAGTCCTCAAGAGTGTTGATAATGAGTTTTTGAAAAAGGTTTTGAAAGTGTAGTGTGAAAAAGGTTATTTTTAAGCAAGTACGTAACAGCTATCTACCTACTCGAAAAAGGAGTTATTTTCCTCCTTTCCTTTAGATAGTGCTATCCTACTATTAGTTAGTAGGTAGCCTTATCGTTTGGATGTTGAGGGACTATCAAAGGGATGTTTACGGTCACTAAGGCAACTGGGCAAGAACTTTTAGTAATTGTCCTAAATTTCCAAGATCACTTTTTAACCGAGGCGGCATCGAAAGGGTCATCTAGGGACTTCTGATCTCTTGAACTAAAGGACAACCACTAAAAATTCCCATGTTTCAATAATTGTGACTGTTTCTGAAGGCAACCAAAGTGGGGGTACCCTAGAGGTGTGTATGTGCAAGTGTGTTGAGATTCAGTTAATTTTTTCCATTTTGTTAGGTTAGCTAACGTTTGATTTTAGTCTTTCCATACAAGCCTATTTACTAACAGTAATATAGTAAAATAATAAAGCAATAATTGTGCGGAAAATAAAACGCAGAAAAATAAATCCTAAGTTATTACACGACTTTGGGAGAGATACATTATAAAAATGCGGAAAGTAAAATCCTAATTGTTATTACAAACCAGTAGGAAGTTACAATAATAAATAAAAAATGTGAAAGTAAATAAACGCGCATGAATTGAAAATACGTCTAAAATCCCAAGTGAAAAGAAAAAAAAATTATTTGTTTTCTTATTTATGTAAGAAAATCATTTAGTCAAAATCCTAAGTCTATTCAATTTTAGTTTTTTTAATAAAATATTAAAATGATTAATTAATTAATTAATTGACAAAATTAATATTAATAGTAAAAACTAAAACCTAATCCTTTTTTGTGACTTTTGACTTTTTATGTTGATTAAAAAACTAGAAGAAACAAAGTAATAAAAAAGATAAACTAAAGGGAATAAGCAGTAAAAAGAAAAGGGGTAATCTGCAGGATGTAGGCCTGGATCGAAAGGCCTAAGGCTGCCTTTCAATCCAAGTGAAAAGGCTGGTCAAAGGTGCCTAATGATGGTACATTATATACTCCTTCGATCTGGGACATTGGATCTGCAAGAAAGTTTATTAGAAAAACACAAAATGTATGACCTGGGTGTCGAACCCAGGTCCTTCAATTCCCTCTCTAATTCAAATCTGAAGTTATTTCGTCCTGCAATACCCAGAATCCTGAGATTCAAATCTGGGTTTAAAAATGGTAAAAAGGTTCCTATGTCACCCAGTTCAAAGCTTGCTGCTTCGAAGCCCTAAACCGTACTCCTGCAAAATGAACAAACATTATAGATCCAGGGGGGACCTTACCCCCCCCCCCCCAGTTCGAACCTCTCCTAATTCGAAACTCTCCTTAATTCGAATTTGGGTTTGACTTGTCCTGAAACACTAAGAATCCTGAGATTCGAAGGAACCAAATTCACGTGCCTTAACAATGACAGGTCTGTGAGGTTTGTAACTTGTCTAACGCTTCATTACAAACACGCACAAACACATTAGAACGAATAAATGCGCTTAGATTAAGAAATTGAATTTCAAAATTATACATATGGTCGGTATGCTTCGATCTGCAGCTTTGGGTGTGGAGAAGTTTGCTTAGAAGTTTGGTGTGAACTCCTAGATGGCTCAGGAACATGAATCTAGTATTCGTTTGGGTTAAGGGTGACTACAAAAGGTGTTTCGATTGGGACACTTTTGGGGTTTTTTGAGCAATGTGGTATGGCAACGTGATTTGTGTAATGCAGTATACGTGTGTGTGAGTCCCCTTGGTTTGTGTTTGTGTCTTGTATTTATAGAAGGTGGAGGAGACAAGGAGATAGGGAAAGAATCATGGCATTAAAGACCAACCATTAAATATTGCATTGAAAGCAGAATCATACAAATTAAAAGATTTCCATTTTGAGATATTTCATGCCATTTTGGAATTCTGAGTGAACCTGGACAGGTCAATTTGGCGACTTGTTCGAATTTGAAAATGTTCAGAGTTCCCCTCTTTAGAGCCCTTTCGATCAGCCCTTGTTCTCTTTGATGGTTCTGAGTTCTTATTCGAATTGTTCAGAACTTCCCTTATCAAAACTTCTTCGATCATCTCTTATTCTCTTTGATGGTTTCGAGTTCTGATTTGAAGTGTTCAGAACTTCCCTCATCAGAAGATTTTAGACTAAGACACCTCTGCACTGATATGCCATTCGAAGGATACTTCGTTCTAATGTTCTAATCGGAGGAAACTCTGATGTTCCAATCGAAGGACACTCTGATGTTCCAATCGAAGGAAGCTCTGATGTTTCAGTCGAAGAAAGCCCTGATGTTCCAATAGTAGGAAGCTCTGATGTTCCAATTGAAGGAAGCTCTGATATCCCAATCGAAGGAAGCTTTGATGTTCTAATTGAAGGAAACTCTGATGTTATAATCAAAGGAAGCTATAATGTTCCAATCGAAGGAAGCTCTGATATCCCAATCGAAGGAAGCTCTGATGTTCCAATCGAAGGAAGCTCTGATGTTCCAATCGAAGGAAGCTCTGATGTTCCAATCGAAGGGAGCTCTGATGTCCCAATCGAAGGAAACTTTGATGTTTCAATCGAAGGACGTTTCGTTCATCTTTAAATTTTACTTTCCTCAAGCCAAAGTTTGCAACCATCCATGCAAAAGAAAATCTTGAAAGAAAATGAGAGGGCAAATTTTGGGGTACAACAGTTGCCCCTGTTCAATCTTCTTAAACCTGGAGATTTAGATTGGCTTGTCTGCCTTTTGTGATCTGAAGGTGGAAGATGATTGAACACTAGAGTGCCCATAAATTTACACTCGTCTGAAGTGATATTGTTCGTGGAAGATATCGGGAATGGGCTTACAGATGTCATTTGGAAAAGATGACTGAAGACTGTCGAAGATGGGCTTACGGATGCCATCCAAAGAACATGTTGATTTCATGAGAGATTATTATGTGGGGATTCCTGTTCCAGTCGTTGAGGAGGACTCCGCTGAGGAATGTTGGTCTTTTTTTAGGAAATAGAGTCTAGGAGATTCAGTTGTCCATTACTCTACTGGGGAGTTATCTCTTGACTGAAGAGACAAAAGTGAGTTGTTATCTGGTCGGGATCTAGGCTTTACAGCGACTTGCTGAGGATAATAAGGCTGATTGTTATCTGGTTGTATTCCAGGCTTCATAGCGACCTATTGGGGAATATAAAATTAACCGTTATCTGGTTGGTTCCAGGCTTCGTAGTAATTATAGACATTGAACTGTCATCTATTCGTATCCAGGCTTCAGTGATTTGAAGAAATTAAGTTGTTATCTGGTCGGGTCCAGGCTTCAACTTGAATCTGAATTATACCTCTACCTGGTCGGGTCCAGGATTCGATGTCATAGGTTATACTATCATCTGGTTGGGTCCAGGCTTCATAGTAATTAACAAAATAAACTTCTATCTGGTCGGGTCCAGGCTTTACAGTATGTTTAACTGGATAAGAATCAGAAAATCTTAGTGTCGATTTAATTGAGCTAGAGAAAGGTCTTGAATTATCTTTAACTGGATAAAGAATCAGAAAAATCTTAGGATCGATTTGACTGAACCATAGAAAGTACCTACTGGAAATGAATCAGAATAAATCATTGGTTGATTTAAACTGAACCAACTGGGGTATTGAATATGATCTTCTAAAGAAAAGGATGGAATAGCCCTTCGTCAGAGGTAACCTTTGGAAAGACTTATCAGGTTATAAAAAGTAGTTTGTGATGTTTGTTGATTGATCTTTCCTGAAAAGGTAAAGAGTTAGTCATATGCAATGTCATGATGTATGGAATGCATTATGTAATGACGTTCTTAAGATAAATGATATTGTATTGTATGCGATATGTATGTGCATGCCATGATGTATGAACATGGAATGTTGTTGCAACAATTCCTAGTCTGGAAAATAAATCTCTGACTGCTACTGGAGCGTACTGGGAAGCTGAATCCTGGACCGATGTTTGGTAGAAAGTGATTCTTTCATTTCCGCTGGGGATGATGAATGGAGATGATTTGCTGGGGATTTACTCTTTCTGTTTGAGGATACTCTGTCAGGGATCTTTGAATTCTGCTTGAGAATGTTCCGCCGGGGATTTACTCTTTCCGTTTGAGGATACTCTTCCGAGCATCTTTGACTTCTGTTTGAGAATGTTCCGCCGAGGATTTACTCTTTCCGTTTGAGGATACTCTGTCGAGGATGAGGCTTTATAAACTGTTTGAGATTATAAAACTTAGCTGGGGAACATGGATTTCAGCTCTCTGAGGGAACTTTGCTGGAGGAGGTAATTCCTGCTTGGAGAAGAAGAGGTCAAAACTTTGGTTGTTTTCACTCTGCAGGGACATAGACATCACTAGGACGTATGATGAGCATGTCGTGGTGACTTCGCATCAGGACATCTCTGCCCCCGTACCTGCTGGAGAAAGTACCTGCGGAGCTTTTGTGGGTGGATCTATGTCGTGATTGTACTTGAAGGTATGTTGAAATAAGTGTCAGAATGACATCCGTCTCTGGATTGTATCTGAATTGTATTTGGAACATGTGTTCAATGAGTGTCAGAGTAACATCTGTCTCTGGATCGTATATGAACTGTACTTGAAACATGTGTTGAATGAGTGTCAGAATGACATTTGTCTCTGGATTGTATCTGAATTGTACTTGAAACATGTGTTGAATGAGTGTTAGAATGACATTTGTCTTTGGATCATATCTGAACTATACTTCAAACATGTGTTGCATAAGTTTCGGAATGACATCCGTCTCTGGATCATATCTAAATTGGACTTGGAATATGTATTGAATGAGTGTTATAATGACATCCGTCTCTGGATCATATCTGAACTGTACTTGAAATAGGTATTGAATGAGTGTCAGAATGACATCCGTCTCAGGATCGTATTTGAACTGTACTTGAAACATGTGTTGAATGAGTGTCATAATGACATCCGTCTCTGGATCGTATTTGAACTGTACTTGAAACATGTGTTGAATGAGTGTCAGAATGACATCCGTCTCTAGATCATATATGAACTGTACATAGAAGAGAATCTGAATAAATATCAGGATAACATTCGTCTCTGGATCGTACCTGAACTGTTTCTAGAAGAGAAGTCTGGAATAAGTATCAGGATAACGTCCATCTCTGGATCGTACTTGGACTGTTTCTAGAAGAGAATCTGAATAAGTATCAGGATAACATTCGTCTCTGGATCGTACCTGAACCATTTCTAGAAGAGGACTTGGTTTATTTAGAATGTTTCCGTTGGGAATTCCTGTTTAATTGTTTTTGAGAAGAAATCCGCTGGGGAACAATGATTTTGCTTGATTGTACGTGATTTGTTGCTGGAATTTATGTCTAATTCCCCAAGTGATTCAGATGGAGATTTGTCCCTGGCTATTTGGCATTTTCGAGAGATTCCTTGAATCTTGACTTGACTGCCCTAGATGATGGACAGTGATCATGTCGTGCCCCTTGGTTGGAAGTGTTTTTCCACTTGAGGTGAACCTTTTCATTGAGAAAGTTTTTGTTCACTAGATATTTGTCATGTGAATTTCTCTGTTGTCGAACAGATAACTATATGCAAATAACGATATTCAAATAATGCAAAGTTTATGCTTGTCCTGAAGTTTTTGAAAATTCATTTTTTCAGTAAAACAAATTTTGTAAGAGGATGTTATCAACTCAGGATTTATAGCAAGTCCTACAGGAGTCAGGATACCTTTTGTAACAGTATGCTTCCATACTAACCTACGCTTCAGTTAGGACTTTTAAGGGTTGTAGCGTGGCCTGGTTCACGGTTTAAGAAACAAATGATAAAGGCTCAAAACATATTTGTACCCACCCGTTCTTCGTGATGTTCTTCAGTCCTATGCTCAGTTAATTGTGTGTTTCGAATCCCAGTTGAGTTCTGGAATGTTGGCCCCTATATTCTAGTGATGGTTCAGAAACTGAATGTTTGTCTGAGAAGGCAGTCATTTTTGTGACCTTTTCTTTTTTTTTTGAAGATTTGTAGGACCTCTTTCTTTTTGATTTTTCTATCCTTGTATTTTGCCTAAACTGTTTCTTTTCTGATTACAGTCAGCGGGATGCCCCGTTTTTTCTTAAGTCTCCTTCATAGGTTTTGACTTAATGGGCTTTTATTTTGAGAGATAATGACTACTTATTTTGATGATTACGCGGAACCTATCACCGTATTTTGATTTGGAAGGACGTCTTCGATGTCATTCATTGTGTACGAAGTGTAAGATTGCGACTGACTGCGCATCTGAATTGACTGAGAAACTACCTCGTCCCAGATTATGATTAAAGGTTTTAATTTGTGTGAAAACTTTTTGCTAAGGTAGTATATTGCATGCTCTTTTCCAAGAATTACCATTGAAAGATTCAACGAGCCTGCACAATGCTACAAAATCGATACTGATGGAGTAGAAGAGAAGCCTTGGTTTCATGAAGTAAAAAGATATCTTGAGGCTCAAGAATATCCTGAAGGAGCATCTATCAATGACAAGAAATTCCTACGGAGGTTCTCAGCTAAGTTCTTCCTGGGAAATGGAGTTTTGTACTGGCGCAACCATGATTCAATTATGCTTCGTTGTATGGACAAGAAGGAAGCAGAGAAAATTATGGAGGATATGCACGAAGGCATCTTTGGTACTCACTCCCGCGGGCATACTATGGCTAAGAAAATCTTGAGAGCAGGTTACTATTGGTCGACCATGGAAACCGACTGCCATCACCACTCAAGAACTTGTCATAAGCGTTGGATCTATGCTGATAAAGTCCATGTGCCTCCGGTTCCTTTGAATGTCATGACTGCTCCTTGGCCATTTGCAATGTGGGGAATTGACATGATTGTAGAAATTAAGCCTACTGCATCTACTGGATATCACTTCATTCTCATTGCCATTGACTACTTTACAAAATGGTTTAAAGTGGCTTCATTTGCCTCAGTTACCAAGAATGTGGAAGCCTGATTCATTAAGCATAACCTCGTTTGCCGTTATGGCATCCCCGAGAGAATTATCACAGACAATGGTACCAAACTCAACAACACTATGGTCACTGAACTCTACACGCAGTTCAATATTAAGCACTACAACTCTTCTCCGTATCGTCCAAAGATGAATGGAACAGTGGAAGCCGCCAACAAGAACATAAAGAAGATTGTGTAAAAGATGGTTGTGACTTATAAAGACTGGCACGAGATGTTACCATTTTCTCTTCATGGCTATCGCACTTCAGTGTGAACATCAACTGGGGCAATCCCATTTTCTCTGGTCTATGGCATGGAAGTTGTCCTGCCAGTCGAAGTTCAGATTCCTTCTCTAAGGGTTATGAAAGATGCAGACTTAGACGAAGATGAATGGATTCAGACTAGGTTGGATCATTTGAATTTGATTAATGAAAAGAGGCTTACGGCTGTCTGTCATGGTTAGATGTATCAAAAACATATGATCAAGGCTATCAACAAGAAGATCAAGCATCGGGTATATCAGGCTAGTAACTTGGTAATAAATCATATCATTCTACCACAAGGTGATCCTAGGGGAAAATGGACTCCCACCTACGAAGGGCCATTTGTTGTCAAGAAAGTATTTGCGGGCGGTGCTATGATGCTAACTGTGATCGGTGGAAATAAAACTGACTGTTTTGAAATGCTGGTTCGCGAAATGTCGCGGTAAGCAAGAGTCGCCACCGTCTTTTATGTTCTCCAACAAGGAAAGGACAAAAGCACAGCAAAATTCCTTTTCGAGATGTTTCTCGGTTCGGGAGGTAGATTATAGAAAGGGAAGGTGTTAGCACCCTTTCTATCCGTGGTTATCCACGGGCTCTTAGTTACTTGCTCACTATGTTTTCAAAAAAATGTTTGCTTTTCTTGTGTTCGTGGGTTTTGAAAAAGTTTAGTTTGAAAACTTCTAGGTCACTCTTCTATCAGTCCTCAAGAGTGTATGAAGTGTTTGCTTGAAAACTTTTTGAAAGTGTAGGTGCGAAAAGTTGTTTTTGTTGTTTTTTGAAAGAGCAAGTACCCAGGAGAAATCTACCTACTCTAAGGAATTAGGCTGTGTAAGAGTCCTTTAGACAGTACTATCCCACTATTGAGAAGTAGGTAGCACCGTTGTTGGAGTTATTCGGGTCAATTCGATTATAGGGACATGTGGTCACCAAAGCAATGGTAGGACGCCTTAGCGGTAACCCTAATGTCCTAGATCCCTTTTTTATCCGAGGCAACCATTTCAAGGCAACTGGATCTTTAGACAGGAGGGCGACCTCTAAAACACCCTATACTCAATGACCACCTCGAGGCAACCAAGTGAGGCGTACCCTAGGAGTGGCATGTGCACGTGTGTCAGGATTCAATTCATATTATCTTGTACATGTATCATGGTGAGCTACGGGTTGATTTTACTTTTCAAGCAAGTCTTGCATGCATAATTAACAGTTAATAATCGTGCGGAAAATAAAGTGCGGAAAGTAAATCTACGCTATTACAAGGCGCGGGTATATACATCGCGAAAAACAAACCCTTTGGAAAATAAAATGCAAGAAAATAAAAGAAAGCGATAAAAGTCCTAATTATCTATTACATTCTCGGAAACAGTTACTTAAATATAATCAAAATAAGAATAATGCGCGAAAAGAAATTTAATCGGGACGTCTTTAGGGTGTTGACCCTTTTTGAGAAAAGAAAGAAATTTGTCCTTTTTGCAATTAATTAAATATTAAACCTAATTTACTAATTAATTAATTAATTAAAAGAAAAAGTATTTTTTAGTTTTTTATGTTTTTAATGAAAATAAAATAAAAGGAATTAAAATTGTCAAAAAGAAAAGAAAAAAAAAACCTAACTCTATGTTAATTTTATTTATTGTGAAAAAAGATTAAAGTTAACCTAATTTAAAACAACTAAATTAATTAATTACATTTATTTACAAAATAATAATTAATAGTGAAAATAATAAATAATAAAATAAATAATATTTACATTTTAATTGTCTGAATTTATTATGAAAATAAAAGTTTGTTAATTAAATACTAATAATAATAATAATTAAAAGAATTAAAGATAAAATATAAAAGAGGAAAATAAGAAAACAAAACCCAAGGGGTGTTGGGCCCAGATGGAGGTGAGTTTGGCAATTCAGGCCCATCAAATTGTAAGCCACGTTTGACTTTCTGGAAATTATCTACGCATGCTTTGACTGGGAAATATGGTATCCATCATCTTTTGGCCTTTGGATCTTCCTTGAAGACACTTAGCGTTTGGATGAGTGAGGAGCATGGCAGACAATATTCAACAGCCTGCATGTGAATACATTAGAAAAAATAGAAACAAGGGATTTGGGTGGACCTGGGAATCGAACCCAGGTCCCAATGGTTGCCAGACAGATCACCAACCACTAAGTCAGGCGCCTGTATTTGTTATTATAATAAGCAATGAAAATAATATATAAAAAACAACGCATATGCTGGAAACAAATAAAAGTGCGCGTTTTATTTGAACGGACCAACCATGAAGCAACACGTCTTCATCTCCTTCGTTTTCCTGCAAAAGAGAATGTTAGATAGCGGGGGGTTTTAACCCCCACAAAGCAGAACGAGGAAAAATAGAGAATAGGCGTGTGAGCAAGATAAATATTTCGCGAATATGGATTCTGATTCGTCTGGTTGCAACGAATTCAACCATGGGTCTTAGGAGGCTTGATTTTTCCTATACTGAAAATCCCCAATTTGGAAGCTTGAAAACCCTAGGATTCGTTCATGGCAACTTCTGATTTAGGACATCTTAATCCAATTAACTTATGCAAAATGCTTCATATGATTGCTAACAACACAAAACAAACAAAAAATCACGTTAAATGCTCATGAGTTGGATGTTACGATTTTGAATAAAAGTGTCAAACCGTGAGACTGTTTGCAACGATTTCTTGAGTTATGAAGCTTGGTTTTGATTGCATATCGTTCCTGGAAGTCCTAGCAATGTGTTTGAATCCTCAAATTGCTTTGAATCGTGCTGGAACTTGGAAAACAGTTTTGGCTTTTTCTTTGATTTTTTTCAATGTTCTTATGGCTTTTCTGCAGCAATTCTCACGTGTGCATGATTAGGTTTTGCTTCTGTATATATAATGGAAGGGAATTAGGTCACAATCTTGCCAAGAAATCCATTGCATTGATGTTTCAATATTTGATTGAAAATCAAATATTTTTCAATCTTTTTGATTGAAGAAAGTTGCTAAATTTGGAGTTTTTGACATCCTTGATTGGCACACGAAATCTCCAGCATATGTTGACCACTTTTGCTTCACAAAAAGATTGAGAAATCAAATCTTTGAATTTCCTACATTTTAAATTAATTAAATGAATTAAAAATCAATTAAAAATCAAATTAATTAATAAAAATAAGAAAATAATTCAATTTAATCTCAATGGGTCGTGCATAGGCCTTGGACAAAGTTTCAAGAAGAAATTTGAGGCCCATTAGCAAAAACAAAGTGTTTTGAGCAAAGTTGACTTTTGCAAATTCACAAAAATTTCCCAACTTCTCCAATGCATATCTTGCTCAATTTTGATCCTATGAACATGTTCTTAGACATTTTGGAAAGGTCTTGAAGTCCGCTAACCAATGCCTTTGGTCCCATGTCATTTGGATTTACCAATATCAAGTTATGGTCTTTGACTTAAAGTGCATTTTTGCTGACTTTTGAAATTGACCTATAATGTAGAAATTGATAGCTTTTTTGTGAGAGCATTTCTTGGACTTGGAATGTGAATATGAGTTGTAGGAAATGTCATCCCCTTCAAAATGAGCATTGGATGGAATTTTTCTGATGAACCATGAAAAAGTTATGCCTTGGTCAAGATACAGTTGACTTTTCAACTGTCCAAAAATAGTAACTTTTGCATCCTTGATGATTTTTGAGCCATGCTTGAGGAATCATGATCAAGACTTGATCAAATTATGATTGTGAGCTCAAAATAATATGTTGACCAAAAATTTTGACTTTTGACTGTAAAATGATCATTTTGCCCCTGCAGTTGATTGTGAAGCAAATGGGACTTTTGACTGTGGAATTTGGCACTGTGAGCCTTGAAACCTAACATGTAGATGCTTGACAATGTATATGGGCATATGGGACTTGATTGAGCCATTGAAAACCCCAAATTCATTGAAGGAACCAAAACCCTAATTTCAGCTGGCTTAGGAGATTGTTTGTCTGTACAATCTCTTGAGTGGTCTTGAACCATTTGGAGATGATGCTTGATAAATCTTGAAGAAATATGGGAGGGAAAATTTTGGGGTACAACAGTTGCCCCTGTTCAATCTTCTTAGACCTGAGGATGTAGATTGGCTTGCGTGCCTTTCGTGATCCGAAGGTGGAAGATGATTGAACACTAGAGTGCCCAGAAATTTGCACTCGCATAGTATGGTATCAGCAATGTGATGGCGGGAATGGGCTTATAGATGCCATTTGGAAATGTGATGGATAGTTGTGGAGATGGGCTTAAAGATGCCATCCAGGGGTGTCGATCGCGTAAGAGATTCCTTAGCGAGAACTTGCATACTTGAGAAAGAAAGATGGTTTCCTGGCTTGCTACAGGTATAGATCTACAATCAATCGCTCACAGATATGCCCTGGCTAAATACAGGTATCGAATCTGGAACTTCAAAAGGTTGGTCGAGATAGCTTTCCTGGCTGGATACAGGTGTAGACCTCTGACCTGAGAATGAAAGATAATTTCCTGGCCTGTTACAGGTGTTGATCTTCAATCTCTTCATGCAGATACTTTCCTGGCTAGATACAGGTATAGATCTACAATCAATCGCTCACAGATATGCCCTGGCTAGATACAGGTCTAGAATCTGGAACTTCAAAAGGTTGGTCGAGATAGCTTTCCTGGCTGGATACAGGTGTAGACCTCTGACCTGAGAATGAAAGATAATTTCCTGGCCTGTTACAGGTGTTGATCTTCAATCTCTTCATGCAGATACTTTCATGGCTAGATACAGGTATAGATCTACAATCAATCGCTCACAGATATGCCCTGGCTAGATACAGGTATCGAATCTGGAACTTCAAAAGGTTGGTCGAGATAGCTTTCCTGGCTGGATACAGGTGTAGACCTCTGACCTGAGAATGAAAGATAATTTCCTGGCCTGTTACAGGTGTTGATCTTCAATCTCTTCATGCAGATACTTTCCTGGCTAGATACAGATATAGATCTACAATCAATCGCTCACAGATATGCCCTGGCTAGATACAGGTATCGAATCTGGAACTTCAAAAGGTTGGTCGAGATAGCTTTCCTTGCTGGATACAGGTGTAGACCTCTGACCTGAGAATGAAAGATAATTTCCTGGCCTGTTACAGGTGTTGATCTTCAATCTCTTCATGCAGATACTTTCCTGGCTAGATACAGGTATAGATCTACAATCAATCGCTCACAGATATGCCCTGGCTAGATACAGGTATTGAATCTGGAACTTCAAAAGGTTGGTCGAGATAGCTTTCCTGGCTGGATACAGGTGTAGACCTCTGACCTGAGAATGAAAGATAATTTCCTGGCCTGTTACAGGTGTTGATCTACAATCTCTTCATGCAGATACTTTCCTGGCTAGATACAGGTATTAAATCTGGAACTTCAAAAGGTTGGTCGAGATAGCTTTCCTGGATGGATACAGGTGTAGACCTCTGACCTGAGAATGAAAGATAATTTCCTGGCCTGTTACAGGTGTTGATCTTCAATCTCTTCATGCAGATACTTTCCTGGCTAGATACAGGTATAGATCTATAATCAATCGCTCACAGATATGCCCTGGCTAGATACAGGTATCGAATCTGGAACTTCAAAAGGTTGGTCGAGATAGCTTTCCTGGCTGGATACAGGTGTAGACCTCTGACCTGAGAATGAAAGATAATTTCCTGGCCTGTTACAGGTGTTGATCTTCAATCTCTTCATGCAGATACTTTCCTGGCTAGATACAGGTATAGATCTACAATCAATCGCTCACAGATATGCCCTGGCTAGATACAGGTATCGAATCTGGAACTTCAAAAGGTTGGTCGAGATAGCTTTCCTGGATGGATACAGGTGTAGACCTCTGACCTGAGAATGAAAGATAATTTCCTGGCCTGTTACAGGTGTTGATCTTCAATCTCTTCATGCAGATACTTTCCTGGCTAGATACAGGTATAGATCTACAATCAATCGCTCACAGATATGCCCTGGCTAGATACAGGTATCGAATCTAGAACTTCAAAAGTTGATGGTAATATCTTTTGATTGACCTTTTCCTGAAAAGGCAAAACAATAGTTGTATCCAATGTCATGATGTATGAAATGCATGATGTCATGATGTTCTCAAAATAAATGAGATTGTGTGATATGATGCGCATATGCATGTATCATGATCTATGACAATGTGATGTTTATGAATGTATCCTCGTCTGGGAAAATAAATCCTTGACGAATGCCGGGAAGTTCGTTAAATCTTTGGCTAATGTTGAAGAGTAGAGTTCTTCGTCTCCGCTGGGGATGATGAACAAAGATGATTGCAAGAATAAACCGGTAGGAGAAGATGACTCCGTTGGGGAATAAACCTGGCGAAGAGATTATTCTGCGGGGAACTACTCTGTGGGAAAGAGATACTTCGCTGAGACTTTAACGATAGCTCCGCTGGGGATTCCGTTGATAAGCTCTGTTAGAGATTTTGATGAACTCCGCTGGGGGATAGAAAGAACTTCGCCGAGGACGATCTTTCCGTTGCAATTTGCTGAGGATAACCCAGTTAGACTCTGGTGGGGAATAACCTCCTGAATATGGCTGGGGAGAGATATTTGTACTCTGCAGGGGATAAGCTTCTAGAATCTACTGGGGAGATGATTCAACTCTCCTGGGGAAACTTTTGGACTATACTGGGGAATGGCTCCACTGGGGTGTCTGTATTCCGCCGGGGAACAATCTTATATTTCTGTCGAGGAATATTAAGACTGCCGGGGATGCTTGTTGAGGGATATCTGTATACTCCGCCGGGGAATGTTAAGATCTTCTGGGGATACCCAACTTGATGGTAGACTAACTCTGCTCAGGGGAGAGTATTGCTGACTTGCTGGGGATACTGTGCCTTTTTAGGGTTGATGGGAGACCAACTCTGCTTGGGGAGAGCAGATTGCTGATTTGTTTTACTCCGCGGGGAGTGGAGGTATATTGGTCATATTCTTCGGCTGAATCTACCTTGTACCTGGAGGACAGAGCAACTTGTACAATTTGGACAATTCTTATTGCCCCAGTTTCTGCGGGAGAAGAAAGCCTATGAGGAGCTTGATAACTGCCGATTGACAAATCTTCTTCTGGTAGGCAAGTGACGAGATGATGGGACATAGTTGTACGCTTTGATCCCTAATTTTTGCCTGGACCGCCCTTTCGGGTTTTCAGTCCATCGGGATATCCTTTTTTGCCCAAGCCGCCTTTTCAGGTTTTCGACTTGCCGGGTGTACAGATTTTTCATTTTCATCCCTTATTTTTGCCCGAACCCTTTTGGTTCGCCGGGAAGCCCTTATTTTTGCCTAGGTGTGTCAACCTAGCGGGTCTTTGATCGTGCGTAGTATTTTTTTTTACTATGTCCACGCTCTCAGAGTGCAGGGAGTTGTCACCGTCAGTAGTATTGTTGCCCTACTACCAGAAGATGTTTGATCAGGCAAGATTCGTTGCTGGAATTCATGTCCAATGCACCAAGTGACTCAGGCGGAGATTTGCCCCTGGCTATTTGGCATTTCGAGAGATTCCTTGAATCTTGACTTGACTGCCCCAGATGATGGACAATGCTCATGTCGTGCCCCTGGATTGGAAGTGTTTTTCCACTTGATGTGATGCTTGAGAAGGTTTTTGTTCACTTAGATATTCGTCGTGCGAATTTCTCTGCTGTTGAATAAATAGTCATATGCAAACAATATTATTTCAAGAATGCAAAGCTTACGTCTGTCTTGAAGTTTTTGAAAACGCATTTTTCAATAAAACAAGTGAATTTTTTTTTTTTGTAAAATGTGATGTCAACTCAGGATTTTACAGCAGGCCCTACAGGAGTCAGGATACCTTTGGTAACAGTATGCTTTCGAACTAACCCATGCTTCAGCTAGGACTTTTAAGGGTTATAACGTGGCCTGGTTCACGGTTTAAGAAACAAAGGATAAAGGCTCAAATTTTATTTGTACCCACCCGTTCTTCGTGATGTTCTTCAATCCTAAACTCAGCTAATCGTGCGTTAGACCTTGTTTGAGTCTTTGCTCTAATATTCCGGTGATGGTTCGGATACTGATAGTTTATTTTGACCAGGCAGTCATTTCTTTTTGTTGAGGGTTTGTAGGACCTCTTTCTTTTGATTTTGTTATCCCTGTCTTTTGCCTGACTGTTTCTTTTGTTATTACAGTCAGCGGGATGCCCCAGTTTTTGTAAGTCTCCTTCATAGGTTTTGACTTATTGGGCTTTCTTTTTTTTTTGAGATGATGACTGCCTATCCTTACGATTATTCGTAACCATCACTGTCTCTTGTTTTGGAAGGACTCCTTTGATGCCATTCATTGTGCACCTGGATCAACTGAGAGAACTACCCTGCCCCGGGTTATAATTAAGGGTTTTAATTTGTGAAAAGAAAAACTCCAACTTCTTTGGCTCAAAGGGGTTGACAAGGGATTATCTTCCTTATAACTCCACTGTTTAGGATTTGAAACAATGCCTGTACCTCATTAGCGGGGTCTGTTCAAAAGCATACTGTAAAGATCGTGGTATCATTTTCGTCATCCTCCCTCAAAAGGCTTAGAATTTTTTTAATTGAGAGTTTGAACATCACAAAAAATGAAAGCAATTTGAATATAGTAAATACGAATGGATTGATTCAAAACAGACATATGCGATGCATTAATGAAATAAAAAAGTTTGCCATGACAATAATTGTTTGAATAAGCAAATAAAGATACAACTTGAACATTCAAATGAACAAAAGTTTCTTAGCTTGAGCTAGTCATCTCAGATGGGGGATTCTCAGCGGAAGATTTTCATCTCGCCATCCGGCATGAACTCCAGCACCCCTCCGTCGATCAAGTCTTGGGTCTTGTTCTTCAGAGTCCAACAGTTGTCGGTGTCATGTCCCGGACCGTCAGAGTGGTATGCACACCTTTCATAGGGATGGTAGGTAGGAGCAGAGGTATTGGGATTCCGGGGAGGATCCTTTAATGTAAGCAGGTTGACCTCCAACAGGCGTTTCAGTATCAAAGATGATGGTATCTCAGTCTCAGAGAAATGTCTTCCAGGTGCATTTCGCTGGCGCCGATTACCCCGTTGATGCTGGCGAGGTTGTTGATGGGCTTGTGACCCTGAAGCAAGTGAAGGAGCCTTTCCTTTGTCTTCTTGCCCCGAAGGTGGTTGAGTGGTAGCTTGCTCTTCAACCTTAGATGTTTGCCCCACTTGGTTGCCCCGAAGCAGTTGGTTGACGAGAAACCTGAGCTCTTCTTGTCTTTGAGATAAGTCTTGGATAAGAGCCATCTGCCCCAGCATCTGGGTTCTCATTGCATCTACCTCAGCTTGCATATGTTTCAGCCGTTCATCCTTATTGTCTTCAGGACTCTTCTTGACCAAATTCCCCATGAGGAGTGTCTTCAACTCTTCCTGTCCCTTGGATAGGTTTAGGAAGATCTCCCTGAACTGAGTCTCTTGAGTATGGAGATCCTGGTTGTCTTGTTGGAGAGCCATTGCTGAAATAAACAGCGAAGAAGATAAGTGACCTGTAAAAGGGTACCTGCAATGCAATGATATGTATGATATACATGCAATGTTTTCGAGGATCTCGCGGGGTAAATAGAGAAACTTGTTAGAATTTGAATCTGGTAGCTTGATTGAAGGAGCTTCGTGTTGCTGAGAGTCCTTCTTCAAGAGTCAAAGCTCACCACATCGAGTGGGTCATAGCCCCTGACTCAAGTTATCATGTTTTGATCTCCATACAACTTTGGCTAGAGGAAAATAAATCCTCTTTGCCTTTTGCTGGACATTTGGTTCATCATGACCTGCATCACAAACCCTTGAGATCCTTGAAATGGTTAAGGAAATGCTATGGTATGATGTTATGATGTGTATGCTATGTGTATAAGTAAGCCTTGCAATGAGTCCAAATTATTGGCTAAGGACTGTAAGCAAAAACCTGCAAGGAACCCATGTTGTCAGATAACAAGAATGTGCAAGTAGTTCAAGTTTGAAGGCACACAAGTCACACAAAAGAGCCCTTAGATTTCAGGCCAGCATGAAGTTTAGGTACTACCCTCTTGAAGTTGGTGGGCTCAAAACCTGTCCTATCAAAAGTAATCAGGTTCTAAGGAGCTCAATATCATTGGATTGTTTTCTATGTTCATTGTTTTGACTTAGCCACTTAACTGGTGACCAAAATATTCCAAGAAAACAACCCTCAATGAGTGTAGTATCGAGTATCTACCAACTTCATACTGCACCAAAGTCGGTCATCTCACTACCCCTAAAGAGGCCAGGATGGTCAAGTAAGGTTCTAAGGTCAGTTGATGCTTCGCGACACCACGTGGCGGCCCCGTACTCTCCTTGACTTGACTCAAGGGTTACCGGTACTCACCAAAGTGCCACATCAACGTAGCAACTGCTTCAATCGTGTCGGTATACCCCGCATAGTTCCCTCACAGTTTGTTGCTACTTCTAAAAGGTATCCCCCAGATCCGAGTTAGGATCTATGAAACTCCAAGACAAGCCCACAATATTAAAGCAAACAAAGCAAACAATTGAAAACAAGAGTGGTCTAATCCTAACGTACACCTCACTTTTAAAGAGTCCCCAGCAGAGTCGCCAGTTCTGTGATCGGTGGAAATAGAACTGACTGTTTTGAAATGCTGGTTCACGAAATGTCGCGGTAAGCAAGAGTCGCCACCGTCTTTTATGTTCTCCAACAAGGAAAGGACAAAAGCACAGCAAAATTCCTTTTCGAGATGTTTCTCGGTTTGGGAGGTAGATTATAGAAAGGGAAGGTGTTAGCACCCTTTCTATCCGTGGTTATCCACGGGCTCTTAGGTACTTGCTCACTATGTTTTCAAAAAAATGTTTGCTTTTCTTGTGATCGTGGGTTTTGAAAAAGTTTAAATTGAAAACTTCTAGGTAACTCTTGTATCAGTCCTCAAGAGTGTATGAAGTGTTTGCTTGAAAACTTTTTGAAAGTGTAGGTGCGAAAAGTTGTTTTTGTTGTTTTTTGAAAGAGCAAGTACCCAGGAGAAATCTACCTACTCTAAGGAATTAGGCTGTGTAAGAGTCCTTTAGACAGTACTATCCCACTATTGAGAAGTAGGTAGCACCGTCGTTGGAGTTATTCGGGTCAATTCGATTATAGGGACATGTGGTCACCAAAGCAATGGTAGGATGCCTTAGCGGTAACCCGAATGTCCTAGATCCCTTTTTTATCCGAGGCAACCGTTTCGAGGCAACTGGATCTTTAGACAGGAGGGCGACCTCTAAAACACCCTATACTCAATGACCACCTCGAGGCAACCAAGTGAGGCATACCCTAGGAGTGGCATGTGCACGTGTGTCAGGATTCAATTCATATTATCTTGTACATGTATCATGGTGAGCTACGGGTTGATTTTACTTTTCAAGCAAGTCTTGCATGCATATTTAACAGTTAATAATCGCGTGGAAAATAAAGTGCGGAAAGTAAATCTACGATATTACAAGGCGCGGGTATATACATCGCCAAAAACAAACCCTTTGGAAAATAAAATGCAAGAAAATAAAAGAAAGCGATAAAAGTCCTAATTATCTATTACATTCTCGGAAATAGTTACATAAATATAATCAAAATAAGAATAATGCGCGAAAAGAAATTTAATCGGGACGTCTTTAGGGTGTTGACCCTTTTTGAGAAAAGAAAGAAATTTGTCCTTTTTGCAATTAATTAAATATTAAACCTAATTTACTAATTAATTAATTAATTAAAAGAAAAAGTATTTTTTAGTTTTTTATGTTTTTAATGAAAATAAAATAAAAGGAATTAAAATTGTCAAAAAGAAAAAAAAACCTAATTCTATGTTAATTTTATTTATTGTGAAAAAAGATTAAAGTTAACCTAATTTAAAACAACTAAATTAATTAATTACATTTATTTACAAAATAATAATTAATAGTGAAAATAATAAATAATAAAATAAATAATATTTACATTTTAATTGTCTGAATTTATTATGAAAATAAAAGTTTGTTAATTAAATACTAATAATAATAATAATTAAAAGAATTAAAGATAAAATATAAAAGAGGAAAATAAGAAAACAAAACCCAAGGGGTGTTGGGCCCAGATGGAGGTGAGTTTGGCAATTCAGGCCCATCAAATTGTAAGCCACGTTTGACTTTCTGGAAATTATCTACGCATGCTTTGACTGGGAAATATGGTATCCATCATCTTTTGGCCTTTGGATCTTCCTTGAAGACACTTGGCGTTTGGATGAGTGAGGAGCATGGCGGACAATATTCAACAGCCTGCATGTGAATACATTAGAAAAAATAGAAACAAGGGATTTGGGTGGACCTGGGAATCGAACCCAGGTCCCAATGGTTGCCAGACAGATCACCAACCACTAAGTCAGGCGCCTGTATTTGTTATTATAATAAGCAATGAAAATAATATATAAAAAACAACGCATATGCTGGAAACAAATAAAAGTGCGCGTTTTATTTGAACGGACCAACCATGAAGCAACACGTCTTCATCTCCTTTGTTTGCCTGCAAAAGAGAATGTTAGATAGCGGGGGTTTTTAACCCCCACAAAGCAGAACGAGGAAAAATAGAGAATAGGCGTGTGAGCAAGATAAATATTTCGCGAATATGGATTCTGATTCATCTGGTTGCAACGAATTCAACCATGGGTCTTAGGAGGCTTGATTTTTCCTATACTGAAAAGCCCCAATTTGGAAGCTTGAAAACCCTAGGATTTGTTCATGGCAACTTCTGATTTAGGACATCTTAATCCAATTAACTTATGCAAAATGCTTCATATGATTGCTAACAACACAAAACAAACAAAAAATCACGTTAAATGCTCATGAATTGGATGTTACGATTTTGAATAAAAGTGTCAAACCGTGAGACTGTTTGCAACGATTTCTTGAGCTATGAAGCTTGGCTTTGATTGCAAATCGTTCCGGGAAGTCCTAGCAATGTGTTTGAATCCTCAAATTGCTTTGAATCGTGCTGGAACTTGGAAAACAGTTTTGGCTTTTTCTTTGATTTTTTTCAATGTTCTTATGGCTTTTCTGCAGCAATTCTCACGTGTGCATGATTAGGTTTTGCTTCTATATATATAATGGAAGGGAATTAGGTCACAATCTTGCCAAGAAATCCATTACATTGATGTTTCAATATTTGATTGAAAATCAAATATTTTTCAATCTTTTTGATTGAAGAAAGTTGCTAAATTTGGAGTTTTTGACATCCTTGATTGGCACACGAAATCTCCAGCATATGTTGACCACTTTTGCTTCACAAAAAGATTGAGAAATCAAATCTTTGAATTTCCTACATTTTAAATTAATTAAATGAATTAAAAATCAATTAAAAATCCAATTAATTAATAAAAATAAGAAAATAATTCAATTTAATCTCAATGGGTCGTGCATAGGCCTTGGACAAAGTTTCAAGAAGAAATTTGAGGCCCATTAGCAAAAACAAAGTGTTTTGAGCAAAGTTGACTTTTGCAAATTCACAAAAATTTCCCAACTTCTCCAATGCATATCTTGCTCAATTTGGATCCTATGAACATGTTCTTGGACATTTTGGAAAGGTCTTGAAGTCCTCTAACCAATTCCTTTGGTCCCATGTCATTTGGATTTACCAATCTTAAGTTATGGTCTTTGACTTAAAGTGCATTTTTGTTGACTTTTGAAATTGACCTATAATGTAGAAATTGATAACTTTTTGTGAGAGCATTTCTTGGACTTGGAATGTGAAGATGAGTTGTAGGAAATGTCATCCCCTTAAAAATGAGCATTGGATGGAATTTTTATGATGAACCATGAAAAAGTTATGCCTTGGTCAAGATACAGTTGACTTTTCAGCTGTCCAAAAATAGTAACTTTTGCATCCTTGATGATTTTTGAGCCATGCTTGAGGAATCATGATCAAGACTTGATCAAATGATGATTGTGAGCTCAAAATAAGATGTTGACCAAAAATTTTGACTTTTGACTGTAAAATGACCATTTTGCCCCTGCAGTTGATTGTGAAGCAAATGGGACTTTTGACTGTGGAATTTGGCACTGTGAGCCTTGAAACGTAACATGTAGATGCTTGACATTGTATATGGGCATATGGGACTTGATTGAGCCATTGAAAACCCCATATTCATTGAAGGAACCAAAACCCTAATTTCATCTGGCTTAGGAGATGGTTTGTCTGTACAATCTCTTGAGTAGTCTTGAACCATTTGGATATGATGCTTGATAAATCTTGAAGAAATATGGGAGGGCAAATTTTGGGGTACAACACTAACCACTATGGACGGCGAAGATTTCCGACACCCTGTGAATACGTATATAGTCAAAAGAGCATGCAATATACTACCTTAGCAAAAAGTTTACCGACTGTGAAACAAGATATTCACTGCTCGAGAAAACTTGTTGTGCTTTGGCATGGGTTGCTCGCCTACTAAGACAATATATATTGACTCATACTACTCTATTGATCTCTAAAATGGATCCCATCAAGTACATATTTGAGAAGCCAACTTTCTCCGGGAGAATAGCCCAATGGAAAATGATCTTAATGGAATACGAAATTCAGTACACCACTCAAAAAGCAATTAAAGGAAGTGTATTGGCAGATCATTTAGCGCGTCAAGTTGTACACAACTATCAGACTATGCACTTCGAATTCCCGGATGAGAACATCATGCTGATTATAGATTGTGAAGAACTTGGACCGTATGAAGGACCTGAGCTAGGATCCCGAGGGACTATGGTTTTTGATGGAGCTTCTAACGCACTTGGAAACGGAATTAGTGCAATAATCATCTCTCCTCAAGGTTTCCATACATCCTTCACTGCCAGACTTTTCTTTGACTATACCAACAACATGGCCGAGTATGAAGCGTGCATCTTGGGTCTTAAAGCTGCTATTGACTTAAGAATCAAATTCCTGAGCATATATGGGGATTCAGCCTTGGTAATCAGTCAGGTCAAGGGAGAATGAGATACAAAACAACCAAATCATATCCCTTGCCGAGAGCATGTGCTAACCTTGATTCCATACTTCGAAGAGATTACCTTTGAGCACATCCCGAGGGAAGAAAATCAGTTGGCGAACGCCTTAGCTACCATGTCATCTATGTTCAAACTTAGATGGGATAACGAGGCTCCCAGAATTACCATTGAAAGATTCGACGAGCATGCACACTGCTACAAAATTGATATTGATGGAGTAGAAGAGAAACCTTGGTTTCATGAAGTAAAAAGATATCTTGAGGATCAAGAATATCCTGAAGGAGCATCTATCAATGACAAGAAATTCCTATGGAGGTTCTCAGCTAAGTTCTTCTTGAGTAATGGAATTTTGTACAGGCGCAACCATGATTCAATTCTGCTTCGTTGTATGGACAAGAAGGAAGCAGAGAAAATTATGGAGGATATGCACGAAGGAATCTTTGGTACTCACTCCAGTGAGCATACTATGGCTAAGAAAATCTTGAGAGCAGGTTACTATTGGTCGACCATGGAAACTGACTGTCATCACCACTCGAGAGCTTGTCACAAGTGTCAGATCTATGCTGATAAAGTCCATGTGACTCTGGTTCCTTTGAATGTCATGACTGCTCCTTGGCCATTTGCAATATGGGGCATTGACATGATTGGAGAAATCAAGCCTACTGCATCTAATGGACATCTCTTCATTCTCATTGCCATTGACTACTTCATAAAATGGGTTGAAGCGGCTTCATTTGCCTCAGTTACCAAAAATGTGGTAGCCTGGTTCATTAAGCATAACCTCATATGTAGTTATGGCATCCTCGAGAGAATCATCACAGACAATGGTACCAACCTCAACAACACTATGGTCACTAAACTCTACATGCAGTTCAAGATCAAGCACCATAACTCTTCTCTTTATTGTCCAAAGATGAATGGCCAAGTGGAAGCCGCCAACAAGAACATAAAGAAGATTGTGCAAAAGATGGTTGTGACTTACAAAGACTGGCATGAGATATTACCATTTGTTCTTCATGGCTATCGCACTTCAGCGTGAACATCAACTGGGTCAACCCTATTTTCTCTGGTCTATGCCATGGAAGTTGTCATGCTTGTCAAAGTTCAGATTCCTTCTCTAAGGGTTATGAAAGATGTAGACTTAGACGAAGACGAATGGATTCAGACTAGGTTGGATCAGTTGAATTTGATTAACGAAAAGAGGCTTGCGGTTGTCTGTCACAGTCAGATGTATCAGAAACGTATGATCAAGGATTTCAATAAGAAGATCAAGCATCGGGTATATCAGGATGGTGACTTGGTAATAAAGTGTATCATTCTATCACAAGGTGATCCCAGGGGGAAATAGACTCCCACCTACGAAGGTCTATTTATTGTCAAGAAAGTATTTTTCGGCGGTGCTATGATACTAACCACTATGGACAATGAAGATTTCCCACACCCTGTGAATGCGGATATAGTTAAAAGATACTACGCATGAAGATAATCCACTAGGTTGACTGGCCTAGGAAAAACTAAGGGCATCCCAGAGAACCAAAAGGGTTCGGGCAAAAATTAGAGATATATACAAAAGATTGTACACCTGGAAAGTTGAAAACCTGAAAAGGCGGCTTGGGCAAAAAAGGGTATCCTGGTGGACTGAAAACCCGAAAGGGCGGTCCAGGCAAAAATTAGAGATTAAAAGTGTACGACTATGTCCCGTTGAATCACTTACCGCACGCTTTATTACCAAAGTAAAAAGTTCAAATGGTACAAGTTCAATCAACATCTTCTGACAGCAAGGGACGAGATGTTCAAAGACATAGGGGCAATAGCGGAGTTGGAACCCAACGAGATCATTTCCACATAGCTACACATTTTGTTTTCACTTTATACTATTTTCATTTCATGACGACTTCCTCTTACTAGGATTTATGTCTCTTTGTATAAAAAACACCTATTTATAGGAAAATTATCAGTACAAATACACCTTAAAGTTCAAACTTTTTGTTTTCCTGTTTTGCTTGCAAAAATGTCCAATGACTAAAATTGAATGAACATATGCATATGAACATGATTAACTATTAACAAATATATGCATAAGAACAAGAATAAGTATTCACTCAAGATTCTAGGAGTTGGGATGACATTCAAGTTGTCTATAAATCCCCACAGAGCCACTTCTATGAGATTATCCCCACAGAGTAATCTTCATAAATTCATCCCCAACAGGGTTTATTTTCCCAACAGACTACAGTCTCCTGGGATTGCTACAAATCACTGGCAAAATTCTTCTCCCCAGTGAAATTGCCATTATCCCCAGAGAGATTCTACGAAACTTGGAACTGGACCAGATATCAATCAAACTTTACTCTCCCTAGACAAGTCAGAAGGTTATCCATCTCTTTTATCCCGAGTCAGGGTATATAAGAATTATCCTCCTCATACGATTCAGAAGGTTATCCATCTCTTTTATCCCCAGTCAGGGTATATAAGAATTATCCTCCCCAGACGATTCATAAGGTTATCCATCTCTTTTATCCCCAATCAGGGTATATAAGAATTATCCTCCCCAAATGAGTCGAAAGGTTATCAATCTCTTTTATCCCCAATCAGGGTATATAAGAATTAAATTTCCCAGACGAGTCGAAAGGTTATCTATCTCTTTTATCTCCAGTCAAGGTATATAAGAATTAAACTCCCCAGTAGAGCGATGAACAACTAATGTTCCTGAACTCTTCTCCCCAAAGCAGAAGTCAACATTCCTCTACAGAGTTTCCTCAAACAAAAGATAAGAATCCACAGCATAAGCATTCTAGACAAAATTGAAGATACACATGGAACACGAGTTTACAAATACCCTTCAACATATTTCACATTCACACGTCATAATGTATGCATACGAAACACATGTAGCACAATTTTATTTATTTTGAGAGCATTATTACGCAATGTGTTTCATACATCATGACATTGCATACAGCTAACTATTTACCTTTTCAGGAAGGATCAATCAACAGACGAATATCATCAATAATTATCAAGACATATTGTAGATTAATACCCGAAACAAGGCAGGGTGAATATCTACATGATGGACACTTCCTTCAAACATCTTCTGGCTCAGAATAAATCGACCAAAGATTTATTCTGATACTTCTTCCAGTAGACATTTCCTGGCTCAAAATAAATCGACCAAAGACTTATTCTGATACTTCTTCCAGTAGACATTTCCTGGCTCAGATTAAATCAACCAAAGATTTATTCTGATACATCTTCCAGTTAAAGACAAAAGACCTCTTCTGGCTCATATTAAATTGACCAAATATTTATTCTAATACTTCTTCCAGTAGACATTTTCTGGCTCAGATTAAATCGACCAAAAATTTATTCTGATACTTCTTCCAGTTAAAGACAAAAGACCTCTTTTGGCTTAGATTAAATTGACCAAAGATTTATTCTGATACTTCTTCTAGTAGACCTTTTCTGGCTCAGATTAAATCGACCAAATATTTATTCTAATACTTCTTCCAGTTAAAGATAAAATACCTTTTCTGGCTTAGATTAAATCGACCAAAGATTTATTCTGATACTTCTTCTAGTAGACCTTTTCTGGCTCAGATTAAATCGACCAAAGATTTATTCTAATACTTCTTCTGGTTAAAGATAAAAGACCTCTTCTGGATCAGATTAAATCGACCAAATATTTATTATGATACTTCTCCCATTTAAAGTCGAGCGTAGACTTAGTCTAATTTCTCTATCAATAGTTACTTTTGATGGAATCTATAATCACATATCCATAAACTCTTCATTACCTCCCCAAATGGCATCTTTAAGCCCATTCCCGGAATAGTCAACCAAAAATATTACTTCGTGCACAAGTGAGTGCAAATTTCTGGGCACTTAAGTGTTCAATCATCTACCACCTTCAAGTCATGAATGGAGGACCTGCCAATATAACTCTTTAGATTTAAGAAGATTGAACATGGGAAGTTTTTTTACCCCAAAATTTTCCCTCCCCTTTTCTCAAGACATTTCTTACAAAATTTCTCAAATGCTCAAGGATTCTCAAGAGTTGATCAGACAAGCTCACCTCCTAAGCATTGGGTCCACAACTAGGGTTTTGGTTTTCTCAAGGAAAATTGGACTTCTAATGCCCCAAGTGACTTTTATGGTTCATCATAAGTCTCCAAGAATTCTCATACCAAGTTTCAATTCTTGCATCACAAATCTGCTCAGTCAATTGCTCAGATGACTGAAAATCGGTTGTATTGGGTAAAAAGTCAATTGTGGTCAATATACAGTCAAACTTCAAGATTTTTTTCCAACATCAACATTTTGAAGTCATATTCATCAATTTATTAAGGGTTGATCATAATTCCTCAAGAAATCCCCTCAGATCACCAAAGGGGAAAAATTGTCAAAATTAGGGTTTTGATTGAGACTGACTGATCATTGACTTTTGACCTAGCACATGACCTAATGAATTGAAGCATGATCTTAAAGACTAAAACACAACATCTTGACCTAATTTTATGGTTCAAGACATTCTCAAAGATGCAAGTGATTGGTAGTTGAAAATTTGAATCAATTGATGAAAAGTCAATTGTCACACAAAAGTCAAACTTTGATTTTTTTTGTCAAAATTGAACTTAAAAAATCAAGAATCATCAAAGCATTAAAAGTTATCAATATTGATAAACAAGAATCAACAACGTCAAGAAAAGTCAACAAAAAGTCAAAATTTCCAACACTTAGAAAAATTCTAAGTGTTTTGACCTTGATAAATTCACTACTTCATGACCATTTTTCACGAAGATGCAAGATGATTCAAGGAAAATTTTCAACATGAAAATTGTAGAGCATGATTAATTCTACAAATTTTTCCTTGAGGGTTGATGTCTAAAAAATGCTTGGATTAGGATATATAGGTCCATGAAGTCATGACATTTTTATCTAACACTTAGAGAAATTTTCAACAAGTTTGTTCAGATTTTTGTCCCAGCTTCTTGGCCAATTTTCACCAAATTCCAATTTGATTTAGCCAAAGTGGTAAACATGAAAGTTGTAGACAATGTTTCAAGCTTTCCAAAATGTCCAAGAACACATTTTTATCATGCTTGAGCTAGGATATTCGAAGGCATGAAGTTGGGCATCCATTCTTGAAATACAAGGCATTTTGTGGTGAACACGTAACCAAATCCTCATGCCATGCTGCATAATTTTACTTTGCAGGCCTCTTAACTTCCAAATCACTCTATAATTTAATGTTTACACAATTAATTGAACCATTATCCAAGTGTTTGAGCCTTATCCAAATGATTTTTCCATTTATGGCACAAAGGCACCATTGCCATTTATATAAAGCATGTTTTATGCATTTTGTCAACTCTCATTGAGCCTCTCACCTATTCCTTATGCACACACATAATGCCAAAGAAATAAGAAACATGTCTACATCTCCTAACCACCCTATGAGCCATTGTACCATTGCATTAGAACCATGCCTTTGCAAGTTGCTTCAAAATTAAGTCTCAAAACCATAACATGTTATCTTGAATTTCTGGTTACTTTAAGCCTTCAAAACTTTTCTCTATAAATAGAGAGGTTTTTTACAAGATAACAAACGATTTAAATAGCCCTAAAACACCCATAATCACTCCCAAAGTCATAATTTCTTTGAAACTCAATTTTTTTGCAATTTCTGACCTTAAACATCAAACACCAAATCCACTCGTGCGTTTTCATTATAACCCATCCACAAAGCTTCTATAGCTCATATAGAACCTAACCAAGACCCTACTTCATCATTGTAACATCATCTTCATCATCCTCCATTTTCAAAAACAGATCTTTGCAACTTGACTTGTCCAGAAAGATTCAAACACTTTCAGCATAAAGTAAGCATTGCAATAGCTTCCTGGGAGTTCAGTGAAGCTATCCAGATCATCACAACATCTCCAGGAGTGCTCCAACTTCAAACACGATTCTCACTTTTGAGGTAAGTTTTCTAAACTTTGAACTTTCTGTATGTAGCGGTAGAAATGTTCAAGACTAAGCCATTAGATTGACTAGACTTTATACAAATCAAAATCAAAATCACCACCATGCTTTATTGTTTCCAAAGGAATGGGAAAAGAGTAAATAACCCAAAAAGAGGGGAAAATATTCAAGGTAAGGGGATTGGTTATGCAAAGGGAAGGTATTAGCACCCTAAACATCTACAGTACTCCGCAACAGCCTCTTTGTAAAATCTATATATTTTGGCTATAAAAACTGTTGTATAAAAAATGGATGGTGGAGGTGAGAAAAGAAATATATTTATTTTATAATTTTTGCACCCGCCGCGGTTACGAACCTTTAGTGCCTACGTACCACCTTTCGTGCAATAGGGGATCAGGGTACACGTAGTTCCTCTTTCAAAAATTTAAAACCCAAATGTGTTGGTTAATTTTATAAGATAAAATATCATCGTCATTGTCCGTGTGGAAAACACACCTACTACCCACAATCATGAGAAAGGAGAATTTGCGTCATCTCAAAGTGGAGGATATGGCTTGGATTTCAAAATCAATAATGCCTCACTTAACACCTCAAGTGGAAAATATCTCTCTTCACTACATATTGTAGAAGTATAGTCATTTGCATCACTACAAGGATTGACAAGAGTTTAACCTTTTAAGAAAAGTTTTAAAGGTAAAAAGCCAAAGTGGCAAAATGGTTTGAAATGAGATTGATTGACTTTTAGTCTTCTCACACGAAAAAAATTTCAAGGTATTATTAAGTTGATTGGAGTTTATTTATGAAAATTTTTTGAAAATGCATGGACATAAGTCCAAGTTTATTATGAAAATGGTTCAAGTTCAAAAACAAGAAGAGTTTTCAAAAGGAGGAAGAAGATTTTGAAATTAAAGAAGATGGGAGGAGAAGAAGAGACTATCCTAAAGCATAAGGTAAAAGCTAAGGATAGGAACCATCTAACCAACAAGAAGCCAATACTTGACATTATGAGCCAAGATAGAATTCCCATTCCTTGGATTGAAACCAATCAAGCAAAGATATACTAGACCTCTTGAGAGAACCAAACTTAAAGTGTATTAAGTCTTCACAAAAATTGGGCAGAGTAACGGCTCTATACGGGTAAATTCCAGATTACAAATAGAGGATGTAATCACAAAAACCTGCACACAAAAACAAACAAGCAACCCAATGTCTTGAGGTAAACCTCAAGAACTCTAGATAAAATAATCAGATAAGATCTCCAAGATAGGTCAAGGTTTCTAATCCTAAGTCCAAGAAAAGTCCCATGCTCCATAATGCCAAGGATAGTAACCAAATAGTCCAAGTACCATTAAATATTTTTTAGGGTTTATGTTGATTATTAAGTATCTTAAGAAAGGAAAAGAAAATCTCAAGTGAGCAAAGTAAAAATGGCAAGAAAATAAATGCTCAAATGAGCAAAGATGAAAATGGCATGAAATGTAAATGCTAAAAGTAAATAGTACATAAAGCATAAAAAAGAATAAAAGCATAAGGTAAAACAAGTCAATAATTAGTGGTTAGTTGGATGACCATCTTGAAGCTTGCATTTGGAACTCATTAGAAGATTGGTAGAACCAAAGCCTCCACACAACAAGTTGCATTTGCTTTTTGTCAAGTATATCATCCATTTGGAATTCTCATAAGTACCATTTAATGATCAACCATGTTTAAGTGATCCGCGTTGACCAAAGGTGTTGTAGATCTATTAGAGGATTGGTAGAACCAAAGCCTCCACACAATGAATCTCAAGGTTATTGGATCAAAGAGATCAAATTAACATACTTGGGCTTGCAAGCATAAGTTTGGGCCACGAATGATCATTTATTCGAATCGGGGCGAAATTTAGCGCTATGTTAAGCAATCGTAAGTGGACTTATATAGAAGTCGCACCTATTTTGAGGTCGGTCAATAGCAATCTATGCACCATTTGTTTTGAGACATGATATAGAGATCATGCTCTAATAACACCTAGTGCAATAAGAAAGGGATAAGATGAAGAGGGGATGGGAAAAATAAATAAACCACTTTTGAATCAAAAATTTAATCAAATTATTCTTAAAATCATTCATCCATTTTGGTGGAGTTGAACTCAACACCCAAGATCCAATGATGTTAATAAAGTCATGATCAAAAAATCAACTCAAGACAGCCAGAAAATAATCACAAAATAATATTATATTTAATATATACATTAAAAGGGTTTAAAAAATGTTTAAAAATCAAAATAGAGGAGAAAAATATCAACTATGTTCAAATTAATCAAGAAAGAAAAAGTAAGGTCATAGAAAAATCAGAAATGGATCCAAATATTTTTATAAAATTTTTGGTAATTTTTAAAAGTCAAACTATTTTTAAACTATTTAAAATTGCTCAAACAAACAGAAAATAGGTCAAAAATAGTAAACCTCAATATAAAATTCCATAAAATTTCCAGAAAGTCAAAAATATGCAAAATATTATTTATGAATATTTTCAGAATTAAAAAAATGTCAGAAAGTATTTTTTTAAGTAATTAAAAGAAAGCAAATAATTCAAAAAATACAAAAAAAAATCAAATCTCAAAATAAAAATGTGAAAAAATAGTCATGAGATCAAAAATAATTCAAAGTATTTTTGTGCATTTTTTCACAATTTTTGGATAAAAAATAAAAGAGTTATGAATTTTTGAAAATTTAATCAATAAAAATACAAAATCAGAAAAATAAAATAAAACCAAAAAGATGTGGACCATCAGATCATAGTCAAAACGCGTTAGTAAGCTGATCTAGTGGACCAGACGCGTTGTGCTTGATATGGACCTTAGTGAGATACGCATAGGATCAGAAAAAGGGCAACCAATGAAATTAAAACGTTTGGCACGCTATCATTGGCTGAGACGAGACATGTCATCATCTTCAACCTCCAGACACCCTGCAATGGGGATTTTGTGAGATCCTTCAAATGGAAAAATTAGGATCCCAGGCTAGTATCATTGAACTCGTCTCTTCAAGACGATTCTAACACCACCATTGCGCCAAATTTATATAAGGTATAGAGAGAGATATGAATCAAAAACCCAGAAAATATAGAGCACCTTGAATTTAAGATTCCTCTCTCAATTCTCAATGGATTTAAAAATTGTAAGCAGCATTGGAATCAGGAGAATGAGTAGAATAGATTAGTGCTTGATTTAGATCAAATGGTGGAGAATTCAACCTTTTCGAAGTTCAAGGAAGAAGCTCTGAAACTGGACTTATGTAGCTTGAATAATGGCTCGTTTTGATTGGTTTAAGTGCTGGAGAGTTTATATGATGCTTAAGGATGATGAATGCGCAAAGAATTTTGGAAAAGGGAGCTTAAATCTCAGAAACTGAATTCAAAAAAGATGGGTTCGTGTGAAGTTTTGGCAGGGTGTTTTTGGCTCTCAAAGCTTGAAGAAATGAATGGGGGATGACCCTCTATTTATAGGGAAGTGAATGGGAATGAAAATTGGAAGAAACAAGGAAGTTTGGAGGGAAATTGAGTGAAGGTCGAGCACGAGTGAAGTATGACTTCATTTCCATCAAAACTCAACCAAATCTTGCGTTTTGGGGTGCTAATCACTTCTGGCAAGTTTGCTAATCGAGTTTAAATCAAAAATGCGCATAAATCTTGTGTTTAGAAGTCACATTATGGATTTCAAAATTCTGACTTTGTGGAAAATTTAGTTTCAAGTTACCAAATTCAAATCCATGGCATTTCCAACTCAAGGGGTCTTAGGGCATGATTCTCAAGGCTTTAGAAAGATGAGGTTACAAGCTTTGCATTGGAAAAAGAATGGAGTTAAATGGCTACTTGAGATGAAATTTTCATTGAGTCAAAGTTGAAGAAAAAGGGTTGACTTTCCATACTTAGAAATATTTCAAATTCTTCTTCAAAAATGACCTATAATCTTTTGCATCCAAACATGGCCTTCCACTTGGAATTTCCTCTTTACCAAAAAAGATGGAATGAAGTAGATCTCTTGAATGACATTTTGAAACTTGAACCACTCAAAATCTCCAAAATTTGAGCAAGTTATGACTTGTTGAAATTGGCAAAATTTCATGAAATGACCTATAATCTTTTGCATATTTAAGGCAACCTCCATCCATTTTCCCACTTTGCACATAAAATAAGGCATAAAGTTAACATCTTCAAGATCATTATGGAAAAATAATGGACTCAAGGTGATGAAAATTGACTAAGTTATGATCAATTGAATTTACTTATGTAAAATTGTGGATTCATCTGGAGGACTTGTAATCTTTCTTCTTCACCAAGTTTCTTCCACATGAAAACTCTTTGTAACTTTTGAAGTGATTTATTGATAAACCTTTGAAGAGAAGGATGTATTTGTAATAATTAAAAAATACCAAAAGGTGAGCAAGATATGCTCCTTTGAACTTCAAAACCCTAGCTCTTAGATCAAGAAAATGCTTTGAAGAACTTTGACAAGCTTGAACAAACTTCTTGTACCAATATTCTTGCTTTGTAAATAGGAGTTGTTGAGGATGATAATGAGGATTCATAGCCACCAAAACCACTTCCATATCTTGAAATTTGAGATGAATATGCTCTTGTGACCAATAGGAACAAGGCCTTGTCCAAACATAACAGCTTCTCCAATCAACCCCTTGTACTTTTTAGTCACATCTAATAACCTTGAAATGTGATGAATCAAAGCAACCTTTCCATGTCAATTCTTCCAAAACCACTCCAATGGTGAGGTTTGAACTTCTCAAGCTTTTATTGGCTAGGGAATGGAAATAAACTCATGAACCCATGGGGTAGCTTGTTAAATCTCATTGCCTTCACCTACATGGATAACAAGCAAGACAAAGCAACATTGCATTTTATTAGTTAAACAAAATAATATTCATGATCACAAAAGGAACATAAGTCAAGTTTCTTGGTAATCCCTCAAAAAGGCAAAATTAAATGTAGGGAGGGGAACCAAGAATCCTAGTGTGATCTTGTTGTGAATGAATCAACATGGTATGATGTAGGGATATTAGGGGCAAAAATTGGGGTACAACACTTTACAAGCATCATTAATGTTTACTTTCTGAATAAAAAATGTATACATAATTGCCCCAAAGCTAACCATGTGCTTACATTTTATTTATCTTTCCTGAGCAATGAGAATTTTGAAGTTGAAGTTTCTGAAAAAAATAGGGTTCTGTTTGGTACCAACAGAAATTCTCATTCATCTTTGATTTATAGCTTAAATAATTTACATGGTTGGATTCCTTGTTTAAATTCACACAAGTTTGATGTTTACATCATTCAATTTGGTTGAGAAATGAGCATGTTCAGAATTTCAAAAGTAATGTCCATGGCTTTTGGCGCGAGGAAGAAGATGAAGTACATTCAGAAATGAGTTTAAAATAAATTGAATGGTTGTTGTATAATGACCGAATGAAACAGCCACCCCAGTGGCAAGCGCACACGTACAAAGTCTTTTCCTGCCTTAGGGACCTGGGTTCGAGCCTTAGTGGTACCATTTTATTTGTTTCACATTTATTTGTTTCAGACTCAATGCAAGCAGGTAACAAGCGCGTATGGAGTTCCTCTCTCCATCACCATCTGATCATTACATGATTAAATTCAACGTGCCAGATGAGCAAGCCCATAGTACATCATCATGAGCCAGCAACACTGGATCTCACGGGCGCCTGGACTTTTGTTTTGGGCTTGGCTGAAATTTCTTTCTCACACCTCCCTTTTGTTTACTAACATATGGCTCATTACCTTTTTATTTCATATACTTTTCTGATTCAACAAAAATTTGTTTGGGCCTAACGTTTTTATTTTTCTTTTCATCATCCCCTGATTTCTTTTACAACACTGACCCGATTAATTTTCTTTTTTTTTTATTTTAATTATTTTCTTTTTAATCATTTTCTTTTTTAAATCAAAACAACAAAAATCATATAAAAAAAATTATATTTAGTTCTCTAATTAATTATTTTAATTTTTTATAATTAAAAATAGTTTTAATTCAATCACCTTGACTTAATTAATTATAATTAAGTTTTATACTTCAAATATTTTTCTAAATAAAACACCAAAAATATTTTATAAAACAATTATTTTCTCTTTAAAAATTAGAGATAAAATAGACTTAGGTTTTATTTAATTTCTATTTCTTTTTAAACCAACATAGATTTTTAGTTTAATTAACTAATTAATTTCTTTTCAATTAGGACTAATTAATTTCTTAGGTTAACCATCAAGCTTCTTCTATCAAAAACCACAAAACAATTTATTTTCTCTTTTCTTCATCTTTACATTTTTGTGCATTTTATTATTTCGCATTATCATTTATGTACATGGTCTGTAATAGATAATTAGGTTTTATTCCTTTCCTTTCCATTTCACAAATTTGTACCCCCCACCCCCATTCCAAAACATTGTAATAGCGTAGGACATTTAATTTTCGAAATTTATCATTTTCCATATTTCTATTAGTAATTAGGGTTTGTATGACAAGATTAAAATCAATCATATCAAAACCCTAATTCAAAGATGAAATAACTGAATTGAACACACGTCGCACACATGCACCTCTAGGGTTAACTCCACTTGTTGCCTCAGATTAAAACAGTCATGTCCCTCGAACGTAAGATGCTTTAGCAAAAACTCTCGATTAAAAGATTGTAGTCCCTCGATGACCCTTCGATGTTGCCTTCGATAAACGATCTTAGTCCCTTACGACAATTGCTAAAGTGTCTTACAAGTTTCCTTCTATCACTGTATGATGACCCACGCCTATCCCCCATATCCAATGATATGGCTTCCTACTAACTAATGGTAAGATAGCACTATCTAAAGGAGGAAGAAAAGAACAAAGACTTTTTGAGTAGGTAGATCGCCCGTAATTTCTTGCTCACAAACTAAAACAATTTCCATACTTAACACTTTCAAAACAACTATTTTCAAGACACTTTTCAAAATAAACTTTTTGTATACATTCTCAACGATATGAGAATCATTACAAAATTTTCTTACATTGGCATTTTCAAAACATCTTTCCAAACACTCCCTTTCAACAAATATTTTCAAAATAAACATTTTGTATACATTCTCAACGATACGAGAATCATTACAAAATTGTCGTACTTAGGCATTTTCAAAATATTTTCAAACACACACAAACACAAAGCATTTTCAAAATGAGCTAGCAATTAAGATCCCGTAGATGATTACGAATGAAAAGGGTGCTAACATCTTCCCTTTTCATAACCTACCCCCCGAACTCAAGAAAATTCTCAAAGGTCTTTCCTGTTCTTTTCACCCTTTCCTTTATTGGATAAAAGAAAAGTCGATGGAGACTCTTGCTATCCACAACATTTGCAATAAAACGCAAAATTCAAAAGTCAGTTCTCCCACCGTATTACAGAAAGGAACAACGCCCAAGTGGGGACTGTGAAAAGAAGTTATTAAGAAGTGTGGAAATTATGTTTTCTTGTTTTGTTTGGTTCTTTTTAATTACATTTTGGGATGTTCTGTTGTCTATGGGTTATGTTAAAACTCTTTTGGATGTCATTTTCTATTGTATGAATTTAAGAAGACATAGTGTCTTATGGATGATATTGCAGCCTCTAATGTGTTTCAAAACTCATGTTTAATGTAATATTATGTATTTCATATGGTGCTTGAATAATAATTGTTTATTGTATGATAATAAGATTTACCTTAAAATCAAATTTTGTTTCAAGGATTACTTAATTTCTTAAAATAAAATGCTTCCTATTAATTTTGTCACGTGAGATATCATAAGGAACTTAAAATCTATTTGAAAAAGAGGGGTAATTGTTTTATAATATATGATTTATCATAAAAATAAATAAATAAGCATTTAAAGACTTTAATTAATATATAGTTTAATATATATATATATATATATATATATATATATATATATATATATATATATATATATATATATATATATATATATATATATATATATATATATATATATATAATAACATTAATTTATGTAGTTATAGTTTATTTTTTATATTTGAAGATAATTGCATCATATGAAATACAGACCCATAATTATTCACCGGTAGGCCCAATATTCATATGTGTAACTACATCTATATATATGAAGTTTTGAAATAGTGCAGCCAAATACACATTAGCAATTGAACTTTGAAGATGGTGAAGTGGGGGGTACCCTTTGTTCCTTCTCCTTCCAGCAGGTAAGTGTTTCATGCATGTAGAAATATACTTCCTTCTGAAAGCATAAATATACTTCTCTTTTATCAATTCATGCATGCAGAAATATACTTCCTTATGTAGAGAGATATACTTCCACACAATTTTTTTGTGTGGGATATTTGACAGATATGGTATAATATATTTTGTCTGCACTTTTTATATACTTCCTCCATATAATATCTTATTTTCTTTTAATAATAATCATACATTTGTTAATAATGTTTCAGTGATCCTGAGAGAGACGGGCTTGAATTTGTGCGTAGGTTTAGAAAACAGTTTGAGGAAGAGGAAGATAAGATATATAAAACTCTCATAAAAGATGAGTTTCTTACTGAGGCCAAACGCACGGCTGATCATAGCGGGGAGGTAACGTGGAGGTCGAATGTAACTGAATCAAACATGTTTAGACAAAATGCCCTGGTGTCTACATAAAACACTTATTTTTAATGTTATTTATACTCCTTTACATATCATAAATTAATGAGATGTGTATCACACTGCAGAATATTCCAATGGATATATCAAGGACATGTTTTGGCAAGAAGCAAAATGAAATAAGGATGGTAGAACTGGTTGATAGAAAAGGATATCATTGTGTCATTCTTAGAGCTAGAAGGGATGACTATGAGAAACATATTGGGCATGGATGGTATGCTTTTGCAAAAGAGAAAAAGCTTCAATCAGGAGACGTGCTTAAATTTTCCATGATTCCTTTTTTAGATCTCATGTTTATGTTTTTAGTGAACCGTTGTTGATGATGTTGACAAGAGGGATATGAGGGTGTAGCCGAGTTGTTAATTGTTTGTTGTTGTACTAGTGGTGTTGTGTAATGGATTTAGTTTATGATTTTGTATTTTGAGTAGACTGTTGCTTTTTGATTTAATTTTCTTGAACTACTACTGAAGTATTAGCTTATGTCAAGTAACGTGATTAGTCCTTTTGTAAAAAATGCAGTAAATGAAATCTGCATAATTTAAATCTGATTTTTGCAGTATATATGTATTTATAACAAAGTTATCAGTATGCAAAGTGAAGATTCTATCTGATTTGAAAACAAAGAATACATTGTTCAAGCTATGTTTTAAAACAGCTAAAAGCCGGTTAATTCAAATAGATTAATATAATCATCAATGTAAAGTTAGAAATTTTATACATTGTAATCAATAGCGACCTTAGAACGGAAATTATGTTTAACATACACTCTACAAATTTTCAAACACTTCTTTAAAAAGGACATTTGTTGTGGTTGCCAATGGTTGTTTATCCTTGTCATGAATTAATATTTTAAGGCCTTTTCTGCTTTTTACTATCAAAACTACAACATAAAACTGACCATGGTTGAACATGCTCCTCGACAAATATATACCGACATGATCCAACGACTGACCTTGAGATTTGTTAATAGTCATTGCGTAACATACAATTATAGGAAATTGTCTTCGTGTCATCCTGAAAGGCCATGGGGACTGACTAGGATTAATGCCCATTCTTGTGATATAAATTATATCCCTGATGTTCTTGCCTGAAATAATCTTTGCTTCAATAACATGATCAGCCAATCTTGAAACAATGAGTCGTGTTCCATTGCATAAACCTTCTGTTTGATCAATATTCCTAAGAAGCATGATTGGAGTACCAGTTTTCAATGTGATCTTATGATTAGGAAGACCAAAAGTTCTCAGTGTGTTCAAAAATTCAGGAGTTAAAACATCAAAAGATTCATTTTCATCACCATCAAGTGTATCAACTGAATCAGAGCTTAAATTTTCCTTTTCTTCGCCTGTAAATAAAACAATTTTTATTATTATGTAGAGCATTAAAAATGACAAATAGATGACAATAATTAAATATATAGTCTTCCAATCACCTGAGATACATTCTAATACATACTTATTTATTTGATCAAATGTTTCGATGGTTCCAGCCAATATTGCCCTTGACTGCAAAAAAGCTACATTATTGAAATTAACTTCAAATTTTGGATAAGTGTTTCAAAATATTGCTGCAAGGGGATCATCAAAATTTGTAATCAACAGATCAACAGGAATATTAATATATGTGTAACCATTATTAGGTTCCGCTAACTTTCCATCTCTAACTTTTAATATCCCATTCGAAAAATTATTCTAACTCAAAAGGTGTTGTTGTCGTCCCAGCTTGTTGAAGACGCATGTTCTTTATGAGTTTCAAAACCTTACAATGATACCACATGTATGATGAATTAATTGTTTCATGAATTATATCTGAACAGCTGCCTCTTGGAATAATCGGTAAAATCTTCCTGAAATTTCCACCAAACACAATTACCTTACAACCAAATATTTTATCTGATGATTTGGATCCACCCATGATGTCTCTGAGGGTTTTATACAATGCTTTAAAACAAAATTTTTGACACATTGGAGCCTCATTCAAAATTATCAATTTTGATACTTTTAGTAGGTCGCCTCTGTCACTTCCCTTGTTTATATCGCATGTGGAAGATTCAAGCGTGGGAATTGTAATCTTAAATTTAGAATGTGTCGTTCGACCACCAGGGATAAAAAGGGATGCAATACCCAAGGAATAAATTGTCAAGCATATTTGTTTTCTTGATCTTATGTAAGAATCTAGTGTTCTCTACATATACGTTTTTCCTGCCCGATCGTATCCATACAGAAGAACACGCCTCCATCCTGGGTATCAAATGCCGCCATGATTTGTTTGAAAACATCTCTTTGTTCATCAGTCATGTAATAAATAGAAAATATAGAAACAACATATTAAGATAATATTGATTGTATTAATTTGTAGTAGAACATGGAAATATGCTTGGTCAAACACATGTATAGTAAAATTTACAGAATTGAATTGTTTATAAGTAGTATGATGTTTTTATTATTGAGACCTATGAGATTTTCGTACAGCATGTTGAACTCTTGAAGTTGTTTTGCAGGATTGTAGTTCCGCTATTCGTATATAATATTGTTTCCAAGCTCCTCAACTACATAACCATGTGGTTTTGGCAGCATTCCAGGAAAGTCACTTAAACTCTTATGACTTTGTTGAATAAGTTTTTCAATCTCAATCAAGGTTAAATTCAATATTTCTTCATTTGATAATTGTAAACCTGATACAACATAATATATTATCAAAGAATGTATACTTCTAATAAAAAGTATAATAATCTTATTTTAGAAAAGATTAAATTTATTGAATGATTACCCATGTTGTTTGCAATCATTTACTGAGAATAAAGAATTCCATCGGATAACATATGCCAAGTCTTACTCCATACATGCTTTGGCCGGTTAATGCTACTTTACAATAACATGTGAACAAAAATTAATCTCAAGTAATGGCCAGAACCCCAATGAAAAGCTTCTTTTTTGCATATATGAATTCACGATCAACACAAAAAAACCCATAGAAAAACATGCATCACAGAATGTATCGTACTTGACATTATTAACGATCTTTATTTCAACATAACTCAGCGGGCATTTAATGTGTGTAAGCATCATTATGAGATGGTACAATTCTCCAATAGTTGGAGGAACCCATATTAGCCTGCCAATTGTATAACCCTTTTGCCTGGGTTTCCACTCTCTTTTTTTTACATATACAAACTTCAAAACAAAATTGCTATGCGTTAGTTTTTGTGCTTCTACGTATTTCTTATTAGCTTTAAACCACGATGTAAACATTGAATCAGTAACACTAGGTTTATCAAGAACTGTGGTAATACTGGTGATGTCAGTGTAGTAGACTGAATTTTGACCCTCACAGTGAAAATGTAGTCTTTGTACAACTGGTTTCCTTCCATGAATGGGGAAAACATAAATTCTCCAAGATACTTCACTTTGAGAAACATACCTGCAGTTAATATATTGCTTGATCTCATCAATATTTTGATGTTGAACAAGATTTTCATCTTGATTCATGACAATTGCAACAATTATCCTATCATAAACTTTGTTGATGTACTTGAAAAAATATTTAATGGATGTACTTCGATTGCACCATTCCATGTTAATATGAGCTCTATACTTCAGCAACAAGTTAGAATTGTACGGAATAACAAATCTATTGTCAATCTCGATTCCATTCTTAACGATAATATGGCCCTTGTCTCTTCTTCTATAAACTGGATATCCATCTTGATCAACAAACGTATCACGCTGGAAGTCTTTAGGAAAGTATTTTGAACATCTACATTCCTTCATACACGGTGAAGACCGATTTTCATTTCCACACGGGCCGTGAATCATTTGATTTTTAACCAGGTTATATAACTCTTCGTCAGTGTCTTTGTTTGGTATTTCAGTCGATATGATACGATCAATGTCAGTGGGTGTTGGACACTTATTGAATGGATGAAGGAAAATTAAAAAGGGAGCATGTGGTGGGCCTCTTTTTTGAAACTCAATGGTATACATATCTACACAAAAAATTAGAAGTTATGCATAAGAATTTAATGATAAAACGATAAAGTAATGAAATATTGCACATGAAAATTAACTTACACGCAAGAACCTTCCCCATTAGACTCTTTTTGGTCAAATCTAACATTAACTCATCAAATTTACTTCTAAAGATTCTTGATATGAGATCCAGATGATCTGTTGCTTTTAGATTAACATAACCTAGTACATGTTGCAATTCCGACCAATTTGGGTTACATGTGAACAAAATAAACAAAACACGAAATTCAACATTACTACAAATTTCCATACCATCAAAGTACAACTGATCCATGTATCTGCGACTACCAACATAGGACGAAGGTAGCACAACCCTTTTCCTTGTAGCTGCACCTTGAGTCTACCCATTTGTTCTAGCAACCGTGAGATAGTGATACTTGCATACTCGTAGCTTCAAATGGTTTTTTCTTAGCCATCGAAGACTCTCAATTTCATCATTGTAAAACAATCAACCAAAAACTGTTGGAATAGCTTTCTTGATATGATAATTGTTTGTGCCTCATTTTTCTTGGCTTGGATCCTAAAGGCGAACCACTCTCTAATTGTAAGTCTATTTCTTTTAGTTGCTTACTCCCATGGAACATCCTCATTATACGTTACTAAAGGTGTTGGTTCTGAAATACGAACATTATTCAAACATTTATTGCCATGACTGATGTTAGGCCTATAACCATCTTCACCATACGAGAACAGTAATGGATATTGAAATCCCAAATATGACGTATGATATTAATCTATTCTCTGAAGTTGACCACATTGTTTCTGCATTATAATGTCTCTCTTTCCTGCGGTATCAACATCACTGACAATTAGTGCAGCTACTTCAAAAACAGTTGGTTGATTATACATTCGTCCATCAGTACGTCGCTCAATAATGAGACAGAGTTTTAGGTCAGAAACATTGCCTTCTGAAATTTTATCCCTCTCCATTTTAAAACACTGAGCATGCATGTTATGTTCATATAACATTGAAGATAGTTTTTGCACTATATTAATATCAACTCCGCGTTTTATTCTGAAATGTAACAAAATATAAGTCAAACGATATAAGCTACGAAACATATTAATAAACTATTAATAGATTTAGTAAAATAAAGGAACAAACTTGACTCCATCAACCCTATTTTGAATTTCATGTTCGGTATCAAGTATATAGAGTTGCGCATTGTGGATTTTGACCTGGAAATGGTAACATGCTTCTTATACGATGACATGATTGACCTTCAATTCGCTAATTAGGAGGACCTTTACCATTGTTAAATTTTTTATCTTTCTTAGCACTAGGAGAAGTAAATGTGAACATCGTGTTGTATACACAAATATGTTGTTGAAATCTTTTTTATTCACTATTGGTTTGGTCAAACAACAGTTTTTGCAATTCTGGTGGTGGTAGTCTCAACAAAGGAAGTTGGACCTTTCCTTCTCCATAGCACATTAAGAACTTAGGATTAGCTGAATGTCGACACTTATTCTTCCTCTTTGCCTCACTCTCTTTCTTGTCTAACATCCATAACCCTAAGGGCGTCGAAACAATTTACATAACTTTCACCAAGCTACTTTAACTGAAACCACCCAACCGGAAACCTAAGCAATGAGTGTTAGAAGAAAACATTGATATGGTTGGATTTCAGATGATAGCGTGTCAAGCATTAGGTCAGTAACTGATTTTCGTTGCTTTTTCATCTTATTTTGATTGTATTGTGTATTTTTGATATCCCATTTGATGATGCTATAGGGTTCATGTGATTTGTGTTTGGGTTACATGTGAACGTAATAAACAAATCAGGAAATCCAACATAACTGCAAATTTCCATACCATCAAAGTACAATTAATCCATGTATCTGCGACTACCAACATAGGACGAAGGTAGCACAACCCTTTTCCCTGTAGCTAAACCTTGAGTATGTCCATTTGTTCTAGCATCCGTGAGATAGTGATATTTTCCTACTCGTAGCTTCAAATGATTTTTTTTCTTAGCCATCGAAGTCTCTCAGATTCCATCATTGTAAAACCATCAACCAAAAACTGTTGGAATAGCCTTCTTGATCTGATAATTGTTTGTGCCTCATTTTTCTTGGCTTGGATCCTAAAGGCGAATCACTCTCTAATTGTAAGTCTATTTCTTTTAGTTGTTTTGTCCCATGGAACATCCTCATTGTACACTACTGAAGGTGTTAATTCGGAAATACGAACATTATTCGAACATTTATTGCCATGCCTAATGTTAGGCCTATAACCATCTTCACCATACGGGAACAGTAATGGATATTGAAATCCCAAAAATGAAGTAAGATATTCATCTATTCTCTGAAGTTGACCATATTATTTCTGCATTATAATGTCTCTCTTTTTTGCGGTATCAACATCACCGATAATTAGCACAGCTACTTCAGAAACAGTTGGTTGATTATATATTCGTCCATCAGTATGTCACTCAGTAATGAGACAGAGTTTTAGGTCAGAAACATTGCCTTCAGAAAGTTTATCCCTCGCCATTTTAAAACATTGAGCATGCACGTCATGTTCATATAACATTGAAGATAGTTTTTGCACTATATTAATATCAACTCCTCTTTTTGTTCTGAAATGTAACAAAATATAAGTCAAATGATATATGTTGTGAAACATATTAAAAAACTATTAATAGATTTAGTAAAATAAAGGAACAAACCTGACTCCGTCAACCTTATTTTGAATTTCATGTTCGGTATCAAGTATATAGAGTGTTGAAAATCGTGGATTTTGACCTGGAAATGGTAACATGCTTCTTATACGATGACATGATTGACCTTGAATTCGGTAATTAGGAGGACCTCTACCATTGTTAAATTTTTTGTCCATCTTAGCACTAGGAGAAGTAAATGTGAACATCATGTTGTATACACGAATTTGTTATTGAAATTGTTTTGATTCACTATTGGTTTGGTCAAACAACAGTCTCTTCAATTCTGGTGGTGGTGGTCTCAACAAAGGAAGTTGAACCTTGCCTTCTCCACAACACATTAAGAACTTAGGATTAGATGAATGTAGACACTTATTCTTCCTCTCTCTCTCTCTCACTCTCTTTCTTTGCTAACATCTATAACCCTAAGGGCGTCTCCGCCATTTACATAACTTTCACCAAGCTACTCCAACTGAAACCACCCAACTGAAACCTAAGCAATGAGTGCTAGAAGAAAACCCTGCTATGGTTGGATTTCAGACGATAGTGTTTCAAGCATTAGGTCAGTAACTGATTTTCGTTGCTTTTTCATCTTATTTTGATTGTATTGTGTATTTTTTATATCCTATTTGATGATGCTTTATGGTTCATGTGATTTGTGTTTGGGTTACATGTGAACGTAATAAACAAATCAGGAAATCCAACATAACTGCAAATTGCCATACCATCAAAGTACAACTGATCTATGTATCTACGACTAACAACATAGGACGAAGGTAGCAAAACCTTTTTCCCTGTAGCTGCACCTTGATTTTGTCCATTTGTTCTAGCATCTGTGAGATAGTGATACTTGCCTACTCGTAGCTTCAAATGATTTTTTCTTAGCCATCGAAGTCTCTCAGATTCCATCATTGTAAAACCATCAACCAAAAACTGTTGGAAGAGCCTTCTTGATCTGATAAATATTTGTGCCTCATTTTTCTTGGCTTGGATCCTAAAGGAGAACCACTCTCTAATTGTAAGTCTATTTCTTTTAGTTGTTTTATCCCATGGAACATCCTCATTGTACACTACTGAAGGTGTTGATTCTGAAATACGAACACTATTCGAACATTTATTGCCATGCCTAATGTTAGGCCTATAACCATCTTCAACATACGGGAACAATAATGGATATTGAAATCCCAAATATGAAGTATGATATTCATCTATTCTATGAAGTTGGCCATATTGTTTCTGCATTATAATGTCTCTCTTTTCCGCGGTATCAACATCGTCGACAATTAGCACAGCTACTTCAGAAATAGTTGGTTGATTATATATTCGTCCATCAGTATGTCGCTCAGTAATGAGACAGAGTTTTAGGTCAGAAACATTGCCTTCATAAAGTCTATCCCTCGCCATTTAAAAACACTGAGCATGCACGTCATGTTCATATAACATTGAAGATAGTTTTTGCACTATATTAATATCAACTCCGCTTTTTGTTCTAAAATGTAACAAAATATAAGTCAAATGATATATGTTGCGAAACATATTAATGAACTATTAATAGATTTAGTAAAATAAAGGAATAAACCTTACTCCATCAACCCTATTTTGAATTTCATGTTCAGTATCAATTATATAGAGTTGTGAAAATCATGGATTTTGACCTGGCAATGATAACATACTTCTTATACAATGACATGATTGACCTTGAATTCGGTAATTAGGAGGACCTCTAACATTGTTAAATTTGTTGTCCATCTTAGCACCAGGAGAAGTAAATGTGAACATCATGTTGTATACACGAATGTGTTATTGAAATCATTTTGATTCACCATTGGTTTGGTCAAACAACAGTTTCTGCAATTCTGGTGGTGGTGGTCTCAATAAAGGAAGTTGAACCTTTCCTTCTCCACAGCATATTAAGAACTTAGGATTAGTTGAATGTCGACACTTATTCTTCCTCTCTCTCTCTCTCTCACTCTCTTTCTTTTCTAACATCCATAACCCTAAGGGTGTCGTCGCCATTTACATAACTTTCACCAAGCTACTTCAACTGAAACCACCCAACCGGAAACCTAAGCAATGAGTGCTAGAAGAAAACCCTGTTATGGTTAGATTTCAGACGATAGCGTGTCAAGCATTAGGTCAGTAACTGATTTTCGTTGCTTTTTCATCTTATTTTGATTGTATTGTGTATTTTTATATCCCATTTAGTGATGCTTTAGGGTTCATGTGATTTGTGTTTGTGTTACATGTGAACGTAATAAACAAATCAGGAAATCCAACATAAGTGCAAATTGCCATACCATCAATGTACAATTTATCCATGCATCTACGACTATCAACATAGGACGAAGGTAGCACAACCCTTTTCCCCGTAGTTGCACCTTGAGTCTGTCCATTTGTTCTAGCATCCGTGAGATAGTGATACTTGCCTACTCGTAGCTTCAAATGATTTTTTCTTAGCCATCAAAGTCTCTCAGATTCCATCATTGTAAAACCATCAACAAAAAACGGTTGGAATAGCCTTCTTGATCTGATAATTGTTTGTTCCTCATTTTTCCTGGCTTGGATTCTAAAGGCGAACCACTCTCTAATTGTAAGTCTATTTCTTTTAGTTGCTTTCTCCCATGGAATATCCTCATTGTACGCTACTGAAGGTGTTGATTCTGAAATACGAACATTATTCGAACATTTATTGCCATGCCTAATGTTAGGCCTATAACCATCTTCACCATACGGGAACAGTAATGGATATTGAAATCCCAAAAATGAAGTATGATATTCATCTATTCTCTGAAGTTGACCATATTGTTTCTGCATTATAATGTCTATCTTTTATGCGGTATCAACATCACCGACAATTAGCGCAATTACTTCAAAAATAGTTGGTTAATTATATATTCGTCCATCGATACGTCTCTCAGTAATGAGATGGGGTTTTAGATCAGAAACATTGCCTTCTGAAAGTCTATCCCTCTCCATTTTAAAACACTAAGCATGCATGTTATGTTTATATAACCTTGAAGATAGTTTTTGCACTATATTAATATCAACTCCGTTTTTTTGTTCTGAAATGTAATGAAATATAAGTCAAATGATATATGCTACGAAACATATTAATAAACTATTAATAGATTTAGTAAAATAAAGGAACAAACCTGACTCCGTCAACCCTATTTTGAATTTCATGTTCGGTATCAAGTATAGAGTTATAAAAATCGTGGATTTTGACCTGGCAATGGTAACATGCTTCTTATACGATGACATGATTGACCTCGAATTTGGTAATTAGGAGGACCTCTACCATTGTTAAATTTGTTGTATACATGAATGTGTTGTTGAAATCATTTGGATTCACTATTGGCTTGGTCAAATAACAGTTTCTGCAATTCTGGTGGTGGTGGTCTCAACTAAGGAAGTTGAATCTTTCCTTCTCCACAGCACATTGTGAACTTAGGATTAGCTGAGTCTCGACACTTATTTTTCCTCTCTAAATACCACATATTTTCACCACATTGCCGACACTCAAACACTAGATCACCTGTATCATTGTATTCTCCTAAATGATGAAATAGAATTGTTAGGGAAAATCTTCATTCAATAATAAAAATTGGGTTAGTTCTATATTAAAATACCTGAAATCTATAAATCTAATTAAATAGATTCACTGTCAAAACTGTCGTCGGCCTCATCCATAAGAGAATTAGAATCTGAACTAAAACCTGTGAAAATAGATAAATACATCATAGTTAGAAGAAACTGACAAGAAGAAATATATTAGCTATAAATATAATTAAAAATAGTGACATGCATTCTGAAGAATCTTCACTCTTTTCGTCGTCTCCACTGTCATGTAGAAAAAGTTTGTTGATTTGCGAAACTGGTTGTGGGGGCTTGTTTAAAGATGTAGAAGCACCATGACTAAACACATTATCAAATATCCTTTCCAAATTCACTCCTATATTGTTAATGTTCCTGTGAGACATCACTTTTGTTCTTCTTTTGGTTAAAGTACTTGGAAACGTATTCAAAACCGAGTTAGGATGAGTTTTATGCAATGCATTTCGAGTTGACATGTTGTAACTTGGAATGTTATAAGACATTGTAGACATTGGTACTCTGATACGTGAAGATTCTTGATCAATGTATGGTTGAGGGTGCTGTGCATTTTCCTTATTCATTAACCTCAATCTTTTTTCTCTTTTGATTTGAAGTACAACTTTTCTATGAAGTCTGGCCTCTACTGATCTTTTTCTGTTGAGAATAGCATTGAAGTGTTCATCCTCATGAGCTTTTTGTTTATCCATTACTATTGAGTATTAAGATGTCAGGCTATAATAAAATGGATGAACATGGAGACTCAATCTTATAGAGTTAAATAATGTTTCCTCTAATTTTTTTTAGAGGAATTAAATGATGCATATTAAATATGGTGCATACTACGATACAAATTTTTAGTTAGTAATTGGTAAACGCAATGGTGCAGTAATTAAATGGTTTATTAAAATGTAATCATGTAATACATCATTTATGTAAGACATGCATAATAACTAACAAAATTGTTTTTGCATTGGTAAATGGCAACCGTGCATAAATACGAAATTGTAATAAATGTTGGTGTACTGGTTTTAACAGGTTTGATGATTGCAACTTTCATTTGATATAGATACACACGACTGTATCTTTTGTGTATAAGTACTGAGTTGATATTAATAAAATTAAAAATTAGTGGATAAATAAGGAATAAGCACATCCAATTGAAACACAACAAAGTTGATGAATTGGTTGTTGTTGAATACATACGGAAAGATGCAAGAAGCTAATAACAATTGGAAATGAAAATACTTCTTAATTGTTGTTGAGATTGGAAACTAAAGTATATGTTGTTATCATGTGTATTTAGAAAAAGGCCAGTTTATAGTGCTTACTAGTTAAAGGTAGACAAAATTATGATCAAACGAGTTATGATTAAAAATGATTTGTTTTAGCTACTGTAACATGAATATATACTTTTGATATCGTATAAATATTATAAATTGTAAGTTGAATCTACTTATACAATACAAATCAGAGTTGAAAGAGCAATAATCAATTCATTAATAATAACAAAAACGTACATTAATTGGAAATCGTTAAAACTGACAGGAAACAAAGTAATATTGATAAAGTTGTTGTTCAAAACATAAGCATTCGCAGAAAACATATAAATTACTGGAAATACAAAATTTATCAGCATGTGAATCTCATGTGAGTCTGTTGGTGCGGTAAAGTGGCAAGTAAAAAGTAAGTTATTAATTTACCGGGTGATATTTAGGTTATATCATATCGTATCCACAAAGATTGGTGTATTGAAATGTCTTTCGAAAAATCTCTTGTTAATGAGTTTGGGGATAAATGGGTTGAAAGGAAAAGTATCAACAAAAAATAAATGTATAAAAAGGAAAAAGGAATAACTTATCAAGCATGCATATATACTACTTATCACAGATTTAAACCTATCGACCTGTTATACTAAACCTACAATATTTATCAATGTCATCATGTGTCAAACACAACACCCACTGTATCACCTCGGCGGGAATCTCTCAACCAACCTTAACAGCACAGAAGTCAACCGTGTTCGCTTGCATCGACGATCTCTCAGAGCGACACAAACAACACAGAGGCATTAATCACAGACACCCTAAGTGAATAACAATGCTAAATCTATCTCTAGAATTCAGACACTATTAGATAATCATCCTAGATAAGAATCTAAACAATATTTATCTATATCAACTCAAATCCCTAACACAAAGCAAAAATCAAGGATAACAATCGACAAAGATTTGTAAAACATATTTTATATAACGCCAAGGGCGACAAATATACATAATATCAAAGTAAATACACGTACAAACCCAACCAATAGAGAATACACAGAAAAAGAGAAATGAACTGCAAATCTACTGGTTTGTCAGAGTCAATCGAAGAGCAATCCACCCTGGATCATCCGTATGCAAGATCCATAGTTATTATCTAAGCTAATCCTAACAAAATTGGAGGTTGATGGAGTTGGGAGCAAAAACTTCCCCAAAACCATAACCTAACAAATGAATGAAATGAAGTTATAAAATAAATCTCAGCAGACCGCGCTAAGAGGGTCTGGCGTGCTAAGTGTGACTTCTTTATTTTACACATCAAACTGCCTTAAACCACGCTAAGCTCGATATCCGTGTTAAGCGGGATTCAAAAAAATGCTTCTGCCAAAATGTCAAAACATAAGCAGCGCGCTACAAAATGCACTGAGCGCACTCGCGCTTAGCGGCCTTCTACGCGCTAAGCGGGATCTCCTGAACAGAACTTCCCAAAACTAGTCTTTTATTCCAAAAACATGCATATGGAGCCGTGCCTTCGACACCTTATTCCTCGATGCTCCAAAATGCAACAAATACCTACAAAATGAATGGAAAAATATCAAACGGTACAAATATACACAAAAACACAAATAAATACAAACTAAATATATTTACACAAAATTCAGGTTTATTCAACCGATATTAACAACAAAAAGTCGATAAGTACAACAAAAAGTACATACAAAAATAACTATAATTTGCACTTATCAAACTCTCCCCAACTTGAACTTGTTTGTCTTTAAACAAGGTCAAACAACTCAAAGAACCAAAATATCATGAATCAACAAGTTTTAAAATGGAAAACAAATGTATGGTTCAAACAAAAACACACACACAAGGTAAATACTTACCACAATCCTACAACGATAATATGTAAACGAAACAAATCTTAAGTACAAAAATTATACTAAACATTCTAAAACAAAACAAGCTCAATCATGAATCACACCTAATAAAAATTCATCGGTAGATGAAGAAAACACAAAGGTGAGGGACAAAAAACACTCATCCATAATCTTGCAAACAATAGACTAAATTATGCATTCATCCAAAAACTCATATTGAAGATACAAAGGCAAGAATCACAATGGCTTTTTAAGGTTGTAATGTGGCTCGGTTAACAAACAAGGGATAAGTCCTAAAGCTAATCGAAACAAAAGCTTGCTTGAACCTAAGAGAGTGATCAACTCACAAAGACTCAAGCAAAATAATTTTAATCAAACTTCTTCATTCCAAATTTCTCAAACCAACACACATCACTTATTAACACAATATTATTCCATACTCTTTTTGTTTTTGTTTTTCAATTTTTTTTCAATTTTTTTCTTTCTTTTTATTTCTTTACTTTTCACTTTTTTTTCTTTTTCTCTTTCTTTCTCAACCTCATAGTAATACACACAAGCGCATAAGCATTTCTCTCCTCAACTTGAATTCAACCATATCATAATATGAATACTCCCTACTTTCTAAGGCAAGGTAAAAATTCAAACTACAACTCATAGTTAAAGGTTCAAGAAAACAAAGAATCAATATCCATACAAAAAGATGAACCAAACACTCATAGATAAGAATTTAGAAAAACAACATGTATATCGACAAAAAGGATCAAAAGGGGATACTAATGATCACACACTTAAAAGGTGAGTTGACTATTTGGCCAAGGTAGTTGTGCTCAAAATCAAACAAAAAAAAAACCTTGATCATTTTCATGCTTTCATACAATCAACACAAACAAAAGATTAAATATAATAAAATCCAGTTAAAACAAGAATTGTGGCCTCCAGCATATATGAACGATAGAAAGTTTCCTCATATTTATGGGTAAAAAGGGAACTAAAGTGATTCAAGTCATGAGCAAGTAATACAAAAAAAATTAATAACATGGTAATTGTACAAATGAAAAGTTTCCTAAATATGTTATGTTATAGAAAGAGATAAATGAGTACCTGGCGAGTACCAACTTCAAAAACTATCATTACCATACATCCGCAAGTTGACACACTCAAAATCGAAAAATTACCAAAAGCGATCTCAAGCTATCTAACCAAAATTTTGAGTCCAAACAACAAAATAAAGAATTAAAAATATTATTATTAATCACTATATTATAAAGTCTTGGTGAAGTGAGAAAAATGAGAGTCAAGAAAAAAATTAAAAAGAATTCACTGGCTCTGCACAGCAGGGCACGCTAAGCGGCACAGAGCGTGCTAAGCACGCTACATCAGTTGTAGAAAAACCAAGACAGCAACAGCAGTGCAGTAGTATCCTCCATAATCACCTACACAATCTCAACTACACATGTACAATATTTACAACACACAAACTTCCTCAAGCTAAACACGACAAGCTTGCAGGAAAAACACAAATTGACATAACAAAAGTAACGGGTGAAAATGAATTAACAACTTGAAAAGTGAAAATTTGAGAATTTAAAACAAGTCTAATTTCAACTTGTTAAAACACAAGTCAACACATACAAAAATAAATACAAACAAAACATGCTTGTTTTACGCCGTAAGCTCGACGCCTTTAATGTACGAGCTAGTAACCTCCTCTTGTCATACCATGGTATTGTCACACCGTACAAACCTAAAGAAAGTGTTCTAACAACCATACAACAAACATTATGAAAATGAGACAATTTACAAGAATATGTGAAAACAAAGAAAAACACATATATGCACAAGTATGGAAAGTAAACACAAAACATGGACAAGTGAAAATAGAAAAGTTTATGTACACATTCTATACAACATATACATTTATTACAAAACTCAAAAACAAAGAAACTATCACAATGTAAAATAATAAACACCAATCCTCGGTAACAACGCTATTTTGCTGGTTGCGATAAAGCGGAAAGTAAAAAGTAAGTTATTAGGTTAAATTGCATCGTGTCCATGGAGATTGGTGTATTGAAATATCGTTCGACAAATCTCTTGTTAATGAGTTTGGGGATAAATGGGTTGAAAGGAAAAGTATCAACAGAAAATAAATGTATAAAAAGGAAAAAGGAATAACTTATCAAGCATGCATATATACTACTTCTCACAGACTTAAACCTATCGACCTGTTATACTAAACCTACAATATCCATCAATGTCATCACGTGTCAAACACAACACTCATTGTATCACCTCGGCGGAGATCTCTCAACCAACCTTAACAACACAGAAGTCAATTGTGCTCGCTTGCATCAACGATCTCTCAGAGCGACACAAACAACACATAGAAATTAATCACAGACACACTAAGTGAATAACATTGCTAAATATATTTCTAGAATTCAGACACTATTATATAATCATCCTAGATAAGAATCTAAGCAGTATATGTCTATATAACCTCAAATCCCTAGCACAGAGCAAAAATCAAGGATAACAATCGACAAAGATTTGTAAAGCAAGTTTTATATAACGCCAAGGGCGAAAAATATACATAACATCAAAGTAAATACATGTACAAACCCAACAAATAGAGAATACACAGAGAAAAAGAGAAATGAACCGCAAATCTATCGATTTGTCAGAGCCGATCAAAGAGCAATCTACCCCATATCATCCGTATGCAAGCTCCATAGTTGTTATCTAAGCTAATCCTAACAAAATTGGAGGTTGATGGAGTTGGAAGCAAAAACTTCCCCAAAATCATAATGAAACAAATGAATGAAATGAAGTTATAAAACAAATCTCAGCAGACCGCGCTAAGCGGGCCTGGCGCGCTAAGTGCGACTTCTTTATTTTACACATCAAACCGCCTTAAACTGTGCTAAGCTCGATATCCGCGCTAAGCGGGCTTCAAAAAAATGCTTATGCCAAAATGTCAAAACGTAAGCAGCGCACTATAAAATACGTTGAGCGCACTCACGCTTAACGGCCTTTTGCGCGCTAAGCGGGCTCTCCTGGACAAAACTTCCCAAAATTGGTCTTTTATTCCTAAAACGTTCATCCGGAGCCGTGCCTTCGACACCTTATTCCTCGATGCTCCAAAATGCAATAAATACCTACAAAATGAATGGAAAAACATCAAATGGTACACTATATACACAAAAACACAAATAATCACAAACTAAACGTATTTACACAAAAGTTGGGTTTATTCAACCGATATTAACAATAAAAAGTTGATAAGTGTAACAAAAAGTATATACAAAAATAGCTACAATTTGCACTTATCAGAGTCCTCAATCTTTTGGTTCGATATTCACTTTCTTTGATGGTTTGGTTCATGAAAACTGCGTAGCTCCATAAACTTGACAGTCAGAATCTTCAAGTTCATTAGAAACTGAGGCATCCTTTGACGGTGTATTGGCCTATACTTTCTCAGGATCACTTTCTCCAAATACAAATAAAAAATCCTTGAACAATATTTAACAAATTCCAGTAAATACACAAAAAATAAATAAATATATTTTAATTTTGTGAATAGGAATTTAACAAGCCACGGAAGCCTCGACATGATCATTGACTGGAATTTGGGTCAAAGGTGTAGTATTAGCCTGCATATTTTAAAATAACATTAACAAATAGTTTGATAAGAACAACAATATTTCCATATTATTGTAAACTTGATGTGTATATTTACGAATCTGTTCAAACCTCATCAGTAATATAATCTTTTTCAATCTGGTTGATAAATTCTTCATCTTTTGACAGTTTCCAAATAGATGCTTGCCCAAATGTTGGCTGAACTTTTACTCTTAAAGTCATTTGTTTACTCAAAAGTATGTCAAACTCATCAGGATATACCGGGTCATCTTCACCTTCTTAAAAAATGGATTTTTATGTAAGTAGCAATGCAAATATGTGTAGTTTTAAAAATAGTCAAATAAACGATAGTACACCTCCAGTATTGATTTATGCAGATTATCAACAGACTTTCCAATAATATCAACATAGTCAGTATCACAAAAAACAAATCGAAACTTTGGTTCACCATCAACAACGTATATGTCAATTTTGTACCTTTTTATATAAAATTTAGAAAATGAAGATGACTCAATTTAACTATAAAAAAAATAAGAAACTAGTTCAGAATTGTGGATAAAATACAGTTAAATGATATAACCTTGGTATAGCTTGTGTAACATTCTCTCCATATGAACACTTATAGGGTTTGTTCAAACCAGGTGCCTTTAAAAAGCCTTTGGTACATCCATAATTGAACCAACCATGCTCTGAAACAGAAAACTTCTGAGTAGTTGCTACAATGACACATAGCATATCCTAAAAAACAATGAATTAAAAATTATTAGAAATATCATTAATGTATAACTAATAATGAGTTTTTATTCAAAATTATTTGTTGGAATGTACTTGTTTAACCTTGCAAAGCTCACTTAAAGAGAAGTATTTGGTCTTATGAACGAACCTTTCAATTATGGTGAACTGGGGATGCACCAGACTAAAGAGACATTGATTTTGAGGATTGAGTAGGTTTTTCAATCTGCTCATTTGCAGGTTATCTGTAACATTTAAAATCAATCCATGTGAACAATTATCAATAACTAAAGATGTCTAACTGAACAATAATAATGGTTAATAGTATTACTTAGAAAAAAAACTCAGTGATCTCTGGAATGTCTTCATTAATTAGCAACTTAGAACCACTCCATCCATTTGAAACTGAAATTTCAATAAAAAAATGGGATCAAAATTGAGACATAACATACATAAACACACAAAAAGTAAAGAGTGTACACCTTGAGAATCCTTGACCATTGTATGAGTTAGGACAATAACAATAGCACCATTGTGAGTTGCGTCATTGTAGTAGTCCAAAAATCTAAAACCACAGTTTTCCCATAACGTGCAGTTAACTACTTTACCACTATTTTGAGTACATAAAGTAGACATATTAAAAACATATTCTTATGAAAGATTGAAACATAAATAACAGTATTTCCTGAAAAGGGTTTGAATGAAATATTTTACGCGAGGTCTTTTAAATTCAATGAAACAAATGTCTTTTTTTTTTCCGGTGTGTTATTCTGAAAATTGTTGATCTCTTGTACAACACCAATAATATCTACAAAACAGAATGAAAAAATTTAGTATAAATAACTATCTAAAATATTCATTGTTAATAAAGATCACATAGAAAAATCAAAACAAATGCATAGTATTATACCTTCAAGTCTGTTAAGCTGATATTTACCTTCAAGGATATCTGAGAAGTCTTTGAAATAATAGATTTTAGGAAGAAAGTTCTGAATATCAATAGCTTTCAAAGTCGTACCACCAAGAAACACAAACTTCTTTGAATGATCACAAAGCATCCACTGAAAATCAATATCAAACACCGTGCCATTGTTGATTATACAAGTCATATTTTCTTGAATTCGTTCATTCCATTTTGGTGTATGGTAAGCACATATCAATACTTGAATCCTATCACCCTAATGACATAAGAAAACCTAATCAATAATAGTAGAATATTATTTTTCACAATATATAATATGATTTGAAAATTTTGCAAAACATTACAGTTGCATCCATGATAACCATCTCCAAATGCTCGACATCCTTGTTGTTAATAACGCTCCATGAATCAATGACTCGAATAGCCAATCTCCATGTTTTCTTTGTATCATTAATGTCCTTGACACAGTCAAATCTCCTGCTCATCTTTTGCTACTGCGAATGAAAAACAGAATGGATTAATTTCAGGAAAAAATATGTATATGTACGTTTGATGTAAATAGCGATTAAGATGATATTATGGATGAATGTTTCGTTTAAACATTATGGAAATTGAAACACAGAAAACAATATTGATGAAAAATACCGTTAAAAATGAATATTCATTTCTGTAGACGAAATCGAAACAGAGAAAAGATGATTTGGAATCTTTCAAATGAAGGGTCGTCTCTTATAAAGATTGAGTAGACTGCAAGGGAAGTGGAATGAATGAAACGAATTCAAATTAAAACTCAATTGTTTTTAGGTTTTCTGAAAATATGGAAGATTCCCAAAGTTTACTCTTTAATAGCTATATTGGTTTTAAAACGTGGAGAAGTAGGATAAATAATTATCATGCCGTAAATAAAATTTTAAAATTAAAGAAATGATTAGGAATTATAATTACTTTTCGATCTTTGCAAATTCATATTTAAACTGATTTTGTTTGATTAATGACACATGATAGTAATCTCTTTTATTATATTAAAAGTAGAAGGTATTATAATGATATATCTTTTAAGATTGGTTTAAATCATAACTTGTAACAAATAAAAAACCTTGAACAAATTTTTAAGATAACATTCAAGAGTATTCGAATGATATCACTTGAATATCTTCCACATTAGTTATAGTTTGAATTCAGCTTTGTCCATCAATTTCATCGTAACATAGGGAACTAAAAAACCTTTGATTCCATAGTTAATCAAAACTTTGATTTCAAAATTGGGTTTGGTTTTGATAAATTTGTGTAGAGTTGTTTGGTAAATAAGTATGCTAAATTGGGGGGATATGATATGGTTTTAGCTAGACATGTTTTTGTCGTGGAACTCTTTGGTTAATGGGTATGCTAGAAACCGTGATGTTGAGTTGGCGTTGAAGGTGTTTGATGAAATGTCTAGCAGGGATGCTTTTACTTGGACTGCTTTGGTTGATGGGTTGTGTAAATGCGGCAAGTTTGAGGTTGCTAGAGTGATATTTGATCAGATACCTGATAAGAGTTTGGTTACTTAGAATGTTATGATTAATGGGTATATGAAGTCCGCTAAAATTCATTTGGCAAATGAATTGTTTCTCATTATGCCTGCGAGGAGTTTGATAAGTTAGTGTTTAGCCCTCAAGGGTTGGCCTAGTTGTGAAAGCTTGAGTCTGTTCAAGCTCTTGAGCTTTTTACAGAAATGCGCAGAGTTGGAATGAAACCGCATAACATTCATATGTGTGTGTTGAATGCTTGTAGTCATGCAGGTTTGTTTGGTAGATGTGGGAACCCGGATTTTTCAAATGATGATAAATGATTATAAACTTGCCCACAGTTGAACACCATGGTTAGCTTGTTGACATTTTATGTCAATCTGAACATCTTGATCAGGCAAAGGAAATAATCGAGAGCATGCTGTGACCGTGAGACCCAACAAAGTCATCTGGATGAGTTTGCTTGGTGGTGCTAGGAACCATGGAAACTTTGAAATTGTTAATATGCAGACCGTATTTTGATTGAGGAGTCAGATGCTCCTACAGGGTATAGGTTATGGGAAATTAAATAAAAACATATGACTAACACAGTCCGATCAACATATTAAACTCATGCACAAGAGTTCATAAAAAGATATTCTTTGGATTCATATTTCTAACATATAATCAGCCACATACAGGTTCTTCTGCTAGAGTAATTACATTGATGAAAATGGGAGTTTAACACAACAGAAATGAAAACGGGAGCAGATGATTGCAGCTGAAGAGACAACATTATTATTGTCCGGGGACAAAGTTAGTAGCGAAGCCCATGCGTTGTTTGCAA